>CM066328.1:32356150-34756150 GCA_033807585.1 Hydrophis major
TCTTCCAGTAAGATTTTGCAAAACGGTATTAAACGAAGCAAAGTTTGCTTTTGAATCGTGCTGACTAATCTAATGCAACTTTTATTGAACATTTACTTCGACTGTGAGTGTCTGCAAAACTGATTTCCAGTATGATCATTGAGAGCCGCCCTAGACCACAAATAGCCGACAACTTGGGTAAACACTATTGAAATCGACGGGCTATGTTTATGAGGGACCTACGATATTAGGCAAAATGGAACAAAGTGGTAGGAACCAACAACAGGCTTCAGGTTGATCTCGGAGACATTTGAGGGGGAATAAATGCTATTCAATGCAATGCGACTTACTTCTGAATAATTTTATTCATAGGATCTTGTTGGAAGAATGTGATGATCCAATGGTCACTCACTGAAGACACCAGGGCTTCACTTTGGGATGATATGCATACCGAATTGGGGAGCATATTCCACTGTTATGTAACGTTTTTCCTACTGCTAGTTCCTGCAAGCCCCACGGGAAAGGAATCGCGTCGTCTGAACAGATGTTGCTCTCTAAAGCCACAAATAGCGCCTTTGTAAGCGTTAAAGCGGCTTTTTAAATAAAATAAATCCAGAGAATGGAACTTCCGAGTTAGCACGGATAACAGTGTTTCACATTGCGCTTAAATACCTCCTGAAGAAATTCGCTTCAATTCTGCTCTCCCCGCTTTCCACCCGGTCTCTTTTTTCCAAAAGCACACGGAAAGTAATTAGTAATTAGCAAAGGACGTAAGACGTTTTTTCCCTGTTGCACAGCGGAACGATTCTTCCCTCGCCAGAGAGCCAGACGGCCGCTTTTAGAGGACGGACACCGTGTTTCTGGAATGAAGGTGGTGGCGGCTCCGGCGGCAAATTTAGTGGAAAGGTTGCCGCCATGGATGACCAGGGTTGCCCCCGGTGCAAGACCACCAAATACAGGAACCCTTCCCTCAAGTTGATGGTCAACGTTTGCGGACACACGCTGTAAGTATCTCTGGCTTGCAGAGGAAGGAGGCTTCGCTGTTAGGGCTTGGCGTCCCGAGTAGAAACAGGATGGGAAAGCCTGTTTCAAAAGCTAAGGTAGCTCTAGAAGTTAAAGTCCTACACTTTGAGCACCTACTTTATTATCTGGACTAGAGATAATGGAGAGAAATGCACTTTGCAGGTGTTTAAAGGTGCCCTTGCTTACATGCTAGGAAACCAGGTCCTAAGCCCTAGATGAGTTTTAAACAATACTTTCGGAGGATTTCTGTGCAATAAAAATATTGAAAGTTCTCATGGTATTAAATGTAGTATTGTAATGGTGAGATGTTTGTGTTTTGTTTAAGACCAATCTTGACTACATTCATTTTTATTGGTGCACTGTATGAGATGTAAATGTAGCTGAATGTTGTAATAATCATATTTTTACTGTCCTTCTCTTTAATCTGTTCTGAAGAATGTTTGTTTCTTTAGCAAAACACCCACTTTCCAGAGTACTACTGTTTTTATGTAGGCCTCATTTGAAGCCAAAGGAATGTGTGACTGAAGTTGATAGGGGTAGATAATTTCTAATAGGTGGCAAATATTTTTTTGCCTACTGGATTTGAAAGGAGACACTGGTTGTGGAGTCCTTAGTGCTTTCTGAGGTTAGTTGGTTGCTACTTACAGATATTTAATGATTTGATCAGGTAACATCATTAGTGCTAGTGAGCATGTGATTTGCTGCCTGTTTATATGCTGTGTTGGTGGAGTTGTGTTTTTCTCCTTGGTAGGTCTTTGATTAGGAAAATAGGATATTATACCTGCTTGACTGCTTGTCTTGTATTAATCCTTGCTTTCTGAGTATTGTTACTGGGGAGGATATGTTTTGATCTTTTTGTTTTCTTTTTAGATTTTTGAATTATCTCTTTTGAATGGCATATAAATGTGGTTTACTTGAAGGATTGCACTTCTTTTTTTGAAATTTGTGTCAAGTCAATGTTTTTTACAATCAAAGATGCCAAATTATAGCATCCAGATACAGTAAATGGTTATCCAACCTCTACCTGAACTCATTCAGTGATAAGTCTTGGATGTTATGTTGTTACATTCTTAAGCCTTTGTTCCCAGTAAGTAACACAGTCCATGACCTGAAGAGTTTCATCAGTAAATATTTTTCATTTCCAGATACATTTCCAGTGTTACAAACTATAATGTCTTTTCACATTCTGATGGAGTGTAATTTCATATTCTTTCCCTTTAAATCTATTTGTCTCCTATGTCCCTCTTTTTTTTTTTTTACCTCTTAGATTCAGAATTGTTATATCTGTCAGGGCCTAGAAACTGTTTCTGGGTTCCAGAAGTGCAGAATATCTTCTATGTTTCTTCACTCTGATTTTTACTCTAGGAGAGTTTTCTGAATGGAAAAAACCTTTGTTCCTTCTCAGAAGCTAATATAAGGCTGTTCATTGTTCTGTTCCTTTGATTTTTTTTCTGCAAAGACTACAGTACTACAAATTTTCATATTTTTGATTATATATGAAAAATTGTTTTCAAGCTGGAGCACAAGCATAAGCATAAGCATTACAGGTCATAACTGCAGGTTTCTCCATTTATCTCTATCTTTGTTTATTGGGGAAATTACAGTAGAAAGTCTAGTAGACTTTAAATTACTAGTAGAAAGTCTTTTTATTCTTGAGCATGGGGAACACACAGAAGAACACAAGCTGGAAAGAGTTGATAAGATGCTCAAAAAGAGAACAGTGAGAACCAGGCTGTCAATTTGACTATAGTAATCCAGATGATCACTAGATAGCAAAGAGATATTGTTATTTAGCAGTTGTCCAGATTTATGAAGTCTAGTTTTGTGGAAAGCAAAGTCAGCATATGATTAATTTCATTGAAGTAGTGCAACCAAGGATGGTTTGTCAAGTGAGTGGTGTTGTTTTAAGCTAGATTTAGTTAAATTTACTTTTCTCATATTTCCTGCCTTTAACTCTCTTGCTCAGTATTACACACTGTTTTCCAGAGCTATGCATAAATTGCTTATCTTGAAAGAGAGGCATGTGATGGTATGTATGTATCTGCATATCCATAGAGGAAAAGAGCTGCAGTTGAAGTCATTTAAAAGGCAACCACACTGGCGAAGGTATTTAACTTTGTCGAATATAATGAGTGAGCCTTTCTGGTAAATAGTATGAATGAATGAGCCTTTCTGTGTGAGTATTTACAGATTGGATCATAGAGGAAAGATTACTCACATTAAGTGAAAATATATTTTAAAATACAATCAAACATCCCTCCTATTTTTTTATCCTTTTTATTATATTAAAAACAGTGTTGCAATAATTTTCAAAATGTAATTTTGAGCTATTAAGATTTTTCTATTCTGTATCTCTTTGTTACTAACTTGTGGTAAATCCATATTTTTGAAGCACATAACCTGAATAGTTGGAAATTATTAAACCAGTTAAAAGTTTTTATGATGTTGAATGCGTGCATGTAGGAAGTTATTATTGAAGTGAGATATTCTGCTCTCTACTAAGATTCTAGAGTGGTTGCTTTTGCTTTTACTGTATTTATGTAGTGCTATACATAATATTTTAAAAATGCAGCAAGACAGGTTCCTGTCTCAAGGGGTAGGAGTAATAAGAGGAGACCCCACCCCCCCAGAGGAATGAAGAGGTTGACAAGGCTAAATAATTTCAGTTGCTTATGTTTAGGGTTGATTACAAGTTAGAAGACAATAGCTCATTGGTGAGCTAATTGCTCCTAGACCTGGGAAGTTACTCTGCAAAGAGGAATCACAGGTCATTGGTAGACATGCTGTTATATAGAAGGACTCAAGTTTGATTTTTCCTGCTTTTATATAAAAGAATCAGGGAGTAAATGATTAGATCTCTGCCTGATTCTTGGACTATTGTTGCCAATAATGCTAGGCTAGATAAAGAAAAAGTAACTTTATCCATCAGGGGCTGCTATGTAGAAACCTGTGAGTTCTGAACAATCAAGTTTTACTTTTGATTGCTTTTTTATTCAGCCAATGTGTACTTTTTCAGTCCAACTTCAATATTAAAGATGGCTAAAAAAAATCTTCAAATGCAAAGCACAACAAATACAAAAGCGTTTTAAATCCAGTGCTATAAAGACTAAGAGGTAAACAGGTCTGCTATTTTAAACATAGAGAAATTGGGAAATTGGGATTAAATGCATCGCTGTAGGGATGTCTCTTTTTTGCTTGACAAATTGTACGTGTGTGTCTTCAAAAGGAGCTTTCCTGCAAATATTAATCTTTTCTTGAGTGTAAGCATGCCTGCCATACTTTGGGAAATAAGAAAAAGTGTACTTCAACTATATCCCTTGAAGGTCAAACACCCTGCCAGCAAAAGCAGATACAGCACTATTGTTTTCAGCAAAGCTGTATCAGCTGCAAATATGATCCAGGGAGAGAGAGGGATGCAGCTTTTATGATGTACAGTTTTAAAAATAGAAAATTGGATTGCTTTTACATCTCCTTTAGCCCTCTATGGCTTCAGATTAGGAAAAGGATTTCACACTACAGATATGTCTTAAATGCAGAATAGATATTTTTGGCCCACTATAATAGTGCTGCTGCTGCCGGTGGGTACTTTTGCTGAGAGATCATCAGGGCCTGATTTTATTTTGTCTGATGAACTTGAGTGAAATTTTACAGCAGCAACTGATTAGGTTGAGATCTAAATTGGAATTTTTATTTCCAAAAACCCATCTTGGGAGCTTTTTAAACTACAGTATATATATGTGTATGCAACCTTATTAACTCCCCTGGAATCTCTGTAATAGTATATAAATATAGTAGTCCTTGACTTATGATCACAATTGGGACCAGAACTTCTGTCTTAACTTCGTAGCAATAAAGGAGAATAGCTCAGGTTGAAAAGAGGGATCTTTGGAGCTCTCTGAGCTTGGTTGTTTTCTTGTAGAGGTTTCATTACCCAAACTAGGTAACATCATCAGTGCTGTGATGATTTTACCTGGTTTGGGTAATGAAACCTCTACAAGAAAACAACCAAGCTCAGAGAGCTCCAAAGATCCCTCATATTAAGGTATTCATATCCTTTTGTATTATGGTCATTGTAAAAAAAACCTACAATAGAGTAGAATGGAACAGAATAATTATTGATTGGCCAAATGTGATTAGGGTTAGGGTAATAATTGGTTTTCCCTTGTAAGGCTGTGACAGGTTAGGATGGGGTGGTACTCTTCCTTACCTGTTTAGGAGTGAGTCTGTGCAAAAGGCTTATTAGCCTAGCTCCGCCCTCTCTGGGTGACTCCTCCCCAGTTTATGCTCAGTCCTTAACAGACTAGGATGTGTGCGATTGCCTCTCCTGCCTTTGGAAAATTCCTTCCAAAGGCAGCCTTACTAGAATTTTTGTTTTCTTCTCTACCTACAAAAAGCCTCCTTTTTGCCTTCCCAGTTTAAATTTGGCACTCTGCTGCACAGCTGATGGGTGGGAGCTGACAAACAGCTGAGGACTGCTCTGGGGATCCAGAGCAACTGGCAAGATCTGCAGCGGCCAGTTCCAGCCCTTTGGGGCAAAGATCAAGTCAGAAATCAGCCAGATGGCCAGAAAGTAAGAACAGAGGCTTCCGCCATTACTGGGAACCACGGAGCCGTTTTTTGGCACTCAGCAGTGAAGAGGAGACGATTTCTCACTGGATGGCCATTCTCTTCAGAGCTGTGGGGATTGTACAACCCCGCGGTGAAACAGCAGCTGCATGGATCCTGCAGCTGCCTTTTTGTTGAGTTTTGTGGCCCTTTTCTCTGACTGGCAGAGCATTGAGAGCCAGGGAGGGTTCAATCCTCTCCCTGGAGAAGAAGAAGGTGGCCATTTTGAAGACTCCTCATGGCCGCTGGCCATTTTGAAATTTGTGTCAGCAATTTTGAAGACTCAATCAGCCATTTTGAAGAACAGACTTCTTCTTCCCACCACTTCTGCACCTTTGGTCACCACCAGTTGCCTCTGGAGCTGCGGACAACATTGAAGGGTAGGAGCCGTAATTTTCAAATTTCCCGGTGGGGGATTGGTTTCCCTATCCTGAAGTAGACCAGGACCCTTGAGCTCCCAGCAGCGTCTGGTCTATTTATATTGTCTTAACAGGCCCAGGAGGGTTTGAGTCCCAGTAGAAAGAAAAATCTTTCTAGTGAAGTGCTTTTGGACAGAAGAAAGTGGTGGTGATGTGGGGATAGAGAAGTTTTTCCCTGAAGATGATTTCTTAAATCCCTTTGTGTGCTCTCCTCCTGACACAAGGACTTCCAGTCCACATTTGGCCTTGCCGCTCCACTATGGCTGACACCCCAAGGGAAACCAGAGCTTCTATCCAGCCAAGCCTCAGAAGGTGGCTCCTGCTGCTTCTAACAAAGGGAAGCAGTTTGTGAAAAAAGCCTCAAGGGCGGAGGAGAAGGATGCTTCCAGGCGCCATCAGGCCATCGAGAAGCAAATAGCCCAGGTGCATCAGGCCTCTTCTCGCTTAACGTCTGCACGTCCCCCTGTCTCCAGCATCACTCATCAGTGAAGTGGATTTAGAGGAGCCTGGACCTTCTTCCAGACCTGTGTCCAAACTTGGTCCCTGATGTTTCCAGAAGAGGCACTTCTCCCATTCCTTCTGAAGGCTACAGCTGAGGATCAAGCTGAGGATCTTCATGGAGTAGTGGCACCTTGGCAGGAGTGTGGGCATAGCAAATGGGGTAGAACTCTCCTATCCTTCTACTGCCCCTGCAGCCAGACCTACTGATCCTTCTGATTCAGATGTTCCTATTAATTTGAAAAGGCAATTAGGAAGGGCATCTCAGAGGGTTTGCAGAGAGCTACCCGTCATTCATCTGCAAGCTTCTGATTTATCAATAAGAAGATCCTGGGTTCGTGAAGATCTCTTGTCAGAACGAGGCTCCTTTATCTAGGATCCAGTTTCTGGTTGGCTGAGGACTTCGCTTCTGTTGCCTCAATGGCTCCATCGTTGGTGGGTGAACCTGATCAGCCTGAATCTGATTTGTCAGCGGATGAAGGCCCTTCACAGGAGATTCTGGTGTTTACGGGTTGTTTTAAGCACTCTTTGTTTTGTCCCTTGTTCGTTCAAGGCTAGAAACACTGCAAATTTTTAAAACGTAGATGATGAAGCAGCATCCACACTTCCTCCCGAGGACTCAGATGTTCTGTTTGATGAGCCCGAAGGAAAGAAGGAAGTGGTTCCATCACCAAAGTTGTTCCTGAAGGTAATCAAGAAACAACTTGAAGCCCTTGCCACAGGGCCCAATCCTCTGGCCTCTGATCGCAATGTGGGGCCTGAACTCACCAAGGCCCTTCAGGTCTCCACAGTTGATGCTCCGGTCGCTGCTTTGGCCTCCTCCTCGTCTGCACCTTCAGACCCAGAGGAAGTCCTCAAGGTAGAAGAAAAGCAAGGGGAACAGTCACTACAGCGATCCCATTTGGCCGCTGCCTGGGCTGTCAAGGCTTCTACAGTGGCATCTTTCTTTACGAGAACCTCGTTCAAGTGGCTGAAGCAGCTGTGGGATAGAATTCCCTCATCGGATGTCTGTGCCCACCAGGACATCAACAAGGTCATGGTGGCTACAGAATTTACAGCAGATGCCACCCTGTATAGAGCCATTTGCCACGAAGGCCATTGCTTCCTTGGTGGCAGCCAGATGCTTGGGCTGGCTAAGCAACTGGCAAGCTGATGGCAGACGTAAATGGAAGTTGGCGTCTTTTCCAGTCCAAGGGGAGAAGCTCTTTGGTTAGGTCCTTCAGCCCCTTTTGACTGAGACCAAGGACAAACGAAAGATTTTTCCTCTGCTCCTAAAGAGGGTGGAACATTGGGCCGCTCCTTATTTCAAATGCTCTTAGTTCAGAGGAGAGTCAACTTTCAGTTTTCACCGGCCGTCGAAAACTGCTAATAAATGTCAAGAACCTCCTCCTGATCGCTCAGACAAGGGCAGGCAGTAGTTTTCTTCTAAACGGCCCTTTCGAGGAGGAGGAAGTCGCCTGTATCATCGCCAGCACTAGTGCTCTCTTTGTTCCCATTGTTGGTCGTTTAGAGTGGTTTGTTGAACAATGGGAAGATATTCCTTCAGACACCTGGGTTCTATCCACCGTTAGATCGGGTCTTTCACTGGAATTCTACTCCACTCTTCCGAGGTTCTTTATCTCCTGCCCAGTATCTCGAACTGGGAAGCAGAGTCTGATGGAGTCAGCCTTCCAGCATTTGCTGGACCTAAAGGCCATTCAGGAGGTTCCCCTCGACTTACAGGGGATGGGATTCCCAAGGCCTCGGGAGGGGTGTGGAGGACAATTCTCGATCTGAAACAACTCAATAAATGCATTGTGTACAGGTGTTTTAAAATGCGCACTCTTTGTTCCATCTTGGAAAGTGTTCGGCAGGGGGACTTCCTCACATCAATAGACTTGACAGAAGATGTCCCTATTTGTTCCTCCCTCAGGAGGTTTCTTAGGTTTTGTTATCAGGGGTGTCATTTCCAATACAGGGCTATCCCCTTTGGTTCTGCCCCTAAGGCTTTTACCAAGATTCTAGCCCCCTTAGCAGCGCACCTTCGCACCTTCCGGTGCATTTACAATGTTCCTTGGATGACATTGTAATCATGTCTTCTTCCTGTCAAAGGGCTCAGCAGGATCTGCAAGTCACAATTTCAGTTCTACAGGACCTGGGGTTTTCCATTAATAGGAAACAGAGCCATTTCTCTCCTATTACTTGCCTCCTTCATTTGGCAGCTATCATTGACACTAGGGTGTGATTAGGTGCATTAAGGGCAAGAGTTCTGTCCCTTTAGATCTTCTTTCTCAGCTTTTGGGTAAAATGATATCCTGTATTGGGATTGTTCCCTGGGCCAGGCTTCATGCCAGATCCTTAAAGTGGTTTTTGCTTCCCTTTCAGAGGGCAGGGTCTAGCCATTCCCCCAGGGAGGTAAAGATGTCTAAGCAAGTTTTACTTTCCTTCCACTGATGGCTATCCAGAGCCATGTCCAAAGGGCAGTCTTTCAAGCTTGAGTCCTGCCTGGTCCTTACCACTGAAGCTTCCTTGTCTGGTTGGGGTGCCCATTTAGGTTCCCTCTGGGCTCAAGGGTTGTGGTTGCAACAGGAACAGGATTATTGCATCAGTTGTTTAGAGCTTAGAGCTGTTTGTTTGGCCCTGAGAAAGTTTCTCTCCCAGTTGTTGGGATCTAATGTTCTGGTTATGACTGACAATATGGCCACTAAGTCCATATTAATCGACAAGGAGGTACCAGGTCCCTTTCTCTTATGACAGAGGTAGAATCCCTGGTCAGGTGGGTGGAACGACACCTTCTGTTGATTAGAGCCGAGCATATTTCTGGTTCTGATAATATACATTATCAGATAATATGCAATATGCAGATTTGCTCAGTAGGACAACCATTGACCATTCTGAATGGCAATTGTATCCTTCCCTATTTCAGCAAGTCTCCTTGAGGTTTGGATTGCCAGTAGTGGATTTATTTGCCTCATCCCTTAATGCACAACTGCCCAAGTATTATACTAGATATTTCTCCCAAGGAGCTGAAAGCACTAACACCTTACGTTGCAGCTGGCCTTCTGGATTGCTCTGTGCCTTTCTACCTTTGCTACTGATCCCAGCGGTGATTCAAAAGCTCTTGTTGGAGCGGGCCGAAATCATACTTGTGGCTCCTTTTGACCTCGCCGGCATTGGTTTGCTGATTTGATGGGCCTTTCAGTGATCACCCCTTGGCAGATTCCTGAAGAGTATGTCTCTCTTCTCCAGGGGTCCCTGTCTCATCCAGAGCCCCAGTGGCTACACCTGGCAGTTTAGCGATTGAGTGGGGCATCTTAAAAAATGCCCAACTTTCTAACAAGGTTATCCAAACCATTCAGGTCTTCCAGGCGCCCTTCTACAATTCGCATTTATGAAGCTACTTGCAAGCCTTCTCAACTTGGTGTGTTAAGTCCAACATCTCTCCTCTACAAGCTTCGGTGGCTGCAGCCTTGGAATTTTTACAGGTGGCTGGACAAGGGTCTTTCCCCCAATGCTCTCCGCAGGCAGGTTTCAGCCATCTCGTCGATCTTGGCTTGTGGGAAGTTGGAATCTTTGGCTCAGCACCCTACGGTCCTTAGGTTCCTCAGAGGAGTAACCAACCTTTGCCCTCCTATGGTACACAGGTACCCCACTTGGGATCTGACCAAGGTTCTTCAGTTCCTCACAAAACGTCCGTTTGAGCCACTCCCAATAATCCAGCCTTCATCTCCTTACTCTGAAAGTGGCTTTCCTAGTGGCAGTCACCTCGGCGAGGAGAGTTTCTGAGTTGGTGGCTCTCTCGGTTCGCCCTGACCTCTGCATTTTCCATCCTCATTGGGTGGTTATAAGGTTGGACCTGGCCTTCATTCCAAAGGTCAGCACCTCTTTCCACAGGGCTCAGGAGCTGGTGCTTCCAGGTTGGCACACCCTAGAATTGCGCAGAGCTTTAAAAATTTACATTAAACATACTGCTGTTTACTGCAGGATGGAGTCTCTGTTTTTGTTCATTCCAACCTTCCTCGTTGGGGGGTACGGTTTCTCCATCTATGGTGAGTAGATGGATTAAGGCATGCATAGCTTGAGCCTATTTCAACAGGTCCCTGCCAGTTCCCAGGGGCATTACGACCCATTCCACTTGTAGTGTGGCTACAACAGCGTCATTGGCTACACAGGCGTCGGTGGCTGCTAATTGGATTTCACCTTCGCCTTTCATCCATCACTATTGCCTGGACTCCTTTGCTTTAGCGGATGTGGCGTTTGGTAGACAGGTCCTCCAACAAGTCATTTCGGACCATGCCAGCCAGGACCAGTTTTAACCCTCCTGAGGACAACCCTGTTCCATCCTGACCTGCTGCAGCCTTACAAGAGAAAATGGGCATTGTTTACCTGAAGGCCCTACCCTAGGGCTAGGTTCCTTTCATGGGACCGGATGGGGGACGGCTAATCTTGTTTTTTCTTTCCTTCTTAGAGGCAATCCGGTCTGTCGCACTGACTTTGCAGAAACTGGGGAGGAGTCACCCAGAGTGGGCGGAGCTATGCTAATAAGCCTTTTGCATAGACTCGGTCCTAAACAGATAAGGAAGAGTATCACCTCATCCTGACCTGTCTTGCCTACAAGGAAAAGTGGCATTCAGGTAAACAACACCCATTCTGCTGGAATTTCCTACAATTTTTTCCCTACATTATTTCTAATGTTAGTAAGAATTCCTATTCCCACCCCCTAACATTCAGCTGGAATCTGCTT
Organism: Hydrophis major; assembly: GCA_033807585.1. Classification (NCBI taxonomy): domain Eukaryota; kingdom Metazoa; phylum Chordata; class Lepidosauria; order Squamata; family Elapidae; genus Hydrophis; species Hydrophis major. The sequence continues at coordinate 32,367,398 of CM066328.1, forward strand.
TTCTATAACTTAAGACAATTATTCTACAATATATCCTGGCTTTTTTGAAGATAGAGGAAAAAAAATCTTGCTCTCTTGTATTTGATACCCTTTTAAATACAAGAAAATTGCTGTTGTGTCCTTCCTCTTCTTTAGACCAGGCCAGGGTTTTCAATTTTTTTTCATAAGCTTTCAGTTTCCTGATGGTTCTTGCCCTTCTTTGAAACTGTTCCAATGTTTCTGAATTGTTTTCAAAGCTCCACACCTGACCAAATGTTCAAGTTGTGGCCTGACTAATGCAGAATTAAGTGGAACAATCATTTATGATTTGGAAACTATGCTTTGCTTTTTATTCATCCTAAATTGCTTTTGCTTTTTTTTATAGCTATCAAACTGCTGACTCACATTCAGTTTGTGATCAAGTGTTATTCTAAGGTTATACTTTTTTCATTTAAGACCAGTGTTTTGTTTCCAAAGTCAGGAAATTTACTTTTGCTCTGTTTTATGTTTTTTTCCCAACCTTTCTTTAATTAATATTGCTTAGAATTTTCATTTTGTTTTCTAAGGTATTGACTATTTTATATGAATAGCAGATTAGATAAGCATTCCATCTATTTTATCCAATTAATAGAATGATGGTGGTTACACATATTTATCTATTAGGGAATATCTCTCTTCCAAGTTAGTTTTGCCTCATCATTTATGAGCAATGATTTCCGGTCTGATTGTAAATAGAGTGATAACTTCTAACTCATATTGCGTGCTCAGTTTTTTAGTTTAGTTTCAGTGTGATCCCAGTCTGCCACTACAGAGCATTTTACAGCTTAGTACTTTATAGTGTATCTTATTTATATTCAACATAAACCTTGTATTAGAAGGTGAACTTAGATCAGTGCTTCATTGATCATAGAAAGGCTTTTCAATAATGTCAAACTATGGAATGCAATTATAAAAATGAGAAATCCACAACATGTAATAATCTTCATGAGAAATCTATATATAGGTCAGGAAGCCCTACTATGGACGAAACATGATGAAACAGACTGGCTCCAGATTGACAGAGAAATTAGATGACTGCACACTTTCCCCTTATTTAATCATTCTATATGCTGAATATAAAGAGAAACTGGATTGAAAGAACATAAGCATGATTTAAAACTGGAGGAAGAAAAATCAATTGCATTATGCTGATTACAGTACCCTGATAGCTGAAAATGCATAGGATCTCAAAGCTCTAGTAAGAAAAGTCAAAGAGAATAGTTTTTTTTTTTAAAAGAAGGAATAAAATTAATATAAAGATGACTTAATTAATGACAATAGCCTTAGATCAGGCTAATGACAAAGCTAATGCAACCTGTCTTATAATTGACAATGAAGATATCAAAGAGGTACTGTGGGTAGCTTCTGCCTTTTAGGGTAAACTATTGACAGTAAAAGAACAAGCAGACAAGAAATAGGAAATGAGAGTTGAAATTTGAAGAAGCATGAAAAAGTACTGACACTTTTGAATTTTGTTGGAGAATACTCCTGAAAATACTATGGACAGCCAAGAAAACAAATAATGCATTATTAAACAAATCAACCCCAAAAGTCTCACTCGAGACACAAATGTCCATATGTTCGCAGCCTTTACGTAACTTACTAAGGAAGTTCAAGAAATGAGATAGTTAGCAAAATTATTGCATAGTTCTGGTTATCTCTGTATTGTTTTCATGGTATTTATAAATCAGCTAGGTCATGATGTTATCTGAAAACTTTGGCTTTGAAATTGTTTTTTGAGGAGGGAGACAAGGATAAAATTAAGTTGTCCTTCAAATATCTGTCACTCCATCTTCATCCTCTAAAGATAGTACATAAAGGTTTGGCCAGGTCCTCAGCAAATTCCTTTAGCAGCCTGAGATTTGAATAATCTGGCTCTGAAAATTTAAATACATTGAAAATAAATAGATATTCCCTAGATAAATTTCTCTCTGTCTAAAACTTCAGTTTTGTCATTTTGTTTTACTTGGCACAATTGCCTGTTGGAACAAATGTTTTTTCATCAGAAAAGACTGACCCAAAATAGGAATTGAATAGTTTTTTTCTTGCTGCTGCCTGCATTTTAAAAATCCTGATTGAGCATCTGCTATATTGATTCATTTCTTTTTCTTTGCTTTTGATCATACCTAAATAAGCACTTTTTTGTTTTTCTTATTGAACAATATAATTACATTGTATGCATTAGTTTTTTTCTGACATCATCTTTATAATCCTGTCCTATCTATCTCTTTTATTCCTTAATGATCTGTTTTAGTGCTTTTTGTTTTCATAACTTCTCTAACCTTTTGTGCAATCCCATTCATTGTGCAGCTCTCTTCCATTTTTTTTTCTCCTTGTTGGAATTACTTGCCTGGGTCCTTTTAGTATCTCCTTTTTGGGGAATTCCAACTCATCATAAACTCCTTTTCTCACTAGCTTCTCCTGCCATTCAGTCTCATCTAAATTATTTAGTATGTTGAAAATATATTTTAAAATGTTACTGCTTAAATTTTCCTGAAAATCAGTCTTCTACATTTCTTTACTCAGAAAAAAAGTGTCAGTGAGACAAATCAGAAATTTCCTGGAAGTACCATGCTCAGCAGGAAGTTGCTTCACCCCAAGTTGTTTGGGGTAATTAAAGATCTATAATTTGCCTTTAGAAATGTCCATATCATTCGTTGCCGAGTGTTGGTTGATATTAGGGACAGTGTTAGTTTCCATTTGTTAACATTTTAAATCTACATTCTTGGTATAGTGCCACCAAGGTTTTTACTTGGATTTCTGAGTATGTTTGATTATATTTAACATACAAAATAATAAAAATAATATATTAAACAAGCAAATTTTCTTCCCTTTCTATTGCTTCTGTTGCTGTTTTACCGATTTAATTCTTTAGCTGCTGTATTCCAATAATGGGAGCAATCACATCAGTTCTCATCAACGCTGCCACGAGAGTCCAGGAATGGGTTAAGCTCCTCCTTCTGACATCATAGAGCTGAGTCTGCCACTATAAAAAGCCAGCCCTTGGCTGGCCTGGCCATCTTTTGGCTCAGCTTCTTGTCTGAGAGCTAGTCTTTGGAAGAAGTGCTTTTAAAGCTGGAAAAAAGTTCGAAAATCACAGGAGACAGCAAAAATTATAAAATCCAGCTCCTGGGGATCTGGTAGAGCTCTGTCTCCAGGAGAGCGGGAATCCACTCTCCTGCAGCGCCGAGGCTTTGGCGCTGCCTTGCAAAGGGTTACGGATCCAGGGAGTGTTCGGAGGAGCCTCCCATGCAGCCCCACTGATCGCGCAACTTGTTACTGCCTCCGGCCAAGCCACTTCACAGCTGACTCCGGAGCTCCGTTCCTGCTACTTCTCAGCTATTTCGGCTTAATTCGATTGCTCGGGGCCTGGTAAGAGCCGAAAGAGCAAAGGTGGTGGTGAGGCCATCCTAGTGCCACTCCACGTGGTGGGCACCATTTTGGAATTGCCGGGTGGCCATTTTGTTTTGGGGGAAAGTGCTTCCCCAAAGCCTCACAGTCTCCTGACTCACCTGGCCTATGCAACAAGCAGCACCTTTGTGGGGGAAGCTCACAGCACCCTTGGTGCCTGCTCTGTTAGTAACATGGAGAGGGAAGTCCCCCAGCCGGGCCCCAAAGGATTGGAAGACATGCAAGACTCCCAAGCCTCTTTGAGGAAGAAAAGAAGGCAAAGAGGCCATTCTGCCAACAGAGAGGCTGCTGCAAAAATCAGAGCCAAGGCTCTAGCTCCCAGAAAGTCTTCAAAATCTGAGCTTAGGGCTGAAAAGAGAAGGCATGCTACACTAGAAAAGCAGTTTGCAAAGATTTTGGCACAGATGCAGCAACAGGCTCCTGAACGACCACTTCCAGTACCGGGCACTACCCTTCGGTCTCTCGTTGGCCCCAAGGGTCTTCATGAAAATCTTGGCAGCATTGGCAGCTTCACTTCGCACCATACCAGTGAGGGTCCAGTGCTACCTGAATGACATACTCATCCAGTCACAGTCGATCCACTCGGCCCATTGCGACCTTCACATCACATTGCAGAGTCCTTGAGACCACGGGTTCTTGATCAACCTAAGGAAAAGCCATCTTTCCCTGATGACTAGGTGGCTTCACCTCAGTGCGATCATAGATACGTTACTCTGCAAGGTGTTTCTCTCCCTGGATCGTGAGGAGACCCTTCACCATTCCATCCTCTGGATTCGATGGCAGAGCAGTGTTCCGTTGTGTCTACAGTCCCAACTCCTGGGAAAGATGATTTCCGGCATTGGAATCGTCCCGTGGGCCCATCTCCATGCCAGGGAACTCCAAGGGTTCTTGCTCTCTTTTCAACAGGCAGGAACCAGCCATTTGGCCAAAAGAGTAAAGGTTCCTTCTCAGGTCCTTCGGTCCTTCGCATGATGGCAGTCCCAGGCCCTAGAGAGGAACCAGACAGGATCTGGCTCACCAGAGATGCCAATCTCCACAGCTGGGGAGCCCATCTGGCAGGAGAAATAGCCCAGGGGTGTTCGTCTCAGGCAGAGAGGACATGTCCCATAAACTGGCTGGAGTTCAGGGCTTCCTAGCTCTGAAACACTTCCGGAACAGGGTAGCTGGTTGCCATGTGTTAGTCATGATGAACAATGTGGCTGTAAAGGCCAATGTCAACAGGCAAGGTGAGACCAGGTCCAGGGCCTTGATGAGAGAGGTAGAGTACTTGGGGAGATGGGCGGAGAGACACCTCCTTTCCATCAGGGCAGACCATATTTCATATGTCCAGGCCAACTGGCTGAGTCGATCCACAGTTGACCAGACACAGTAGAGTCTCCACCCTTCTCTGTTTTGGGACTTGTCTCGCCGATTCAGTCTTCCAACCATAGATCTCTTTGCCACCCCTCAGAATGCTCAGGTGGGCAGGTTCTTCACCAGGTTTCTGACCCAGGGAGTGGAGGGGACCAATGTGCTTTGGAGAGCCTGGTCTCCAGGTCTCCTCTACACCTTTCCTCCTCTTCCTATTATTCTGGCTATAATTCAGGAATTGTTGGAGGAAAAGGCAGAGCTAATTCTCCTGATGCCCCATTGGCCCAGGATACCCTGCTTCGCAGATGTAGTGAGCCTGTCTGTGGCCCAGCCATGGAGAATCCTGGCCAACAGGATCTCCCTGCATCAAGGGGCATTATTTCACCTGAACACCCAGTGGTTCAGCTTAAGTGCTTGGTGCTTGAGTGGCAATTCATGAGGGCTTCCAACTTACTGGACAAGGGTGATTGACACCATACAAGCTTCCCAAAAGACGTCTACCTCATACATCTACGATGTGACTTGGAAGGTCTTCTGCTCCTGGTGTATTCCTTTGGCCTGGGACCCTCTTCTGCTTCTGTGGTGGAGGTGTTAATGTTCCTACAAGATGGCCTAGATAAGGGACTTGCCTCTAACACGCTTTGCTGCCAGGTAGCAGCTCTTTACTCTGTTCTATCCTGGGAAGGATATACTTCCTTATCCCATCACCCTTCGGTGCGCAGGTCCCCAAAGGGGGCAGCTAACCTTTGGCTTCCTGTTGTACATAGGTTTCCCACTTGGGATTCACCAAAAGTTTTACAGGCTCTCATGAGGTCCTCTTTTGAGCCCCTCAGATCTGTATCTTTACAAATGTTGTCCCTCAAGGTAGTATTTTAGTGGCCATTACCTTGGCCAGGAGAGTGTCCAACTTAGTGGCACTGGGACCTGTGTCTTTTCCATCAGAACAGGATAGTTCTTAGGTTAGATCCTAATGTTTGTCCCTAAGATAAACACTTGGTGTCACCAGGCTCAAGATGTTGTGTTACCAGACTTCTGTCCCAGGCCATAACATGAATTAGAACACAAATGGCATGTGCTGGATGTGAGGCAGGCCCTCCAAATTTACATCAAATGGATGGCGGCTTTTTGAAAATCTGAAGCCATGTTTCATCCCCCTACCTTGGGGAACAAGTGACTTCATCAACAATTGGTAGGTGGATTAGAGCTTGTATATCCAAGGCATACCAAACTTTGTCCATGCCAGTCCCCAGACAAGTCATGGCCCACTCCACTAGAAGTGCAGCTACATCTGCCACCTGGTCTACTCAAGTGTCACTGGAGGAGATCTGCAGAGTGGCTACCTGGGCTTCGCCTTCGCTGTTTATACTGCATTATCGCCTGGACTCATTTGCTTCAGCCCAGGCATCATTTGGACAGAGGGTACTTTAGCAAGTGGTTCCTCAGTTGGAGTGACTGACCCAGACATGAGGCCTCCCATAGATATGCAGGCTTTGGTATATGTTAAGCTTGGTTTCCCCAACCAGGGTTAGGGAGACAAGCTAAACAGAATGTGCAGCGTTAGTCAGATAGGCACACAGATAAATGAGTGAGCTAAGCTTGTATGTTTATTAACATACAGTAAAAATAACAGATACGCTTGTGCTATCAAAAATATAGTTTATTCCATTATGAGTTCATAGCATAGTCAAAATAACAGTCCAATAGTCATGTATCATTTAGTCAGTCCATTCAGGGATATTCAGTTAGCAAAGTCCGTTTAGAATATCCTATGTCAGTTCACTTACAAGTCAGTCCTTTGTTTTCTCTCCCGTTCGAGCAATGCAGTCTTGAGTCCTTGCAGTAATCAGGGATCATCAAAGCCAGAGAGAGAGCAAGCTGCAGTCTTGCCTCTTTTAAAGTGCTTTCACAACCACTCCCTTAATTACTATCCCACAGTTAAAGTTGCAGACACTTTAACATACAAACTATGATTACATATTATTATTTACCTAAACCAGTTAGGGTAAAACAATGTTATCCCTAATATTCTCCCCTTTTAGGAAATAATAATAAATATAACTATTTACATCTTTAAATCATATTTGTTACAACTCTCTTTAAACTTGCTTACTCCTTGAGCTTTTGTAAATTGGTCTGCAATGTTTTCTTCCGTCATGCAGTATTCCAATTTAATTAGCCCATTCTTTACAGATTCTCTAACATTTAAGTATCTTAAATCAGTATGCTTTGATCTAGTTTTTACAGCAATACTAGTAGCTAACTTTATGGCTGCCTGGTTGTCCTCGTACACAATAATGGAATCTTTTACAGTTATACCCATGTCTAATAATAACTGTTTGTACAAAATCAAGTCAGTGCATAATAATGACAGACATGAAAATTCCGCTTCCACCGTGGACAAGCTAATATGCTGTTGTCTGATTGACCTCCACCCTATTAGTGTCTTACCAAATAGTATAGCCATCCCAGATGTTGATTTTCTTGTGTTTATATCAGTTGCAAAACTTGCATCTGCATAGGCACTAAGACTCAAATCACCCTTTGGTTCTATATACAATGCATGGTTCATTGTTCCTTTAAGATATCTTAAAATTCTCTTTAATGATTGCCAATGACATTGATGTGGATCTGAATTAAAACGTGCCAGCTGATTAACACTATAAGCTATATCTGGCCTAGACCAATTGCTTATATATGATAAGCTACCAATCAAAGATTGATATATAGACTTATCAAATTTGGGACTTTGATCATCAGTTTGGCAAACGTCCTGACTCATTGGAGTCTTTGCCGGTTTACAAAGTTCCATTTTAAACGTTTTAATTAATTGGCAAATTTTATCTTCTTGAGATATCTTAAAACCATTTTTTGTTTTGTTAATTGTCAATCCTAGATACTTTTTAATTTCACCTAAATGCTTTAATTTTATCTTTTTGGCTAATAATGATATAATCTCATTAGCTTCATTATTAGTCTTAGTTATCAAAGCAATATCATCTGTAAATAATAACAATGACACCGTTCCATTATTTTCTCTTTTAAACACACATGGATCTGCTAAACCAGATTTAAAACCTATATTGTTTAACTCTTTCACAATATATTGGTTCCACTCAAACCCAGATTGTTTCAACCCGTAAAGACTCTTTTTGAGTTTCCAACAATCATTACTATTTAATTTATTGTCTTTTATACCTACTGGTTTTCTTAAATATATAGTGTGCTGCAATGGTGCATGTAGATAAGCAGTTTCTACATCTAAATGGTTAATGACATAGTTTTTCTTAGCTGCCCACACTAATGCTGCTCTTAAAGATGTTGCTTTAAGACTTGGTGCAAAAACTTCATCGTAATCAGATGCAGTTTGATTAAATCCTTGAGCTACTAACCTAGCTTTATGGGTAACAGTCCCATCATTTCCAGTTTTTACTTTAAATATCCATTTGCACCCAATGGATTTTTCTCCTGGAGGTAATTTAGCATCTTCATATACTTTCATTACCTTTAATGAATTTAGTTCTTTTTCCATAGCCTTTTGCCAATTCTCCTGATCCTAAGCAGGATACATCCTAAGTTCATCTACACTAGTTGGAACTTTAGTTACTTGGCAAACTATACTTGCTTGATATCTATCAGGTGGTCTAGTTACACGTGTAGTACGTCTAGGTATTACAGGACTTACAGGTGGACTTTCATTTATTAACTGTTCTTGATTATCTAACTCTTCCTGATCAACTGTTTTCTCTTGTTCTGGTCCTATTTGCTCTTCATGGACTTCTTCTTTAATTGGACTCTTCTTATAACTAGTCTGATCTTTCTGCCTTTTGTAGGGTTCAATAATTACTTCATTATTTAAATCTTGCTCTAATCTATTCCATCCTACATGTTCTAGGAATTTTGCACTAGCAGTGGTATAAACTCTAGATGTACCTGGTTCCCAGAATCTATAAGATCTATGATTAGATGTATATCCTACAAAATATAATCTTTTAGCTCTATGCTGTCCTTTGTGTCTAAGTTGTGAAGGGATATGCACCCATGCTGGTGCTCCAAATGTGTGCATATAACTTGAATCAGGTTTTGTACCATGCCACAATGTGAATGGTAATTCACCTGTTGTTGAATTAACAACATTATTTAATATATGATTACCACACATTATTGCTTCTCCCCATAAATTGTCAGGTAATCAGACATCATAATTCGTGTCATTGATTGTAATGTTTGGCCTCTTCTCTCTATAAAGGCATTATGTTGTGGCCTATATGGTGCAGACATTTTATGTTGAATACCTAACATTCTTAGTCTGTTCTGGAATTTATTATTTGTAAATTCCGTACCATTATCTGTTATAAGAGTTACTAATTTCTTTTTAGTTTTCCTTTCTGCAAATTTTATCCAATTAAAGAGATTTTGATATGTTTCAGTTTTGCTATTCATTAAATAGCAAAACCCATATCTAGAATAATGGTCCATTATACTTAGTATGTAACGAGCTCCTCCTACACTTGGTTTTTTCGGACCTATTAAATCAGCAAATACTACTTCTAAAGGCTCTTTAGTAGTAAATCCATCAACTCTATTAGCCGGTATAACCCTGCTCTTACTTTGATTACAGGCATTACATTGCAAATACTTATTACAAGGTTTCAAACTTATTCCCTTAGATAATTCAACAGTTTTCTTAAGCATTTTAAAATTTAAATGCCCTAGCCTTCGATGTAACAAGTGAATACATTCATCATGAGGTTTCTTATTTTCATAAACTGTGTTAGCCACCTTTAAACCATTATCATTTAACACTTATAATTCACCTCTTAAAGATGCAGTAATTTTCTTATCTTCTTTCTCAATTATGCAGTTATCTCCCCTAAATGTAACTACATATCCTAGTTTAACCAAAATTCTAACTGAAATTAAATTAAACTTAAGTTGTGGTACATATAACATTTTTACATTCTCTTTTATGAAAGAACAATATGCTATACCTTGACCTTTAGCTTTCAGTTTCCAGCCATTGGCTAACGATATCTGCTGTGTACTCTGGGACATTTTAATAAAAATTTTGTTATCATTTGTTATACAATGGGATGCTCCACTGTCAACCACCCATAAATTATTTTTTACAGCTCCGTTAGTATACATGGCTAACTCTAAATTTTTATTCATCTTTTGATGACTTTTAGTATTCTGGCAGCGTTCTGGCGTTTTGCTTTTTTACAAAATCTTGCCAAATGTCCTCTTCCTCCACAATTAAAACACTTTTTAATTGCGTATGCAGTAGGAGATTCATTATCTTCTTTTTGAGGTTGCTCCCTCCTTAATTCATCTCTTTCAAGCCTTCTTCTGGCCTCTTCAATCAATCTGCCAGTTATATCAGTTAAAGTTAGACTTTCCTTTGGCAAAATTTCAAGTGAAGTTACGTAGTTATCATAACTTTCATCAAGTGAAGATAGAATTATGTAGACTTGGTGTAGTTCAGAGAAAATAAGCTCTTTCTCGTGCAGTTCTTGAAAAATGCTTTGCATAGTTTTCAAATGACTCAGCATATCACCATTTGTTTGGAGATGCATCCTGAAAAGCTTCCGTGTTAGATTTATGTGAGCACCAACGTTATCTCGAAAATAAATCCTCTTCAGCTTCTGCCAACACCCAACAGCCGTTTTCTCTCCGTGGATATAAACAAGCTGTTGATCAGTTAAGGTTAACCCAATTATGCAAATAGCTTGTTGATTTTTATGCATAAATTCTTCTATCTTTATTCTATCTTCATCATCCTCTTGATCCCATTCTTCTACGTTTGGTGGATTTTCAATTATGTTCCACAAACCTTCTCTTCGTAGAAGCAAACTACATTTCATAGACCATGATACATAGTTTGTTCCATCCAGCTTGGATATAAGGGACAAACTTTGTAGATTGACTTGTGCCATGTTTTCTTATATATGGATATAAAACTATAATTAATAAAACACAGCTGTTTGTTTACTGTAATTGTTTACTGTAACAACACAAACTCTCACTTTTACATAAATCTGTTTTATCCTAATTAAACTGACTTTGCAGCCTCTGGGCCCATAACCAGTGTTAAGCCTGGTTTCCCCAACCAGGGTTAGGGAGACAAGCTAAACAGAATGTGCAGCGTTAGTCAGATAGGCACACAGATAAATGAGTGAGCTAAGCTTGTATGTTTATTAACATACAGTAAAAATAACAGATACGCTTGTGCTATCAAAAATATAGTTTATTCCATTATGAGTTCATAGCATAGTCAAAATAACAGTCCAATAGTCATGTATCATTTAGTCAGTCCATTCAGGGATATTCAGTTAGCAAAGTCCGTTTAGAATATCCTATGTCAGTTCACTTACAAGTCAGTCCTTTGTTTTCTCTCCCGTTCGAGCAATGCAGTCTTGAGTCCTTGCAGTAATCAGGGATCATCAAAGCCAGAGAGAGAGCAAGATGCAGTCTTGCCTCTTTTAAAGTGCTTTCACAACCACTCCCTTAATTACTATCCCACAGTTAAAGTTGCAGACACTTTAACATCAGGGCTGTGAAATCTCCGATTTTACGCGGAATTCCGATTTTTTCCCTCAAACACCAATCTACATTTTCCACATTTTTTTTCCCCCATCGGATCGAGATCCGAGAGTCGGAAATTCGCTCTTCAGAAAAGCGGAACACTTCAGTTCTCAGCTCAGGCATACCGTATATACTCGAGTATAAGCCGAGTTTTTCAGCCCATTTTTTGTGCTGAAAAAACCGCCCTCGGCTTATACTCGAGTCAGCCGCTACGGCACCATGCCTGGCCTGCGCTGGCATGGCTGCAACTGATCGCGCCTCCATGGCAGCATCGCCGCCGCGGCTGTTTACCCACTGAGGTACACACAGGCGACCCCAAGCGGCCTCTTCTTCCCCATTAACGGGCGCCTAGGGCCCCCGCGAGCTCCTGTGTTGCGCGCTTGCAGCTTCGCAAAGAAACCGCCAGGCTCAGGCAGCCTCCCCCACCCCCTAGCCTAGCAGCGAAGAGCTGCTCCGGGGGTAGCGAGACAAAGTGCCTGGCTGCGCCGTGGCGGGAGCCCCCGGAGCAGCTCTTTGCTGCTTGGGGTGGGTGGGGGAGGCTGCCTGAGCTTGGCGACCCCAAGCGGCCTCTTCTTCCCCATTAACGGGCGCCCGGGGCCCCCGCGAGCTCCTGTGTTGCGCGCTTCCAGCTTCGCAAAGAAACTGCCCGGCTCAGGCAGCCTCCCCCACCCCCTAGCCTAGCAGCGAAGAGCTGCTCCGGGGGCAGCGAGACAAAGTGCCTGGGTGCGCCGTGGTGGGAGCCCCCGGAGCAGCTCTTCGCTGCTGGGGGGGGGAGGCTGCCTGAGCCTGGCGACCCCAAGCGGCCTCTTCTTCCCCATTAACGGGCACCCGGGGCCCCCGCGAGCTCCTGTGTTGCGCGCTTCCAGCTTCGCAAAGAAACCGCCAGGCTCAGGCAGCCTCCCCCACCCCCTAGCCCAGCAGTGAAGAGCTGCTCCGGGGGCAGCGAGACAAAGTGCCTGGCTGCGCCGTGGCGGGAGCCCCCGAAGCAGCTCTTCACTGCTAGGGGAGGAGGTGGGGGAGGCTGCCTGAGCCTGGCGACCCCAAGCGGCCTCTCCTTCCCCATTAACGGGCGCCCGGGGCCCCTGCAAGTTCCTGCGTTGCGTGCTTCCAGCTTCACCAACAAACGGAACTGCAAATATGGTAATCGCTTGCGGAGCCTCGGCACGAACCCCCTTTCCCCGCACTCCTCCCCCGCACTCCTCTGGCGGCAGCAGGCGGAGAAAGCCCCACTTCCCCCTGGCTTTGATGGCAGGCGTGAGTTGGCTTCCCACTCTTTTTTTTTTTAACTCTCCTCTTCCTCCTCCTCCTCTCCTCTCCCCTTGTTGTCTGGTCTTCCCTAAGGAAACTCCAGGGCTCACACTTCCAGGTGTTTCTCCCTGTCTTTCTCCCTGTCAATGATCTTTTCTTCCCTTCCCTTCTCTCAGCCCCATCCTCCTTCACCTTTGTCACCACAATCCTGAACAGATGAAGTTTGTACTTCTCAAGAAAGGTTGGATGTTCCTTTTGAGGAGGGAACCTAGTGTGACATCTGTATGTTGACCTACTACTGAGCCATGGCATGTGTGCACATGCAATGGATGAGAATACCACTTGACTCACTCTATTTTTAAGTTTCTTTCCTAGAACTTCAGTACTGTATCTATAATCATATTGATGGTTATAGTTACTTTTGACCTTATTCTTTGTCCTTAGATAGATTAGTAGGACATTATAATTGACAATTAGTAGGACATTATAATTTCATGCTTTAAGTCTTTAAATTAGTTCTGCCATATTTTTACACTGTGCTCCTGTAAAATAGCACGCTTAATAAGACACTATGTACCAACAATTATAGTAGTAAATCACCAACAATTATAATTCTTTTTGTTTTCCTTTAAGAGTACAGGTGTATCCTCCCTGCCCTTTGGAGATTTCTTGTCTCTTATCCAGCTTTTTTCTTTCTTTTCCCCTTTCCTGAGGTTATAGATTTTCTTTTGTAAAGATCTGAAAGTTGTTCTTGAGTTTCAGAGGTGCTGACTGTTTCATAGTGTATGGCATCTTCTTTGCATTCATTAGAGGCATAATCGTCATTTGTAAGATTCTCTCCTCTACTTTACGTTGAAACTTCAATCTTTGTACTTTCTCTTCAAGTATTGCTACAGGCCTATGCCTACAACTTACTAAGAAGGAAGAAAGTTTCAGAAAATGTTTCTTTATTTCTTAGGGAAATTGATTTGCATTAATATCCCTCCCCCCCCATCCTTAGTAAAGATAGAAGAAAAGAAATTGTTTCTGTAAAGTTCAAAGTTCAAGTTCAAAGTTCAATGTCTTTATTGTCATTGTACATCATGTATACAACGAAATTGGTACATACAAGAATGCAAGACAACATGAATAATATGAATAATACAACATGAATAATATGAATAAAGCATGGGAGTTAAACTCAATCACGTCATAGGAATTATCGTGACATATTGTGACTTTTTTGCCTTTGCGGAGCCAGGCTGGGCATGGCCCGTGCATAACCCATCTGGCCCGCGGGCTGCCAGTTTGACACCCCTGTAAAGTATTCAGTCTCCATGTTTTGAAAGCCTTGCTAGGGCTGTAATGAAATACATGTCATGTATATTTATCCTTTTGTTTTTCTTTTGGTTCCTTCATTCGAGGAAGACGAAAGTGCCAACAGTGAAATCCTGTGTTCATGACAGTTTATTTGTGGAGGTGGTAAGGAGTTTAAAGCAGCCATTTAGTAGACAAAAATATTATCTCATTTCCAGCAAGATAAACTTGAGGTGGGGGTGACCTCAAACTATGGATACATTTGTTTTGTCATTCTTATTAAGACATTTTAATTAGAAATACCTCAAATAGTCCTCGCTTATTGACCACTTGTTCAGTGACTGTTTGAAGTTGATACTGTACTGAACTAATGGCTCTTATGACTGATCCTTGAAGTTCCAGCAGTAGCATCACTTTCACAGTCTGCAATTGTAAGCTGGGCACTTGCCATTTAGTTCACAGTTAATGATGGGTGCAGCACTCTGTGGTCATGTGATCATTTCCTGCCAGCTTCCCAAGAGCAAAGTCTGTGCGGAAACAGGCAGGGAATCTTGTAAGTTGCTCAGATAATATCTCCCATATGGCAGCAGCCACTCCTGGAACCAAAAATGCTTGCATGTGCCACTGTAGCTACTGATGCACCCTGCTTCCCTCACAGCAGCCACTTATCTGCCAGCTGGCCTGTTTGTGAATGGCCTGAAACCTACAATTTCCTGCCAGTTTCCTCACTGATTGGTTGTTGGAAGCTGGCAGGAAGTTGTGAGAAGGTCCTTCCTTGCTTAGTAATACACAGTTCTCACTTAATGAGGTCAACGGGGACTGCTGTGACATCAGACCACCAATGCATCGTTTAGTGATGGAAATTCTAGTCCCAATTACAATGTTAAGCAAGGACTACATCTATATGAATAATATTGGAGAACTGTTTTTATATAGTGCTTAATATGTTAGATTAGAAACTGAGAGATTGTGACTTCTGGTTTTTCATTAGACAGGAAAGTTGGGGTAGTTAACTTTGGATTAGTTGCTTTCTCTCAGCTCAACCCACCTCACAGGGTTTTGTTGTGGGGAAAAAATAGCAGAGAGCATATTGTGTATCACCTTGAGTTGAACAAATACAGTAAAGGCAGCATATATCTAATGGAAAACAAAATAAAACAAACATTATATACAGTAACTCTAAAATAATAAAAAACTCTATAATAATTAGTATTGTGAGAGATAAGTTATAGTTGATGATACCAAAATAAGGAAAATATTGCAAAAGGGATCTCACATCCCTCCTTCAGTTTTTCCTTCAGTGCCTCAATATAGCAGATGCATATTCTTTTCATTACACTACCATAATTTTAGTGAGAGGACCTGCTGTTTGTGGCTTTTTATTTTCAAAATGTTGTGTACGGAAAGTACTATTTTTCTTGGCTTTACTTCAATTGCAGAAAGATAATTTTGTCAAGTGATAACTTTATGTTTTGCACTTAAACTCCTTAATTGTTGCTAGACTATGTGTGAATATGTGTATGTGTATTGTTAATATGTGTACATGTGTATGTGCGCACGCATGCAAACATGTGTATCAGGATCAAAAGCCCATATATGTTCTGAATAAAAACATACAGAGTTGTATGGTTATATCAATTTTCATAGCTAAGATAGAGCATTCTGAAGGCTTTTATTTTTTTAGCCTGTCTTTCTATATTGCTAATCTGATTGTTTTCTAGCTATAGAAAACAACCAATAGTAGGTTAATTTGACAACCAATGGTAGGTTAATTTGTAATATTCTGTATTATTTATCTCTTCAAAATGTTAGGAGAGATTTATTATTAATGAAGTATAACAAATAATTTTTTAAAAAATCAGTGATACTACATATAAAACTATATTATAGGGATTAAAGTAAGCTAAATACAAGGGGAAAGGAAGAAACTGAGGATCCATGTAATGTTACTAGAAAATTAATATTGTTCCATTTATCTTTTAGAATATAAAGGCATTTTAAATTTGATAAAGAATATATATCTTGCATCCCTTCCTTAATGTCAAGAGTGTAGATTTTTTTTGGTATTTATGATGATATTCTTCTCAGTTTTGTTTCCTGTCTTTTCTGAACTGAGTCCTAATTCTTCAGCAGGATAAGTGCATTGAGTTGACTATATAATCACAATTAAGCTAGCTTGTAATGTTCTTGAAAGTTCCCCACTCAATAGGAAAAGCTTGGAAATGGAGCAGATGAATTTCTACATCTATACCCTGCATGAGTACAATCAATAATAATAATACAACAGTGCAGTGTTTAAGACTAAATCTGTGATTTTGTGCATGCAAAGATGTGGCCCCAGTGGTCTGGCACACTGTTTGGAGAGCATGTGTGTAGAAAGAATAGTTGCATAAAACATGTTTCTTGTTAAATGAATACAATTCGCGTATTGTTCTTTGAAAAGGCCAAATATATTTGATGATGGGAAAAAAGTGAGAAAGTGCTTTGCTGGTAGAATTAAAACAAAACAAAACATTTCTTTCTTTCTTTCTTAAAAAGTTAAGACCAAATATGAAAGAATTTATCATTAAAAATTTAATGACATTTCCATCAATATTGTACAGCATCTCTGCATTTTGCAATGATTTATTTATATTTAATGAGTCTGCAGTTTTGTACTTTTAGGTAAAAGGAGTAACTTACATATTGCCTTGACTTACCTGTTTACAAAAAGCATGCATGCCCCTTTGCCTGTAATTTGGTTTTTTTAAAAACAAATTTAATGGTAGCTTTTTTAAAAAAATACACTTATCAAAATTCTTGGCTTGGGTAATTACTTGTATAAATTCAAGTTATCACGATGTTTCATCAGACCAGTATTGGCTTGATGTAATATTTAAGAGTTTATAGTCTGAGTAGTTTGCCTCTGTGTGTGTGTGTGTGTGTGTGTGTGTGTATGTATAAAAGAGAGCATTTTTATCTAAAAATAGGACAAGCTTAGAAAATAATAGTTTTCATAAGATCTTGAAGCAAATCTTATGGATATAAAATTCCATACTCATTTTGAGCAGGAGACAAATAGAATGCCTACTAGCAATGTGTTTTCTTACTATTACTCATGCCGAATAACATTGCTGAAGATTGGGAGATGTGAATTCCTGAATTTAAATAAAAAAATGTGGCCCAATTTGCATAGTCTTGTCTTGCTAATTGATAATTTAACAAGAGTGAATGATAAGAGCTTGTTTGGGCAGACTTTGAAATTTTGTTAGGTTGCAGCTTTATATACATTATATACATTTAGGGAATTTAGGTAGTCTTCAACTTTTTAGTGATCATTCAAAGTTATGATGGCACTGAAGAAATTGATTTATGATTGGCTCACACCTATGACAATTGTAGCATTCTGCAATCACGTGATTGCCTTTTACAACCTTTCTAGCCTGCTTTGACAAGCAAGGTCAATGGGGAAGCCAGCAGGAAAGATTGCGCCTTGCAGTCATGTGATTTCTCACTTAATGACTGCACCTTTTCATGATGAATTTCTAGTCCCAGTTGTGGTTGTAAGTTCAAGGGTTATCTTTTAGCTTCATTGAAATCAGTGATGTTATTTTTAAGAGAAAAGTATGCACTGTTCATTATATATTTCATACCTGGCTTACTAGAATATCTTAGAGCAGTGGTCGCCAACTGGTGGGCCCTGAGAAAATGTTGGTGGGCCACAGAGAAATCTCACCCCAAGAGCACCCCCCAAAAGCAATTAATCCAGGCTGCAGAGAAACACAAGGCTGCACCGCCCACATGGCCTGCGGGAACCCTCCCCCACCCACACCTTACCTGGCAAACTTGCCTCCTAAATTGCTATTTTTCCTTTTTTTTCCCGACCATCAGCTGTTCTCCTTAGAGCCATTCGGATCATCCAGAGAATGGGAGGTGCTTCAGTCTGCGTCGTTGAAGGCTAAGCTTAATGACTGAGGAACGCTCCGCCCTCCATCATGTGGCTCCCTTGCGTTCCCCAGTTTATGCTCAGCCTTCGTGAGAGTAGGCTGTGTATTTCCCACTCCTTGGCTGATTCAAGAACGTCCTTACTTCAGGAGAATTCCTTATTATTTCAGGTTTGATTATTGTTTGCCTCAGTTCTTCCTTAGCCTCTGCGCACTTGGAATAGTTGCTATAGCAGGGGAGTGCGTTTTTCGCCCTCAGGGGGGATAAAGAGCAGGCGGCTTTTGCGCTCCGGCGCCAATCCCTCCACCCCATTCGGACTTTTCCTGCTGCTTCTCCACGCCGCACTCGTAGCGGCTTTATTCGATTGCGCTGATAAAGCACAGCTGGTATACCCCCCCACCGTAAATGCCGATCGCCCCAGGAAGGGGCAAAAATTTACTTGGCTACCTCTCTCGGCCTCTAAACGTGCAGGAGAGGCTTGTAATTGCTCTGAGCAGCCCGTTGATAAGGGATCGTGGGCGGCTGCCATTTTGGGTGCTGCAACTTGTCGGGCGCCATTTTAAAAGGCCTCGTTGGGCTGCGAAGAGGCTAGATCTAGTCACAGGCCTTCCAGCCTATGAGAGCTACTGTACATTCTTTATAATTGGCAAACTTGTTGGCTTTCCGCAGCACGCTCAGGGCAGGAAACTGCAGCCTATCCCTCCCGGTTGTTGCCTGGGAGCTCCAGCTGCCAGAGGCCTCATTCCAGCCTCAGGCGTTTCATTTGGCGAATTGGAGATAATTATCAGCAACTTCTGGGGCCACTCCCTCCTGGGAGCACCGAACCAGCCCTCGAGCTAAATATTTGTCAAATAACAACAACAACTATAATAATAGATAAAGACTTAAATATTACATATATATATATATCTATATATATATCTTACCGATATATGACTATAACACATTATCAATACTAACTGGATTATATATCTTAATTGTATGCATATATATATATATATTAATAATTATAACAATAATAAGGTTATAGATTGTATACATCTAAATTCCAAAAGGGGGCGCGGGCCTGCTGAAAGGACAATTGGCCTTGTTGTAGGTCGAACCCTTGGTGAGCCAACTGCCTTTAGAATTGTATTACAGTCCTTTTTTCTATAATGGCAGATGACAATTCCGCTAAAGGCCCTCCTTTGAAGGCCAGATCCAAATCCTACCACCTGCGCAGATAGGCTAAAGAAGCCTCTAAAGAGCCTTCCAAGGCTTCTCAGAGAGACACCCTAAGACGTCATAGGGCACTGGAGATAGAATTTGGCAGGCGATCTAGAGAGGCACAACCGGTACCTCCAGCCCCCCCACCCTCCATTCCTTCTACCTCCAGACACCCCCCCCTCCAGATTGCTCTTCACTCTCCAGGCGCAGCTCATCCCAGGGACACCAGGTCCCCGGACCAACGACCAGACGGACGCCCAAAGCTACATTCATGCCTACGGCCGCTGGTCTGCGCCAGGAGGCCGCCACAGTCAAGATCCCAGCTCACATGCAGGCATGGATGGAGTGTGCTATCTGCCAGGGGATAGCAGAGGGCCTTCAACAGATGCCCAGGTACGGTCCCCCCTCGATGGCTCCCGAACACGACTCGCCATCAGTCACTCGCCTAGATCGGACCTTCCTCATGGTCAGGTACCTTTACAGGGGGCAGTCCTCTCCCAGAAAGGGAACTGGAGGAGGCCATAGAGGACCTGGATCGGTTCAGGGAGGAGGAGGAATTTGAATGGGGATCTACGCACCAAGGGGAGCCCCTATCAGAGATAGACCCTATGTAAGGGGACATGTCCGAGGACGAGGGCCTCACTCCCGATCAACCCACCCTCGTGGGTCTATTCAAGCCACACATGTTTAAATTGCTTCTATTTAAGGCCAAGAACATATCTGGCCTGTCTGTACAGTCCCCCTCGGCTCTCCCTTCTCCAGCGGAGGGACGAGAGGATGCCATTTTTAGGCAGCCCGTGGTGGAAGAGGAGGTTATTCCGGCCCCGCCTATATTTCTTGACCTAGTCTCAAACTAGTTGGACTCTACAAGGGCCCCACCTGCCCCATCCAGTCAGGACAAGAGGTTCCTCAACCTCGAGTTGAGCTTATGAAACCTGCTTAACACTCTTGAGGTAGATGAGCCCATCGTTGGCTTAGCATCCTCTTCCTCCCCCAGTGATCCCCTGGAGGCTCTGAAACCCGAGGACAAGAGGTCCGAACTGGCTTTACGTAGGGCTCATCAAGCTGACATCTGGGCCATTAGATCGGCCACAGCCGCTTCCTTCTTCACCAGGTTTTTGATCCGGTGGCTTTGCCAACTGAAACAGCATGTCCCCCCCTCTAACACAAGGGCACATCAGGACATCGCAAAGTTGACGGCCGTGGCAGAATTCTCGGCCGATGCCACCTACCACATGGTTAAGTTCTCCGCCCGAGCAATAACTTCTCATGTTACAGCTCGCCGCCTGCTCTGGCTCAAACACTGGCAAGCGGACGTAAAAAACAAGGTTAAGTTGGCCACTGCCCCCATTAACGGGGACAGACTATTTGGCACCGCCCTGGAGCCATTGCTATCCGAAACCCGGAGCAAGAAAAAATTTCTTCCTCCCCTTTTACGGAGGCCAGAGTCAAGAGCCCCCCAGCCATTTTGGAGAGGTTCCTCCTGACCTTTCTACCAGTCACCTTTCCTGCCCAGGTATCTGAGACCCCCCTCCTTCCGGCCATTCCAGCCCCAGGATCGAGCTGATCCGGGCGACAGGAACAGGAGGGGCGGCAGCTACAGGCGTCCCTTCAGGGGTTCAGGAGGGAAGCCCTTCCAGCGCACCAGATAGATCCCGTCCCTCCCTCCCCATCGGTGGACGCCTCAAGCATTTTGCCGACCGATGGGACTCCTCCACCTCCGATGTATGGGTCCGGGACACCATCGGACTCGGTCTCGCACTTGAATTCCAGCCCACCCCCCCTGACCTTTTTATGGCATCCCCCCCTCGAGGGATCCCACCAAACGCAATTTAATGGATTCAGCTATCCATCATCTCCTCAACATACAGGCCATGCAACCCGTCCCACCATCCCTGCGGGGATAGGGGTTTTACTCCCACCTCTTCATGGTTCCCAAATCCTCAGGTGGATAGAGGGCTATTCTAGACCTGAAATGCCTTAACCGTTCTAGACCTGAAATGCCTTAACCGTTCTAGACCTGAAATGCCTTAACCTAGACCTGAAATGCCTTAACCGTTACCAACGACCAGACGGACGCCTGAAGCTACATTCACGCCCACGGCTGCTGGTCTGCGCCAGGAGGAGGCCACCACAATCGAGATCCCTGCTCACATGCAGGCATGGATGGAGCGCGCAGGTTCAAGATGCACACCCTGCAGTCCATTCTATTGGGCATCAGGCAGGAGGACTGGCTATCCTCTATAGACCTTTCAGAAGTGTATCTTCACATCCCAATCTGGCCCTCCCATTCCAAATTCCTCAGGTTCTGCTACAACCACCGCCACTTCCAATATGTGGCCCTTCCCTTTGGGTTGGCCTCTGCCCCGAGAACCTTCACTAAGGTCCTTGCGGCTCTAGCGGCCCATTTCAGAAAACTCCCAGTTCGTCTCCATTGTTATCTGAATGACATCCTCATCCTGTCTCACTCCAGACTCCAAGCAGAGAAGGATATCAGAGCTACTCTCTCTGCCCTCCAAGATCATGGGTTCCTAGTAAACTGGCAAAAGAGCCAACTGTTACCATCTACATGGATCACCCACTTGGGTTCCGTCATTGACTCAGTGCAGGGAAAGGTTTTCCTTTCCTCGGAAAGATTCCTTAGCATCTGGGAAACATCAAACATATCAGACGGTCAAGAAAGGTAACACTTTTAGAATTGTCTAAATTACTAGGTAAACTGGTCTCATGTATCTCCATTGTTCCCTTGGCCCGTTTACACACCAGATCCCTAAAGTGGTTCCTGCTCCCGTTCCAAAGGACCGGCAGAAGCAATTCAAAGGCCACGGTCAAGGTGCCTTCAAGGGTCCTCATGTCTCTCCTCTGGTGGACCAGTCCCGCCATCAACAAGGGACATTGCTTCAAGGAACCCCAACGCCTCATCCTCACCACAGACGCCAGCCTGTCCGGATGGGGCGCTCACATCCACTCGCTCTCGACAGGGCAGATGGTCACAGGTAGAAAGGGCATACGGTATAAACTGGTTGGAACTCCGCGCCATCCACCTGGCCCTGCACAACTTCCTCCCTCAGGTACGCGGGTGGCATGTCCTTATACATGCCAAGGCTCACGTCCTTATACACTGCCAAGGCTCACATCAACCGACAAGGGGGCACCCAGTCCATATGCTTGATGAGAGAGGCTGAGTGCCTCTGCCGTTGGGCGGAGCGCAATCTCCTCTCCCTCAAAGCTGAACACATCTCAGGGGACTCAAACACCCAAGTGGATTGGCTGAGCAGGATCACGGTGGATCAGGCCGAGTGGTGCATCCATCCGTCACTGTTCAGGGAGGCGACCATGATGTTCGGTCTCCTGTCAGTAGACCTCTTCGCATCCCTCCTCAACACACAGCTCCCCAGGTTCTTCTCGAGGTACCCTTCCCACAGGGCCGAGAATCACAACGCCCTCCGTTGCCCCTGGCTCACAGGGCTTCTATATGCATTCCCTCCATTATACCTGGTCCCCAGAGTCATCCAGAGGCTCATCTCCGAGAAAGCAGAGCTGATTCTAGTGGCACCCTACTGGCCCAGACGCCCATGGTTTGCGGACCTCCGCAACTTATCGGTGGCCCCTCCCTGGAAAATCCCCCTGAACAGGATATCCCTTTCTCAGGGGCCCCTCCAACACCCAGATCCTCAGTGGCTCCAGTTAGCCGTTTGGAGGTTGAGCGGGAACGTCTAAGAAAGGAGCATTTTTCTGATCAGGTTATTGATACCATTTTAGCTGCCAGGCAGCCCTCAACAACCCGAATATACAATGCCACTTGGAATAGTTTCTGCAAGTGGTGCCATAGTTTCCAGGTCAACCTGCTTTCACCCTCCATTGCTCAAGTTTTGGAATTCCTCCAAGAGGGTCTGAGGAAAGGTCCTTCCCTGAACACCCTGAGGCGCCAAGTCGCAGCCCTCTCAACTGTCATTGTTTGTGACAATCTGGGCTCCCTTTCCCTCCACCCTCGCATTAGGGCATTCCTCAGAGGAGCCACTAACTTGTGTCCCCCAGCCGTACACCGATACCCTACCTGGGACCTCAATAAGGTCCTTGTGTCCCTTACTAAACATCCCTTTGAGCCCCTCAGGGAATCCTCACTCCAGTTCCTCACATTCAAAGTCGTGTTCCTGGTGGCCATTACTTCGACTTGCCGAATATCGGAGATAGCAGCCTTGTCAGTGAGGAAGGACCTTTGCATCTTCCATGCCGACCGGGGGGTTCTCTGGCTGGACCCTACCTTCTTGCCCAAGGTCAACTTGGCCTTCCACAGGGCACAGGAACTCACTCTTCCGAACTTCTGTCCCAATCCCTTGCGGGGAAGGGAGAAGCTTTGGCACACCCTGGACGTGAGAAGGGCCCTCCGCATTTACATTAAGCATACCCAGCCCTTCAGGAGGTCCGAATCCCCATTCCTTTCCTTTCAACCCAAATCATTAGGCCACAAAGTGTCCCCTTCAACCATAGGCCGTTGGATTAGAGCTACTATCTCCAAAGCTTATTTGTCTCAGGCGCTGCCGGTACCCAGCGGAATAACAGCACATTCCACCAGAAGTGCAGCCACCTCGGCAGCTTGGGCCACCCAAGCTCCAATTGCTGATATTTGTCGGCCACCTGGGCCTCCCCATCTCCCTTCATTAGACATTATAAGATCGACATATTTGCCTCGGCGGAGGCTTCGTTTGGTAGACGATTCCTCCAGCGAGTCCTCAAGGAACCGTGGAGATTACCGAACCAGACGGAATCCCTCCCATAGGACAGCCAAGTTTTGGTATGTCCCACTCTCTGGATGATCCGAACGGCTCTAAGGTGACACGTCATTTCTCTTGAGCCGTGAGGATCATCCAGCCCCACCCTTAGTATTCCACCATCTGGTGAGGTCTTGTTTCGGCCAAGGAACCTGGTAGCAGAGTAGGAGGAGAACACAATCATCTCTTCACTCTCGACCGCATAAACTGGGGAACGCAAGGGAGCCACGTGATGGAGGGCGGAGCGTTCCTCAGTAATTAAGCTCAGCCTTCAATGATGCAGACTGAAGCATCTCCCACTCTCTGGATGATCCTCCCGGCTCCAGAGAAATGGCGTGTCAGGTAAGGACCAACACCCATTCTGCTGTGCTGGAAGATTTGGATTAGTTAGGAAGCAGGAAATGGTTGGATTTTTTGCTTTCTAGCTAGTCTTTAGATCTTCAGCTTTGCTTTTAAGCACAGCCGAACCTCCCTTAGGACTGGAGGCTCTATTATTCAGTGCAGACTCATGGCAAGCAAATTTTATGTGACAGACTGAGCTAGCCGATGGCAGATAGATAGATCACTGAATGAATCTGTGATTCTGTGAGCAACTCAATCTGCCTCCCTGCTTTGCCTGATTTTGGATAAAAGTGGCTCTTTTTTTATAAAAAAATTTAATATTTATATAAACATTTATAATATTTACATACATGCCATGCCCAGCCAGTCACATGACCATCAAGCCACACTCACAAATTAGGCCACATCTACAGAACCAGTTAGTAGTCCCTGGGATTTAAAATTATGACCCCGTCTTAGAGTGCTAATTACAGGTGGTCCTCAAGTTACAACAGTTTGTTTAGTGACTGTTCAAAGTTACAATAGCATTGAAAAAAGTCACTTATGATCGATCGCTTTTCACACTTAGAACCATTGCAGCATCCCCATTGTCACGTGATCAAAATTCAGCTTGGCATATGACTCATATTTATGACAGATACAGTGTCCTGGGGTCAACTGATCCTTTTTGGCAACCTTCTGACAAGCAAAGACAATGGGGAAGCCGGATTCACTTAACAAAAGTATTGCTAACTTAACAACTGCAGTGATTCACTTATCAACTGCAGCAAAAAAAGTTGTAAAATGAGGCAAAACTCACTGAACAAGTATCTTGCTTAGCAACAGGAATTTGGAGCTCAATTATGAGAACTACCTGTATTTCTTTCCCTATTCTGTCTCTGATAAGTATCTGTCCCAGGGTTGATTTGACAGGGTTGATGCACTCAGGTTTCCTTCAGTCAAATAGTGTCATCTATTGGGACCCTGGAGGTGCGCCTTCTCCATAGCAGTAACTGCCCCTATGGAATAAGGTTCCCACCAAGACTAGAATGGCTGCTACCCTAAAGGTTTACAGAAATCCTTTCTGTTCATTCGGGCCTTTGGTGAATGTGATGAAAGCTTCCTCCCGTCCCTGGGTTTGTTTTTTCTGCCACTTTTTTTCCCTTTTGTTTCGTGGTTTTTCACTTTTAAATGTTTCTAATAATTTGTAAATGGCCCAGAATTGTAGGGAGTCAGGGGGCTTCTCAATTTAATTAATAACATGCTGTTATTAAAACTAAAGTTGCAATTCAACATACTATCATGTAGTGGTCATGCACCAAAGCAAAAGAATTTTGGCAGCAGATTAAGATTTGGCTGGAAGAAATGCTTGGCCAAAAAATAGAGTTCAGACCAGAATTGTTCCTAGTGGGAATTACTGAAGGAAAATATAGCAAAGGAATGATATATCTAATGTTGCATGTTATAACTGCAGCAAGATTGGTTTATGCCCGAAACTGGAAGAAGGTAGATATCCCCAAGCAAAGTGAAATAATAGAAAATTTTGGTCTGTGCAGAGATGGACAGGCTAACACTGGACATTAAAGATAAGGACAAAACAGAATATTATGAAGTCTGGAACAAACTGTATCAATGGTTAGACTGGAAAAAAGGAAGTCAGAACAAAGGGGAAAAAATTGTGACGCTGTGTAAGACGGAAGGTGGATGAACTTTAAGCTAAAGACAATGTAATATAGTGGATACATGATAATGTAAAAAGAATGTGCAAGGAAATCAGAGATGTAAATAGGAAATTATATACGTTTATAGCACCAACTTAGTAATGTAAAATAAGGAAGAGATTAACTGTTATAAGTGGTTATATGTTATGGCATGTATGACAAAATAACTGCCAGGAAAGTCGCACTGTGTTCAATTGTTTTTAATGTTTATTCATAAAACTTTAAAAAAAAACCCAAAAACTTAAAGTTGCAATTTAAATGAAATATAGTAGTGCTTGGCTTCAAAGAAAAAACCGGAAAGTCGACCCATTCCATTAATCCATTTGAAACCACAAATCCTATAACAAGTTCTAGAAAGAATTCGGTTTGTTGCTAGTGTTACATCCGAGTTCTATTAATTAAGTGGGGGCTTCTGTTCATGGAATACAGTCAAGTAGAAGTTGCCCATTCATCTGTTTGGGATGTTTTAATTTGCTACAGTGAAAGAGGTTTCAGTTCAGCGGCCCAACTTTATGATTTTATGATTGTCAGTAGTTTGGGGTAGCCCTTGAAGCAGTCATTAGTAACTAGTCATATTAGTAACAGTCGTTAGCTACTTCCTCTGGATCCTGCTACTCATATTTGTTAGACAAGACTCGAAAGAAACTTGGAGCAATATGGAAGCTGCTTAGATTGCCACAGTATGATATTACCGTGATACTTTATTACTCAGCTTTCTCTAATCTGGGATCTTCTTTATTGTAACTCCAAAATTCCTAACCAGTTTAGCCAAAGACTGAGGAGTCTAGAAAGTCTGGCTTAAGATATCTGGATAATATGAGAAGTCCCTATAACTTCTATGAGGTAATTCTAACATTAGCTGACTTTTCCTCCAGATGGTAATTTCACAAGAGCACTCTAGCAACAAATGTCCTCTTTCAATGTCTAGTCGTTTTCAGAAAAAAGGAACAGATTTGAAGAGAAGGACATCTGTTGTCATTTACTAATTATATTTTTGTTGTACCTTTTCAAATATTCTATCAAGAATTCCATGAGTTGAACCATGGCATAAATACAGTGAATACCTTTGAAAAAAAGTTGTGAAGATCTTATTTCCCACCAGTTCAAATCCCACCAGGCTCAAGGTTGACTAAACTTCCATCCTTCTGAGGTGGATAAAATGAGGACCCAAATTGTTGGGGGCAATATGCTGACTCTGTAAAACCTCTTAAAAAGGGCTGTAAAACACTGTAAAGGGTATAGAAGTGTAAGTGCTATTGCTATTGCTATTATTTCTTTTTGTTATTTTGATACACAAAATATTGTGGAAAAACAAAAATTATTTTTGAGAAAGTAGTCTGAATAAGAACCTTGCTAGTTTGTGGTCCCTTAATAATAAAAAGTTCTAAAGTATCTTACATATTAATGTATTTATTATAACATAAATCTCATTTAAGCCATAACCTATAATAAATTAATCTTAAAGGTCATGCAAGATATTTTGTGTTGAGCTATATATAGACTACTTTGTTTATCAATAATACCTTCAAATGCATGCATGGATACTCATAAAAGAGAAAGCCATCCTCTTGGCTCCAAAGATTACATTATTTAGCTCATAACTCTCTTAAGGTTTCTCATAATTGGCATGCATCCATTATTCACTACTTGATTTGTATTTTGGAAAAGGATTCCAAGAAGAGAGGCCCGTATAAGGCAAGGCCACCGAATGCGGAAACATAAAACTTAACAACCGAGAACATTCTTTTCTAATGTAGCCTATGCTGATATCTCAAGTATGATCTAGAAAAAGAGAGGTTTGTTCTTTTCTTAGCAAAATTTGTACATGTGTTTCTACTTGCCTGGTCTTCCCCTGCCCTTTTTTTTGGTGTAAAAATAGAAAAAAAAAGTTGAATGAGACATTAAGAAGAAATTCAAGCTTGCAAGTAATATTTTATTTTAAATAATTTTTTAAAAGATGTATTGGAGTGCGTATTGCAGAAATTCTGTGTGGACATTGGTTTTTGGCGATTATAGTCAAGTTGCAAATTTAAAACAATTTGATTGTTATGATTTCCATTTGCAAATTTAAAACGATTTAATTGTTATTATTTCTACTCTTTAAACTTGGCAATACTATATTTCTTTATAATTTTGCCTAGTTTTATGTCTGCTATTTCTTTAAACTGCTGTGCTTTCTAACTTCAAGAAATCATTTCCATTACAATTCTGATTTAGAAGTTTTTGGCATTGGGTTTATTCTAAGACGTACATCTCTATTGTTTCACCATTGCCCTATTTGAATTTTGAGCGCCGTAGGACATATTTCTATTTGCTTGGTTCAATTGAAGGGAAAAGGATGACTTTAAGAGATGTTTGCTTACCATTATGAGTCTAGAATAACAAAAAAAAGGATGATGATAAGAACAGTTTAATTATGGAACTACCGTAATTGCATGAAGACAGCCTGTCCTTTTTCATGTTAAATGTTTGGGAAGTAGGGGCTAGAATACACGGCCCTTAGATTTCTTTCTGTTGGAAAGAAAAAAAAGAAAGAATTCTGTTGGAATTCTTGAAAAATTTGTGAGGGAGCACAGTTTTCTTTGAACAAATTTTGAGTATTATCCAGAAAAAGAAGTCTTCAGTATGAAAGTCACTAGAGTAAGGACAGTCATTTGATAACTGTCTTTTACAGATGATCATATTGTTTTCTTTTGTTTTAAAGAAAGAAAGCACAGGCTTGTTTCTTAGGAAAAGAGGTAATATTTTATCTCCACTGCATCCCCCCCCCCTTTTTTTTTTTTTAATTAGAAGCCCTTCTTTCCTGGAAATGGCCATATGTACAGCTGCTCTGGCTGACACTGGAAAATTGTACCTTTGAGAAGTACATCCTGTCCTTGTGTCCCCATTCTAAAAGGATAATGAATGTGAAGCAGGTGAGTCAGCCTTTTGTGCTTAGGACCAGGTGCTTTTCCTTTCCTTTTTCTTTTTTGGGGAGATAGCATGCTTAAACACACCCTGGCATTCATCCTTTTTGCAAACACTTCAGAATATTGAAAACAGGTAGGGATATATTTTATGAGTGGGTTAGCCACTTTTCTTTAACCATAAAAGAATGATTAGCTTCTATGCTGTTCCTTTTTATAAAACTAAAACAAAATGAAATTCTAGAATGGTATAGCTGTCCTTAGTTAGTTGCCCTCTGACTTGGTTGGACTTGGTTTTGCCACTGAGTAAGAATTGGAAAGTTAAAGGTCACCTGGAGAGCATCTAGTTAGTATATAGGAAGCTTAGGGAGCAAAAACTATGCTAATTTCTTGCTGACTTGTATTCTATTGTTGACTAAAATGGGATATATTTTAAGAATGTGGTATTTGGTACTACTGCTACTACTACTACTACATCCAGCAAGTTGCTGGATCTGGATATTTGGTAGTGTCTGGCTTTGCTAGCATTTCTGATAGCTGGGTTTCTGGTAGCTAGATTTGCTAGTGTTATCTAGCAAATTAGATAATGAAATAATAGTCACAAATACCACATTCCTAAAATTGATATATTTTAGGAATGTGGCATTTGTGACTACTACTTCATTATCTAATTTTCTAGATGTGTACTAGTACATCCAGCTACCAGAAATCCAGATCAACTACCTGCTGGTTTTCATATTTATGTGAATGCTATGATGCATTTTTAAAATGTTTAAATCTAATAACCCTAAGACATAAAAGTTTTAAGAATGATTAAAAGACACAGATTAATTTGTAAATGATACAAAGCTATTGTGTGGAAAACCTTGTACAGATGATGCAGGCGAGCTGGTCCTTACTCTTTGTTACTGAAATTTGGAGCTTTAGGTGGAGCTTGAGGGAGAGCTAGAGCAACCTGTTGCCATGAGAATTGCAAAGGCTGTTGGACCTCTTGAAGTTTTACTACTCTTGTTATGGGTGGGTTATTAAAATTCCTCATGACTAGTCTAGTCTAGAAGTGGATTAGTACCACACCTAGTCAAAAACTCTATAAAACTGCTAAAGCTGAAACAATTGGCTTGATTCATACTATAAACATATTGATAAATTGAGTTTTAACGATATCAACATCAAAATAACTATTTTCTTTGTTTTAAGTGTTATAACCATAGGGTTACATCATAACCTGAATGTCCTGATATTCCAGGAGAAAATCCAGACAAAAGGTTTTCACATTCATAAAAAACTTTCTTAACTGGGTTTAAAGTTGCAATACTTTACTGCAGTGTTTTTTAAAAGAAGCCATTATTTCAAAATTAAAGGTAAAGCTGCTTTTTCAGTTAAGTTGAACTCATTCATAGGACTACATGAAAATGTCCATATAGTTTTCTTGGCAATTACATGGGAAATTCAGTGGTGGTGAACTTCTGACTGATAGGCTATGTTCCACAGTAATTTTTGGTATCCAGAGTAGCAACTGTGGTTGGCATCTTTAGAGGTGAAAGAGAGAACAAATATTAGAACATGGCCTATTAGCACAGAAACTCATCACCTCCGGACTGACACTGATTGTGAAAGCATTTATCCAAATAAGGAAATCGTTTGGCATGCCCATCCTCTAACTGATTTTTTTTTACCTCTTAGGCTAAACTACATCTCCAGGTTTTTTTCTGATGGTCTATCCAAGTATTAATTAGATCCAAGTTAGTTTCTGTGATCAGCCAAAGTTAGTTAGGGGTTGCTGTCTATAACTGGGCTGTTCTCAAGTTGCAGCCTATTAGAAGAAGAATCAAACCAGTTTAAAGATTATAGCACTGAGAAAGAGTTGGACTCAAATGAATATAAATAGATCTTTTCTGTTCAGTGAAATTATTTATTTACTTATTAAATTTAGGATACTTTCAGGTGGCTTTCGTTATCCAGTTACTCTTGCTCTTTTGTGCAGAGGAGAAGGCAGGAAGAAAGAGGAAACATTTTCTTTTTGTAGTTTCCTGGTGCTTTCACAAAGTTTTTTACTCTTCTTCTTTATTACTAGAAAAAAAAAAAGATGGTACTATTGTGTTAGGCTTTCTGTTAGAATTCACCAGATTAGAAATATCCGAATTTATGCTTTCGTTTGAACTAAATCAATGTTTTGAAAGTATTTGTTTTTTTAAAAATAGTAATTGATTGGAAAAGGAAATAAATGTTTATCTCAAATTCAAAAGAAGAATTATTTGGCTTTCTTTAATTTTTTTTTTATTAATGAGGTGGTGGATATACACATTTTGAAAAAGATTTCTGCATACTGGGAAGTTGTGAGACTGGTTGGTCATATCAGCTGGAAATTGCAGATACTGGAAAAACTAGTATTTCAGGTTTCCAATACAGCATCCTCTGCAGGAAGGGGATAATTCATTGTGAGTGACAATAGTAGAAACCCCAAACTGAGTCTCCATCAGACATTTCTGTTACATTTGCATTTCTCACTTGTAGTAGTGAACAACCATGTAAGCCCTGGGAGACTGTACATAAACAGCTTGATTGAATATGAAAGCTTTTCTCCTTAGATCAACCAGTACATGAGATATAAATAAAACAGAGCAATCAATAAAGAAGTGCAGTAGCTGAAATTATAGAAACAAGATATGAAACAATATTGTTTTCAAGCAGCAAAAAGGTATTTTTTGAGTGAATTTCTTTTCAAAGACAGATTCAGAAGAATCAGAGATCAGATTGAAAGTAAGGGAGACAAGGTGAAAGTAAGTATGCAAACAGGCGATGAAAGGCAGCCGTGCCATGAACATTACTGAAAAATGAATCATTTAGGTGGAGGTGGGGATTCTATCAAAGTCCAGATTTTTCAAAAAAAGCTTCATATTCTGCTGGATATTTGTGGTAATTGTATCTCAGAAAGGAGATTGTATAAATGACGTGAAAATGCAGTCACCATTCCAACCATTGTTTTCTGCTATGAACTTAGCCTTTCAGCATGTTTATGCTGGTCCTTTTTTTTTAATCCCTTTTTTTCCAGCAAAGCATTAGATAGAATAGCCCTAGCCTAGACATTCTGATTTATAGGTTGATTAAGTATGGAGAATTACATGTCTATTTGCTAACAGCTACAAGCCACAGTTGGCTTAAAAACAATACTCCAGAGAGTGTGGATCAACAGTTCCTTGTCATACTGGCATAAGATAACGAATGGGTACCACAAGGCTTAATTTAAGCTGTTCTTAAACATTTTTAATTTATGGCATGAACACAAAGGTGAAGGACATACATATCAACTTTGACAATTCAAAAGACAGAAACAAAACGTAAAATAATATTGATAGCTTTGAGAAATCAGATAAAAATAAACAAATCAAATATAGTAGAGACAAATGTCAAATTCTTCTTTAGGAGAAAAAAATACAGGAAGAAGTTGGGGATATGTAACTTGGTAACAATGCTTGTTAAAAGGATCTTAGAACAGTAACTAATTATAGCTAAGTGTAACTGTGAAAAGAACAAACAAAATTTAGTTCTTCACTAATGCATAGTTTATAAATGAAAGGAAGACATTATTTCCACTTTGTTCTGCATTAACCAGGCTCTACTTCAAGCAGTATACCCAAATAACTATATTATAAAAGAATTTAAAACACTAGATTTGGAGATTGCAGCAAGGATGATTATGAGTTGGTAAGTTAGTTAGAGTTGTGGGCCACGATACAGCAAAAAATATCCAATAACAAATGTACAAAACAATGGCCACTGCTGTACACCAGGAGGCATGGTCAAGAAACTGATAAGTCCAGGTAAATAAAATTCTATGGATAGGAAGACAAAGAGAAGGAGTGTAACAAATGATGCTTTCTCAGGGAGTCCAGCTTTAAGAGTCTCCAATTCATGCACTGTTCTGTTCTGGGTTTGTTTGTTTTTTTGCTCCTTGACAATCAGGGTTCTTATGGGCTCAGATGTAGAATTATGTCAGTACCAGGTACTAGAGTGGCAGTGATTATAGATATATTTCTAAATATTTCTAAATATATCTAATATATAGATATATTTCTAAGGGCCTGTGCTTGTTTCTAAAATTATCTGGTGGTATATTTCCATTGTTACATTTCATACATCCAATTATTTTTAATGCATCACATTTGATATGGATGACATTTTTCATATACAGAGCCAGTGAAATTTGATAGTTTTTTCCATCTCCTGTAATTCATTCCCAATATGTTTGAAGGAATTGATTTATTGATATTGGAAGCTAACATATCTGTTGAATACTAGGATGAGAAAAACTGAATTCAGTTTTATTTTTGAATTCAGAACTCTAATATTGATTATCAAAGGAACCAACGCGATCTCTCTTATTGCATAAGAGAAATGCAATAAGAGAAGAACAAGATAAATTTGTATTGTAATATCTTAGAAAAAAAAACAAAGGTAAAGAATAACATGGGGAATCTATAGTCTGTATTATCTTGCCCCGTAGCCAAATATTATTTTCATTTTCTGCCTTGCCTGCTTCTTCAAGCTGAGATTTAGACATATTCTTCCCCATTGCCTAATTTTCTCAGTTTAGAAGTGTACACAACTGCATAAATCCTCACACTTTCCCCCCACTCCTGTTGTGTATGGAAGATTGAAAGCAGCTCTAGATAAAAGCCTGAAAATTAAGAAAGCAGGCTCCCTTAATGGGCATCTGAAAGATTTATGAAAAAGCTCTTTGAAACGGCAATGTTAAAAGAAGGCATGTGAGAGTTTGAGCTTGCTAATGATGATCGACATGAGTAGAAGGGCTTTCCCTTAGGCAAGGATTGCATATGGCAAGAAATACCACAAGCAGTAATGGATGAATTATGTTACATCAGGGAGGGGCAACATATGGCTCCTAAATGACGTGAGGACTCAGAATATTTTATGTGACTCATGCACCTGTTCCAAATGCTGAAAATGTCCACTTCCCTTTGGCAAAAGTGGGGTTGTTTAGATAACTATTGAACAAATGTTTACAGGAGATTCAGCAAGCAGAACATAATGCAGCAATTTTGCATGGTGACCCACATAGACATGGCGGCTGTATGACTAAAGAGATCAACATCTAGCAAATCATTAAAATGATTGGTGGGCTGCACTTGGTTTAAAGGTCACATGTTGGGCAACTTGTTACACAGGTAATGTAGGAAACAGGTTGATTGGATTTTTCAGAGGTTTTACAGAAACCGGAATTGTATCGGAATTGGGCTAACCACTCATGCCCTTTAATTCACTGCTGAATTCAGCAAGTAAGCAGTGTTTTCAAAGTAATTATTTTTAGTAGGGAAGCAATTAGGTATAATAAATGAGAGAGAGACTTCCTCAGAATCTCTTGCAAAGTCAATTTTTAGGCTTTTAAAAAACATTTCTAATGTGATCAAGCGGAGACAATCTATGTAGTTTTGGTTTGTTTTTTAAAACCCCCAAAAAGTCCATTTGCTATGACTCAACTTCCAGGCAATTCTACTGGAAGATTGAGAATCTTCATCAACATATTGGAACATATTGGATATTCATCAACAAATTGGAACGAGGAACAAAAAGGGGAAGTTAGAAACTACATTTCTAATACTTTTTTTTGTTTTTTGTTTATTTTCTTTTTGTTGCATCATTTAATATGCAGAAACAATAAGTAACAATGCCATAGAGACTTAGTATTTAAGATAGAAACCATTTTATGTATCAAATAATGTATTTTGCAGTTTATTAATGCCTTATTTATATTTACCTTTGGATGTAAAATTTAAACAATCTTATGTGTAACAACATTAACAATTTAGAAATCACAGTTGATGTGAGACATGAAAGACCAGGACCACAGGTAAAATTCCAATTAAACAGATTTATTGCTCATGCCTGTACCAAGGAATATTCTTAACTAATGGTAAGCACCTGCTAGAAGTTAGATACGAGTCAACAAAATTTAGGGGTGGGTGGGTTGGACTTAGTGTGTTTGTGGCTATGTAGCAACTCTAGGCTGATCCCTCTTTTAACACCTCCCCCAAGCTCTGCCACTCCTTCTCATATAATTAATATTGATATAAACTTTTTTAATCTTTAAAAGTTACATTATCTAAATATCAGTGTGTTAATCTCGAGAATGCACCCTGTTCCAAATATAATATAATCTACCAATTGCATTTTATAATAACAGCATAAAACAATATGAAGATGGAAAAAGGAAATAGATAAAAGCTGAATTTAAAAGCTGAATTAAGGAGTTTTATAATTTTATAATTAACGTGATTTAGAATCACCAACTGCTTTATTTCATTTAAAGGGAAAACAAAATCTTTATAAAATCTTAAAATATTATTAAAATGAGACTTTTAATCCACACTGATGGTAAATTAAATCTTCCAGGGCAATGAATAGAAGCTGGCTTGAGGCTATAGTAAATGCATCCTCAAGAGAAATAATGATGCTTCAGCCTTGAGGGAAGGCTGATCCACTCTCCCATCAAAATGCTGTTACTTAGCCTGGATATTCTGCATAATTATTTTCTCATCTCTAACCTCCTGCTTCTTGAGATAGTTGTTGAGAATGGTAGATCATAATTGCAGAAAGCCTTGGAAGGAACTTATTACATAGGTATGTTTCATAGTGATTTCAAAATTATGCATCCCACTGAGAATACACTGTTTACAAATGATGTTTAGTGACACAAGGATAGGGGAAGTATGACCTTTCTGGTGTTGCTTTATTTCTTAGAAGCCTTTAGTACCATTGATTATTTTCTTGTGATTTCTGGACCTTTCCAAATTCAAAACACCTGCTAAATAAGATACAGCTGTGGCCAGGAGATCTATCATATCTCAATCGCCTCTCACTTGCACTATGACAAAGCATTCTCCATAGAGCTGCTGCGAGCATCTAGAGTCGGAGTTGCTCCAGTCTCCGCTCTTACAGGCTGAGCTATAATTGAGGAACGCTCCTCCTCCTCCTCCACGTGACACCTCCGTAGCGTTCCCCAGTTTTAGCTCAGCCTCGCAGAGACAGGCAGCTCTAGCATTTTCTCCTTGGCCTTTTTCTCTTTAAATTTCAGGTTTGATCTTTCCTTGTTTTTCCTCCTTGGTCCCTGTGCATTTGGCTTGTCTTAAATTAGCGAAAGGAGCGATTTTTCGCCCCTCGGGGGGAGATAGGGGTTTTTTAGAGCCTTTCGCCCCCCCACTCCCCCCTACTCTGGTGCCTGCCGTTCTTTAGGCCGTTCTGTCCTTAAGCAGCGGCTTGTATTGGCGCGCTTAATAGCGCTCCGTTGTGCCTTCCCCTCACAAACGCAATAGAGAGAGGGTGAACTCTTCTCTCTTCGGCCCCTCATTCTGCTTGCATTTCGGCAGCTTTTGTTGTTGTTGAGGGGCTTTCCTTTTCTCTGAGCCTCATGCTGGTTCTGGTGGCCATTTTGGGTGCGCCTTGTGGCCGGCTGCCATTTTGTTTAGTCTTCAGTTTGCTGTGACGATTCGGGAGGCTTTTAACAGGACCGGCAGGCCTGTTTGGAGTTTTCATTTTTGAAGGGGTATTGTGGCTCTGTGCCCTGTTGCCCCATTTATTTATCTGTTGGTTGGTTCCGCAGCTCACTCAGAGGGAAGGAGAGGCACCTACTTCCCATGTTGCTTGGGAAGCTGTCTCAAGAGGCCTATTTTTTGCCTATTTTTTTTCCTATGTTTCCTTTTTCTGCCTTTTTTTTTTTTTTGTCGTTGTTATCTGGCCTCAGCG
This sequence comes from Hydrophis major, assembly GCA_033807585.1. Taxonomy (NCBI): domain Eukaryota; kingdom Metazoa; phylum Chordata; class Lepidosauria; order Squamata; family Elapidae; genus Hydrophis; species Hydrophis major. Next base: position 32,403,914 of record CM066328.1, read on the forward strand.
TTCATTCGGTCTATTGGCCTTTTTGGATATTCCTTTTTAATTATTCACAAGTAAATTAAAATAATAATATTTTTTTCCTTCTAGGGCCCTTTTTGGCCTTACCTCTTATGTTAATACAACAACAACAACAACAACAACAACAACAATAATAATAATTTAAATTAGACATATATATTTCGATACAACGAAAAAAAAATTTTTTTACCAAAAGGGGGACGTGGCCCAACGATAGGATATCCGGCCCACATTATAGGCCGTACACCTAGGCGTGCCAACCGCCTCTTTATTTAACATTGCTCTGTATCTGGTGTTTTATCATGGCAGAAGACAATCCCAGAGGACCTTCCTTGAAGGCTAAGTCAGAGACGCACCATTTGCGCAAAAGGGCCAAGGATTCATCAAAGCTTCTCAAAAAAAAAAAAAAAAAAGTTAAAATGCCTTAAGGTGACACAAGGCTTTGGAGAAGAAATCTTATAAACGTTCAAGGGACTCTCAATCTATAACCCCAGTTTCTAATTTTCCCATCCCTTCTGCTTCCACATAACTCACCCCTCTGCCAGAACAACTTTCTCCTTCCAGGTGCAGTTCACTTGTTCGGAGCCTCCAGGTCTCCCGGACACTGAGGCTACATTCACGACTGCTGCTGGCTTGCGACTAAAGGAACCATCCGCAGTCCTTATTCCAGACAGCATCAGAGAATGGAGGCAGCTGGTCATCTGCAAATGGATCGTGGAGGGTAACCAGACCAGGTCCTCAAGCGATGGCTCCTGATGTTGAATCAGTTTCTGGCAGATCCCTCCCCAAACCGGAACCTCACCATGGTCAGGTACTTCCCCAACGGGAGATCCCCTTTCCAGAAGAGGTGGAGGAAGTGGACATGGGCCTCGTGCCCTTCAGGGAAGCGGAAGGATCGGATAGGGGGTCCTTACACTACTCTGAATCCCTGTCGGAGATGGAACCGATGGAAGGAGAAATGTCAGAGGATAGAGGTATTCCCCCTGACCAGCCCGCATTCATAGGCCTGTTTGAACCCCATTTGTTCAAGTCCTTGCTAATCAAGGCGAACAATATTCGGGCCTGATGTCCCAGTTACCCTCTCATACCTCCCCAGCAGCCTCTGGAGACCCAGAGGATCCTATTTTCAAGCAGCCGGTTGTCGAGACCGAGGTCATTCCTACTCCACTCTTTTTCTCCGGCTTAGTAGCAAAACAGTTGGCCTCGTCAGCCCCCCCCCCCTTTCGCTCCTTCCAGTCAGGACAAGACATTTTTTTAATCTCGATGCGGATTTCTCTTCCTTGCCACACACCCGAGAGGTGGATGACCCCATAGTAAGACTAACATCGTCCTCTACTCCAACTGACGCTCTGGAAGCCCTGAAGCCAGAGGACAAGCGGGCCCAGACGATGTTACGTCGGGCGCATCAATCCGACGCTTGGGCCTTTCGATCAGCCACGGCCGCATCCTTTTCATTCGATCCTCTATTAGATGGCTCCATCAGTTAAAACAGCATGTCCCCCCTCTAACGCCAGGGCGCACCAGGACATTGCCACGCTTATGGCCGCAGCGGAATTTGCAGCCATCGCTAGCTTCCACTCCATGAAAATTTCCTCCTGGGCTATCTCCTCTCACGTTACAGCCCGGCAGTTGCTTTGGCTTAAACACTGGCAGGCAGACATTAAAACTAAAGCTGAATTGGCTTCTCTCCCATCTCGGGAGGCAAAGTATTTGGTCTGGCTCCGGAAGCATTGTTCATGGAGAGCCTAAGCAAAAATAATTTTCTCCCACCTCCCTTTTGCAGACAGGAGTCCAGAGTGTCCCAACCCTTTGAAGGGGATCCTTTCGTATCTCCTATCAGGCTCCCTTCTTCCCCAGATCTCAGAGAACCCCGCTCCTTCGGCCAGCTTTTCAGGAACAGAGCGGCACGGGTGTCAGGAACAGGAAGGGGGTTAACTACGGGAGACCATTCTGGGGCGCAGGAAGTAGATCGTCCCGGCGCCCTAGATAAGGCTTCCAGCCACCTACCCCATTGGCGGTCAACTCACATAGTTTGCCGATCAATGGGGCTCATCCACTTCTGATATTTGGGTTAGGGACACTGTTAAACTTGGCCTCTCTCTCTTGAGCTTCAGTCCCCCTCTCCGGAGTATTTCATGGTTTCCCCTCTTTCCAGAGGCCGCACCAAGTGTGTTCTCATAGAAATCACTATCAACACCTCACCAAAATCGAAGCCATACAGCCCGTATCATCCTCGCACCGAGGAATGGGGTTCTACTCCCACCTTTCTCTGGTTCCTAAACACTCCGGAGGCTGGAGGCCCACCCTAGATTGAGGAGGCTTAATGGGGTCCATCATAAGTTCAAAATGCTTCAGTCCATTCTGCAGGGCACTAGGAGGGGAGTCTGATTCACCTCCTTTGACCTCTCAGGAGCATATCTTCACATTCCCATTCCCATCCATCCCTCATTTTTCAAATTTCTGAGACCTGGCTACACTGGTCAACTTTTTCAGTATGTGGCCTTTCCCCTTGGTCTAGCCTTGGCCTCGAGGATCTTTGCCATGGTTCTGGCAGTCCTATCAGCTCACCTCAGAGACTTCCCCATCCACAGTCTCTGTTATCTGGATGTTATCCTCATCCTCTCTCCTACCAAATGCCACACTTAAGGGGACACTAGATCCATCCTCTCGGTTCTTCAGGCCCATGATCTTCTGGTACATTGGGAGTAGAGTCAACTTACCCTTCCCACTCGAATAGCTCACTTAGGGGCAGTGATTGACTCAGTTGAAGGGACGGTCTTCCTTTTCCCCTGAAAGATTCTCAGGATCCAGAAATCGGTCAGGAACATTAGGTGATCAAGAAAGACGCCATTGCTGGTCTTATCAAAATTACTTGGCAAATTGGTCTCATGCATATCCATTGTTCCCTGGGCCCGGCTCCATTCCAAATCTATACAGTGGTTCCTGCTACCTTATCACTGCTCCGGAAGGAGCAATTCGAGAGCCGCGGCGAAGGTTCCTTCAAGGGTTCTCGCTTCTTTGGCGGACCAGGCTTGTGATCAACAAGAGCATCTCTTCAGGAGTCCCCAAGGGGTTACCCTCACGACAGATGCCAGCCTACCCAGATGGGGGGCCCTTATCCACTCGATCTCAGCTCAGGGCACCTGGTCAGCAACCGAGCAAAGGTGCAGTATAAACTGGCGGAGGCTTCACACAGTATACCCAGCCCTACGCACCTTCCTTAAGTATGCGGGCGCCTCATACTGGTCCTGTCAGACAATATTATGACCAAGGCACTTATCAACCGACAAGGGGGGCAAGCATGACATCTGTCTCATGAGGGGGGCCGAGCGTCTCTGTTGCTGGACGGAGACCAACCTATTGTCCGTCAGGGCAGATCACATCTCGGGAGTCTCAGGCAGACTGGTTGAGCAGGGCCACCTTAGACCAGGCAGGCTGGCACCTCCATCCCTCCCTCAGCGATATTAGGCCACCCCCAGTGGACCTATTAGCGTCTCTGCTCAATGCCCAGGTTCCGAGATTCTTCTCCAGGGACCCCCCAAGGGGCAGAGAATCACAACGCCCTACGTTGGCCCTGGCCCACCGGACTCTTATACACAATTTCCCCACTATCGTTAATCCCCAAAGTGATCCTAAAGCTGATCCATGAGAGGGCGGAACTCCTCCTGGTTCCCCGTACTGGCTCAGGAGACCGTGGTTTTGCAGACCTTCCTAACCTTTCAGTGGCCCCTCCCTGGAGGATCCCAACGGGCAGGATCTCGCTATCTCAGGGACCTCCTCAGCATCCAAATCTTCAGTGGCTTCAGTTAGCCGTCTAGAGGTTGAGCAGGACCATCTAAGAAGGGAGGGTTCTTCCAATCAGGTCATTGAGACCATCTCGGCAGCGAGATGGTCTCAGCTACCTGGATATATAACGCTACCCGGATCTTTTTCTGTAAATGGTGCCACAAGTCACACATTAATCCACTCCCCCAGTGGCTGCTCAAATTTTGGCCTTCTGACAAGAAGGGCTGGACAAGGGCCTCTCCCTCAATACCTTGTGAAAGCAGGTGGCAGACTGATCAACGGTCATTTCTGGTGATCCTATGAACCATGTTCACGCCACTTGTATCTGGGCATCCCGTAGAGGAGCCACCAATTTGAATCCTCCAGTGATACTCAGATATCCAACCGGGGACCTTAACAGGGTTCTCACGGCACTCTCTAAACTGCCTAAGAGAGGCATCACTTCAATTCCCTACGTTCAAGGTAGTGCTTCTCATACCAGTTTCATCTGCACGACGGATATCTGAAATAGCAGCTCTGTCCATTAGAAAGGATCTCTCTGTTTTTCCATGCTGATTGAGTGGTCCTGTGACCAGACCCTTCCTCCTGCCCAAGGTTAACTCAGCCTTTCACAGATCACAGGAATTCATTCTTCCTAACTTTTGCCCCAGGCCTTCTCCAGAGAGGGAAAGGCAGTGGCATTCCATCGATGTCAAACATGCGTTACGTATTTATATCAATTTCACTCGGCCTCTCAGGAAGTCAGAAGCATTGTTCCTGTCATTCCAACCAAAGATGCTGGGTTTCAAAGTATCCCCGTCTACTGTAGGCCCTTGGATCAGAGTGACAATCTCCAAGACCTATATAACTCAGGCGCTTCCTGTTTCCAGTGGAATAATCACACATTCTACAGGGAGTGCGGTTACCTAGGCAGCCTGGGCTACCCAGGCCTCGATTCATGATATGCGCCGAGCGGCCACCTGGGCGTTTCTGTCACCCTTTATTCATCATTGTAAAATCAATGTGTTTTTGCTTCAGCAGAATCATCCCTTGGCAGGCGAGTCCTTCAACAAGTGGCAAGAGAGCCAGAGGATATTCCAACCCAGACGGAGTCCCTCCCGTAGGACAGGCCATGCTTTGGTATGTCCCACTCTGGATGCTCACAGCAGCTCTATGGAGGATGGGCATTGGTACTTACCTGATACGCCCTTTCTCGTCGAGCTGCGTAGAGCATCCAGCCCCACCCTAAATTGTCCGTCTGGTGGGGAGTCCTGTTTCGGCCAATGATTCAATCAGTCAAGTAGTTGTGAGCTGCTACTCTAGTTTAGAGGAGATAATAATGTTTGTCTTCTCGTCTTCGTAAAACTGGGGAATGCTACGGAGGTGTCACGTGGAGGAGGAGGAGCATTCCTCAATTATAGCTCAGCCTGTAAGAGTGGAAACTGGAGCACCTCCCACTCTGGATGCTCTACGCAGGTCGACGAGAAAGGGCGTATCACGTAAGTACCGATGCCCATTCTCCCTGGAGCTTACAGAAGTTTGAGAGCTTACAAAAGTTTCAGCGGATCCAAAATAATAGCTTAAGTTGTTATGAGTGCATTCTCTTAATTTATACAACACCATTACTTCAAGACCTGTTCTGGTTTTGAATTGTCTATTACAGGGGTCCTCAACCGCCAGTCCATGGTTACCATACTGGCAACCAGTCCACGCAAACAAGCGAAATCCCATCCATGAGATGTTGGCAGCATGCAAAACCACACCCCCTCTGGTCCATGGAAAAACCTTTCTCCATGGAACCAGTCCCTGGTGCCCAAAAGGTTGGGTTCCACTGGTCTATTGGATGCAATTCAAAATATTGGTTTCACTTTTGAAACGCTATGTCAGTCAGGATCTGGTATTTGCAAGACAGTCAATTCCCAGTGATATCTTCCCTTCTAATACGATCTTGTAAAATAGGCTCTCTTTATAATCTTTTTTTGAAGGGTCACAGAATGATATTATAATTTAACTATTTCAGTGGGCCTTGACAGTTGAGATATTGTACTATTGTTCCCTAAGATATTAGTATTTTAGGCTATTATGATACATGTCCCTGGTATTTATGTATGTATGTTACATTTTTATTATTATTCTATTATTCATACATTTGTAACCTGATTTATGAATGCCAGAAATCTTCCACAGCTGTCAGTGATTGAGTGAATTCTAAGTATATAAATAAATAAAATATCCTTCCTTCTTTCCTCCCCTTCATCCAGATGTTTTGGATACCAAATCCTATCTTGTATAGCAAGGGTGTTACACTCAATTTCATTGAGGGCCCCATTAGAGTTGTGTTTGACCTCGGGGAGGCAAGGGGAGCATGGCCAGGAGGGTGTAGCCAGCTTGACGGCACTCATTGAGGCTCTGTTTTCGCTGGCAGATGTACGAGACCATCATGGCCAAAAAAGGAGCTCGGGAGAGCTGCAGGTGGCCCTTCTGAGCTCCATTTTTGCTGGCAGAGGCACAGCGGCCCGGTCCTTCATTGTTTCCAGGACAGGCCTATGGGCCAGATCTAAGCATCCAGCCTCTGGGCCTTGAGTTTGACACCCCTATTGTATTGCCTGTATTATGGTTGTAATAGTCTAATCCATCTAGCTGGCTCCAAGTTAGTAACCCAGAATTTACCACCCATGTTCTCTTTATCTGTTTATAAAGAGAGCAGACTTTTCTACTTTTTTCTATAATTTAGTACACATTTTTGTTTACAATATTGTTTACAGAATAATAGAAATTTATAGATATAAATGAAAAGAAACAATAATAGGGGTGCTTTCAGAGTACTATACAATTGTTGGGATAACTTGACAAAGAGGGAAAAGGAGATGAGGATTGAGCTAAATGCAATTGGTTGGGGGATTAGAAGACAATACTCTTCAGTTGTCTTTGACTACTACTCCCATCACTTTCAAACAGCATTACTAATGATTATTCATACTGGTGGAAATATCAATTGTAGTTTTGTACACGTGGAGGGTATCAGATTGATGAAGATCAGAGTACGGTTAAAAATAGATCTTTTGCTTTACTTCAAAAATCCATGATACAAGAAGCTTTTCATTATTTTTGTTCCATGGTAGAGTAAAGGAGAGGCTTAATAAAAAATATAGAGGGACAGACTCTTAAGTTTCTCACTGTGAAGAAAATTGAGCAACAAACTGGTTTATTGCTAGAAGCAGCATTCTTGATAACTGAATTCATCTTTCATCAACATTGTTTGTTTTGGCTTGTGCCAACCATGAGACAACTAATATTGGACTGTTTCAGGTGAACTAAAGGAGGCATGTTTAAAGACAAAGTTGCAAGATTTTGTAATGTGCTTTATTCATTTTTAAAAGTTTTATTTTGTAGCCAACACTCTTTTCTGTTCCAGGAGGACATACTGAAATATTGTTTTTTCATGGGTGTGTTACTACATTTGTTTGCCCAATCTACTAATGGATTTTGAAGTGGTGCTTCTTGTAACTTGGATAAATTTTGTGTTTGACCTGGCATTGCTTACATATTGTGTAACTACTTGTTTTTTCTCATAAAGTAAAATAGCTATGTTAAAAAAATGGGGTGAGGTCTTTGAGTACCCCATGGGATTACTTCCATAGTCCTTTGAAATAATTAGAAGAGGAGAGATTCTGGTCCAAACTGCAAGTAACAGATTGTAAAATATTGCCAAGAGGTATTCTAGTGGCATATTTGGCATTCTGTTTATTTATTTTTATTTAAATAAATATTTTAAAGAAATAATGCAGTTGAGATTGAGCTTGGCACATTCTGGAAGATTTGTTGATGTACTCCAGACATCAAGCAGCCTATTCTTGATTTACCCTTAAATACCATTCAAGTTTGTTGCAAAAGTCAATATGCTAATTGCATGTATTTATTCAAAGACTTCTGAACCTTTCTTTTTAGGTAAAAGGGCTCCTAGAATGAATTTACAAAATTCCGTAGTGTGATTCCTCCTGCACTCTGACTCACAGTTCAGATTATCACAACAGTATATAGAGAAAAAGGGACTAGAGAGAAGAGGAATGAAATGAAGCACAGTGGAAAGGAGTTCAGATTGATAGGTAGATATTACATTCTGTTTTTTAATAATAGCAATAACAAAGTAACTTCCTTTTCCCCTCTCTCCTTGAAAGAAAAATCTGATAACTTTTTCCCATGAAAAGACAGAGCTTCTCTATAGCAGTGCCTGTCCTCTGTGATGGGGTTTTCCTTGAAATCCAGATGGCCCCAACTCGACTCTTGTTTAGAAGAGCCATGAAGACCTGACTTTCAACCTAGGCCTTTGGCAAGGGAGAATGAGATCGTTCACTGCATTCAATCTGGTCTGTTGTGTTTGCTATCTTTTCTCTTTCTCTTTTATTGATTTCATTTGATCATTGTGAGCTGCCTTGAGTATTGGGAGTCAGGTACGTACAAGTTTAATAAATAAAGATAATAATAACTTGGCAATCCCTTGCAATTAAAATATTTTAAAAACCCCAAAGGCTTAACTTTGGCTGCTCAAGAGCAGGGTATTAGAAATAATGCAATCAAAGCCAGAATTTCTTAAAAAATCATCAAATGCAGATTGTGCAAAGCAACAGAAAAAACAGTAGATTATATACTTAGCTTGTGCAAGAAGATGGCACAAGCTGATTCTAAACACTGACATAATACAGTCATCAAAATGATTCTCTGGAACATCTGTAAAAATCATCATGTACTAGTTATAAAAATGGGTAGGAACTTAAAGGTGAAAAAATACTTGATAATTAGCAGGTTAAAATATTGTCAGATTTTCAAGTATAAACTGTTAAAGTCTTGGCACATCACACATAACTGTGCTTAAAAAGAAGAAATATGGATAATTGATATGGCAATAGCAGCAGATAGTAGAATAGAAGACTAAGAATTAGAGAAGATTACTAAGTATCTTGGGTATCACCCAGAGTCTCCTTGTAGGGGAGATGGACAGCATAAAAATTAAACAAACAAACGAACAAATAAATAAATATCTGGAAATTAAAGTTGAAAGATCACGGCATAAACCAGCTATGGTGATTCCATTGGTTATTGGCACTATGGGTGCACTATTGAAAAAGATATTGACAGCACTTGGAAAATATGTTTATTGACAAAATTTGCATTTTTTAATTGTAAAAGGCCATGCTGCTTGGATCTCCATTTATGCTACATCAATACACTGCAACATCCTAGGTTCTTGAAAAGAACGCGTTGAATATGAAAGCCAGCTCAAAGGAACTGGCAGCTGTGATTTCACATTGTTGTGTATATATATTTCTACTACAACAACTACTTCTAGTATTACTACTTTGGATGTGTTAGTGTAATAACAGAGTAGAATCATATAGCTGGAAGGGACCTTGGAGGTCTTCTAGTCCAACTTTCTGCTCAATGCAGGAGACCTTATACACATTTCAGACAAATGATTGTCCATTTCAGACAAATGGTTGAGAGCTTTCAATGATGGAGCACCTCTGGGAAGCTGTTGATTAATAATTCTCACCATTGGGACATTTCTTCTTAGTTCCAGGTTGGATTTCTCTTTAATGAGCTTCTACCCATTGCTTTTTATCCTCAGGTGCCTTTCAAATACCAAAAGATAATTATCATGTCACCCCTAAACCTTCTCTTCATTAGGCTAGACATACCTAGTTCCCTTAACCACTCACCATATGGATTTAGCCTCCAGAACCCTTATCATCGTTGTTCTTCTTTTCTGCACTCTTTCTTGGGTCCAAAAATCTGTTTTGTATCATGGTGACCGGAATTGGACACAGTATTCCAAGTGTGGCTCCACTAGTGCAGTATAAAGCAGTACTGTCACTTCTCATGATCTTGATGGTAATTATTAAAATATGTCCTGCATTGCAGAAAACTAGTCATTTGTAGTGTCCTATTAGGCATTTGGAACAGTGTGACCTCATATGTCTTTATTCTTCTGTTTCAAAGTTTTGCTTAGTTCCCCATCTCTCATAATGCTTCGTCTCCAGCTCTTCTGGCATCTTTGTTTCTCTTATCTGATCATGTCCCAGTGAGGAGAAATAGGAACGAGAATTTTGCCTCTGCTCTTCTGTGTTGCATCCTTTTGTATTCTCTCCTGACACTACATGATGACTGGTTCAAGCATCTGTATGCATTTGAATACTAACATTTGTTCATCAAAAGATCTCAACTATGCCAGATAAAAATGAAATGAGATGATTATTTAGGTAGGTAATTTATGTAGTTGGCTCTTCCTTTTCTGTATTGTAGTAAAATGAGAGTCTGACATCATTTGCAAAGCATTTTTGTTGTTTTCATCTGAGGAATTTATTTAGTGGTTAGCTAGACACAGATGCATCTACTTCTGTTATATCATTTAGCAAGGTCTGATTCCAAACGGGGCGTCTCTGTGTATGGCATAATATATGGAAATACAATTATGTATCTTTAATTGACTTGAATAACTCTCTCCTGCAATAACAACTGATTGTTGATGTAGATGAAAAATGATGTATTGTTTTAGAATTGTATTATAATGCATTTTTCCCCTTGAATTTTTCAGTTTGTTATAATTCTACAGGTAATTGAGGCATAACATTATTCTTCTTGGTGTTCTCATAACAGTCCTATGAGTGGGTTAGTTTGAGAGATAGCAGTAATTACCGCACAGAACTTGATGCCACGGTTGTGTTGAGATTTGAACCCACATATGGTCAAAATTCAGCATTTGGTGCTACTGATAGTTGTCTTCATTCTTATTTTCTCTGGTACATATATGTAACTTAAACTACATATATGGATAAAGTATTAGTTTTGTAAGCTAGTAATTTTTTGTGAACACTTATAACAATATGCAAATGGATAAATGTTGGTACTGTATGTTCACATTCCCTGAAGAATTAGCTATTATGAACTTTCTCCAATTTTCTCTCCTGGATATATGCTGGATTATAAGACTCACTATTTCTTGATTATCGTATACAGAATACCTGTATGTGTTGTTATCAGCTGTCATATCTCTGCAGACATTAAATTCTTTTCTGGAATACTGTCACTGTATCAAAAGATATAAAGAAGTACCTGCAATGATTATTTCTGGTTTGCTGGATTGTGTAACATGTGAAAAATAAAAAAGAAACATTTCATTGCAAAATGCACAAATTAGCTCTCCCTCCTCAGACAGACGAGAACTACAAATTAGTCCAATGGGATTTTTTAGGGAGGCTATTGCTCAGAAAAATGAAATATTTACAAACTTTTCTAGATGAGACTAGTCTCAGTTGGTTCCATGTTCCCAGTAGATTTCCATGCTCCCATTTTAAAACAGTGTGTTTTACCAACAATGCAGGTATGACTATTCGTTCTGATCTTCAGTTACCTGCAATCTGGATGAAAGAGGTTGCAATATACTTCAGACAGGACTCATTTCAGCCAGACAGTAGGGGAAAAAAAAAGAAACACAATTTTTCTCTGGCATACATTCCATGCTCACAGGCATGTACTTTCTCCAGTCTTTTTCTCACCCCATGCCCACATTTTCAGTCCTCTAATGACTAGACTATATACTCTCTTAATTCCTGCATCAGGCCATGTCTTTTTGTTTCCTCATTAAAACACATGTTTTCTCTTAGGCTTTTGGGTTTGCTATGTCCTAAGTCATTTCTAGTTAGGACTGAAGCTAAAATATGTGACAGTCCATTTGTTCAAATTTGTACGTTATCATTTGCTGCTTCCTTGCTCCTTTGTTTCCTTTTATATCCCCTTGCCAAAATGTCATTTATAACTTCTTTCTGACTGGGATTTTTTTTATTATTTACATATATCCATGTGGTTACCAGGTATGGAGAAAAATGACATCTTTACCTAATACATATTCAAAAAAACCCTCTCAATATAAAAGAAGTACTGCTGGGTTTTACCAAAGTAAATCTTATTCTAAACCTCTTTCTTAGAGGCCAGTGATATTCAGCCTTCTGCTATTATTGATCTCAGTGCTGGTACTCAAATACTGTAGTTAACTCTCATGAGAGAGGTACCCCATTGTCTCACAGATAAGTATACCACTATCTTTTCTGCTGTTATAGTCATCTTGTGGTGATGGATCTATGTAAACCAGTCCTGCAAACCACTTATTATATTCTCTTTTTAAAAATTGGGATGTACTGTACATCCAATTAGTTTTACCGAGCAACTCCAGATTGTTTCTTTTTCTTACATAGCCTTTAATTGCAAAAACTGGACTTATTTTAAAGGGAGGAGCATATCTTGTTAGCTTAAATGTTAACATTTATTTCGACCTTATTTTTGTTTATATGTTACATACCATTTGGGGAAAGTAGGGTTTCACTTAATGTCCATTTCTATTAAAAACTATTTTGTTCATGTGTTTTTTAGATATATCTGTCTACATTTACATTCTGATATTGATATATTTTAAAATGAATATTTTAAAGTGTAATTGGCTTTGATTCTACATAACAAAGATTATGCTCTGAATGTTAGAGTTGCTTTCATTTGCTATATAAGCGCTGGCCATTTGGATATTATGCATGTTTAGAACAAGCATTTGTCCTAACTTTGCTTCTTTTTCCTCCTAAAAAATTTCTGTATAAGAAATTATGCTCATTCTGAACTTGGCAAGATGAATTTATGAGCCGCGGTGGCACAGTGGTTTCAGTGCAGGCTACTTCTTCTGCCTGCTGGCTGCCTACAATTTGGCAGTTCAAATCTCACCAGGCTCAAGCTTGATTCAGCCTTCCATCCTTCCGAGGTGGGTAAAATGAGGACCCAGATTGCTGGGGGCGATAGGCTGACTCTGTAAATCACTTAGAGAGGGCTGTAAAGTACTGTGAAGCGGTACATAAGTCAAAGTGCTATTGCTATTTTATGCTGCCTTGCTCAACCTGCCGTTCCAACCCAAGCATGCAGCATTTGGAGGACCTCAGGCTGGGAAAGCTGACCCAAAATCTAGAGCCTATGAATTGTTGAGCTTTCCTCATTTTAGCTTTTTGACCCTGGTTGTTTATCCTTCCCTCCCATCTGATTACCAATATAGCCTTTTGTATAATATATACAAATTGGTTTCTATAAGTTGTTGGAAGTTCTGTATGTTGATATTCATGGATCAAGTTATTTTTCTTCCCATTTCCCTAGGCCAAAATAGTAGGTGATGATATAGTCAGTACTGATTTGAGTATTTGAAATTGCATATTTCAAGAGTTTTGCTTCCTCCTGAAATCCAGTCTAACTAGATTTCTTGTGATCTTCTAAAACTAGCTATTGCTGTGCATATTTTCATTTTATAGACTAGAAGTGAGGAGCATTGCCTTATCTTTGACTGGCTTTTATAAAAAAAAAAAAAAGGCATTTCATTAGACTATCCAGAAGACAGAACAACCTTTCCTTTTGGGACAGAAGCTTGTGTGCCTGTCTGACTATCACTTCAGGTTTCACTGACTGAAATGCTTCCCCCACTGTGCTCTTCATCTCCTCAATTATGAGGGAGATATTAAACTAATCCTCAAGAGATGCAAAGTAAAATAAATCTTAGGGTTTAGGCGATAATATTATAATACTCAGAATGACCCCAGAATATTGACTATTAGGGGAAACTATAATAAAAAACTGGTTTGGAAAAAGGAGCAACTAACTGACTAAAACAGGGAGCCAAAAGCAGTTTACATTGCAAAGTTTTAGATTCAATTTGTTCCCCTATATCAGGAATAGATAAATCCATGGACTTCTGGCAGCCCGTACTGTTTTACTCTGTGTGACTTCCAAAGACACCAATCTTGTGCTGCTGAAATATGAAGGCACATTTTTGCTTAAAAACAAAAACAAATACAGAACATATTAAATCTCTAGTAGGAGTTAATGCACCCATTTTAATAAAACAACATTACATCTAAAATTCTTTTTAAGGGAAACATGAAAGTTTCAATTTGTGTCAGAGGGAACAATCAATTTTCTTCTGGCAAAATACACATTTTTATTCGCATTGTAGTCCGAGTACACATTTCGTTGTTTTTATTTAGCTTAGATCAAGAATATACCACACAGTATTTGGAGAAATACAAAAACTCGAATAAGAATATTCCTGGAAGTATGAATTGGGTCGACTTATTTAACAGTGAGAATGAAATGAAATTTTTAACCATCTCTACTGTAGAAATGAGCCTATTCTACATTTCTCTTTCTGGAGATTTTTCCCTTTGCTGATTTGTGAGAATGGAAGAGAGTCTTCCATCAGCCATATTGATTTCATCTTTTTGTGATGAATGCTTAAGCCACTGCTTATACCAAGTAATTAGATTATTGTTTCTCAGGAATCTTGCACATCTGTAAATATGTTATTCTTTTCTTTCATGCCTAGATTTATCTCCCCCCCTCTCCTTTGAAAATAAATAAGAAACATGAATATGAAGCTAGCTACTGGACCCCCTGTCTATTTTATTACTTATTTATTTTTTAACATCAAGTGGTTTTTCTCTTTCAGTTGTGAAAGCTGCGTGGAGCTGCTGTTTGTTCGGGGATCTGGGAATTGCCAAGAGTGTGATACTCCTTTGCGGAAGAGCAACTTCAGAGTACAACTCTTTGAGGATCCAGCTGTTGACAAGGAGGTGGAAATCCGTAAGAAGGTGCTGAAAATGTAAGTATCAATTAAGACAAGCCACCTCTTTTTTTTGTTTGTGCTTCCAAATTCATTTTAGCTATGTTTGTGAAAAGGCTTCATTTAAAATATTTGCAAAATATTCTTATCTTGGATCTCAATATATTGCTCAGGAAGGTATTTTTTCTGGTTTCTAAGGGCAGAGCAATGCAAACAAACAAACAAACACACCTGATTTATGCATAAATATTGTTCCATATGTCAATATTTCAGGAAGGAAACTTCAATTCTTTCTCTTAATTCTGATGTGTTGGGAGTTTTAATGCTTGATTGTTAACATGAATGTATTTAAATTTGTGTTTACCAAGCCTTTATATAGCATTTTTAAAATGTAATTTGTACAGCATAAATATAATTTGAATGGCATAAATATAGTGTTGAGACTATACATCTGCAAATTTTAAATGCATATATATGCATAATGTTTTTAATAGAAGAAATAATATTTAGAAATACACTTTCTTTTTATCTGTCTGGTCTCATTTCTTCATATGTTTTCCTTCTTTCCTTCCTTTGATCATACTTAGATGATAAGCTGTTTGCAGAGTTAGCCTGAAATACTGCATTCTAACAATGGTGTCACCATGGCTCTCTATAAAACTATGTAAAACCTATACACAAAATAAATAAAATACTATAAAATATAAATACTCAACCCCAAATAAAAGGTGGGGAAGGAGGGAGTAGGATGAGCAGGGGGAAGGTGGAGTCTGCTATTAATATTTCCACTGTCCCTCTGGTGGAAAGTCAGGATGGTTGGAGACAACCTCAACTCTAGGGCAGGTCAACATGTTCTAAATGGCAGGAGCAAGAACAGAGAAGGTTCTCCTAGATCTTGCCACTGGAATATTCTCCTCTGTGGACTCGGGTGCCCATGCCAGTCCCTTTGGGATGAAACAATCCCAACCACAGGAGCCATGATTCCATAGTGGTTAGAGTGTAGTATTGCAGGTTAATTCTGCCAGTTGCCAGCAGTTTGATTCTCACCGGTTTAAGGTTGGCTCAACCTTCCATCCTTCTGAGTTTAGTAAAATGAAGACCCAGATTGTTGGGGTTCATATGCCGACTCTGTAAACCACTTAGAGAGGGATGTAAAGCACTATGAAACGATATATAAGTAAGTGCTATTGCTGTTGCTATTATGTGGCATTAATCCAAAGTTAATTTTCTGAGCATAAAAACTAGCAAGAATGGTATTTTTACTTTTTTTCCTTATTGCTTTTTAGCTATAAAAGTTACCATAACTATTTACAAATATGAGCCATTACCTGGCCTCAGGCTTATATTATCTTGTTCAAGACGTATCGCCTTTACATGAAATGAGAAACTTAATTGAGATTATAGTTTTTTTAGATCCTTTATCCATTTGTCATTGCTCTATTCTGTTGACTTTGGGTAAGCATTTTTATTAGCTGCTGACTCACTCAAAGTTCAGAAAAGATCAGTTTAGATAAAGTCTGAGTGCTTGGCTTCTCAGAAAGGATGAAGAAAGAATGTCAGAAGTTTATATTTGTGAATGCCCAGATGTAATCTTATTCTGTTTTTTTCATATGTCTCTTTGCAAAGATACAATAAAAGAGAGGATGACTTCCCCAACTTAGCAGAATACAATGATTTCTTGGAAGAAGTGGAAGAAATTGGTAAGTTCTAATGCATGCATATTAGATGCCCTGCATGCTTTTATATTTCCTGCCAGCCTCATTGTACGTTAAAGCTGAGCCTTTCTTCACTGATTTTTATTGGAGTACTTGATGATTGGCTACTTACTTTCTCTTTGCATTTTTAATCAAGAGCTCTTCAATTCAAGGGATGTATCTGGGTAATAAATGTAGTCATAGTAGGGATGGGTTGTGGTATGGTGGGAAACATGTACCACAAATGTGGTTATAAAAATGCTTTGTTAGGTTATTGCTGGGACTGCAAAAGAAAAACTCCCGCAAAGAAAAGGGTAAAGGAGTACCATTCAGTTCTTAATCTTGGCTTCCATTTGCCTTTATTCACCATGACAGTAGCCATATGTACCCCTCTAATCTTGCTGCTTCGAGTACAATAGCTGGGAGGGTTTGAAACATTTGACCTTGTATACCATTTTGGCAATGTGTTTATGGGGCTAATGCAAAAGGACAGAAGTTAAAGTGCAAGATGAAGTCTCTTTTTTCCCCTCCTCCTTTGTTGAATTTCAGGCCTACAGATGCTATGGCTTGGGGCCTGTCCTGTTTCGATGGCAGTTGTAACACAACATTCTCATTGGGGAATGTTGACCTAACGGATTGGGTGGGAAATAGGATCTTTCTTGCATTGGAGACCAAGGCGTGTTAATAGGGGAGAGATGTATGTGCTCTTTGAGGTCTTGTTAATATTTAATGCCTTCCCTCTATTTATGGCTATACTCCAGTGAGCCTTTAGTCTGCATATTTCAATCAAATCTTCTCTTTGCACAGCAGTTATCTGAGTATAGGTGGCAAGATAAGTATGACCTTTGGGGCCTTGTGCCCCCAAACCTTTCCCTCTAAGAAATCCCCAGATCTATTAGCTCTTGCTTTGCTAGCTGGGCATTAAAGTTTGCTGTTGGTTTTGTGTGGTAATTTTACTTGTTCAATTTTCTCTTTCTGTTTCTGCCCCTGCTCTTAACTATATCATAGAAGGAAGTCAAGTGGGTGATAGTAAGCAAATTAATGTGAGTACAAATTATCTGACAAAGTTGGTGACTTACAGTGCCACTGTTATTTATTTTACTTTCAATAGTCCTGTTTCTCATTGTATTCAAAAAATAATCAAGCTGTCATAAGTTTCTGTGTTCAGTCGCTCAAGCCCTGGTCATGTGTTGCTTGGGCTACTGCAATGTACTGTACATGGGGCTACCCTTGAAGAATATCCAGATGTTGCAGTGGGCACAGAATGCAGGCATGAGAACAGTTCTTGGAGTCTCTAAGGTAGCCCATGTTACACTGCTATTCCATGAGCTGGTTGCCAGTTTCTGGGTCCAATTCAAGGGGTTGATTATTATCTTTAAGGCCCTTCATAGCATGGGTCCAGGTTACCAGGTTAGATGGGTTAGCTGCGTTGGCAGTAGGGGCATGCTGCAGACTCCATCGGTCAAGGAATTCTAGCTGGTGGGGCCCAAGGGAAGAGCCTTTTCAGATGTGGCTCCTGCCCTTTGGAACATTATATCCTTTGTGGTGAAATCTTCCCCCACCCTTTTGATCTTCCGAAAGGGCCTGAAGACCTGGTTCTGCCAATTGGCCTGGGACCCCAATGGGGATGCGTCATTCTGGAGGTAGTTAATGGAGTGGATAAGACCCCACCTCTTCCCCACCCCCTCTATGCATCATGCTCCATTCTGAAAATTAAAGTTAATTTTAAACTAATGTTATTTAATGTTTTAATTTTTAATATTTGTTCTTAATGATTGTAAGCTTCCTAGAGTCACCTCCAGACTAGATGGGTGGAATATACATTGAAATAAAATAAATAAATAAATAAATAAATAAATAAATAAATAAATATGCAAGCATTTACTGATCATTATTGGACATGAGTGCTGACACAGGTGAAGCAAAGTTGATATCAGGCATGATCAGGCAGGAAGGTGAGCTAACACTCCAATTAGCAAGAAGCAAGTACAAATGTCATTTTGATCACAAGTTAAGTCATGCCAATTCTGAAGAGCCAATTCAGACTGAGAAAACTTATACAGTGAGATGAAGTCCAATTATTCTTTTTGTCACCCAGTCTTTGTGGGTGACAAGCAGTAGTTCTTTTTGGCCATTTCTGGAACCAGTGGTGCCAAAGAGCTTGAACAAAAGGCCAGCAGCTCCCTCTTCTGGTGAGGTAGCACACTGAGTGAGGTAGATGGGCCTGAGCACTCAGCTCTCTGGTTGGAGATTTATGCTGCAGCTGAGTTGGACTTTTTTCCAGCATTAGAAATTTGACTAGTTATTGTGCTATGTGGTTTTGAATGCATGCGTGCACACCTTTCTCATGCCCACAGCCTTACAAGCTAAACTGGAATTTACTTCTTTTGATTTTTGATTTTTTTTCAGATTTGAAAGTGGTTTTAAAAACAATGTGCTTTGTGCTGTATGTTAACATCTTAAAGGCAGGCAAACATATAAAAGAATGAGAAAGAGAGATGGACAAAAGTACACTTGTCTACCTCCTTTTTCCTTTCTCCTCCAGATTGTGAAGGCCTAAGATAGGTTTATTTGGAAATGTATGTTGTGCTCACATAAGAAAGACTCTTCTAAATTGTCTGCATAACAGCCCTCTGTACTAATGCTAACCTGAGAAATTTGCTTCCTGAAATAGAGTAACAAATGGGCCCCCCCACTCCACTGCATTATATCCTCTCTCAGCTTGGCAAATGGGCATTCTGGGAATTGCAGTCCTAGCCTAACTGGAGGTGCTAAGTTGCAAATAGGTGCCATATGGGTGTTCAAAGCTAGTTATGTTAATGACCACTGAGGACATTCCATAGATGCTGTTCCCTGATAAAAAGTTAATTTATAGTATTCATTCATTCACTCATTCATTCTATTTTGTGCCTTGTTTTTCCATTTCTAGATAACTCATAACTCATAAACAAAACACAATATTGTTCACCAGTTATACGAAGTTATTATTATATTAATAGTATTTTTATTTGGTTATGTGCATGTGTCTAAGAGCAGCACAAGTTCTACTTTTTTTCCTTCCACAAAAATAATCTTATAAAATAATCTTATTTTTGTGAAAGAGATTATTTAAGGTCAAAGTTACCCAGTGAGTTTTCATGACCGAGGATGGACTAGAACCACACGGGAGAAGGTGGTTATTATGATGAAAGTTGATACATCCTATTACAGAATCTAATGGACAATTGCTTTTCTATATTTTTCACATGTTGGATTATTTTGTTTATGAAATCATGAAATAGAATAAACTTTATTCCATTCCATTCTTCTTTTGATTTTTGAGGTATTTTTAGTAGAACTCGCATGAAGTTCTGGCATACTTATGCAAAAATCCAAAATGAAACAAACACCTTTTCACTGAACTTTAACAATTTTCTGCCTTTTTTATTCTGAACTTTGACAGTCAGAAGTGGTTGCCTTATTCTGACCCCAGGGTCAGTTCTAGACACTGCTATACCTCAACTATTTCTGTATCCTTTCTAGCTTCCCAATGTTCTTATGAGAATTGAGCAATGTTAGAACTTTACCTAGAATTCCAAGTTTTAAAAAAATATTAATGTAAGAAGCACAATGAGAGGAAAAATTACAGTCAAACCTAGACTTTGACATCCATTGTTGACGAATGCATTGCATTTCCAGAGATCTGCTTCTTTTCCTGTACAGTTGAATTAACACATGATAATGCTTGAATTTTACATTTTTCACGCTTAGAATAATCCTGTGACTATCTTTTCAGCAGTGGCTATAATAAGTAGGCTGTTGCTTGATGGAATTATGGAACAACTGAGGATAAAACAAAATTTAAATAAAAGTGTGTGAATAATAGAAGGTGATAATTTCACCACCTATTTTTAGAAGAAGCTTATTCCAACATTTCTAATAGTAACTATCATTTTAAAGACAGGAATATTTTAGGAAATATTATTCTTGGAACAAAGGCAATACTTTTAATGTTTATCAATATATATCTGTCCTCCCCTTCCCTTCCTTTCTCTCCCCTTCTCCATTGTTTTTTGAAATCAATGTTGATCCAGTGTTCAACCTCACCAATAATGTGGATGTAGAAGGCACAAGAAAGAAAATGGAAATATACCAGAAAGAAAACAAAGAAGTTATTCATAAAAATAAGATCAAATTGGTAAGTTGTGTACTGCTTGCTTGCATCATTTTTTTCCTGAATTAATTGAAACAAAGTAATTAATAGCAAAATATTTAAATGCATCTGTTCCATCCACTCATCTATTTTTTTTAATTCCTTTATCTGATGACTTTAGGATATAGGATATAGATATCTGCATTGTCATTTCAACAAACCTCCAGGGAAAATAGAGTAGACTGAGGTGTTCATGACATATAAGGAAAAAACATAAGTATATTTGGTTTCTCTTCTGAGCTTTGCTTAGAATTCTTGAAACGTAGATGTAATCTAATCCTTAATTGAACAAGTAAGGGAGGGGTGTTTTGACGTACTTCTGTTTTTAGTTTTGAATGTTTAAGAATGAGATTTAGCCTATTTCTTAAGGAAATAGGATCTTGGTACCTTTATTTTGTTAGTCTGAAAAGGAAGGCTCACAAAATAACTTATTAGAATGAAGGATTATACCCTAGCCTTTATTCTTTAAGTGCTATTTTGTTTTGGGAAACGATATCAGCTCCCATATGTGTCAAAATACAAAAAAACTTTATAATATCCTTGATGTCCATAGTCAACTTTTCCTAAGTGTACATACTAACTGCTTTTTCAGGTTTTCTGTTGCCCTAGTCCTGTACCTTCAACAAGTTTTAGCTCAGAAGTATTAATTATTATGGTTCTGCTTAGTCTCGAGAACAAGAGGAGCTGGAAGAGGCACTGGAGGTTGAACGGCAGGAGAATGAACAGAGGCGGCTTCTTATACAAAAGGAGGAACAAATGCAACAGATGTTGAAGAGGAAGAATAAACAGGAACTTCTGGATAAGTTGGTGAGTAAAAAGAGACAGGTTTAATAAGCAACTACTTATTACTGATTTCTGAAAGGGACTGATTATATTTTTCTTTTGTATGGTTTATTCCTTTTTTCCTGCCACCAAAGAATAATACTAAAGGATTAACTCAGAGTTTCCTTTATTATTTTTATTTCTTGCAGCTCTTTGCTTATGAAATTCAAGAAACACCTGTGATCTTATATTTCTTAGACAATCCTATCGAATAGATTAACAGATTAACAAAAACTGAGATTTCAGGACTATATAGGGATTTGAATGCAAGTATTTTTACTCTATACTTGCTGAATGAGCTAGAATAGAATATTTGATTTCTTCTGAGAACTGGTTCTTCCTTTTCTCTTTTCTCTCTCTTCATAATTAGTTGCCAGTTCATTTTACACACACACACACACACACAATTATGGATATATTTTAAACCTAAATTGAAAGGTGGGAGAATAAGGCAGGAGCCAACTACATCTACAAAAACTATTAAGGAAGCCTAAGCCATCACTCTTATCTCAAAATTGGCAGGGCTGGTGGGTAACCTGGCAGCAGGAAGCATCCTTGGAAAGATAACTCACCAGTCAGTTAGCATGGAAAACTGAGGGGAGCCAAGTGGTTTGCTGATTGCCTCTTTTGTTAGCTAAGGAAGGGGGGGGGGCAGGATGAGGAGGGAGAGAAGTTGGAGTTGTTTGGCTTCAAAGTTGATGGACATGTATCTAGAGCTGAATTCTTATAAATAGCAGTTTCAAAGTTATAAGGGGAAATGCTTCTCTTTAACTTAAGCAAGCCTGTTGGAAGTAAGGAAGGGGAAATTGCATGCTGGGCCTAGCCTTTATCCCATAGTATATTTTTTTTAAGCTATGGATGAATTTTTTTACAGTTTAAAAGAACTAAATGGAGGATATATTTCTTCTAAACCTCATTTCCCATTCCTCTTCAGTCCTTCTCTATATTAAATATTTCCAAATCAGCTTCAACTTGAAAGAATGTGAAAAAGCAAACAAAAATGGGCTATTCAATGTCTAACATTTCAAGTAGTTATATACAAAACAACAAATGCTTTTGAAGTTTTGCTTGCAGAATAGAGAAAATAGAATCAAACTGTATGCATGAGAGCTGAGGAAAATGGCAGTCATGTTGTGCTTTTCCTTTCTTTGATATAATATCTAAGCGAGAACATATCATTGACTAACGTCATTATGTTTTCTATTTCTATCAAATGCCCACTCTACATTATCTGCTGAAACCATCAAGTCACAAGTAAATTCCATTAGCTTTTGTAGGAGAGCTAGATATACAACAGTCATTTTGAGTGTAGACTAAGCATTCCAAGAAATGTTTAGTAACTGATAATAAAAAGGGGGAATAGTACAATTGTTGTAATGGATGAGGATTGTTCATTTGCACTGTGCAATCTGCAACTTCCTCTTTGGTTTGACCTACTTTCTCTGCAATATACTGAAAAACTCATTAAGCCATGCTCCAGAGATGGCTGTCCAACCTTCTTTTAAAAATCTCTAGGGAAAGAAGTCACAATCTTCAGAGGTAGTCTGTTCCATTGCTATATAGAACTTACAATCAAGATTTTTTCCCCCTTTATTTTAAACAAATTTGAAGTACCTGTAACTTATGCCTATTAATTCTTTTTCCATGGTGATGGAAATAGTTCCTGGTCATCTTTCCTGTGGTACTGTTTGATGTATCTGCACATATTTTCTCTTACTCTTTTCTCCATACTGAACCAACCACATTCCATTAACCTGTCTTCATGGGACATGTTCTTAAATGCCTCTATCAATTTTGTTGACCTCCTCTGAGTTGGTTCTAATCTATCAATGTTCTTTTGTAAATGTAGTGACTACAGCTGTACACAGTATTTCATAGTTCATTAGTGTACAACCAAGGGAATAAGGATTTATTTATTTAATTAACTTGTAGGACTGCATAATCATCAGTGATTCCAGATGGCATGCAATAACATTTAAAACATCACAAAATGGGTTTGGGAAACCTCCCAACTTTGTGTTATCTGTAAATTTGATAAGCAGGTATCAATTACATTATCAAAAAATATTGAATAATATGGCTCCAAGATAGATGCCTGTGGGACCCTAATTACTAGCTTGAAGTAGAGCGATTAATCTTGATTCTCATAGTCTGTTAACGGTTGTCTCTTTAGTGTTGTACCATCTAAACCAGGGGTGTCAAACTTGCAGTGTCATGGCTTCATCACGTGATGTATTGGAACTTTTTTCCCCTTCACTAAACCGGGCACGGCGTGGCCAGTGTGTGACGCATCCGGCCCATGGGTTGCAAGTTTGACAGCCCTGATCTAAACTATATTTTAACAACTTGTCAGTAAGAACCTTGCTTAAAGTTTGGAACCTTGCCTGAAGTTTGCTAAAAGTTAGGTAGCTTATATCTACAGCATTCCTCTTGTCCACCAAAATGTTTACTTCGTTAAAGGAGACAATAAGCTTTATTTAATATGACTTTTTTTTTAACAATATCTTGCTGACTCTTAGATTATCTTCATGATGGTTTCAAATGACCTATTTTATTACTGGCTCTTTTTAGGTATGAATGTTAGGCTCAGTAGGATTATCTATTTTCCCCTTTCTTGAAAAAGAGAGGCTGCATTTGTTATTTTCTTCTTCTTTGGCACCTCCCCAATTCCATAGTTCTCCTCAATGTTAAACAATAAAGTACCTGAAAATATTTAGCCATTTTTCAGTATTCTAGGGTGTATTACACAAGGACTTGATTCCTCCTGCATTTACCATTTTACATTTCTTTTAATGTATTTTCATTTCCATATAAACATACTCATTGTCACATTAATTCATGCCTTTTTTCACATTAATTCCTCACAACAAACGATATACCACCCATTATGCTTCTACCAGTAATTATGCGCTTTAAAATGTCTTCAATGGTTTCCCGATCTTTGCACATGTGCAAATGTAGCTGCCATATTGTTATTGTTAATAGGTTTGATTAAGCATTTTTTTTTTGGTGAAACCAGTCAATGATTTTGCTTTAATGAAATGATCAACTAAGTCATTTATTAACAAAATTTATTGCAAATATCTCGGGTGAGGTATAGCAAAGTGATACTCAAAAAAGAATAAAAATACAACATGTACTTATTAAATTTTCAGTAAGTAGTCTTTTGGAGTGTCTATGGAGATTCTCAGTCATCCAGGTCATGATTGTCCCAAAGGTGCTTTTTTTTCAAGAGGCAACTGGACTTTCTGGTTTTTCTTTGAAGATGTTTTGCTTCTCATCCAAGAAACTTCTTCAGCTGTGACCGGATCCTTCCATTCCCCCACCATCCAGTCAAAACTGAAGAAGCTTCTTGGAAAAGAAGTGAAATGTCTTCAAAGAAAAACCAGAAAGTCCAGCTTCCTCCTTTGGGATAGTCTTTTGGAGGATCCTTTAGAGCAGTGGTGGGCTGCAGAGAAATCTCACCCCCAGAGCACCTCCACAAAGCAATTAATCCAAGCTGCGCAGAAACACAAGGCTGCACTGCCCACATGGCCCACGGGAATCCTCCCTACCCACTCACTCCTTACTCGGTAAACTTGCCTGCTAAATTTCTGTTTTTCCTTTTTCCGACCATCATCTGTTCTGCTGTGCCGGGAGATTTAGATTAGCTAGGAAGCAGGAAATGCTTTCTAGCTAGTCTTTAGTTCTTCGGCTTAGCACAACTGAACCTCCCTTAGGACAGAAAGTTTGCTTACGAGAAAATTCAGTGCAGACTCACGGAAAGTAAATTTGAGAGACTGAGCTAGCCGATGGCAGATAGATCACTGAATGATTCGTTGAGCAACTCAATCTGACTGCTTTGCCTGATTTTGGATAAAAGTTGCTCTTTTTTATAAAACATTCAATATTTACATGCATGGTGTGTTGTAAGTTAATTTTGTGAGTTTGCTTGCTAGCAAATTTTATGTGACAGACTGAGCTAGCCAATAGCAGATAGATAGATCTCTGAATGAATCTGTGATTCTGTGAGCAACTCAATCTGCCTGCCTGCTCTGCTTGATTTGGGGTAAAAGTTGTTCTTTTTTATAAAAAATTCAATATTTATATAAATATTTATAATATTTACATACAAGCCATGCCCAGCCAGTCACATGACCACCAAGCCACACCCCACACATTAGGGCATGCCCACAGAACCAGTTAGTGGTCCCTGGGATCTAAAATTATGAGTTTGGTGGTCCCTGAGGTCCAAAAGGTTGGTGACCCCTGCTCTAGAGGAGATCATGAGGGTATGATGGGGAAAGGAAAGATCTGTTTGGTCAAAGCTATTGTACTTCATCCAGCATCTTGGTCAACCTTTAGGATAGGAAGTTCTACAGTCTTAAGTTGAGAGATGGTGACTAGCTCCACACTCAGCCTGTTCTACACCCAGCCTGTTTTATAACTAAGAGAGGATTTTATTTTACTTCCTCTTCATTGTAGTCTTATACTATAATTAGTATAGTACAGTCTCTTACCATGTTGACCCTCCTAAAGGATGGTTCCTCCTCCTCCCAGCTAAGTGGAAGAATACTGAACAAGATAATATCTTTTGCTCTCATGTGGCAAGGGAAGAACATATAGAGGAAGCATTCCTGAATGTAGATGTACTTTACATATAATCAGACTATGAAGGTCAATTCAAAATAGCTTTATCACTAACAGTTTACTTTTTATAATGGCTTAAGAGAGGAAAAGAAGAGAAAGCTTATAGTGAGTCACCAAAATGTTTCCAACTCAAATTTAAATGCTCTTTTAATTTAGACGAGCTGAACATTACATTCTTATAAAGCAATTGGTTTTACTGGAAATCCATTTTGCCAAATGCTTTGCAAAAAAGGCAGTTATAAATAATCTTTAGAATGTGACCAAAATAGGTAATTGAAAGACTTCTGGGTACACATCATTACTAAACATATCTATATACATTGTTAATGACTGAAAGGTAAAGTGAAGGGCAGGAGGAAAAAAAGGTTATTGGAAATTGCTCTCAATCTTTTTTGTTTAAGGCTCATATCAAAAGTTAATTATTGTGAAGACTAGTATTTTGAAGAATACTCCTGATTCTAAAATATGCTTAAATATTCTAAAATAGTTGTATTAGTATTAAGGATTTTCAATATTCTCCTCAATATTTTCATTCAATAATAGTAATTATAATTTTTTTCCTGTTCATTCTTGTCCAGTTCTTAGAGATTGCCTGGACAGTCCCTGCAGTTTTCTGGGCAAGGTTTGTCTAAAGTGGTTTGCCATTGCCTCCTTCCTAGGACTAAGGATTGGCCAAGCTGACTTTGTACCCAAGGAGGGACTACAATTTATATTCTCTTGGTTTCTAATCTGGATGCCTTAAACACTACACCAAATTGCCTCCTAATGTACAGATCTCTGTCTGTCTGTCTGTCTGTCTGTCTGTCTGTCTGTCTGTCCGTCCGTCCGTCCGTCCATCCATCCATCCATCCATCCATCCATCTATATTGGTGCTCTTTTGCTGTTAAAGTAGAACTACCCATTACATTAAAACAACTAGGCATAAGCACATATTTTGATCTATTTTCTGTCTATTATGTGATAAGGAGATCATTTATACGGTTCAAAAATCATAGTAAGCCACCAGTTCAATTACAGGAACAGGACATTATGTCTCTTCCCTCATCTCTCAGGAATTACAGCAAGTGAATCAACCAATCCTTTCACATTACAAAATGTGTGATATGCACTGCACAGTTTGTGAAACAAATACCAATTAGAATACCAACTGGAAAATATTTTGAAAAAATGCTTCATTTGAAATAGGGGTAAGCCCCTGTTCATGTTATTCTAAATATTTTATGGTAAGTGGATTCAGGTTCCAATTCTGTTTCAGTAAGCTGGAATCTGTATTCAATTGCTCCAATTGCTTAAGGAAAAGAGAATCTGAAACACTAAAAGTCGAATTGAAGTAGAAATATGGAATGTTAGAAGCCTAAACATTGGAAAGGTCAAAATAGTGAAAGGAATTGACTGCCCATTGACATCTTAAGCAACAGTTAATTGAAATGGATGGCAATTGGACACAATTACTCAGAAAACATTTTACTATTCAGGAACAAAAAATAAAGATGGAACTATGGTGCTTTCATAGTTAAGAAAGATATAACAACAGCAATGCTTAGCTATAGTGCAATAATACCCTCTGGATTTTGTAGGCACCCCTTTAATATACAATTTATGTTCCATTCACTGATGCAGAATAAGTGCTTGACAAGTTTTATGGTCAAGTTTAATCTGAGATTGGTGCAATATGCAAGCAGGATGTGCTACTTGTGGTTGGAGACAAGATTAGCAAAATTGGAAATAGTAAGAACAAAGTAATTGTGCTGTGTGATTTAAGAAACAAAAATAAAGCATGAGAACGGCTTAGCAGTTCCTGCCAATCCAGTGATTTTTTCATTGCTAACATCGTCTTCACATAACCAAAACACCACCTATATAAATAAACATCACCAGGTAGAGTACATAGAAAACAAATTGACTATATTATTTACACAAGGAAGTGGAAGAGCTCAATTATAACAGCAAAGATGTGTCCAGAGGCTGACTGCAGAATAGATCATAAGCTATTCATAGGCAAGTTATTAAGCTAAAGTGGAAAAAGAATACCAACTACCTTCTATGACATGATTTTGAGCTTATGTCCACCATTTTCAAAGAAAATTTCAGGAAACATTTTGAAGTCTTGAAATTAATTCATAGGAAATCAGAGAAAACACTGAATGAAATTTTATTTGCGAGTCTGGATGATATTATTCTAATTTTTAAGTAAGTCTTGAACAACTCTTACTATCCATTTGAATAAAGATAGTATTTTGTATTAAAGAAATTGTCTTGTTTTTATGCAGATAAATTATTGAAGGAGAAAATAATTCTGTAATAAAGAACAATTCTCATTGTGTGAGAGGGCTGAGAATAACTTTAAAACAGCCTCAGATAAAATCCAGTGAGGAACCAATCTGAAACTGAACACAAGTTTTGGACCCAGCTTAAATGACTCTGTGCTGCTTCTTTTTAGAATTGTTAATTCTAATTATTATGACTTTAAAAGTGATATTAATTACATGGTTATGCAATTATTAGAATAATGTTCATATTTTAATTCATTTGTCTTTCTGGTTATTTTATTACATTTTTGTTAATGCAGAATCTATAAAAATATATCTTTGTAAGTCTTTTTTTTAAATTTGTGAGTCTAATGTAACTTCCTCCTATTAGTAAAAAAATGACCATTTTCTAGTAAACTGGGAGTATTGAATGCTGTTCTTTTGGAAATAGCCAAAGAAAGCCATTTTTGAGAAAGATGTAATTTGTTATTCTGGGAATGCATGACAGCAATGGTGGATAGTTTATGGCTTTTAAATATTTTACTCTTATGTTTTTAATTTTGATTGTAGGAAAGTTCTCATCTGCCAGCTTCTTTGTTATTAGCCCAGCATAAAGATCGGTCTACGCAGCTAGAAATGCAACTGGAGATTCCCAAACCTATCAAACCAGTGGCATTTTCAACAGGCATCAAAATGGTAAGATATAAACAACTTTCTGTGTGTATAAGAAAGAATTATTTTTTCCTTTTCACAGTCTAACCTTTCCAATCTGAGTTTGGAACAATAAATTAAATGCTAGATTCACTGTAGCACTGAAGTTGTGATTAGGTAGAGATAAAGAAAACAGGATGATATATTAGTTGGTTTCAAAACCTTGTTATATTTTCAGTTCACAAATATACAGTAGATTATATCACATATAAGAAAGCACAGCCTATTGGCAGTGGATCTGATGTTCCAAATTGCATGCTGGCAGTCTTTTCTCAATTTTAAAACCACACAAATGAATGCAACCTATTATGCTGGATATGGATAATGGTTTGCTCCAGATATATATGTTCTGCATTAGGGCTTGGCATATTTCGAAAACAATTAGAAAAATTATTTTGGATCTTGTGCAAATGTGTATATAATACCTCATTTGTTGAAGAAGCTTTTTCAGGGTTTGGCATGAAATTAAAAAAAGACTTGCAGCTTTAAGAATCACATTAATTTTGGTGAGTCAACAACCTTAAAACAGTTGCAATTGAAAAGACAGAAAAAAACTTGGGCTTGCATAACAAATGAAGTGTTACTTTGGAATCATTTTTGAAGGATTGACAATCCTATTCTTTAGGAAATATGGATGATAATAGTGTGAAATAGCTCTAAAAGAGTATCTCCAAAGTTCATCTAGATTTGGCATATGTTTATTTTCTCATTAAAAATGACAGTTCCTTGGCTGTGCTACAGATTGTATGTACTCTTTTCTTATGAACAATCAGCATTCATTCTTGACTGGGTTTGGACATAGCATTAATCTTTGATATAACTAGGAAGAAATAATTCTTTTTGCTTCTATTGTCAATTAATCTTGATAATATGGATATGCAGACATATACTTAATCTTGAAGTGGTTTAGGGCATTTCTCCAACCTAGTGATCTCCAGTTGCACTGGATTGCAACTCTTTGCTGGTAAATAGTTATAGCTCTTATGCTTAGGAAAAGCTGATATAAATCAGCTTGGGAAAAGCTGATTTAAAGAGGAAAGCCATATTAAGGAACAAAATGCTAAAATTGAGTTTTTCCCTAAGATAGAAATAGGTGATTTAGTTTTGCATATATATTTCAGGTCCCACCAGCCTCAGTTATCTTGGTCTAAATAAAATTTAACCCTGCCCTAAACTATTGTAAAGACAAACCAGAAATTATCTGGATATATCAAAGCAGAGGTAGTTAAAAATGGAAGTAAAAGTAACAACATTGGTGCACTTATATCATACAATATGTTGGTAAATTGTTTTTTTTTTATACAAAGAATCACTGAACGTTCTTGGGGAAAAGAGTAGGTTCTTGCTAGCAGGATGATTTGTTTTGAAAGGTTTATTTAAAGACAGAACTTTTATTTGGTAGTATTTATTTCTCTTGAAGTATGACAGTGATGATAACCGTGCAGTTTTCTCAGTTTTATTTTGCAGAGATTATCATAAAAGTCAAGATAACATCTGTCTGCCCCTTAGGGTGAGGCTGCCATTACATGATTGCAACTGCCATCCTGACTCTGTTAATATCTCTTGACATCTTTGAACGGAGCACTTTTTTAAACATATTTTTTCATATTTACATTTCTCTTTTTGTGATCTTTCTGTTGAGTACCAAGAAAAGATAGAACAGGAAAAATGGTTGACTAGGCCCAGAATTTGTTTTCACTTGTCTTAGGTCAATTAGTATAACTCTATTATTGCTAATTGCATTTATATCCTGCCTTTCTCAGAGAGATCATGGTAGTTTACATGAGAGGGGAGGTAGATAGGTCTCCCTTAATTTTATCCCCACAATAGCTTGGTGAGGTAGGCTGGGCTGAAAGAAAATAACTACATCAGAGGCTGATACTTAAGCATCTCACTACACTGGCTCTCTTTTAATAAATAAGGTACTACGTTACGATGCATACATAGATTTGAGCTGTGTGCTGAAAAGTAGGCTGTCATTGGATTAATGATGGAAGGATGTTAGTCAACCTTGAGCCTGGTGAGATTCAAACTGCCAAATTGCAGGTAGCTGGCAGTCAGCGGAAGTAGCCTGCAGTATTGCATCCTAATCACTGCCCTGTTGTAGCTCATTATTTTAGCTTTCATCGTTTCCCTTTCTGAGGGCAGCAGTACTGGACCTCAGAGAGTGGGAGCTCCCTACAAGCAAAGACAGGCCCTAGTTTCCCCACATGTCATTCCTTAACTCCTTATGCTAGATATAGCTTAGCTATATTAATTAGCTAACATTTTTTTAAAAAATATGGTGATGTGTTTAGTTGTAAAAAAAAAATTATTGTCACTTCTTTCTTGCAGCATGTTCTTCTGTCATATTTTCCCTTCTTGGAATCACTGCCCATCTTGTGGAGAATATATTGATGGCCACTTTAGGTGTGTGGCTGCCACAAGCTTGGCCAATACCCAGCCATACCACTGCCACTCCAGTGTCCAACCAACTCCCTCCCTCCTGTTGTTAGGACTGAGGAGGGACTGAGATTTTTTTTTTTTTTGGAACAAATTTTATTGATTTTAAAGACAAACAAACCATCATTAACCATTGAGTACAAAAAACCTCTTTCCATTATTAATTTTACAAGTCAAGTAGAATATTATTTTATGCAACATAATTCTGTTTTACACCATTTCAATATAAACATATAGATATCTCTTAACAAATTTCTCATTATTTCTCTTCGTATTCAATTTCATTGTTACTATTATTATTTTCTATATTTATCCAGTTTATAGTCATCATCTTCATTCCTCTCTGACTTGATTACCATTATTCTCATCCAACATTCCTCTGAGGTTTTATTAATTCTCAAACAAAACATAGATACACAAAACACAAAAATATAAAACTTCTTTTAAGAAAGTAGTTTGGCCCCAGATTACCTCTCTTTGTATGGACTTCAATTAAATTCGTGCTCATCTTATATACCATTACCTATCTTATTTACCATTCTATATCTTCTATATAACTTCTCCCCACTTTTCATTCTTCTTATTTCTACTTTATTTAATTCATTTTAATTTAAATCATTGTATTTGTATTTTTTGTCCATTCTTTCCAAATTATCCATTTATCTCATTCCCTATAGTAAGAAAAATAAAAGAATTTCTCCTGAAATCACTGATCAGTGATTCTATCCTCCCCCTAAATTAATATTTAAAATAACGCCTGATACCCAATCTGATTCTGCTTAGTACATTCTACCTACTAACCCTCAAAGAGAAAAAATAATAAATTCATAATAATTAATATAATTAGATAATAAATCTAAATATTAAATCTTATAACATTCCAATTGTTTATTTCAAAAAACAAGTGCTACAATTTTATTAAATGTTAAAATCTGTCATTACTAAACATTTCAATATTTTAATCTTTTATTAATTCTTATAACATTCTAGTTTTCTATTTCTAATACATAGTACCATCTTATGTACCTTGCAGAATCTTCTTTTTTAAAGAAATTGTACCTTACCCTTTATCCCTAAAAAAAAATCCTTTTTTCCCATCTTGTTTCATACCTTTGTGGCTTTTCCCTCCCTTTTCCCTTCCTTTCTTACCCTCCCCCTGGCCTTTTTACCCCCCCCTCTACTAACCTCCACCTTTTTAGCTTTCCCTCTCTGTTGTAATCCTTTCTCCTTTTGCTCAGTAACATTAAGTTGGTTTTGCATCTTATTTTTTCCTTTCTTAAGTGTTTTTTTAAATCTTAAGTCCTTCATTTTCCTTCCTTTCTTTCTCCTTTCTCTCTTAATTTTTTAGATTCACTGAAGATGGCGTCTTCTTTTTTTTCTTCTTCTCCTATTTCCTCCATCTGTTGTTGTGTTTGCTGATAAATAGCAAGCACCATTTCTAAAGAAAGGAAAGCTTCTTTCACAGCGTCCGTACTTTCTTGATATTCCTTTCTAAGTTCATCATCAAATAAAGTCATTCTTTGTTCTTCTTAGAGCAACCAAAATGTTTCAAAAGTTAAAACAATTCCTCAAAGTCCCAGAGACATCAATCAGTCCAAACAACGCACAAAGTTCTCGCTTTCTCTTCCTGGGGTGGTATCAGTAAAAGGGAAAAGAAAAAAAGCCCAATCTGTATTTTACAGCCTTGTTGCAATCAATTTCTAGTCTCAAGATCTTCAAGACATCTTCTCCAGAAAAATCTTAATTTTTTTTTTTTGTCCTCTCCCTTCCCACTTACAACAAGAAGCCAAGTTTTTACCTTTTATAAAAAACAACAGGTTTCTCAATGGCCATTTGTTGATTCCAAAGGGAAGGAGAGTAAACTTTCCTTTCAGCACCTCAATTTTGCCGCTTGAAATCCTCCTCTGGAAACAAAGTATTTTTCAAAAAGTCATAGTTCTCAGGATTAAACGCCTCTTAAAGTCCTGGATCAGCCAAAAACTTTCTCTTGTAAACTTTCTCCCCTCTTTCTCCTGCTCATTCTTACCCAGCTGCCGGCTTCTTTGTGGCGGCCATTGCAGACCGCCGCTCGACTGCCTTGAGAAAAGGGGGTTTTGCCGGCTGGGGAGGGGGTCTGCAACACCCCCAAACCCCTCACCAGCTCCCCCCTATCTTCGGCTGCCTCTGCAAGGCAGCCTTAGCCTCTAAATCCATCCGGATCGGAGGCACCAAAACGGCTAGCGCGGCAGGGATCGCGCAGGATCGTGAAACCCTGCCGCTGGCGAAGCCAACAAACCGGAAGTTTGGGACTGAGATTTTTGTTGTTCTGCCAGTCTGGACCCCTTGCCATTCTCCAAATAAAGGGTAGGGATGCGGCTGTAATTGTTACTAGGGGCCTGGCTGCAGTGGGTCTGATATTTCTCTATTCCCATCTTATCTGCTGCCTCTTATTTCTATTGAAAAAAAGAATTCAAGGGAGAGATGGGTATTTAACATCTCATTTTATAGAAACCAATTTCTGTGGTAATCTAGCTGGTTGCGGGGGGGGGGGGAGAATGTGAGGTTGCATTGTGTCCACAAATTGCTTTCATAATTCCTATTCTTTCTCCATATTTTGGTAAAAGGAGTACTTTAAACCTCTCTGAACAGTACTTGTTGATTTAAAAAAAAATGCTATTAGCTCTAGTGCCATGAGCTATTTATTTTTGAGTTAGACAAATTAAACAAAATCTTTAGCTGAAACCCAGGTTCTGATTTTGTGTAAAATATATGAAATGGCATTTATACACATACATTTGTTGTTTTTGATTCTCTTTATTGTTTGTATTTCTCTCTCTCATCATCTCCCTGTTCTTTAACTTTGAACTGAAAAAGTCTTGAGGGTAGATTAGGTATTTCTTGCTTCCTTAGATTCCCAAATGAATACATGAGTCAGTTTTCATAATCAGACAATTGGTCTGCCTGACCACTGGTTCATTTAGCCCCATATTATCCACTCTTATTGGCTGGTATTAGTTTTCTTTCACCCTGAACAGAAACCTTGCCAATTCCAATACTTGGGTTTCCTTTAATTGGAATTACAAAACTTGAATCTGGGTTCCTGTGAATATAAAACATTTGTTCAGCACTGACCTATGATCCTACCTTGCAAACTGATGCCACATTGTCTAGGATAAGGATGAAAAACTGAATCCAACAAAATGACTGGATGCTTCCCAAGTTTACATCTGGAGTACAGGTGAACTCAATCTGGAAGAGAGTCCACTCAATCAGAGTTCTTGTTCTGTCTCATTTCTTCCAGACTTGGCTTGTAGCCAATGTTCTTGTTCTGCCCTTGCACATCTCGATCTCTGGTTCAGCCAGATTGAAGCTTTTGAGGGGAAATTTGTCAATATGAATGAATGCCTTGTAGGCTACATCCACACTCTCGACTGGAATTTTTCAATCTCTGATCTAAGGGTTTGTTTGGTTGTTAATTATATTATATATTAATAATGTATTATTTACATAACTGCCACATTATGAACCACAGTCCTGGTAAGCTCACAAAACAATTAAAAAATAAAAAATGCAAACAACCAGAAGAAAAACTTCTAGTCTCCCAACACTCTCCCATACATCAGCATTCCACCTTACTGGTCTCCAGCCTCATCGCACCCCCGTGGATGTGGGAAGAACCAGCTCTTTAAGGCCTTCTGCTGGGATCTGCTGGATGTCATGGTGGAGGATGTTCCACTGGGCAGGGGCAGCTATAGAGAAGAGCACTTTCTAGGTCCTTCTTGATTACCAGATTTAAGAGAAGAGACCTGGAATGCACTTATTGTATCCAACCCTCGGAGAGGTTGAGCAGATACATCCAGGGAGAGATGGTTCCACAAATGTAGTTTATGATATTATCTTTGTTTTAAGGTCCTCATAGTTCCTTTTGATGGTGAGGATATGATGAAGTTATCTGAAACAAGACCTTCTATGTAGTAGCACCAAAACAATGGAGCACCATTTGAGGAAGCTTATTCCTTTCCTTGTGACATAATGGGCCAAGTAAACTTTGTTTTGCTACTCTGTTACATGATCTTTCAGATTCAGATTTATTTCATTTTATTTTATTTACAGCTGATATCGTGAGGCTGGGACAGATGTGGGAGAAATCAAAATATTTCTACATGTATAGTCTTACTTAGTGTGTGAGGCAGGTAAAGAAGCTGAAATGGTCCGAGGAGTTGGCAGGAAAATAGTTTCTGGACCCAGAGAAAAAGAAGATCGCTACCAAGCAAAAATAGATTTCATTTGTTTCAGACTGCTAAGGACATGCATAATCTTGGGAGAGTTAAATCACCCAAAAAGAGTTGTTACTATGCGTGGATGTGAAAATGATGCTTTGAGGATTCAATCTACCCAGTGTGGAGGCCCAAGAAAGAAGAGTCTTTGAAGATAAGATAACCAAAAAGATAACCATCAGTGCTTTACTAGTCCTAAGAGGTTGCCTGCTACCTCTAGAATAAGCTCTTGATTGACTCTATGGAGAAATTTAATAATAGCTATACATATAGCAATAGGCATAGATAGATATAGTAGCAGAGGGATAACTTTTACAGGCAGGGAGATAGTTGACCTGGTAGAGCAAATTAGGCTACAATTTATTACTTTTGGGAGGGAGGGAATTATTTGTTTATTTGCTTTAGCCGAATGCTACTTGTGGACCTGTTGATCTGAAAAAAAGGCAATCTTTTAGAGAACCTGATATTTTTCTCTCTGAAAATATTACAAATAAAGCAAAAAACCCCCAAAGTCTCGCATTCTGTTTTATCTCTTCAATCCTGAGGGGGATCCAACCCCTTAACTAAATTCTTTTGTGCTACATTTTATCTATTCTCTTTTATGTTTATCTTGTTTTGGGGATATTTATTTTCCTATAGTGAGTGTAGTTAAACATTTTGTTGGCTCTTTTCCTTCCGAAGCTCTTTAATTTGGTACATATGCTGCTTTTTGCCTCTTTTTTTATGCACATTAGAAAGAAGAGCAATTCAAATATTCAAATACCAGAGAAGATATCTGGCAGAGCAAGCCAAAATATGGCTGGCTGGATATATGCTTTCCCCTCCCCTCTTTCTCTGTCTTTCCACAATTGTTTGCTTTGGAAAGCTCACACTTTAAGCACATGGAAGTACTTCACACTTTTGAGAAATGCTGACTTCCTACATGCTTTATGAAGGAACAGCACATCATTCATACAATGTAAGCACATTTTATAGATTATCTCAATATAACTTTTCATTTCTGATGTGTGTTTTTTTTTTAAACAGTGAGGTCTATAACGTGTTCCTTCTTTTATTACCATATTTTTACCATGTGTTGCATAAATCAGGAATAGCTAAATCTTTGATGCTAATTTTTATTGGGCACCAAAATACTAGTTGTTAAATTTAAAATTTAAAAGTAAAATAAATCAGAAAAGCCTTTTAATTAATTAAAATATAATAACTGACAATAGTTGGCCTCAAAATCAAACTGCATTTCAGTTTGTGCCTTAGATATTTTCTTCTCCCAGAAGAATAGGGATTTGAACTGAAACATCTTTCTCTGTCTCAGAAGCCTAAATTAAATTCCATATGCATTTCTATTTCTTCAGAGCTATTGCTAAGAGGATAAACTTTAGTCTAAGACAGAAAAGGGTCAACTCAGCTTTATCTTTCTCTCTGCCCTGGTACTTGCTTGTCTCCTTTCCTCTAAAGAATTGCTTCTGTCCTCTGCAAGAGAAAAAACTTTTCTCTATTTAGGAGAGTAAAGGTTGAGGAAGTCTCCTGAGCGTACATACTAATACTTTTATCTGAAAGAAGCTGTGTATTTTCCCTGATAGTGGCTCGTAATCTTTGAAACATCCCTCCCCTGAGACCCAAGTACGCCCCTGCCTGCCTAACCTTACTGAAAATCTTGAAAACTTGGCTTTTTCTACAGACGTTGGGTAGGTAAACTGAGATTGGAGACCAGCAAAATCGGGATGTGTAGGGTGTATGTTGCTTTTTGAGGTGACAATAATTTTTGTGATGGTTTTTATGTTTTTACTACTTTTATTGTTGTTTGTTAGTCATCCAGGTACATGGTGCATGAGATGAACAACCAAACAAGTCTTTTAAAATAAATGAATGAATAAATACATTAGAGAATTGGATTGTGGCTGGAAAGATACCATGTCAGATTGCTGCTGTTGCACACATTTGGGGCCAGACATTATCTCTCAGTCTAATTTGCTTTTTATAACATGATGTAAAATGGGGTAAGAAGACACCTATGCATGCCATAAAGAGGCAGGATTAAAATGTAAATAAAAATAATTAAAAGACAGATCACTCAAGGCAGAAGGTTTTACAAAGCAAAGTTGTCTTGGTCTCAGAGTTGTCAAAATCAAACAACAATAAAAAAGCAGACTAATAGACAATTAAAAAAACTTGTGGTACTTGTGGCACATTTTTCCTTATAAGTCTTAGCTGATCTTTACTTTCTCTTACCTCTTTACATCAAGATTAGTTTTGTTTATAGATTTGTTTAATTCTGCTTTTAAAGCCATGGGGAATAGTTGTTTTAAGAAAGTACAATTAGATATAATTTTCCAAATTAAAAATCAAATGAGTAACCTACTTACTGCTGTTCAACAGTTTAAAAATTGAACTATAAGTTGTTACTTTCTGTTTTGTTTGGTACAGGTTTTTTTCTTTCTGCTTCCCTATTAATATATTAAAAAACTGCAAACTGTAAAGAAATTAAAGCAGGAAATCGATTTTGACCAATGGAACAAAAATCACATTAAAATGCATTTATTTTGCTGCCTCTTTTATGAGAATTGCCTGAAGTTTAATCATTTTTGGATCAAAGGGACAATGCACTCTAATGAAGAAGTAGTCCTAAACAATGGTTTTCAGGAAGGGTGTTTGTTCAGGTGTTCACGGGTGGAGGTTATTGTTCCATGCAACTATCACCTGGCATCAAAAGCTGGCACTCCCTTGTAGCACCCAGGATGTTTTTGAGATGTCCATCAAGATGGAACTGAGGAAAAAACACCTTGTGTCAGTTACTGTTGAAAGAAACTTCTTTGATTGTTTGGGAGGGAGGGAGGGAGGGGGGAGGAAATATAGTTCATTTTGAAAGGTTTAATGCTTACTTCTTTTTTTGTGGTTGTTAATTGGCCTTGTTTCATTTCAGGTAATTAACCCAGCTTTCTGTGTTTCTGAGTATAGTATTAGGTCTTTCCAAACCCATAAAAATAGAAGTTGTTCTGTTCCATTAAAAAAATCATACCAATGCAATATTTTTATTAAAGTATTGCATGAAAATAAATTCAATAAGATTTTAAAGTATACTCACCTGGGACATTTTGGTTGTGCCTGATAATAATTGGAGATACTGATAATTATAAACTAAGTATCTAAATAAATCTGATAATGTAAATACCCCTTTTAGTGTAACTCTGCAACACGCATGTGAGTTTTGTACACAAATCATGCTAGATCAAATGGTGGGCTTTTCTTTTTTTGCTTAGTGTGTTATGCAAACCAGCTATTGTAGCCATGTTAATTAGATCATAGGTCTAAATGTATTATGTGAATCC
Organism: Hydrophis major; assembly: GCA_033807585.1. Lineage (NCBI taxonomy): Eukaryota > Metazoa > Chordata > Lepidosauria > Squamata > Elapidae > Hydrophis > Hydrophis major. The sequence continues at coordinate 32,442,654 of CM066328.1, forward strand.
AATTTATTATTGCTCAACAAATCATAATTAGACTTAGGGTGATATACATATAGTGTGATGTACAAACCAGATCAGAATTAATTTATGGGAGGTATAAATTTTGTCAATAGAATCTGGGAGAATTTATCTTAGCCTTCCTCTGTCTAATGCTGTTGGATATATTGGTTTAAAACTAAATTGGTTCTGAGAGGATTAATCAAGGTCACTTTTCTTTGTAGCTTTAGTCCTAGAAGATATAAAGTAGAAGAGAGAGATATGTTGAGTTCATACTTTTGCTTTACAATAGGTACAATGGTGAGGGTTAGAACATAGGTATCCAATCTTTTGCCTTGCCTGGGCTGCACTGAGTGAAGAGGAGTTGTCTTGTCTGGATATAAAATATATAATATGTTTTTACAATATAAAATCACATACTATTAAAAGTTTATGATTTGTGGGTTGCATTACTAGTTGACCCCAGGCCATGGGTTGGACACCCCTATGTTGAGTACACCCCTGTGTTGAGTATATAATCTCCATGTGTTGAGCATTTTGCATAGTAAATGTAGGGAGCAGGATGACAGTTATGTGTTAAATGCAAGTTAATTTTCTGATCTCTTAGAAAAATGTGGTTTTGAAATGATGGGTAAGGTCAATGGAACTACTAAAAGGCTGGGAGTATGCAGAGGTTAGTTTGGAAAGTATCAGTTCCTCATAGTTCTCTGTGTGGATGAATTTAAGTTACCTGAGACAGCTTATTTTGAGAAAAGAGCTGAAATAAGAAAAAGCTAAAAATAGTTCCTGAATCAAGTATTTTAATTTTGGCAAAGTAGAATTCATTTTCTGCTAAGCTAGTTTGAACCTGAGGTCCCTAATTGAAAACAATAAGACTAATATTGCAGTAATTCCTTCTGTTTCCTTTTCAACAAAGAAATAACAGGATGTTTAAGGTTTAACTTTCTCGAGATAATATAAATAAATATAAAATTCCTATGATTTAATTGTAATTTATTTTTAGTGCTCATGAGCTATATTTTGTCTTTTCTTACTCCACAGCTGCCTTCTTGGTTTTTCTTGCGTTATCCTATCTTGTGGTTGTGCCTTATGGTTATCTAACCATCTTTTCATATTAATTACTTTTTAGTCCAATCAGACCATGATTGTAGTTAAATGGCTATTCAATTTTGAGCCACTAACTTTTGACAGTACTATTCTGCTCTGTAATATCTCTGAAACTCTTTTGCAGTAGCTTGAGCAGCACATCACGAAATATTTCCTGTTATTATGAAGGAAATTATCCCCCTAGTGATTAATTGGGGAACTGATTCTTTGTTGGATGAATGTACAGATTGTTGGAATGATCTCTTCTTTCTAAAAATTGGAGGAGGGAGCTGATAGAAAATTGGTTTCTATTTTGTAGAGTTTCATGTGGCATTTGCTTATCTGGTGGTAATAGTCTGTAATTGGAGGTGCCTTGTAGAAAAACAAAAACAAATTCAGAAGTAATACAGTATGTTCATGACCATATCCTTAAATAGTGAGAATAAACTTGTAATGAAGTAGTTTAATTGACAGAAGAATATAATCATACTGTCCTATAAAGAGATAATTTTTTATATTATCAGAAAGGCATGTAAATGAATATATGATCCTTTAATTTAACTTGTATTCAGAATTTGTATTAACATATTTGTGGCATTAATGTTTTATTATGTAAAGCCTTGAGATGTTTCTACATAAAATTCCCTTCCTTCCCAAAATAATTTTATTAATTAATTTTGTTAATTAATTAAAAGTGAATCTGGGTGGCTTTTTACAAATCCAGTGTTTGTTTCTTTTGGCAACTACTTCCACTGTTGATGTGTTCTTACAATTAGGAAACTTTTCCTAATATTGAACAATAATTTGGCTTCTTGTCATTTAATACCATTGTTCTGTGTACTATACAGGTAACAGAGAGCAGGTTTTTTTTACAAACCACGCTAAACTTTCCCCCCTAACTTCTCAGTGTTAAGAATACTCAGGTCACTTAGTCTTTCTTCTAAGATTTAATATCCAGTTCTTCAATCATATTGAATCATATTATAGAATTCTTAGGGAACTTCTACTGTTTCAGATTGGAAGGATAATTTGGTTAAAGAGATGAATAATTTAATGTGAATAATTATTTCTTGTTCTGTAGTTACATAAAATACTAATGTATTAATACAAGGCTTGTTGTACTTCCAGAATACTATCCAGCACTGTAATCATTGTGTCCCAAATGACAGGTGAAAAGTGTGTTCTTTTGAGCAACAACTAACATAGTTCAAAAGAACAAAATTTGTTTAATAAATTATTGATTTTTTTAAAAAAAAGAACAGCATTATTGTAGATTCTAAAAGATTAACCATGTTCATGTTGAGATTTCCAAATGGTGTGTAATAATTACATGCTTCCTTTTAATAAAGTCTTGTAATAAAATTATATTATATTATGCATTAAACCCCATGATTAAACCCCATGCATATGAGGATTCTACATGTAGCATAAAGGTATAGTGAAGAATGAGTGGAAGAAAATGAAACATATTTGTACAAACATTTGGGAAAATCATTAAAATAGAAGCTTTCAGTGAACAATGCATGTACATTGAATGTGGCAGTTAAGGTAAAAAAGATTAATTACTCAATATTGAATAAATTATTTTTATTCAGCATAAAATAAACAGGTAACATCCCCACAGGAATTAATTGAAAAAGTCATTATACATGTATACCACTGTTGTTATTTCTATCTACTTACATCTACAGTAAAGAAATTTAGTTTTTTAAACGTTAAATATGGTTCTTCTTTGGCGAACATTTTAAAAAATTGTCATTTTAATAGAATATTTGATTTCAAGCGAAATAGGGTTCAACTTGTGCAGGAAAGATGAACATAATACAGTAAATGCCTCTTCTTTCACAATACAGTTAAATCTAGAGGGAATACTCGTCTGAAGGGCAAGATGCCAGAAAGAACAGGTTCGACTTGTCTGCAAGGATTTACACCACAGTAGAATGTACAACTGTTTTCTCAGAGGTTGTTGTGAAGGTCAAGGAGCTAGTTTGCATTACCAAATGAGAACAGCTTTATGGTGATGGGGAGGGAGAGTATTTAAACATGACTTGAAATCTCACTTGAAATGGGTCAAATGCAATTCATTCTTTCTTAAGCAACCCCCCACCCCCCCATCCTAGAAATCTGAAACCTTCTTTCCCTTAATTTTTTCAGTCAGAAGTAATTAAAATGATCCAAGTCCTGAGCACTTTCATGAGGCAAGATGAAAGTTGATAAAAACTTTCCCAAGTTCTTATCTCCGAGACTCTAAACATTTTGCTTGTAATGGAACCCATCTCCTGTGTGGGTCTTAGCACTGAGTGGCATATTCTTGGTAAATAATCCCTACATTGAGTGTGATTAGTCCAATGATATCTGATAGGTGAAATCCCTCTCCTCCCCGGCCCCCATATCCTAGCAGATAAAGTGGCAGAACGGAGGCAAGGTCAGAGAAATCAGCCATGCAACAGTTAACCTATTTTGTTAATATGTAAATTTGACTCCCTGGAGATTTAAATATTATTTTTTAAAAGTTGTACAGCAAATGGATAATTCTTAGTACATCGGCTAATGTATTGCTTTCTAAAGGATTGGGGGTGATTTTTAGTTTAGTAATGTGATGATTTTAATGAATGTCACAAGAATAACATTATCAATATAATAAAAGTCCTGAGATTTATGTTATGCAGAATTCATTTAAACAGATTCATATATAAAGGAAAAAATGCACTCCATATCTTGGCTTCTCAATTTTAAGGCGGCTTACAATGGAATAGCAACATTTTATAGGCACTGATTTCTCTTAAGAAAAGACAAGAAAATTAAATCAAAACGGTTACCTTCTTTTATATCTTTAAATAAAAAAGGGGCGCACATTGCAAATGGCAGATAGCCCTTGGGAAAGAGCAATGGAGAGATTAATTAGTAAACACAGGAATGTGCACTAGCAAATGTGCCTGAGTGGCATGAACATATGTGACAGCAACAGGTGGAAAGTGAGTGCTTCTGTTTGGGGAGCTATTTCCAAAAAGGCTTCAGAGTGATGTTAGTCTTTAAACAGATATCTCTGCTAATTGCTTCAGAGTATTGTGCTTATTTTTAAATTTTACTGAACATGCTCTGTGTTAGATGTAGATTAAATGTGCCCGCATTTTATAGTGAAGAATACAGTACAAGCACATATTGGAATAAAAAAACCTATTTGTTCTATCATAGCACAAGGGAGAACTGAATACATACATCAGAAAATAAATGTTTGGAATAGAATCTTAACCTTAGTGAACTTGATAAATGTTTGTTTTATGAACAGTTTTGTTTGGAGTAGCCAACTATGTGCACCTAAAATAGGATTAAACATAAATTTATTCATCCATTTTAGCCTCTTGATATTTTCCAAAATGTCATCAAGGAGATTACAAGTGATAGAATATGGAGGGGGAGAGGCACAGCAGGACAAAAACACAGAATAATTTATAGGGGCTTTTTATCAATCAGGAATTTCCTTTCAATTTCACTAGAAATATTTGGGTCCAAGCCATTATGAGAAAAATAATGGACACATACTGGTGTGGATAAAACATATTCAACCTTTGTCTTTTTACATTTATACAAAAGTAATTCATTGCAGTAATGAATCAACTTCAACAAGTTTCAGTACATGCCAGGCCTCAAGGCCTCACGTAGGCTGAAAGCGTGTACCAGGAACAAAGAACATCAATCAGCAATACAACACCATGGGCTATTAACTGGACTGCAGGCGTTGATTGGCTACTTTGTACCTACTAAAACTGATCATATAACACTGTGATTTGATGCTACTATGTGTCCACTAATATTTCTACTCATGTAACATAATGATTGGATAGAGTTCACCGCTTGTGAAGTATTACTGTCTGTTTTTAATAAAAGAGCTTCCCGAGCTCGTGATCAGGGCAGCTCACCCGAGATATAACCAGCCTGGTGTCTTTCTTGATGCATTCGACCACCCAGTGAGAAGCCTTCCAAATGCGTAGCAAAGCCGCATCTGGTGACCCCGACGTGATCCGTTAAAAGAAACGGGTGCGTCTGTCTTCGACTGCTTATCTCACCCAGCCGGACGAGCCAGTTGCAACTCAGGGACCATCTTGTGTCATGGATCCCTCCCCAGGAATCTTCCCTAAAGAAGACATCCTCCCTTCAGGTGAGTATGGGCGGAAAGTTCTCCAAAGCGCAGATAGCACATTTGCAGGAATTAGGAGAATTAACGAAGAGCTCAATTCTTATTCTTAGGAATCAGGGCAAAACGCTCCCGGTTCCAACTAAAAAGGACCTTATTACCCTTTTGACGTACATCTATACACAATGTCCGGCTTATCCGGAGAAAGGGTCCTTGACAGTCTCCACATGGCAACATTTGGGTGACTATTTTCATAATGCTCCCAGGGCTCCGCCAAAAATTCTGACCACATGTCGGATAGTCATGGAATGCTTAAAAATCCATGGCTCAGCACTGACCAATGCCCCCTCCCCTAAGGAGGGTCCTCCTCCTTATACAGCTGAAACCAAGACAAAGGACACTCTCCCGTTAGAAGCTTCCTCCCCCACTGTTCCTGAACCCATAAATCCTCCTGACTCAAATCCAGCGGAGAATCAGACACCCATGGGAGCGATCGCAAAAGCCATGGCGCAGGGACGCAGGGAGGGCTCTCTTACTCTGGAGGAGCTCTCTTTCTGTCCCGTTGAATATATAGGGGATGAAGCCGGAAATATGGTGCCTAGACTTGAACCTTTACCCATGAAATTAATTAGAGATTTAAAACAAGCCATGGCCATGTACAGCATCCAGGCACCATATGTCAGAGGCTTCATTAACACCATCAGCACCTCCTTTTTTATGTTACCCCAAGATTGGAAAGATCTTTTCTGTATGATACTGACGGGACCACAGTATGTTGTTTGGGAGTCAGACTTTTGTGCCAAAGCTGAAAAATTTGCCCGCGATCGTGGCGCGGCTACGAGAGCGGATCAAATTTTCGGTATGGGCCGATTTACGGACTTAACAGCTCAGATGGCGCTCTCACCACGTATCCTTGCCCTTATCAGTATCATAGCGGTCAAAGTCCTTGACAAGGTTGATGATTCTACCTCTGGCATCGTAGGATCTTTTTCAAAAATTACTCAAGGCTCACATCAGCCTTATGCTGAGTTCATAGAGGAACTTCAGAAAGCCATTCAGAGACAAATCTCGAATGAAGAAGCCCGTAAAGAGCTTCTGTTAAAACTGGCCGTTGAAAATGCTAATGAGGATTGCAAGAGGATTCTGCAGCCTCTATCTGCCCGAGGGGGGGCTTCCCTCTCGGACTATCTAAAGGCTTGCAGAATTGTGGGAACTGTCTCCTACAATATGGAGCATCTGGCCATGGCCTTGCAGCAAGCAAATTCTCAAAACAAGCCAGCCGGAAACTGCTTCAATTGTGGGAAGCCAGGCCATTTCAAAGCACAATGCAGAGCCAGAGACAATACACAAAACAACACCAAGCCTAAGACGATATGCCCAAGGTGCAAGAAAGGGTACCACTGGGTAAACCAGTGTTGCAGCAACATTCCTCAGCCACAGGGAAACTAGAGGAGGGGCGATCAGCCAGCTCTGCTCCAAAGGCTGACTCCATATCTTTCCAACTAATTGCCTCCGAAGATATGGAAATTGACATCCCAGGCACTGTTTATTTTCTCCCCACATGCCTGAAAACGATCCCTCCTGCCATGACGCCCCTCATAATTTATCCCATCCGAGACCTCATGGCAAGGGGAATCATTGCTTCTCTGTTTCTGAGAGATTCCGACGACTTTTCCTCAGTGGCCATGACAATAATTGGAAATACTCCCACAAAATTTAGCAAGGGAGAATTAGTAGCCACCGCTATTCCGGTACCTGTTAAAACGGCTGATGCATGGGCATTTACTGTCCATCAGACAGTGGAACAAGCCAGGCCTGTGTTACAATTCACAATCCGTAACAAAGTCTTTTCGGGTCTCTTAGATACTGGAGCTGACATAAGTGTCATCCGAACGGCTGAGTGGCCGGATGATTGGCCTTTGGAAACTGCCCCAACCATTCGGGGAGTGGGAGGAGTTCAGCATGCCCACCGTAGCAAACACTGGTTACTGGTGAGTTCCTCTGATATTTCTCGCACTGCCTGCCTCCAACCCTTCGTCCTTCCGCTACATACTAACCTGTGGGGCCGTGATCTTATGTCTCAACTTAACGCAAAACTCATTATTGATTAATGGAATCTTTTGCTAGAACCCCACTGCGGCTACAATTAAAAACAGAACCTGTTTGGGTAGTTCAATGGCCCCTCACTATAGACAAACTAGAGGCCCTGCAATCACTTGTTCAGGACCAAATTGTCAAAGGGCACGTTGAACCATCTGTCAGCCCATATAACACCCCCATTTTTGTCATAAAGAAAAAGTCAGGAAAATGGAGGCTATTGCATGACTTACAAGCCATGAACACTATAATAAAACCAATGGGGGCATTACAATGTGGTCTTCCAAATCCCAACATCATCCCTGAAAAATTTGATCTAATGGTCATTGATTTAAAAGACTGCTTCTTTTCTATCCCTCTGCATGAACAAGATCGTGCCTTATTCGCTTTTACACTACCTCGCTTAAACAACTCCTTTCCCTCCTCCCGCTTTCAGTGGAAAGTCCTATCTCAAGGTATGCTCAATAGCCACACCATATGTCAACACTATGTCAATAATGTCCTGCTACCCTATCATTCTGCTTTTCCACAATTTCTGGTGTGTCACTACATGGACGATATCCTTGTTGCCGCTCCTGGGCCACCGGGTACGGTGTTCACTTCATTTTCCATCCTGAAAGCCGTTCTTGCAAAATGAGGCTTGCACATAGCACCTGAAAAGATGCAAGTACTAACTCCATACGCATATCTGGGCTATAAAATGCTTTCTGCTACTGCCTATCCTTCACTTCCCTCTCTATCTCTGCCTTCTCAACCCACCCTGGTTCAACTTCAGCAATATCTGGGTACCATTAACTGGGCTCGACCTTTCCTGTCTTTAACCACTGATATATCCATGTCTAATAATAACTGTTTGTACAAAATCAAGTCAGTGCATAGTAATGACAGACATGAAAATTCCGCTTCCATCGTGGACAAGCTGATATGCTGTTGTCTGATTGACCTCCACCCTATTAGTGTCTTACCAAATAATATAGCCATCCCAGATGTTGATTTTCTAGTGTTTATGTCAGTTGCAAAACTTGCATCTGCATAGGCACTAAGACTCAAATCACCCTTTGGTTCTACATACAATGCATGGTTCATTGTTCCTTTAAGATATCTTAAAATTCTCTTTAATGATTGCCAATGACATTGATGTGGATCCGAATTAAAACGTGCCAGCTGATTAACACTATAAGCTATACATGGCCTTGACCAATTGCTTATATATGATAAGCTACCAATCAAAGATTGATATATGGACTTATCAAATTTGGGACTTTGATCATCAGTTTGGCAAACTTCCTGACTCATTAGAGTCTTTGCGGGTTTACAAAGTTCCATTTTGTTTGTTTTAATTAATTGGCAAATTTTATCTTCTTGAGATATCTTAAATCCATTTTTTGTTTTGTTAATTGTCAATCCTAGATACTTCTGAATTTCACCTAAATGCTTTAATTTTATCTTTTTGGCTAATAATGATATAATCTCATTAGCTTCATTATTAGTCTTAGTTATCAAAGCAATATCATCTGTAAATAATAACAATAATGACACCGTTCCATTATTTTCTCTTTTAAACACACATGGATCTGCTAAACCAGATTTAAATCCTATATTGTTTAACTCTTTCACAATATATTGGTTCCATTGATAGCCAGATTGTTTCAATCCATAAAGACTTCTTTTTAGTTTCCAACAATCATTACTATTTACTTTATTGTCTTTTATAATAACTGGTTTTTTTAAATATATAGTGTGCTGCAATGGTGCATGCAAATAAGCAGTTTCTACATCTAAATGGTTAATGATATAGTTTTTCTTAGCTGTCCACACTAAAGCTGCTCTCAAAGATGTTGCCTTAAGACTTGGTGCAAAAACTTCATCGTAATCAGATGCAGTTTGATTAAATCCTTGAGCTACCAACCTAGATTTATGGGTAATAGTCCCATCATTTCCAGTTTTTACTTTAAATATCCATTTGCACCCAATGGATTTTTCTCCTGGAGGTACTATGGCATCTTCATATACTTTCATTACCTTTAATGAATTTAGTTCTTTTTCCATTGCCTTTTGCCAATTCCCCTGATCCTTAGCAGGATACATCCTAAGTTCATCTACACTAGTTGGAACTTTAGTTACTTGGCAAACTATGCTTGCTTGATACCTATCAGGTGGTCTAGTTATATGTGTAGTACGTCTAGGTATTACAGGACTTACAGGTGGACTTTCATTTATTAAGTGTTCTTGATTATCTAACTCTTCCTGATCAACAGTTTCTTCTTGTTCTGGTCCTATTTGTTCTTCGTGGACTTCTTTTATTGGACTCTTCTTATAACTAATTTGTTCGTTCTGCCTTTTGTAGGGTTCAATAATTACTTCATTCTTTAAATCTTGCTCTAATCTATTCCATCCTACATGTTCTAGGAATTTTGCACTAGCACTGGTGTAAACTCCAGATGTACCTGGTTGCCAGAATCTAAAAGATCTGTGATTAGATTCATATCCTACAAAAAATAATCTTTTAGCTCTATGCTGTCCTTTTTGTCTAAGTTGTGAAGGGATATGCACCCATGCTGGTGCTCCAAATGTGTGCATGTAACTTAAATCAGGTTTTGTACCATGCCATAGTGTGAATGGTAATTCACCTGTTGTTGAATTAACAACATTATTTAATATATGATTACCACACATTATTGCTTCTCCCCATAAATTGTCAGGTAATTCTGAATCAGATAACATAGTACGTGCCATTGACTGCAGTGTTTGGCCTCGTCTCTCTATAAAGACATTATGTTGTGGCCTATATGGTGCAGACTTTTTAGGTTGAATACCTAACATTCTAAGTCTATTCGGGAATTTATTATTTGTAAATTCCGCACCATTATCTGTTATAAGAGTTACTAATTTCTTTTTAGTTTTTCTTTCTGCAAATTTAATCCAATTAAAGAGATTTAGATATGTTTCAGTTTTGCTCTTCATCAAATAGCAGAACCCATATCTAGAATAGTGGTCCATTATACTTAATATGTATCGAGCACCTCCTACACTTGATTTTTTTGGACCTATTAAATCAGCAAATACTACTTCTAAAGGCTCTTTGGTGGTAAATCCATCAACTCCATTAGCCGGTATGACCTTGGTTTTGCTTTGATTACAAGCATAACATTGCAAATACTTATTACAAGGTTTCAAACTTATTCCTTTAGATAGTTGAACAGTTCTCTTAAGCATTTTAAAATTTAAATGCCCTAGCCGTCGGTATAACAAGTGAATACATTCATCATGAGGTTTCTTATTATCATAAACCGTGTTAGCCACCTCTAAACCATTATCATTTAACACATATAATTCACTTCTTAAAGATGCAGTAATTTTCTTATCTTCTTTCTCAATTATGCAGTTATCTCCCCTAAAGGTAACTACATATCCTAGTTTAACCAAAATTCTAACTGAAATTAAATGAAACTTAAGTTGTGGTACATATAACATTTTGACATTCTCTTTTATGAAAGAACAATATGCTATACCTTGACCTTTAGCTTTCATTTTCTAGCCATTGGCTAACAATATCTGCTGTGTACTCTTGGACATTTTAATAAAATTTTTGTTATCATTTGTTATACAGTGGGATGCTCCACTGTCAACCACGCATAAATTATTTTTTACAGCTCTGTTAATATACATGGCTAACTCTAAAATTTTATTTTTATTTTGGTTACTTTTAGTATTCTGGTCAGCGTTCTGGCACTTTGCTTTTTTACAAAATCTTGCCAAATGTTCTCTTCCTCCACAATTAAAACACTTTTTAATTGCGTATGCAGTAGGAGATTCAATATCTTCTTTTTGAGGTTTCTCCCTCCTTAACTGATCTCTTTTAAGTCTTCTTCTTGCCTCTTCAATCAATCTGCCAGTTATATCAGTTAAACTTTCCATAGGCAAAATTTCAAGGGAAGTGACGTAGTTATCATAATTTTCGTCTGGTGAAGATAGAATTATGCAGACTTGGTGTAGTTCAGAGAAAATAAGCTCTTTCTCGTGCAGTTCTTGAAAAATGCTTTTTATAGAATTCAAATGACTAAGCATATCACCATTCATCTGGAGATGCGTTCTGAAAAGCTTTCGTGTTAGATTTATGTGAGCACCAACGTTATCTCGGACATAAATCCTCTTCAACTTCTGCCAACACCCAACAGCCGTTTGCTCTCCGCGGATATGAACAAGTTGCTGGTCAGACAGTGTTAGTCCTATTATGCAAAAAGCTTGTTCATTCTTCAGTTTAAAATCTTCTTTTTTGTCTATCTTCCTCAATCTCTGGATCCCATTCCTCTACGTTTGGTGGATTTTCAATTATGTTCCACAGACCATGATACATAGTTTGTTCCATCCAATTTGGATATAAGGGACAAACTTTGTAAATTGACTTGTGCCATGTTTTCTTATATGGACATAAAACTATAATTAATAAAACACAGCTGTCTGTTTACTGTAACGTATAACAACACAAACTCTCACTTTTTACATAAATCTGTTTTATCCTAGTTAAACTGACTTTGCAGCCTCTGGGCCCATAACCAGTGTGAAGCCTGGGCCCATAACCAGGGTTAAGCCTGTGTTCCCCAACCAGGGTTAAGGAGACAAGCTAAACAGAATGTGCAGTGTTAGTCAGATAGGCACACAGATAAATGAGTGATATAAGTTTGTATGTTTATTAACATACAGTAAAAATAACAGATACGCTTGTGCTATCAAAATATAGTTTATTCCATTTAGAGTTTATAGCATAGTCAAAATAACAGTCCATTAGTCATGTATCTTTTAGTCAGTCCATTCAGGGATATTCAATTAGCAAAGTCCGTGTAGAATATCCAATGTCAGTTCACTTACAATAAATCACTCTTTTCTCACAGTTGATAAGATCAACGCTCCCTTTCTCTCTCCCATTCCAGTAGGGAAAAACACAGTTTTCAATTCATCAAGTAATTAGGGATCATCAAGCCAGAGAGAGCAAGCTGCGGTACCTTGCTTCTTCTATGGTGCTTTTACATAATTACATTCCCTTAATTACATTCCTACAGTTAAAGTTGCAGACACTTTAACTAACAAACCATGATAACTTATTTATTATTTTACCTAAACCAGTTAGGGTAAAAATGTTATCCCTAACAGACGTTACTCAGTTTCCTCCATTTGCCCCCTGGAAGTATCTGCATGTCACAATTGATACTTATTCAGGGTTCATAATGGCAACCCCGCAAAGAGGAGAAGTCTCCAAACATGTCATCAACCATTGCATTTGCACCTTTGCATCGTTGGGACGCCCAAATGAAATAAAAACAGATAATGGTCCTGCATACACTAGCACAGCCATGTCAGAATTTTGCGCTAAGTGGCAAATTACCCACAAATTCGGAATCCCTTATAACAGTCAAGGACAAGCTCTGGTAGAGAGAGCCAACCTAACGCTAAAAACAGCGTTAGAACGACATTTGATCAAAGGGTAAAAAGCCCTTGGCCTCCCGGCGATGCAAGACACCCTTAATCTCTGTCTTTATACACTTAACTTCCTCAATCTCTCCGGCACCCCTGCTTCGACGGCATCGGAGCGACATTTTTCTTCCCCCCCTTGTCCTGATTCTCCCAAACCACAGGTATACTACTGCCAACTGCCAAACCCTACTTGGAAGGGTCCTGCTGCTCTCCTCACTTGGGGTCGTGGCTACGCAGCTATCCAGCTTCCAGATCATGTCCTTTGGGTTCCTGGATGACACGTCAGACCATATCACCCCAAGATAGAAAAATCACCACCTGCAGACATATCAACATGATTCGTCCCGTTGCCTTGCCGACCCTCTTCCTCCTTCTTGCCGCACATGCCTCCAAGGTCTCCATTCTGTCTCGAGTGACGTACTTCACGCCAGGTACTCCCCTCCTGCTGACCTGCACCGCATCTGGGGACATTTTTCCCCCCTACCTTAGATAGTCGACACTCCCTCAGCCATGGCTCCATATCTCCAGCAATGCTTCTTTCCGGATCAACACCTTTGAACACCCTCCTCGGACTACACTCCTCATACTTCGCCCTACTGCCACCACCTATTATTGCTCCGGTTGACGCCTCTATGATTCCATACGCAACATTTATGAATCCTGGACAGTCCTCGTTCACCTCGTCATCATCACAGACAATTTGCAAATCAACCTGATGTTCAGGCCATCCCCTTTCTAGATCGGGTTAAGAGATTGCAGAACCCCACCAGTGTGTCAGATGGCTGCGCCCCCTGCCTGACCAAAACCACACAAGCAGGCTCCATTTAACTAACTCTCATCTACCATACCCAACAACCGCAGAAGTGCCTTCCTACGGGAAAAACTTGCCAAAACAATGGGACCATGTACCATCTATGTAAGAAGAACTCAAAAACCATTTGCTACGATCCCAAGACTGCTGTGCGTCTCAACGTTACCTTATGAGCGGGACTTCCAAGAACCTCTGGCAGATCTGATCCTGAGGAGGAGGGAAAACTTTATTACATAAACCACACCACCGTGCTCAAGGATGAAACTAACCCAATTGTTTTAATCTTTGATGTTTGTGTTGCTTGTTCTAAACCAGGGGGACATTCATGCGGGTCGGCTGACTGGAAAACAATGTACGCCCACAATCATAAATATTTGTGTCATACGCCCATTAACTGGGATATAGGGAACCCCAATCAATGGATCCCTTGTGGAGGTTCCGTCGAGTGCTCGGGTTGGTCTTGTGTCTGTGATTATACTGGGGGAGGATACTCAGGCTGCAGTCATCTGTCACATTTCAAACGAATATCAGGGTCTACCACAGACAATAAGGTAGAAATCACCATCTCCAGACAACACCCTGCCTTGAATACTTATGGTATAGGGATTGATGGCACAGGAACAGATCCAAACACTTACATTACCATAAAAACTGAAGTAATATATTAAGGTAAGGAAACATCCTTAGGCTGATCGGTATATAATAATTTAAGGAAATTAGAAAAACACCCTGATACCAGTGTTATTGCAAAAAACTTGTTCATGGAGATGGCAGAAAAAATTGCAAAACAACTTGCAATAACCAACTGTTTTGTCTGTGGGGGAACCACCACAGGAAAACAATGGCCGTGGCAAGCCTTAGAAGCCTCGCCATCACTGTTTAATAACATGTCTTCTATAGAAAACATAACAGCTAGAACAGCTTCCGATCCACTTATCTGGACAATTACCACCAACTTAATTGGTAGAAACTGCTTTTCCCGAAATGGATCCACTCCAGTAGGACACCTCCTTTGCTTAGGTACATGGGATAACTCCTACCAGACTTGGACTGCACCTGACAATACTACCACCACACCTGCTAAATTCAACACCTCCCTCCTCCCTTATCTCAATGACACAACATCTTCCCAAATTTGGACAGTCCCAAATAACATGTATTGGATTTGTAGTAACCTAGCCTATCCATCCCTTCCAGCAGATTGGCAAGGATCACATGTATTGGGGTGGATAAGACCTTCCTTTTTCCTCCTACCGATCTCCATTAAGCAAGAACTAGGCATCCCTGTGTATGATACATTATCCCGCAAGAAAAGAGACACCGACAATGCCTTTGCAGGTTTCCCCTGTCAATCAGAATACACAGGGGATACCTGGACCTCAGAACGAATCGTCTGCACCTACAGCGTGGCCACTTGGGCCCAGGACAGGTCCTGGGGGTACAGAACCCCCATATATATGATTAATAGAATTATTCGTTTACAAGCTGTTTTAGATTTAGCAGGCCAACAAATAGACAAAGCTCTAAACACTCTAGTTACTGCTACAGACAAATTACACACAGCTGTCTACCAAAATCGCTTAGCTTTAGATTACATACTAGCCAAAGAAGGAGGGGTATGTGGTAGGTTCAATCTCATGAATTGTTGTCTTCAAATTGATAAGGTTGGCAAAGTAGTAGCACAATTAACAACTGAGATGCGACAATTAACCTATAATCCTAATCAAGTATGGCAAAGTATTGATTTTAAGAATATTTTTAGTTCCTGGTTCCCAAAACTACCAGGATTACAAGCCATAGTAGCTCTCATAGATATGATTGCTGCAGGATGCGTTATTCTTCCATGTGTGTTAGCAATTTTTGTTCGCACTATCTCCAATAGTCTGTCTTTATTAGCTGAAAAGCGCGCCATTGCACAGGTAATGCCCTCTGGGAAAAAGAACCTCTGCACAAAGTCATACACTCAGAAGACCCTGATGCGTGCGCTCGCACAAGTTTTTGCATGGGCAGTGATGAAGATCCAGAAGAATTTCCTCCATATAAAACTAAAACAGAGGAGATGCAGTAATGAATCAACTTCAACAAGTTTCAGTACATGCCAGGCCTCAAGGCCTCACATAGGCTGAAAGCGTGTACCAGGAACAAAGAACATCAATCAGCAATACAACATCATGGGCTATTAACTGGACTGCAGGCGTTGATTGGCTACTTTGTACCTACTAAAACTGACCATATAACACTGTGATTTGATGCTACTATGTGTCCACTAATATTTCTACTCATGTAACATAATGATTGGATAGAGTTCACCGCTTGTGAAGTATTACTGTCTGTTTTTAATAAAAGAGCTTCCCGAGCTCGTGATCGGGGCAGCTCACCCAAGATAGAACCAGCCTGGTGTCTTTCTTGATGCATTCGACCACCCAGTGAGAAGCCTTCCAAATGCGGAGCAAAGCCGCAATTCATCATTTTCATCATTGTGTTCCAAAAATGTTATTAACTGCTAGTATCTGGCTTTGTTTTCAGCATATATATTCCATAACTAATACAATTAGATATTCCATTATTGTACTCCTTAGATGTGAAAATTATTCCTTGATGACCCTTGATGTCCTGCGAAACTGAATACTCTTGAAAAGGAGACCAGATATCCAAAACTATTACAGTAGTTTATTTATTTATTTATTAAGTGGTTTTTCCATCTGAAAGTGATTTAACTTTGATTTAGAAGGAACTCAACAGCTTGATTATTGTGATCATTACAGAAAGTAAAAGGAAAGTATCATTTGGTTGCAAAGATTATCATGGCATTAGTGTGATAGTAATTTTTTTCACAATACCCCCAAGGCAAAAGACTGTTGAAAACCCAGCTCTGGAAAAATAAGGTATCACAAATGAATGTGTAAAAAAATAAATAAGATCACAAGGCATCTTTGTGAGTTTGCCAAGGCAGTCTGGGGTACTGCAATGCGCTCTTGAAGTTTTAATTGATTATATTCTGCTGTGTGTATATGCCAGGGGATATTCCCTTTGAGTAACATTGCTCAATCCAATTTAAGGAGGTAGAAGCATAAACAAGGTCCTTGATTTTTTTCTTATCTGGTGTTGGTACTTGGATAGCAGACTGAGCAAGCACAGACAGGTAGTCCTCAACTTACAGCCATTCACTTAGTGACCATTCAAAGTTACAGCAGCACTGAAAAAGGGATTTATGATCATTTTTCACACTTATAACCATTGTGGCATCCCCGTGGTCATGTGATTTACATTCAGATGTTTGACTCAGATTTATGACAGTTGCAGCAACCTATGATCATCTTTTGCAACTTTCTGACAAGTAAAGTCAATGGGGAAACCAGATTCACTTAACAACCATGTTAATAGAACATAGAATAATTGAGTTGGTAATCATTTAATAGCTGCAGTGAGTTACTGAACAAATGTGGCAAGAAAAGTTGTAAAATGTGGCCAAACTCACATCAAATTTCTCACTTAGCAATATAAATTTTGGGCTCAATTGTAGTCGTAAATTGAGGGCTACTTATATGTAATCAATTGGTCTACCATTTCTGCTACGGTGAGATGAATTTTATTTGCTTGCTACTTAAGGTTTAGTATGGTTTTCCGCCAACATTTGTATCCACACTTTATGGTCCTCAAATGCCAGCGTGCTATTTGTAGAACTAATTAGCAGGATAATTTAGATTGGGCACTGATCAGTCCAGGGTCAACTGATTCTCCAGGTTTTCAGGCAGAGGCTCTTCTATAGTTCTACTTGAAGCCCTTTAAATAGAAATGGGCTGGGTAGATTGAAGCTATCCTATACCATTGAACTTGAGCCTTCTCAAAATCTCCGGGAATGAATTCTGCTTGCCTAAGTAAGTTGGACCAAAATAATGCATTATATATTTTCTCTAGTTATTGTTAAATTTTGCATGGTTATATCCGGGTGTGGATGTAATACAAATGAGAGTTTGACAAATGTTTCTGGAGCTTCAAATGGAAAATAAGTGTCTTGTTTCAAGAAGCAGCCACTAACTCTTCTGCCCCATCACAATCAACACCTGCTGCTATAAGTATAACAGCAATCCAGAATGTTTTGATGTATTGATGGAATAGGTGGGGTGGGGGGGGAAATTAATAGCTCTATGTGAGATAATCCTTAAATATGCTCCATAAGCAGGTAGACTGGTACTTCTATATTAAGCAGACATTTACTTTATCTGGAAATTGCGGAGAAATTGTATTAGATTCATCTATCTCCTGATACATGATTTTTAAAAAATTGTCTTGGAGCATGCCCATCCTGCTCGATTTCATCAGAGTGATACGAATTGAGAGATTAGGATTAAGCAATGCAAAAATGGGATAACAACCTAGAGTTAATATTATCTTGATGAGCAGTCTAAATCTTTGAAAGAATCTAACTTCAGAACAAGATTTTGAATCTGACTTATTTCGTCTAAACAAATAATTAATTACAATCTAGTATTTGAGTACTGTGTTAAGCTGCAATCAATGCAAACTGGAAGATAGGAACTTCTAATTCTTCAAGGAGTGTGTAATTTGTTGCACCTCTTTCCCCCAAGAGTTGGATTAGAGTGAGATGAGAGCCTGTGGATGGTTTTGTTGGAGGCACACAAGGAGGAGGGCTGAGTTGCCAGATTTTGGTTTTATGGTTTTGGTTATTTTATTGGTTTTATTCTTGCGAGCTGCCCAGAGTTGTTTCTGAAGGTGGGCAGCCTTATAAATCTTAAATACTACTACTTCTGCCACAATGAGGCACCACAGCAGGACTCTGTTTTTTGGGGGGAGAGATATGCCTGTTGATATGTGTAATTCCCAACTCTGATAAATATAAACTTGATTTTTGTACAGTTATTGTACATCAAAGTTTCTATTTCTGTTAATATTATGGCTGAACAGCAGTGGGAAAAACGTATAGAGTAGACTGTAACAAATTCAAATTTTATTTCTTTCTTTAAATTCATTATAGCTGCCCAAATCCAGTGGACTCTGGATCCTCTCAAATTTTGATTCTATTGTGGTACTTGCTTTAATGTCAGACCCTGAAGAATTTTAAAGACATTCTTTTGTCTGAAGGCTTAATTTGAGAAATTCAAATTATTTTTTTAAAGATTGTAGGAATTTGTTGAATTAATTTCAATGTTATAGCAAACATCAATTCTTACAGCCATTACATATGGTAGTTTAGAGGATAGATAGATAGATAGATAGATAGATAGATAGATAGATAGATAGATACCAGGATAATGCAAAAGTAGCTTCCACTTCTCATTTAGAGATTTCAAGAAATAATTGATGATCAATTGTAATGGTCTTGTTTTACTATGTTTATTTATCTATTTGTTATTTATTTGCTGCTTATCTAAGCAAATGCAGATGAGTTCTGATGATGATTTTGCTTGGTTTTGCTTATGAGAAATGAAACTTTTTATCTAATAAATTCATCTATAACAGAGCTGCATTTATGTAGTTAATGTAAATCTGGTATTAACTAATTTTATTTCCCACACCTCCTTCTTTAAGAATTATAGCTAACAAACCATTATTTTTCTAATCTTAAGATGTTTGGAAAGAATTTCATGTTAGAAGCAGAAAATGATTATATAATAGCAAGTGAATGGTCAATATTAAGGTTTTAATTCAGCTTTCATAAGAATAGTAGCTTCTTATACTTAAACTAAATCACAACTTAGATATCCCTGTCTTTTTTCAATAGGGTCAGCATATCTCCTTAATGCCTGTTCAAAAGATTGAAGAAGTACTCTATGACTATAAGCCACTGCATGTAGAGACATATGGACCATTGGTTCCAGAGGTGGATTTGCTGGGAAAATTAGGGTAAGTTTGTTTATTTAAATTGACTTAAGATTGCACCCTACTGGGAACTTTACCACCTTATTTGTTTTTCAAAGCACAGTGTTTTTTTAAAAGCAAAATAGAAAGACGGTAACAAAATAGGCAACATCCTGTCCAAACCAATGTTTTGTTTGGGCAGCCAAATGCAATTTTTGTTTGTTCCACACTTTTCTTTGGTTTTGTAGTATTTTATATATCAGTTGAGAATTCGGCCAGATTGCATTAATGTTTTAAGGTTGCTAGAGGGAGTTGAGAAATAGCTGCTCATTTTCAATTGTGGATAGTTTTTAAAAATATGCATATAAAACTTTGGATCTTGATTTGCCTAAGAGTGGAGGGCCAATAAAAATATTAGGGCTGGCTTTTCATTATGAGAGACTTTAGATTTTACTTTCATTGTTGGATTCATTCTATCAGGGGAAAATACTTTGCCTGAGCATCTTTTTAACTATAAATATGTCTAGTTGATATAACTGACAGTTCCCATGCAACCTTTTCCTAGGTGTTGCTGTGGGCATGTACTCTGGTACAAGTTTCATGAAAATTTTGTGAGGAAAACCTACAGCTTAAAATACAATGCATTATCCTATATAAATGTCAAGAGTTTATATTGAACATATACTTTCAACTACAATGCATAGTTGAAAGAGTTTTTTAATCTAAGTAAGGAGTACAGAGCTGATCCTGAAGTAGAAACGTTACAGGCAATCGTGGAGATTAAACTGAAATGTGGAATATTAATTGTGTTAATAAATAACATTCAA
The DNA here is from genome assembly GCA_033807585.1 of Hydrophis major. NCBI lineage: Eukaryota > Metazoa > Chordata > Lepidosauria > Squamata > Elapidae > Hydrophis > Hydrophis major. The sequence goes on from CM066328.1 coordinate 32,462,896, forward strand.
TAAGTCAGCTTTGCTTAACTTGCTACTGAGAACACTGGTGTTAAACAGCATATAATATCAACTGTAATAATTCTTTAATCAACTCAGTTATCTTATTTATAACTCAGTTGGTTCAAGAATGAACTATATTATCAGTATGTAGTATTAGAACTGATTTAGAAGTCAGATTAAAATGTGTACTAAGAACTAAGCACCTCATGTCCTGTTGGGTTCTTGTCATTTCATGCTTCTTTGCTGGAGTTTCAAATGTATTTTCAGCAAATTGTATGAAATAAATTCTAGCATACAATTAATCAAATGTTTTTAAACTACTTGCTCTTATTAATGAAGTATTTAATGAAAAATAAAATAATAAAGCATTAATTTATTCTACTACATCTGTAATTATTATTGAGACCTGCGATAATTAATGGATAAATTAATAATCTAAAGTGTGGGGTTCCCAATCACTGGGCCCCGGATCGCTACCGGTCCATGGATGATTTTGTACCGGCCGCCTACTTTGCTTGGGTGCCGCCCTCTTGTTTTGACGGCCCTTGAGAAAGTGATTCTGGGTATCACTAGCTTGCCGGTCATCAGTTGGAAAGCGGCGTTTGGGTGCTGAAGGAATCCTCGCGCCTTAGTTTTGTCGAAGGGGGCGGCGGCTTTGAACAAAGAGCCGTCCCGATAGTGGTGGAGTCTCGTGTTACTCAGGAGGAGATTAAGAAAGAGCCCGAAAAGCCCATCGACCGCGAGAAGGTACAAAGGGGGAGTTGAAGGTGGCAGGGAGAAGCGGGGGACGGCTGGCTGGCCGGTCGTTCGGCTCACCTTGCCTTGGTAGTGTGTGCTGATGCCGGTACTGGGCCATGGTACAAAAAAGGTTGGCGACCAGTGATCTAAAGGATAATTACATAGCAGTGTTGAAAAACTAGCAGTAGCAATAGCACTTAGACTTATATACTGCTTCACAGTGCTTTACAGCCTTCTCTAAGTGGTTTACAGAGTCAGCATATTGCTCGCAACAATCTGGGTCCTCATTTGACTGACCTTGGAAGGACGGGAGGCTGAGTCAATCTTGAGCCGGTCAGAATCAAACTCCTGGCAGTCAGCAGAATTAGCCTGCAATACTGCCTTCTAATCACTGTGCCATCACACCACCATGTTTATGATATATTAATTAATGTTTAAGGTAAAAACCATAAATGGCAAGCCCATTGTAGAAACATAATTCTTCCTCCCTTTAGTTTAAAAAGAAGGCCTCTTCTAAGATTGTGACTACTGTATATTGTTATAAAGAAAAGAAAATACAGTAGCATTTGATTTACAACAGGACACTTTGCAACCATTAGACGTTATGGTGGATCCCCCCTGAAAAGTTACTGATGATCGATTTGTGAAGTTGCCCATCCTGACAGCATTTTGGATGCTCAGCAACTGCATTTAATACCTCTTTGCTGGTCACATGACTGTGATGTACATTTTTGCTGAAAGCAGACATTTCCCATTTTTTTGCAGAAACATTTCACAGCAAACAAGGGGTTCACTTAAGACTGTAGTGTTTGCTTAATGACTGCTCCCAAAAAGGTTGTTAAATTGGATTGATACTGTTAGTGCTTTTTAAACCCACCCATTTTAAATTTTAATGAATAAATCAGTTGATTCATTGGATGACTAACATTGCTTAACTTACATCTTAGCCCTACTAATTATTCATTTTGAGAAGATACAGTACTTGCTGTCTACAATGCATTTATGCTTTATCTCTGGAACACCTTATAAAAGAGAACTGCCAAGTACTTCAGCTTTACCTTTATTATTGTTCTGCCTTTTGCCATGGCATGGAGAAAATGTGTTGAAGGAGTTGTTATTTCATTTTCTTTGTTTTGTTTTCCTTGAAAATGCTTCACTTCTCATCCTGAGAAGTGAAACATTTTCAAAGAAAAAAAAAATAAAGCCCAGTTGCCTTTTGAAAAGCACCTTCAGGACAACCATGACCTGGATGATTAAAAATATCCCAAGACAACAAGTTGTTATGCTGCAAAGGCCCTTAGATAAAACAATTTTTCCTTGATGTAGATGTCCATATTGTGCTCTTTCCTGAAACCCCAGTAGGTGAAGCGCGAGTCACCCTTTGTGAGGCTTGTGAAAGACAGGATTGGCACCAGAACTTTTTATTTCACAGCTCAGTCTCATAGAAACTATATACTGTTATGTTAACCTTAATTTGTGCCCTGTTCCTAATTCAAAACAGCAGCTTTGTGAGGTAGGTAAAGCTCAGAAGTATACTTGCTCCAAGCAATCCAGAGAGCATCATTATTAAGCTGGGTTTTGAGCCTGAATATTTTAGATAGACCCCCAACATTATCAGAACTGCACTGTGGTTCTAGCCAATATTCAGTTGCCACTTCAGCTGTAACTCCAAGGAACAGTTCCCCATGTCTCCGATTTGATCTTTTCTGGCTGACTTTGTTTGGCCAAGTGAGTGATCATCAACAGCCTGTCCACCCACCTATATTTCCATTGGAACTTCTTCCTTGTCAAGGCTGACTATCATCTAATGTACTACAAAAATAGTTTTCTAGACTAAGAGGCTCCTGTGTCTATCTTTCTGCAGCTTTGTCTGTTTTCCTGTGTTTAGGCTGTATTTTACATTTGAGAGCCAGCGTGAATTTAATTACCGGACTGTTGGACTGAGATCAGGGAAACTGGGTTCAGATTTCTACTCAGCCACAAACCACAAAGCTGACTGGGCAGTCTTAGGCTGGTAACCAGCTTATAGTTGAACTTAACTCATAAATTTGTTGTGTAAATAAAAGGGTGGGTGGGGATAGCTTGTTTGTTTCCATTTGAGGAAGGGTGGGAGAAAAATATAATGTACCCAATTCATAGCACTTGCCTGCCTGCCTGCCTGCCTGCCTGCCTGCCTGCCTGCCTACCTACCTACCTACCTATTTGGCAGCCTATCTTGGTGCACAACTGTGGATGACTCACATCCACAATAATACTACAAAAACCATCAGACCCATAAAGCACACAATCACTTACTAAAATGCAGAAAGCATTTGTATGCCACAGACCACTTTTTTGAAAAATGAATAAATGTAAAAGTCATGTGTTCGTGAGGAAATTGGATGAAAGTCTCTTTTTATCTTTCTGATTGCTTGGCCCCTTGCTGCTCCACAATTCAAGTTCAAGAGATACAAGGATAGTGTAAGATTATTTGAGTTATTTGAACTGTTTTAGGGAAGGGCAACAATTGAAATGAGGATCAGTTGAATTGATACAACCGTCATGCACTTTTGGTTCCTGTCTTGTACTCATCTTTTTGGGAGGCAAAAGCTTTGGCAGGGACTGCTCTGTGGTTGAGGTGCATCATTGGAGGAAATAAGTTAAAAATCATACACTTGAGGATTATGTGTCAATACTGTGATATGGCTGCAAAAATATAAAAGCAGTTTTAGATGGCACAAACTGCCCTTTAAGAAGAGTTCAAAGAAGCTGGTGCAAATTCAGAGAAAAGTCACAAAATTGACCAGAAAGCTGTAAAGAGAGTGAAGGATCTAAGAATGCTCAGCCCCAGGAAGAAAAGAAATGGTGTTATCTTTAAATATTGCAAAATATGTCATACAAAATAAGGTCAAAACTTGTTCTTTATTGTCCCAGAGTTGAGAACATGTAAAAATGGATTTAAGCAAAAACAGTTTGTGATTGTTGGTAAAATTCTAAAATTAAGAATAATTCAAAAATTGAACCAATTATCCATAGCAGATTTTCTACCTATAATAGATGTTCAAGCAGAAGCTGGTCAGCCTTCTCTCAAGGGTGTTTTAATTTGGAGTTTTATGTCAACCCGAGGTTTGGATTTGTGACCTAAATGCCCTCTTTCAGCTCTGTGAGTCTATGAATTATTTAATGATATGGAGAGATAGTTTGAAAAGAATATTTTCCTAAAATGTTTTAAGTCACGAGCTTTTGGAACTTCAGGACCTCCATCTGTTATATTTGACTAGGCCCATTTTTCCTTGTAAAGTTACAGAAATGAACATAGGTACATGATGGCATATTAGCTTTTTCTCAGTACAGTAGGTGTTCAAACCCTACAATCATTTTGGTTGCCTCTTTTGCACTTTTTTCCAGATGTATTATATATCCTCCATTTAAATCTGGCACTAGATTCCAGTATTCCAGATGTGGACATAGTATAGTATACTATACTAAAGTATAGTATACTATAGTATACTGTAGACCATAATTACTGACAGTTTTATTTTCAATTCCTTCCTGAAGATATATAGCATGGAATTTGCCTTTCCCCCCCCATAGCAGCTGCATATCAGGTTGACATCTTAATTAACTTGGAGATAGCTTTATATATTTCAGATCTCATTAGTAAAGCTAAATATCTCTTGTTGTAGTATATGGTTACTAAGTAAAAAGTAATTTACTTTCTCCTTTACTCCACTATTTGCATCTGCCTCGCACCCTGATTTTGATTATTAGAAATTTTGGTTTTTGTCTTATTTTATGTTTCAAGTATATATTGCAGTTCTGAAAGGTGCTCATGCCAAATTAGAAGGGCTATTTACAGTTTCCATTTGGGCCCCTCATTAGTTGAAGAATGTGCTTTCTTTACCATTAGTGAACTATTCTGACCACCAGAAACGGGACAGCTAAGGAAAAACACTGCTTGATTTAGAATTGTTCTACTTTTAATTTTTCTAATGGAAAGTGTTTGTGGTTTACTTCTATTCAAAAACCTGACTGATGACTGGATTTTTTGAAGTGATGGTAGGATTTGCTGTTGGCCTGCAACACATACCAGCTTCAGCTTGCAGCCCAGAGAATTTTTGAGGTTAATGGTTGGATAGATTAAGAGAGGTTCCAGTTCTGCTGACCTGAAAGCTTCAAAAGACACTCTTGGAATTCATACACAGCTCATCTAGCCAGCAGCTTTATATTTTCACTACTAATAAGAATCCAGTAAGGTACACTTGCTCTTTATGGTAATTGAAATAGGCTGTGAAGCTTGACTATGCACCCTGTCCCAGATGGGCAATTTAAGGTAAGCTTAAGCCCTTCCTTAGCTCATGTTGTTCATCCTTTAAGGCCCAGTCTTTTTTGAGAAGGGGGAGGATTGTTACATTATCTTGAAGCATGTAATTTGGTTTGCTTCCTAATAGAAAGTGGCGCTGCTTGCTTTGGAGTAATTTTGTTCTCAGTAACTTCTAGTATTTTTGTTCTCAGGTGGAATATTGATAACTTGAATGCTACAGAGCTACTTAAGGTCAGTTACTGAAAAAATGCTTATTTTAAACCAACATATTGAATGATAAGGGAATCTAGTTATATTTTCTGCTCCACATATAATATAGAAAGTTCAAAAGATCCCTCTTCTGAACCACCTAGATTAGTGTACCGCTATCTAAGGAACCTCATGGTTAAAGCCTTGTTATACATATTTAGTATATTTTTGAAAAAAGAATGTAGGTTTCCTCAGCTGAATTTGAAATCAAAGACAATAATGTGGCCTCCTGCAGGAAGCCTGAAACCTCCCTGTTCTAAAAAGTTGGATGTTCTGACAAAATACCTTCTGAGATTTTTCAAATGACACTGTATAGTATATGGAACTTTTGCAGCCAACAAACACTTCTGCCAAGATCATTAGCAGAATATGTTAAGATTGGATTGCTTTGGAAATAGACTTTCTTATTTCCTGTCCACCCACCTGTGGGTCCAGTGTGGGTTCTGTAGCCATTGACAGTCTCAGAAGGATTATGAAGGCAAAATAAAAAATATGGAATATGTATAAAGAAAAAAAAAGAAAAGCCTATGTTTGGCTGCACAATTACTTATATTCCAAGTTGGCTATAATTGTGTACGTTCCTGTTAGATTAACTTCAGAAACCTGGACCTGACACCAAAATGTCTATAATAATTGTTTTTCTTGGCATTTGGCTTCAGAATTAATTCAGTGATCGAACAAGCTATTGTGCTCTGAATACTTTGCCTATAATATGTGTGATAGTCTCTAACTTCTTTTTAATGCACTCATGGGCAAAAAAAAATCTGCCCCAAGCAGTTGTCAAACAAGCTTCTTTCATTGACAGTCAGACATAGGGCAGCTGAATAGAGTTGTTTAGTCTAAAGTAAATACTCCAGAGATTACAAGGTCGCTGAAGGAAATGTAATTATACTATTTTATTATAGAATAGTTTTTTTTTTGTGGTGTGAGAGTTGTAGAGCCTACATAATGCTGGAATGTAATGTTTGTTAAGGATATATTTTCTCAATATAGATATATTTTCTCATTACTCAGAAATATGAAGTGTTCAGGACCAGAATGTAATGAAGTACAATAATGGTTGAATAAAATGAAGTGGAGGGAATGCCTTTCAAAATCAGCTCTTGAAGATCTGATGGTTCTTGGAAAACTTTTTAGAGCTTTTGATATGAGAAATGTCTAATTTCCCAGAAAGACAGGACAATTACAGTGGCATGTTGAAGATTTGTTTTTGAGAAACAGAGAGGACGTAATGATGGTAACTCATGCCCTAATCAGCCCCCAGATAGACTTACTTCATGAAGCTACCTTTGAAGACTACTTGGAAGTTGCAGTTACTAGACAATGCATGCTGACATACACAGAAGAAGCAGTTTCATGTAATATCTCTATTGAAGGCACTGTGTTGGTTTAAGCTAAATTTATAGATACAATGCAGAGAGTTGATTTAATTTTTAAATCCAAATTGGATTTTAAACCTATCTTTAGGACTGTTTCCTTGGATTCCATGGGCTTTGGAATCCAGTCTAGGAAAGGTGAGGTGTTTGAGGGCTGTTTTTGTGTGGTAACCATCCATTTTATAGAATAGCTTCCTCACCAGAGGAAGCCCAACTCTGGTAGCTTTTTAAAAAAGCTGCCAACATGGAGTTGTTCTGCAGAGTATTTGAGGGTTAATGTTGCTCAGTGCATATCATATTATATTATGTTCTTATTGTGGTACACAGGGAGTTACATTGAACTGATTTCTAGTGATTTTAGGTGTTCCTTTTCCATTATTTCCCATAATTCCGTGCATAATTCAGTGGTCCCCCTAAAGAAAACTTGCTGTTAGATTTTTATCTGATATATGGAAACTATTTTTTAAAATTAATAGAATTAGTGAGGATAAAACAAATACAATTATTAGTTATATCATCCCAGGACAAACTGCCTGCAGGTTTTCAAATCTAAATGACATGACCTAAAAGGGGACGTAGGAATCAGCCACCAGTTTTTAATGATAAGCTGCAGTTCCAAAAAGAGATGACTAAAATGGAAACCCTTCAGAAAAAAAGAGGACTTCAGTCTTTCAGCAGAATTGATGGCATGTCTCTGTTGCTTGTCTCCCTCTCTGTAGTATCCCAGATGGGTATTTTGGTGCTTTGTTTCTCTGTTCTTGAGGCCAAGCCAGAATTGGGAGAATACAATGTAGTTATTTATTTTAACCACTTTATGGAAAGTTCATAAAGAAAGACAAAGAGGGAAAATAAATACATGCTTTTATTTTATATAATCCAGAGTGAACAGATATATTGCTTTGCTGATTTTGTTGACTTTTAAAATTAACTATGTGAGAGTGTAAGAGATTCTTAAAAAACATTTCACCTTCTGCTTTACTTTTCTTCATTTTTTCCTCTCCCATGTCCAAATGCTTCTTTAACTTGTCTTTTCTGGTTATTATTAAGTTCAAAAGACAGCTGATGAACTTCTTTCTCATCATTTCCCATTCATCTGTTTTGCAGTGGCTAACTTTTGTTAAGTTAACCAGTTTTGTCCTTTATTAGTAGTAGGTTGCTACTGCAGTAGACATAAGTGGATACAAAGGTATGGGGGATTTTTTTTGCATATGACAGGTTTTTCTACCAAACCTCTTCTTCATAGACATTGCCTGAGAAGTTATTCTACTTGCTGTGACCCAAGGTTCTGCTTAGGTGTGGTTCTGCAGTTATCTGCAGCACTGCTCTCTATCCCATCCCATTACAGACAGCAGCCACCATTGGAGGAAACCAGCCTCAGCTTTCTAGCTTGTATCTTCTCAGTACACTCAAAAAATAGGAGGGAGAGAGAACATGGGAGAAGGAGACAGCTTTATTCTGTTTTTGTCCTTTTGTCTATTACCATCAAGGGGAACTGGTATATATGTTTTCTTAAGTTTTCACGGGTATTTACATGTATGGCATTCAGCTTTGTTTGGGTATTTTCCCACGTCATTGTAGTTGTGCTTTTAAAGTTGTAGCAACGTTTCAGCAGAATCTCATCTGCCATCATCAGGCTTCTGCATAGTGTTCCTCTGTGAGTCAGACTTTTATAGTGAGTCAGACTTTTAAGCCAGGCAAACACCTGGGCACAAACAGATCCCCCCTGATACCTCCAGCTCAAACACACCCCAACCAGGCACCCAGATGAAACCTAGCTTCCTAACTAATGATAGCCGTCCATTTACTCGGAGCCAAGCTGCACTAAAGGCCTCCAATAAAGTAACACAATGTTGCCAGCCAATCAAGATAAAAAAAGAGCCAAAAAACAGACAGAAGATATTAGAAACACCAATCAAACTCCAACACCAATAAACACAGACCAAGACTCCCAACCAATCAGGATGAAGAAAAAACCATTCTGGCACAGCAATAGGCTGCCTCAAATTTAAATATGAAACCACTATAAAAGTCTGACTCACAGATGAACACTGTACAGAAGCCTGATGATGGCAGATGAGACTCTGCCGAAACAACTTTAAAAGCACAACTACAATGACGTTGGAAAATACCCAAACAAAGCTGAATGCCATACATACATACATACATGTTATGTCTCACCTATATTCACAAGTGAGAACAAGGAGTTCCACAGTTCAAAATATTCAAACAAAACAGAGCCAGACTAAAAAAGGGTTAACAGTATTATATTCCAGTCCTTGGCAGACTTCCCGGAATCTGTACGGTAATTCAGAATGTCCATAAATTACAAAAGCCGCTCCACACGTATCCTTTCGATACATCAAACACTTTGCTTCCAAGCAAAGTTTGAGAATCATTATGCCTCCTTAAATCACCTGGATGGGCGTGTCAGTCTCTTTAATCAATGTCTGGCTTGACGCCTCCCTTCAACTTGGCGTTTCATTTTTCTCCTGATTCTAGCATCGATCCACGATCTGTCAGTTTCCCCATTAGAAGCCTCTGACTCATTTTGTGGATCAGTTGCTGGCATGAGTGAATTCGAAGGCTCTGGCGAGGATTGTCTGTCCAATAATCTCTCATCCTCCTGGCTCATGTCTGTGTCCTCTGATAATTCAGACTCCACATTCACAGCAGGCTCCACCCTTTCACCTTCAGAGTCATCAGAGTCAAAACTCACAGCAAGATCGATCCTTTCAGTCACAACACACACACACACACACACACACACACACACACACACACACATATATATATAAAGAGAGAGAGAGAGAGAGAGAGAGAGAGAGAGAGAGATTTTTCTGGAGTCTCAAGAGCTCAGGAAAACAGGCAGTTGCCGTATGTTGTTCCCAGCAGTTGCTACATGCATGCTCACAAACACACTCCATATTACATTTTAAATGTGGGTTTCTGTGCAGCCCTAATGTTCTGTGTCTTTATGTGTAGAACCTGAAGAGAAGGGTGGGCATCCTTTTGCTATGTTGATGTTTTCATTTTACAGGCAAGACATCTATCAGATGTTTCATGAGCTCCTATCCCAAGAGTGTCAAAATTGATTTCATTGAGGGTTGCATCATGGTTGTGTTTGACCTCAAGGGGGCAGGTGGGTGTGGCCAGAGTAGGTGTGGCCTGTTTGATGTCACTCATGTTGGGGGGTGGTGCCTGTGGCAGCCTAAGTGGTCTGCCAGTGAAAACAGGCTCCTGAACTCCGTTTTTGGCTACGACGGCCTCCTGCAACCTTCTGCCAATGAAAATGGAGTTCAGGAGCCCATTTTCACTAGCAGAGGCATCGCAGGCTGGTCCCTCACTGTTTCCAGGGTGGCCCCGTGGGCCAGATCTAAGCACCCCATGGGCCTTGAGTTTGATATCCCTGCTCTATCCTTTGCGAAATATTTTTTAAAAAATGTCTTTACTTTTTTTCATGTTTATTTGAAATGGGTTTTTGGAGGAAAACAACTGCTTCAGGTTCAGACTCAGGTTTTCCAGTTTTTCTCTCCACTCATTGTAGTAGTTAAGGGAATTGTGGAATGTAATATGAGTAAATGATTACAAGATCTGCCTTTTCCATTGCAATTATGAAATTCAGGAAATCTGTGGTCTTCTTCCTGCATTTAGGAAGCCCTGTGTTAGAACCACTTTACAATAAAATACATATTTCACATTATTCTATAGCATTATTCTATGTTTTAAGTAATCTTTATGCATACATGTGCATAAAAGTCTTTTTCATAATGAAGTAATAATTTGCAGTCTAATAACTTATTCTCCTCCATCCTGAAAAGATGATTGCTAGCATGCAGTATTTATATTCTGGGCTTCAGTATCAATTGACTTTTAATTTAATGCGATTAAAAACATTATAAATCTAAAGCAAAGTACTTCATTCAAATAAATGGAACAGCCTCACCAAATTAAAAGAGTTTGGACTCATATGTTTTTGTGCATGATTGTATGTGTGTATGTATTTATATAGCAGCTTATGTAATTGTATATTAAAACATGTGGCATCATTTGTGTGTATGCATCTGTATCAAGAGAGATAGGATTAATAGATGTCAAAAAATGGGGAAAGTTGGTTATGAAATCCAAATGGTTCTACAGATTAACTATTGTCAAGACTGAATGGTGCATAACCATATGATGTCTTTACAGATTTGTCTCTAAATGCAAAGCCTTATGTTATTCATCACTGGATAATAACTATAACAACTATAATTTCTTGCAGGATACTGTTCCAAGAAAGGCTTCCTATCACTAGACAATGTCATTTTACATTCAGATGTGTATACTTTCACAGATTTAAAAGTTGTTAAACAGTCTTGGATAAATTGCATTATTCTAGTGAGGTCCAGAATAATTTTCTGAAGTATTTTGCAAAGACAAGTTGAATCAACTCTGTTGTGATTCCCAATTCCCAACAGTTTTACTGGCTTGCCACTGCAGAATCAATTCTGTAAGTTTACAAAAGAAAAAAAGTGGATTGCATATGACTGAACTGCAGAAACACTATACTTCTGTAAGTTGTCAGAATCAGATTTTAGTTAATACACATTTTCAGTGATGTAATGGGAGATATTTGGCAGACAGAATGTAAGGAACTGTGATTAATGTTTTAATAAGCAGTTTTGCTTTTATGGTGCAGAGCTGAAATGTTTTTCTGTTCAGATTGATAGTCCCGAAGCACGTGCATGCATGTGATCTTAAAAAAAATACTGACTTCTTCACTTTTTTTTGAAGTATTTTTTTTTTATTCCCAGCAATATCAAAAACTCTGAAAGTATGCCATTAAGAGAGTTATTTTTTCCACTACCTAAAGTAATTGAAAAAAAATACACAGAGAACAAAAAAAACCTACAGTTTTTAAAAATATCTCAAATAATGTGAATGCTTCATTTAAAATAGTAGATTTATAACTGTTTTTGAATTCTGGTGTATCTATTTTGCTCAGAGCTTTTCTTTATAAAGTATTATTTATTTTTACCATATTTATCTTAATAGTTTTCATATTTTCAGCAACTATAATATAAAATATCAACATGCCTCCTCTTTCTCTCCCTCCCTCCCTCTTTCACACACACACTTCTTCGTTTTGGTCACAATTTGTAAGTGTGTATGTGTGTGAGAGAGAGGGATGGAACTGTATCTCAAATCTAGGGACACCATCCTGAGTCCTGAATCATTCTGTATTTTTCTTATTTTTAAAGAAAACTTGGTAATATATTTACCATTTTCTACTTTGGTTGCTAATGGCTATGAATGATTGGCAATAGTCTACTTTGGTTGCAGCAGATTTGATCACCATTTTGTTTTACTGTGTGTGTGTTATGTGCTTTTTCTGTTTGATCAGTTGTTTTATTTTTATTGCAAACCCCACCCAATACTTCATGTTTTATTCAACATTGTTTTATTTTATTTTTTTGCTTCAGAGGCTTTTAAAAAAATGCAAAAAGATAGGATTATGATTATATGTTTTTGTGGCTTGGAGAAAATGCTGAAGGCAGTCTTGTAATAAAAATAAATACTTATGAAAATGGTTTGGTTTCCAGTTTCATAACTATATGGAACATTTTTTTCCTGTAAAATTCAGCATGTATATTCAGTTAAAGTCTTTCTATTCCAATTTATATTATGAGTTGAGAATTTCTCTTTCACTCAGTCAATACACTTTATTATGATCATTGACTAATTTAAATAAGAAAGAAGACAAAGTCTAAAACAGCAAATAAAAATTGCAGTTAATCTAAATAATTATAAAATTGATACAAAGTACTTCTGTTTTTAAAATAATAGAGAAAACATAACCACAGTCAGATAAATCAATGTCTGTATCGATACATTTGGTGCTTTTGGTGGAAATTCTTTTTTCTACTCCTTTCACCCTGTTTAAAATTATGTCCCTCCTTCCCTGCCTACCTGCTTGCCTGCCTATATCTGTTGATTTTCTTGGCTATAGCTGCTTTATTATTTTTTGTACTACCTTGATTTTCCTTGTTTTTCAGTGATGTTTCTTGATCTTTGATATTCTTGTTCTTCAGCTTTTTATCTTTCATGTGTTCTAGCTTGCTTGCATATGTTCTAAGCATGCTGATCTTATTTTCTAACCAGATCTTCCATTTTGGTGATGTACTGTTTGGCTTTTTTTCATGTTTGTTATGTCTCTAACTGGTGCTCTCCAAATGTGTTGAACTATAACTCTGATTAGAAGTAGATGGCAACAATGTGAGTTATAGCTTATTAAATTTGGAAGACCCCATTTTGTGAATGACAGATGAAAGAGTTCAGTATGATTAATCAGAACTAAACTTTCTTTTCAATTTACAGTATGTATCATACTTAATTTCTTTATCTAAGGTAATTCAGTAAGAGTTGAGCTTTTAATAATATAAAAATATAAATAATAAAATAAATGTTTATGAGAAAAACCAATTTGATAACAATTATTTAGAATTTGCTTTAAAAATGTTTCCAATTTGTATTTTTCCAAGGGGCTTGGATTTGTAAAAGTTTTCAAAAACAATGAGCAACTACTAATAAAATGCATACTAGATCATAAATTACAAGATTATGTTTTGGAGCAGGTTTTCCATTTAAGAAATGCAGTGATTTTTTTAAAACTAGTCTGTTTTCCCTTCCATAGCCAGTTAACTTACCACATGCATTAAGAATTAGAACTGTCAAATTTGTGAGTCTTGAAAGGAGTCAGAATAAAGCCCAATATCCCTTCTTTTCAATAGATTGTTTTAAAAGATACATTAGCTTTCTTCTGCTACCCTACTTTATTTCTGTATAGTGGCTGAAAAATAACTGTAAATGTATTAGCCATATCTAAATATTTTCCAGCCATACATTTACCTGTGCGACCCTTAGGTTGACAGTTCCTATATGTCTCCTATGTAAATCTTGCTTAATTGCAAAATATGACTCCTTGTGCTAGAATTTCTCTGTTCCTTCCTCCTCTATTTTGTAAACTGCCAGTTCATTTCTCATCATTTCATATATTTGTTCAAATATTGTGATCTTCATTTATGAATGTTAATATCACTTTGTAATGCCTTAGTTAGACCACACTTGGAATACTGCATCTAGCTTTGGTCGCCACAATGTAAAAAAGATATTGAGACTCTAGAAATAGTGCAGAGAAGGGCAACAAAGATGATTAGGGGATTAGAGACTAAAACATAAAGAACGGTTACTGAAATGTCTAACTGAATGAAAAGAAGGACTAGGGTGACATGATAGCAGTGTCAAAGTGTCTGAAGGGTTGTCACAGGGAGGAGGGGGTCAACCTACATTATTACCTTTATTGTCAGAGTACAACATGTGTACAGTGAGATTGGCTATTATCCAAAGGACCTGATAGCAGGACAAGAAACAGTGGATGGAAAGTAATCAAGGAGAGAAGCAAACTAGAACTAAGGAGAAATTTCCTGGCAGAACAATTAGTGGAACAACTTTCCTCCATTCCACAATTAATTAGTGAAACAATTAATGAGTAGAACAACTTCTTGAAGCATTCCAGAAGTTGGGATGCTTCAACACTGGAAGTTTTAAATAAGAGATTAGACAACTATTTGCCTGAAATGGTATAGAGTCTCCTGCCTGAGCAGAGGGTTGGACTAGAAGACCTCCAAAGTCCCTTCTTAACTCTGTTATTCTGAATGAAGATGAGGTGCCAGACTGGTATCAGGAAGACCCACAAACTAAACCCCCCTTAGCTTTGAAAGCTCTCTGGGTGACTTGGGCTAGTCACTCATGTTCAACGCTAATCAGTATCGGTAGCTGTTGGGAAGCCATGCCCAACTAATAACATACAACTGCTTTAGAGACCAGAATACATGGAAAATTGGGAACAGGCCCTTTATGTTCCTAGCAGGCTATGTAAAGGAGCTTTAGAGTTTGCCCAAGCAGCTGCTTCAGCACTTCACAAGATAATGCTCTGAAGATATGTTCTGAAGTTTTCCTCTGGGTGTTACAGATTAGATGGCTACCTGGTTACCTGGTGGGGTGGATGTGTAGGGTTTTTTGCCATGGCTATAAAGAACCCACATAATATTCAGAGGAGAGAACTTTTGTTCCTCGGGCACTGATTGCTCAGTGATCATAACACGGTGGTACAGTGTACTCCTTGCATGTAGAAAGTTCCAAGTTCTTTCACTCTTGCTTTCATCAAGTAGGATTGGGAAAGGACCCTTGTCTGAAGATCTGGAAAGTTACCTACCAGTAATTGCATTAACATATCTTTCCAAACTGGGAACTCTCCAACTTTCAGAATTTCAAGCCAATATACCTTTGCTGAAATTTCTCTGTGTTAAAATTCACAGAGGATAGAGAGTCCTGGGTTAAGTCATCCAGACCTAAATGAATCACTGCTTTGACTTGATATAGGGCAGTTTCTTATGATTCTATGATATTTTCATATGCTGCTTCAGTTGGAGAACACGAGTACAGTTTTCCAGCCCCATATTGTAGTTGGATGAAATATTGGATATTATAGACTGGATGAAAGGATAATATGACTTCCTGAAAAAGAACAGTTATATTAATTATTAAGAAAGCAGTCTTAAGCCTCATCAAGCACTGTCTGCCCATAATAAAATAAGTCCTAAATCGCAGTGGAACACATTGTGAAATATAGCCATTATGCAATTGGGAACAAAGTGTAGACGATCATTATTTTTTAGTGCTATGGGCAGTGAAAAGCAAGGTTGGTTGTGAAGACATTAATTTTTAATCCAGGCAATTCTTGTCCACTTTCCACTCTTATATTATCCACTGTCCACACTTTTACTTTTACTTATTCATTGTCTACACTTTTACTCTTAAAAACAAAAGAGGCAAGCAGAAAATCCCAAGAAACGATGCCGAGCATTAAAAAGGTCCTCCCATTTACATAGGTTTTACCTTAAATCCCATCTCTTCTCTGTTTGCAAGTGGCCCTAAAAAGACAGATCCTCCTGCCACCTTGTGTCTTCTGAAAGCTTACAGCTAGCAATCTAGAAAGATATGTTGTGTACTTCAAAATATTTAAGCCTTTACCCTAAATTGGTATCATTAAAAAATCTGCTGGGTTATAGCAGTTGAATGAGATGAGAATTTTAAGAGTTGTAGCATAGAATATTGGGAAGACACCACTACTGAAAAGGTTTTTAAACTGTATAAAGACAGCTGGTCTACTTTTGGGTGCCTTCTACAACATGAAATGACTCCAGCGCTTCAGAACATGTTATGTTCCTCAAAAATGTACTGCTAGGATATAAAATTCAATATAACAGCAGCAACAATTAAATATAAAGTAATTGAGTAATAATACTCTTACTCTCTGATAAGATGGATACCCAATAAATTTAACAAACAAACAAACTGTATTTAGTATAGATTCATTATGAATGTAAATTCAATAATTCTTGCATCCTCTTATTGTTGGAGTATAACTCTTACCAAATGTAGCTCTCAGCCAAGTTAACTTGTCCCTTCTCTGTAAAGATATCCCTTGCATGTCTCTTTTTCCTAAGAATACATATGCCTTTCCTTGTGAAATCTCATGGTCATGCATTACTGAAAAATCCTGTTATGCCGAATTGTCTTGTCACAGTTTCAATTCCTTAATCTTCTAGGACAAAAGTCTTCAGTCATAAGGATTGTATTATTTTCCTTTTAGGTAGGTAAGAAATGGGCATATGACATTTATCACTATCATTTATCAGAATTTTAGTCCATTTTCTTTGTTTCCTAAATCTACCATGTTTAAAGAGCTGGAAGAGATTATCAGCATCCTCAGATCTATTGCCAACAATATCACTTAAAAGTTATAAAAGTTTGAATTTTTGCCCCTATTAAAATGATCATTAGGTACAGTATTGTACCCATGAATGCATACACATGGAACCTGTTTTATATTAGGGAACATATTATTCCTTTGCAGACTAGCAAAGCTCATTATCTAGCTTGACTCATTCATTGACATAGATTTTTATTTATTTACTTATATATGATATTTAAATAGCCACACAGTTGTTAAAACATTTAAATCAAATAACAATAAAAAACACAGAAGCACCACACACACACACGCGCGCGCACACACACAAATTGGCAAAGAAAACAAATCCATGGTGGAATAAAAAAAAAAGAAAGACATTTCAAAATACCAGTAGGGTGGAAACTGTTTGAATTTTGGGGGTAACCTCATTCCAAGATGCTAGGTGCTGCTACAGAGAAGGCATGTTTCAGGGTCCTAACAGCTGGCATTGTTTAATCAGTGGAACCCAATCTGTGCCTCCCTGCCAGATTGAACCAGCCAGGTAGATAGTGAAATAGGAGTGAATTCTGTTAGTCCCAATTTAAGTTGGAATACTTTGGAAAGAATGCTTCACAGAATCCCGTCTTTTTCTATTGAACCAAGTAGACCTCTATGAACAGAGAAAAATGTTTTTTTTTTTTAATTTAATGGATGTGCAGTATCCTAACAACATTATTTATTTTCATACCAGACAGTAAGTGAAACTTAGAAAAATTATACCTTTAAAATAAAAGCAACCAATCAATTAAAAAAACACTCAAAGTATTTGACTTTTTGTGTCTACAGTCTGATTCAGAAGGATCTGGAAAGCAGACCGGCTGTTTGAAACACCCTGCCTCCCTAGATTAGATTTACCCCAACAACGCTGCTGGCCTTCTCAAAGCTTTGACACTTGGATATGTTTCTAGGCTTGGAGGTCCAGAAGTTAGATGGAATCTGTAGGCTGTTTATTAGATTTGGTTTGGATTTGTTTGAATCTTTTTAAGCTATTGCTTTGGGGAACAGGGGGAAATATTTATTTTGTACAGTCTTTTAATCTATTGTTATCTACCAGTGTCGCAAATGAGGTGGGCAGCTACATACATTTAAATACATAAATACATTTAAATACCTACATTTCTCTGGGCTCTTGTTTGGGTTTTTTTACACATATTGTTGAAATTTCATGTCTAAAACCTTTTTGCCTGCCTCAGATACAATCGATTGATGTTATATCTTTTTTGTTATTATGTCTTGGGTACATAAATTTGGAGAAACAACTGTCAGCATTGATTGATGACCGTAAACCTAACCTATTTCGTGGGCAAAAAGCACAAAGCAGCTGAAATAAGCGACTGTAATTGATTGGTGTGTGAAAGTCTCTGGCGGGTAAAAATGAAACAAGAGCCTTTCTTCTACTTTTGTAATATCATTTCCTTATCTTTTCTTTCCCAAGTGAAACATTGCAAATAAAGATCCACAGGTTTCCATCTTAATGATGCCTGCCATTTCAGGAAATTGTATTTGCTGCTTATATTTGCAGCATTGATCCAAATGCAATATTTCTCAGTAAAATTTTTCGTATTTTTATTGTAAGAAGCTAAGCCTTTTCATTGTCTCTGCTTTTCTCCTCTGTTTTTAAACTGCATTTCCTTGCAATTCATCATACTGTAATGAAGGGGGTAATAAAATGGAATATGTACATTTTTTTTGGTAACAAATAGCAAAAACAGAACACTGTTTGGCCCAATAGAAGCTAGTGCATTGATAACAGGGAACACCGAGTTGTTACATTTTCTTTCCACTATCCACTACAGATCCCCTTTTAACAGATTTTACTTCTTGACTATTTAGTTTGAAGTGTTGCAAGCTACTCTGAGATCTGGCTGATCTATTTAAATAGATCTGTAAAATAATATCACCCATGTTAAATTCATAAATGAGTAATTAGTCTTTGGTATGCAGCCTATGCAGTTGGGGGAAGATTAAAAAACAGATAATCCAGACAACTGTCATATATACCATGCTTAGGCAGTGCCAAACTCAGATTTGTAGGGAAATTTTATATCAAGTGTCCACTTAACAAGTAGTAGGAATCAAGTAGCTCTGGTCAGATTCAAACATGCAAACTGTTTGATATTATTGAGAAAGATCATATCTGGTGATCCATGTACCATCCTGAAATTTCTTTGATCAGTTCCTAGCTTCTTGATTAGTTTAACTCTTATCTTCATAATATAAAATAAACATTTGGCATCAACAATGGGTCTGCTGACAGATATTCCTTGGTTTCCAGTTAATTTCTTTCTAATTTAATAAAATACAGGTAGTTCTTGATCGATGACTGGTTCCTTAGTAACCATTCAAAGTTACGACAGGCCCCTGAAAAGCTGCTTACAACTGAATCTCAGGTTATGGCTGTTCAGTGTCCCTGTGGTTACAGGAACAAAATTTGGGTGAATTAATCCTTATGACCAGCTCAGGGACACTGCACTCCCCCTCCCCTACTTAAATCCCCCTCCCCCGTTGGGTCTCCGGAGACCTTGAGCCTGCCAACTAGATCCCACACGCTCCTCTTCATCATCTGTCACAAATACTCATTTACCTCTGTAGATCTTCTGAGCTCTGGAGTTTGTGTTGGGGAAGGAGAGCAGGCTGTTCTGCTCCTCAGCATCAATTTCAGAGCAGCTGCAATGTATGGCCACTCTGAAAACATTGCCCACTTTTGGGACAGCACTATGTCGTTTATAGGGTTGCCAAGGGATGGAGCTGCCTGCTTTCCATCCACAATGCGAGCTCCGGACTTCTATAGAAAGTGAGTGATCAGTGATGTGGGACCCAGTGGGATGGGAAGCAGGCCCAAAGCCTGTGGGTATCCCAAAGGGTGGAAAGTGGAGCACAGGGTGCCTTGGGATACCCAAAGCAGGCAGGCCTGTGCCTGTGCTAGGCCTCTCAGGACCTCTCCCATTTTAGAGGCACCCAGTGCTTTGCTTAATGACCTGCATGATGGCTTAAATTACATCATGAAGAGCAGGGATGGGGATCATTAAGCAAGGCAATCAAGTGGCTGCCTAGCTTAATGACTTTCGTGGCTTACAACCATAGTGGGCAGGCTCCATTATGGTTGTAAGTTGAGGACTTATCTATAGTCTGAGATTCCAAAGCTGTGATGACCCAGAGTGTACCACAAACGTAACAAAATCCAAAACATAAATACATGACCTTTAATGCCTCCAATTTGGCCTCACTGTTCAATAATACTCAGTTTGAGATAAAACATACTAAAAAATAGTCTTCAAAAGAAAGCAATACAGGCCAAATTTAATGAGCTGATAGAGGTGAAATAAAAACCAAACAAACTACAATGATGAAATTTCCACAATGGAACAGGAGAAGTATTTACCAAATTCAAGGAGATAACAAGGCACAGTCTGTTAGAAGGACGCCAACCAAGATAACTTCAGACCAAAATAAAACACCTTTGTTTCCAGCATTTACCAGTATGCAGGTCCAAACTCTTATGCAATTCTCATACTGCAGCCCATGAAGAGGATCAAGGCCCTCTCTTCCCGAGTAGACCATGTCTCTCCCTTATCCTCTCCTCCCTGCGTGCCCTAGGATGGATAGGGGATAGGCCTGGGTCCTCCTCTGACTGCTCAGTTGGCCTCTGCCCTTCCCCAGCCTCCTCCACAACCTTTGGAGCCACACTTCCACTCCCTGTGGGCTGTTCCTCCTCTCCCTCAGAGTCAGTCTCCACCAGGGGCGTGACAAAAGCATCTTGCATTGCTGAGAAATTAGAACTGGGGCATTTCTTTCAAGTGGGATGGTTCATAAATGTAAAGTGGATACGCAGTTAACGCTGTTGCATTCTGCCTTTAGGGAAAATAAGGCATTGCATTATGGTCTATACTTCTTAAGTACAGGTAGTCCTCGACTTTCAACAATTTGCTTAGTGACTGTTCAAAGTTACAACAGCACTGAAAAAAGTGACTTATCACCATTTTTCACACTTACGACCATTGCAACATTCCCATGGTCACATGATATACATTTGGATGCTTGAAAACTGATTCACATTTATGATGGTTGCGGCATCCTGGAGTCATGTGATCCCCTTTTGTGACCTCCTAACAAGCAAAATCAATGGGGAAGCCAGATTCTCTTAACAACCATGTGAACATGGTTGTTAACAGCTTAACAACTGCAGTGATTTCCTTAACAAATGTGGCAAGAAAAGTCATAAAATGGGGCAAAACTCATTTAACAAATTTCTCACTTAGCAACATAAATTTTGAATTGTGGTTGTAAGCTGAGGACTACCTCTGTTGCCTTTTTTCTGGATACTGCATCTTACTATCATTAGTCGTGTTCTGTTGTTGCTGTTAAGAAGATTAAGCTGCAAGTGTTTCAAAACGACTCTGGGAAGTATATAAAAATTGAAAGATTTTGGGCTGATTTGACTTGGGACTCCATATTCTGATTCTAACATTACATGAACAATCAATCAATCCATTTCACTGTCATATTTATGTTTAAATCAATAAAAACAAAACAAATCCAGTCACTCAATTCAACAGGATTCAAGCTAAAATCCCCTTTTTCATTCTGTTTTTCGTAACACTAGTAAGATTCAATGGTGGTAGTCTACCGGTTCGACCTGGTTCTCCCGAACCGGGAGCGGCGACAAGCAGTGGAGACCGAACCGGTTCTCTCCACCGCTCTGCTGTTGAGCCCAGCCACCCATCTGGGCTCCCATACTCACCTTTATCCTCTGAATTTGAAGTGCATCTGTTTTGCACGGCACAGAAGAGTGCCACGTGGCAGCTGCTGAAGCGACCGGGAGAGTACAGGCTAGCAGGAGGTGAGTTAGAATGCCTCTCCATCTGCGCATATGCCTCTGCACCTGTGCAAAGTGTGTGTTTGGTGCACGCGTGCATGCAAAATGTATGCACGCATGCAAAGCGTGCCCACCAAACCACGCCCACCGAACCGGTGGTAAACATATTTGAATTTCACCACTGGTAAGATTGCTTCCAAAATGTTGAATGCAAATGTCTTGTGTCTGCGACTGCTCATATTCTCGAGAGTTCCATTAAACAGACAATGGATCGTAGGGTAGCAGAAGCACCATCGGTGTGATGAGAAATCCAGGCCTTCAGTTTCCAGTTGTATAAGGGCAAACAGCCAAGAGGGGGTTAATGGAAATTAAGAAGTGTCCCTCACGTTTAATTGCATTCTCTCTCTCTCTTTCTCTCTCCCCTCTCCCTTCAGTTAAAGTGTATGAAAAGCCTGATTTAGTCATGGCCTAAATGTAGCCACAGCTCTGTGGTTGTCAAGTATAATGTATCCCCCCATGCAGCGCAAGTGTGTTGTATGGATCCTGGCTCAGGGCTGAATGCAGTGTCCTTGCCAGCCAGAGCTGTTGCTCAAGGATACGAAAATGCTTACTTGCAGTTATTTCTGTGGAGGGATGATTGATTTGCTCTATCTGGAGGATTTCAGACCTGGAAACCTGAGCGCAGCAGAAAATGCGCTGGCTGTTTTGGCAAAGTTGAGTGTTGAGAGGACAGACAGCTGGCTGATGACCTCAAGAGAATGACAAATATGAGGCCAGGTGCCTCAGCCATTACAGAATGCTTCATGCTAAGCCATGCCTTGCCTTGAAACGCAAAGGGCGGAAGCAATTTGGAGTTAAAGAAAGTCCCAGTGAGTCAGATCTTGGTTTCTGGAAACAGCAGTAACTTTTGATTCTAATCTCAGTACGAAGAGAAATGAATTCCTTCTTGCACTTTGGGAAGAGGATAATGCTTTTGCTGTTGTGATGGAAAACTAGTTAAAGGAGTCTTGTTGTTTAGACAAGCAATGGCATATGGAATGTGGAGGGATGAGATCACTGGAATAATCTAATATTCCAGTGACTCTAAAAAAATAAAAATAAAAAAATAAATGGCATTTTTACCCAGCATAACCTAGCTCTTTCTCAAGAGGATGTATGTGCACCTGTTGAAAACTCTGGATGCTTGGAAGGAAATGAAACATTAATATAAAGCTAACACACCCTGTGTACTAAAATTCAAATATATTAATTGCACAATAAGCAAATTTATTACTAAGTGACATTCAAATTCTGTGGTTAAATTAACTGATGCAAATCAATAATTTTATGCAAATGATCATTGCACTGCAAATTATTTGGAAATGTGTCCAATTAAAACCAGTATACTTATGAACAATTAAATACTATAAACATAATAGATGAATGCAATTTTTGCAATTTTCCTTGACTTCCTCTGAAATCACACTTTCAGACTTTGCACAATGTAATTCTGTGTTTAAGATGGAAAGTGGTGGAGATGGTGTAAAAATCATGGCAAATGAATAGGCTTTGGATAAGGGAACTGCCATTGGAGAGGCCTGAGTACAAATGATAGAGGCGTTCCTTCACCATCTGTACCAGAGGATTTAAAACATCCTAATCTAAGTTAATATTTTTTTCTACTCAAATCCCTCTTATTTCATCAGGCATGACTAATTTGCTCTGCACTGGGATCAAGATGCATAATCCAGATAATAATAAGTGCAGTATCCCACGGACTCAAAGCTCCAAATGTGAAATTATAATATTATCAAAAATTGGTGTGCAACAAATACATTGTTCTTGATGAAAATTCATTTACAGATACGTCTTTCAAAATAACAAATATTATTCCTGAAAATTCTAATCTAAGTGCTCACCTCTAGCTGGCATACATAACACAAACATTCTTGGGATAAAACTGAACTTCAATTGTGCCTCTAGCATACTGCTGCAATTTGCCACAATGGACTGGTGTGGTCCTTACTGTTAGTAGGGAATACTTCATGTCCTGTAAAGACCGCATCCATTCCTGAGAAAATGGGATGGATGACATTAATATACCCTTATTATATACAGGGGAAAAATAGGAAGAGTAAATGCAAAGTGATGGGGATTGATTTGTTAAGTGTGCTCTGGAAGGTGTGTGACAGAATTCTGATTGAAAGGACAATGATTAAAATGGAATTAGTGTAGCTTTATGCTCTAGGATTCTCTAAGTTCTTCAGAAGGTCATTTAGAAATATATGCAAGTGAGAAGGAATTTTATTGTACGTTTGTTGGTTTATAGCATGTAATTCAGTGAATAATGTGAATATGGAGTGTTTTGCAGTAGGAGCATGCATAATAGCAGTTAAGGATATTTGAACTAAACAAATGTATCAAAAACCAAGGTGGGTGTATATGAGGAGATCTTTTCTGTTCTAGCACCCTCCCTCTGCAACAGCATTTTGTGTCCCCTAACCCCAACCCAGTTGAACTGGCTCCAACCCTGCTGACTTTTCAGAACTGTGAACACCTAGTTTTGTCACCATGCCTGGAGATCCAGTGATTTATGGAGCCTGTCAGATGGTTGTATTGTTAGCAATTGTATGGATTGTGCTCCTCCACAAATTAAATTTTGGGGTACTGTATTGTTTTAATTGGTTTTGAATGGTTTTTATTTTAGTTGTTTACTTACAAGTATTGTTTCTATTTTTAACTGTATGAGCCACTCAGATATGTATCTGAGATGGATGGCTATGTCAATTCAATAAATAGGAAACTGGAGTAAGTAATTATAAAATAGATGTAGATATATCGATATAGATAGACCTGTAGGATAAAAGCTACAGCAAGTAAATAAATATTTGCACCTTGGTAAAAAGATGTGGAAATATGTAGAGATGTAAATGCTGGAATGAAAGGAATGGGTAACATGGATTTCATTGAAAAAGGCAATGTTTCAGCTTTATTTACCATTTGGAAGTGAGAGAAGTTCAGGAGAAACCAAAAAAAAAGTTGAATGTG
This sequence comes from Hydrophis major, assembly GCA_033807585.1. Taxonomy (NCBI): domain Eukaryota; kingdom Metazoa; phylum Chordata; class Lepidosauria; order Squamata; family Elapidae; genus Hydrophis; species Hydrophis major. The sequence continues at coordinate 32,487,231 of CM066328.1, forward strand.
GTAGGAATGGAGTATTTAAGAAGCGGTATAGTTAAACAAAGAAGGATAGAGTTGAGAATGAATCAATGAATACAAGAACAGCAGATTTAAAAGAAGTACATTGACTTGATTATTGTGAAAAATTGGAAAAGGGTTGAATAGTAAAACATATATGAAGGAAGAGTGAAAGGGTGGAGATTTAGGGGGGGAAGATTAAAAAAACAATGGCAGTGTAGAAAGCAACATATGGACATGGACAAACCAAGACACAAAGAATGGAGAGATACTAGTGAATAGTATCTGAATTTAATTATCCTCCTTTTCATAGTTTTATGTCTTTATTTTATTTTGTATACTATTTCTTACTCTTTTTTATACTTTACATTACACTGCTTACCCTCGAAGGAAATAACATGATGTTGTGGTATGTGTTTGTATCAATTTCTTCTCAGGCTGTTCTCATTCATTTAAAGAACATTTAACTTTGCAACATTCCTTTTTGGGGTGTTTTGTTAGCCTTTCCTTGGAATAAACTTCGAATAATCTGTCCTTGATTTATACTTTTCTTGACAGTAGAAAGTGATTGATGAGGGCCTGCTGTGTTAAGTAAACAAAATATTTACATTTGCAGTGATGTGGTTAGGAGAGCCAATTCTTATTTGGATTCCCATCCTTTCCACATCCAATACAAACTCATTTTCAATGCCAGGTTGTCTATTTTCTGTAATGCCTGCAACTTCCTCTAAAGTCACCATACTGTTCCATTCAAAAGCCTTTTTAAAAGATGGCCTTGCCTCATTTCTTTTTATTTCCTTGTGCCTAGAAATTTCTCCTGGGAAATGTGTGCATCACCATTTCTCTCTTCAGATTGCTCCTTAAAGATAAATTTTAAGGACTTTTTCACTTATAAGCTGGGAGGTTAATTTTTTAATAGCAGTCTAGAACAAGGTTTTCTAACCTTGGTCATTTCCAGGTGTGAGAACTTCAAATCCACGGCCAGAATGGCCATTGATGAGAATTCTGGGAATTGAGGTCGATACACTTGGAAGTCACAAAGGTTGGGAAATGATGATCCAGTTGCCAACCGGTGGGCCGCAAGAAAATTTTGGTGGTCCGCAGAGAAATGTCACCCCCAGAGCACACCCCAAAGTAGTTAATCCAGGCTGTGCAGGAACACAAGGCTGCACTGCCCACATGACCCTCCCTCCCCACCCACTCACTCCTTACCTGGCAAACTTGCTATTTACCTGGCAAAGTTGCTATTTTTCCCTTTTCCAACTATCAGCTGTTCTGCTGCGCCGGGAGATTTAGATTAGCTTGAAAGTAGGAAACAGTTAGATTTCTTGCTTTCTAGCTAATCTTTAGATCTTTGGATCTGCTTAAAAGCAGAGCTGAACCTTCCTTAGGACTGAAGCAGTGCAGATTCAGCTAGCCGATGGCAGAAACACAGATCTCTAAGTGAATCTGTGATTCTGTGAGCAACTCAATCTGCCTGCCTACTTTGCCTGATTTAGAGTAAAAGTTGCTCTTTTTTTAAAAAAAAATCAATGTTTACATACATGGTGTGTTGTGAGTTAATTTTGTGAGTTTGCTTGCAAGCAAATTTTATGTGACAGGCTCAGGTAGCCAAACTCACAGATCTCTGAATGAATCTGTGATTCTGTGAGCAACTCAATCTGCCTGCCTGCTTTGCCTGAGGTAAAAGTTTCTCTTTTTTAATAAAAATTTCAATATTTATATAAATATTTATAATATTTACATACAAGCCATGTCCAGCCAGTCACATGACCACCAAGCCACACCCACAAATTAGGCCATGGCCACAGAACCAGTTGTTATGAAATTTGAATCCCACCCCTGCCTCTGTGTGTTTGTGTATGTGTGTGTGAAAGAGAGGGAGGGAGAGAGGTTAGATCAGATTTATCTCCCTCTCTCTCACACACACATCAACGTCAGCAAGCCACTGTCAGTCAAAATTCATATTAGTGGTCCCCGGGTTTTAAAATTATGAGTTTGGTGGTCCTTGGGGTCCAAAAGGTTGGCGATCCCTGATCTAGAACAAAGTTCCATAAACTTTGCGGAGCAGCCAAGGGGAGAGCAGATGGTTCTGCACATGCATGGCGGGTAAGCGTGCATGTCTGCAACTCCATTTGTGCAAGCAATGGGCATGTGCGCCCGCCATTTGTGCAAATGGAGCGTGTGCATGTACTTGCCCGCTGCTTGTGTGACTGGGAATGCGCTTGCACATGGACTTGTCCACCACTTCCATGGCCCTGTTCTGAAAGGCTCAAGACCTGGTAGTGGACTGCAGCCCAGGGTTGGGGACCCCTATCTAGAATTTAAATGGAATCAAAGAATGCATTGCATTTGCCTGTGTTCAGCCATTTCTACCTTATCTGTTCTTTTCCTCCTTCTGTTTGAATTAATTGAAACTTTGTGAAAAAAGTGCCTTGCAACCAAACACAAATCTTTCGGCTTGGGATATAATGTAAAACATTGTTTAAACAATAATATGAATTGGTACATGTTTTATTAAATCATCAAAAATCATTCTCAAATCTGATTCCTACCATAATAGTCACCCAGCATAACCAAGGGAGTTGTAGTTCCAACACAGCTGGAAGACTGTAAACCATCACTAGTAACAATATATGCAGAATTCACTTCTGCTGTAATATGGCAAAGCACAAACCCAAGTCCTGTTTGGAAGCCTTTGTGAGATTTCTTGCCAGTTTGGTTATTGAGCTCCAGAATTAAATTTATACTTGACTTAATTGAAAGTGTTGTGTATTTTTTTTTACGTCATTGTTGTAGGGTTCTGGGAAGGAGGACTCCTTATAAATTAATATGGGAAAAAGAGGCAGGAAGCAATAGCATTTAGACTTATATACCACTTCACAATGCTTTACAGCCCCCTCTAAGCCATTTACAGAGTCAACATACTACCCCCAACAATCTAGGTCCTCATTTTACCCACCTTGGAAGGATGGAAGGCTGAGTCAACCTTGAGCCTGGAAGCCTACATTTAAGAATTTAGCAATATTTTAATTTCTTTCTTTCTTTCTTTCTTTCTTTCTTTCTTTCTTTCTTTCTTTCTTTCTTTCTTTCTTTCTTTCTTTCTTTCTTTCTTTCTTTCTTTCTTTCTTCTTTCTTTCTCTCTCTCTCTCTCTCTTTCTTTCTTTCTTTTCTTTCTTTTTCTTTCTTTCTCTAAATTCTGTCTTACAGTTTAAGTCCTTTCCTTCCAAATTGTATTCTTGAAGGAAATAAGTTATCTAAATAGATGAACAACTTTCATATCAAACAAGTGTTGAACGAATCTTATCTTTCCCATGCTACCCATAAGACATCTGGAGGGCAGATTGGAGAAGAGACATCTGTATGCCAAATACTTACAGATGGATTGCAACTGGTCCATCTACATAATGAGAACCACAGGTTAGGACTGGATAGGAGGAAGGCGTAGGACAATATTTGCATTCTTGTGAAAAACTGCCTTGCCATCTTGTTTGGGTCATGTAGTACAGAAATGAAAAAGGGGAGCATATGGTGACCAATTACCCTGAGAATCTGAATAACTTTCTCATAGTTGCATTACAATTGAATAAGCATTGCCTGTCCTTAAAACAGACACTACGAAAGCTAACCGTTTAAAAAAAAGCTATAGCTACTTTATTATTGTAAAAAAGAATGGTTTTTCTAGAAGTTGTATTTCTATTTCAATAACCATGTGTCATTCTAGAAGTCATTGCATTCTCACAATGTAATAGGAATATTTGTATAATGGATGTCATGTCTCCAAGGCATGCTGGAGCCGTGACATCACGTGTTGTGCCATGTCAGACTATGCTATTGAGGGGTGAAGTCCTGTTAACTACCCAACCCGGGGCTTTGACTGTTCGAAGGAGATAATGAACCTTGCTGGTGTCACATGCTGAGCTGTTACAGCCTGCGGGCAGTTGTAGACAAAGTGATTAGGATGCTGCCTGCTGAACTAACGATCTAGAAAGGGGCGGAGTGTACTTCATCGGCATAAATACAATGATGGAACATGATAGTTTGTACAAGTATAGTAAGTAGGGGTAAACAATTAAGGGCTAAAAGCACGGTATATAAGGTGTTATATGGTGATCGGATGTGATGCAGTAACGCTCACCGGATGGGGGATAAACTCATTAAGTTGTTAACTGTTGTATAAATACAGCTCTGGCTGCGAGGTGCGTCAGAGCTGACTTTAATTCCTTTTGGTTACTCGTTGTTTCCTGAATCCAGAGCATTATATGGACTAATAAAGACTCATTTGATCATTACCTTGAGACCTTTGTTTCCCTTCCTGTCTGGAATTTGGCGAAACAGCTGAGAATTGATTAAAGTACTATAGAGTTTAAGTTTAAATTGATGACCTTATAAAGCAAATGTTTTTGATTGGGGGTGCACTTTTTCATTTTGGGTTTGAGATAATGGACAGCCTTGTTTATGAATTTGTGTAGGCTTCAAAGGGAGATTTAAGGCCCAATAATTCCATTAAGATGACTTATGAAAGAAAGTTCACGCTATTTCCTATTTATAGTGACCACTTTTATTCTAACCAAAAAGTGTCTGCTAATAATCAAATAATTTTAGAATGGATAAGATCATAATTTGTATGATCAAATGTGTTGAGTTGGAAACTCTTTTTTTAAACCTGATTTTTGCTGGTGATAACCTGAATATTTTTATGCTTTTCTGTGAGTTAAAAAGGAAGAAAAGGTTAGTTGGTACTCATGCCATAGCAAATTCTCTATATACTATAGAAGCACTAGTTTTTCTTCTTTTGCTTTATCCCACAGTGACTTGTGGGATACATCATTGGTATTTTTATATAAGTTTAATTATTGTTTGCTAAAATAACAGAATGGTAGACCTTGTGATGTTTTTGTCACCTTAAACCTCCTATCTATACTGGCCTGCTTCTTGTCTTTAACAAAACAGTATTGATGAAATCCCTCTAGGCCACAGTATCATAGGATTTTTACTGGGCTAAAAGGTCACTGAAAGGCTTGTTTATACAAAGCTGAAAGTGGAGTCTGCCTTACTATTTTGCTCTGATGAAAACTCGTAGCAATCTTCTTTCTGTAATATGGTTTTCCAAACCAGAAGGCTTGTTCTGCTCTCACCATCAGCAGTATCTATGGGGAGAAGATTTGTACTTTACTGACCAGTCTGTCTTCCTTCTTTCAAGGGTTATTGGTCTTCAAAAATTTACTTAGCTACACATTTCAGTGTTCTTAATTGGCCAACAAGTGTGCCCGGTTTCCTTCAAATGATGTCACCTTATTCCATCCCAGCGACTGATGCAGCAGTAAAGTAGCATATATGAAAAGATAAGGGATTTCTGCCAGCAACCTCAGAAATCTAATTCAAAAATGTGATGACCAGAAAGACTGAAATAACTCAGATATGGATTTGATATAAAAGTGTCCAAAACTTCCATTGTGGGGTTTTAGGACAAAGCTCTTCAAAAAAGAAATCTCAAAGAATGATCACGCTCTTGGCAGAGTTCTAGATCTTTAGACCACATTTTGCATTTTATGCTACTCTAGAACTGGTTACTGATAGGAAAAATTGGATTCCCTAATTATTGAGTGTTATCTGAATGATGAGATGTTGATTTGAAGGCTTTGAAAATATTCTGAAATGAAGTAAGAAATCAACCTTCAGTTTATAACATGAAGTAGTAGGAAATTAGTGCCAATATGGACTATTGAGCAAATGTGAATTATGTATTTTTAAGAGGCATCAATTTCCATATTGCAAAATGGTTTTTAAATAATATTTTTTATGGAAAATATTGGGTTTTTTTTTGGTAATATCCAAGAGAGATTGCAAAGTAAGGTTAGCAAAACCAGTGTCCTTGAAAGATTGCACCATGGTTGGAAACATGGGATACTTCATCTCCGGACACTCAAACCCAGAGACCTTTGTTGTGCCTTCTGGAGCACATATGGGTAATCTGCTCTCCTGCTCTTATCCAGAGGTTCTGTAGGACCAATCTATTTGTGGGTTATTTGGGCTTCACTGCTGCTACTGCCTCTACTAATTTGGAGATGTCCTAGTTCACATCTCCCCCCAAAACCTCCATGGTGCATGTTTTAGCACAACTGTACTTTTAGTGGTTTTTCACCTGCCTTTTGTAGTACTACATTCTGATATATAAAAGAGCATAATTATGCAGGGTTATTTGCCCATTACACATTATTACCTTGTATATGTTCGTTGGGATGAAGTCCTTTGTATTTTCATTAATTCTCTGTTGGGTCTTGGTTACTGATTTGGGATGTTTTCCAAATTTGTTACTTACTAGTGAACTGACCTTATTTCAATGGTGGGCTGCAACTGGTTTAATAACTGGTTTTGTGAGTGTATGCAGGCAGCTTTAAGAAAACAGCAATTTGAAGCTCAATTGCTTACCTTCTAGGGCAGCTTCGGTAAGTAGAATAGCTGAGGCAAGGAAATCAGCTGTGCCTCATGAATCAGCTGAGTCAGAAAGAAGGAAATATAGGACAGGATAGGGTGGGAAAAGGTTGGCGCCAGCCAGCTGGTTGAACTACTGGTTCGTTAGAACTGGCCCGAACCATCAGCAGCCTACCACTTCCTTATTTGTGTCTTTTAGAGTAAAATGCAGATTGGAAAGGATGGGCTTTGCAGCACACTAATTGTTACAATTTAAGTATATTTGGGGGGGAAAAAGTTTCAAGTATGACTGAATTATCATAAAGAACAACAGAGTGACAGATGATACAGTAATGTCCTTTCACATTCTGAAGCACCTTTCAGGAACTGAATCTAAAGCCCTGGAAAACCCTGCTATTATATGTACAGCAGTATTAGCAATCATGTAACACCAAAATTAACAACCTTAATAATTTAATATTAAATGTTTCCTTCTGCTGGATCAGAATATCTACTATCTCAACATATGTGCCAGATGGGCAAATACAAACTAGGAGGTAAGGGTGAAAGTGTTGATCCAGAAAGTACTTAGCATTGATTTAAATCAAGGGGCTACCCAGAGAGCTACATCTCAAGACAGGACATTTTGGGGATATCTGGAAAAAAGTTGTGAGAACAGAAGTTATTTGTGTATTTCTCTAATAAATTAATCAGACCCTGTTTACCATATATTCAGGTGTTATGAAAATTAAGATGCTTAATTTGAATTAGGAAATTTGAATTAGCATATGTTTATTCTGTGGAACTTAGCTGTATCTCGTCTCCTTAGCAAAACAAATTGTGAAGGCAAAATATTAAGTATATACAGTAGAATACTTAGCTCTTAAAATCAGAACTCAATCATAGCGTAAGAATGAGTGTATAAATCCCTGGAAATGGGGGGATTTGTGGGCAGGTGTCATCCATCTTAAAGCAATTACACACACAGACACACACAGAACACCTTCTCCCTCCCCAACTGCAATTTTCTATCCATACACCACTGAGAACATCATTAGGATATGTCAGTAAAAGCTGACTTGCTTTATTATGCATCTGTTTGGGGAACTGTGCACTATTATAAATTAAAACATTTAACTGTTTGGGTTGTTGTACTGGTGGCCCCATGTTTGTTCCAACCAGCAAATAGCTGCTCAGAATTTCCCAGGACAGTGTACAAAAGGCTATGTATGGCTTCCAGGTTTATGTTTGAAACATTGAGATTAAATGATTAAACTGTTCCAGAAGCAAATTAAACCAAGATAGGCTGAATCAAAATAGCTTAATCTTGTAGTTTGCATTGAAACTATGGAACCTGGTTTTCATTTGCTATACTGTTTTTAAAGACCGAACGCAGTTAGCAGTCTCCTTAGGCAGGATAGTACTTTATGCTCATAGAGACAAGCATTTGACAGGGTAGAGATTTCATGGGCCACAAATCTTATTTATAGGATAGCTCCCACTGCTTTTGTTACTCCCTTTCCGATATTTTAACCCTGATGTATATTAAAAAGAAAAGCCCATCCTTACATAACTCCTTATCTGTTTAATCTTTCCATCACAGCACAAACTATAGCAGAGGGCTTAATTGGGTTCTCCCTCTCTGCTGCTCTCTCTTGAGGTCTGAATGGTGCCAAGGGCAGAGACGACTGACTGAATTGCATTGTAAGATCAGTGGTGTGCCAATGCCATACCTTGCCATTTTCACTGAAGAGGGACAAGATACAAAGTCTTTTGCCTCTGCTGGCTTAGACAATATCTAAGAGGTCAAAGAAAGATCCACAAGTTACAGGCAACTGAGATCCCTTGTGATAGAATTAGTGAGGTACCTCCTGGAAGATAAAATTGTGGCAGCCAAAACCACTGAGCCACTATCCAAAGGCAGAACGAATCCAGGGAACAAATACCCAGAGGATTTATGGGAAAGGAAGTTTGGCAATTCTTGCTTCCCACCCTGTAGACTAAGCTATGCTTTTATACAGAGTTCCTAGTTTTGATCTTTGCTGCTCTGCTTTTCTTCAATGAAACGTAGCATTTTTCCATGACATGTCTTTTGAGACTTTTAAAGAAATAATGGATAGTTGAAACCCTGAGAGGTAGTTCATAACTTTAGCCTTGCCACTGCTACTGTATTCGGTTGGCTGAGGCTGCTGTTCTTCCAGCATGTAGCAAATAGGATTTCCAAAAGCTGAAGCTGACATTCCATATCTCCCTCTTGCTTTTCTTGCAGGCAAGTATCTGAATTTTGGAATTTCAGAAGTATCTTGGAGCACACAAACAGAAATGCAGGTTTTCAGTTATTAGGCCTTTTCTGGCCTCAAGATAGGAATAATTATGAACAAACCAAAACTGTAGTAGTACTGCATATTATTGTGTAGGTTTTCAGGAAATGTTAGAGAGGCATGTGGTGTGGCTGTTTTGGTATAGAGAATTCTGTCTCTAGGCTACAAAATGAAACACCAAATTCATACAATTTATGTGAATTATAGCCACCCTGAATGCTCGCCAGAGCATAAAGGTCAGGTTTTAAAATAAATAAATTTAATCCAACAAGGATTTTAAATTGAGTTCAGTCTTTCCTGTCTCCAATTCTAGCCTTTTGAGAATGATTCAGTCTATAGAAATATGTTCAGCAGTGGAACACAGAGAAGTTGGATTTTCTTCCAATTCCCATCGTGGAGCATGAAATGTTTCTTTGCTTAGACAACGCTGCTCTTTGTTCTAGGTATCTAAACCATGTCCGAGCTGCTTCCCCACAGGATCTTGCTGGTGGCTACACTTCCTCTCTTGCCTGTCATCGAGCCCTTCAAGAAGCCTTCAGTGGGCTGTTTTGGCATCCTGGCTAACTGGGGGGTAACAGACACCAAAGCTGAGCAAGCAAAACTCAGGTGAAAATTGTTGCCGTTTGCACTATGGTGAAACTGCAGTCATCTATCTTTTTTAAAAAACAACAACAAAAGACATTGTGAAGCTAGCTATACATAAGAATTAAAAATTCACTAAATAGAAACTTTACTTAGAAAAAGTGGGAGCATGTATGTTTTTTCTTTTCTGTGGTTTGAGGATAGGAATGGGAGATGCTTTGTGTGACTCTCCTGGGATGTTAATGGAAGATGTGAGCAATCGTTTCATGTATTTAAGGTTTCTGAAACAGGCTAATAAAATTTAAAAAAAATAACTCCAGATGTCCTTCTTGTTATTTTCTGTAGTTTCTATGTCTTCTTTTCAGGTTTTTATTTGCAAAACCACTGAAATGCTGTTTTCATTAAACCTGTATAGTGCAATTCTACGACAAGCCAAAAGCCTTTTCTTCTCTTAAGTCAGTATCTAATGCAAATGAATTATATTTTTCTTCCCTGAAGCATGATACAAGAATCGGAGATACATTTTCGTCCATAATACGTTGAGTTCTGAGCAATGAAATCAGAACCACATTGGAGATTGCAACAGCTGTCATTCTGTAAATATGCAATTATGTATCTGGCTCTAAAAATACCAAAAACACATACAAAAGGAAATCGTAACTATTTGAAACTTTGTATAATTTTTCTCTAGAAGCTTCAACAGAATGGGCCTTTTAGAATATAATAGTGCAAAACACAAATGACTATCAGTTTTTCTTCAGAATGGAGAAGGCTGACATTTTTCTACCTGTTTGATTTTTGATAGTTATAAGGGACGAAATAAATAGGAATATACACGATCCAGATTCTAAGATGATTTTGAATTTTGTGGTACTCATGGAGAAGCTCCATCTTTTTTTAGATTCTTTGATTCCAGGAAAATATATGTTTATCTGGATGCTGACAGACATTAAAATGCACTCCAAATCACTTTTCTGCAAGGTCTCTCTAGATGTAACATACACCTAGTTTTACAAACTAATATTTTTATTTCATATCCTGAATTCTCCTTTCCTCTGGAACAGGAACATATAAACATCAGATATGTGTATATAAACACAGTTGCTTTTATAAACAAGGAAGTAAAAAACTCAATGATTCTTTATGAATAAAGATGCTCCTCGGTTAATAACCATTCTTTCAGCAACTGTTCCAAGTTACAATGGCACTGAACAAGGAGTTTTACAGTCCTCAAAAGTTCCAGCCGTTGTAGGAGAAGGCGGAGCTTCGTTTCGATACAGCTGCGATCTCGGGGCTCTGAGATCACAGCCGATATTTTCGCTCCTGGTCGGTCCCAACGGACCTAAACCGTCCCGTAGAGACGGGGATAGAGAAAGGTACTGTCCCAGGATCCCAGAGATACCGCAAAATCTCTGGTTTGATCCGGGAGAAGCCCTTTTGCTGGCGGCGGAGAGGCAGCCTCCATAGCTGCTGAAGTCGGGACAGCTCCAGAAAGAAAGTGGCTGGAAAGAAGTGTGACGGTTGGGTGAGAAAAACTCTTGTGTTATAAATTCGCTGAGGTTGGAAAGGGCATCCTGAACAAAGAAGAAGTCTGTGAGACTTTTTTTTTGACTGAAACTGTCTGAGCGGCGTTTTTTAAAGTGATGTCAAATTGACGCTTGGGTTTTTTTTTTTCTTTTTCCTATATTTTTTTGGGGGGACTTTAGTGTGACTTTGTAGGTAACTGGATTGAATTTTCTCTTATATATATATTTATGTTCCCTTTGATTTTTTAACTTTCTTTAGGATAGAGGCTCCCTTTGGTTATTTTTTTTTTTCTGTATATATTACTCCTTTTTTCTGGCTGGGGGGGAGGAAGAGCATTAAGAAACTTTGCAACACTGCCAACTAGAGGCTTGAAAGTATTTTATTTGAATTGGAGAGAATTGCAAAAAGACCTCTTCTCAAGGACATCTTAACGTGATAAGATAGAGGGAAAGCACAGCAAAATATTATTGCAGGTGCTTTCCTGGACTGTTATCAATATTTCAACACTTGAGGTTTGGCTTTGAAGCTGCTGGAGAAGAGAGTCATAACAAGAGCCTTGGATAAATAAATAAAGTGCAGTGTGCTTTCATATATATATATATATATATATATATCCCATTCGATATATATATATCCCATTCGCCAGCTTTTTTCTAAATTTCAATTCTAGTAATATTCTTATTTCTGCCTTTTATTTTAAAGGGAAAGCCTCAGAGTTTTTTCTTTATTTTTCTTTTTTTTCTTATTGGGACTTTTTTGCTTTTTCTATCCATGTTTTTGGACCACTTTGTTTTTCTTTTTTGATTATTGAGACTTTTCAACTGGATTAAGGTGTGAAGAACCTGAAGGAACCTTTTGTTTTTTCTCTTTTTGCTTTTTTTTTGCTCTTAATCAATATTATTATTTTTGGGTTTGTTTGTTTTTCTCCTTTCTATTTTTTCTTTTTTATGGTGGACTACCTTGTAACTGGATTAGGGTCTAGAAGAACCTGAAGATCTTTCTTCTTCCTTTTTTCCTGTTTCTTTTTTGGTTTCGTGCCTTTTACTATTGGAGTTTTCCATTTTGGATTATAATTGGCTGCTCTACCAGTTGGATTAAAAGTTAAAAAGAATTTGAAGCTTTGGAAGCATTGAAATGAGCAGGAAACCAATACCATCTGGCATTTCTACTTCTACCTCTGCTTCCCCACCAGCTGGAGGACAACGTTTAATTCAGACAATGTTGAAGCAAGATAAGGAACAAGAAAGAGTAACTTTACAGATGATTATGCAAGGAATCCAAGATCTCAAGACAAAATCAGACATTATTGAACAAAGAACAGAAAATATTGAACAAAGAATAGAGAAGACTGATGAAAAAGTGGAAAACATTAAACAAATGATGGTTAAGTATGAGGAGAGATTCCAAAAAATTGAGGAAGAAGGAAAACAAAGAGAGAAGAAGATTGGAAATATTGACAGTAGATTAACAGCGGTTGAACAAGAAAAAAGTGGGATGTTGAGGTGGGAGATGGAAAGGTCAGAATTTTACCTCAGATTTCAAAATATAGAAGAGGAAAAAGGAGAATATTTGGCAGAGATAATGATAGAAATTTTGGCAGATGCTTTGGAAATTACAGAGGAAAAGATGATGGATGGAATAGATGAGGTATATTGAGTCTATACAAAGTATGCGATGAGAAATAAATTACCCAAGGAAGTCCATATTAGATTTACCAAAAAATCCATTAAAACGCAAATATTACAAGTAGTAAGAGAGAAAACATTGAACTATAAAGGTAAAGAGGTTGTGGTTTTAAAACAAATACCCAGAAGAGTGAGAGAGATGAGAAGAGAATATCGATTTCTGACCAAAATGCTACTGGAAAACGAAGTGAATTATAGATGGCTGATTCCAGAAGGACTAATTTTTAGGTGGCAAGAGCAGAGACATAGAATTGATTCAATTGAGAAAGCAGAACTTTTCCATGCAGAATTTTTTGGAGGAAGAAGAGAGGAGGCAGAGAAAGAGGTCTCATTAATTGAGTTTCAAGAGGAACAACTGGAGACTGAAAAAGAGAAAGGAACAGTAGGGAGACAGGTGGATAGCAAAGAACAGCGTGAAGTGAGATCCACGAGAGCGGTTAGACCTAAATATAAAGCATAATCATGGAAGAAAGAAAACTGATTACAATGAATATAAATGGACTTAATTCAACTGTTAAAAGAAGGAAAACTTTTCATAAATTAGAGAAATTAAAATTTGATATAATTTGTCTACAAGTTCATATTAAAAAACAACATGAACAATTGTTAGTACAGCCAAAATTGGGGAAAATATTTACTTCTTTGACTCAATGTAAGAAAAGAGGAGTGGTTCTATACATTAAAGAGGCTATCCCAGCAAAATTGATTTACACGGATGAAGATGGAAGAGTATTAATGGTAGAAATAATGGACAATAATATAAAAATACTCTTGATTGCAATTTATGCTCCGAATGATAAACAAGAAGAGTTTTATAAAAAGCTACACATGAAAATAAGTGGACTGGATTATGTTAATATAATTATGATGGGAGATTTTAATGGAATTGTGGACAATAAATTGGACTATATAGCAACAACAATAAAGCAAAATAGAAAGGCTCTCCCTAAGTCTTTTTTTAAAATGACAGATGAATTAACTTTAAAAAATATTTGGAGAGAAAGAAATGTTAAAGCTAAACAATATACTTTTTATTCAAATAGACATTTATCATGGTCCAGATTAGATATGATTTGGATCTCAACAGAATTAATATCCAATATTCAAGAAACAAATATTGAAACAAGTACTTGAGCAGATCATAGCCCAATGACAATTAAATGGAAGGGACAAAAAAAAAGATCGAGATGGACATTAAATAATACTATTTTAAAGGAGAAAGATTTTATACAATGGATGGAGAAGGAATTGGCTTTTTTCTTCAGAGAAAATAAAAAAGAAGATACTTCAACACAGAATGTGTGGGATACAATGAAGGCATACGCTAGAGGTTTGATAATAGATTATACAAGAAAAAAGAATATTAGGAAAAGGCAAGCTTCTAAGGCCTTGGAAGACGAGTATAAAAGTCTTGAAAAAAAATTGCAGAAAATGCCACGGAAAAAGGATATTAAATTGAAGCTGGATGTAATCAAACATAAAATGGAATTAATAGAGAAAGAAGAACTGGCACAGAAAATCAGAAACTCTAAACAGAATTATTTTGAAGATGCAAATAAACCAGGTAGATGGCTAGCATATAAATTGAGAAAAGAGAAGGAATCAAGAAAAATATTGAAGTTAATAGATGAACAAGGCCAAGTTTGTTATGGGAATAAGGAGAAAAAAGAAATTATTCGAGATTTTTATGGGCAACTATATAAACAAGAGAATATTGATGAGGAAAAAGTCAAACAGTATTTACAGGAAGCTAATTTACCGAAGATACCTAAAGAGACTGAAGAAATGCTAGAAAGCAATATAACAATGATGGAACTAAATGAAGCATTTAAGAGACAAAATAATGGGAAAGCACCGGGTCCAGATGGGCTTCCAGCAGAATTCTATAAAACATTTCAAGAATCATTGAGTATCCCATTGTTAGAAGTTATGAATGAAGTTATGTTAAAAAAGATGACACCCAAAAGATGGTCAGAGGCTTATATTACACTTATACCGAAAGAATAGACTGACCCACTGCAAATTAAGAATTATAGACCTATTTCTTTATTGAATGCAGACTATAAAATCTTTGCTTCAATCTTAGCAGAAAGACTTAAAAAATATTTAAATAATTTTATTCACCCAGATCAAAATGGATTTCTGCCAAAGAGACAAATTAGAGACAATATGAGAGTAATCTTGGATACCTTGGAATACTATGAGGCTCATCCTGAAAAGCAAATGGCTTTGATATTCCTAGATGCTCAAAAGGCATTTGACAACGTGAACTGGAGATTTATGTTATTACTATTGGAGCAGATGGGTTTTGCTAAAAAATTTATTCAAGCAATAGAAGCCATATATAATAAACAGATAGCAAGGGTAATGTTGGAGGGGGATCTTACAGATTTTATTAATATAAGGAAAGGCACAAGACAAGGATGTCCCCTATCTCCTTTGCTATTTGTGTTGACCTTGGAAGTGTTGAATAGAAATATTAGGGATGATAAAAGCATAAAAGGAATGAAAATTAAGAAGGAAGAATTTAAGCTACAAGCTTTTGCTGATGATTTAGCTTTTATTCTGGAAGACCCGCTAGAAACAGCTCCAAACTTATTGGAAAGGATAGAGTCATATGGAGAGGTAGCTGGTTTGAAAATAAATAAAGATAAAACAAAGATTTTGACAAAGACCATGCTATTGAGACAGAGAGAAGAACTGGCAGATCTTTTGAAAATTCAAGTTACAAATAAGGTTAAGTATCTGGGGATATATTTGACAACAAGATGTAGCACATTGAAAGAGAATAATTATATTAAACTCAAACAACAGATAACTACAGATTTGAAGAAGTGGGAAAACTTGCAATTGTCATTAATAGGGAGAATTTCAACAGTTAAGATGAATATTTTACCTAGAATTTTATTTTTGTTTCAAACAATACCAATTAGGCTTGGAAAAGACTATTTTGAAGATTTAAATAAAATTATGTTGAAGTTTATATGGCAAGGTAAAAAAGCGAGAATAAAGCTAAAGCTTTTGCAAGATGCTAGAATTAGAGGAGGTTTTGGCCTGCCTAATTGGGAATTGTATTATCAAGCTGCAAGTTTGATGTGGATCAAAGAATGGATAACATTAAGAAAACATAGGTTGTTGACATTAGAAGGGCATGATTTGCTGTTGGGCTGGCATGCTTTTTTATGGAATAAGGGAACTAAAACACAGGGTTATTTTATTTTATTTTATTATTATTTTTTTGCTGAAACAAATCATAATTTTACTAGAATAAATAATAGAATCTCTGCAAAAACAGAAGCCTTTGTTGCATGAACATTTTAACTATCATTTAAAATGCATGCATGCCTTTGAAATGATTTGCATTGTGATAAACATTTTTGACATCCCAAATAGTTGCTCCCCCTGCTGTTGAGGCATCTACTAGAAAGGGTGAATTTGTTTCATATTTTCTTTCCAAATTCAAGCACCTTTCAGCCATTTGTCTTTCACAATGGGCTGAATCAAGAATGTCAAATCGACCCAAGGTTGTAACTTTTACTCGGAATGCAAAAGTAAAGGGGGGAAAAATTACATACAATTCCTTCAATTTAAGCAAAAATTCATTTACAACAACAAAAAACAAAAACAAATAGCAGAATAGAATATAAGAAGAGAAGTCCATGCTTGGCACGTGGGCCTGGTGGTTTCTCTCTGGCTAACACACACCATTAAGGGCACTTAATGCATTTGCAATGAAAAACTTCCATTTCTTGCCTCTATCCTTCTGGGTCTAATCTTTCTTCAATGACCCAAGGACGTCAATCATTGTTTTCCTCCCTTGTGGGGTTTTTTTCCCTCTTCCCCTGAAGTTTTTTTTTTTTTTTTTTTGAAAAAAAGTTTTTATTAATTTTCTACAAACAAACAAGACAAACAAAACATAAAACATCAACTCTTATATGTACATCCAGTGTGTCAGTTGGTTCATCATTTTTGTGCATTCATTCTGTAGTCTCAATTACAATTATGTTACATAACAACTCATATTGTCAATCCAAACTTATATATCCTAATATCACTAAAAAAAGAAGTTTTTGACTATATTTTTAATCATTCATGCTTAATGAGCTAACAATACTTTAAACCAGTTTACTCTATAACAAATCATCTAGTCATATCAAATCAATCCTAAAAAATCCTTTATAAATATATCAAATAGCAAAATAATAGCAAAATAAAGATATTCCTTACTATCTAGCATTCTAAATATTCTATTATCGTATTTTATCATCTAGCCATTTATAAAAAAGATCCCAAATTTCGTAAAATTGTTTATCCTCTTGCTCTCTAATTTCAAATGTCAATCTGCTCATCTCAGCACATTCCAATATTTTCTTAATAATTTCTTCCTGTAATGGTATTTTCTCATTCTTCCAATTTTTAGCAAATACAATCCTGGCCGCTGTTAATACATTTACAATCAGGTATTTCAAATTTTTACTATATATATCAGGTAAAATTCCCAATAAGAAGATCTCTGGTTTCAAGTCTATATGTTTCTTTGTCATTTTTTCCAACCACATGCGAATTATAGTCCAATATTTTCTAGCATCCTCACAAGTCCACCACATATGGTAATACAAGCCGGGTATCTGATGACATTTCCAGCATTTTTCAGATTTGTTCTTAAACATTCTTGCTATTCTTGTCGGAGGAAAGTGCCACCTGTAAAACATCTTATACAAGTTTTCTTTATATGCTGTTGACATTGTCATTTTATAATTTTGAGACCACAATTTCTGCCATTTCTCTAAATCAATCCCATATCCAAAATTCTTCCCCCAAACAATCATAGTTTCTTTGACTTGTTCTTCCTCTAATTTCATTCCCAGTAAATAACCATATAGTTTTTTAATCACCTTCTCATCAGTACCCATCAAGATCTTATCTAAATCAGTCTGTTTATCATAAAATCCCTCCGTTTTAGAATCTTCATCATACCTTGAGTGTATTTGTGCATATGAAAACCAATTCATCCTTATACCTTGTTCCTCTAAGTTTTGGATCGATTTAAGTTCACCCTTTTCATCCAAAAGTTCCCCATATCTAACTGTTTGTTCCTTCTTGTAGATTATAGGATAAGAAAATGCTTCAATGGTCGATAACCAAACTGGAATTTTCAAATAACATTGTCTTTTTATCTTCTCCCAATTTAACCACAAAGACTCCCGTACATAATGTCTTCTAAAATAACCCTGTGTTTTAGTTCCCTTATACCATAAAAAAGCATGCCAACCCAACAGCAAGTCATGTCCTTCTAATGTCAACAACCTATGTTTCCTTAATGTTATCCATTCTTTGACCCACATCAAACTTGCAGCTTGATAATACAATTCCCAATTAGGCAGACCAAAACCTCCTCTAATTCTAGCATCTTGCAAAAGCTTTAGCTTTATTCTCGCTTTTTTACCTTGCCATATAAACTTCAACATAATTTTATTTAAATCTTCAAAATAGTCTTTTCCAAGCCTAATTGGTATTGTTTCAAACAAAAATAAAATTCTAGGTAAGATATTCATCTTAATTGTTGAAATTCTCCCTATTAATGACAATTGCAAGTTTTCCCACTTCTTCAAATCTGTAGTTATCTGTTGTTTAAGTTTAATATAATTATTCTCCTTTAATGTGCTACATCTTGTTGTCAAATATATCCCCAGATACTTAACCTTATTTGTAACTTGAATTTTCAAAAGATCTGCCAATTCTTCTCTCTGTCTCAATAGCATATTCTTTGTCAAAATCTTTGTTTTGTCTTTATTTATTTTCAAACCAGCCACCTCGCCATATACCTCTATCCTTTCCAGTAACTTTGGAGCTGTTTCTAGAGGATCTTCCAAAATAAAAGCTAAGTCATCAGCAAAAGCTTGTAGCTTAAATTCTTCCTTCTTAATTTTCATTCCTTTTATGCTTTTATCATCCCTAATATTTCTATTCAACACTTCCAAGGTCAACACAAATAGCAAAGGAGATAGGGGGCATCCTTGTCTTGTGCCTTTCCTTATATTAATAAAATCTGTAAGTTCCCCCTCCATCATTACCCTTGCTGTCTGTTTATTATATATAGCTTCTATTGCTTGAATAAATTTTTTAGCGAAACCCATCTGCTCCAATAATAATAACATAAATCTCCAGTTCACGTTGTCAAATGCTTTTTGAGCATCTAGGAATATCAAAGCCATTTGCTTTTCAGGATGAGCCTCATAGTATTCCAAAGTGTCCAAGATTACTCTCATATTGTCTCTAATTTGTCTCTTTGGCAGAAATCCATTTTGATTTGAGTGAATAAAATTATTTAAATATTTTTTAAGTCTTTCTGCTAAGATTGAAGCAAAGATTTTATAGTCTGCATTCAATAAAGAAATAGGTCTATAATTCTTAATTTGCAATGGGTCAGTCTCTTCCTTTGGTATGAGTGTAATATAAGCCTCTGACCATGTTTTAGGTATCATCTTTTTTAACATAACTTCATTCATAACTTCTAACAATGGGATGCTCAATAATTCTTGAAATGTTTTATAAAATTCTACTGGAAGCCCATCTGGACCCGGAGCTTTCCCATTATTTTGTCTCTTAAATGCTTCATTTAGTTCCATCATTGTTATATTGCTTTCTAGCATTTCTTCAGTCTCTTTAGGTATCTTTGGTAACTTAGCTTCCTGTAAATACTGTTTGACTTTTTCTTCATCAATATTCTCCTCTTTATATAATTGCCCATAAAAATCTCGAATAATTTCTTTTTTCTCCTTATTCCCATAACAAACTTGGCCTTGTTCATCTATTAACTTCAATATTTTTCTTGATTCCTTCTCTTTTCTCAATTTATATGCTAGCCATCTACCTGGTTTATTTGCATCTTCAAAATAATTCTGTTTAGAGTTTCTAATTTTCTGTGCCAGTTCTTCTTTCTCTATTAATTCCATTTTATGTTTGATTACATCCAGCTTCAATTTAATATCCTTTTTCTGTGGCATTTTCTGTAATTCTTTTTCAAGAATTTTATACTCATCTTCCAAGGCCTTAGAAGCTTGCCTTTTCCTAATATTCTTTTTTCTTGTATAATCTATTATCAAACCTCTAGCATATGCCTTCATTGTGTCCCACACATTTTGCGTTGAAGTATCTTCTTTTTTATTTTCTCTGAAGAAAAAAGCCAATTCCTTCTCCATCCATTGTGTAAAATCTTTCTCCTTTAAAATAGTATTATTTAATGTCCATCTCGATCTTTTTTTTTGTCCCTTCCATTTAATTGTCATTGGGCTATGATCTGCCCAGGTACTTGTTTCAATATTTGTTTCTTTAATATTAGATATTAGTTCTGTTGAGATCCAAATCATATCTAATCTGGACCATGATAAATGTCTATTTGAATAAAAAGTATATTGTTTAGCTTTAACATTTCTTTCTCTCCAAATATCTTTTAAAGTTAATTCATCTGTCATTTTAAAAAAGGACCTTGGGAGAGCCTTTCTATTTTGCTTTGTTGTTGTTGCTATATAGTCCAGTTTATTGTCCACAATTCCATTAAAATCTCCCATCATAATTATATTAACATAGTCCAGTCCAATTATTTTCATGTGTAGCTTTTTATAAAACTCTTCTTGTTTATCATTCGGAGCATAAATTGCAATCAAGAGTATTTTTATATTATTGTCCATTATTTCTACCATTAATACTCTTCCATCTTCATCCGTGTAAATCAATTTTGCTGGAATGGCCTCTTTAATGTATAAAACCACACCTCTTTTCTTACATTGAGTCAAAGAGGTAAATATTTTCCCTAATTTTGGCTGTAATAACAATTGTTCATGTTGTTTTTTAATGTGCACTTCTTGTAAACAAATTATATCAAATTTTAATTTCTCTAATTTATGAAAAGTTTTCCTTCTTTTAACAGCTGAATTAAGTCCATTTATATTCATTGTAATCAGTTTTTTTCCCTCCATGATTATGCTTTATATTTAGGTCTAACAGCTCTCGTGGATCTCACTTCACGCTGTTCTTTATTATCCATCTGTCCCCCTGCTGCTCCTTTCTCTTTTTCAGTCTCCAGTTGTTCATCTTGAAACTCAATTGATAAAGCCTCTTTCTCTGCTTCCTCTCTTCTTCCTCCAAAGAATTCTGCATGAAAAAGTTCTGCTTTCTCAATTGAATCAATTCTATATCTCTGCTCTTGCCACCCAAACACTAGTCCTTCTGGAATCAGCCATCTATAATTCACTTCGTTTTCCAATAGTATTTTGGTCAGAAATCGATATTCTCTTCTCATCTCTCTCACTCTTCTGGGTATTTGTTTTAAAACCACAACCTCTTTACCCTTGTATTTCAGTGTTTTCTCTCTTACTACTTGTAATATTTGCGTTTTAATGGATTTTTTGGTAAATCTAATATGGACTTCCTTGGGTAATTTATTTCTCATCGCATATCTTGTATAGACTCGATATACCTCATCTATTCCATCCATCATCTTTTCCTCTGTAATTTCCAAAGCATCTGCCAAAATTTCTATCATTACCGCTGCCAAATTTTCTCCTTTTTCCTCTTCTATATTTTGAAATCTGAGGTAAAATTCTGACCTTTCCATCTCCCACCTCAACATCCCACCTTTTTCTTGTTCAACCGCTGTTAATCTGCTGTCAATATTTCCAATCTTCTTCTCTCTTTGTTTTCCTTCTTCCTCAATTTTTTGGAATCTCTCCTCATACTTAACCATCATTTGTTTAATGTTTTCCACTTTTTCATCAGTCTTCTCTATTCTTTGTTCAATATTTTCTGCCCTTTGTTCAATATTTTCTATTCTTTGTTCAATATTTTCTGTTCTTTGTTCAATATTTCCTGTTCTTTGTTCAATGATATCTGATTTTGTCTTGAGATCTTGGATTCCTTGCATAATCATCTGTAAAGTTATTTTTTCTTGTTCCTTATCTTGCTTCAACATTGTCTGAATTAAACGTTGTCCTCCAGCTGGTGGGGAAGCAGAGGTAGAAACAGAAATGCCAGATGGTATTGGTTTCCTGCTCATTTCAATGTTTCCAAAACTTCAAATTCTTCTTGACTTTTAATCCAACTGGTAGAGCAGCCAATTATAATCCAAAATGGAGAACTCCAATAGTAAAAAACACGAAACCAAAGAAGAAACAGGAAAAAAGGAAGAAGAAAGATCTTCAGGTTCTTCTAGACCCTAATCCAATTACGAGATAGTCCACCATAAAAAAGGAAAAAATAGAAAGGAAAAAACAAACAAATCCAAAAATAATAATATTGATTAAGATCAAAAGAAAAAGGAAAAAAGAAAAAGCAAAAAGAGAAAAAAAAACAAAACAAAAAGTTCCTTCAGATTCTTCACACCTTAATCCAATTAAAGTCTCAATAATCCAAAAAAAAAAAAACAACCTCAACAACAAAGTAGTCCAAAGACATAAATATGAAAAGCAAAAAAGTCCCAATAAAAAAGAAAAGAAAAATAAAGAAGAAAAAAGAAAAAAAAAAAAGAAAAACTCTGAGGCTTTCCCTTTAAAATAAAAGGCAAAAATAAAAATATTACTAAAATTAAAATTTAGAAAAAGGCTAGCGAATGGGGTATATATAAGAAAACACACTGCACTTTGTTATTTATCCAAGGCTCTTGTTATGACTCTCTTCTCCAGCAGCTTCAAAGCCAAACCTCAAGTGTTGTTGATAACAGTCCAGGAAAGCACCTGCAATAATATTTTGCTGTGCTCTCCCTCTATCTTATCACGTTAAAAAGTCCTTGAGATGAGGTCTTTTTGCAATTCTCTCCAATTCACATAAAGATACTTTCAAGCCTCTAGTTGGCAGTGTTACAAAGTTTCTTAATGCTCTTTCTCCCCGCCCGCCAGAAAAAAGTAATAATATATACAGAAAAAAAAGAAAAAATAGCCAAAGGGAGCCTCTATCCTAAAGAAAGTTAAAAAATCAAAGGGAGCATAAAATCAAAGGGAGCATAAAAATATATATAAGAGAAAATTCAATCCGGTTACCTACAAAGTCACAGTAAAATCTTTCCCAAAAAGTATAAAGAAAAGAAGAAAAAAAAACCAAGCCTCAATTTGACATCACTTTAAAAAACGCCGCTCAAAACAATTTCAGTCAAAAAAAAATCTCACAGCTTTCTTCTTTATATCGGATGAACTTTCCAACCTTAGCGAATTTACAGCACAAAAGAGTTTTTCTCACCCAGCCGACACACTTCACTCCAATCACTTTCTTTCCGGAGCTGTCCCGACTTCAGCAGCTATGGAGGCTGCCTCTCCGCCGCCAGCAAAAGGGCTTCTTCCGGATCAAATCAGAGATTTTGCGATATCTCTGGGATCCTGGAACAATGCCCTTCACGATCACCGTCTCTACGGGACGGTTTAGGTCCGTCAGGACCGACCAGGGGCGAAAATATCGGCTACGATCTCAGAGCCCCGAGATTGCAGCTGTATCGCCGGAACGAAGCTCCGCCTTCTCAACACAGGGTTATTTTAGAAGACATTATGTACGGGAGTCTTTGTGGTTAAACTGGGAGAAGATAAAAAGACAATGTTATTTGAAAAATCCAGTCTGGTTATCGACTATTGAAGCATTTTCCTGTCCTATAATTTATAAGAAGGAACAAACAGTTAGATATGGGGAACTTTTGGATGAAAAGGGTGAACTTAAATCGATCCAAAACTTAGAGGAACAAGGTATAAGGATGAATTGGTTTTCATATGCACAAATACATTCAAGGTATAATGAAAATTTTAAAACGGAGGGATTCTATGATAAGCAGACTGATTTAGATAAGATTTTGATGGGTACTGATGAGAAGGTGATTAAAAAATTATATGGTTATTTACTGGGAATGAAATTAGAGGAAGAACAAGTCAAAGAAACTATGATTGTTTGGGGGAAGAATTTTGGATATGGGATTGATCTAGAGAAATGGCAGAAATTGTGGTCTCAAAATTATAAAATGACAATGTCAACAGCATATAAAGAAAACTTGTATAAGATGTTTTACAGGTGGCACTTTCCTCCGACAAGAATAGCAAGAATGTTTAAGAACAAATCTGAAAAATGCTGGAAATGTCATCAGATACCCGGCTCGTATTACCGTATGTGGTGGACTTGTGAGGATGCTAGAAAATATTGGACTAAAATTCGCACGTGGTTGGAAAAAATGACAAAGAAACATATAGACTTGAAACCAGAGATCTTCTTATTGGGAATTTTACCTGATATATATAGTAAAGATTTGAAATACCTGATTGTAAATGTATTAATAGCGGCCAGGATTGTATTTGCTAAAAATTGGAAGAATGAGAAAATACCATCACAGGAAGAAATTATTAAGAAAATATTGGAATGTGCTGAGATGAGCAGATTGACATTTGAAATTAGAGAGCAAGAGGATAAACAATTTTATGAAATTTGGGATCTTTTTTATAAATGGCTAGATGATAAAATACGATAATAGAATATTTAGAATGCTAGATAGAAATATCTTTATTTTGCTATTTTGTTATTTGATATTATATTTATAAAGGGTTTTTTAGGATTGATTTGGTATATGATTTGTTGAATAATCTGGTTAAAGTATTGTAAGCTCATAAAGCATGAATGATTAAAAGTATAGTCAAAAATTTCTTTTTTTTAGTGATATTAGGATATATAAGTTTGGATTGATAATATGAGTTGTTATGTAACATAATTGTAACTGGGACTACAGAATGAATGCACAAAAATGATGAACCAACTGACACACTGGATGTACATAAGAGAGTTGAATGTTTTAATGTTTTGTTTGTCTTGTTTGTTTGTAGAAAATTAATAAAATCTTTTTCCAAAAAAAAGAAGTTCCAGCCATTGTAGTGTCCCATGGTCATATGATCATGATTCAGGTTTTTGGCAACCGGCTCACAATTATGACATTTGCAGAATCCCACTCTCATGGGGCCACCATTTGCAACTTTCACTATACTTCAAATACTTCATTGTTTTTTACTTCAACCCCCTTAGCTTCTCAGGATCTGCTCAGGATCTGTGGCTGGACGGAGACTTCACAGGAGGAATGACATCCAATGCCCTGTTTGGGTACTTCAAGATTGCAGAGAAATACTTCATCTAGTTCATTTAGTTTTATACTTTCCTCATTGGTGGATGAATAATGACACAAGCTTGAACACAAAATACCACAAATTATGGAAAAATACAAAATTTAATGTTCTTTAAATAAGAGAATTGACCCTAATCATACATAATTTAAAAGAACTGAAACATAATGTACAATCAGCTCATAAGTGTGCAATTACCAACTCTGAGACAGATTAGATAACTGCTGTTACACAGAGAGCAGATGCAATGTACTTTCCTCACCTTGAAAATGGAATTAAAATTCTAATGTCATGATCCACATATCTCCTAGATGGTTTGATTATTTTCTTCAGTGGAATTTTCAGTAGGGCATAGTCGTTTAGATGGAGGTTCTTCTGGATCATCTGCACAAACAAATTTAAGATAATTATATCTGAACGGCAGGTATATCCACCCAACCTAATAGCAGCTTATGCTTCTCAGACAGTCTCTAAGCATTATTGTGTGGTTTTGGCTAAATAGCATCAAAACCCACATATACATATAGATAGTGGTGATGATCAAAGCAATCTGGTTTCATGCACGAGAGGGAAATCAAATCTTTTGTATGGTCATAGATCAGCATAGGTGTTGAGACGTAGAAAGCTTAGGCAGACAGCAAAGAGTTGCCCAGAAGTGGAACAGCATTAGTAAGAAATGGTTTTAAAAAAAAGAGTTATAAAAGAAAATCTGATGCCAAAATTGCCGAACATGATTAAAATCTTTCAAACTCATAATCCATAAGATTAGCCATATACAATAAACACCCCTTAAAATAGATACGGAGAAAATAAGTGAATTATAAGAAAGCGAGCTTGAAAAAGAAAGGAGGGCCACATAGGAACTGGATTATTTTGGTACTCTATCCCCCAATGTATCTTTTGAAATGCCAATCCTGACATTCAAGAATCTTTTACAATCACTTAGAAATAAACCAAATTAACTATTTATAGCAATTGGTTTTACAAATCACACAAAACCAAGCCGACTAACTAGATTATAGGTTAGTGCGGTATACATGTCACATCAAATTGAGACAAAAGACCCAAAGTGCTCTTTAGATCTCAACCCAAGAAATATCCTGAGTCAGGTAGCAAAATTTTACTAAGCTTCCATTTACCCACATAATATTTTCCACTGCTGAATTTACCTGTCAGCTGCTTGTATAACACCTCAGCTGGAAGTTGAAAGCTAATGCACATCATTTCTTTGTTGGGTGCCACATTTCTCACCCATTTAAAAGAACAAAGACCATGTAAGGAAGTTCCCAGTAAAGCTTCAATTCTTTCTTGAATGTCTTGCATAGGGTTATCATGTTTGGAAAAACAGTGGCAGTGCACTATTGGAAGTTCAGCACTGACTGGCTCTCCATTCAAAAGATGCCTAAAGACATCCAGGAACTCCATTGCCATGGCTGGCAAGTTCATGATGATGTGTACAGAATTTTTCCATTCCTTCAAAGAGAGATGCTTGTTCAGTTCTTCTTTCACTGGCCCTTTCAAGAAATTCCTGCCATCTAGGTTGAAGACTTTGACTTTTTTGTCCACTTTATTTAATTGACAGTTGTGCTGGAGCCACTTGCATGATTCAGGGTTGAGGTCGTTTGCAAACACCATGCAGTTCTTCTTTGCTGCAGGGATTGCAAAAGGCCCTACCCCTGCAAAGACATCAAAGAGAAGATCTCCTGGCTTTAAAAGGTTGACAATCCGCAAATGTTCGGTAGAGAGGCGAGGATTCCAATAGACTTTGGAAAAATCAAATTCATATGAGATATAGTTTTCTTTAACCTACAAGAGTTCAAGTGAATAGGCTGACAGTTAGCTGCCAAAGGTCAGGAAGAGTGAAATGCGATGAAAGATTACGTTTTATACCAAAAATTAAAGTTCCTGTTTGCTAGCTATGGAAGAATCTTCTGCATGTCCTTGCAAAAGATCAGATTGAGAATGATGACACCCAAATTAAGATTCATTCTTAAATATGGAAGTTCACTGGATCACTTTGGCCCAATCATTGTTTCAGCCATTCCATGTAATGTGTTTATAGTACATTCTAGACCAGGGATGTCAAACTCTATTTCATTGAGGGCTGCATCTGGTTTGTGTTTGACCTTGGAGGGCCAGGGGTAGGCGTGGCCATAGTGGCAATGGCCGGCTCGACATCACTCATGTCGGGGGCACCTATGGTGGCCAGGTGCTAAGGCAGGACATCCCTGAGACCTTCCCTCACTGATTATAATCTTCCTTCCTTCCTTCCTTCCTTCCTTCCTTCCTTCCTTCCTTCCTTCCTTCCTTCCTTCCTTTCCTTCCTTTCCTTTCCTTTCCTTTTCCCTCTTCATTCTCCTTTCTTCTGCCTTCCCCTCTTTCCTTATTTTTCCTTCTTTGCTCTTTCTATCTTTCCTTCTTTTTCTCTTTCTTTGTCTTTCCTCTTTCTTTTTCTCCTTTCCTGTCCCTTTTTGCATGCTCAAGTGCAAAAGGGGAAACTTTTCTCCTTTTGTTTTGTTTTTAGTTTGTTTTGATAGCCCTCTGCCAGCAAAAAATGGAGCTGTTTCCAGGCCGGCTCCACAGGCCAGATCTAAGCACCTCCAGCCTGAATCTGGCCCTTGAATTTGACACCCCTGTTCTAAAGGAGCAATTGTGTTTATATTGAATGAATGAACAAATATGTTGTCATGTCTATATAAAAGTCATGCAAATTAAAAGACACAGGACACACAACCCCATAGCTCTATATCAACCTTAAGCATTTACGATATAAGAATGGACAGATACTTTGAAGTACATAGCTACAAGTAAGCCTTATAACACTGGCGTTTTATGTCAATGTGAGATCTAGTTTTCATCTGTTGAAAAAAAACAATTTAAAACTCTGAAGCACCAATGACTTTCCCATGCAGAGTTTCAAGATGGCTTTTTAAAAATTTGCCTTACTTAAAAGAATAAATACAAATAAAATAAATCTGTCACTATCTGAAGTCATGCTTCTGAAAATTAAGAATGACAGTTTGGTTTACAGCTTCTTCAGTAATATATATTTTAAACAAATTCTTATCTTTAAAGAGAACATACATTTATGTATGTTATCCTCTTTGAGCAGAAACAATCTTATCATGCTAATTTTGTATCAACTGTCCCTGTCAGGGAGTTGAAAATATCAATAATATATCCTGAAGGCAAAAACTGAGGGTAATAAAGAAAACTATTTAGTACAGACACCTTTTCGGGAATCCTAAATACAAGACCAGCCTTGTATATATGAGTCCTAATTCTGGTGGTTATCAAATGCAACTATCTCTCACCATCTTCCTTATCAAGGACAATTCAGGCAGCCACAGTTATTGTCATAACTGAAATGTAGAAGGACTCACAGAAATTGGGGGTAGAGGTAAAAGAGGGATCGGCCAAGAATCCCTACATAGCCATAAGTGAATTAAGTCCAATCTTCCTTGAATTCTGTTGACCCTTATCTAACTCCAAGCAGGTATTGTTAGTTGAGAATAGTCCTGTGCGTAGGCATGAATAGCAATAAATCAGTCTAACTGGCCCTTCACATGTGGCCTTGATATTTTGCACCCAGCATCAGAGGCTGAATCATTAAGAGGCTCTCACATGACCAGAGTCCAAGGCAAAGAGGTCAGTGGGCAAGGCTCAAGGGCAGATAGGTACTACAGATGGGCCAGCAGGGGCTGGAGGTGGGCATTGTTGAAGATGAGTAGGCTGGCAGGGGCCATTTGCAAGTGCAGATGGGCGAGGAAGGGCTATGAGGAGATCCCAGGGTTCTTGTATACAGTAGCAGGGCTCCTTGGAAGAAAAAGTAGCAACAGAGACTTTCTCTGCCTGCTTCTTCATTGACTTTGCTTGTGGGAAGCTAGAAGGGATTGTTACAAATGGTAATCGTATAATTGCAAGGAAGTTGCAATACTCATAACTTCAAACCATTCGTAGGTTCCCCTCCCCAAATACAGCACCATTGAAATTTTAAATGGTCATTGAATAGTGATTTAACCTGAGGACTACCTGTATTCAGACCATATGAATAAATACTAAATAAAACAACTTGATTTTGAAGAAGGAAAAAAAATTATAGTTCCTAAACTAGATCCAAAACAAATGTTTCTGCAAGAATTCATTTTCTCTATACATATGTGTGTGCATGCACATTACATAAATTCAGCCATTGGTAAATTCTTTTTACTAGAACCTTTTAATCAGAGCTGCAATTTTATTCAGACAAGGATATATGAAAACACAGATTTTCAGATATCTATAGAATTGAGAGGCAGACAAGAAATTCAATAACGTTCAATAATGTCTACTTGAATCTCCATGTTAAGAGCATTCTTTTTGCTAGAATAAAATACAACTGAAAGTCTTGGTACCTTTGTTATCATGTTGTCACCATCTCCAGCTAGTAGCTCCATTTCAAAGTTTCGATACATGCTGTCTATAATATTGATTTTATTTACAGCACAGGTTATTCCTTGATTTTTATCAACGATAACTTGTCCTGAAAGAGTCAAATATGTGAAAAACAAAAACAAAAATCCTGACCATTTAATAACTTAAGATAAAGGTGATAAGCAAAGTACAGAAAACCTCTTCCATGAAATGAGTGCTTCATTTCTTAACAAAGAAAGGTAATTTTATTTATTCTTTAATTCTTCTCCAGAGGGTGAAGGATTGTATTATTCTTGCAAAGGAATGTGGCCTGACCATCTCTTTGTCTCTAAGGGAAGCTCCTTAAAACTATTTTCTATGCAGCTGCCACAATGCTTGCTTCTGAAACCTTTTAACATTATATTCTTCACTACACAGAAAAAAATTTACAATTTAACATTTATTTTTCCTCATTTGGAGAAGTTTGTTGCATGGTTAAGGGTCAAAATGGTACCTTTAGCCTGACAAGCCACAATGGCACCCTCGATCCAATT
The DNA here is from genome assembly GCA_033807585.1 of Hydrophis major. Taxonomy (NCBI): domain Eukaryota; kingdom Metazoa; phylum Chordata; class Lepidosauria; order Squamata; family Elapidae; genus Hydrophis; species Hydrophis major. The sequence continues at coordinate 32,516,834 of CM066328.1, forward strand.
AGATTATCATTCGATGTAATATTCCTTTATTTTAAAGAGATTAGAGAGGAAAACGCAATCATAAAAAGGCAGCAAACATGGAAAAAGAGAAATGGCTAGAGAAGATGGGAACCTTGGTCTCTAATTTTGAATATAAAACAAAACTTGTATACCCTCTTAAATATTTGAATGAATTATTCAAAAATTTGAATTCAAGAATTTATATTATCCAAGTGCATTTTTACTCAACAGAAAATTTCATTAAGGGGAAGGGGGAGGGACTTTTCCCATACAGGATCTACTCTTTTGTCCTTTCAGTCTATACATAGAAAGAACTGTTTTTCCGGCTTCACGTGGCTTTGGGGCAGCAGGAATTCGCGACTGCTCGCGATTCCTGCTGTGCTAGCCGCCGAGGTACCCCCGATCCAGATGGGTCAGGGGGATATGGCTGCCCTGTAGGGACAGCTGAAGCGAGAGGGGAGTCGGACAGGGGGTTGGGGGTGTCGCAGACCCCCTCCTCCTCCGGAAAAACCCCTTTTTCCCAAGGCGGTGGAGCGGCGGTCAGCAATGGCCACCACGAAGAAGCCAGCAACCGGGTAAGATTGCGCTGGAGGAAGTAAGAAGAGTGAAAGTGCTGTCTGAGCCGGGTCAAGTAACATCTTTCAAATTTGTTGGAACTGAGCTGTTTGAGTTGCTGGAGGATACATTGTATCCCTAAGAAGATCGAAAGCGGCGGAGAAGCTGTTAAAGGGAACTTTTTTTTCTTCACTCTCCCACCCCATGGAAACAGCAGATATGTTTGGACATATTGGACATTGAAAGTGAATTATTCTGAAAATTGAAGCTAAGGGACAAAAGGGTTTCTGGATATTGAAAAACTTAAGAAATTGGAAAACCCTTATTAGAGGTATGGATTTCTGATTATTTAAAATTGATATTGCAAGTGGGAAGGGAGAGAAAAAAAAATTGGAGCAGAAGCTGAAAAAGGAGGAGATTGCCTAGAATCCCAAAGAAAGGTATATGGTAATTGGACCTCTTTGATTAAACATTAACCCCAGAAAGAGAAAGAGAAGAAGGAAGAAAAGTATTAATGTTTGGAATTTTTTTTTTGAATTATTTTTGATTAAAAATATTTGTGGTTGTTTTGGGAAAAGTTTCTTTTTTCATGATGGCATCGCTTGTGGATGAACTAAAGACTGAATATCAAAAATATAAAAAGGAAGATACTTTGGGCACTTTGTTTCAATTCTTAGAAATGGCGTTATGTACTTATGAAAAGTTGATTACGCAGCAGAAGGACTGGGACAAAGAAGAAGAGGAACAAGAAGCCATCTTTGATGAACAATGGGTTCTTTCCGGGGAGGAGGAGAAAAAGGATAAGAAAAAGGGGATTTTAAGAATTATAAAAACAACCAAAGAAGAGAAAAATGAGCGGAAAGGTGGAGGCAAGGTTAGAAAGCAAAGGAAAGGGAGTAAGAAAAGGGAGGAGGAAAGACAAAGGGGTAAAAAGGGCAAGGAGAAGAATAAGCAAGAGAGAAAGGGGGGGAGGAGAAGCCTCAATGGGGGGAAGCAAGATCTAAAGAAAAAAAGTTTATTCAGAGACAATGGGTGAATTTAATTTAGGATAAAAGAGGGATTCTGGAGGGTACATAAGATTGTGTTTTTTATATGTGTATTTAGAGTATAAAATTCATTGTGTAATTTTAGAATCTATTAAACAGAATCCCAAGAAAAATTGTTATATGAAGTACTTTTAAGTTAGGGTAATGAGTTATAGACGTTACTCCAATTGGTGTATAGGAGAAGTATAATAAAAGAAAAAAGATGAATGGATAGTTGGAAATAGAACAGACAAAGAATGTTATTGAAAATGGTAATAAGATATGAAAGGATATATAAAGGTTTTGTTATGTTTTTTTTTTTGGATTTTGTATATTGAAAAAAGGCAAAAAAAATTTAATTAATAAGAAATAATTTGGATGAAAAGGAGAAGTTGGGATAAGATATGAAGTTAAATAGATAAAGTATTGATACTATAATTTGGAATTGTTATGTTCTATTGGTTTTCTTCTTTTATTATTTTTTCTTAGAAAAGAACTTATAAGCTGTTATGCCTTGTGCATTGTTTATATAAAATTGATAAAAATGGTTTATATATATATATAAAAAAGAAAATTATAATAAGATATGGAAGGATATATAAAGTGAATATGATGTTTGAATTTGTGTCTGTGTGAAGAGTTTCAACCCGGGATCAGACAACCTTCAGAAAAGATCTTTTAGTTTTGTTTACTGTGTTTTCTGTAAAATTAATAAAATTTGTTTTAAAAAAAGAAAAGAAAAGAAAGAACTGCTAAACGATTCTTGACTCAGTATAGGAAACATCAACCAACAACAGTGAGACTGGAATGATCAAAGGGAAAACAGAGAGACATTGAGCAGAGACCTGTGATTATTGCCAGTATACAGCCACTGGGACTGCTGAAAGGAGGAAGCTGGCATTTTGCCAGCTGACAATTTTGGATATTAACAAGAATTAGGATGTAAAAACATCAGAGCAGAACTCCCATGTAAAAAGTCTTTGAAATCCTGGCTTTTCCCCAGAGGTTGGTTTAGAATAAATGGTGAGTCTTTTTTGGGGGGGGGGGGGGAGGGGGGATTTTACATGTTAATTTTAATGTCTTTTCCTCTGGAAGTATATAATTCCTTATCTTTTATCTTGGCTCCTGCTGTTTGTAATGTTGCATGCCACCCAGAATCTTTATGGTTGACAAAATTTGATAAATGTAACACGCTACCTCTTTTTTTTTTTACATTACGCAGACATACTACCTCTTATTTTATACAATGCAGAGACCATCTTTCAGGTTATCCATGCCTTCTGAAGATATGGGGTGGGGATAAAACCTTAAGCTTGGCATTCTGTGGATGCTGCTGGAATCATTGTCTTGAGCTTATTGTGCCATGAAATCACTACACTATGTGCCTTCCATACAGCATAACTCTGCCATTCCATATAGCATTACCACTCCCTCATCCCTTCACCGGCTGCCTAGAAATAGGGGACTGAACCATATGACAGCACTGAAATACAGTTGCTTTCAGCGCTTTTAAACTGACAAAATTGATGGAAATGCTTTACCCAAATCAATTGTGCCTAAGATTGCGGAAAGAAAGAGATGCAGTGTTGCTTTCAACCACAGCCAAAAGTCAAGCAAAAGATGCAATTCTATGACTTCATATTTAAACTCAGGGAAATTGAATATTCCATTTATTTCTCCAGGTTCTGTTGCATTCTACGGCTTCCCTGAATACGCAACTGTAGGAAGATAACATGCTCAGCATCTTGTGCTCATACACTTCAAACAGAAGGTCACATATTTCGATTTCTCTAGCATCTTTATTTAAAAGGATTGGTTAGCAGCTGATGGGAAAAGACCTCTGCCTCCAATTTTAGAAAGCTGCTGCCAAGGCTAGATTGATATTCTGAGCTGATATAAAGTACCTTCCTCTTTTTTTTTTAATTTAAAAATGTTTAAACCATTGAACCTGACCTTGCTTTAAATTAAATTCTGTATCACATATTGTGCTAATTTATGCAGTAGGCTACACATCAGTATCCTTTACGAAAGATTTATTGCTGCTGAACTATATAAAACAACCTACCTTATTTTAGGCATTGAAAAGCTCAAATGATTTTTCATATCTAGTTTTAAAGTATTAGCCCAATTATCTCTTTAGAAACCATTAAACCATAAAACCATAACCTACCAATTAAATGTTTATAAGGCAGCTGATGGCTTCTCAGATTCATGTGAGCAATATGACCAATTCTGCTGAAGGCTGTGGTGATCTCTTGGCCTTCAGGAAGCACTGCTTTCAGAATTTCTTCTGTCTTGAAATTATCATAAGTAAGTTCCATGTTATACTTGACTGTTTCAGGGTTAATACCAAAGCTTTTTAAGATCTGTTGCTCAGATTCACCCAGAGAACCGTCAGCAGATATTTTATGTGGGTCTAACAAAATATACTTTCTGTTTTCATCGTCAGGATCTTCAACGACTCTCTTGAGACCTGGTCGCTGGAGTAGTACTCCTTTAAGAGACTTCAGTAGATTGCTTGTTATGTCTTTGTTAACTAAAAGAGCTGGGATGATAATATCATTTTTGAAAGCAGCTTTGTCAAGGGTGGTCATTCCACGTACTCTGGGATGTGGCAAGAATGCATCAAGCTCAGGTTTCTTATCAGCCATCTCCTGCAGGGTGAAGAAACTTTGTCTCTGAATTTTTGGAAGATGTTCAGGCAATCGATTAAAAGACTGGTTCCAAAGCATCCACAGTGTTGGAAATAATGTTTCTGATCCAAAATACTTCACTTTCAGAAGGCAAGGGAATAAGCTTTTTAGTTGCCTTAAAAATCTAAAAGAAAAAGTGTTCGTTTTTAGATATTACTCAGAGAAAAAGTACAAGTTTGCATGTCTGTATGGCACTCATAAACTATTCCTATAAGTAAGTCTAAACCAAACTTTGGGTTAGGTAAGATTTGATATAACAACAAACTTCACAGAAGATTGATCACGCTTACTCATTTTAGGGGTCTTTAGTGCTCTCTCAGCTTGGTAGTTTTCTTGCAGATATCATCAGTACTAATGATGCTACCTAGTTTGATACTGAATGAAACATTTGCAAGAAAGCCACCAAGCTCAGAGATCACCAAGGACCCCACAATTCTATCTAAACTAAAAACAGTCTCTTCTATTATCTTGAAAGTTCCCTGCTGGCCATAGCTTCCTTTTTTTTAATCCAAAGTGGCAAATCATTATTGCGATGTTCAGAACAAGCCAAACTTCTAAACCAAATCTGAAGGATGGTTTAAAATCTTGGCTTGTTCTAGATCTTATAGTCATAATTTTAGTAATTTTGGAAGTTACAATGGCACTGAAAAAATTGGCTTTTGATTGCTTTTCATACTTATGACCATTGCAGCTTCCCCATGATTATATGATCAAAATTCAGATGCTTGGGAACCGATTCATATTTATGACAGTTGCAATGTCCCAAGGTCAAGTGATCATCTTTTGCAACCTTCTGACAAGCAAAGTCAATGGGGAAGCCGGATTCATTTTTAACAATTGCAGTGATTCACTTACCAACTGCAGCAAGAAAGGTTGTAGAATGAGGCAAAACTCACTTAACTATCTTGCCTAGCAGTGGAAATTTTGATCTCAATTGTGCTTGCAAGCCAAGGACTACCTATACTAGGTCAGTTCTTCGCAGTCCAGCCTGTTTATATCTTGGTAAATTTTTAAATTATTCCTCTTTATTCATTTTGGCATCAGATTTATACATTATTTTGTGTAAATGTGTCTATGCGTGCTCTTGAGTCAGTCTTAACTCCTGGCAATTCCCTCAGCAAATTATGCAGTTTGCTTACCAACATTTTCACAAGTGATCACCATAATTAAACTTTGAGATTCACTACCATGAGATGTGGTGCCAGCTACCCCTTTGGTCGGCTTCCAAAAAAAAAAAAAAAGAAAAGGTTGAACCAATTTAAGGACATATGGAATAAAATATGATGCATTTTAGCATTTTACCACATTGAAATTTGTTTTTCATTTGTTGTATTGTTGCTAAAATGTTATTTTTATTTATTTATCACATTTTTATGCTACTCGTCTTTCCTATAAGGTGACTCTGGGCGGCTTAATGCAAGAAGGCATTAAGGAGCATAACAATGTTATTAGGACAATCTTGTTATTTATTCTACAGTCGAAGGTTGTGTGGTTTTCTGTGATTGGAGGTTTTCACAAGGTAAACGATTACCTGCTGAGGGTGCTTTTGCAAAAAGCCTTCTACAATCTGGTTCCCTTTCTATGCATTTTAAGCCAGACAGATGAAACCTCTTCTAACCACCGATTACTCCCGTCGGGCAAGATTTAGTTTCGATGCTCCCTCCAAATTTGATCCCTTTGGACTATGTCTTGCAGCACGTGCAACGTGCCTTACTCTCCAAAGAGAAAGGGACGCTCTGCAGAAAGGGAGCTCGACGTGGGTTCCTCGTATTCAAGACCCCCCGCCCACTCCCTCGTGCCCCCTATTGAAACGAGGGCGGAGAAAGAGGCCCTTCCCGCGTTTCCCGGCCTCACCTCATGCCGGCCTGGCGCCGTGTTCCCTTCACTCCTTTCCCCCAGAGCAGCCCGGCCTTCCCTGCCTCATCATCACCCGTCGCCGCGGCGGAAGGGGGCGGTGCGGCCCGGCCTTCCTGCCCTCAGACTGGCTCTGAGTAGAGCCGAGTGCCTCCTCCTCCTTCTTCTCAGCCGGTCGGTCGTAAGGACCAGCTGACTGCGAAGCGGCGGGGGCTGAGGTTACTGCAGCCTTTGCTCGCCCGGCTCACCATGGAGCAACCGCGAATCTGCACAGTCAATTCCGAGCCGGGATGGTATTTGTCGGCTCAGGATTTAGAAGATGGAGCCCCGCTCCTCTCGCCCCCGGACACGGTGCGTGTCGTGCTTTGGGGGTTTTCGGGGTGCGGGGACGCGGCTTTCTCAAACAGCCTTCCAGCCTCCCTCTCTCGCTGTCTAACCGGCAGGAATCGCGGTTTTAACCCACTTTCTGAATTAACTCATTTTCTGGGTTCACTTCATACCCCGAGCCGCAGGATATCCCAGGGATTGCAACCTTTGCAACTCTTAAAGTGTGGCCCCCTCAACTCCAAAAATCCTAGCGGGGGAATGTTTGGGTGGTATCCACATCGTAAGGCAAACCAAATCGGCTGTCTTATCAAGTCTTATCAAGCTTAATATCTAGAAATGTACAGACACAGCTAAGCATGAAGTGAAAAACATCTAGGGTGAGTCAGGGTGAAGAAGTCACATGGTCTGATTGCCATTACTATGTAACCTTGTTAGTATGTGAAATCACACTGCCTCATTGCCCCTAAGTCCTCACAATAGCACCCCTTTCAAATATGTTGGACTACAGTTCTAGTGGCCTCCCCAATTGAAAACGTTTAATCTAGGCAATGAGAGCCAGTTGGTGTAATGGATAAGGCATCAGGTTAGAAACTGGGAGATTGAGTTCTAGTCCTGTTCAGGACAGCTGGAGGACGTTGGGTTAGTTTGCTCTCTCTTGGCTCTAGGAAGAAGGCGGCAGTGGCAAATCACTTCTGAAAACATTTATGGATGTTTCCAAGCAGGTGTCAAAGGTCAGGACTGATTGAAAGATACTTTAAAAAAATTGAAGCACTGGAAAACTTACAATCTTATAGGGGAAAAAGTAGCATCCATTGTCACCAAACTTATATATCACAGCATCTTAAAGCCTCACTGGAAGTGCCCTATTACCACAGAAGCAAATAATGCAACAGAGATTCTCCCCACTTTATAATTTTCCAACCTGTCCAAATGGGGTATTCCGCATGGTTATGTCTCCTGGAACTTTCCAGCCCTGTGTTATCTATAGAATGGGTAGATATTATTGCACACCCATGGTGATAGTAGGCATGTCTTTTGCAACCAAGATTTGCTCCATGGATATCCCAAATGCATCTTCATAAAGCCACATAGCAGAAATGCATTCATGTATGCATATTATACTATATGCATGTATCATACATGCTACATGCTATGCTACAATTGTTTTTCATAGATTTTTTTGGAATTTCATTCAAAATCTGTATTTTGAATCTTTAGGTTATGTTTAATATAAATGCATATTTTAAATTAGCTCTCATTTGAGCAATTGTAGCAAAATATTTGTATGTCAAACACATGATTTAAGAATACTGAGACTCTGTACTTGTTAATTAATTGGTTTCTTTTATACTTGGTTTGGTCTTGAAAAACTGTTTAACCTAGATTAAGAGATCTGAATGTAACAATGCATTTGGTTCTAACATTTACAGGCATCGCTGAATCATGTATCAACTGGCACCTCCTTTCACATTTCTGTATTTAATTTAATGAATGCTATCATGGGAAGTGGGATTCTTGGTTTGGCATATGTCATGTCCAAGACAGGAATCATTGGATTCAGGTATATTTTTATTATCAGTTCTATTTTGGTGTATTGTGGTCTATATTTATGCTTACTTTATGAATTGGGATTTTTAAAAACTTTAGTAAAACTGATTATTTTAAGAATAAAAATAACTAAAACTGAGCAAGCAGGTTGAAAAAATGTTAAATTCCAGATCCCTCCTCTAGTCTCTAGTGGACATTACTAATTATGATTTCAAGTACAAAAATCAGGCATTTAATTTTAATAAATAAATGTCATTTTTGATGTCTTTACAAAATCAAAAGTAAATAGTGTGGAGAAAGGTACATTGTGATGCTTTGCATGAGGTCCAGTCATTATCTCCAGCCAAAGACGGGAGAGTTGTCTAACTCCAAAGAGCTTATCATTGCAGACAATAGTGAACAAGATATTCTGATACAGATAAAGTTGTTTTCTATTTATGTATAATAGAACAGAAAATAATTAAATCAATACAGTGAAATCTCTTGCTTGTTGTCTGAATTGGTGTAGGAATTTATTTTATCAGAAGTCCTATATTCTGCAACTGTAGTACAGAAATCAGCATTGTTTTCACCTTGTTCAAATATGGTTTATTGAATGAACCAATTCAGTCTTGCAGATATATCAAGTAATCATAACTTTCCCTCTACAATAATAGCAAATCAATCAAATTATATTTTAGTGTAATGAATAAATCCAGTCCAGTTTGATTTGGCAGTGCTAGCCCAAGTACTCTTCTATGTGACTAAAGGAGGTTATCACTATTTAATTAGAAATGCCAAACATTGTATCTTCTTAATGTAGAAAAGTCCTTTCTTCATATTCTAGTCACTAAAATATTCAAAGTTAAAGTTCTGTAATTACTTATGTAAAAATAAGTTTTTGGCATATCAGTTTTCAGTTAAAATATTTAGGTGCATAAATATTTGTTTTGATGGGTGCATATTGGAAACAATTTTGGGGGGGGCTTGGGAATTATGATTCATTTTGCTGTTCAAGGTTTATACAGCTAGAGCAGATACTGCGATGATTAGTGAGCAAACATATAGCTGATATTTATTGTTCCTCTACTCATTGGTATCTGCTCATCGCAAAGATATAAAACACAATCACTTAAGATACTTCAATGTTACCAAAGTGTATGTTGTAACAAAAGGTTTGTTATTTTTGCTAGATTTGATTGAGTCATGAAAGTTGCTAAATTCAGTATTAGAGAAAAAGCAGAACATGGAAAAAGGAATTAGCAGTCATGTGCATTATATTCTATCTTTTAAGATATAACAAGGAAATATGTCTTATGATTTTCTTGGTTGTTTGGGGGAAAATGTAGCTTTTCAACTCTCCACTTTAGTGGGAAACAATGATTGATGACATTGACATTAATTATTTCTCTTTTTGTCCTAGTATGCTGATGTTAATTGTTGCTATCCTTGCATCTTATTCTATATTTCTGTTGCTTACTATGTGCATTTACACTGGTAAGTAAAAGTGCTATACAGTTTTAAAGAGCTAAATATAAAACTTCATAAATCTTTAGTGGGGGCAAAATAGAAATATATTTAGATTTTACAAACTGCATTTCATTAGACACATCCTTAGAATAGTCTGTGCAATATAGGCAAATAATTTATAACCTTATAACATTACTATGAGGTCAGCAGCCTTTTTAGATGGTGACACTGTTGCACAAACCTGGCTACCCGTATATGTATATTCATATGTACATACATATATACATGCATATACATACACATACACATAAGGCAAATTATATCATCATTGTTGCCAAGAAAACTCTATGAAACTCTGTGCTCTGTAGTTGATGATAATGTTATCCCATAATTTGTCTGAATTGTTGTTTATTAGGACTATAAATTATTAATGCTGATTATATATCTGATGAAAAAAACTTTTATCTTTGTGATTTATAAATCAAGATACACATTTTGTCTTAATTTCTGGAATATTTTCAAGAACAAGTTCGGAATTTTTTTCTTATTTAATATGTTCATTCAGTGAAGTGATAGGATTGTGCTCATGCTTTAGCGCTCTTAACATGGATGATCCTTGAAATAGGATTTGCTGCACTTTAACAATATACTTATCACATCTTTTCTTTAAAATTTAATTAGAAACCATATTTGCTGCCCTGGGTTAGAAAGGAGTTAAGCATGCTTGCTAGATGTCATGTACAACAAAAACAGTGTCTCACAATCTCTGTCTTGGGCAATTTTTCACCTGAAGTTTATAGACATACAAGTGGAGATATGTTGAAAAAAAAAAGAAATATGAAGAATCTCACAATATCCTTTTCTGCTCTCACCTCTCAATGTCAGAGGGTAATTATCACAACTGCCATGACATAACAAGCAAAACTTAAAAACATCAAAACTCACAGTCATACGAAGCCACTGGTTAACTTTTGATGATATTTTAAATGTAGCTTTTCTTCACTGAAGCCCTTTTATTTTACCTGTCCCTGTGTCAGAGATAGGAGAGAGAAGTTGTTATTTGCTATCTTGTCATACTGTTCTGTCCTGTTTTAATTTTAATTGCTGGACTTCTGTGCCTTTACTTTTCTATGGAACAGTTCTTTTCATGTTTGGTTTTCTTTTCTTCTTCATACTTCTGGTTCTCTGTAGCTATCTCTGACTAGTCAACTTTTCCTTGGTTCTTCTCAAAGGCTCTTCCTCTTATTCTCCATTTGATCTGCACTCTTAAATATTCAAGAGGTAAGATATTATTATATGTAAATTATTATTTATCCAATCAATTACTTCTCCATAAATATTTCCCTCTGCAATATTTAGAAAATTAAACCTGCAGTTACCGTGCAATAAACACATGTAAAGATTATAGCTAATCAATAAAAGCAGTAGTAAAACAATCATGTTGAAAGCAATCACAGTTTAACTGTGTCTGGTGGACCAGTCTGAGAATGCTTTTAGAAGTAAAATCCAGCAAATAATGGAGGCTGGTAAAAATTGTCTGTGAAATAGGCCTCTTGATAAAAAGTAGGCATATAAAGTCCCTTGTATTTATTTCCTTGATTCTGCAATATTGAGCTTTTAAACATGGGAACAGGCTCCAATGGATGCCAGATTTACTTCTGATTTATTTTGCTTCTGAGGATACCTGACAGGAGACAATAAAAGAAAAAAATGCCAAAATAAATAGTAGTAGTTTCACATTGAAAGGCTATCACTGCAATGCATTCTCAAAGATTTGTACTTAAGATATGAAATTCTGACCCATTTTTTTTTTAAAAATTGTTTGTTAATTACATTTACATGGCTGCCCATCACATAATAAGTGACTCTGAGTGGCATAAAGAATTAATTTGTCAAAAAGTTTCCTTGTTCTGGAATAAATGAAATGCTTAATAAAATTGGTGTTAGCTTCACAAAATATATACCATGAAAAATATTTTCTAAGGTATAAGTTTATTAACTTATAAAAGGCAATGTATGCAATGGTTTATAAATGTGATAATACAAGACATTTAAGGGGTAAATTGATGGTGTTGGTGCAAAGAGGTATGGACTTTAACAAATTCCCAAGCTAGCATGTTGGGGAATTTTTAGATTGAAATCTTAAAGTTACTGAGGTTGAGGGACATCAGTGTAATCTATTGTATATTTCTTCAAGCTTTCCATGCATTTGTATTACTATTTCTCATTTCCTTTCTATGTTTTGAATAATGTTGCTTAGCCCTAAAAATAATACATGATAGGTATGCATGTATGTAAAAGTCTTTTTTTCTTTTTATATTATTTTTATTATTTCAATATACATCCATATGGTGTGTGAACAGAGTTGGTTTTAAGAGAGTTAATCCAGAGTTGGATTAATTTGAATTATCATTCATATTAATCCAATTTGCAGTAACAATATTAGTAATCTCTATCACATTTATCAAATTTAAATAGTCCTCATATTATTTAAACATACATAAACAAAAAATGCCTAACTCCTCATCTTTACCTCTATCTTCATCTATATCCTTTTTGTTTAAGATAAGCATTTCTCTATTGTGTATAGGAAAAGTTGGTTCCGGGTATCATTCATATTAATCCAATTAACGCTAACAATGTTAGTAGTCTCTATCACATTTATTAAAGTTAAGTTATCGTATTATTTAAACATACATAAAAAATGCCTAATCTGTAAACTTCTAATCTTTTTATCTATTATGTTAACTGTGTATGGTATAGACCAGGATTGTCAAACTCCTGGCCCATGGGCCAGATGTGTCATGCACTGGCCATACCCATGCCCAGTTTAGCGAAGGGGGAAAAGTCCCGATACGTCACATGATGCTGACGTGACAATGTGAGTTTGATATCCCTGGTATAGACAAAGTAAATATTTAATTAACTCCAATGTTTGCAGAGCTGATACTGCTCTTCCAATACTGGTTTTTGTTGGGATAAAACACTTTTTTTTGCTTATGACAACAGTAGTGTTTCTATCTTGTAACAGTTATTGTCTCCTAATTTTTAAAATGAGGGATTTATTTTGTTTTGGCTTCCAAGTGATTGTACTGTGTAGGAAAAGGGAACCAACATTTTTGGGTTTTTTTCCTTGTTGGAGGGGGGGATACTCTTCTTTTAAAATAAAATTAATGTGTTAAGCTTACTGGAAACTTAACTCACATCAGAACTGAAGCCTCATCAGCTATTATTCCTTAAAAAAAATCCACCAGAATCAAGCAACTAAATTTCAATAGTTTAGGTTTAGCAACACAAAAGAAGAACGCTTGAAGAACTTTTCATTTATTTACACACACACACACACACTCTTTATAAAAATGTATTTTGCATTAGGAAAAAACCTCACAAATATAGCTTCTAACACCCCACTTTAACCAAAAAAAAAATGGAATTTTTTTTACATGGTATACTTACCAAAATCTCTTCCCCAGGTTATGTTTTTTGGAAACGATTACAATATGAGTAAATAGAATGGTATACTATTTTGTATTTAGGAATTTGTTATATAGCTTGTTTGGACATAGAAAGGATGAAAGCCGGGGTTTCCGGTTCCGCGTGGCTTCGGTGGCAGCAGGAATTCGCGACTGTTCGGGATTCCTGCTGCGCTTGCTGCCGAGGTCCCCCCGATCCAAATGGGTCAGGGGGATATGGCTGCCCTGTAGGGACAGCTGAAGAGAGAGGGGAGCTGGACAGGCGGTTGGGGGTGCCGCAGACCCCCTCCTCATCCGGAAAAACCCCTTTTTCCTGAGGTGGTGGAGCGGCGGTCAGCAATGGCCGCCACGAAGAAGCTAGCAACCGGGTAAGATTGTGCTGGAGGAAGCAAGAAAAGTGAAAGTGCTGGCTGAGCCGGGTCAATCAACATCTTTTAAATTCGTTGGAATTGAGCTGTCTAAATTGCTGGAGGATACATTGTGTCCCTAAGAAGATCGAAAGCGGCGGAGAAGCTATTAAAGGGAACTTTTTTTTTCTTCACTCTCCCACCCCAGGGAAACAGCAGATGAATATTTGAAATTTGTTTGGGCACTGAAGGTGAATTATTCTGAAAGTTGAAGTTAAGGGACAAAAGAGTTCTTGGACATTGGACTTAAAAATTTAAGAAACTGGAACACCGTTATTCGAGGTATGGATTTCTGATCATCTAAAAATTGATATTGCAAGTGGAAAGGGAGAGGAAAAAAAATTGGAGCAGAAGTGGAAAAAGGAGGAGATTGCCTAGAATCTCAAAGAAAGATACAAGGTAATTGGACCTCTTTGATTAAACAGTAACCCCAGAAAAAGAAATAGAAAAAAGAAGAAAAATATAAACTTTTTGAACTTTTTTTGAATTATTTTTGATTAAAAATACTTGGGTGGTTGTTTTGGGGAAAGTTTCTCTTTTCAGGATGGCATCGCTTGTGGATGAACTAAAGACTGAATATCAAAAATATAAAAAGGAAGAACAAGATGGAAAAGATACTTTGGGCACTTTATTTCAATATTTAGAAATAGCGTTATGTACTTATGAAAAATTGATTACGCAGCAGAATGACTGGGACAAAGAAGAAGAGGAACAAGAAGCCATCTTTGATGAACAATGGGTTTTTTCTGGGGAGGAGGAGAAAGAAGATAAGAAAAAGGGGATTTTAAGATTTGAAAAAACAACCAAAAAAGAGAAAAATGAGAGGAAAGGTGGATGTAAGATTAGAAAGCAAAGGAAAGGGAGTAAGAAAAGGGAGGGGGAGAGACAAAGGGGTAAAAAGGGCAAGGAGAAGAATAAGCAAGAGAGAAAGGGGGGGAGGAGAAGCCTTAATGGTGGGAAGCAAGATCTAAAGAAAAAAAGTTTATTCAGAGACAATGGGTGAATTTAATTAAGGATAAAAGGGGGATTCTGGAAAGTATATAAGATTGTGTTTTTTATATGTGTATTTAGAGTATAAAATTTACTGTGTAGTTTTAGAATCTACTAAACAGAATCCCAAGATAAATTAAGTGTTATATGAAGTACTTTTAAGTTAGGGTAATGAGTTAAAGGCGTCACTCCAATTAGTGTATAGGAGAAGTATAGTAAAAGAAAAAAGATGAATGGATCGTTGGAAATAGAACAGACAAAGAATGTTATTGAAAATGGTAATAAGATATGGAAGGATATATAAAGGTTTTGTTATGGTTTTTTTTTTGTATATTGATAAAAGGCAATAAAATTTTAATTAACAAGAAATAATTTGGATGAAAAGGAGAAGCTGGGATAAGATATGAAGTTAAATAGATAAAGTAAATATTGATATTATAATTTGGAATCATTATGTTCTATTGGTTTTCTTCTTTAATTATTATTATTATTATTATTTTTAGAAAAGAATTTATAAGCTGTTATGCCTTGATTGTTTGTGCGTTGTTTTTGTAAAATTGATAAAATTGGTTTATAAAAAAAGAAAAGAAAATGATAATAAGATATGGAAGGATATATAAAGTGAATATGATGTTTGAATTTGTGTCTGTGTGAAGAGTTTCAACCCGGGATGAGGCAGCCTTCCGAAAAGATGTTTTAGTTTTGTTTATGTTTTGTGTTTTGTATATTTATGAAAGGCAATAAAATTTTAATAAGCAAGAAATATAATTTGGATAAAAGAAGAAGTCTGGATAAGATATGAAGTTAAATAGATAATGTAAATATTGATATTACAATTTGGAGTTATTTTATATGTTCTATTGGCTTTCTTCTTTAATTATTATTATTTTTTTAGAAAAGATTTTTCAAGTTGTTATGCCTGGATTGTGTATTGTTTTTTGTAAAATTAATAAAATTTGTTTAAAAAAGAAAGAAAGGATGAAAGCCACTATTGTTGTTGTTATTGTAGTAGTTGTTTTGTTGAACACCCAATGAGATGTTTAAACTGAATTTAGCATTTCTGACACCTATTGAGTCCTTCCCAACATCTAGATTAGGCAGATATTATTATTTAATAATAATAAAGGTATTGTTAATAATTAAATATTGACATGACTTTAATAATGTTTCTGAAGTGATAAATCAATATAAGGGTGGTCCACATGCAAAGCAGTGTCTTTATCATATTAAATATAGGTATAAATATATATTTGCTAATAAGTAGAAAAAACACATCAGGTCTGGCACAATGGGATTTTTTTTAAAAAAAGGAAGGAGCATATTAGTTCTATCTATGAAAATTAAAGTTTGTACTTTATAGGACTGTCTTAACTATATATAATATACCAGTAAACATGTATGCATGTGAATTGTTTGTTTCCTTTTTATAGCTGTCACATCTTATGAAGATCTTGGTCTCTTTGCATTTGGTTCCCCTGGGAAGGTAATTTCCAAACTCCTCTTGTAATTAATATGCCAAAATTGAAGAAAGCAAAGATAAAGTTTTATTGCACTAGAATAGAGCATACCCTAGAGTTCTACAGAGCTCCTGTATTTACACGGAATTTTATACACGTAAGAGAAGAAATATCTTTGTTTATGACTCCCACAGCACTTCCCCTCATTTTTGTTCTTGCATCTTTTGCACCTCTTGCAAAATAGAATATTCTTATGTCACTTTCCCATACAGACTGTTAGCAACTTGTTCATCATGAAAGAAAATAGAATATTGTCATTAGCTGTACATGCAAATGTCTCTCTCATTGTAGTGGATGTAAAATATCTAAACCTATAGCAGTTATTCTTCTGATTATAATTGTACAATGTTTTAAAAATCATATTAATTTATTCCTCCATTTTTAGATCTTAATTCTAAAATAAATTTTAAAACCCATGCTGCATAGGTATCTAGCTTGTTTCTTAATTCAACAACTTCTTATGTGTTTTTAAATACATGATTTACATCCAACAAGGAATGTTTCTTTTTTTCTTAAACGAATCAACTGTTTTGTCAGGTTATTGTGGCCAGTACAATCATTATACAGAACATTGGAGGTAAGGAGAAGCCTTCTAGGCATTAAAATACTAAGCGTTGTTCAGAGAGAATGTACATTAAACAATCCTTAATTCTGTTATATAATATGTATGAATGAATGATAAGACAGTAGTAACTCTGTTTAGCATATTCCCAATTCGAACTATAGAACAATTACTTGGAATATAAAAATTAGATTTTACATTTATTTCATTAACTTTATATTTCAATGTTTTTTAAAAAACATTTTTTTGGTAATTAAATGAAAAAAGATTGGATGTGTTCATATTTGTGACTGCAAATATATTTACATCCTACTGGTGTTTTCTCAAGGAAAAGGAAGTGGCATAGTCTGTCCCCTTTGGCCTTTCTCATGTAAAATGTCCTGCAGATGTTCTTGTAAATATGTATGTGCAAGGAAGCATAGAAATTTGGCATACTAATTTGCTCCTGCATAATTATGGACTTCAGTGTTTTATTTGAAATGAAACTGATTTCAGCTGGCAGGTCTGCGGAAGCCATTACAAAGCTGACAGATTTGCAATGGGAGGTGGGGAGAGGAAGCTTGTGGTCATATATAATACTATTTGGAGATGTATCAGCTATTTAATAGATCTCTTGCTGTGTGTAATGTTTGTTTAATAATCACATGAGGTGAAAGGGCTAAAGCAAGTTCTTTCAAAAGAAAAAAGAAAAAAAAAGAAAATGCACTAATTAAAACAATCGATCAAGGGGAGGAATGAATGATAGCTTTTTAAATCTAAATATGCTTCGGAGAAACAAGCTGATTTCAATAGACCTCTAAGCCAGAGATTCTCAAACTGTAATCTATGAGCCTTTGCCTGCCTACAGAGATCTATCAGGTTGCCTACTATAGTATTCCCATAGTTAGCATTCAGAATCTACTTGCTACGTCAACTTCCCCTTTGTGTCCATTGCTAGTGAGTTGGCCAATTTCTAATCTGAAAACTTTAGTATTCAGAGATTGTATTGAAAAATAATTTCAACCAGCAAGTTTTTCATTGGAGTTGTTAGTATATGGCACTAGGAGCATGAAATAAATATTTAACTTTGCAGTACCATTTTAGTTTAAAAAGGCCTTTAAGATGGATGAGATAGAAAGGCATATACAATTGTAGCCATAAATATTATCTCATACATTGGAAAAAGTATTCTTAGAAGTGCCTCTTACAAAAAAGGTTAGGAAAGGGCATTTATTTAACTGATGGTCCTTATAATTTCCATACAAGTCAGTCCACATTTGCAGAATGTTTTTAGAAGCTTTGCTCTGAGTACTGTGGATCATAATACCTGGGGACGGGGTTGTGGGGCTGAGGCAGGTGGACATGAACAAGTCTGGGGGCAGATCATATTCCATCTTGACAAACTGAGTGCTGGCTTGCCAGGCAGAGCATGCTGCTAGGAAATTCTGGGAGTTGAAGTTTATACTTGTTAAAGTTGCTTAGACTGAGAAACACTGGCTTACTTTATGACTAGTCTTCTTTTGTTCTATATAAAAATAAGGCAGAATAGACTTCATTCCTTTCCTAGATGTCAGTGATATTGGTGGGGTTTCAGTTGCATTGTTGTGTCCACCATCTTGATTTTTTGAACTTGCCCATGCAGATAATCTTTCCCAGGTCGTACAGACACAGGAAATTGGCCTTAGGATAATAGAAAAAACTTTTGTAAATTGAAGGATATTGACTTTTTGCTCATCCCCTTTGCCATTAGAATGGCATACATTTTTTTTGGAAAGACAAAGTTTGGTAAGTTTTGTGATTTATATGGTAAGTTAGAATAGGAGAAGAAAAACATTGGAATTAATGAACATTGTTGATTTAAATACTAAGACTGGAAGACCAACAAAGCGTGTAGAAGAGTAATATTGAAATGGATCTAACCCCTCAGTTCTTAAAACATATTTTTTTCATGTAACACATTTTATAAAACTCTAGTTCAAAGAATTAGACAAACACTGATGAAAATTGCAAGTAGAGCTTTTTTCTCTCCACAGTATATAATTGCAAGTGTATATGAAACAAACAGGCACTTAAGAGAAAACATCACCAATCTCTGCCATAATGCATCTGTTTCTTGAGAGAGGTCGGCCTAATTTAATCTTGAAATACCTTCTGTATTTTCCACAACTATTGAATGTTTACAGAGAGATTTAGACTAATTTGAATGCTTACCCCATCAGCAGAAGCTATGTTTGGCCAGAAAGCTAATTATCTTACTGTTTTAAATTGAGGATTTCCAGCTCTGTTTTAATTGAGGCAAGTTTGACATCTGCTAGTCGAACAATTTGGAGCCATTAAGACTTGTTGTATTTTTCTTCTATAATGTAGAAAGTAGTCCAGGATGTTTTTAGAATTGTATTTTAAGGAGGGGGTCATTTTTTTAAAAGAAAAAAGGCTGGTTATAGGTTGCATTAGACTAAGGTTAGATGATTTGATTACAGATATTTCTGAATTTGGGAACTAACTGGTAATATGTTGAGTATTATTTGGAATAATGTAAAGGATATAACATTCCAAATCCTGTGGAGTCAAGGTTGTTTGTTGGTTTGTCTATCTATCTAGGTTCAGCTCCATGGATTTTGTTTGGCATTACAAGAGGATCTTAAGGTAGAAAATCTCATTTGTTTGATCAGTGAGTTGAGAAAAGTAAATATAGTTCAATTTTATAGTTCCCCAGGTGTCAAAGAATAGATCTCACTTTTTCACAGACTCATTGGAGCAATCAGAGAGAGGGCAAATCACTTTGCAAATTAAATATCCATATGATTGACAATAGGAGTATTAGAGTCTAAAATGTTCATATGGCCACTTGCTGAAATAAAATTCTATGTTGTACTTTCTTAGATTGTTTCATAAACTTCCTCACAACATTATGAACCAAACCAACTGGTGAGGAACAACTAGCCAGAAAGAATGCAGTTCATTCTTTCCACACATGAGATGTTTTTAAAGGTGTCTTGAAAATACTTCAGTAAATACTCTCCTTTTGTCACCAAATTGAAATGTTGGCATTGATCTTTTATTTGTGGACAGAGTAATTAGGGAAAGCTGGAGCCAAGACTGTATGATTGTGAAACTTTAAAAACAAAATTTGCTTTCTGTGTGTCAGCATTGTGCAAACCGATGGCAAAGTAATGCATCTTCTGAAGTTTATATTTGTTTTACTATTCTTATATAAAATCAAGGAATCACAAAATCATAGGGCTGAATCAAAATTCTTCTGCATCTTGAATCTATCTCCCAAAGTGTTAACAATTCCCCCAACTTGGTATCTTCCTTAAATTTGATGAACTCTCCTTCTGTCCTCACATCTAGATCATTTATGAGTATCTTGAAGACTTATTCAAAACATACTACATACAAGCCAGCTCATGTGATTCCAATCATTTTGCAATATTTCCTCTTATCTACAAGCATGAACTCTAGCAATGAAATCTAGATTACAATTTCTGTAATGAAGATGAATGAATATAATTGACATAATTCTGTTAACAAACTCAGTCTTTCTCTTCCTTCCAAAATTTCAATTGCTGCCATTTTTCCCCAGTTGGCAATTGCTGTTAAGTATGAATGTCAGCCAGTTTATGTCTATGTAGTGATGATCATGGTAACTATGATGATGATAAAAGTAATACTAATAGATTCATAGATTTGGAAGATTCAGACTATTGAGTCCAATCCCCCTATTCAGCATAGAAATCTAATATTCTCCAAGTAATTGATTCCATTGTTGAACTGCTCTTATTTTTGGAAAGGTTTATGTCAGGTGCAAGTAATCCGGAACCAAGGCGGTTCAAATGAATACAGGATTATTGCATGCTATTATTCTCTACAGCACGGGTGGCAAACTTGATCACGTAATGTGACATCATGTGACGTATCATGATTTTTTTTGCCTTTGTGGAGTTGGGGTGGGTGTGGCCTGAGCATGATGCATCCGGCCCATGGCCCCCCTGCTCTACAGGAATCTGAAAAATTAACAGTCAAAGCAAGTTGGTAGTAGATAAAAGTCAAATGAATTCAAGGTGGGCCAGACTTAGATCTCTTATGGGTGCAAAAGGGCTTGAGATTGATGATGTGCTTGACCCCTTCCTTGGACTCAGCCTGGTCATCTGCTACCTTTTCCCCCTAACATTTGGTTGGAATTCCCCTTCTTGTCACATTGGTCCATTATTTTGTGTCTTGAATTCTGGCATAGCGGAGACCTGATCTTAATCATGTGCTTAATATTCTTCCAGGTATTTGAAAAATGCTCCCCTATATTCCCTTATCTTCTCTTGTCAAGACTAAGCAATCCCAGATCTTTTAATCCCTCATTGCTCTTCTTCAAACCTGATCTAGTTTGTCTGAATCCTTCTGAAAAAATGGTGCACAGATTTGACCAATGCAGAATAAAACTGTTATATTCTATGACTTCGATTCAAGTTTTTGTTGATGCTGTCTGTAATTATATTTTTGCAACCACATCACACTGCTGAGTTATATTTAACTTCTTTCTTGTTCCTTTTTTTTTTTGTACATATCAGGAAAAACAAAAACCTTTTTGCTGTTCTTAGCATCTTTTGTAAGCCTTAGTAGTTCTAAGCATGAATTTTGCTGATACTCTTCTACTCTTCCAGGCTACTTTTACTTTGTGCCTTCTCTTTCGGTCTCCTATATCTCCTTTTTTGTTGCTTTGTTTTCTGATTTCATCAAGCTTTTTCTACAGCGACATTAGCTTCTTCTGTCCTCCATTTATTCCTTCCATTTTATTTGCCATTATCTTATCTTCATTTTTAGGAACTTTTGAAACACTCCTTTTTCATTGGCTTCTGCATTAGGGATTCTGTTTGTTGTTGTTCTGAGTTTAGTGAAATCTGCTTTTGAAGTCCAAAAATGCATTTTTGGCTTCACTTGGTTTTAGTTTATATTTTCTGCTATGCATTTATTATTCCCATTTTATTTATTAAGTCTTCCTTTCCGTCTAGTCAAGCATAGTAGATTCTCTTGTATGATAACCTCTACAAGAGAAAGTTAGGTAGGCATCTTGTGAAAGAATTATGGAGATGTTTTTCTCCATTAGTTTGAAAAAATGATGCCTCTACTCATCTACACTGGACTTATCTCTACTCATGCTCTCTACTCATCTATACAGCAACACTGGAGGTTTTTAAGAAGAGATTCAGGGGCTTGGACTAGAAAACCTCCAAGATCCCTTCCAACTCTGTTATTCGGTTATGAAGTCAATAAAATGCCTTTTAAACAGTGACACAATTTTTCATGCTCCCATGAAGGAGGAAATCATAAGTAAAACCATCACTCCTTGATTAATAAATAATAAACATTAACAAATAGTTATGTTATGTCAGCTTAGTAGCCCAAGAGAACAATCCTTCAAAATTACGGTAGATTCAAGTTTGTTGTTATACTTTCTCTTTGGAGTATCCAAGTCAATTAATAAAGTTTCTTGTCATAGTGAATCATGCTGGTAGCTCATAGGATCAGAAGCAGAATTATAACCTGTGCCTACATGTCAGTTTTTGATCAATGGAAATAAGCTCATTGTCGCAGTCTTGAAGTCCCCCCCTCCCCCACTTCAATTCTATTACTGGGGAGGAAAATCATTGCACACTAAGTTGCTTCAGGGTTGTCTGAGTCTCCCGATATGTAGCAGGATTGTAGTGCTATATGTGAAATCAAGTTTGTGGCAGTTTAGTGGGAGTTGCACAGGAAGCTCAAACCCCATCCACTTTTACCAGTTTAGAATTCTAAATAGTATATGGAAAAGCAGACATTTTGACCTTGAGCCAGGTTGGGAAACAAACATAATTGATACCATATTTGACATACTGATCCTGAGCATTAGAGAGATGGTGAATGTATTCAAATTGCCAGGAGCAAAGTGCAAAAGGCTTAACATTCCCATGTCTGAACTGTAGAATTTGTGGATGAGGGAATTGTAGGATTTTTTGCTTTCACCAAGCTCACTGAATCTATATGGGCTACAAGCATTCCATTTGCAATATTTAACTCATTTGCTCACCTTTCATCAGAAGGACTTAGATTATTACCTGGTTTCAGTGACAACCATGCAACATGGAAAGTAATTGTATAATGAAAGCTGAATTAGAAAAAAATGTAAGGATGGAGTGTGCCAGTCCTAAAAGCTAATAAGCAATGATACTCATGTGTGCAAGCAGTGAAAGATGTCATGAATCTACAGAGTGGAACAGAATTAAACATTATGCAAAGACCTTTTAAACTGGTTTGTTGAGCAAATTAAATTAGCACGTGAAGGGATTTACATAACATGCTAAGACAAGGGCAAACAAAGCAAATTTAAGATCATACATAAATTAGGCTATTGTAAAGCTTAGAGGACAGATACATAAAAAACAAACAATTTGATCCCACATTCTAACACCAATTAGAACCAGTCCAACATTTGCCTATAAAACTTTCATCTGAGAAACTACATGGAAGGAAAAAGCTTTGAATCAATTTAAACAAGAGCTAATTTGTCCTCAATAACATAATTTAAAATTATACAAAGGGAAGTTAATTTCAGACTACTTCTCAATTGGCAGAATAATAAGTTCATACACATTAGTGCTGTACTATTTTTTGAATCTTGTTTCTGCAACTGACAGGGCAGCTGTGAATATTATAATTTAGGATAATAAACATTAATGAATGTTTGTATTTCATTACTTTTTATTTCTGAGTATGTTGTTTCAAATTACTGACTGGTGGTTTTCCAGTATTTATTACTATTATTTGAAGGTGATCTTTGTTGAGGTAATTCCCTGTTAGGAGAATGAGTGCATACAGCGAGACATATTTGAGAGAAGTGTTTGAATAATACACAAACAGTACACAGTACACACTGTACAGTAAATGTAGGTTTTTACTTCCAGAAACGTTAAGCAAAGTTCAAGATCGGCTGTCCAAAGTCATTCACAGGTAAATCAGTCAGTTTTTCAATCCAGGGATAATCCAAATATCAAATTCCAGTGTCAAAAACAGTTCAGTATCAGACTTACATCAAATCCAGGAATATCAGTCAATTAGGAAAAATGGAGGAATGGCAATACTTTCCAACAGAAGGAAACAGAGACGGAGACACACTCTCTTCTGAGATTAAGACTAAACAACCTAGGTTTCTGACTCCATCTTATGGCTGTTTGAGAAACCACACCCAATTTCATGCTCTTGCATTCCCTTAAAGATATAGTACTAAAATGTTTATCCTGGTTTATATATTTCTAACCCAAATACCTGTTAGGTGACTTATATTCCTAACAATCTTTACATGTGAAAACCTTCCCTTGATGCGGAAGGCATGAAAGAAACAGTATCAATAACCTGGTAACTTTTACCTTCCTTCCTTCCTTCCTTCCTTCCTTCCTTCCTTCCTTCCTTCCTTCCTTCCTTCCTTCCTTCCTTCCTTCCTTCCTTCCTTCCTTTCTTCCTTTTTAATATTTAAACTGTGGATAAAACACATTCATCCAAATAGTATCATTTGCTCATGAGCAGCCAACAAAAGGGAACATATCCTTGAGGAAGCCTAAGGGCATAATTATATTCATTAATTTGGCATTCATTTCCTTCATTGTCTCTAAGAAAAAAAAAGGAACA
Source organism: Hydrophis major (assembly GCA_033807585.1). Taxonomy (NCBI): domain Eukaryota; kingdom Metazoa; phylum Chordata; class Lepidosauria; order Squamata; family Elapidae; genus Hydrophis; species Hydrophis major. The sequence goes on from CM066328.1 coordinate 32,540,869, forward strand.
CTGTATATGAGAAGTAAAACACAAATGTTTTAGTTTATATAATGACAGTGGAGTATAACAGAAAATTGAGGGTTTTTTTTTTTTGAGAGGTATTCAAAGGAGTAACTCTGTTGTTTAGGAAACAAAAGGGTCAATCACACAACAGAGGATAAAAATGATCAAATGACTAGCCAGAGGCTAAAATACATGTATGGGAAAGAGTGACAGATTGTATATTAGCAGGAAATTTGATCTGGAAATCAGTTGAAGACTTAAAAAAAAGCTGATGTGACTTTATAGTTGTGATGTATTTGATCTTTCATTTCAAGATATGCACAATATAGCTGCTTAATGGAAATTAGAGAAAGGTGTTTTGAAGCAAAAGTTTCACATTTATTTGGTTTTTTTTTAAAATCCTCTGCATTAATTGGTGCCTTTTAGTCACCATCAGAAAACAGCAGTTTTATAACTCTTCAGATATCCTCATAATTTTCAGATTATCTGACCTTCTAACACCTAATCATATTTTCTTTTTTGGAAACAAAGGGATCAAATTGCAAAATTAAATAAAAGGTCTTAAGAATTTGTCAGTTGGGAAGGTCAGCTTGATTAGGAGAAGCTCTGAATCAATACATGAATGATTCCTTATTTAGTGATCTCACAGTTTTTAATTTTACCTTGCTGTAGGTACATGAGATTCTAGTTTAATACAATACATTTTTATAGATGTCATATTCATGTACTTCAACATAAAATATATAACAAGGCATAAATATGTGCGATTTTATTATCACAAACCATGCAGAACTTCTTCATGAAGAAACTGTTTTATATCTGGGTATTTTCCCAAGGATTTCAAATGCCTTGGTTTTCCAGTGTAAATACTAAAACAAAAGTTGGCATTAAATGAAGAGTACAAATTTGGATGGTCACAGAACTCAAATGTTGTTGATGTGCTTGTAAAGAAAGTATCCATCATCATGACAAGGATGGTAGAGACCCTCAATGGTGAATAATCAATGTCACAGGCTGATTTTAGTTGCATCTTTAATTTCCCTACCTCTTGTAGGGAATAAATGGCGTTATTTTATCTATATTTATTTGATTTATTTGATTTGTCAATCGCTTACAAGATAATAGGTATAAGTATAAACATGACTAAGAATACAGAAAATAGGTACGATTAAATGGGGACAATAGGACAGGAACGGGAGGCATGAAGGTGCACTTATGCACGCCCCTTACAGACCTCTTAGGAATGGGGTGAGGTCAATAGTGGATAGTTTGAGGTTAAATAGTGGGGGGTTGAGGATGTAACTACAGAGTCAGGAAGTGCATTCCAGGCATTGACCACTCTGTTGCTGAAGTTGTACTTTCTGCAATCAAGTTTGGAGTGGTTTATATTGAGTTTGTATCTGTTATGTACTCTTGTTGCGGTTGAAGCTGAAGTAGTCGTTGATTAGTATAATCAATGATGAATAAGATGTTTTAATATTCTCTACTCTTTTTAATGCTTTTTACTGTTTTTATTGTTTTAAGATGTTTTACATTTTTTAATAGTAGTATATGTTTTGAATTGTAAGCTGCTCAAAGTCATTTAAAGAGGGACAGCTATAGAAATGAATGAATGAATTAATGAATGAATTAATTAATTAATGACATAAAGTAACCTTTCCTAATCTGATGCATCTTGATGTGTGCATCTGAAACTCTAGGAATCCCCAGTAGAACTTCTTATCCTAGTTAACTGTCAGGCACCAAGTTAGAAAAGATTGCTTTAGGATTTAATTCAAAGGTAGAGCAATTCACAGTTCAGTTACTTCTAAAACAAATGTATTCATGTTATTCACATGTCTGAATCTTTGTTAGAAATATGTGAAGGATAAAAATTGGGTTACATTTGTGGTGCCACATGGTTCAATGAGGCCTTTAGACCTTTTTCTTCCCCTCTACTCTGAACTAATATGTCCCAATGGAGAATGGCTAGTATCTCATTCCACTAATATTTGGTTCTATATTTGCAGCTATGTCTTCTTATCTTTATGTTCTTAAATCTGAACTTCCTGGTGCTATTGCAGGACTTCTGAATGGAGACCATAGTGGGTAAGGAGATATTTAAAATTATTCCACAAGGGGAAATACAATCATTTCCTTTGCATGCCTGTGGGGGAAAAAGATAAATGGGACTTTGCAGATGTCCACACCTGTGCCTACCAGTTTGCAGTCTAAATGTTATGTATTCTTCACAAGCGTAATTCCTTGCTGACTTAGTCCATAGTGATTAATAGGAGCCTACAGGTTATAGCTTGCTGTCAGCATCTTTTATATCTGCAACTCTTACAAAAACATTTTGTTCTTATTTGTGCCAAATGAGGAATTCTTAGCATGAGCTTGCAAATTCAGCAGGATTATGTGACATTTTTTCCCAAACTAGACTAATTCATGCTGAAAAAAAAGAGGGAGATTAGATTTCTGCCTGAATATTGTATATTCTACCTGAGTCCTTGTACATTAGGAAATTAGTTTTGAATAATAATTCTTGTTTTGAATAAGTTATCTTTGTTCCTCTTTGTACAATTAAATAGCCTAAGGCTATCATTTGGTTGCTTTTCTAGTTTTCTGGTTTCATGAATTTGAACTTTTATCATTAAATATACTTTTTGAATGGGAAATCATCGATGCAAGTGATGATTTGGTGGTTTGCTGCTGTTTATATATAGTAGGTTGCCTTGCCAGTTTTATGTGGATATAGCTTCTTGGGTTTCCTTGATTAGAAGAATTGTTTTCTGCCTGATGGTTATTTGGTATTGATCCTTGCTTATCTGAATATTGGCTGCTAGAGGGGATGTGTTCTAGTCTTTTTGTTTCCATCCTAGGTTTTTTTTATTGTCTCTTTTGAATAGTATGAATTTCTTCTATTGGCTCTCAGGGGTCAGGTGAGCATATCAGGGTCAACTGTTCCCTATTCTAGGGACAAAGATGTGAGGAAGAAGTGAACTACTTCAAAGTAGATGCCAAATATGGAGCAAAATGCTGGACTTACTCAACCAATTCTTTTTTTTTTTTTAAACAAATTTTATTAATTTTACAAAAACAATACACAAATAATCCAGGCATAACAACTTGAAAAATCTTTTCTAAAAGAGAAAAAAAATTAAAGAAGAAAGCCAATAGAACATACAAAATAAATATTGTAATATCCATATTGTAATATCAATGTTATCTATTTAACTTCATATCTTATCCTGACTTCTCCTTTTCATTCTAGTTATCCAAATTATATTTCTTGCTTATTAAAATTTTATTGCCTTTCATAAACATACAAAACACAGAACATAGGAAAAAAAACAAAACCTAAAACATCTTTTCTGAAGGCTGCTTGATCCCGGGTTGAAACTCTTCACACAGACACAAATTAAAGCATCATATTCACTTTATATATCCTTCCATAACTTATTATCATTTTCAATATCATTCTTTGTCTGTTCTATTTCCAACTATCCATTCATCTTCTTTCTTTTAATATACTTCTCCTATACACTGATTGGAGTGACGCCTTTAACTCATTGTCCTAACTTAAAATTACTTTATATAACACTTAATTTATCTTGGGATTCTGTTTAGTACATTCTAAAATAACACAATAAATTTTATAAAGAAGGTAAAAACCCAGCAACAACTAAATAAAATCCTATATAAGCACTATCCATATCATTAAAAAAAAAAATCTAATCGTATATATTAATACTCATTCAAATCTTATAAATGAGTATTAATATATATGATTAGAGTATTAATATATACGATTAGCATTTTACTCTAAATACACATATAAAGACACAATCTTATGTACCTTCCAGAATCCCCTTTTTTTTCAATTAGATTCACCCATTGTCTCTAAATAAGCTTTTTTTTTCTTTAAATCTTGCTTTCCACCATTAAGGCTTCTCCCCCCCCCCTTTCTCTCTTGCTTATTCTTCTCCTTCCCTTTTTTACCCCTTTGTCTCTCCTCTTCCCTTTTCTTACTCCCTTTCTGTTGTTTTCTAACCTTGCATCCACCTTTCATCTCATTTTTCTCTTTTTTGGTTTTTTTAAACCTTAAAATCCCCTTTTTCTTATCCTCTTTCTCCTCCTCCCCAGAAAAAACCCATTGTTCATCGAAGATGGCTTCTTCTTCCTCTTCTTCTTTGTCCCAGTCATTCTGCTGCATAATCAACTTTTCATAAGTGCATAACGCCATTTCTAAAAATTGAAATAAAGTGCCCAAAGTATCTTTTCCATCTTGTTCTTCCTTTTTATATTTTTGATATTCAGTTTTTTATTCATCCATAAGCGATGCCATCATAAAAAGAGAAACTTTTCCCAAAACAACCAGCCAAGTATTTTTAATCAAGAATAATTCAAAAAAGATTCCAAAAGTTAATACTTTTTTTTCCTTCTTCTACTTCTCTTTCTGGGGTTACTGTTTAATCAAAGAGGTCCAATTACATATGTCTTTCTTTAGAATTCTAGGAAATCTCCTCCTTTTTCAACTTCTGCTCCAATTTTTTTCCTCTCCCTTCCCCCTTACAACAACAGTTTTTAAATTATCAGAAATCCATACCTCCAATAAGGGTTTTCCGATTTCTTAAATTATTAAGTCCAATGTCCAAAGAGTCTTTTGTCCCTTGGCTTTAACTTTCAAAATAATTCACCTTCAGTGCCTAAATAAATTTCAAATCTTCATCTGCTGTTTCTATGGGGTGGGAGAGTGAAGAAAAAAAAAGTTTCCCTTTAACAGCTTTCTCCGCCGCTTTCCGATCTTAGGGATACAATGTATCCTCCAGCAATTCAAACAATTCAGTTCCAGAGAGTTTGAGAGATGTTGATTAACCCGGCTCAGCCAGCACTTTCACTTTTCCTGCTTCCTCCAGCACAATCTTACCCGGTTGCAGGCTTCTTCGTGGCAGCCATTACTGACTGCCGCTCCACCACCTCAGGAAAAAGGGGTTTTTCTGGGCGAGGAGGGGGTCTGCGACACCCCCAACCCCCTGTCCGGCTCCTCTCTCTCTTCGGCTGCCTCTACAGGGCAGCCATATCCCCCGGATCCATTTGGATCGGGGGCACCTCAGCGGCAAGTACAGCAGGAATCGCGAACGGTCGCGAATTCCTGCTGCCACCGAAGCCACGCGGAACCAGAAACCGACTTACTCAACCAATTCTTAACAGAGAAGTTAAAAAGAAGAGTGTGACAAGGGAAAAAGCCCCCTCCCCCTTCAAATCCTGTTAAGAAAAAAAGGGACTATTTGTTTGTGAGGTAATACATAAATTTTAGCTCCATTTCAGTGAGAAATTCCAGAATCTTCCCCTTACTCTTGTAACATCGTTATACTTCAGGGTTGAAGAAGAGGAAAGAAAGACAAAACCTTAGGATAGAACTATGGAAATGGAGAAGGAGACAAGTACAAATGACAGTAGAGCTCAAGCAGTGGTTTCTGTAAGCACAGGAACAACTTTAGCCTACTTGTTAAATGATCGGAAAGGACTCCATGGCTCTGGGGCTTATGAGTAAGGCTTAAGGGAGCCATAAGAATATCAAGACAAAAATATCCTGGCACAGGTGTTCAGCTCAAATAATACCAATTCTGCTGGGCAAGGCAGCAAATAGGCACAACAATTATTAACAGAACAATGCCCAGCCCAACCTGTTATATTTAGTATTTTTCTTTGAGACAAGAATCCCATAGTTACAATTCTTTGATAACATATTATCAATGATCAAGAAAGGAAGCACTAAACTTTGTTTTTTTTTAATTCCCAACTCTAAATTATATCTTCCAATAGAGTTAAGGTGCAAGTGAGATTTCCTAGACATTGATGATGAGCAATTATTGGTTTTAGCTCCAGTCTGGTGATGGTGAGCAATTTCCTTGTGAATGTGTTCTTAACAGCCACATATTGGCAGGATTCTGAGTCTTCTTTAAGTAGATTTATTAAAAGGGGAAACTGTTTATGTTATAGGAAACATAGCACCTGGATTTGTTTATTTTAGTGTCCAACTTATTCCCATGTTGATTAGAGTGATCATCTTACTAACAAAATGTTGATGCACAGAGGGACTGACTATTCATTTTCATGATGAAGGAAGAATATGTAGGTGTTATGTGGTTGTAATATTTTGAAAACTGTTATTCTTCCAAGGCTCTGAGAAGGAATTACTTTAAAGAAAATCTAAATAAATTATAAAAAGTGTTTGAATTCATGTTCAATTCATCCTAGGATAGAGAACTTTCATCCAAAAACCACAACATCAGGGGTAGCAATTTGCAAGAGATTATGGCTAAAATATTGAGGGGGGACACACGTACCCAGAAATGGATTACTAGTTCTCGTATTAATTCTTTCTTTGTCATGAAAATGAATAGTCAGCTCCCCTGGGCATCAATGGAAAATGGTACTCCTGTGGCCTTAACTTTAACCAAGGAGAGTAGGGGAACTGGAAGCATTATTGGTTTTTCCCAACATGGCAATTGTTTTAAGAATACCTCATAATGTGCTCTTGCAGTTCCATTGGCTGACAAATATTTGGGAATTCTGGCAAAAGGCATACATACAGATTGATATATAATAAGAACTGAAGTCTAAATATTACCCCATCTGAAATTTTCAGCAGAGTGTGCCAGGTCTGCTAAAAACATTTGGCTGCGCCAAAAGTTATATACTGAAGAATAAACTCTTTATTGTGGAGTCTTCTATACCAGTTGTCCTGAATAGCTAAAGAAGCCTTTTTGGAGACATGGTGTTGAAATCCTTGTAAAGGAAAAGAACTATCATCAAAACAAATTAAAAAATATTAGAGACTCAGTCTTTAACCATATAGGAAAAATATATTAGATTCCATGTGAGAAAGATCGGCAGTTCGGTGGTTTGGATCTCTAGTGCTGCATAATGGAGTGAGCTCCCGTTACTTGCCCCAGCTTCTGCCAACCTAACAGTTTGAAAACATGTAAAAATGCAAGTAGAAAAATAGGGACCACTTTGGTGGGAAGGTAACAGCGTGCCTTCGGCGTTTAGTCATGCTGACCACATGACCACGGAGATGTCTTCAGACAACGCTGGGTCTTTGGCTTTGTAACAGAGATGAGCACTGTCCCCTAGAGCCAGAAACGACTAGCACATATGTGCAAGGGGAACCTTTACCTTTACTTTACTTTTGCTATATAGAATCTAATATAATTGTCCATAGTAACTATATATTAAATTTTCATATCAGTCCAGCATTATTTTAGAGGGAATCTTTTTTATTTATGGCCAGTATTTAGAGAGAGTTTGAGAGCATAGTGCTAACCTTGAGAGCTGCTACCTTCGCTGATTATACTGTTTTTTCCATAACAAATATTTTTAAATTGCTGTATAAGCAAGAAGTATCTTTCTTGCTTTTGTCAACACCAGCCAAAGAGTTAAGTGCTGATAGGACAGAATTCCCAATTGCCTAAATAACATTTTAAAAAAGAGATTCTTGTTCCCATGAGCTTTAAATTTCCTTAAATTAATATATGATGGAACAGAACTTTCACATATACCTCTTTGCAATAGATTTTTAAAATAAAAGAAATCTTAGAAATGAAAAACAGATAGTTGCATGCCAAATTAAGGGAGGAAAAAAAATCTGGTTTCAAGGTGATAGGAGATATGCAGTGTGTCATTTTCTAAGAAATCTGGAAATTCTGTTTTAATAATAATCTTCCTAATACATCACCTTAGATAGGAGACATTTTATCCCTGCTCCATTGTGCGTGTAAAATACCTTCTGCTCCAAAAGATCATGCTTGCAGTCAAATGTTGGCTTTTAATTTGGATTATTTAAGCAACATTTCTGTGCTAAGTTTTGGGAGCCTGCTGTGAGCCCATTCACAAAATGGCTGTCATAGGAAATCTCCCTATTCATAAAAGTATGTTTCACAAAACGAAGGAGAAAAATTCGCTATTTGGGGTGCTCCTTATTATCCAAATGGTGTTTTAGTGAGGTCCAAAGAAATTGCTGCAAATAAATATGATACAAGAAGTTTATAGTATCTTAGTTTCTTATTTATTTGCTTTTTTAAGGTGGAAAAGAGAGGCTGATAGGCATCAAGGAAAAGGATTTCTCAGGAATCAACCTGATCAAAAATTGGTAGCAAGAATTTTTTAATGTCTGTCTGTTAACATAGCAATAACACAAGCACATACTTCTCACTTCTTTATAATATTTTGTTTGGTAAGAAATTCTTGAAAACTCAAACGCTTCATAAAATATAGGCTAGCCTGATAAATAGATTGTCTTAATATGGATTATATTTTTTATCTGATTCAAAAATCTTGATTTTTAAAAATACTCCACTCCCTACTATACAAGTATCAGTATATAAGTGAAGTTTCCCAGACATTTTGAAACTGTTTGCATTATATCTTCTAATAGTGCTTGGTATCTTGATGGAAGATTACTGCTGCTGATTGCCTCAGTTTGTATCATTTTCCCTCTAGCACTTCTTCCTAAAATTGGTGAGTAATTTTAAAGAGGATATTCCTGTTGTGTAATTTACCATTGGCAGCAATCTCTTTTTCCCTAATAGCAGCTTGATTGAGAGATGTCAGAGAGGCTCTTAATACGAGCTGAAATAAATTAAGGAAAGATTGAGCAGCGTAGATTTGTTTGCAACTTAGTTTGCCTTCCAGACTTGCCTAGTTAACCTATTAGTTAGAATCTCCAGTATTTTGTCTGCTCTCCTAAAATAAAACATTTACAGAAAAACATTAAAGAGTTGCATTTACTTATTGTATGCCATTATTGGTAGAGCAGCCCTAATTCAGTGCTGCAAAGCTACATAGACGATCTGTGGCAGGCAAGTCAGAATGTTTTTAGATGGAGTTTTAAGCCGCAGACACCAAGCCCTATAATGAAAAACATACCTATAATGTGAAACTCTTTTAACCTTACATCAGGATCACTTTCCTTATAAATTGTCTCTTATTTTTACTGTTATTTTACAGGCTTTCTTGGCTGTACAAGTAGTTTATCATTTTTCTTGATGGTATACTTTGCTCTTGTGGTAAGTAAAAAAAAGAGAGAGATCATAGCTTATGTTTTATTTTTCTTTTGATGGATTTCAGAATTCCTTTGAAACAGATGTCTGTCTTCAAAAAATTTGTCTTTAAAATTAAAGTGTTCCCTCTCCTGTCTTTTATGTGCAGTGTATGTGTTTCCTTGTGTGTGGGTAAGTTTTTGGCTTAAAAAATCAGGGCTATGAAAAAACACCATTGTTAATTTTTTTGGACTGTAAAATGCAGTACAGTGTATTTGTTTTTGCTGACAGGGCAATGAAAAATATTAGTCTGCGTAGGATGGAATTTTTCATCCTTACTTCCGACCACCATTTACTGCAACTCGTGCAGAAGAAAATGTCATCTTTTCCAAGTAAATTGAATTTACATGTTAGTTCAATAACACAAAGCACAAAGTAGCAAAATTCTTGAGTAATTTAACATCCATATTAATATATCACGGTCTTATTCTTTCAGACTGAAAGAAATACTTTCTCCCTATTCTGTCTCTGTGTCAAGTAGGTCATTCAGTGCTGATGTTTACATTCATGGCTTCTTTTGTGATATATGGAAAACAATAAGGATGTGCATTTGGTTTAGATTTGCTTCTACTGTGGTTTCTGCAACAGTAAAGAGTATGTAGAAATGAATATATTTCAGGATACGTTTAGACATGAATTATTTTCAAAACCAACATCTGTATGTGTAGGGACCACAAATGTGTATTCAAGCAATTGATCTAATGTTTAAAAATTCCAGCATATGCTGGCAACAACTGCATCATCTGTACCTTGGGGATGTTTATTTAATCAAGTTTACATACCACCCATCTCATGTAAGTGACTCAGGGCAGTTTACAAATAAAAACCATAATATAGTTCAAAACAATATTAAAATAGAATTAAAAAGATAAGAGTTACAGAGGTTAAAAAATGCAAAAAGCAGAAGGAGTGTCCATAAGACACCAACCATCCTTATGGATTGCAGGGATGAATGGGTCTCACCTTCCATAGGGCATGGGCAACAGCGGAGAAGGCTCTTTTCCTAGGCCTGCTAGCCAAAATTATTTAGTGTTAAGGTCTTTGGAGATTTTGCCAGGTTGAGAGAAGTGGTGCATCATTGCCTCTTTCAGTGTGGTATCATTGTCTCCCTTTAAATAAGAGTTCACTATCTTTTACATCCAAACCCTACATCTGGCAAGACTTAACCTCCTAGGTTTAGGAGTATAGTCTAGAGGTGTTGGTTCTCATTCCACACAAAATCCCATCCATGTCCTCAAAAGTTCACAGTTTCAGAAAAATCTCAAGTGATCTCACAAGATATGACCACTATCATCTCATGAGATTTTGTCTATTAGGATTCTGAATAAATGCAAACAATTATATTGGCAAAATGACTAGCAAAAAGGTCAGCTAGTAAAAGAAACCCGAACCCTGTTTGAGTATGTGTATTGAAGATAGGAAAGGAGGAGAAAAGAGAAACTTTATAATATTAATATAAGGAATAGTTTTAATTAGATGAACGTTGAAATGTAAAAAACAACAACAACCCACCATCTTCCTTTTTTTTGTCACTGTCCTCTTTTTCTTAGGCTATTTTAATGGTCCCACTACATGAACCTATTACATGCTGTCAGAATTACAGATGCTTCCATAATCCAGAAAGTTTGCTGAATCTTGGGTGCAAATATACCTTCTATTCAATTGAAGAGGGAATCTAAGAGCTAAATCTAATATGCTAATGTGGTTTCTGGAAGAAAGTGAATAAAGACTAATGAATTGTCCTTCTGCTCCCTTTCCCTTCCACTATCATATACTGTATATGCAGGAATACCATTGCACAATGTTTCTTCTTGTTAGGTTGTCTCCATTATTCTGAGATGTTGTACTTCTAAAGCAAGCAATTATCAAAGAAATGATTAGACCCCTTCCCCTCTTTTATTTGGAGTAGTTAACTCATGGGATAGGTAAGATTACTTTACTACTTGGCTGTTAGTAAGAGGTTAACTCAACTATTTTCTTGTGAGTAAAAAGATTGGCTTTCAGTGGCTAATGTTAATCACTAGAGTAATAACTAAGTGTCATGCACACTTATGTTGTTTAATTTTCAAAGTCATATTGACATGTAAAGAAAACTAGGAGAGGACATCAAACAAGTACGAATAAAACAAAGCAGAGTGATAATAGTTCTTTATATATGTGTACATTTATATATTTCATTATGCCCCCATCACCCCTATTTTCTTTTAAATGGTTGATCTTTGACCTAAGATAGATTTATGGAAGAAGAAATTAAAGCAATGAAATAGTAATAGCAGCTATGCTTAAACATTATTATTCCCTCTCTGCCCTCCACCTGAGAAAGCATGCTTTGCTGAAGTTCGGTGCTTTCCCTGCAGAATAATAAGCAGTGCCCCTTGACTCTGTTGGCTTGTGTTGACTTGCAGGCGGACCTTACTTTTTTCCTGTGTTTTTAAGAAGATAAAAATCACATAAAGGCTGTCCTGCGAAAATGCCATCCAGAGTGCAAGACAGTCAGCCCATTAAGGAATTGAACCATAGGATAAAAATCAGACTTCAAAGCTGTCAAAACATCTCCCTAAGGGTAGCATCTTTCAAGATCTCCAAACGATTTTTGCCAAGTCTAGGAGATGATAATCTTTTGCAAGCTCAGCAACCTCCTGTGAACTAAACTGCCATTCATTAATACCAACTTGGGTTTACCTGCATCCAGTTCCCCATCCTGTCTGTTGTAAAAGGATTTTAACCAGATAGTCTGGGAGGCAGATGACTGTGTACACTATATCTAAATGATGTCTTCAGATTATGCACCATGTTCATAGGTACTTTTCCTGTAACACACATTTTACCTGATTCTGGTTTGTTTGCTGAGGTTTATTCCCAAGTAAAAGTCCCAGTTGTTTAATGCTTTGATGTGGGCTTGATAACACTAGAACTATATGATGACCAATCTCCTTGATGACCAATCAGGGATGATTCAAAACAATTACTCTCTGCATTTAATAGGAAAAAAATCTCACTAACTGTTTTTGTCACAAGGGGTGATTTTTATCGCTGTTTGGTATTTTGCTCTTCTGGTCAGCTGTATTTTGATATGTTACTTTTGGGTTGCAACCAGTCCAGAATATTTGGAAATCTGATGGAGAATATAATATAATAAAATATATAGTCAAAATATGCCCAACAAACAATTTTGAAGAACTTAAGAGTGAAGAATATTAAGACAAGCAACAAAAATATGTAAATATATTCAGTGGTGGGATTCAAAAATTTTTACTACTGGTTCTGTGGGTGTGGCTTGGTGTGCATGACAAGGGAAGGACACTGTAAAATCTCCAGTCAGAGGTGGTATTTGCCAGTTCTCCGAACTACTCAAAATGTCCGCTACCAGTTCTTGAGAACCGGTCAGAACCTGCTGAATACCACCTCTGAATGTATTCTAAAGAAGTAAATAACCAGAAAGGTTGTTTGGCCACTGAATAACAGTGGCATTTAGAAAGCGGAGGAACATACCATGGACTGTATGAATTCTTCATCCTCATTTTCACTACTGTAAATGCAGGCCAGAAACTGTGTCTGAACTGCATTTTTCAGGAGAGGGATGGATAAACTAGGCAATGTAACAAGAGATAAATGTAACTGACAAATTAGAAACAAATAAACCCTTGGCTCCAGGTGGTATCAATCAGGAGGCTGTTTAAAAATTAAAATGTGAAATTGCCAGGTTTTTTGACAGAAATAGTCAATTTATCTTTAAGAATAGCATTTGCTCCCAAAGGCAGGAAGAAAGCCAACAGGACTCCAATGTTTAAAAAGGCATTGAGGAGAAATAGAGAAAATCATAGTCAAGTTAGCTTATTCATTCCAGGTAAAGTGGTAAAAAAAATTACCAAAGAAAAATAATTTATAGCTTCTTTTCAGCAACATGTGTAATTCTAACATGGCTTCTGCAGGAATAAATCTCATCTTTGTAAGTACAGATAATATAAATATGCCTTGGCACCTGAATAACCTTTTAAGGCCCTTTATTGTTACTCTGCCAAGTGGTTGTCTAGTGCATATTTCTTAATATTGTCTTGAAAAGATAATGTATGGTGATACCATCTGTATTTTAGTTTACATATCATTTTCTTGCTATCTCAAGTCTCTTTAATATGTTCCAGGAATCCAAAATCTGACCTGGGCATATGGAAGCAATATTTTTATAGTACTATAATTTTCTCCTTTTGGTTTTTTGGGAAAGTGTCCGCTCAGGTTATTGCCTGTGAGGACAAATGTTAATATTGGCTACAGATATGGGCTTGGACCCAAGAATTGAAATTCTGCCTCAGCTAGAGACTCCCTGGGTGATCTTGATCTGTTTTCCTTCTTTTTTATCATTATTAATAGCTTGCCTCATAGGGATATTATGAGAATGAGTGATCTGAGGAAAGAGAACTATTCTCTGAAACTGCTCTAAAATGGTGATCTTAGAATAATGAATGGAGTATGGAATTTTATCCTATAATGGAACATTTTTTTTCAGTTTTCCAGTATTCAGTTCTCTCTCTCTCTTTCCCTGCCCCTCCAATTCCCTTCCTCACTGCCTTCCAGCATTGGATAAGCTATTAAGCCTGGTCCCCCAACCAATGTTAAGGAAACATGCTAAACAGAATGTGCAGCGTTAGTCAGGCAGAAAGGTAAATGTGTGGGATAAGTTTGTATGTTAGTTAACACTCAGTAAAAAGCAGATACGCTTGTGCTATCAAAATATATAGTTTATTCCATTTAAGAGTTATAGCATAGTCAAAAACAGTCCATTAGTCATGTATCATTTCAGTCAGTCCATTCGGGGATACTCATTTTGCAAAGTCCGTGTTGAATATTCAATGTCAGTTAACTTACAATAAATCAATCCGTATTATCTCTTCTCACCGTTGAGAAATCAACACTCCTTTCTCTCTCCCGTTCCAGTAGGAAAAAACGCAGTCATCAATCCATCCAGTAATTAGGGATTATTAAACCAGAGAGCGAGCTGCTGTTGTCTTGCTCCTTTTATGGTGCTTTTAAAACCACACCCTTAATTACATTCTTGCAGTTAAAGTTACACACACTTTAACCACCAAACCATGATAACTTATTTATTATTTTACCTAAACCAGTTAGGGTAAACAATGTTATCCCTAACATTCTCTCCTTTTGGGTAATAATAATAATATAACCATTTACACCTTTAAATCATAGTTGTTACAACTCTCTTTAAACTTGACTACACCTTGAGCTTTTGTAAACTGGTCTGCAATGTTTTCTTCTATCATGCAGCACTCCAGTTTAATTAGACCATTCTTCACAGATTCTCTAATATTTAAATATCTTAAATCAGTATGCTTTGATCTAGTTTTTACAGCAATATTAGTAGCCAACTGTATGGCTGCCTGGTTGTCCTCGTACACAATAATGGAATCTTTAACAGTTACACCCATGTCTAATATTAACTGTTTGTACAGAATTAAGTCAGTGCATAGTAATGACAGACATGAAAATTCCGCTTCCATCGTGGACAAGCTGATATGCTGTTGTCTGATTGACCTCCACCCTATTAGTGTCTTACCAAATAATATAGCCATCCCAGAGGTTGATTTTCTAGTGTTTATGTCAGTTGCAAAACTTGCATCTGCATAGGCACTAAGACTCAAATCACCCTTTGGCTCTAAATACAATGCATGGTGCATTGTTCCTTTAAGATATCTTAAAATTCTCTTTAATGATTGCCAATGACATTGATGTGGATCTGCATTAAATCGCGCCAGCTGATTAACGCTATAAGCAATATCTGGCCTTGACCAATTGCTTATATATGATAAGCTACCAATCAAAGATTGATATATGGACTTATCAAATTTGGAACTTTGAGCATCAGTTTGGCAAACTTCCTGACTCATTAGAGTTTTTGCCGGTTTACAAAGTTCCATTTTAAACGTTTTAATTAATTGGCAAATTTTATCTTCTTGAGATATCTTAAATCCATTTTTTGTTTTGTAAATTATCAATCCTAGATACCTTTTAATCTCACCTAAATGCTTTAATTTTATCTTTTTGGCTAATAATGATATAATCTCATTAGCTTCATTATTAGTCTTAGTTATCAAAGCAATATCATCTGTAAATAATAACAATAATGACACTGTTCCATTATTTTGTCTTTTAAACACACAAGGATCTGCTAAACCAGATTTAAAACCTATATTGTTTAACTCTTTCACAATATATTGGTTCCACTCAAAGCCAGATTGTTTCAACCCATAAAGACTCTTTTTGAGTTTCCAACAATCATTACTATTTACTTTATTGTCTTTTATAATAACTGGCTTTTTCAAATATATAGTGTGCTGCAATGGTGCATGCAGATAGGCAGTTTCTACATCTAAATGGTTAATGATATAGTTTTTCTTAACTGCCCATACTAAAGCTGCTCTCAAGGATGTTGCTTTAAGACTTGGTGCAAAAACTTCATCATAATCAAATGCAGTTTGATTAAATCCTTGAGCTACCAACCTAGCCTTATGGGTAACAGTCCCATCATTTCCTGTTTTTACTTTGAATATCCATTTGCACCCAATGGATTTTTCTCCTGGAGGTAATTTGGCATCTTCATATACTTTCATTACCTTTAATGAATTTAGTTCCTTTTCCATTGCCTTTTGCCAATTCTCCTGATCCTTAGCAGGATACATCCTAAGTTCATCTACACTAGTTGGAACTTTAGTTACTTGGCAAACTATACTTGCTTGATACCTATTAGGTGGTCTAGTTACATGTGTAGAACGTCTAGGTATTACAGGACTTACAGGTGAACTTTCCTTTACTACCTGTTCTTGATTATCTAACTCTTCCTGATCAACTGTTTCCACTTGTTCTGGTCCTATTTGCTCTTCGTGGACTTCTTTAATTGGACTTTTTTTATAACTAGTCTTTTCTTTCTGCCTTTTGTAGGGTTCAATAATTACATCATTATCTAAATCTTGCTCTAATCTATTCCATCCTACATGTTCTAGGAATTTTGCACTAGCACTGCAGTAAACTCTAGATGTGTCTGGTTCCCAGAATCTATAAGATCTGTGATTTGATTCATATCCTACAAAAAATAATCTTTTAGCTCTATGCTGCCCTTTGTGTCTGAGTTGTGTAGGGATATGCACCCATGCTGGTGCTCCAAATGTGTGCATGTAACTTAAATCAGGTTTTGTACCATGCCACAGTGTGAATGGTAATTCACCTGTTGTTGAATTAACAACATTATTTAATATATGATTACCACACATTATTGCTTCTCCCCATAAATTGTCAGGTAATTCTGAATCAGATAACATAGTACGTGCCATTGACTGCAGTGTTTGGCCTCGTCTCTCCATAAAGGCATTATGTTGTGGCCTATATGGTGCAGACTTTTTATGTTGAATATCTGCCATCCTAAGTCTACTCTGGAATTTATTATTTGTAAATTCCGCACCATTATCTGTTATAAGAGTTACTAATTTCTTTTTAGTTTTCCTTTCTACAAATTTTAACCAATTCAAGAGATTTAGATACGTTTCAGTTTTGCTCTTCATCAAATAGCAGAACCCATATCTAGAATAGTGGTCCATTATACTTAGTATGTATTGAGCACCTCCTACACTTGGTTTTTTCGGACCTATTAAATCGGCAAATACTACCTCTAAAGGCTCTTTGGTAGTAAATCCATCAACTCTATTTGCCGGTATGACCTTGCTTTTGCTTTGATTGCAGGCAGAACATTGCAAATACTTATTACAAGGTTTCAAGCTTATTCCTTTAGATAGTTGAACAGTTCTCTTAAGCATTTTAAAATTTAAATGCCCTAGCCGTCGGTGTAACAAGTGAATACATTCATCATGAGGTTTCTTATTATCATAAACCTTGTTAGCCACCTCTAAACCATTATCATTTAATACATACAATTCACCTCTTAAAGATGCAGTAATTTTCTTATCTTCTTTTTCAATTATGCAGTTATCTCCCCTAAAGGTAACTACATATCCTAGTTTAACCAAAATTCTAACTGAAATTAAATTAAACTTAAGTTGTGGTACATATAACATTTTTACATTCTCCTTTATGCAAGAACAATATGCTATACCTTGACCTTTAGCTTTCAGTTTCCAGCCATTGGCTAACAATATCTGCTGTGAACTCATGGACATTTTAACAAAATTTTTGTTATCATTTGTTATACAGTGGGATGCTCCACTGTCAACCACCCATAAATTATTTTTTACAGCTCCATTACTATACATGGCTAACTCAAAATTTTTATTTTTCTTTTGATGACTTTTAGTATTCTGGCCAGCATTCTGGCGCTTTGCTTTTTTACAAAACCTTGCCAAATGTCCTCTTCCTCCACAATTAAAACACTTTTTAATTGCGTATGCAGTAAGAGATTCAATATCTTCTTTTTGAGGTTGCTGCCTCCTTAACTGATCTCTTTCAAGCCTTCTTCTGGCCTCTTCAATCAATCTGCCAGTGATATCAGTTAAAGTTAGGCTTTCCTTAGGCAAAATTTCAAGGGAAGTGACGTAGTTATCAAAATTTTCATCTAATGAAGACAGAATTATGTAGACTTGGTGTAGTTCAGAGAAAAAAAGCTCTTTCTCGTGCAGTTCTTGAAAAATGCTTTTCATAGTATTCAAATGACTCAGCATATCACCATTCATTTGGAGATGTGTCCTAAAAAGCTCCCGTGTTAGATTTATGTGTGCACCAACGTTATCTCGGACATAAATCTTCTTCAGCTTCTGCCAACACCCAACAGCCATTTGTTCTCCGCGGATATGAACAAGTTGCTGGTCAGATAGTGTTAGTCCTATTATGCAAAGAGCTTGTTCATTCTTCTGCTTAAAGTCTTCTATCTTTTGACTATCTTCCTCAACCTCCGGATCCCATTCCTCTAGGTTTGGTGGGTTTTCAATTATGTTCCACAGACCTTCTCTTCGTAGAAGTAGACTACATTTCATAGACCATGAAACATAGTTCGTTCCATCCAGCTTAGATATAAGGGACAAACTTTGTAGATTGACTTGTGCCATGTTTTCTATATATGGATATAAAACTATAATTAATAAAACATAGCTTTCTGTTTACTGTAACATGTAACAACACAAACTCTCACTTTTTACATAAATCTGTTTTATCCTAGTTAAACTGACTTTGCAGATTCTGGACCCATAACCTTTATTAAGCCTGGTCCCCCAACCAATGTTAAGGAAACACGCTAAACAGAATGTGCAGCGTTAGTCAGTTAGGCAGACAGGTAAATGTGCGAGATAAGTTTGTATGTTAGTTAACACTCAGTAAAAAGCAGATATGCTTGTGCTATCAAAATATAGTTTATTCCATTTAAGAGTTATAGCATAGTCAAAAACAGTCCATTAGTCATGTATCATTTCAGTCAGTCCATTCGGGGATACTCATTTTGCAAAGTCCGTGTTGAATATTCAATGTCAGTTCACTAACAATAAATCAGTCCGTATTATCTCTTCTCACCGTTGAGAAATCAACACTCCTTTCTCTCTCCCGTTCCAGTAGGAAAAAACGCAGTCATCAATCCATCCAGTAATTAGGGATCATTAAACCAGAGAGCGAGCTGCTGTTGTCTTGCTCCTTTTATGGTGCTTTTAAAACCACACCCTTAATTACATTCTTGCAGTTAAAGTTACACACACTTTAACCACCAAACCATGATAACTTATTTATTATTTTACCTAAACCAGTTAGGGTAAACAATGTTATCCCTAACAAAAGCAACCGTTAGAGATTCTTTGACATTACAGGAATTGTATTAAGTTTTCTTGGTATGCTTCCTTTGCAATTCTTAACAAATTTATTATGGTCTAAAAGTACAAGCTGTTATTATCATTTATTAAATTTATATGCTTCCCATCTCCCCAATAAGGTGACTCTGACTTGACAAATGACTGATCTCTTTCAAATCAGTTAATAACTTTAAAATAATAAAATGTAGTGTTGTTATATTCATTTCTCAGTGTTTATTGTGATCTTTGATTTGCTTTGTTGTTCAATCATTGTAGTTAGTTAGAATCTAGTTCTTAAACATCTGATAGATAGTAAATAGAATTTTGGATTTATAGCATTTCAGAAAGTCAAGGCTCGCTAGACAAATTATTCTGTGAAAAAAAATGTCTACCTATAGAAATGCAGCATGTTTCCTTCATGACATGTTTGGTTTTTGTGCTTAGGAGTTGTTTATATAGAATAACACATACAAGTAATAATTGCTTGTCATGGTACAGCCCAAGAATATGTTCTTACTATGGAAACTATACTGGGTTTGAGTAGGCTTTTGATCAGAAAGAGCTATTATTATAAAAGAATAACAGAGTTGGAAGGGACTTTGGAGGTCTTCTAATCCGACCCCTGCTCAGGCAGGAAACCTATACCATTTCAGACAAATGGTGGTCCAGTCTCTTCTTAGAAATTTCCAATGTTGGAGTATTCACAACTTCTGGAGGCAAATTGTTCCACTGATTAATTGTTCTGTCAGGAAATTTCTCCTTAGTTCTAAGTTGCTTCTCTCCTTGATTAGTTTCCACCCATTGCTTCTTGTCCTGCCCTCAGGTACTTTGGAGAATAAGTTGATCCCCTCTTTTTGTGGCAGCCCCTTAGAAATTGGAACATCTTGGTGGCGCAGTGGTTAAAGTGCAGTACTACAAACTACTTCTGCTGACTGCCAGCTGCCTGCAATTTGGCAGTTCAAATCTCAGGCTCAAGGTTGACTCAGCCTTCCATCCTTCCGAGGTGGGTAAAATGAGGACCCATATTGTTGGGCAATATGCTGACTCTATAAACCACTTAGAGAGCACTGTAAAGTGGTATATAAGTCTAAGTGCTATTGCTACCATGTCATTCCTAGTCTTCTTTTCCATTAAACTAGACATACCCAATTCCAGAAATCATTATGTACTTTTTGGTTCATGCTGTTCTCAGTGATAGGAGTGACTACATTTGTAATATACAAATAAAATGTATTGACTCATATATACATAAACATAAGTTCAGCCAACTGCAAGATTGTTAAAAGTGAAAGGAACTCTTCCCAAGAATTATCTAGTCTCTTCTTCATCAGAGTGCCTTAAGAGAGTTAATAGTGCTTTTAATTAGGCGGGCAGTAAGAGGAAATTCACAGACATGCAGATTTAACTATATTCATTTATCTGGATAAAAACCATCTGCTACTGTGCAGAACACTATTGGATTGACGCTGATTATTGTAGGCACTATTGACCTTTTTGGACGTTATTCCCCACTATTTGGTACTTTTAAAGAAAAGGTAGAAACATCCTGTAGCTTAGTCTTGCACATATTGTGAATTCTTCAACACTGGAAGTTTTTAAGAAGAGATTGGACCATTTTTTTGAAATTGTATAGGGTTTCCTGCCTGAGCACTAAAAGACCTCCAAGGTCCCTTCCAATTCTGCTGTTCTATTCCTATTCCTATTCCATTCCATTCTATTCTATTCTATTTGTCCTTTAGGAGGTAGCACTTGAGATAATACTTTCATGAGCTTGTCTGAATGTCCCAAAGGTGCTTTTTCAAGAGGTAACTGGACTTTCTGATTTTTCTTTGAAGACATTTCGCTTTTCATCCAAGAAGCTTCTTCAGTTGTGACTGGATGGTGGGGAATGGAAGGATATATACTCCTTGCAGGCTTGTCTGAACAAGACAAAGTAAACAAAATCAGACCTGATTTGTAGAAAGATAGAAAAATTATCTCAGCTAAGAACCACACTTCCAAACTGGAAATTATATCTCCATGTAGTCATCAGTCAGTTGACCTTAATATGAGACTTTATATGTATATAACCAACCATAGGATTTCCTTATTTGACTTCTCTGCTCAATCTGAGGAGCAAAGAGGAATTGAATGCAAGCAAAGGTAAGCAACTTGGAACTTTTATGACCTTCTCAATCAGTTTTTGAGCATAAGGACTTTGTTTACATATTATTTCCCATCATTTTTACTTACTCTATCAAATAACAAGGGCTCCATCCAGTACCAAAGGAAATTCTGTATGAGTAAACCATTATTTTTCAAAATAACAGACTTATTTACAATGGTTGTCTCCAGATATGTTGATCTGCTATTCTTATCATTCCTCATTAGGATATCTAATAACTATGCTGATTAGATGATAAGCATTAATTTTTGATTGGATGCAGTATGGTCACCTCTAACTGAACTCTTACTTTTCCCCCTCTTTTTATAGATAATAGTTAAAAAATGGTCAATTCCTTGTCCTCTGCCACTAAACTTTGCTACAGGATATTCCCAGGTATATAAAGTACTTTAAATCTGAAATTTATTGTTCTTGTATTTTCTACAAGCCTATTATTTCAGAATTATGAAGTGTTATACAGTAAAAATGATGAGGACCCAGATTGTTGTGGGCAATATGCTGACTCTGTAAACCACTTAAAGAGGGCTGTAAAGCACTATAAAGCGGTATATAAATCTAAATGCTATTGCTATTGCTTGAACAATAATTTATAGTACTTTGAAATATGAAACAGATGGTTTGCTGAACTAGAGATACAGTATATATTACTGTATCACTAGAAGTGCACGATCCAAGAGTATAGGTTTTAAATGCAACATACCTATGTCTTTTCCTCATTAATTTATACAGATGCATTGGACTATAAAGAAACAGAGATTCTGGAAAAGAACTATTCATCTAGAAAAATTTATCACTGAATAAGTTTCCCTCCATATCTTAAACCATTTCTGTTTTGTGGGTAGTTGCAATGGACTACTACATGGTTTTGAAAGTAATTGAGGATTACTTTAAAGCGATTAGTATAAATATGGCCTTCATTAAATCGTCTTTGTAAGTTCATTGGTAGGAATTTGAAATAGTTTTAAAATTATGTAATTTGAACCTAGCTGATGTGCTTTTTTGATTTTGTTTTACACAGATTTCAAACTCTACTGGAAACTGTAATGCACATCTTTTTAATTTCTCCAAAGAGGTAATCTAAAATATTCTTTTGACCATTTAAAAGAGTTTACAAAAATGTACTGAAGCATTAGAATTATTGATAGAAGAAAATATTTGTAGCTCAGGCTTGAACTGTAGGGTTCATTAGAATTATGAGATTAGAATTAGCCAGAGATTCTCATTATGACTGTTTTTGTGTGTAGTACTTTCTAAGGATGATAAATTAAATTGGGAATCTGTCCTAAATCTGACGTTTCCAGTGGAGAACCTCTTTAATGTTAGCTACCGCTCCCTTTCCCCTGATCTTTTACACTGATAAAATATTTTAGTTTATTTTTTAAAAGGATGCTTTGCAAGCTATAAAGACTTCACCACGGTTATTATTTCCAGTAATGTCTTGAGCCCCAAATGAATTCTGCAAGTTTTCTTAGAAAATAAAAATGGTGGGAAACTGCAGCCCAGTATTTTAGTTGAAACTGCATTCACCTGTCCAGAAAAAAAAAAGAGAAAAGCAAAGATAATAGGGCACACAGGGCAACAGACTGCCCCACAACATTTTGGTAAATGGGTGCTTTGTAAGTCATAACATTTGTCATCCAGCCATGTTATGGATATATATATATGGTGTGTGGTTGTAGAAAGAGAGAGGGAGGGAGAGAAAGGGAGAGGGAGAGAGAGAAAGAGAGAGAGAGAAAGGGAGAGGGAGGGAAAGAGAGAGAGAAAGAGAAAGAAAGGCAACACATATTTCTGTCTTCAATAAACATATTCAAGGCAGTCAGAACCCCACAGTAAAACATAGTGGAATCAGTGCAACAATTGTTGACTTTTTTTTTTTTCAAGAGTTTAAAAATAAGTTTCAAACATTTGCAGATTTTATTTCAACATTGTATTTTTATTTTGTTAGACTGCATATGCCATTCCAACTATGGCTTTCTCATTTCTCTGCCATACATCGGTACTGCCAATTTATTGTGAGCTCCAAAGGTAACATTTAATTTGTAAGTGCAAATCATTTAAAAAACAGGAGTAGAAGTATTGAAATTTGGAAAAGATGCATTTGTTTTTTAATCTAGTGTGGATAATATTGAATGAGGCTATTTAGGCTCTTAAGTGTAACTCCTGGTCTGCAGGATTCCATATTAATCATCCCAGATAGGTGACAGTTTAACCTCAATTTGATCACTTCCTATTTATTTATTTAAATTTAGCCTGACTTCAAACAACTCTGGGCAGCTAACATATTAACATTCACGAACAATAGAAAGAAAATGAATGTCTGGAATAACATATTGCCCTCCCCCTCCCCCCCCCGTCAAAATGGAACAGTACAACAAAATAACACATTTCCCCAAACTGATATTCGCTTAGCTAATCTCCTGCTTGGGAGCAAAGCCAGGTTTTCAAGTACTTATGGAGCACCCCTTGGAAAGGAGCTACACAAAGAGAAGGGGAGCCCCCTAGCTCAATGGGATTTTTAAAAATGAGAAAATATAATTGCTTACTTTGATGTACTGAAGCATCTTCTATATCATGAAAGGGTTAAAGATCCACCAGTGTTGTATCCATTTTGCTAAAAGATCCTTTTGGGGGGGCCACCTGCTTGGAGACTCAAGGTCCTGAAGCACCTTGAATTAGCAGCATATAAGTCAGTAGTGAAATGCTACCAGTTTGGCCCGGTTCAGCCAACAGCTCTGACGATCAGCTGAGACGAAAAGGAGAAAAATGCAGGATTGGTCCTCTCACCTGCCCCTGTGTTTTTCTGTTCTTTATTCTCTCAGCTGATTGGTGTGGCAGAGCCTCAGCTAGTGTTTGGAAAGCTGCGCGCGCACACGTGAAGTGCGCGATCACTGAACTGGTAGGGAAACTGGTAGAATCCCATCACTGATATAAGTGTTCAGGTATTTTACAATTGGATAATATCGAGTATGGAGAAGTAAAATGTGATGAATAAAGAATACATGCAAAGAGTGAGAAAAGTGCTAAAGACAAATTTGAATTCTGGAAATACCTGTTGTGGCCTGCCAGCGGCCAGTGGAGCTGATGGCAGATTTGGACAGTGAGGAGCTTGTGAGGAGGAACATGGGCCAGTCCTGGAATCTGGGGAAGGCTCTGACAAGTGCTCTGCATCGGGGCAAAGATGGGGTCAGGGCCGTCTGATAGTTATCAGCTGCCTTCAGAGTTGGAGATCAGTGGGGCAGAGGAACAGCTGGAGCCTGTTCCTAATATGCGCATGCACAGAGCTGTCAGGAGAAAGGAACAGTTAAGGAACAAGGGTCGACTTGGGACTTGGGAGTAAAGGCACAGGTGGACGGTGAATACCCCCCTCCTATAGGGAATAAAAAGGAGCGAAAGGGGAATGGTGTTTGCAGGAGACAATTAGTTCATTTAATTAGAGTGAAGATTTGTTCCTGACTCCTTGCCAAGTATTTTCTGCTACAGTGTTTGCACTTGGAAGCTATTGACCTGGCAATTCTCCAAGCCTGATAAGGTCTGTGATTGTAAATAACTCTTGAAAGACTGTTTGCCGAGACATTGCTGGATGTGAATGAGAGGAATTCACATTAGCCTAAATAAAAGGGGTTTTGTCAGGACAAGGACTCTGCTTGTGATTTTGTGAAGCCTAGGTCAGAACAATATCATCGAAGTCATCAATACCTGGGCCATACCTATGATACACTGCAGGAATTATTAACTGGCACAAGCCAAAGTGGACAGTTTGGGCAAAAAAACCAAGAAAGCTTATGAGTATTCACTATACAATACTTCCCCATTGACATTGATAAATTATACCTGCCCTGCAGAAATGGATGCAGAGATTTATTTCAAGTCAGATAAATTGTTGAACAAGTAAAGCATGCATTGGCTGATTACATAGAAGACAACCAAGTACAAGAATTGATGCAAGTTAAAAATTGGAACTTACTAAATGTGCAGGAAACAAAACATGAATATTGAAATACCGTAGCAAAAACAAGAACAGAATCCGGGCAAGGAAAAGCATTATATAATCAATTTCTACCCCCCCCCCCCCAAAATCAAGGGATAGGTAGAAAAACATTTTTTTTTTAATGACTGAAAAAATGTCTATTTCAGCATACATGGTTTTAGCATAATTCTGTTCATATATATGCATGCAAAGAATCATAATACTGTCTATTGAGACCCTAGAATTATGCCTTCTCTGTGGCAGTGCCTGCCTTCTGGAATGAAGTTTCTCCAAGATCTGGCCTCACCCTGCTGGTGTTTTGAAAGGCCTTGAAGACTTGAATACTTCAAAGATACAGGCCTTTGGCAAATATAATTGAAGCCCCCATTTCTTTTTTATTACTATTTTATTACTATTATTTATTAATAATATTAATATTATTATATTATTATTTAATATATTATTATTGTTATCCCTGCCATCTTTGCTCTAAAAAAGAGCAAAAAAAAGTCTTCTATTGTTGTCTTGTTTTAAATGTCTTTAACAATTTATCAACTGCCTGGAGTTGTTGGGAGTCAGACAGTATATAAATTATGAAATTTATATTTATTAAATTATAATTAGTAGTAAATAAATAGGAAATAGTGAACAACATTATTTAGAATAGATGGTGGTTTTTCAGCAGACCATTGAGAAAAATATGAATATGAGAAAGAAATTACACTGAATGATTTGGTGCTTTCGAAGAAGCCTACAAATGGTCTTCAATTCTGGAGTATTTTGTTTGAATATGGAGTTGACACTATTGTAAGGGCAAGCTGAATGGGTAAAAATGGAGTATGTTTATATATATGTTTGTATGAAGTTTGGAAGCTATCTAATTGCAAAATTACTTGGGCAGCTTACCCTAAACATTTAGGGCGGGGGTGTCGAACTCACAGCCTGTGGGCCGGATGTGTCACGCCCAGTTTAGCAAAGAGGGAAAAAGTCCTGGTACATCACATGACACCACTATGATGATGCACATTTGACACCTCTGATTTAGGGAATGGTTCATTAAGTAGAAAACAAAACAGATCTATGATACTCCTTGGCTGTTTAGTGTGTTTATGGCTAATTGTGTAAGGACTGCTTATGTAAGGGTGCTATCTAGTTGGTTTGTTCTGATTGAGAACCAGTGGTTAAATTGACAACCCAAAACAATGCTAGGTATTTCCCTTCAGGAAATGGAGGGAATGGAGTCCCGGAGTTAACCTTAGCACTAGCTTAACTTAATCAACAGTAGAGACTCTATCCCCTGTTCCTGCTGGATTATGAACTCTTGTGTGTATGGAATAGTCCTACCCCAGAGTTGACAGAAGGAATTGACTAGCTCTACGCACGGGTGCGTAAACACACACACACACTTTCCTCACATTCATGCAACTTGGGCCAGCTTCTTCATTGACTCTGGTCCTTGCATTATTTGTCCAAAGTGCTCGATTTAATATTTAATTTCATTATTGCAGCCAGTGAGCAGTATGTTTTACTTCATCTAGAAGGAAAGTATATGTTCTATCAGTCTAAGTTATTTTCAGCAATTTTCTACAGAACCATAATTGAAAGGCGGCGATTTTCTTTGTTTATCCTTTTGGATGATTTATCTTTCATAGCTGTAAGTTATAAGAAAACCATAGCTTTCTCAGTACATACCGTTGTGATATTTCTGTATTTTAATATTTTATCTAAATTTGCCTAAGTAGCATGCACCTTTTTATTTCATGGCAACAGTCACGATCCCTTGTGAACTTTGGGGCCAAGGAATATGAAGTCTGTCAAGTGAAGATGTGAAGAAGAAATTAATTGAATTATTAAAAATTGAAATCTTCTGAAAGTTCCAAAAGGCTGTTCTCTAAGTCTCTGTAATATTCCATTCAAGAATTTGTTTCTTGGGGTGGGATGTAAGGTGTGTGTGTGTTGAAGGACGCTGTTATCCATTGGTTAACAGATTAAACATTCACCTGTAGAGATTTGTGTTTCTATGAATTCCTTTCATAATGCCACTTTTTTCTCTTTTTGTAGTCCATCCAAAAGCAGGATGCAAAAGGTTGCCAACACAGGAATTGCTCTCAGCTTCCTAGTTTATTTTCTGTCAGCGCTGTTTGGATACCTCACTTTTTATGGTATGTTATCAAATATTAATTTCTGTTTATTAATAGGGAGATAAAGCAGAAACCCACAATATAGGGACCAGAGGTGGTATTCAGCAAGTTCTGACCAGTTCTGGAGAACCCGTCGTGGAAATTTTTAGTTTGGAGAACTGGAAAACACCACCTCCTACTGGCCCCGCCTGCTTCTATTCTCTGCCTCCCACATCCCAGCTGATCAGCTGGGTCTTCTTTTGTTGCCCTGCCCAGGAGAATGGAGCAGGAAAACAGGTTAGTGGGGTGAGGAGGGAAAAGAGATTTTACAGTATCCTTCCCCTGCCACACTCACCAAGCCATGTCCACCAAACCATACCATGCCTACCAAGCCATGCCCACAGACCCAGTAGTAAAAAAAAATTGAATCACACCACTGATGGAGATCCAATATACCATAGTGGGCAGCTTGTAGGCACTTAGATTACCATCTAATGGTGCCTTCTTTGACCTGCTGGCATTGCAGTTTCAGTGAGGAATGCAAAGATGGATCCTCTTAATTGATTTCCCAACATGATTGGGTTCCTGGCAGCTATCAATTAGCTGTTGGATAGCCTTCTTAGGGCTGTAACAACATTGGGGTAGAAGGTTCAACTTCTCCCTAAGCTTTCTGTCCAACATTGACTGCAATCCTTAGAACTGAAAAAAGTTGTCCCTTTTGCTTCTTATATCACATAGTTTACTAGAGGCAGGGTTTTTACATAGAACAATTACTTATGCAAATTCACCTCAAGGTCCCCCCAGAGAACTTCTCTCAGTATATAATGCAAGCTTAAATACCAATGTAAATATATTATCTGTGCCCTAAAGTGGGTTTTCCAAGTAACATTTGTCAAGCAACAAGCACAACAGTAATGACCATCTGAAAAAAAAACCTAATGTATGTTGTAGCTCCACGCTTTTCAAATGTACAAACAGAAACAATTTCTAGACATTCAGTCTCTAAGCTATAAGTTCAATCACCAGCATATGCTTCCTTTGACTACAGAACTATTTTTGTTTCTCTGCATAAGCGTACCAAGATAATATAGAATATTTAGATAGTTTGGGTTCATGTGCAAGGGAGGGTGGAAAATTGAAATACTATAATTGTAGACATTGTAACAATGAAGCCATTGTTCATCTTGAGAAAGTATAATTGATTTTGAAGGGATGAGCTTGGCTAGTGGCTGATGGCAGCCTCAAGCATTCCTGAAAATTGATCTACAATATTATATATTGATCTACGACATTCACACATAAGTATTTATGTTTTTATGATGTTTATATATACTACCTTTTTCATCACATATATTAAATTAAGCCAGTTTTCACAAAAATGAAACAATCAAACACACTTAATTAACTTAGTGCTGCTTATATCAAACATTCCAAAATCCATACAGGAATATCTTTATTAAGCCAACTGAAATTTTCTAGAATAATAGTAAACCTTTGAGTTTCCATGAACTCTTGATTAAAAGTTGATTAAAAGCCAGGAAAAAAAAATTGACAGGGTGGTTAGGGGAAGAATGTGGCAGATATGAGACTGATATTTGAGCCATGTCTGTTTCAGTTTATATTCTTAAATTCTTGAACCTCGCCCCCTTCTTTTAAAAAAAAAACTTTGAACCGTCTTACATGATGAAGAGACCATGGAAACACAAAAGCCTGCAAATATTTGTGATAGCTAAGCCTAAGAAAGACCAGATAAATCTGTGGATTTTAGTTAGTTTCTCATGGCTATCATTGCTTTTAAATAAAACAACTATTCAAGCTGAAGTTATTCAAATCGTGTTTTTTTTAGTCAAAAATAATCATGCATAAATTTAGTCTTCTGGTGTTTCTTTAAATCATCTTCTAGAACAGAGAAGAATATTGCAGTAATAGACTGAGCCCCTATTTATTTACAATGTGAGAATTAGGAGTTGCTACTTAATATACTTTAAATAATTTCAGACCGTGTGGATTCAGAATTGCTCCAAGGATACAGCAAGTACTTCCCCCGTGATACACTCATCATGACAGTAAAACTGGGAATCTTATTTGCTGTGCTGTTGACAGTGCCTCTAATTCACTTTCCTGTACGTATTGCAAAATATTTGATTTGCTTGTCTAGCCGAACTTATTCTTAATTATTTGCAGGCCCTATAAGCAGTTTGGCTGCCTTACTCATACTTCAAATAGATCATAATGTTCATGTCTTTTTTATGAACATTAACAGCAACAGAGGAATGAGACCTAAACCAGTATACTAATTTGTTTTGTGCTTGTTTGAAAAAGAAAGTTTTAAATTTAAGCTGACTTATAGCATTGCAATTTGCAGAATATGATATTCTTAAAATAGTTTTGGTATGCACATCTGTGTGTGTTTTCTTTTCGTTTGGCTTTTAAGTTAGCATGCAGTGTAATAAGTAAATGAAAGCTAGCAAAAATAAGTTTTAATGATATTCTGCAAGCTTATTTTTAACAGGGGTTAATACAAAACCACAAAACTGCTGCTGGTCTTGGCCTTTTTCAAATTCTCATCTTGAAGTTTTTGCTGTTTGGGAACTAAGCAAAATAATAATCCAGTAAAATATTTTTTATGGTCACTTAGTAGGCAGAAATGGTATTGAGAACATTTCCCTATGGCTAGTTTCCCATTTATGCATTCTGTTTTGAAGGATGACAGTTATATAGAGAGAAAACCTAACACATAAGAAACTTTCTATTCGTACATAGTTGGATTTCTTCCAATGTGTTGATCCCTGCTGTCAGTCAGTAAGTTTAGTTAGCAATGCAAATGGAGTTACAATCATAGTAAATATATGTAGAGATTCTCAGTCATCCAGGTCATAGTTGTCCCAAAGGTGCTTTTTCAAAAGGCAACTGGACTTCCTTGGTTTTTTTCTTGAAGACATTTCATTTCTCATCCAAGAAGCTTCTTCAGTTCTGAATTAAGACTATTAAGATAGTTGCGAACTTATTCGATGAGAAGCGAAATGTCTTTAAGAAAAACAAATCCAATTGCCTTTTTAAAAAGCACCTTTGGGTCTCAGTAAATAAATGTTATTTGTGCTATTGATTTTTTAATTATTGTATTGACATGCTTTTTAAATCTTTTGAATTCTACAGGCAAGAAAAGCTGTAATGATGATATTTTTTTCACATCTTCCTTTCTCCCTAATCCACCACATTTTCATCACTTTAGTACTAAATGCAATTGTTGTTTTGCTCGCAATGTATGTGCCTGACATCAGACAACTTTTTGGAGTAGTTGGTAAGTTTATCTGATCTTCTTCCTATTCCTGCATTTTGAAATCCATTCATTTAGAGAAGGGATCCCCAACCACCGGGCCCTGGACCGGTACCGGTCTGTGGAACATTTTCTACCAGGCCACCGGTTTGCTGGGCGCCGCCATCTTGTTTTGATGAGAAAGTGCTTCCGGTGAGCTTTTCCGGTTGGAAAGCGGTGTTTGGGTCCTGAAGGAATCCTCGCACCTTAGTTTCATTGAAAGGGGTGGTGGTGGCTTCAAACAAAACTAAGGTGCGAGGATTCTTTCAGTACCCAAGGCAAGGCGAGCCAAGTGACCGTCCCGAAGCCTATCGACAAAGGTACAAAGGAGGAGTTGAAGGTGGCGGGGAGAAGCGGGGGATGGCTGGCCGGCCGGTTGCTCAGCTTGCCTTTCCATGCGTGCTGATGCCAGTGCCAGGCCGCAGATCATTTTGTGATGCCGGTACCGGGCTATGGCACAAAAAAGGTTGGGGGCCATTGATTTAGAGCTTACAAAGACTTATTATCCTATCTTTTTCCAGGGTCTACCACTTCAACATGCTTACTCTTTGTATACCCTGGACTATTTTATCTTAAGATCAGTACAGAGGACTTTATATCATGGCAAAAACTTGGGGTAATGTATTTTTTTCTTTTTTTAAAAAAAAAAACTTGTTCAGATTATCAGTGTTTTAAGTTGCATGTACTAATTTATGAATTAATTTCTGATTTGTTGAATATCTTAAAAATATGCCATATGCTGCCCTGGAACTACATTAATGTGAATAGTGCTAATGGTATATAACAAGGGTTGATGTACTATAAGACAGAATAATAACGTGCACTTCTACATCTAATACTGTCTATTCTAATTTACAACAATCCATGGCCTGTAAACAAAATATTTATAATTGCTCTTTCTGAAATCCCTTTCATCTAAGGACTGACATTTGGAATTTGCTTTCTGCTAAATGCGCTAAAATACTTATAAGAAATGTGCAAAGGGACATAATCTTGTTGTGTGAAAGATATCTGCATTTGTCTGGGCTCTCTTCCTACACATTCAGTAATCTGTAATTCATTTTCTTCCTTTCCCAGCACAAATACAGTCAAATTTATATCTTAAAATGTCGCCAACTAGAAAATGCAGACCATGAAGTTCAAAAATGATCTGCCATAATTCTGCAATAAATAATTTCATCATTCCTCATCCAGACAATGTCATTGGAGACCCCTAATAAATCTATTCATTTGGTTTGAAGTCAATACTATCAGGCACAAAAGTACGCTGCCCTCCCCACCCCAGTAGTGGAGTTTTCCTTATATGAAGCACTTAGGGAGAAATGTATCAATATTTGGCTGCTGTTCTGTCTGGGTAACTATGAATTTTTGGCAGATGCTTTTCTGCATGTCTGGATTACTTCAAATTTTGAAATGCTAATGAAACTTCAGCATGTTTCAGATTTGGAATGAGGGTTTTTTTTTTGGAGGAGGAGGATGCTTACTTTGATTTGGACATCTCTTGCATCTGCATGAATCAGTCCACTTTGGTTTGGCATTTGGCCAGTTGTTTTGCACAGCTCTTATTGCTATAGCCATCGTCAGTTGACAAGGCCAGTTCTGCTAAAATCATTTCCTAAGCTACAAATCTAACTTGTTTATTGCAGGGTGTTGTCCTTTTCTCAACAATACCCACATATCCATCTGAAAATGTATTGATAGGATGTGTTTTAAATGCAACTCTACCAGTAGCTAAAAAGTAAAATGATGCCACTACAATAATTGCTTTAATTAACAAAAGATTAATTGATTTCTGCTTTTAAGATTCTTCTGTTTGTCTCACTTTTATTCACAGGCTTGTGCCCTGCTCATTTTTGGCCTCCTTGTTGGTCTTCTCAGTTTATCAATAATCATGTACAGTTGGGTCCACCATTGAAAGTATTCCTGCCTGCTAAAATCTAGAATTGTACATAAGAAGAGCTGCTAAAATGAATCATTTCCACAGTGTTTTAAATAAAATTATTCTGCCCAGTGCTGAAGAGAGTTGAGCTGTGGTGTTCTACAGAAGTCTGTGTTATCTTGCATACTAACAACTACTTGGAATAGCTGGAGGAATTAATTTAGAAGTCTAGAATGAAATGCTCTCATTATTTGATCATATTCTGCTCTACTGCATCTTACCATCTAGTCCCTAAAAAAAACCAAAACCCTTACTGTTGTCTAATCTTGATAATCGCCTGGATGAGGATTATAAAGCTGAAATTCAATCTAGACAAGCTGGATGTAATGTTGGTAAGGAAAAAAAATTAAGGTGATTAAAGTGAAGCTAGTTCTGAATGGGGTTGTTTTCCTTTAGAGTCAGCATATTTGCACTGGCATTTGGCCACTCTCTGTTACTGAATTTGCAGATGGCAGTAGTGAAAGGGAACATGTTTGCCCAATGGCAGCCATTGTGCCAGCTGCAATCCTTCCTGAGCCAGTTAGCTTTAATGTCCATGATCCATGCGTTGGTTCTGTGGAGCTACTCATGAAAAATATCCAAAAATGGCAATTTGTAAAATGTAGCAATCAGGCTGCTGATTGGAGCAAGGTTCAGGTTCATATGGTACTTGTACTGAACATTTCTCTTGGCTACCTTTGGCTGCAAGGTAAAATTTAAGATATGTTACTAGAAGTCAGAATCTGTCTAGCACAGGGTGCAGCACCAAGATCTAGCTGCATTCACAGATGTTTCCAATTTAAAAAGAACTTCCTCTGGTTTAGTATCATAGAAGATCCATTGGAGGAGATTATTTCAGTTTATAGCCCTGATGGACCTGTATTATAGGGCTGTGTGAGAGTAGTTCCCATTCTACTAGAGTGCACATATTCTCAGAAAGTAGCTACTATACAACTAACTCTTTTATCTTTGGTTAATGTACATTGGGAATTGGGAATCTTTCTTGTCTCAATGTAGTGTTGATCGGGCTGCTGTTTGACTTTCTAAAGCCCTGAATGAAAAGTATAGTGCTTAAGGTGCCAGACTAGAATGGTTCTAACTCTGTCTTAGGCACAAAGCTGGGTGGGTGACTTGGGGCCAGTCACTGTCTTTTGGCATTATCAGTCTCATGTATTTCTTTACCCTATAAGCAGTAGCTAGCTGGTGTAGTTGTATGCGGAAGCAATATCATGTTACGATGTTTATTTCATGTCTTTGATGTGATAATATAATTAACCAGAGATTGAAGGTCTCTCATAGCTCTGTCAGTTTGTACTATGGCAACTGCCTGCCTTTCTGGTAGATCCTAGTAGACAGGAATCATGACCATATGAGCTTGTTCCACTTTATAATAAAGTCATATGAACAGAAACTTGCAAGTCTTAGAATACAAATCTCCTGCCATCTTTTTAATAGCACAAGAATTTAGGGATGGAATGTTATGGGACCCTAGAATGCCTTCTTTGTTGGTGCTCCTGCCTCTCTATGAGCCCCACATGGCCCAATCCAGATGTCCTTTAGGACTTGGTTCCTCCAGCAGGCCAGGCCATGGGGCCAGTGGTATGCTGTGACTAGTTTAATTTTTTGTGTAGGAGCCCTGGTTTCACAGTAGTTAGAACACAGTACTGTAGGCTAACTTTGCCCACCGTCTGGAGTTCTACCGTGACTCACTCAAGATTGATTCAGTTTTCCATTCTTCTGAGCTCAGTAAAATAAGGGCCCATATTGTTGGGGACAATATTCTGATATTGTAAACCATTCAGCTAGTGCTGTAAAGTAATATGGAGTGGTACATAAGTTTAAGTGTTACTGCTATTGTATTCCTGGACAACTATTTATTATCTGACTCTTCTTTTACTGTTATATTGTATTTTTAAATTGTCCTACATACTGCCTTAAGTAATTTGATGATTTGGCAATCTTAGAAATCCAATAAAAAAAGTAAATAAAAAGTAAATCCAATAAAATAAAAATTGCAGTGGGGAGAAATAGTCTTGTGTATTGTTGCTGTGCGTTAGCGAATAATCCTCTATTGGGGAACAAATGTGGAAAGGTTATGGCTAAAATCCAATAAGACAGGTGGTCTTTTGAGAACATTTTGTTGAAACTGATTGAAATGTTGCTGCACCTGCTCCTGTCAGTTTTACAAAAACAGCTTGCAGAACTCCTCCATCCTCCTTCCTTGCAGAAAACTTGGATTCGCAAAATGACGCCTGGTCCAGTCTAAGTTTAATTAAAGCTGCCATTCAAGACAATTTACACTGCAGTAGAGAAGTAAGAAATTGTTACTGTGCCTGTCAACATGTTCTAACTTTGCAAACTGAACTCTAAGACGTCCATCATTTTTATACTTTATACTTTATTATATTTAAGGATAGAAATCATGAATTAATAATATGGTAAAGTTAAGTTCTTTTCAAGTGCAAATGTGCATTAAGAAATCTCCATTGTAAGAAGCTTCTGTAATGTCTACAAGAACCTAATTCAAACCATATGAATATAACTTGGTAAAGTCATTTCATGCAGCTGTATCTTCTTAAAAATCTAAATGTGATTGTGTTTGGAGAAGGGAATGTTACTAGTTAGTAACCACTACTGCTTTCTGAAAATCTTATTTTTTAAAAAGAAAAAAACAAGGTGGAATTTAGACATTTTCTCCATGATGTGTGGAGTCCCTATCATAACAGAGGTTTCTATACAAGAACTCTTTATATAAATTCTGCCTGGAAGCAGAAAAGTAGCCAGCTTGATCGGTTTTGACATCAGATGCTTAAAAAAAAGAATCAGGATTGCCATGTTATCCAAAGTGATGAACATCTGAAATAATCAGAGCATTTTTTGACCCTGATTGCTGAATTACTGTCGTGGGGGCAGTGCTGCCATTTCCAAAATGGCTGTCTCTGAGGAAATGACCACCCACAACCCACTTGGCAAATTCTGGAGCCCAAGAAACTGTTAACTCACCCACAGCTACAGAACTCCTCCAACCCTGACTCAAATGCCTGGGGAACAGCTAGGTCTTCAATCAGCAAAAATGCTGGAAAATGAATTGTTAATACAGGTAGTCCTCAACTTAAATACCAAACAGTTCATTTAGTGACCATTTGAAGTTACAATAGGACTGAAAAAAATGACTTATGGCCATTTTTCACACTTTTGAAAGCATCCCCATTGTCACAGGAAGATGTTCAGATGCTTGGCAACAGATACATATTTATGAGTGTCCCAGGGTCATGTGTTCCCCTTTTGCGACTTTCTGACAAGCACATTGAATGGGGAAGCCAGATTTACTTAACAACTGTATTACTAATTTAACAACTGCAGTGATTCACTTAACTTTGCTAAACAAATAATCCCCTCAACACTGTCCAACTATTTACAAAGTCTGCACTATTACTGTTAATCTTTTCATCACTCCTTATCACCCATCCCCTCCCACTTGTGACTGTATGACTATAATTTTGTTGCTTGCATCCTTACGATTTATAGTTTCTTAGTATGATTTGTTTGCTTATTGTACCCTATCACTATCACTAACTGTTGTACCTTATGATTCTTGACTCTTGATGAATGTGTCTTTTCTTTTACGTGTACTGAGAGTGTTTGCACCAAGACAAATTCCTTGTGTGTCCAACCACACTATTTCTAAATTCTATTCTATTCTAACAAATATGTTAAGAAAAATTGTAAAATGGGGCAAAACTCACTTAACAAATTTCTTACTTAACAATATACATTTTCAGCTAGTTGTGGTCGTAAGTTGAGGATCTGTAATAAGCCTCCCTTTGGATTGAAAATTCTTCACAGGAGTTAATGAAAAGAAATGCAATAATTAAGAGTAGCAAAGCAGAGAAAGAACTGAACTGTAAAGTAGCAAAAGGAAAAAAATCCTCTCTATGTAGAGTTTTAATCATTAAAAATGCAGATTTTTCAATGTTTCTTGGAAGGCTGGATATGAAGCAGTTGAAGAACTTCACTTGGATTAGGTTCTAGCATCTTTGTAGAAAATGGTTTTATTCTACCTGAGATAAGCATGTACCAGTAGAGGAACCTGGAACAAGTGTTCAACATTTTCTTACCTGGAG
Source organism: Hydrophis major (assembly GCA_033807585.1). Taxonomy (NCBI): domain Eukaryota; kingdom Metazoa; phylum Chordata; class Lepidosauria; order Squamata; family Elapidae; genus Hydrophis; species Hydrophis major. The sequence goes on from CM066328.1 coordinate 32,577,346, forward strand.
CATTAGGTCAGAAGTATTGCTATCATTTGTACATGCCATTTGAAGATTTTTTAAAAAATCTATTTGCTTAAGGTAATACCAGATTATATCTAAACCATTCTGTGGCAATGCTTTCCAAGTAGAGTGTTACGAATTTTACAAAGTGTAGAGGATGGTTTAATTTTCAAGTTCATTGTTCATGTGATGAATGTGGGGGAAATAGTCTTATTTGCATTTCTATTATATTTGTACCAGAATAGCCTGCAAGTTTTGCTTTGCCTTCAACATATCTTGGCAAATCTAATATTATTTGTGGAATAAAATCAAAAAAATAATGCTATTTATTTTCCAAATTTCCAATTATCCTAAAGGCTGAGGAGACCTTTTGTCTTTGTTTGTAAATTCGATGCTCAAAGGCAGTAAGTTTCTCAGGAAAATAACAATTTAACGTAAAATTATGAAATTAAACCATAGGCCGGGTTATGACAAGAATTTGGAGTTAGGAGCTCCTCATTATTTCCAGATGGACGGATAGAGTTTAATTCTGGCTGAAAGCTTACAAAAGCAACATTGCCTTCTGAGCACTTCTGTCTATGTGCCTAAGCTTCTCACCAAGAGCAGAAATTTTCCTGCCCCACGTCTGCTCCAGCATTGTTCAGTTCCAAACCAATTGACCCATTTCCCCATAGAGTTTATGCTGTCTACCGGCATTCTATACTGATATTTTTCTTTCACCACTTGAAATGTTCATAAACCAGTTATGGCCTAAAATACTAAAAACATATGCAAAAGGACTGCTAAATATAGTTCATCTCAATATTTCAGTCCTTTGCTGCCTTTTGCCTATTTAGTTCCCTTTGCTGCATACATACATTTGTGTTCCTACTATTTTTTTTATTTCTTTCCTTTCCTTTCTGATTTGATAGTTTTCTTTGTTCTATTCTCCCCTCCCAATTTTTCATAATGTATATTCATAGGATGTGAAGCCTGTTATAAAAAAGTTAATATAGTTGTTTGTATGTAGGTTTGTCCCCTGAATATTCTTTAATACAGAGGTCCCAACCCCTGGTCCATTGACCGGCAGCGGGCCACGGCATGCCAGAAACCGGGCCAGTAAATAAGTGAAGTCCCATCTCTGAGATGCAAGCAGCACACAAAATCATGCCCTCTCTGGTCCACAGGAAAATCTCCATGGAGCTGGTCCCTGGTGCCCAAAAAGTTGGGGCCACTGTATAACGTGAACTCAGTCTTTCTGTAATATTACAGTAAAGGTAAGGTTCCCCTCACACATACATGCTAGTTGTTTCCAGCTCTAGGGGACGGTGCTCATCTCCGTTAGAAAGCCGAAGAACCAGCGCTGTCTGAAGATGTCTATCCATGATCATGTGGCCAGCCGAAGGCGCACGGAATGCTGTTATCTTCTCACTAAGTGATCCTTATTTTCCTACTTGCATTTTTACATTGCTTTCGAACTGCTAGGTTCTAGAAGCTGGGACAAGTAACAGGAGCTCACTTGGTTATAACCGCCAAACTGCCGACCTTTCTGATCGACAAGTTCAGTGTCTTAGCCACTGAGCCACCACGTCCCTTAATGTTACAGTAGCTAACCCAATAACAGACAATGATCATCTCCATATCGGCATAATGTTTACATCAGAACAAATCTGTCTGTTATTGAAAATACTCAACAATCCAATTTTCTTCTATATAATCATTTTGTTGGAGCCAGAGCCAGACATATTTAAAAAGAAATTGGAGAAATTAACACACCACACTGAAGCACAATTGTTAAACTTGAGTCTTAAAACTGGCTGAGTTCCTACACATTGCAGTAAGTCAAACACAGTATGTGAATTCTGCAGTTGAAATCTTGAGTCTTCGATTTTCAAGGACCTGCTTTAAACATGGCTAAGTTTTGAATCCAATCAAGTGTATTTAAATAAAGTATTAAAATATATTCCATTGCAGTGATGCTTGGTTTTCTTGTTAAAATACTTTTGCCAATATAGAAGCCAGAGAGCATGAGCTACATTCTTGATCTGGAACAAAATTGCTCAGTATATAAACACATGACAAATGATCATCATTGCTTCTTCCTTTCCCAGGATCTCTTAATTCTCCAGATTCATGAGCTTAGTTATGCAGTTAATACCCAGCTGTCTGAATCTGTAGGATAAAACTCCTAAACAGATAACAGATGGGAAGAAGCATGCACCTTATGGGAAGAAGCATGCACCTTACTGTTTTTAAAAACTTCATCCCCTAGGATATAACTCAGTATCATTCTCTAGGAAGTAAAAAACAAACACTGGAGTTCTGTGTGCATTTTGAGTTTAAAATATCCATTATCAAGCAATCTCCAAATTTGGACGGCGAGAGCATAGCTTGCATTACTATAGTATGATGATTCCTCAACTATTAGGATAATCAAACAAGATTTGACCGTACAAAAGAAGGTACACGCATAGAAACTAGAGAAAATTCATAAATAGGGACAATTTTTAAATTATGTGGTATTCATACAAAATTGGCTGGGTTGGTTACAAAATATAAGCAGTCCTCGACTTACAACTATTGTGATCCATGAAGTTACAACGGCACTGAAAAGAATGACTTAGGGCCATTTTTCATACAACCGTTGCAGGATGCCCAAGGTCACATGATCAAAACTGCTTTGCAATTGGCGTGCTGTTTACTATGGTTGCGGTATTCTTGTGATCACTTTTTCTGAACCTCTGACAAGCAAAATCAATGTGGAAGCCAAACTTACTTAACCACGTTACTAGCTTTAACTGCAGTGATTCACTTAACTGTATCAAGAAAGGTTGTAAAATGGGGCAAAACTTAACTGCCTTGCTTAACCATGGAAATTTGGGGGGGGGGGAATTCAGTTGTGATCGTAAGTCATGGACTATCTGTAATCTACTGTTGAAGATTACGCAACAAACAGAATTCACCAGCTTGGTATCCACCAGAAATGTCCAATCAGCATGGTCATTGGCCATTCTTAGATTAGCAGTGGCATCCTTCTATTGATTGGAGGGTGGATTGGAAGGTCAGACAATAATATGAGGCTACAAAGGTAATTACAGTGGATGCAGCAATGGTAACTGAACCATTTTTTCCTTATTTGATTTGTCCTTAATTGTGAAATGAGAGGCTGAACTTGTCCCATTCTCAAAGTTGCAATCTTATCTATAGCTTCCTGGGAAAAGGTACCATTGAATAAAGTGCCCTATTTCATGGGTCACATTAATCCATTAAACCATAAACTCTATAAGAACAACTTGGTTAATTTGGTTCAGATGAAGACTTAAGGGCCCTTGTGAGCTTCCCAGGAGTGGTGCAGATTATCTGCTGATCTTTGAATTGTATGCTAAACTCTAATGCTGTTAATAATGTTTATAATTTAGCATAAGAGCCTTGGTGGCACAGTGGCTAGAGTGCAGTACTGCAAGCTACTTCTGCTGCAGCCAGCTGCCTGCAATTTGGCAGATTGAATCTCATCAGGCTCAAGGTTGACTCAGTCTTCCGTCCTTCCGAGGTGGGTAAAATGAAGACCCAGATTGTTGGGACAATATGCTGACTGTAAACCGCTTAGAGAGGGCTGTAAAGCACTATAAAGCAGTATATAAGTCTAAATGCTATTGCTGTAAGTGAATGATTTGCTACTATAAGCTAAACTAATGAGAGACAGTGTGATATGGTGATTAAGATGAAAGACTCAGAGAGGGAAGACACAGGTTCTACTCTTCCCTACAATCTGTGCTGATACTTCATCATAATGGTGAGTCATGGTTCTCTTTAGCTGTTCCAATGCACCTCCTCCATTCACTATTTCTGAAATGGACAAGCTTCTTAATACTGTCATGAAAGAACTACATTTTGTCTCAATGAGTTCAGATAACCTTTTCCACCTCTTCAATTGAATCAAACAAATGTTCACAAAGGTATTTCAATTTGGGGAAAAGATAAAAGTTGCAAAGTGTCAGGTATGTTGGATGGTGTGGTGAGATCCATCTTCACAATTACCTCTTGGGTATAGCTTGTGAGTTTTAAGGCCTAAAATATTGCAGCAAAATTTCCTTCTTGCGCTTGTGAATCGCTGCTTAAGTATTATTTCAAAGTTTTGAATGTTGCACTGCAATATTCTGGGTTCACAGTGGTGAAGGTTTAAGGAAATACTTGTGATTAACATCATCTGCATCCCCCCCAAAATAACTATCCATAAGATTTCCTGCTAAAGCTGGAGTAGTTTCCCCCACAGCAGACACCTTGTGATGATATTCCGTGCTGATGCCTCATCATAATGGTGAACCATGGTTTTTTTAGCTGCCCCAATGCATTGAAGAAAACCTTGCCTTCATTCATGTAGTGATAATTGTCAAATTTCAATTCTCAAAGATTTCTTTGTGCCATCAGCTTTTGAGGAACTCATTTCACACAAATCTTAAACTTTTTGAGAACATCAAGAATGTGACCCATATGTTCTTGTGAAATGTCATGCTTGACAGCAATTTCTTTGATCCACAGATTGTCCCTAATTTGTTTGTCAACTTTTCTCATTTGAAACTCATGGCTAGCTGTTACAGATTATCCACTTTATTCCTCTTTCACAAATCAGTTATTTCCAGTTCACCATGTTTTTGGTCCATGATGCACAATACCCGTCTTTAACACAACTTGCATTTGGCAATGAATTTCAATTGGAGGGACACCATCAATCAAAAGACAATCACAACTGTTTTTAAAATTACTGATGAGTAGTCACTGGAGACTTCTATATTACAAACAATAGCAATGGAATTTTTTCTCAGCAATGTCACACCAATTGTAATGAAAGGACAATCCTAAAGAATATATCAGAACTTCCAGTGCATCAGTACTGCCATCTGTTGTCAATTTATTCCATTGGATGAATTACTTTCCATTCAATCCTTGTATAAAAAGCAAGTCATTTTCACACCAAGATACTGGCTGCTAAAATACACAAATAAGCTGCCTTTTCCTCCTTATATTTTGCAACCAGTTGGTGATGTATGAGTCTAATCTTACACTCCCAGGCCATTTCCATTTGGGAACTCCCATCCCTTATGCTGAGTCAAGTCTTGTCCCTTCAAAACACCACTGAATGGTTTTCACAAAACATACAAATACAAATAAAATATATTTTTTTGAGAACAGCGTGACCCGGGTTATCACTTCTCCATACAGACATAAACTCAATACATATTTATCTTATACATTCTAACATATATATATATTTGCTTCCCTGCTCTTTCCAAAACTCTCAGTCTTGTGAAACAACCACCCAACTTTCAGGCTATGGGAACTTTTCACCATTAATTTGATTTGCTGTAATTTTCTAATCTCTTTCCCAGATAGGCAGACCCACAAAGCCAAGTTGATTAGCCTCCGGGCAGGTAGCTCCCTGTTCAGTTTATTATAAATTGTGTGCCTCCGATTACATCATGCCAGAGAATTGAAACAGTCAGATGGTAAAGGAATCAGGAGGAGGGTTTTTTTTTTTTTTTTTTTTTTTTGAGGCTCAGCAATGCAATGCAAACTTCCCCAGATGAGACATTGCAACATTTCCAGGGCTGATAGGAAAAAAAGTGACATCATGTTCAAGTGAGCTTTAAAGGCAAACCAGGTGCTGAGGAATACGGGAAGATATTACGAGCTGCCAATAATTGGCAGAAAGGTGGATTTAATGTTTTCAGTATTTGCAGGGAACTGCAACCTTATCTATGGTGAAATCAAGTTCTGGTGGATGTTACCTCCCCTGAAACTAAATGAATTCCCTACCCAAATATACATATGTAGGGCGAGGGATGGTGGATGCATGCCCATTCACAGGGGTGGGATTCAAATTTTTTAACAACCATTTCTGTGGGTGTGGCTTAGTTGGTGGACATGGCTTGGTGGTCATGTGACTGGCTGGGTGTGGCCAACTCAACATCACTCACATCAAGGCACACATTTCCTCGCCTGGCCTCTCATGACTGTGGGGATGCTGCAACAGTCGTAAGTGTGAAAAATGGTCATAAGTCACTTTTTTCAGTGCCATTGTAACTTTAAATGGTCACTCCACATAAGCAAAGTACCAGCAAAGAAGGGGGGAAAAAAACTCCAGAGAAGTTTCAGAGACAGGAAGTCTAGTCCTGCCAAGAATGTAATAAGGTTTAATAGAGAGGCAGTTTCTGTAAGCAACACCAGAATGTTTCCTTCCTGCCTTTATTACAGAATTAGGTCAGTAATTTCTTCTAACAACCGGTTCTCCGAACTGCTTAGAATGTTAACAACCGGTTCCAGCGAATAGGTGCGAACCTATAGAATCCCATCCCTGCCCATTCATATGTATACACTAAGGCACTCACGTTCTATGTATGTGGAAAGATAATATATATAAGGCAAAAGAAAGGGATATATATCATTCATTCAACAAATGGCTGCTTCATTTTTGTGTTCTTTAATGATGTTTAAATCATTCCTCCAAACAAAAATAAAAGCATGACAAGTAGCTGACTTGTCCTTGGGTGACTGTTTTCTACTTACAGGGAGATTTTCAAAATGGAACTAAAAATATGATTCTCCCATTACAAGCTGAAGGATCTATTTCATTTGATACACGATTTCAGTCACTGGGTAGACAAAATAGGTCATTTGAAGCAGAAATTCTCCCTCTCTGTGATATCCTTGTGTAATTGTCAAGAAGAGACTGGAAAGCCATTTGTCTGAAATGGTATAGGATCTCTTGCTTGAATGGGGTTGGACTAGAAGACCTCCAATGTCCCTTCTAACTCTATTATTGTATTATCTAAGACAGCTCTGGGAGCATTTCACAGTGGAAGACCTTCACCTGAACCCATGAAGAGCATATGTCAGTCAAGTAAAACAAGTTGGATCAGACATTCAAAGGAACTTAGCTTTGCCCAAGTCAGCTTCCTGTATTTCCTGGCAGGGGAGGTTATAAACCAATCTAGCCAATTCTCAATCATTCAGGCTGGGGGAGTAGAAATAAAATATAAGCCAAGCAAATAAATATGATAAGTCACGGTGAACAGCCCTTTTGAATTTGCAGGATTTACTTTCACTGGATAAATATTCGAGAAATGTATCTCTTTTCCAAACCAGGTAAAAAACAGTTGTACGATGCAGCAAAATATATTTGCATAAAGTAACATCAATCTATTGTTGAGATAGTAGTGCTGAAAAAGGAACTATGAAGCCATACTATCAGGGCTAACAGAAGATACAGCTGAGTGAAAAAACCATTTCTTTTGGCTCCTTACTCTGAATATCTTCCCACTCATGCTAATATAGAGGAGAATCACAGTAAATTTTAGAACTGGTATCTGTGTATGATTTGTGTATCCTCTTTTTTGGGGGGGTGAAAATGTCAAGGAAAGAAAAACATTTTCAGATCCACATGTTCCCTAGCAGCCAACCTCCCGATAAGCAGGAAACAGCATCAGATAAACAGTCAAGCAACCATCAAGGAACAAACCATACCCTGTCAAGACTGGCAGGGTAAGCTATTAGATATAAACAACCAGTAAACTCCATTCCCCCAGGCGCTGTTGGGATGACTTATCTAGCTTGCCAACAAAATGATTGCAGAAAAGCAACCAAGCTCAGATAGCACCAAGAACTCACCAAACTAAATCTGCAACCGAAATCATTGTCACTGATTTCTTGGGTAGGAATCCGACTTGGAGAGACATCTACCCAACTAGAGCAGCTCCAAGCTGGCCCTTGACCAATTTCAAAAGCTAGTATCATTGGCCTGGCTTTTGAAATTGTGTGGATAGGTAATCACAGAAAATCTGAAAAATCTGAATTAGACTGGGAAGTCAAAAAACTATCCTGGAAAAAGGCAAAGTGCTTCAACATGGTCACCATGAAAATTGCATGGGCTGTACAGTGAGTTTACTAGAAGTGGAATGGGCTCCAAAGGTTGATGCAAATGTTTATCTCACACCTACATGTTGGCAAGGAATGTATGTCAATGAACTTTATGGCTGATCAAGCAATGTTTTAAACTTGGATTCTCCTGTCATAGGAGAAAGGGGATCCTTTAAATAGAGTTCAGGATAGTCATGAAATAAGAGCTTTCTGAAAGTAGCTGCACAATGTAACACAGACTGAGTCCAGGGGTTAGAGACAATCTCACACTTGGTAGTATCCACACTGTATCATAAATTGGCCAATTACATTTTAGTCTAATATGACTGAGGCCCTCGCTGATATGTTTAATTTATGATTCAGTATATTCTGCAAATGGTAAATTGGTTTAATTAAGAAAGCCATTAAGTGTGGGTAAGAATGCAATGCAACAATAATATTACGGTTACTGTTGGAAAGAAGAAAATTCTAGCTAATGTCTTTTCTTTTGAAAATATGTTGCCATAGGTTTGCTCTGGTGGCTTTTCCTGGTCAAGGCAAGAATAACTTTTGTTGCAGATGATGCCAGCACCTGTTTAAAACAACATAGTTCTTTTCTTTGTGTTTATCACTGAAAATTAAGATGAAATTGAAAAATATCAGGAAAATAATGACAAACCCTGGAATCTCTTTTTTACTTTAGAAAAGTTCTAAAGAATACTTATGCTAGGATATAATCTTTATGCATAATAAATTGGGTTCAGGCCCGGTATCTCAGTGATAGGTTTATGGATGGTGCCAAACTATTTTTAAATGGTGTTTTTTTATGAACTGTATTGACTGAGGTCACACTTTATGCAAAGCCATGAAGCATGACGTACAAACCTGAGCCTAAACTCAATAATTTGCTGAGTTAAAATTAAATCAATTAATATAGCCTAATGAAGTTCATGAACCCAGCTACCATAGGTCAAAAATATAATATTTTCCACAGTTAGGATTAGGATGGTACTTTGGGCAGCTTCCTAGGGTGCCTCAATGCAGTACCCCACCTGAGAAAACAGCTCTGTTTTTGAATGTAAATGTTCATTAGTTATAGCAGTCCAGATTTTTATTACAGCAGAATATTTTGGCTTGAATTGGCAGGTGGTGAGGATCAATATGTTCACACATCCATGAGGGAAGAGCATATAAATGAAACCAGAGCAGGTGCAAAATTTTTGCTGGCATGCTAAGGAGACTATCTCTTTCCCTGCTACTGTTGGCAAAACAATGCAACTTCAGTTCAAGCTGCCAGCCTCCAGATGTGCCAACCTATTCAGATCCATAGCTAACACAATCATGACAGGGATGATAGGAGCTGTAGTCCAGCAGGTTTGTAGTGACCTGACCCAAGAAGACTATTAATTAGGCACTGCTTGAAGCCCAGTAATGGAAGAACAATGCCTCAGTAAATAAGGACTGTTTGTCTTAGTGATCATTGACAATGTTCTATCTCGGAGGGTAGGCGCAAGAACAGAGACGAGACATCGGATAGTGACTTCAAACTCTTTATTAGTGACTTCAGGAACAGAGCTAAAAAAGCCCTTTTTATAGAGCTGGCTGCTGTCAAAGCGTCCAATGGTTTAAGTTTGCCGTGCTTGGAGCATCCAATTGCGGCAGCCCGTTAACTAGCCAATCGGATCAGCCTTGAATGACCAATCGTGACCCGCTGTTAATAGACCAATCAAACTTGCAGGATTACGAGCCTGCTGTGGAAAAGGCCAGTCAGGTTTGCAGGCTTATGAGCCTGCTAGTTCGGAACACCCCTGCCCTCTAGGTTTCACCTGAGGGGTGGGGTGATGTATTCGTGCAGGTAGGCAGGTCTTTGTACCTGTCTACCTGACTTGTTTTGTTCAACCTGCCTTCACTCGGATTCTGGTTCTGGTTGGTCATTTAATGTTGACCTGGCTTCACTGCTGAGCAACCCTGGAGGTGACTCAGGGATATCCTCAACGTTTCTGTCATCTGGATTTTCCGGACTCGCTGACCCCGCTCAGCTGCTATTTCCTGGAGAAATGACCAACTGCCACGGTTCCTCTTCACCAGGTAAGTATGCTGGGTTTGCTTGTTTGGTCTGTGGGTTTACGTGGTTTGGCCCAGGTGTTAGTTCATTTTCAAAATCCTCGGCTTCTCTTCCCCCTCTGGTTCCAAGTTCAGAATTCACGGAGGGGCTAGTTGTCAGCCTGGAACGCAGCTGGTCGATGTGGCGTTTCCATAATCTTTCATCTGTGGTTTCTAATTGGTAGGAACGGGGACCTGTAACTTGTGTTATTTTGGCAGGGACCCACAAAGGCTCACCTGTAAAGTTCTTTGCAAATACGAGGTCTCCTACCTTAAACGTGCAATGTTTGCTGCTGGACCCCAGGGGCTTTTCTGGGGTGTATGCAGGGTGTATTCGGTCTAGGTGCGACCTAAGTTTCCTGCCCATCAGGAGTTCAGCTGGGCTTTTGTTTGTGGTGCTGCTCGGTGTAATATGTTGGAGGAGGAGCATCCTGGTGACTCTGCCATGGATGTTTCCTTGGTCCATTTTGTGCAGGGTTGTTTTAGTGAACTGAACCATTTGTTCAGCCCTGCCATTGGCCGCCGGGTGAGCAGGTGATGTCAAGGCATGGCGTATCCCCTGGTCTGCTAGATATTGTTCAAATGCCAGGGCGGTAAACTGCGGGCCATTGTTGGAAACCAAGACATCTGGAAATCCGTGCGTTGCAAACAGTCTGTTTAGTTTTTTGATGACCGCTTCAGTGGTGGTGGTCTTCATCTTGTTCACCTCGAGCCAATTTGAGTATGCGTTCACTGTTATTAGGAAGGTATGCCCTTTTGTAGGTCCCGCGAAATCAATGTGGATGCGGGACCATGGACCCCTGGATGTTTCCCATTCTGTTGGTGGTGCTTTTGGTGGAGCTGAACGTGATTCTTGGCATTTGCTACAGATGGCAACCCAGGCTTTGATTTGTTTGTCCATACCTGGCCACCAGGCATAGCTCCTTGCCAGCGCTTTCATCTGTACAATGCCCAGGTGTCCATCGTGTAGCACTTTCAGGACTCTATGTTGTAGCTTTTCAGAAATGGCTACTCAGTCTCCCCACAATACGCACCCTTTTTGAGAAAACAGTTCTGTTTTGGGAAAACAGTTTCTGTCTGTTTGAAGGGTTTGAACTTGTCGTTGGGTTCGATTTCTGGCCATCCCCTCTCCACCCAGCTGAGGACCCGCGACAAACAAGGGTCTTTTTTTGTTTCCAACACGATGTCTTGTGCAGTTAGTGGAGCTGAGGGAAGCATTTCAATTTGTAGTGTGGATACTGTAGGATCTGGATTGTCTAGGAAATCAGGCAATGGCGAATGGCTTAAGGCATCAGCATGGGGAATGGCTTTTCCAGGGCGATGTGTTAATAAGTAGTCATAGGCGGCTAAGAACTTTGACCATCGTGTCATTCTTGGAGATAGAATGTGGAGAGTTGGTTTATCCCCTGCCAAAATGCCAAACAACGGCTTGTGGTCTGTTATTATAGAAAATGATCTTCCATACACATATTCGTGGAAACTTTTAATGGCAGATACAATAGCAAGGGCTTCTTTATCTAATTGACTATAGTTTCTTTCAGTTTTAGACAAGGTTCTTGAAAAGAATGCAATAGGTGCCTCTGTACCATTTGGTAGAACGTGGCTCAGTATAGCTCCTACTCCAAAAGGTGAGGCATCACAAGTCACAGTCAAGGGTAGTGTTTCGTTATATTGGATTAACACTGCATCTGATGTTAAAAGATCTTTGACTTGCTGGAAAGCTTGCTCCTCTCGACGTCCCCAAAACCAGGAAGCCTTCTTGTCGAGGAGCCTATGCAGGGGTTCACAACAGCCGCCTTCTGGGGTAGGAAGATGTTATAAAAATTAATAAGGCCCAGGAAGGCTTGGAGGTCTATCTTGTTTCTAGGTCTTGGAGCATTTTTAATAGCTGCCAATTTCTTTTCGGTCGGGTGAATACCTTGTTTGTCAAGAAGGTAACCAAGAAATTCAACCCTCTCAGTGCATAACTGGCACTTTTCCTTTTTTATTTTCAGTCCTGCGTCTTGGAATTTTTGCAGGACAGTTCTTAGGTGTTTTTCTAATTGACTTCGTGTTGGGGCAGCTATCAATACATCATTGAAATAAGGTACAACTCCTTTTATGCCTTGCAGCAACCTTTCCATCAAGCTTTGGAAAATGCCTGGTGCTACACTTACTCCGAATTGGAGTCTATTACATTTGAACGCACCCCTGTGTGTGACTATGGTTTGGGCTTCTGCTGTCTTTGCGTCTACTGGCAGCTGCTGATACGCTTGGGCCAGGTCAAGCTTCGCAAATACTTTTCCACCCCCAAGCGAGTGAAGAAGGTGTTGGACCACAAGTACAGGATATGCGCTCTGTTGAAGCGCGTGATTCAGGGTGGCCTTTAATCCCCACAGATTCTCAAAGATCCATCAGGTTTTATGGGGGTTACAATTGGGGTCTCCCATCGGGCGTGGTCGATGGGTTCTAACACGCCCTTGCTATTAATTTGTCCAATTGCTTGTCAATTTTCAGTTTGAGAGCAAATGGTACTCGGCGTGGATGGGTGCGATGGATGGGTGCGATGTCAGGGCAGAGATTAAATGAAATGGGGGATCCCTTGTACTTGCCTAATTGCTTGGAGAAGACTTCTTGAAAGTCCCGGATGAGGGCCGCCTCCCAGTCTTCGCTTATGGTCTGGTTGATGCCTGCCAATTCGATTCCTAATGGCATGAACCACTGTAATCCCAATAAACTGGGTCAGTTTCTGTCAATGACGGTGAGAGGTAGAGTTGCGGTGTGGTCTTTAAATGAGACCTGGACGTGACTGGAACCAGCAACCGGGATTCGATTGCCTTGGTAGTCTTTTAATATAAGTCTCTGGGTGCTGAGGTCCCAGCGGCGGATGTCAGGGATCAGTTGCTTGAGAGTTTTCCAGGAGACCATGGATAAGGAAGACCCGGAGTCGACTTCCATGATGCACGGTCTGTCTTCAATGGTGACCTTTACCCAGATTTTTTTCGCATCCACTGATGAGGCATGGCCAATGATGACGGTCTGATGTGCCTCCTCTCATCTGGTAGAGGTAGCAGGTGTTCGGTTTCTGTTGTACTGGTTCCACTGGTGGTTAGGGTAGTCCCGGTTTGATGGGTGGTTGCCTGTTGTCTGCTGGAAATTTACTTCGTTCCTCTTGGGGCTAGATCCTCGTTTGCTTCTGCAGACCTTGGTGATGTGGCCCCTTTTATCACAGGAACGACAGATGGCATCTAAGAATCTGCAGTCTGCTCGAGGGTGGTTTATTCCGCATCCAGCACATTGAAAACTGGTTCTACGACCTCGATTGTCTTGCTCTGATCTGAGTCTGTTGACTTCTTCCTCTTCACTTTCTGATGAGGATTTGATGTCTTTGTGGTGGGCTGTTGACGTGTGACTCTCTGAGGCCATTGCGATGTCGCTGAGGGGTTGGCGGTTTGTTCCATTCGCTTGGCGCATTCAGGCTGCTGACTTCCTGGTTGCTTCTGCTGCAGCAGCATCCGCTATGGCATCTGCGAGGGCGATGTCTCCCTTTGCCATAATCTTGTTTTGAATGGTGAGGTCTCTTAGACCTAGGACAATTCGATCTCTCATGGCTTCTTCCAGATTTGCGAAGCCACATAGACCTCCCAGATTTCTTAGATCAGCTACAAAGTCCCCGATGCTTTCGCTTTCCCGTTGGTCCCTCTGGTAAAACTCGTGTCTTCTGATGAGGGCTGGGACTGCTGGGGCGTAATGAGCCCGGAGAATGGGAGCGAGGGTGTCCCAGTCCATAGTTTTGACTTCAGCTGGTTTCGCTAGTGCCTTTGCCATTTTGAAAACAACGGGTCCACAATGCGTTAGGAACACTGTGCATTTCTTGCTGGGCGTGGCATCCTTCAGGTTGTTGGTCTCCAAGAACATTTGGAACCTGTCCATGTAGGAGTCCCAGTCTTCGTTTGCTGGGTCAAATGGAGCGGGTGGTATCGTGCTGCTGGTCATTCTGCTGTCTCTGTGTGTTGTCAGCCATGTGCTCTGTCACTACTTCGCGAGTGTTCAGTCAGCTCTTATTTTTCCACATTAGCTCTTATCGTCTCCGCATCCCATCCTCATCGCCAGTATTCTATCTCGGAGGGTAGGTGCAAGAACGGAGATGAGACATTGGATAATGACTCCAAACTCTTTATTAGTGACTTCAGGAACAGAGCTAAAAAGGTATGGCAGCAACAGCTCTTTTTATAGAGCTGGCTGCTGTCAAAGCGTCCAATGGTTTCAGTTTGCCATGCTTGGAGCGTCCAATTGCGGCAGCCTGTTAACTAGCCAATCGGATCAGCCTTGAATGACCAATCGTGACCCGCTGTTAACAGACCAATCAAACTTGCAGGATTACGAGCCTGCTGTGGAAAAGGCCAGTCAGGTTTGCAGGCTTACGAGCCTGCTAGTTCGGAACAGACAACATTCCTTTACTGATTAGATATATTGTGGTCAGCAAATGCTATGCATATATAGTCTGAGTAGGCACTGGAGTGAATAGCCTGCTGCTCACAATCATTCAAAGAGTTGCAAGTGTAAACAGAATAATTATTTAGCAATTTTCTGCTTGAGACTGGTGGTGGTGGCAGATCCCTGGATACTGAAAAGGCATAGCAGGCCTTGCTGAGAACAAGAATAGTATCTGCTATTGGGATAGAGTTACAAGGGCAAGCGTTCCCCTTGCACAATTCAGTCACCTGCTAGGATTAAGGAAGAAAATGTCCGTTTCTGTCCTGTGGGCTGTTACTGCTCAACAGAGGGACATTCTGAAAGGCTACTATTTCCCCCATGACATGCCTGGAATGCCTGGAAGACAGACAGGTGATTATTATTATTTTTACTTGGGGTCCTTTGGCGTTCTTCCCATGGTCTTTTGCTGGCTGCCCTCTACACCCAAGATTTCAAATCTGAACTCAAAGTGTATATTACCTCTTTATAACCTAACATGCAGACTTCTATTTCCCCTTGGATAAGTATTGGATTGGAGACTGACTTGAAGTCTGGGTTTACTACCAGTCAACAGAATTGTATATTGACCTCTTTTTTTCTTCTGAGAAACTTCTGATCTTAACCACATTTGGGAGAACTAGAACCTATTGTCAAAATCCCAAAACATCTCCATCCATCCATGACTATTTTAAACTATCACTGTATTTTCAGTAGAGCGCCATAAGTGTAGCTCAGAGTAAAGAACCACTAGTCTTCCAGATGTTTTAAAAATTGTACTCGGACAACCTTGAACTACACCATCTATGGTTGGACTTTAGCGTAATACACAAAATTGTCTGCTACAATGTCCCACCAGTCAATGACTACTTTAGCTTCAACTGCAACAATACAAGAGCACACAACAGATACAAACTCAATGTAAACCACTCCAAACCTGATTGCAGAAAGTACAACTTCAGCAACAGAGTGGCCAGTGCCTGGAAGGCACTATCTGACTCTGTTGTTACATCCTCAAACCTCCACTCCTTTAACCTTAAACTATTGACCACACTCCATTCCTAAGAGGTCTGTAAGGGGCGTGCATAAGCGCACAATCCTGCCAACCATCCCTGTCCTATTGTATCCATTTATTTGTACCTTTTTTCTGTATTCATACTGTTTATTCTTATATCTATTATCTTGTAAGTGATTAACAAATTAAAAAAATAAATAACTTGGTATGCCTTCAACTATAAGAGATCTTGTTGAATGATGACCTTCAGCAGCCCATCATGGCCAACAGTGAAGGAAGTTGGAGTTAAGGACTCACCAATATCCAGAGCAGCTTCAGAGAGCTCCAAATTCCCACCCATTGAATATATCAGGGTCCCCCAAACTTGGCAACTTTAAGACTTGTGGACTTCAACTGCCAGAATTCCTTAGCCAGCCAGCTGAGGAATTCTGGGAGTTGAAGTCCACAAGTCTTAAAGTTGCCAAGTTTGGGAAACCCTGGAATATACGATGGTTTACAGTTCAATATATGCAAAACAAAAAGTTCTCTGCTTGTCTGCAATTAGAAGGAAAACAACAGAAGGAAAACATGACATCAGCGTGTTTTAGTCATGGCAACTAAGATTGCCTTTATGTTCAGAATCTTTGTGCTAGTAAATATTTTACCTCATGAGATTCTAGGGACAAATTATATTGGCTACCATGGAAGGCAGACGAGATGTGCTATTGTAGTCCTGCAGGGATCATATCTGCCTTCTATTCAGAGCTAATTTTTAAAATTTGGCTTCAGCCTAACAAATCCAGAAAATGTCACTTCCTTTCAGCCCAAATGCTGAACCTCACAATACCATCTACCACAGCAGCCCCACCTCACATTTGTGTCCATATATTCAGACAATGGAATCACTGTCACTAACCAGTTGATCCCAGCCTCAATTCCAGGAGAAATGTGCAGATGGAACCAAACCCTATTGTCACCTTTTCATGGGAGTTTTTAGCGACCCAGCTCAATATGCAAATCAAGAACCCTCCCCCTCCTTCCTTTTTGACAAAGGAGGCTGCCTACTGATTCAGCTAGGATTAATTGAAAGTAGAATGTGGGAAATGCTTCTGGGCTTGCCAGCTGGGCAAACTATGACCCCAATAGGTTTCATCCGCTTTTGCATTCCAGAAAGCATTTTTCTTCCTTGTAGGATTAGCAGGCTGCTTCTGCAGTGTCTCCAGCACCTGCTGAATTTTGCAGAACAGCTGATTGCACGGCCACAACTGCCAATGCCATCCATTGAGCATCTCCGGTCAATTGCTTGCATCTTTGCTTCCTGTCCCATCGTTAGTTTTCTGATTGCAAAGCCATTTTTGCAAGGGTGATTGGGGAAGTCAGGCCATGACTGCTGGATTTATCACAGATGGACATGAGATGGCCCTTCGGTGACTAACTATGGGCTTTGGCAGATTTTCCCTTTCCTTCTGCAGCTGTTAGCTAAGGAACAGCAGGAATCTTCTTGTTTCCAAGGTAGCCTTCATTCTTCACATTAGAACAAGGATCTTCAAACTTGGCAATTTTAAGACTTGTTAACTTCAACTCCCAGAATTCCTGAGGCAACATGAGGAAGAATTCTGGAAATTGAAGTACACAAGTCTTAAGGCTGTCAAGTTTGAAGACCCCTGCACTAGAATAGATGGGGAGGAGCAATCTTACTTATTGCTTAACTGTACTTTTCACTTGGGGAGCGCCTGCACTATAACAGCTTTCATTTTCACCTTCTCAAATGTATTTACCAATCCCCAAATTAGGATAACTTGCTTTAAATAAATGAATAAATGTGAATATCAACACCTACAGGAACACTGACCGTAATGCATTCTGACCGTAATCAGAATGTTTCCATCTTTATGACGTTCAGATAATGATAAGAAGTGTAAATTGTTGAATCTTTGTTAACATTTTGCCTTTTTCACGGAACAGTTGGGCTACTGATTCTTTTCTCTTTCTTTTTTTTAAAACACATTGAAATAATAACAGCTTATTCTGACCATTTCTGACACCAATTCGATTTCTCAAGGCTACCTGTTTATAATGATCCTTGGTGTCCTGCTTTATGCATCCTCCTTTGTTTTCACTAAGCTTGTTTACAATTACATTGGCTTCTTCTGCTGTCTATTTTTCTCTCTGGAATTCTTTGCAATTATAGTTTTCATATTTTCTTTTTTTAGAAACTCATTTAAATCTTCACCGTTTTTGTGAGGACGGAGATATGAATGTTGTGGTGGAACCTCTCTAACGGAAATTCTGTTGGATGACCTTCATCCTCAGGTCAAAGAACTTCTCATCAGAGAAGTAAGCTTTGAGTCCCTTATACAGGTTGTAGGAGGAAGGTTACTTTGCCTTTCTTTTCTCCACTGATTGTCTCCACACAAACTCTCCTTAACTGGACTTACTTCTGTTCACAAATTTGGCAAAAGAAAGGAAGTCTGAAACATTTGGCCAGTTGAGCCCTTGGAGCTTCTGGATGTACAAAATCTGTCTACCAGAGCTTATGGCTATGAAGCAAAGGGAAAGTAAGTGTTGATCTGCTGTAAAGGCAGATCAGTAGTGAACATCCTTGAGGAAGGCTGCCACAAACTAAAGCAGATAGCGCATTTTCTTTTCATTGTTGAAGACAGTCAAGATGGATTGATTAGAGCAGCAGGCCAGTCTTCCTGATGGCAGTGGACCTGCTAAAAGCAAAGAGAGGTTCTTTAGAGTTCTACAGATCTTTTATGTCTATGTTTATATGTGTGGGAGAACATATACACAAACACACCACACACACACACACACACACACACAGCCATGTTGACCAATCATTTCTGCAAGCCAATGATTGATTTCCACAGCTGAAAAACAGAATCACACCCCCGTTTTGCCACAGGAGACCAGCAAGATGGATGAGTTCTTTCAAGGATTACACTACAGATAGAGTTGTCAACAGCATGAGTTGTTTTTATTCCCCCATTTCCTCACATCTGTAGAGATAACACAAAGCAGGGCCAATTAATTGTGGTTTCCTGGTGGCATCTGGTTATGATGCCTCCCTCCTTGTGAGTTCTTCTATGGGCTGTAAAGTTAGCACCAGGTCTGGTTTCCTCCCTGCTGTGCCTCTTTGCTTTCTATTCTCCATTTGTTTCTGTTCAAAGTCCCTCGAGGGGGAAGGCAGAATTTGGTATCATCTGCACGTTCAAGTCTTCCGTGCAACGCCTGGAGAAAATCCAGCTAAACAGGTTTGGATCTGGCCAGTAGTCAGACATGGAAGACTGCCCGAGGGCTAAATAACATATTACACACCATCCTGTGTAACTTTTTCCAGATGTTTCCTTTTTGGAAAAAAAAAACCCCAACAAACCAAAAATAAACCATAAACCAGGCAGGGCAGGCAACAATCAAGATCTGAGTCCTTGGATGGGAAGGATTGCTCAGTTTATTTATTTTTTCATGCTAATTTTGTTTCTTCCCAAAATGTGTATCTTTTCTCCACACTTAAATTCATTAATTTATTCACATTATCCAGCCTGTCTTATGGAAATTCAAAATGAGCATCTTATGATCTCAAAACATGGAAACTTAGCAAGATCTATACACTTTATGAAGGGTTACGAAAATTACAAGAAATTATTAAGCATGGGCCTAATAATGTTGCAACATTTAGACCAGGGGTGTCCAACCTTGGCAACTTTAAGACTTGTGGACTTCAACTCCCATAATTCCTCAGCCAGCTTTATTGGAGAAAATCCAGCTTTACTGGCTGAGGAATTCTGGGAGTTGAAGTCCACAAGTCTTAAAGTTGCCAAGGTTGGACACCCCTGATTTAGACTATGTGGGCAGAACATGCTAAGTTGTAAAACTTCATTAATGTTTGTGTGAGCCTGCATTTTATCCCTATTGCTTGCTGCATTGTTTTTAAAAAGGCTTGAGGCTTATTGTGCTATGCAAACCTGAAATTGCAGGGTTCGATGCAATGGAGTGATATTGGGGAGGAGGCACACTTAGTGATGCATACTTTTGTTAGCCTGTTGCTTTGATTTGATGTGAATAAAACCTTAATGATTTCCAAAGTGATGGCTGTTTCAGTCTGCTGCAACCAACAAAGACCAACATTTATTAAAGCATAAGATGTATGTGGACTGAATCCTCTTAATCAGATGCAACTATTGTTTTGGATGTCCCAAAGGTGTGTTTTCAATTATGTTGAATTATTATTTTGCTCAGTGATTTTATATCAAAGGGTATTCAAATGACCTGACTCTAAGACCAGGAACTAGATGAACGAGATTGGTTCCTTCCATGTTTTAGTACATTTAAAAATGCTTGAATCAAGCCAGTTAAGTTTGGGAATTATGAGAGTGCATGTGTTATCCTGGAAATCAGGTGTGAATTACCAGCACAACTCTGAAATAAACCTACTTATTACTTAGCTATGTGTACCAAGGTAAAAAGGACTGAATCAAAGGTACTACATTTTTTTTACATTGTCAAAAGAAAGTGATGCTTCAGTCATGCAGCTGTGGTCACATTTAATTTTTAAATTCTTCCTTTCCATTCTCCCTAACATCCTTGGCAAGGACCAGCTTTGACCATTGAAAATACTATAAGTCAGGTCAGGACAAAAAAAATAGAACTGCCTCTACTTAATTAACATTTAAATTTGATTAAAAGTTGCTTGATTTAAGATTACACTTAAATCAAATGTTTAATTCTTTTCTTCTTCTATCACATTAAAGTTTACAATTTGCCAAATAATTTTTCTATTCTAGGGACTGCACCCAGAGCTTTTGAGAATTTTAGCTTGTGTGCTTCTGAGTGATATTGTTTTTAATGCATGCATGGTTGGGTGAAGAAAACAGCAATGAATGGGAAAGGGGAAGTCTTTCTTATCCCATCTTTCTGAAGCTCTGGACTAGGCTAATTATTATTTTAAGAATCTTCTGCAACAAGTCAATACGGTACATTTCTGCTTTTGAAGATGTTTTTCATGAATGAGAGTTGGTAACCGCTTGCTTAATTGTGCGTCCATTAGTCCCAGAAGTCAGTAAAAATATCAAAAGGGGTAAAGATCAAAAGAAGAAGAGTGTACTTATTCAAAAAGAATCTTGTCTATGCTCAGCTATGCCTTGGGAAAGGGCTCTCCATTGGACCCACATTTACGTGATTCTATCCTTGTGTTAAGGGATGCAGTGGCTCCGTGGCTAAGATGCTGAGCTTGTCAATCGAAAGATCAGCAGTTCACTGGTTCGAATCCCTAGTGCCATGTAACAGGGTGAGTTCCCATTACATGTCCCAGCTTCTGCCAACATAGCAGTTCGAAAGCACATAAAAAATGCAGGTAGAAAAATAGGGATCACCTTTGGTGGAAAGCTAACAGCATTCTGTGTGCCTTTGGCATTTAGTCATGCTGACCATGGCGACGTCTTTGGACAGTACTGGTTCTTTGGCTTTGAAACGGAGATGAGCACCGCCCCCTAGAGTCAAGGATGACTAGTACATATGTGCGAGGGAAACCTTTACCTTATGCTTGTATTCTCATATACTTTTCTTCTTCATACAGTTACACCCAATGGCTTGTAGATGAAACAAGCATCTAATGCCTTGCTGAATGTTCATTGTGGCCACAAGGGCCATATCAAATCCTGAAAGGGAACAAAACAAGGGATAGCACTAGGAAACATTCCCCCCTGAATAGAATAGAGGTCAAGGTTAGAGATCTATGTGCACATGTGGGAGCCAAGAGAAGCCAAGTAGAAAGCTTTCTGCAACAGGGTGTCTTTCAGCTGTACTCAGACTCCACTTTTACACTTCATCCTATAAGGCAGAAATGGAAGGTGAATCTGGAACTGCTGAAGCCCAACATCAACAGTAGAGAGTTGCCTGAAGAAGATCACATTTAGTATTATAGCCTAAAGATTATATCAAACATGAAGGGTAAAGGAAGTCATCTTTAATCATATCTGTTCTAGCCTTTTCTCTGGTTTTCCACACTGGCCAAGCACAGAGTGACAGTAAAACCCTATTTTTACTACTTTACTACTATTGAGGATGGTGGAAATATTCAATCTGATCGGACAAGTTGATTCAGATTTCTGAATCCAATTTTGGATATTGTGTTCACTCAACACTGAGCCAAATGTCCACATTTTGATTTTGCAAGATTTAGTCACTTTGGCTGGATTAGTTTGGTTAAAGCGTCCTGCTTCTAATAGGCTCAGCACTATATATATTTGTTTGGGAGGGTGCAAAGAGGTGTCAAAATAAGTGAGAATGGTGAAGATCTTGCTACTGGTATTAGAGGCATATTCTGTCACTCAGAGTTGTGGGACAAATGGAATGTAGGAGCACCCATGATCCCTTGCTATCCTTGGATATTAAGTACAATAAATTAATGTTAGGATTGGACTTTATCGACCATTGATCAAAGAGACATGAAGAGGTTTCCGGCAGCGGCGCTTTCATAAATCCCAGGGTGAGTGAAAGATAATGGATCAAATGGCAAATCAATATCAAAGATGACATTTTATCCAATGTCTGCTTCAGAGTGCATTACACCAAGGCTTTTGCTTCCATTATTACAATGATATATTACTGGATGGGGAAGACAAGCACCAGAAGAGGAAACCAATTCTCCACTGCTTCTATTCATAGTTTTGTTTCTGCCAGGAATGACTCTTAACAATATGTTTAAGCCTTCCCTTCAACCAATAGTCCTTCTGTTTGCCATTATACAGTGGGGAAACTGTAGCTTTCCAGCTCTTGAACTGCAATTCCTAGCAGGGCCCCTGGGAAGTCTTCTGTATATGAGAACATGAAGTAAATAAGTGATTTTTTTTTTCTGAGTATGAAGTAGTCAACTGGAAAAATGTTTTTTTATACATTTTTTTCACATCTTGATTGTGTGTCAGTGCACAGCTTGTACCTCCTGGTTGGTGAGATGTAAGCAACAGTATGTTGGCTTGCAAAGTGCTCTCTAGACAGCGAGCTTGATTTGCACAGAATAACATGAACGTGCTTGGAATAAAACAGGGCTTTAGTTGAACTTGTGGAATACCTTGGCTAAAATAAGTCAAATCTGAGTGGGTATTGCTCTTACTGTTAGCAGAGAACGTTGCATGTAGACACAGGTACAACTAAACCTGGTTATTTAGTCTACACATTGACATTACTATCTGAAAATGTAATGTTAATGGCCTTCATTTGGCCAGAAATATGATTGATGGGCTTATCTCACGATTATCATGACACATAAATGATTGACACTTGGAATGTAAGAGGTTTAAATGCTAAAAGGCATTGAATGGATTGAAGAAATTAAGAAATGAAATGAAGAAATTAAGGAAAGCTACTCAGTTACCCTGTGGTAAGGTGAGCAGCCAATAAATTTAATAAATAAGTAAAACAATATTTTAATGTCCTTGGGAAACTAAGAGACCCCAGAAGGATGCATTGTACATGAAGGAAAATGAGCAGCATAGAGTAGGATAGGTAAATATTTGAAGAGAAAGTGAACATTTGATTAGGATTGAAAGGGTAAAGTATATATCGAAGAATTGGTTGTTGTTGGTACATATGAAAGTAAGAATTCATAAGAGTTCCCTGTTAGTGCTCTAGTGAACAATGATGTAAAAAGAACCAGGGATCAGTTTCTAGAAAATTTGTTCAGGATTTTGAGTAAAATACCTATGATCCAAGGAACAAAAATATACTGGTAGATAATATAACTGGATGGGCATGAATAAATTAAAGATAACAGAAGTTGGAAGGGACTTTAGAGTTGGAAGGGACTTTAGAGGTCTTCTAGTCCAACCCCCTGCTCAAGCAGGAGACCCTATACCATTCCAGACAAATGTCTGTCCAGTCTCTTCTTAAAAACTTCCAGTGTTGGAGCACCCAGAACTTCTGAAGGCAAGCTGTTCCACCGGTTAATTGTTTTCACTGTTAGGAGAAAGTGAGAAAATATAGAAAAATCAACAAGATCATTGGAACACCCCAAATAAATAAAGACAGTAAGGTTTTCTTGGGTATATTAGAAAAAACTCTAGTTTTGAATACATGGCCAGAGAACAGATCTGTTCAGGAGTGTCAAACTGGTGGCCCGTGCACCAGATCTGTCATGTGCAAGCCACGCCCACCCCAACTCCGCGAATGGGGAAAAACATCATGAAACATCATGTGACAGCAACATGACGCAGCGAGTTTGACACCCGTGATATGTACAGGCTAGAAGACAGAATAATTTCTTCTAGGAATGGAATGGAAATTGAAGATAAGAACATAATTCTGGTAGAGAGAAATTCTCTGAGGTTGGGCTCTAGCATGAGTCTGAAAGCTCAGAAGACAAAACTTCTGGCTTGGTGGCCAAACTGGATTGGATCCTGCAACTTTATCCTTTGACACATATATTTAGCTTCATTCATAAGAAAAGAAGACATGGAAGCTCTTCAAACAGGATAAAAAGAATTCTGTTACAGGATGTGAAGTCATGTTAAGTAGAAATACAAAAGCTATTTGGTGAAATCATGCAGTGTAAAGATGCTGTGGACTAGGACAAAATTCATATAATGATTTATTTAAATGACATAAGAGATTATACATGAAGTATAAAAACTTAGCTGCAAACTAGATAGTTAAAGAAAACAAGGCATAGTTAGATGAAAAGAATGCAAATGCAGATTGTTTTGAATAGAAATCAAAAGTGGGTGAGAGACTACAAGGCATAGACATGTTGTATTAAAGATTTGTGTTAAGATTTGTGGATGTGGTTTGCTAATGGAATAGGTATGCTACTTGGTTGAATATTTGTGAACACTGAACCTGTACCTGATGATTGAAAGTATGCCATTATTGTTCCCTTATCCAAAGAGAAAGGTAACAAGAATGAATGAACTCCAGGTAGTTTATTAAGTGTAGCTGTGAAGGTATTTAGCAGAAACCTGAAAGGATATGAGAGGTGACAAAGAGCACAATCTGGAAGTGCTGTCTGGGTTTATGCCAAAAGGAATGTATGCAGAACAGTAAATCAATGGGAAATGAATGAATAGGAGAAAATTTATTGTACCTTTGTTGGTTCAGATGAAGCATAAGATAAAGTCAAGAGCATGAATTACAGCCTGTTTTGCATGAAGATGGAGTTGAAGTGGTTCAGTGGTTTCTGAATGCCTTATGTGTGGCATATGATGGAAATAAAGAACATGCATCTTTACTTTCTCTGAATGCGTGTTGTCAGTTTAGAACCCAAATTATTTGCAATAGTAGTTGTGTTTAATGCAAAAAATGGAGTAAACAATTGCAAATTATTCACAAATGGCAAAACAATTTAGATGAATTTCTGTATTTAGATAGAATATTTACTAAATATTGGAAATGGATGGAGAAATTTTAAAATGTGCTAGGTGAGTATTGCAGGAACGTTGTCTGTTGTGAAGAATGAATCTTTGTTGAAAGATATAAAAATGGTTGTGTCTTAAGAGTGTGGCTCTGCTCATCACCTCAGTCATGAAAGTTGAAAATGTGAAAAGAATTGCAAAAGTTAGTTGGATGCAATGGGAATCAGTATTTAAGAAGTATGCGTGGTAAAGTAGGAAGTGAAGGGTTAAAAAAGATGGGTACATTAATGTGGTTGTATTTTTTTTTCTTTATTTCCTTCCCGTCTCTATTTCTGGTGATGCTGCCAGCTGCAGTTCATTTTGTAAAATATTAAATGGTGCTATTGACTGGAGCAGGATGGGCAATTAATTTTACCAAGGGCTCACGTGAGAAACTGGGACTATTGTGAAGGGCCACTGTTGCTGTGCCCCCCTGAAACCTCTACCGCCGCTGTGGGTCAGACAGGGACAAAGGTCCAGAAGTGGCCCATGGGCCGTAAAATACCCAGGGTTGCACTAGAATATGTTGATCATCATGGATTCGTAAGCAGAGTTTCAAAAGAAGATAAAGAGCTTGCTATTGATTGTGAAGAAACCAGAGTATTATTGATCTGACAATTGGAATTTTTAAGAACTATGTTTAAAGAATTTACAGTAAGAATGACACAATTGATATAAGTTAAACTTGAGATTTTTGAAGAAACAGAATAAACTGAAAAAAAATTACTGATGATATTAAAGTGAATGACAAAATGTCCTTTCTAAAACATAGAATAAAATAGTATTTAAGGGCAAAAGGCTATAATATTTTTATTTAAAACATTTATTTAGCTGCTCATCTTTCAACCAGCTCTGGGCAGCTCCCAATTAAAGATTTATATATATATAAACACCTAAAATACAATCAGTTAAAACATAAAACAGTAAAAACAACAAATTATTTAAACAACTAACTGATGTTAACTAACTTACCATTATATACTCTCCCAACTGAAGGTTAAAAGGAGCCTGATGAACTTTGTGGGGCAAATGCTAATGAAAGTTAGAAGTTATTCTTTTCTATATTTTTCCTTCCTTTTTTTTTTCTCTCCTCCCAATTTTGCTTTTTCCCTGACCTCCTCTTTTTTCCCTGTAAATTTTTTTTGTTTCCTTGCATTTTATCTTTTTTAAAAAACGTAATAATTAAGTGTCTTTTTGAAAATTAAGTAGCACCTACATTTTGATTTAGTACCAAATAATATTTATACATTGAGATTTTTATAAAACAGCATTGAGTAGGTTGAGTGTCTGCAGATCTGTTGAAGGGGGGTGGGGGTGGAAACTGGCAAGTGATTTCATTTTTATGAAGAGGGACTTTGATCCTGAAGGCTGCTTTGGTGCTGGAGACTGAGTTTTTCCAAGTTTACAGAATGGGAAATTGTAGCAGCAGCTGCACTCCTAACATACCAGCTTTTTCTGCTTTCTGTATTGCTGATTTGTCTGGGACCAGAAGATAGTGATCAAAGGATTTGGGGTAAATCCAGCTGAAGAAATGAAATGATGCCTTCAGAAGGCAAATTGCAAGTAAAAGCCAGCACATAGGGGAGTCAAGTAAGACCGAATCCTTCAGAATATCTCAAGTAGTCTTTCCCAACATATTGGCCCCCAATTGTGTTGGGTTGCACTTCCCATTGTCTCCAACCAGAATGAGATGGCCATGGTATTTGGCAAAGCTAAAGTTACAATCCAATATATCTGGAATCCAATGTATTCTCCAATCTGGATGGTACCAGATTGAGAAGCCAAGTCGAGTGGGTGAAAAATACTCCAATGACAGAGATTATACATTATGTTAAACCATCATATTTTTATTTTGCGTCAGACATTTATGTAATTTTAAAGGTATGGTTTATTGATTAACTTAGATAGAAACTTAGCTACTGTAGCTTCAACAAACCATATTAAAACAAACCATTTCTTATGGTTTTAGTAAGTCTCCAGGGTTTCCACCAAGAATGTTGGGATCTGAAAACGTGGAGAATGAGCAGCTACAACAGCGACTGGGATGTTGTAGTCTTTGGTAATAAAAATGGGCTTTCTATGACTCTCATTTGCTGTGGTGTACGCTATATTTTTCTCCTGAGCATTTTCTTGTACTTGTGTAAATATGTGGGTACTAATTTAATACCTTTTGTTTGTACATCGATTGTGCTTCCTGATGGCATAGGAGATAAAGTCATTTTCCCTTCTTTGCCTTGTTCACTATAGGAAAAGTATTTTTACATTGTCTTCTACATACAGTACATAGTCTGGTATGTATAATGATATGTTAAGTTAAAGCAATGTTTTCCTAATTTGGCAACTTTTAGATGTGTAGATTTTAACTCCCAGAATTCCCAGCCAGTATGAGTTGAAATTATTTGGTAGGCACCATAGTTTTTTCATACCAAAGGCCAAAGGAGTGATTTGCTTTCAGGTTAAAAAAATACTTTAACTCAATGTTTTTCAAACTTGGAAACTTTAAGATGTGTGAACTTTAACTCCCAGAATTCCCAGCCAGTAGGGGTGTGTGTGTGTATTCTGAGAGTTGAAGTCCACAATCTTGAAGTTTCCAAGTTTGAAAAACAGTAAGTTAAAGTAGTTTTTTTTCCTGAAACCAAATAGGTCCTTTGGCTTTGGTGTGAAAAGACTCACTGGTGCCTACCAAATAATTCATGTGGTACAAAAAGGATAGGCTAGGATCAGGGAAAGGGAGTATTTTAATCCTTTGGAGAACACACCTGATGAAGTTTCCTTTAAGGAGGCCTTTACCGACTGTTGAACAAAAGAGCAATACAAAAGTATAAATAGGAGGTGCCTTTTTTTAAAAAAAAAACCTTTTAGGTCTTGACCTTTCTCTGGCATTCTGCTCTGCATCTAAGCTGTATAAATGCCTGAGAACTGAGGAATAAAAAAAGGAGCTGCATGCATTTGGCAAAGCTTTAGTATTAACAAATATTCACTCTGATTTAACATAATTCATGGAGACTCTTTGGACATATCAATTGCAGCTTTCCTGGCAATCGGAAGGAATTTCCCATTGTTTTATTCCAGGCTTTGCTATCCATATCTAATCTGTGGTGGGAGAAATCACAAATATAGGTTGTGACACCAAAGTGCAAAGCCTGCTCTTTCATGCATGTTATGAACTAATAAAGGCGTTTCATAGAGTTTTAAACAACCTTAAGTAAAAAGCAGGGTTCTAATCCTGCACTTCTGATTGGCCCGAAAATAGCGACATAGGATTGGTCCCTTCTGGGAAATCTGATTGGCTGCTAACGGGCCGACTCTCATTGGTTCAAGGGTTAAATACTTCCATGCTTTTCATTGGCTAATAGGACAGCAGCCAACCCTATAAAAGGGCTGCTGCTCCCCTAGGCGTTGCTCTGTTCAGTATGATTAATAAAGAGTTGAAGTTCACTGTTGACTGCCTCCTCTCCGTTCCTTGTGCCCACACTCAGAACTTAACAATGCATATGGCCAATGTTATTTTATTACTGACCCCTCCCTCCCTGAAGACACATTTTTACATGATTGGTATATCGCAGAGGTCCCCAAACGTGGCAACTTTAAGGCTTGTGGACTTCAACTCCCAGAATTCCTCCTCCAGTCATGTTGACTCAGGAATTCTGGGAGTTGAAGTCCACAAGTCTTAAACTTGCCAAGTTTGGGGACCCCTGGTTTATAGTCTGAAGCCCTGAGATTTCCTAATGGAACATTAAAGATCCAATCCTGTTCACTGTTTTGGAATTTTTTAAATATAGCATTTAAAAGAGAGAGAAAAGTCCATATATTCAAAAACAAAGGTGTTTAAAAGAAATTGGTATAAATTCACTCAAAACATAAATTAAGATAAACAACAGCATGGATTCACCCCATGAATGGAGAGGGAAGAATGCATATTTTCATTTTCCTAAATGCCTTTTGGACTGTAATGCTGGTGTGTCAGCAGGATCTTTGGGTCTGCTGTTATTTTAACGCCAATGCACATAAAGCCACTGAGGCCAAGAGAGGTCGAGTCTTTTTTTTTTTTAATCCCGGATCCAACTTGTTCCCCTGTTTGTTCTTTTCCAGACCATTTAGTGGAATTACCCTCAATTGCTAACTTCGAATTAATAGCTGGAATCTGTTTTTTTTCAGCATCAGAAGGTCTGGCAATTCAGTCCGATTGATTACAGGTGAATGCTTCCCAATTGCATTTTTTTCCCCGGGTCAAGCTTCAGGCCCCCTGGACCACCTGCGTTGCTCCTGTAAGGCAGCTTTTGTTAAACTGCCCTACAGCTCCCTCCCTCCTTCCCTCCTTTGCTTGCATGTCCCTGGGCACATGATGGATCCCCTCTCTTTATGCCACGTGATTTCAGTTAGCCTTTGAGTTCAGAAATCATCTCTAGCATCAGGCATGCTTGCTCGGTTTCCCTGAGGGTATGCACTTGGAACAAATCAGTCTTGTTTGGGGTATTTGGAGGGATGACAGAATGACTTTTGAAATGTTTCTTGATGTGAAAAATCTGAAGCAGGGCCAGGAGATGATGGTTGGTCTTCTCCTACTTAGCTTTAGTACTAGATACTCAGAATGTGTACGTGGACGATTACAGTTCAAAACTCTAGACCATAATATATTAATTTTGGCACTAATATTTCAATGTCAGAGTTCTGCTAATTATGAACTCTCAATTTTAATTCAAAACCCACAGCAATATTTTATGTTATGCCATAAATTCCCCGGATTCTGTAGCTAATTTTAACTAGTGTTTGAATCCTATTGGCTAGCCCAAAATTAGTACTGACATATTTCTTCAGAGTTAACAAAGTTTGATGTCAGCCACCTTCTATATAGTTATATCTCTTTGGATACAGTCAGATTCTAGCTGCCAAATTCCTGAACTTTGATCAGGCTGTCTTAAGTTGAAGAGAATTGAAATCTAATAATATTGAGAGGCCACAGATTTTCAAATTGAAAAGGAATTCAACATAACTTTCACTGTTTCAGGTACTTTAGGTAATTCTGCTTTTTCCAAATATTGTTCAATTCTGTCTTCTGAGACTTTCTCCTGCTCATACAGCTTTTCATAATAATCTTGAATTATTATTATTTTTATTCTCATCTTGATAATAGAGTTGCTTTCTCATCTTCCAATCTATGTATCATTTTTTTCTCTTTCTCTGTTTTCAGTTTATATGCCAACCATCTTCCTGGTTTATTCCCATTTTCAAAGAAATTCTATTTAGCATTTTTAATTTTTTGTGCTAGTTCTTCTTTATGTACTAGATTCACTTTATGTTTTATTAGTTCCATTTGATTTAAAAAAAAAATTGTGTTTCTTTCTGTAATTCTAATTCCAGTCTTTTGTGTTCTTCTTCTAACATCTTTTGATTTTGTTTCTTTTTCTTATTCCCCCGTATAGGTTATTCCCTAATAATTTTTGAATATACACCTTAGCAGTGTCCTGTACATTTTGTAGTGAAGTTTCTTCTTTCCTCTTTGAAAAAAGATCCATTTCTCTTTCCATAGTTGGTATGAATTCCTTATCTTTTAATATTGATTGATTCAATGCCCATCTCAATT
This sequence comes from Hydrophis major, assembly GCA_033807585.1. Lineage (NCBI taxonomy): Eukaryota > Metazoa > Chordata > Lepidosauria > Squamata > Elapidae > Hydrophis > Hydrophis major. The sequence goes on from CM066328.1 coordinate 32,607,734, forward strand.
TTTTCTTTTGTTCTTTCAACTTAACTCTCACTGACTTGCTTCTATGTCTATTTCTTGCACATTTGACTTTAACTCCAATGACATCCATATCATATCTATTCTTGACCAAGACATGTGTCTATTTAAATAAAATGGGTACTGATTTGTCTTAGGATTTATCTCACTCCATACATCTTGAATACCTATTTCTTCCACCATTTTAAAGAAAGTCTTTGGAAGTGTTTTTCTAGCTTTTTTACTTGCTTTACTGCTTTTGTAATCAAATTCTGCATCTAAATTGCATTATAGTCTCTACCACACAGATATTTTCATTTTCCAATTCTGCAATTTTCTTTTGTAATTTTTCATTAAAATTTTCTTGTTTATTATTTGGTGTATATATTGCTACCAAAAGTATTTGTTTATAGTTCATTGTTACCTCCACCATCAAAATTCTCCCCTCTTAATAAATAAATAAATGAACTCCCAGAATTCTCATCAATTATCGGACTGACTGTGGAATTCTGGGATTTGAACTCCCAGAAATTCTCAATGTTGGGAAACCCTGGCCTACTGTTTCTCTGTTTCACTCATACCTACCAATCAGCATTCTGTAATCACTGAGCATGTTCTACCCTGGTGGGAATTTCCCCCTCCTTCATCCTCTCCACATGTTTTATATTTCTGGAAACGTTTTAGTTTCCCTGAGGTCAGCTGAACTTATCCTCCAGAATGACCCTATTTCAACTACTTAAGGAAACATACTCAGAGGATTTTTCTCTCTTAGGTGATTTGAAGGACTCCCCCTCATCAATTACATCTACTGTACTTGTTCTATCACATCCAGCAGAAGGGGCATGTTCTTGGTTCCATCAGCCAAATAACTTTGTTTGCCAGAATCCACAAAGAGAGCCTTTTCCTCTGTGGCATCTCCCTCTGGAATATCATTTCCCCCAAAGGAAGATTGGGTGCAACTCTCTCAGATTTCTGGAAGACCCTTAAAAGTTGGATGTGGATGGCCCTGGGGATCCCAAGGAAGTGTGGAGCCTATTGAATGGTTACACTATGTAGAGTTAAACTGCACTTTCTTCTGTCTTTTTGCTATTTTGTTTTTTAAATGCAGCATTTAATTATTCAATTATGCAGCAAACTAAAACTAATAAGAATACCAGTGCATGCAAAATAGATGTTTGCGCAGGTAAGATTATCAACCTTGATGCCAACCAAAACCAAGCATTTAATAGTGAGTGCCATACAATGTGCACTAATCAAACAGGTGGCAAGAAAGTAGGGACAGGCAGGCACAACACAGGTTATGTAGACAGTAAACACAGTGTCAGACATAAAGATCTCGTGTCTATATACAAATGCACAAAGTCTGGGGAACAAACAGGGTGAACTCTAACTATGAATACATGATATAGTTGGAATAACAGAAACTTGGTGGGATGAAACCCATGACTGGAACTTACTGGTAGAAGGATACAAACTATTAAAAAAAAAAACCAGACCCCATAAAAGAGGAGGTGGAATTGCACTGTATGTAAAGGGCCACTATATTGCTACAGAAATGCATGAAACCAAAGATGAAAACCTCCTAGAATGCATATGAGTCAATATAAAAGAAAAAAAGAGTGACATGGCCATAGGTATATATTATAGGCCACCCAATCAAGCAGAAAAAATAGATGTCCTTTTTGCCAGCCAACTAACAAACATATCCAGGAAACACACAACAATAGTAATGGGAGACTTCAATTACCCTGATATCAATTGGAAAACTAATTCTGCACCAAGTGAGAAATCAAATAAGTTCCTAACCAACCTAGCTGACAACTTTGTTGTCCAAAAGGTAGAGGGTGAAACTAGAGGGACAGCAATACTGGACTTAATTCTTACAAACCGAGAAGAAGTGATAGAGGGAGTTGAAACTGCAGGAACCTTGGGTGAGAGTGACCATGTCATACTAGAATTCAACATAACACAAACACAAGCAACAGAACATAATGATACCAGAGTCTTGGATTTTAAAAGAGCTGATTTCAATAAACTCAGAGAGAACTTGGGAAAGATTCCATGGATGAAAATCCTAAAGGGAAAAATAACTCAAGAATCTTGGGAAACTCTAAAAAGTATGATCATAGAAGCCCAGACCAGCACAATATCACTGAGAAAGAAAAACAAGAAATCCAAGAAGAAACCAGTATGGCTGCACTAAGATCTCTTTGGCAAATTGAAAGAAAAAAAGGACAAGTGCAAAAAATGGAAAGAAGGACATACAACTAAGGCAGAATATCAGCAGATAGCCAGAATCTGCAAAGACGAAGTCAGGATAGCAAAGGCTCAGAACGAACAAAGACTTGCAACAAAAGTCAAAGATAATAAAAAAAAAAGTTTCTTCCAACATATAAATAACAAGAAAAAAATCAAGGAAACAGTCAGTCCACTAAAGAGAGAAGATGGCAAGAAAGTAACAGGCAACAGAGAAAAAGCAGAACTAATTAACTCATTCTTTGCATCTGTGTTCACGCAAAAAGAAACGATAGCTCAACCCACCAAAAACATAACTGTAAAAGACAGACCAGAAATAAAAATTAAAATAAGCAAAAAAATAGTAAGAGAACACCTGTCTGATCTTGATGAAAACAGATCACCGGGGCCTAATGGATTACATCCCAGAGTTTTAAAGGAGCTGGCAAAAGTCATCTCAGAACCACTGCACCATATCTTTCAAAAATCCTGGAGCACCGGGGAACTACCAGAGGACTGGAAAAGAGCTGATGTGGTTCCCATCTTCAAAAAAGGGAAAAAAACAGACCCAGGAAACTATAGACCAATCAGCCTAACATCAATACCTGGGAAGATACTGGAAAAGATAATAAAAAAACAGATCTGCCAACATCTAGAAACAAGTAAAGTAATAACCAGCAGTCAGCACAGATTTGTTAAAAACAGATCATGCCAAACCAATCTTATTTCATTCTTCAACACAGTGACTAAATTAGTAGACCAGCAAAATACTGTGGACATTGTTAAGTTTTGAGCATGGGAGAGAAAGAATGGAGACAAGCCTCTGAACGGTGAACTTCAGCTCTTTATTTTCATTGTGACTTCTTCGTCTTAATAGCAGTTAAACCCACCTTATATAGGCAAACCCTGTAACTTTTAACCAATAACGAGCTAGGAGTGCTGCTCTTATAACCAATAGGAACTCTCTGTTAAGGGCCAATCGGATTCCCCAGAACGGGCCAATCCGGTCCGGCCGCTTAACAGCCAATCAGAAGTGCAGGGCCAGAACCCTGCACTTACTCCAAGCTCACACTTTATTAATCTTTATGCATACACAACACCCCTTCCCCCTGGCTTCTTATTTGCAGAGCGCAGTTACATAGTCCCTTAGGTAGGATGGTTGTTTTATTAATCTCTTTGATTTCCGTTGTATCAGCTGGCTGCAATCACACTGAGGTAGATCGTTGTTTGGCAGTGGGGCTGTTTCTGGTTCAGAGTTCACTTCTACGTCATTGCCCACATTCTCTGCAATTCCCTGAGGTGCAACCATTTCTCCCTCCGGCTCCGCTTCCTGAGTTTCTATCAAACCGTCGTTTCCTTCAAACGGGTTTTCTAGGAATTCATCTTCTTCCATACCTCCCCTCCCTCAGTTTGGTCATAGGGGGTTTTCGGACTGGCCACTGGAAGCCGCGATCGTAATTGATCGATATGACGTTTCCAAAGTTTATTGTCAAGGCATTGTACAAAGTAGGATCTGGGGCCAGTTACACGTACTACTGTCACTTCCACCCACAACGGGTCACCCGATAGGTTTTTAGCATAGACCAAGTCTCCTACCTGGAAGGTACGACAGCGGCCGCTGGATCCTAGTGGTTTTTCTGGTTCGTAAGCTGGGTGCAACCGGTCGAGGTGGGAGCGGAGCTTTTGTCCCATTAGCAGTTTAGCGGGAATTTTGTTGGTGACGCTATGTGGGGTGATGTGTTGCAAGAAGAGGATTTGATTGACCTTGTCATCAATGTTGTCGTAGTCTACCTTTGCCATTGGTCGCAGGGTGCGCAGGCGAGGTGAGCGCATGGCGAATGACGTGGTCAGCGAGGTACTGCTCAAACACTAGTGCGGTAAATTGAGGGCTGTTATCGGATACCAAGACGTCTGGTAATCCGTGGGTTGCAAAGAGTCTGTTTAAGTTTTTGATAACTGCCTCGGAGGTTGTAGTTGTCATGCAATGGATTTCGAGCCAATTCGAGTAGGCGTCGATGGTAAGCAGGAAGGTGTGGCCTTTGGTTGGCCCCGCGAAGTCCAGGTGAATTCGGGACCAGGGTCCACGTGGTGTCTCCCATTCAGTAGGCATGGCTTTTGGTGGGGCGTTGCTGACTTCTTTGCATTTGGGACAAGCTTTAACCCACTGTTCGATTTGCTTGTCAATGCCCGGCCACCATGCGTAGCTTCGCGCAAGGGCTTTCATTCGCACGATGCCGGGGTGGCCATCTTGCAAGGTTCTCAGCAGCGCTTTCTGGAGTCGTTCTGGGATAACGACTCTATCACCCCAGATGACACAGCCGTTCTGGGAGAAGAGCTCGGTTTGTCGAGTCTTGAATGGTATGAAGTCATCTGATAACTGGTCCAATGGCCATCCGCGTTCTACCCAGCCTAGGACTTGTGCTAGGGTGTGGTCGTGTTTGGTTTCCTCTCGCAATATCTCAGGTGGTTAGTGGCGGCGAGTTGAGTGCTTCGATTTGCAACGTGGTTACTGTTGGTGCCGGATCGTCGAGAGTCTCTGGAAGTGGTGCTCAGCTCAATGCGTCGGCGTGGGGAATGGCTTTCCCCGGGCGGTATTGCAGCCTATAGTTATAAGCAGCTAAGAATTCTGACCATCGGGTCATCCTAGGGGATAATATGTAGGGAGTCGGCTTATCTCCGGCTATTATCCCCAATAATGGTTTGTGGTCAGTCACAATAGTAAAAGCCCGGCCATACACGTATTCGTGGAATCTTTTCAAGCTGAGACAATTGCGAGGGCTTCTTTATCGATTTGTCCATAGTTTCGCTCAGTTTTTGAAAGTGTCTTTGAGAAATATGCAACAGGGGCTTCGTTCCCATTAGGCAGTACATGGCTCAAAATGGCGCCTACCCCGAAAGGCGATGCATCACAGGTTATAACTAATGGCAAAGTCTCGTTATACTGCATGAGTACAGAGTCAGAAGTGAGAAGTTTTTTAACATTTCGGAACGCCTGTTCTTCACGGTAACCCCATAGCCAATTTGCTTTTTCATCTAACAACCGGTGTAACGGTTCAGCGACCGTTGCCTTGTGCGGCAAAAATACATTATAAAAATTGATGAGGCCTAGGAACGCCTGGAGATTGGCCTTATTTCATGGCCTGGGAGCGTTTTTTATCGCTTTTAGTTTACTTTGGGTAGGGTGAATGCCCTGGCTATCAATCAGATACCCTAGAAACTCAACACTGTCAGTACACAATTTACATTTGTTTTTTTTAACATTAAGACCGGCCTCTTGGAATTTTTTTAGGACTAATTTTACCCAGTCCTGTAAGATTTTTTTTGTAGGGGCTGCGATTAATACATCGTCAAAATAGGGGACCACGCCCTTAATTCCTTGCAATAACCTTTCCATAAGGCTCTGAAAAATCCCCGGGGCTACACTAACTCCGAATTGCAGCCGGGTACATTTAAAGGCACCTCGGTGCATCACAATAGTTTGTGTCTATGCCGTTTTTTCATCTACTGGTAATTGCTGATATGCCTGAGCTAAATCTAATTTCGCGAAAACTTTCCCGCCCCCCAGGGAATGGAGGAGATGCTGCACCACCAGAACTGGATACGCGTTCTGCTGCAGGGCGTGGTTCAAAGTGGCCTGGTAGTCCCCACAAATTAGGATTGACCCGTCTGGCTTAATGGGTGTTACAATAGGGGTTTCCCATGGAGAGTGATCGATGGGCTTCAACACCCCTTGAGCAATTAACTTGTCGAGTTGTTCGTCGATTTTTGCTTTAAGAGCAAATGGAACTCAACGGGGCTTTAGGCGAATGGGAGCTATTTTTGGATCTAGACTGAATGAAATCGGGGTCCCCTTGTACTCGCCTAAGCTGTCCGCGAAGACGTCCCTGAACTCATAGATAAGGTCTTCCTCCCAGTCACCGCCGCTGACTCGGTTTATGCCGGCCACTTCAATGCCGAGTGGCGTGAACCATTGGAGGCCTGGTAGGCTAGGCCTATCTCTATCGATGACCATTAAAGGTAAGTATGCTGTGTGCTTCTTAAAGGAGACTTGGACTCAGCAGGAACCGACAACGGGGATTCGATTCCCTTGGTAGTCCTTGAGGATGAGGCGTTGGGAGCGGAGATCTTGGTGTTGAATTGTGGGGATGAGTTGCTTGAGTATCTTCCAGGACACCATCGAGAGGGATGATCCCAAGTCGACCTCCATGTGGCAATGCTGGTTCTCGATGGCTACCGTGACTCGGATTTTCTTAGTGTCCAAGGCTGAGGCGTGACCGATAGTGATAGTATGGTGAGCCTCTTCTCTCTGCAAAGCTCGATTTCTGTAGGAGTGGTTTACTGGCTCCCGCTGTACAGGACGGTTTCCTGTCGATTGGCAATAGTTACCCCTTTTGAGGCCTGGCTGGGTCCTGGCAAGCTGCGGCAGACCCATCCGATGTGGCCTCGTTTCCCGCACTCATGGCAGAATGCGTCGCAGAATTTGCTTTCAGACCTGGCATGGTTGGCTCCACAGCTAGCGCAAGGGCGTAAGGGCTTCGGGTGATGGTCCCGGTCGGACCGCGGTCGATGGACCCCTTCTTCGTCGGTATCTGACGACGAAGAGAGGTCCTCATGGTGCGTTGTCGCAAGCTGCCCTTCTGAACTAGGTGAGATGTCACTGGCCGGTGGTGGTACTAGAGCGCGGTTTCGGCATAGTTGTGCAGCCGACTTCCTGATTGCTTCAGCTGCAGTAGCATCGGCGATGGCGTCGGCAAGGCTGATGTCGCCTTTCGCCATCGGCTTGCTTTGGACGTCTGGTGCATCTAATCCCAGAACTATGCGATCTCTTAGTGCTTCTTCTAAATCGGTGAATCCACAAAGGCCTCCCAAATTTCGGAGGTCTGCTATGAAGTCGGCCACGCTTTCTCCCTTTCGCTGGCTCCTCTGATAAAACTTGTGGCGTCTCACGAGCGTAGGCACGGTCGGGGCGTAGTGGTCTCATAGGATAGGTTTGAGGTCGTCCCAATCCATGGCCTTCACTTCTCAGGGTTTGGCTAGTGCTTTAGCCATCTTAAATATGGTTGGACCGCAATGCGTTAGGAACACCGCCCGTTTCTTCCCAGCTGTGGCATCCTTTAAGTTGTTCGTCTCTAGGAACATTTGGAACCGATCCATGTAAGACTCCCAGTCTTCCTGTGTTGGATCGAACAGAGCGGGTGGTACGATGCCGCCGGACATGGTTCCGTTGTTGGCGTCGTCTGTCACGTGCTCGGTGTTCTTCGAAGTTTCGTTGGTTCAGATTTCTCCATATCCCTCCTTCGTCGCCAGTGTTAAGTTTTGAGCATGGGCGAGAAAGAATGGAGACAAGCCTCTGAATGGTGAACTTCAGCTCTTTATTTACATTGTGACTTCTTCGTCTTAATAGCAGTTAAACCCGCCTTATATAGGCAAACCCTGTAACTTTTAACCAATAACGAGCTAGGAGTGCTAGCTCTTATAACCAATAGGAACTCTCTGTTAAGGGCCAATCAGATTCCCTGGAATGGGCCAATCCGGTCCGGCCGCTTAACAGCCAATCAGAAGTGCAGGGCCAGAACCCTGCACTTACTCCAAGCTCACACTTTATTAATCTTTATGCATACACAACAGACATAATATATTTAGATTTCAGCAAGGCATTCGACAAAGTAGACCACAACCTACTTCTTAGTAAGCTAGAAAAAGGTGGACTACATAGCACCACCACTAGATGGATTCACAACTGGCTGGCAAACCGTACTCAACGAGTAGTCCTTAATGGGTCTACGTCTACAATGGAGCAAAGTAAGCAGTGGGGTGCCACAAGGTTCCATCTTAGGCCCAGTACTCTTCAATATCTTCATTAATGACTTAGATGAGGGAATAGCAGGGGAACTTACCAAATTTGCAGATGATACTAAGCTGGCAAGAATAGCTTACACCCAAGAAGATAGGCTCAGACTAGAACACTGGGCCATATCTAATAAAATTAAATTCAGTGTAGAGAAAAGTGTCGTGTCCGCAAAAAGATGCTCAGAGTCGGTGACTTTCATTCAAAGCTCTTTATTAACAATGGGAGAACCGAACCAGCGAAAGGCAAAAAGCCCGTGGCTTTTATACCTTTCGCTGCGGCGGCCGCGGCCAATGGCAGCAATTCAAGTCTCCCGCTCTTGGTTTGAACCAATCGCGGGAGACTTCAATCGGGCCAATCAGCGTGGCTCGCCTGGCCAATCAGAAATCCCCGCGCTTTAGCCAATCAAGGCGCGGGGATTTCGAGTATTCAAATTCAGGACATAACACCCCTCCCCTCTTGGTATGGTCCATCACGTGGTGTAGTCACGCAGGTAGGCGGGGCTCCGTCGAGTCCTAGTTGACCTGCGCAACTCACTTGCATGCTGTAACTCGGCCGGAGCGGTCATCTTTTTGGCTGCTCCTGCCTCTGTGTGAACCGGCTGGATGATCGGGCCGGTTCTTTCGCCGTGGCTCCCGCCTGGGCCGGTTGAGCTTCGGATTTCGCCGCTCCCGCTTGGCTTCTCCGAGTCGGTAGAGCTGGCCAGGTGGTTCTTCTCCGGAGGGGACTCACGATGGCTGTGTTCCGGTGAGTATTTTTGGTTTATTTTTTCCTGCGATTGTCTATCCGGGTATTCCCTCCCCCCTTGGTTCGTGTCTTGGGGGTTGAGGTCAGTCGCTGTTCGTGACCTGAGCTGGTCGATATGTCGTTTCCAGGCTCGCCCATCGATGGTTTGGAGCCGGTACGACCGTGGACCAGTGACTTGAGTTATGACGGCTGGGATCCATAGGGGGTCCCCCGTCATGTTCTTTGCATAGACTAAGTCACCTGGGTCAAATGTCCGGTACCTGGAGCTGGAGTCTGGGGGCCGCTCCGGGTTATAGGTCGGGTGTAATCTGTCGAGTGGGGACCTCAGCTTTCTGCCCATTAGAAGTTCTGCAGGGCTCTTGTTAGTTGTGGTATTGGGAGTGATGTGCTGTATGAAGAGCAGTTTGTTGATTTTGTCGCTGATCTCCCCGTGGTCCATTTTCCGGAGGGTCTTTTTCGTAAACTGGACCATCCGTTCCGCCCTACCGTTCGCCGCCGGATGCGCCGGTGCTGTTAATGCGTGGCGGATACCCCTCTCCGCCAGGAACCGTTCGAAATCGATGGAAGTGAACTGGGGCCCGTTGTCTGAGACGACGACGTCTGGGAGGCCGTGTGTGGAAAACAGTTTACACAGTTCTTTAACGACGGCCTCTGTGGTAGTGGATTTCATGTCGCTTACCTCCAACCAATTGGAGTACGCGTCAACTGTGATTAGAAAAGTATGCCCATTTGTGGGGCCAGCAAAGTCTAGATGGATTCTGGACCAGGGCCCCCGTGGTGTTTCCCAGTCCCGGATAGGTGCTGCGGGTGGGCTGGATCTGGTCTCCTGGCACCGGTGGCATTTGGCGACCCATGCTTCAATTTGCTTGTCCATCCCTGGCCACCAAGCGTAACTCCTGGCCAGGGCTTTAGTCCTGACGATGCCAGGATGACCCTCATGTAGCATCTCTAATACCCTCTCTTGCAATCTGTCCGGAATTACTACCCGGTCACCCCACAGAATACATCCTCTCAGTAGTGAAAGTTCAGTCTGGCGCTGACGGAATGTTTTAAAAGTCTCGTCATTGTCTTTCTCCGGCCAGCCTTTTTCTAACCAGTGTAAGATTCGCGCCAGACGCCTGTCCTTAACGGTTTCTCTGGCAATGTCTGATGCGGTAATAGGTAAACTCTCGATACTTAGGGTGTTTGTTGTTGGTGCTGGGTCAGGTTCAGAGTCAGGTAAAGGCGAGCGGCTTAAAGCGTCCGCGTGCGAAATTTTCTTACCTGGCTTGTGTAGCAGTTCGTAACTGTAGGCTGCCAGGAATTCGGACCATCTTGTCATCCGGGGTGACAAGATGTTCGGCGTGGCTCAGTTTCCAGCGAGGATGCCCAGCAATGGCTTATGATCCGTCACGATGGTGAACGGGCGGCTGTACAGGTATTCGTGGAAACGCTTAACGGCGGCAACTATAGCCAAAGCTTCTTTGTCCAGCTGGCTATAGTTCCGTTCTGGTTTAGTCAGAGTCCTGGAGAAAAAAGCGATGGGTGCTTCTCTCTGGTCTGGGAGGGTGTGGCTGAGGACAGCGCCGACGCCGAAAGGTGATGCGTCGCAAGTGACAGCTAAGGGCAAGGTTTCGCTGAATTGCATCAGGATGGCGTCGGAGGTGAGGAGGTCTTTGGTTTTTTGAAAGGCGGCTTGCTCTCGTCTCCCCCAAGTCCAGGCTGCCTTCTTGTCTAGGAGTCTATGTAAAGGTTCCGCCGCCGTTGCCTTTTGAGGTAGGAAAACATTATAAAAATTTAGTAAGCCTAGGAACGCTTGTAGTTCCGTTTTGGACTTTGGGGTGGGGGCTTCCTTGATGGCTTTCACTTTTTTAGTCGTAGGGTGAATGCCATGCCGGTCTAGGAGATAGCCCAAAAACTCTACTTGCTTTGTACATAGTTGGCATTTTTCTCGTTTGACTTTAAGTCCTGTTTCTTTAAATTTTGTTAAGACTTGTCTGAGTCGGTTCTCTAATTCGGCTTCGTTTGGCGCCGCCACTAATACGTCATCGAAATAGGGCACCACCCCCTTGATGCCCTGTAGCAAACGTTCCATCAGGCTCTGAAAGATGCCTGGTGCCACGCTGACTCCAAATTGGAGTCGGTTACACTTGAAGGCCCCCCGATGGGTCACGATTGTTTGGGCTTCCGCCGTTTTCTCGTCCACAGGTAGCTGCTGATATGCCTGGGCGAGGTCGAGCTTGGCAAAGACTTTGCCCCCTCCCAGTGAGTGCAGTAAATGTTGCACTATTGGGACTGGGTAGGCGCTTTGTTGCAACGCGCCATTTAGGGTGGCCTTATAGTCCCCGCAGATTCTCACGGACCCGTCTGGCTTTACTGGGGTCACTATAGGGGTCTCCCATCTGGCATGGTCTATCGGTTGCAATACCCCTTGTCTGACGAGCTTGTCGATCTGCTCGTCAATTTTAGGCTTTAAGGCGAATGGTACCCTTCTAGGTTTAAGCCGCTTAGGGGGAACCCTTGGGTCTAGGTCAAACGAGATAAGGGGCCCCTGGTACTTGCCCAAGCCTCCATCGAAGACCTCCTGGAACTCCTGGGCTAGCCGCTGTTCCCAAGCTTCGATGGTGACGTGGTTGACACCTGTCAGTGCGATGTTAAGCGGGGCGAACCATTGTAAGCCCAGTAGGCTTGGGCGGTCGCGATCGACGATCGTGAGTGGCAGTTGTTCGGTGTGGCCTTTGTAAGTTATATTAAAGTTCTTGGTGCCCACTACCGGGACGCGATTCCCTTGGTAGTCTTTTATGATGATCTTTTGGGCATGCACGTTTCTTTTTTGTAGTGTAGGCACTAGTCTTTTGATTTCGCGCCATGCAATCATGGAAAGGTAGGACCCGGAGTCCACTTCCATTTTGCATGGCTGGCCTTCGATATGGACTTCTACGTGTACCTTTCTGTCGCCGTCGGAGATGGCGTGGCCGATGGTCACCGTCTGGTGGGTCTCTTCTTTTCGCCGACCGTCGCCGCTTCTTTGAGATCGTTGAGTACGGTCCCACCGACCGTCTGGCTGGCGCTCTCTGGCTCTGGGCGGGGAGCTTTCTCTCCTTCTGTCGTGCTGTTCCCATTTGGGCGGGCTGCGGGTCTTCTTTTGGCGGCAAACTCGAGCGATGTGACCCCGTCGTTCACAATGCCTACAGATAGAGTCAAAGAATCGGCATTCTGACCTGGGGTGGTCGCCGCCGCACCCGGCGCAGTTGGTCCTCGACCTACGACCTTTTCGACTTCGTTGGTCGCCGCGTCCCGTCTGCACGCGATGTATGTCCTCCTCGTCTTCCGACGTGCTGGAGGTTGACTGGTATTCACCGTAGTGTGCGGTTGCTTCGTTTCTTGTGTCGGCCGACCTTGCCGGGTTGTTGTTTCCGCCCTTCGCGTCAGATCTTCGCATGCTGTCCGCTGACGTGCGGGTTGCTTCTGCGGCTGCGGCTGCGGTAAGGGCATCGGCTAGGCTGATGTCGCCCTTGGCCATAAGTCGGCTCTGGAGTGTAGGATCCCATAAGCCGAGTACGAAGCGGTCTCTTATGAGACTGTTCAGACCTTCAAACTCGCAGAGTCCTCCTAGGTGCCGTAGCTCTGCGACGAAGTCGCTCAATTTTTCGTCTGGTTTCTGGTTTCGGCGGTAGAACTCGTTGCGCCGTATCAGGATGGGGACTTCGGGGGCGTAATGGCGCCGCAGTATAGGTTCGAGGACGTCCCAGTCCATGGCGGTTGCGTCTGCCGGCTTGGCCAGTGCTTTGGCCATCTGGAAGACCTCTGGTCCGCAGTGAGTAAGGAAGACGGCGCGTTTTAGCGGGCCCGGGGCATCCTTCATTCCGGCGCATTCCAGGTACATACGGAACCGATCCGAGTATGATTCCCAGTCCTCGGCGGCGGGGTTGAAGGGGGCGGGCGGTGCTATCTTCACCATCTCTGCGCTGGAGCTGGTTCTTGGGTGGACACGGGGTTCGGTTCAGGGGCGAGATCCCATCCTCGTCGCCAGTGTCGTGTCCGCAAAAAGATGCTCAGAGTCGGTGACTTTCATTCAAAGCTCTTTATTAACAATGGGAGAACCGAACCAGCGAAAGGCAAAAAGCCCGCGGCTTTTATACCTTTCGCTGCGGTGGCCGCGGCCAATGGCAGCGATTCAAGTCTCCCGCTCTTGGTTTGAACCAATCGCGGGAGACTTCAATCAGGCCAATCAGCGCGGCTCGCCTGGCCAATCAGAAATCCCCGCGCCTTAGCCAATCAAGGCGCGGGGATTTCGAGTATTCAAATTTAGGACATAACAAAAAGTAAAGTCCTACACTTAGGCAAGAAAAACCAAAAGTACACATATAGACTGGGTGAAACCAGGCTCAATAGCAGGAACTGTGAGAGGGATCTTGGAGTCTTAGTGGACAACCAGCTAAATATGAGCCAACAGTGTGCAGCCACCACCAAAAAAGCTAATGCAATCCTAAATTGTATTAACAGAGGGATACAGTCAAGATCAAGGGAAGTACTAATACCACTCTATAAAGCCTTAGTAAGACCACACCTAGAGTACTGCATCCAGTTTTGGTCACCACATTATAAAAAAGATGTTGAGACTCTAGAAAAAGTACAGAGAAGAGCAACCAGGATGATTAGGGGACTGGAGGCTAAAACATACAATGAACGGTTGCAGGAATTGGGCTTGGCTAGTCTGGTCAAGAGAAGGACCAGGGGAGACATGATAGTGGTCTTCCAATATTTGAAGGGCTGCCATAGGGAGGAAGGGGTCAAGCGATTTTCTAAAGCACCTGTAGGCCAAACAAGGAATAATGGATGGAAACTGAACAAGGATAGATTTAACCTGGAAATAAGGAGAAACTTTCTGACAGTGAGAACAATCAACCAATGGAACAGAAGTTGCCCTCGGAAATTGTGGGAGCACCATCACTTGAGACTTTCAAGAAGAGATTGGACCGCCATTTGTCAGAAATGGTATAGGGTTTCCTGCTTGGGCGGGGGCTTGGACTAGATGACCTACAAGGTTCCTTCCAACTCTGATTATCTGTATCTGTATCAATAATTTGACTTAAATGGCAGAATGTTTTAATTATTAGTTGTGTTTTAACTGTTTATGCTACCCAGAATAATATGCAAAGGAGATGGATGGCCATATAAATTGAATCAATAAATAAAAATATATAAAGATGAAAAAGCACCTATTTTTAAAAATTAAAGTGAGAGAGATGCCTATGAAAGATTACTAGGGTATAATATTAGACCAAAGATAAATATAATGAACATCAGCAAGATTAATTTGGAATGAAAAAAAATGTCTCTAGAAGGGTTGTCAGGCTGACAGCCGAGGCTTCTCAATAAGCAAACCAGCTGCGTGGTTGCAATTCTGCATTTCCCAGAAGCTCTCTAGGGAGATTTACCTGACCCTGACTAGTCACGTAGATGATGCAGTTAAGCAGCCTGACTTTCCTGATAATTCATCTTCCTAAGAAGTTAGGAATTATGCGCAATAGCACTGTGAGAGCAGGAGACTGTCTGGAACCTCCCTGCAAGTATACACCTGGGTTCCCCACCTTTCACTTTCTTTGCCCGCACAATCATTCACCTGTGCTCCCCTTCCTCCTGCTCTCCTCCCCACCCTCTACCAGCATGGGTGCTCTTTCTTTCTTTCTTTCTTTCTTTCTTTCTTTCTTTCTTTCTTTCTTTCTTTCTTTCTTTCTTTCTTTCTTTCTTTCTTTCTTTCTTTCTTTCTTTCTTTCTTTCTTTCTTGGAAAGGGAATTTCACGAAGGCAGTAGTGTCACAAAAAACAGGAAAAGCCCAAGGGGAACATCAGGTCAGCCAGAAAACAAACTTACATAGGAAAAGGGATCAAATGAAAAGTATTAAAGAATCCCTATAGACAAAAGCCTAAGTAATTAAGAAAACTAGACAAATCGGAAAAGGAAACAAAAGATAATTTAGGAAACTCTTACAAACACAGGATGGTAAGTTTGGAGCATGGGTGCGAACGATGGAGACGAGCCGGTAGAAACGGTGAACTTCAAACTCTTTATTTACATATTGTGACAGCTCAACTGGAGGGCTGCTATAACCTTCCTTATATAGGCAACTTATTAACTATTCAACCAATAGCAAACCTGCAGCGCTAGCTCCGTTAACCAATGGGAATGGCCTGTTAATGGCCAATCAGATGCTCCTGAACGGACCAATCCGATCCTGCCATTAACAGCCAATCAGAAGTGCAGGGCCAGAACCCTGCACTTGACTTCAAGCTCAAGATAACTTTATTGGTATTATTCATTCACAACACCCCTTTCCCCCGGCTTCTGCCCACGGGGCGCGGTTATGTAGTCCTTAAGATAGGACGGCTGTTTTAGTTGTCTTTTCGATTTTCACAAAGTGCCTGGCGGTTGGCTGCACTTCTGCTGAGGTAGATCGTTGTTTAATGGTAGGGGTGCCGCTGGTTCCGAGTTCGTGTTCCCGTCGTCACCACTATCACTGGCCACTTCCTGAGGTGAGTTCACTCCGGTCCCTGGTTCCTGTTCCTGCGTTTCAGTTCCATTATCAGTCTCTTCAAAAAGGTTTTCCTCTAATTGTAATTCGCTTTCCTCTGTATCTCCCCCCCCCAGTTTGGTCATAAGGGAGTTCAGAAGTGCAAGACGGTAGCCGCGATCGTAGTTGATCTATGTGGCACTTCCAAAGTCTATCGTCAGGGCACTGAACGAGGTATGATCTTGGGGCGGTTAGGCGGATTACGGTCACCTCTACCCACAGCGGATCGCCCGATAAGTTTTTGGCGAATACTAAATCGCCTACCTGGAAGGTACGGCAGCGGCTGCTGGATCCAAGTGGTTTTTCCGGTTTGTAGGCTGGGTGTAACCGATCGAGGTGGAAGCGGAGCTTTCGTCCCATTAACAGTTCGGTGGGAGTTTTGTTGGTGACACTGTGAGGTGTGATGTGCTGCAGGAAAAGGATCCGGTTGATTTTCTCGTCGATGTTGTCATAGTCTATCTTTTGGAGAGTCTTTTTGACGAATTGTACCATGCGCTCAGCCCTACCGTTGGCAGCAGGGTGCGCAGGTGAAGTGAGTGCAGGTCAGATACCACGGTCAGCCAGGTACTGCTCAAAAGACAGCGCGGTAAATTGGGGCCCGTTGTTGGATACCAGAACGTCTGGTAATCCGTGGGTTGCAAAAAGTCTTTACAGTCTTTTGATGATCGCGTCAGTGATCGTGTTGCTCATTTGGTGAATCTCGAGCCAATTCGAGTAGGCGTCGACGGTTAGCAAAAACATGTGGCCTTTGGTTGGCCCAGCGAAGTCCAAATGGATGCGGGACCAGGGTCCCCGTGGCGTCTCCCATTCAATTGGAGTTGCCTTTGGTGGAGTGTTGCTTACTTCCTGGCATCTCTTGCAAGTTTTAACCCACGATTCGATTTGTCTGTTGATGCCTGGCCACCACGCGTAGCTTTGTGCGAGGCCCTTCATGCGCACGATACCAGAGTGGCCATCGTGCAAGGTTCTTAGTAATGTCTGTTGGCGTCGTTCTGGGATAACGACGCTATCGCCCCAGATGACACAGCCCTTCTGCGAGAACAACTCTGTTTGATGAATTATAGTCAAATGATTGTTCAATAATGATATTGGGATATTTTATTGATGATTGATAATGTGAGTTATTATGTAATATAATTATTCTGATGACTATGAAATGCATGCACAAAAGGGAGTGGTAAACCAACCGATACACTGTAAATTTATGAAGAATGTTATAATTTTTTTTAAGGTCATGTTTTATGTCTTATATGTTTTTTGTCTGTTGTTAAAATCAATAAAACTTTAAAAAAAATAGTTTAGTATTTTTCAGGCACAGAATCCTCCTCCCTCCCCCGCTCCCCCGGTATCTGCTTATAATTTCCTTTTCTTCCATCAATTTCTTGCAGACTTTGCCTCGAATGCAATGCCTGTGTGTAGTACAAAACTTTTGTAACAAGTAACCTTTTCCTGACATGCTATAAAATGTTGTTAAAAGTACACCCACATGAACACATACATATACTCTTGTCCTCTCTAATTGCTCTCTTCTTGGCTATAGAAAGCTGAACATCTGCTTTGATTTAGTCATGATGGAACCTTTGCTTGAAAAGGCATTATTAAACAGCTTGCCAGAGTAGATGACCTAAACCAGGGGTGTCCAACCTTGGCAACTTTAAGACTTGTGGACTTCAACTGAGGAACTCTGGGAGTTGAAGTCCCCAAGTCTTAAAGTTGCCAAGGTTGGACACCCCTGACCTAAACCATGGTGGAAGGCTGGGCCACAGAACCGTCTTCAAACCTGTCTATCAACCGAAGTGAAAGAAGAGTAGAACAATGCTTAAAGTAGGTGTTCTGTACAGTCATTAGCATACTTGCAAGCACCGCGCTGTGATTGGCCAAAGCACACGGCGATCTGATTGGCCGAGCGAGCTGCACTGATTGGTCCGCTGCGAATCCCCCGCGATTGGTGGAAACTAATCGCGGGAGATTCAAAGTGGTGCCATTGGCCGCGGCCGCCGCGGCCAGAGAATAAAGGCCACTGTTTTTCCCCTTGAATCCCGAGCTGATCTTGGGATCCAATAAAGAGCTGAACTAAGTCACTGACTCCGAGTCTCCTTCCGCAACGGACACAACACTGGCGACGAAGGTGGGATTTCAAGACTAATCCCCATCAAGCAAGTGTCCTGAGGAAGCGAGACCGACAAGATGGCCAGCATCGCACCACCCGCACCTTTTAATCCAGCTGCCAAGGACTGGGAATCGTACACAGACCGATTCCTAATGTTCCTTGAAATAGCAACTTGAAAGATGCAACCGGGCAGAGGAAAAGAGCTGTCTTTCTAACACACTGCGGGCCCGCAGTGTTCAAGATGGCAAAAGCTCTCACAAAACCCGGGGATGTGAAGGAGATGGACTGGGCCGATCTCAAGCCATTGCTCCGAAACCACTATGCCCCCGCCGTGCCCACCCTCATCAGGCGGCACGATTTCTACCGGTGGGACCAGAGATCAGATGAGAGCATCAGCGACTTTGTGGCTGATCTATGGAGCCTAGGGGGCATGTGCGGGTTCTCCGACATGGATGAAGCTTTGCTGGACTGTGTCGTACTTGGGCTCAGAGACCCAGTCCTCCAAAGCCGTCTGATGGCAAAAGACGACATTGTCCTTGCCAACGCCCTCGCCGAAGCCACCGCAGCTGAGGCAACCCGGAAATCAGCGAATTGAATGCGGAGACCAGACACCAGGGTACGCACCACGACCATCGAGACGGGCCCAGCGACTGAGGCACACCCAGAAGCAAGCCGCCGAGAGATCAGCACCCATCATGGCGACTTCCACTCTGCCTCCGACACTACGGACGAGGAAGAAGACATCCATTGACTCTAGATGGGATGAGACCAGCGTGATCGGCGGAGTCGTAAGTCAGGACCCACATGTGCCGGGTGCGGAGGCAACCACCCTCGATCAGAGTGCCGGTTTTTCGATGTGATCTGCCGACACTGCGATAAAAAGGTCACATCACCCGAGTCTGCCGACTGAGGAAAGCCTACAGCCCCCGACGGCGAGATCACAGCAACCGGAGATGAGACGGCACCCCCCCCAGGGTCAGAGACCGCCAAGCCGAAAATCGCTGGAATCGAGACGGACAGGGCCGACGAAGCGGCAAAAACCGTCAGAAAGAGGAAACCCACCAGACGGTCGTCATTGGCCACTCATCAAGCGCAGACACCCGAAAGGTATACGTGGAAGTGGGCATCGAAGGCGAACCATGCAAAATGGAGGTGGACTCCGGGTCCTACCTCTCCATGGTTGCCTGGCGAGAAATCAAGTGTTTGGTGCCCACGATCCACAAGAGGGGGTTGGAAACCCAGAAATTAATCCTTAAAGACTACCAGGGGAACCGCATCCCACTAGTCAGAACCGGACATTTCGAAGTGTCTTTCAAGGGCCGATCGTGGACCGAGACAGCCCCAGCCTTTTGGGACTACAGTGGTTCGCACCACTCGGGATTGAAGTTATGGGAGTTGACCACGTCGCAGATGCTGACTGGGAAGAGCAACTTGCACGGGACTTCCGGGAAGTGTTCGACGGCACCCTAGGCAAGTATCGAGGGCCCCCTATTTCCTTTAGCCTAGGCCCCAGCATTCCACCGATACACCTAAAACCAAGGCGGGTACCTTTTGCACTCCGGCCCAAAACCAACAAGCAAATTGACAAGCTCATCAAACAAGGGGTCCTACAGCCAATCGATCACACCCGGTGGGAGACCCCCATAGTCACCCCAGTCAAGCCTGATGAGTCGGTAAGAATCTGCGGGGACTATAAGGCCACCCTAAATTGCACCTTACAACAAAGCACCTACCCCGTCCCAGTAGTGCAGCACCTCCTACACTCACTGGGGGGAGGCAAGGTTTTTGCGAAGCTTGACCTGGCGCAAGCCTACCAACAGCTGCCGGTTGACACAGAAACCGCCGAGGCGCAGACCATAGTCACCCACCAGGGAGCGTTTCGCTGTAAGAGACTCCACTTTGGAGTCAGCGTGGCTCATGGAGAGACTCTTGCAAGGAATTAAGGGGGTGGTGCCCTACTTTGATGATGTACTGGTGTCAGCAGCCAACCAACAAGAACTAGAGGGTCGTCTAAGGGAGGTATTAACCAAATTCAAAGAGGCCGGGCTAAAGGTGAAAAAAGAGAAATGCCAGCTGTACACAGAGCGGGTCGAGTTCCTAGGATACTTCCTAGACTGGCACGGCATCCATCCAACCGCGAAAAAAATCAGAGCCATTAAAGAAGCCCCCACGCTAAAGAATAAAACGGAACTGCAGGCATTTCTAGGATTGCTTAATTTCTATAATGTTTTCCTGCCCCAAAAGGCGACCGCGGCGAAGTCTTTGCAAAGGCTTTTGGACAAGGCGGCCACATGGACTTGGAGGAAATGTGAGGAAGCCGCCTTCAACAAAACCAAAGACCTGCTCACCTCGGATGCTGTCCTCATCCAATACAATGAGACCCTACCACTTGCAGTCACATGTGACGCCTCATCTTTCGGCGTTGGCACCGTCCTCAGCCACACGCTCCCCGATGGAAAAGAAGCACCCATTGCCTTCTTTTTGAGGACCCTCACCAAACTGGAGAGAAATTACAGTCAGCTGGATAAAGAGGCCCTGGCTATCATCGCCACAGTGAAGAGGTTCCATGAGTACCTCTACGGCCGCACGTTCACCATCATCACCAACCACAAGCCGCTGCTGGGAATCCTGGCAGGGAACAGGGCCACCCCAAACATTCTATCTCCTGGAATGACAAGGTGGTCCGAATTCATTGCCGCCTACAGCTACCGGCTCACACACCGACCCGGTAAGACGATCACCCATGCAGACGCCCTGAGCCGCACGCCGTTACCTGACCTAGACACCGACCCAGCACCCACGACAGCCACCCTCAGCATAGAGACTCTGCCCGATCTACCCATAACCGCATCAGACATTGCCCGCGAGACAAATAAAGACAAGCATCTGGCACGGGTGTTACATTGGGTAGAAAAGGGGTGGCCGGAAAAGGATGATGACAAATCATTCAGGACATTCCGGAACCAGCAAACAGAACTCTCATTACAAAAAGGTTATGTAATTTGGGGGGATAGGGTTGTTATCCTGGAAAAGTTACAAGGGAAGGTATTGGAGTTGTTACACGAGGGGCACCCGGGCATAGTTAGAACAAAAGCCCTGGCCAGGAGTTACGCCTGGTGGCCAGGGATGGATAAGCAGATCAAGACTTGGGTGGCAACATGCAAACGTTGCCAAGAAACCAGGCTGAGCCCTCCCGCAGCACCAATCCTGGAATGGGAAACCCTCAGGGGACCATGGTCCAGGATTCACATAGATTTTGCCGGGCCCACGAAAGGACATATATTCCTTATCACGGTAGATGCTTACTCCAACTGGTTGGAGGTAAGCAACATGAAAACCACCACCACTGAAGCTGTGACCAAGGAACTCAGCAAGTTGTTCGCAACCCACGGCCTCCCAGATGTCATCGTGTTGGATAACGGGTCCCAATTTACCTCGCTGGAATTCGAAAAATTCCTAGCGGAACAGGGCATACGACATGCACTGACAGCACCAGCACATCCGGCAGTGAACGGGAGGGCGGAAAGCATGGTTCAATTTACGAAAAAAACCATCCAAAAAATTGAACACAGGGAAATCCAAGAAAAAATAAACAAAATGCTTTTTATACAACACATAACCCCGAACACAACAACCAACAAAAGCCTGGCAGAACTATTAATGGGAAGGAAATTAAGGTCCCCACTCGACAGGCTGCACCCCACATACAACCCAGAAAAAACCCCAAACTCCTCAAGCAAACACCGAACATTTTCACCAGGTGACGCAGTCTATGCAAAGAACCTTACCGGAGATCCACTTTGGGTACCGGCAACCATAACCCAGCTGACAGGTCCCTGCTCGTACTGGCTGCAAACAACCAATGGACGAGCATGGAAACGACACATCGATCAAATAAGATCGAGAACAACCACGGAAAACACAACCGACATGAAAACAGACACAGACAGCCCCCATAACACAAACCAAGAGGGGAGGGAATACCCCGGGAACCAAAAACCAATAGAAAGAAACCAGCAATACTCACCGACAAGCAGCCAGCTCGAAGCCTCACCAGGAAGAAGCAGCCAGGCCAGCTCGACCAGCCCAGAAAGACCAGACGGGAGCAGTAACAACCGCAGCTCAACCAGCCCGGGTAGACCGGGAGGGAGGTGCGACAAAAGGCCCGGCGAGGCCTTCCAGGCAGTTCCACCGACGAGGCAGAGAGCAACACAGAACCCGACCAAACTGGCCGGGAGCCAAGCAACAACTAACCGCAGGTCAAGTAGGCAAGTACGAAGCCCCGCCTACTTACGGGACTACGTTACGTAGGACCGTACCAAGAGGGGAGGGGTGTTCTGTACAGTCATTAGCATACTTGCAAGTGCTGCGCTGTGATTGGCCAAAGCGCATGGCGATCTGATTGGTCGAGCGAGCCGCACTGATTGGCCCGCTGCGAATCCCCCGCGATTGGTGGAAACTAATCGCAGGAGATTCAAAGCGGTGCCATTGGCCGTGGCCGCCTGCGGCCAGAGAATAAAAGCCGCTGTTTTTCCCCTTGAATCCCGAGCCGATCTCGGGATCCAATAAAGAGCTGAACTAAGTCACTGACTCTGAGTCTCCTTCCGCGACGGACACAACAGGAGGGATTTCCCTTCTCTCCTTCCTACGATTATAATGTATGACTGCAATTGCAGAGAATGTGGCAACAGAGATGCAGTTGGCCTCAAAAGCTTTGCAGAGGCAATAATATCAATTACACACTTCCATAATGATATAGCTTCAGAGGAATAATTGTTAGACATGGGCAAGAAAGGGCTAACCTCCTTCATCTCCTGCCATAAGGTTAATCAACTTGTTTCCAATCTGCTGATCCATTAAGTGTCAGCTCTAATTCAGCTATTAGATCTGCTCACTTTTAAACCAGTTCCAAAATCAAGACAGCAAAGGAGTGCATTGCACGTCCTTATCAATGAGTTCAAAATGTTACTGACTCCAATAATCTTTTCTACTCAATAAATACAGTATGTGCTGGAGTCTCTAATATTACATGGTTACATGGTCAATCCTGGATGTCTTTCAAAAGCTCTTGCTTTTGCTGTAAGCATTTTAGACTCTTAAAACATAGCCTAAAAAGCAGGAGAAAAACCTTGGGCATCCTATAAAGTTTATAAAATAGTTCCCATGGATTTTATTTCTCTTGAGGGAAGGATGAACCGTAACTAGGCTTTGTCTTGGCTACAGTTTTTCCTACTGTGGCTGTATCATGAATTCACAACAGCAAAATTCCCAGATTTGATTTACATTGAGATCCATGTAAATTAGGAAACCTTCTAGGCACTGGCTTTCTTGTGAAATCTTCCTGATAAATTCTCTTCTCAGGCAGAATAAGTCTTCTTTCCACCTCACATTTGTGTTCATATAATTTCTTCCTCTGCTTCCTTGAATGATTCCAGTTTTCATTCCCTCACTGTCTAGACATCCTCCAGTCTGTTCTTTTCTTATTCATTTCTCCCCTGCCCCCACCCCCAGATTTAAAGAGTGACTTTATGCTTTAACAAGGATATTGGATTTCCTTCCTTCTAGGTTTTGCACTCCAAAGTCCAAATTAACCTGGCTGTAGCACACATATCTCTTTGGATTAATGAGGACTCATCATATTAGTATTTAATCACTCTGTAATTAGCAGGTTTAATTGATCTCTGGGCGGATTGCTTAGAAGAGCAAAGAATGTTGATTTCCAAATATTGGACAATTACAGCCATAAAATTACCTCTATTCCAAAAATTTATCTATTTTTTATTGTGAGATATTTTGAATTCTCTTGTAAAGTAAATTCTTAGGTCAACATTATTTAGCCTTTGGATCAGGATCTTCATGGAAGATTTCAACCACTAATCAGAGAATATACTGTACATTGAAAATATACTTACGCATGGTTTATACTGCTAGTACCCTGGCTGATTCATCCATGACACTAAACTATAGTTTGTGAAATAAACTACAACTGGCTTTCTTATTTCATTAAACCAAAATTAAACAAGTAACATAAGGCTTAATGCAGGCTGTGCCTATGGCTTACACATACCTCTCAATGCCCTGAGGTTGACTTTCAGCAACAAAAGCTCCAATTTTACATAGAGCATTTTTCCTCCAGAACAACGTTGAGAATGGGAAAAAGAGGCCTCTGGAATGTAAACTGTTCTTCTTACCAGCCTTAAATCTCCTCAAGTCCCCATCTATCCTGAAAACATGCTGCCAAGGTTCAGCCATTTTGTGGTCAAATTTTTTCAGCTCTATTTTTGGACAAAAATTTTTGGACAAAAATTTTTGGCAGCATTTTTGAAGGGTGAAAACAAGAGCAGAATTTATCCTAGAGGCTTCCTGCTCTATTCCCATTCTTAAATCCCCCCATCGAGGAAAAATGTGCTCCCAATTTCCAGTGAATTCATATGTGGCCTTTCAGCTGGTAAGGGAACTGTAGCTCCCCAACTCAGAAAGCTGCCCATCCCTGGGTAATGTGTGAACTCACTAATTCCCCTCCCTCTTTCTGTAATGCAGCCATGTTTCTTCTGGAGACATTCCAGAGCTTAGGATCTGAAGACAGAGGTGTTGTGGATTAAACCATCGCAGCGATACAACCGAAACAGCTTTGTCTTACAACAGGCTTGTAATCCTGCAATTCTTATTGGCCCGTGAATAGCGAGTCGTGATTGGTCAGGTTTGGCCAGTCTGATTGGCTGTTAATGAAAGCCCCTGATTGGATGCTTGTGAAAGTGATAGACTCAGTTCATTGGTTGTTTAATGGCAGCAAGCTCTATAAAAGAGCTACTGCTGCCCAGGTTTGGTGCTCCAGTCTTTCTTGTTTAATAAAGAGTTGAATGTTTAATAAAGAGTTCACAGTCCGATGTCTCGTCTCCGTTCTTGCGCCCATGCCCAGGACATAACAAGAGGCTCCTCTTCGACAGGGGGAAACTTCTTCCATCCTAAAGGCCATTTTACAGGTTCCAGAGAGAATATAATCAGAGAAAGAGACCCAAGTTTAAGGGTGTGTAGCTCAGGGGTGGGATTCGATTTTTTTAACAACCGGATCTGTGGGCGTGTCTTAGTTGGTGGTCATGGCTTGGTGGTCATGTGACTGGCTGGGCATGGCCAACTCAATATCACTCACATTGAGGCACGCATTTCCTTGCCTGGCCTCTCATGATTGTGAGGATGCTGCAACAGTCGTAAGTGTGAAAAACAATCATAAGTCACTTTTTTCAGTGCCACTGTAACTTTGAATGATCACTCCACACAAGCAAAGTACCAGCAAAGGAAGGAAAAAAAACTCCAGAGATGTTCCTGAGACAGGAAGTCTAGTCCTGCCAAGAATGTAATAAGGGTTAACAGAAAGACAGTTTCTGTAAGCAACACCAGAATGTTTCCTTCCTGCCTTCCTTACAGGATTAGGCCAGTAATTTCTTCTAACAATTGGTTCTCTGAACTGCTTAAAATGTTAACAACCGGTTCTAGCAAATAGGGGCGAACCTTTAGAATCCCACCCCTGGTGTAGCTGAACGAAAGCCTCGCTGAGTGAACTGCCAAATTTATAGAGATGTCCCAGCTGCCACCTTTCTCTCAATGGGCTCACCACTTTTTGGGTGGGCAGCTCTGACAGCTCCCTGCTGGAGGGAGGAGAAAACCCCTCGCAGAGCTTCAGAGCTCTGGGCTAATTCCTGAACAGCCAAAATCACCAGTGACTCCCTAGGATCAAGTACCCATCTGCAGTTCATGAAGGGGCAAAGAAGTGGTGAGAAATTTCTCCTCCAGCCTGGGCTACGATTTTGCTCTAGCTTTCTGTAATTGTGGAGAAAAGTGTTAGATTCCAGGTCAACAAGTAGTGGGATCCTACCTTAGTTGCTACCGGTTCGGTGGATGATTGTGTGTGTGTGTGTATGTGTGGCCCTTACAAGCCAATCAGCTGAGAGGATGAAGAAACGAAAAACTAGGAGCTACCCTCCCCCCCCAATGCTCTTTTTGGTCTTTTATCCTCTCAGCTGATTGTTGGAGACTTTTTTGATTCCGCGGAACCAGTAATGATTTTTACTACTGGTTCACCTGAACCAGGCTGAACCAGTAGCATACCATCACTGAGATAAACTTACTGATCCCCCTTGAATTAACACATCCTATTGCCCCTTGCTGATGATGCGAATGGCGGCTTCCTCCTCAAAGCTCCATTTCCTCTTTCAGCACCCATTTTGAAATGGCAAGGGATTTTAGAAAACCATAGACAACATTGGACTTTACAATAATTTGCCCATCCTGATGCCCAGGTTTGAAGAGCTGGATGTAAAGGAGGCAGATTTTATAATCATACCAGACTTTAAAGTTTAGATGTAATGAGATTCTCAGAAACTGCATGTGTTCATTTCATAAAAATAGGGAGGGAAAAGCAATATAGGATTTAAAATAAGGGTTTTATTACAGGAAATGTAAGTCTAGTATCTCACAAGTACATGTCTGGGTTGCTATTCCTTTCTAAAAAGCGAATTGGTTCTTAATGTCTTTTAAATAGCTATTTAAAAAGCACACACTCCAATAACAGAAATTCCTTCTTTTGTGGTATAACCAGCATTTAAGAATGGATTTTTATTCTTTTTTAAAAAATCTTTGCAGATGCAGAAAACAGATACAATCTATGCATGTGCAGAAAAAAAAGCAAAGATCAAGGTGACAGACTTCAGAAAGGGTCTTGTCAGTCATTCATAAAGCAAAAGCAAAAAAAATGCATACAGCTTGGGAATACAAAGAGAACTTTGTATTATGAGGATCAGGGGTTTCTGCAGAGGAAGGTCAAAAAGTTAAGATGGTGGCCACAACAATGTGATAGAAGCCTCATCTGTTTTTATATGCATCAAAGCACATCAAAAGGAGACAAGTGTTTGACTGCATGGTTGCGGCTATCTATATCTATATCTATATCTATATCTGTATCTGTATCTGTATCTGTATCTGTATCTATATCTATATCTATATCTATATCTATATCTATATCTATCTATCTATCTATCTATCTATCTATCTATCTATCTATCTATCTTTTCTTAAGTTTTCGCGGGTACTTACATGTATGGCATTCAGCTTTGTTTGGGTATTTTCCCACGTCATAGTAGTGGTGCTTTTAAAGTTGTAGCAACGTTTCAGCAGAATCTCATCTGCCATCATCAGGCTTCTGTATAGTGTTCGTCTGTGAGTTAGACTTTTACAGTGGTTTCAGATTTAAATTTGGGGCAGCCTATTGCTGTGCTAGAATGGTTTCTTCTTCATCCTGATTGGTTGAGAGTCTTGGTCTGTGTTTATTGGTCTTGGAGTTTGCTGTGTTCTGCTTCTAATATCTTCTGTCTGTTTTTTTGGCTCTTTTTGTATCTTGATTGGCTGGCAACATTGTGTTACTTTATTGGAGGCCTTTAGTGCACCTTGGCTTCGGGTAAATGGACGGCTATCATAAGTTAGGAAGCTGGGTTTCATCTGGGTGCCAAACACACCCCAACCAGGCACCCATATATATATATATATATGTATGGCATTCAGCTTTGTTCGGGTATTTTCCCACGTCATAGTAGTGGTGCTTTTAAAGTTGTAGCAACGTTTCAGCAGAATCTCATCTGCCATGATGGCAGGTTGCACATTCAGGTTGTAGATTTAATCTTTGAGTTTTCCAGTTGCAAAACACTGATGCCCAAATTTTCAGTGACCCATGTTGCCATTGCCTAATTTCTCTGCCATCAGGCTAATAGTATTCTATTCCATATGCCTAGAGCAGGGGTGTCAAGTTCGTGTTGTCACAGCGTTGTCACGTGATGTATTGTGACTTTTTTCCTCTTCGCTAAACGAGCATGGGTGTGGGCAGCATGTTATGCATCCGGCCCCTGGGCCGTGAGTTTGACACCCCTGTCCTAGAGGTATTTCAGGGTACAGTCAACACAATCAAGGTGATGATTATCCTCACTTGTCTTTTACATATTTCACATGGATAATGCCCAGAAATACTTGGCGGAGTTTTGATCACAATGTTACAGCTACCACCTACACTTCATTGCATGGGAACAGCCCCGCATAAACCAAGGCACTGAGTATTTGCAATCCCAAGCTGCAGCCTTTTAATTCTGAGCCAGAGACTGAAAAACTGTCATGATTTTTTCCAAATTTTCCAATTTTTTTTTTTAAATCTTCATGTGATTTCCAAGTTGCCAAGAACGGAATGGTGGCCTAGTGGTGAAGATGCTTGTCTCCCACTCGGAAGGTTGAGAATTTAATCCAGGGGTGTTCAAACTTGATAGCTTTAAAATTTGTGGAATTCAACTCCCAGAATTCCTCCTCCAGTCATGTTAGCTCAGGATTTCTGGGAATTGTAGTCCACAAGTCTTAAACTTGCCAAGTTTGAAGACCTTTGGTTTAATCCTAGATAGTGGCACAGTATCTTTCTCTCCTAGAGCACGCACACGCACACACACGCACACACACACACCCTGCTGCGAACTCCACATGGTGTCAGGAAGGGCATCCAGCCAGTAAATGCTCAGCTCCATCCAGCTGCCTTGACTCAACCTTGAATGAAGGGATTATAGGGACATAAAAAGAAAGATTTTTAAATGTGATTTTCAGTTGCCAGTAGAAGAGAGAAACCCTCCCTTGCCAGGAGAGCTGCCAAGTGAGTCCTATTAAACTTTTATTTGAATCCCAATGAGGGCATTGGTTACCTGGAAAATCCACATTCTACAAAATCAATATTCCCATGTCCAAAGTGCAGCAGTGTCACTGAAGATTGGCTAGGTTGTTTGGAATTGACTTTCCCAGGGCTCCTTTTCTAGGTGCCCTAGAATGTTTGCATATGAAATGTTGAGGTAATTCCTCGTTAGGAGAATGAGTGCATACAGGGAGACATATAGAGATAGTGTTGGAATAATACACACAGAGCACACAGATACACTGTATAGTAAATGTAGGTTTTTACTTCCAGAAAGGTTTAAGCAAAGTCCAAAATAAGCAATCCAAAGTCATACGCAAGTTAAATCAGTCAGTTTTCAATCCAGGGATAATCCAAATATCATAGTCCAATGTCAAAAAACAGTTCAGTAACAGATTTACATTAAATCCAATAATATCAGTCAATTAGAAGAAATGGCGGTACCGCAATACTTTCCAACAGAAGGAAACAGAGATATACTCACACTCTCTTCTGAGACTCAGACTAAACAACCCAGGTTTCTGGCTCCATCTTATGGCCGTTTGAGAAACCACACCTAATTACAGTTTTGCATTTTCTTAAAGATACAGTTTTAAAATGTTATTCCTGGTTTATATATTTCTAACCCAAATACCTGTTAGGTGACTTGTATTCCTAACATGAAATACTGTTTTTCAATAATCACTGGCTTCATGCTGGAGCATCTTAGATTGACTTTGGCCATCCTCATCAGCTGAGAGTTTACAGTGAGATGGGAGTTATGTTGTGAAGACAGGTCCACAGCAAATATTTACCAAACAACTTCATGTCATGATAAATAGGATATCTGAATGAGCTCTTCCTTTGCTGGCTAGTTTGTTGCCCAGTGTCACATGAACACAGCCAAGTGGTATTAACAAAGTACAAAAAGAAAATAAATGGCCAACTAAAGGAGGTGGAACTCTTCCTTATTAAGTCTTTATTTTTGCAGATTTATGGCTGAAGTATAGGCTATCTACACCAGTGACTGATAGGATCATCCAGCCATTACTGTGGTGATAGATCACTGATGTAGACAGGCTTTGTATTGCCATAGCAACTTCTGGGTGATAATATAAACTACAAATGTGGAGAGCCTCAAAGTAGACAAAATGTTCATCCTGGCACATGGATAGATACTGCTAGCTGCCCCATAACAGATAAAGCTAGTTGCTCAGAGAACTCAACAATGCTTCCAATCCATTTCTTAGACAATCTTATTTTCAACTGCATCTGCCCATGTTGCTATGACATTGTTCTGAGGGTTTCCCAAATTCTGGACTCTTTCCCAAGCCAAAGATATTTGCTGGCTCTCAACATTGTGGGAAAAAGACACATCTACCAATGATCTCATTTCTAATATGAGATATTAAAATGTTGTGCTTTCAGCTTTTCTTTCCCCATAGTAATCAGGACTGGAGACAACATATTTAACAGCAGTCTGCTGTGGTCATGGTTCAGCAATTCTGAAACAGGTCCTGTGGTGCAAAGCAGGTGCTGGCTGGGGATGTTGTGAGTTGTAGTTTAACATAGTTATTCTGCCTGTCCTGTACAAATACTGTACAAATACTGTACAAAGGCAGATAGATCAACTCCACAAAACATCCACACAAAGTCTTTTTCATCAGGCATCATGTCAACTCACATTTATGACGAGGTTCTTCTTAATGTTCAATCCTTTGCATATCTGAATTGTGGTGTAGGAAGATAATAAAGTCTCAACCCCATGATGATTGAAGCAGCCGCATGGTATGGTGGCTTCAGGCAAGAGTGAAGGAAGCTCCCCCAACCCACCAAGGATCAATTCAGTGACTAATCAGGGTTACAGATGTGACCACATGACATGGACTACATTTCCCAGAATACCTTAACTACATTTACCATGATGCATTCCCTTAAAGGGATAGCTCACATTTCCTAACTAACTATCCCAAATCCCATTAACTCGAAACTGTTTGGACAGCACAATAGTGATTCACAGCCTTAGCAACTTTCAAATCAAAATGTCATCCTTAGGTATATCTTTATTCCCAGCAATTCCTCTCCTACAGAGATATTGTTAAAAAATAAAATAGCAAATGGCATACCCAGCACAACAACCGTTATCCCTACCTCTCCCACAAAACTGTTTTAGACAAGCAAGTGGTGCATAATTGGTTAATTACTGAAAAATGTTGCTTTGGTCATTAACTCAAGTGGCATTAAAAAAATAAGGGAAAGATATAGTCTAGCTTTAACTGAAAGAGTCCTGGTGACTTTTAACCAGCCTTAACAATCTACACACATTAGACTAATCTCCATTTCTGATTATTTATCATCAGTGTGCACATACAGCAACTGTGTCCAAACTGTGTCCAAACAACAACTGTGTCCAAACAGTGTTTTCTTTTTATTTCTTGGAAGGATCTGTGTAGAGTCTTTCCAACCAATCAAACTGGAAACACACCCAGCAACTTGGCTTATTTCAAGACTGCATAGAAACAGTCTATACTAAGATGATGATGATGATATTTATTTATATATAATGGTAGTAGAATAACAGAATAACAGAGTTGGAAGGGACCTTGGAGGTCTTTTAGTCCAACCCTCTAGGACTTTTCAGACAAATGATTGTCCAATCTCTTCTTACAAACCTTCAGTGTTGTGGCACCAACAACTTATGGAGACAAGTTGTTTCACTGATTAATTGTTTTAACTGTCAGAAAATGTATACATTTATTAAATTATATTTCTTAAATTCCTGTCTCTCTCCTTTTATACCTTGCCTTTATTTCTGTACCCATCAAGGCAGCCTATAGAATACTCCCATCTCCTATTTCCCCCACAACAACCATCCTTGCACAGGTTGGGTGCAAGGAAGTGATTGACCTGAAGTCATTCAGCCATTTTCCATGCCCATGGGAGGACTAGAACTCATGGTCTCCTGGTTTCCTCTCCAAGACCTTCTTCAGATCAAATTAAGGTGATGTGGTTCTTCCCATCAAAGGCACTTCTATTCTCGGTGCTCAGGGACGGTGCCAGAGATAGTGTTATTTCCCCAGAGGGAAGAACAAAAATAAAAATCAATATGGTGCTTGCAATTCTACCAGTAATGTCTTGTCCCTTTTTATGTGCAGCACCCAGGAGGTTAGTATTAAAAAGGGCAGGATTTCAACAAATAGCACAGTTGCAAAAACTTGATCTTTTTTTAACCATCTCCAGCAGACATCTTGGGTTCCGAAAAACCTCACCAATACCTTCTGCATTAAAGGATTCTGCATTAAAGGAGGAAAGAAGAGGGAATAAAATCACGAGACCATGTTTTGTGACTGCAGCTCATAAACCTTCCCATTGAAATAGGATAGAAGGGGACCTAGAGGTAAGTGTTCTTGGTGGCTGACCCCTTCCTTTAGAGCCTTTAATTGCCAAGCAAGAATGGCCCTTCTCTTTACGGCCTTTCGGTGAATTGAAGAGGCAGGATAGCCATTTGCTTGAGCAGGGGGTTTGGAGTAAAAAACCTCCCAGGTCTCCTTCCAACCCTATTATGCTATGTCCTATGGGATTTCTCCAGAGTTCTAAGACTGATCAGCCTAAAGAAGATCTTAGTCTTTATTGTTTCTTATTGCCTATATTTTTATTGTTTCTTTATTCTTTTGTTTTTCATACTAAGGCTGAGTTGTATGCTTCCTAGAGCCTCCAGAATGAGGCAGCTTATAAATCATATAAATAACCAGAATCAGTACAATAAATCTGCCCCACGCAAGGTTGGTTCCCCAGGATCACCTGACTGTGCTAACTTGAGCTGCAGGTACTTCCTTCCTCCAGACGATGGCTTCAGTACAGACTCTCCCGAGACTATGATTAACAAGACTACGATGGTGGCTGAAACTGGGTAACTAAAGCTCTGCCCGTTTTTTTTATGTGCACATAGCACCCTTGTTGCAGTAACTGGGATAGGAGAGAATGTGGATTTGGTGAGCTCTGCTTCTGGCATAAAGCAGAAATGAATTTCCTTGGGGTGAAATTCCTGCAATTTCTGCAGTTGCATGCCAGACTGGTCTAACTGTCAGCCTTTGGGGGGGGGAGGGGGCTTGCTATCTATTTTACTTTTCTGCTTGCCCGTTTTCCACATCATATCACCTTTGCTCCTAAAGAGGGCCTTGCTCCAAAGGGATAAAAACACATTTGTGAAGAAGGCCTTATCTGTAAACGGGAAGAGAATGGAAGTAATTAATCCAGCCAGAAGTCAGAACATAAATCTTTGAACTATGTGTTGCCAGCTGCTGCGTCATTTAAAAATAGTGTGGTGCCAATAAGACAGATCACTCCACATGGGGACCATAAACAGAAATCAAAGGTATGCACTAGGGCCCTGATTGCAGCCCAGCCTCAAACCCCCCCCCCCATCACAGTCCATTTCTACTTTACACTATTATGGGTATCCCCCCTGGATTTCTCTGCTGTCAGCTACTGATTTCTCTCTGCCCAGGAAGGCACCAGCTGCTTTTCGTTCTATAGAAGTCTGGTGGCACCTACTGATCTTTTCAGGTTTGACATTACGCAGAGGCATTGCTGTAGCTTGATACAATGCAACTGTTTTAGGAGGCATTTGACATGCTTCCTCCCTGTCCCTCTTTACAATCATGGAGACAGGACGGTTGTCTGAATTAATACATAACTTTTCAGTTTTTTTCCTCTCTGTAGAACCACAGCGACATTTTCTTTAATACAGTACTGTAACATTCATGCTGGGGCAGATATTGAGGAATGTTTTCATTATGCTGAGGATTTTGATCACTGTACCACAAAGGATTGTCTCCATCCTTATGTGTGCCTTCAGATCAGTCTTGACTCCTGGCAACTGCTTGGTC
This sequence comes from Hydrophis major, assembly GCA_033807585.1. Taxonomy (NCBI): domain Eukaryota; kingdom Metazoa; phylum Chordata; class Lepidosauria; order Squamata; family Elapidae; genus Hydrophis; species Hydrophis major. Next base: position 32,640,800 of record CM066328.1, read on the forward strand.
AAATTCATGTATTTTTGTTGGCAATGTTTTCAGAAGTAGTTTGCTGTTGCTTTCTTCTTCCTAGGGCTGAAAGCATGTTCAATCTGTGCCCTCAAACCAGAGGTGGTTTTCAGCAGGTTCTGACCAGTTCTGGAGAACTGGTAGCGGAAATTTTGAGTAGTTCAGAGAACTGGCAAATACCGCCTCTGACTAGAGATTTTACGGTATCCTTCCCCAGCCACGCCCACCAAGCCATGCCCACAGAACCAAGAGTAAAACATTTTGAATTCCACCACTGCCCCAAACTGCCTGGTTGACAAGTTGCAGGCAAGAAAGAGAAATGAAGGATGAAGGGGGAGGGATTGATCAATAAGGAGCAAACTTAATCCTCAAATAGGAATGATTGAAATCAACATTTGGTAGCTTTCATCCTTAAGCAACATAGCACTTTTAAAACAAAATTGCAGGTTTAGTGCTTCTTTAAAAGAACATTAAGTCCATGTTTATAAGGAGACTGCATAAGATCTGAGAAATGCTTTGAAAAACTCTATTCAAAACACGCAGTGGAGCTCTTTTAGCAAGCCAATGTCTATTCTCTCCTGCAGTTCAAGCTAAAACTATCATGAAGTCCAGTTCCCAGTGAACAGACAGGAAATGTTATGCTTGTAGTAGCCTTCATTGGCCAGTAGGAATTAAATAAATCCCATTGCAGACTTTGTCAGAAACCACATAGTCGATAAAACTAGATCACCTCTAAAGCAAACATTGTATTGAAGAAAAAGAGAAAACACTATGGTAGCCTAAAATCAACTTTTAATGCTTGAGCTGTGGATTGGGAATAAGACAAAATGATGTAGTGTGGGCATGGTATAAAAATGGTCACTGGGGTATGTTTGTACTGCAGTTAAAGAGAGATGAGAATTCGCCCTTGTAGCATTTTCTATTTTCTATTTTCATTGTGGTGCCAAAATAACAGCAATAAGAACAGGCTTTATAGTGATGACTGAGTGAGGTTAACAAGATGCTGTAGATCTTTAGTAGGGAAGCAACCAGAGATAGGAAGCATATCACGGTCAGCACTGTCAGCATCAATGACAACTTCAAATCTCAACAAATAAATGCTCTGTCTTACATATTGGCAAAAAATAAAATAAAATAAAATAAAATAAAATAAAATAAAATAAAATAAAATAAAATAAAATAAAATAAAATAAAATAAAATAAAATAAAATAAAATAAAATAAAATAAAATAAAATAAAATAAAATAAAATAAAATAAAATAAAATAAAATAAAATAAAATAAAATAAAATAAAATAAAATAAAATAAAATAAAATAAAATAAAATAAAATAAAATAAAATAAAATAAAATAAAATAAAATAAAATAAAATAAAATAAAATAAAATAAAATAAAATAAAATAAAATAAAATAAAATAAAATAAAATAAAATAAAATAAAATAAAATAAAATAAAATAAAATAAAATAAAATAAAATAAAATAAAATAAAATAAAATAAAATAAAATAAAATAAAATAAAATAAAATAAAATAAAATAAAATAAAATAAAATAAAATAAAATAAAATAAAATAAAATAAAATAAAATAAAATAAAATAAAATAAAATAAAATAAAATAAAATAAAATAAAATAAAATAAAATAAAATAAAATAAAATAAAATAAAATAAAATAAAATAAAATAAAATAAAATAAAATAAAATAAAATAAAATAAAATAAAATAAAATAAAATAAAATAAAATAAAATAAAATAAAATAAAATAAAATAAAATAAAATAAAATAAAATAAAATAAAATAAAATAAAATAAAATAAAATAAAATAAAATAAAATAAAATAAAATAAAATAAAATAAAATAAAATAAAATAAAATAAAATAAAATAAAATAAAATAAAATAAAATAAAATAAAATAAAATAAAATAAAATAAAATAAAATAAAATAAAATAAAATAAAATAAAATAAAATAAAATAAAATAAAATAAAATAAAATAAAATAAAATAAAATAAAATAAAATAAAATAAAATAAAATAAAATAAAATAAAATAAAATAAAATAAAATAAAATAAAATAAAATAAAATAAAATAAAATAAAATAAAATAAAATAAAATAAAATAAAATAAAATAAAATAAAATAAAATAAAATAAAATAAAATAAAATAAAATAAAATAAAATAAAATAAAATAAAATAAAATAAAATAAAATAAAATAAAATAAAATAAAATAAAATAAAATAAAATAAAATAAAATAAAATAAAATAAAATAAAATAAAATACAAGCTGAATAGTCAAGACCTTGTTGATGATCCAAACTCTGTCAAGGAACTTGGAGTACTCATCTCTAATGACCTAAGTGCTAGAGCCCACTGTAACTGCATAGCCAAAAAAGCATTAAGAATTCTTAACCTAACCCTGCGTAGCTTTTTCTCCAGTAATATCACACTACTAACTAGAGCATACAAAACATTTGCTAGACCAATACTTGAAAACAGCTCATCAATCTGGAATCTGCATTATGTAACTGATGTTAACAAGTTGAGAAAGTCCAGAAATATTCACAAGAAGAGTTCTCCACTCCTCTACTCGTTGTGGAATACCTTATGCTACCAGACTCGAAATTCTAGACCTAGAAAACCTAGGACTACGCCGCCTTCGGTCTGATCTAAGTATAGTATATAAAATCATACATTGCAATGATCCTACCTGTCAATGAATATTTCAGTTTCAACCATAACAATACAAGAGCACACAATAGATACAAACTCAAGGTAAACCGCACCAAACTTGATTGCAGGAAATACGACTTCAGCAACTGAGAGGTCAATATCTGGAATACTCTACCTGACTCTGTAGTTTCTGCCCCAAACCCCAAAAACTTTAACCTTAGACTGTCTACTATTGACCTCACCCCTTTCCTAAAAGGTCTGTAGGGGGCATGCATAAGCGCACCAACGTGCCTACCGTCCCTGTCCTATTGTTTCTTTTGATTTCTCTTATATGTATCCATTTCATGTATTCATAACTATGCTTATACTTATACCTGTTATCTTATAATCGCTTGGCAAATAAATAAATGAATAATTAAATAAATAAATAAACAACTGCAAAAATCTTGACTTGAAAAGTACCTTATCTATAGTATTGCTCATCTGGATTTCTGTAGTCCATATCTGGTAGCCTTAACAAAGCATCTTAGGAATCCAGCCCAAACCCCAGTGTCAGGGTTCCAAGTAACAGACCCAATACAATCAAAACCTAGAGGCAGGCATGTTCGTCAAAGTACAGATTTATTAGGCATGTCATATTGGCACATCTGGTGAAAATTCTAAACTCCCGCAGTTTCCCCCCATGTTAAAAGTAAAGATTTTAGGTTTCCGGTTCCGCGTGGCTTCGGGGCAGCAGGAATTCGCGACAGCTCGCGATTCCTGCTGTGCTAGCCGTCGAGGTACCCCCGATCCAGATGGGTCAGGGGGATATGGCTGCCCTGTAGGGACAGCTGAAGAGAGAGGGGAGTCGGATAGGGAGGTGGGGGTGTCGCAGACCCCCCCCTTCTCCGGAAAAACCCCTTTTTCCCAAGGCGGTGGAGCGGCGGTCAGCAATGGCCGCCACGAAGAAGCCAGCAACCGGGTAAGATTGTGCTGGAGGAAGTGTGAAGAGTGAAAGTTTTGTCTGAGCCGGGTCAAGTAACATCTTTTAAATTGCCTGGAATTGAGCTGTTTGAATTGCTGGAGGATACATTGTATCCCTAAGAAGAGCGAAAAGCGGCGGAGAAGCTGTTAAAAGGAACTTTTTTTTTTTTTCTTTACTCTCCCACCCCATGGAAACAGCAGAAATATTTGGATATATTGGACATTGAAAGTGAATTGCTTTGAGAGTTGAAGCTAAGAGACAAAAGGATTATTGGACATTGAAAAATTTAAGAAATTGGAAAACCCTTGTTGGAGGTATGGATTTCTGATTATTTAAAATTGACATTGCAAGTGGGAAGGGAGAGGAAAAAAAAATTGGAGCAGAAGCTGAAAAAGGAGGAGATTGCCTAGAATCCCAAAGGAAGATATATGGTAATTGGACCTCTTTGATTAAAAATTAACCCCAGAAGAGAAAGAGAAGAAGGAAGAAAAGTATTAACTTTTGGAACTTTTTTTTAATTGTTTTTGATTGTCTTTGATTAAAAATACTTGTGGTTGTTTTGGAAAAAGTTTCCCTTTTCATAATGGCATCGTTTGTGGATGAACTAGAGATTGAATATCAAAAATATAAAAAAGAAGATACTTTGGGCACTTTGTTTCAATTCTTAGAAATGGCGTTATGTACTTATGAAAAGTTGATTACGCAGCAGAAGGACTGGGACAAGGAAGAAGAGGAAGAAGAAGCCATCTTTGATGAACAATGGGTCCCTTCCGGAGAGGAGGAGAAAAAGGATAAGAAAAAGGGGATTTTAAGAATTATAAAAACAACCAAAAGAGAGAAAAATGAGCGAAAAGGTGGAGGCAAGGTTAGAAAGCAAAGGAAAAGGAGTAAGAAAAGCGAGGAGAAAAAACAAAGGGGTAAAAAGGGCAAGGAGAAGAATAAGCAAGAGAGAAAGGGGGGGAGGAGAAGCCTTAATGGGGGGAAGCAAGACCTAAAGAAAAAAAGTTTATTTAGAGACAATGGGTGAATTTAATTTAGGATAAAAGAGGGATTCTGGAGGGTACATAAGTTTGTGTTTTTATATGTGTATTTAGAGTATAAAATTCATTATGTAATCTTAGAATCTTTTAAACAGAATCCCAAGAAAAATTGCTATACGAAGTATTTTTAAGTTAGGGTAATGAGTTATAGACGTTACTCCAATTGGTATATAGGAGAAGTATAGTAAAAGAAAAAAGAGGAATGGATAATTGGAAATAGAACAAAGAATGTTGTTGAAAATGGTAATAAGATATGGAAGGATATATATATATATATTTTTTTGGATTTTGTATATTGATAAAAGGCAATAAAATTTTAATTAATAAGAAATAATTTGGATGAAAAGGAGAAGTAGGGATAAGATATGAAGTTAATACTATATGAAGTATTGATACTATAATTTGGAATTGTTATGCTTTATTGGTCTTTTATTATTATTTTTTCCTAGAAAAGAATTTATAAGCTGTTATGCCTTGATTCTTTGTGCATTGTCTTTATAAAACTGATAAAAATGGTTTTTATATATATATATAAAAAAGAAAATGATAATAAGATATGGAAGGATATATGGGATGAATATGATGTTTGAATTTGTGTCTGTGTGAAGAGTTTTAACCCGGGAACAGACAACCTTCAGAAAAGATCTTTTAGTTTTGTTTATGTTTTGTGTTTTGTATGTTTGTGTATTGTGTTTTTTGTAAAACTAATAAAATTTGTTTTTTATATATATAAAAAAAGAATCAATAAAACCTTGGAGGAATGTTAGATGAGAATAATTGTAAACAAGCCAGAAAGAAATGAATATGATGACTATAAAATGGATAAATATAGAAAAGAAATGAAATTGAATAAGAGTAAAGAGAAATAATGAGAAATTTGCTGAAAGATATTTATGTGTCCATATGGAAATGGGATAAATTAGAATTATGTTGTATAAAAATAATGTTTTATTCGACTTGTAAAAATTTATAATGTTAAGAGGTTTTATGTACTTAATGGTTAATGATGTGTTGTTTGTCTTTAAAATTAATAAAATTTGTTTCAAAAAAAAAAAAAAAAGTAAAGATTTTCTTTCTATTCCCCATGAGTCCACCACATGGTCCAATCAGGTCACAGTCCAATGTCTGTTGGTCCAAATCTCCACCTTCCTAACACCTGGTGAGAAAGTCCTTGGTTCCCAGAGGAAAGCATGTTGTTTTGGCTACAGATCCCCAACTAACTCTACTTCCCACCATCCCGTTCCCATAACTTTTCCCAGTTCTGCTTTGGCAGCCATAAGGTGCTAAAGAAAATGGCTTCAGGGTTGATACCAAAGTCCTTGGGACAGACACTTGTTATAGACATTCGTATAGCCTACTTGATTCTTGCAACAAACAACCAGCTTGTTGTGGTTGAAAAATTAGGGACCTCATTGGTGTAAATTGAACCTGGTAGAGATTAAGGAGGGTGATATCCTACACAACTGTAGGAAAATTGGTTGCACAATGCTATTCTAATACTTATATATCTAGACTCAGATTCCTGTTTTTCTTCTTTTCAGGGTGGACAAATTCAATGTATTTATTCAATCAATCTGTTGAAACAGGTGTCCTCCAATGTTGTACAAATATTTGTGGCTCACAAACTATAATCATAATAAGAAATGCTAACCATGTTAAATGCTTGCAAGAAAAATAAAGCTAGAAGAAAACTATTTCAGTGGTATATTTCATCATGCAGAAAAACTCAGGGTTTATCTCCTGCTATATTTCTGCTGCTAATTGCTATTTTAAATTTATTATTGAGATATTTTTAGATTTGTTTGGTTGCTTGTTGTTTTACATTATGCTGCTTTTAATTTATTGTTTTAATGTGTGGATTTGTGCTCTGATCTGTATGCATTTGGCTTTTCTTTGCCCTTTAATGTATTAGCTAGAAGGGGACTATAGCAAATCTAGGCAATAAAAGTAATTGATATTTTTGGGGAGGACTCTGCAGATAGAGTTTCAGGGGAGACTCTGCACAAACAAATTGCATTCCTTGGCATGTTCTCAGCAATTGGAGAAGCTTTCCACCTTTGGCCCAGCGTATATTTTGGCCTTTCAGTTTGCAAAAGAGTCTGGATAGGGCATAGAGCCAAAGGAATACCGGAGATCCCAGCATACATTAGCTCTGATATGAGAGACGCTCTTCTGGTAAAACTCATAGTCATTAATCAATCCACTTCTATTCATGTTATTGGCACACCCCTAAGTCAATTCCCATGGGCACTCATGAAACATTTATCCCATGAGATCAGACAGCATGAATAATCACAGGAATCTGGCTTTAAGTGAAGCTACAGCAGGATTGTCAATCAGCACTATGTCAGGACACTAAATTAAAGGTCATGCGATATGTGATGTTAACTTTTCCCTCCCCCAAATATTCTGGATCCAGTTATGAATTTTCAGCTGGGAAAAATGTGTTAAATCCACCACATACATGCACGTGGGCCTACACAGCATGTGTACAATGTTCCTCTGGTTAATGTAATTGAAAGAAACTCCTAAAACAGGTGTTAATGGTCATTTCCCAATGTCAAAGGATGGGAAGAATATAGTGGTAGCAGACAACAACTTGAACCCAGCTCCTGTGAGCTCAGAAATTTTATACTCTGAATGATTTAAATTCTGCAAAAACAACTTAATGATTGTTACCAAGGACTGGACTTTGAAATGCTGATAAGAATAATGGAAACTCCATCTTCCCAGCCCAGTGTTTGCCAGATGTTTTGATCTAACAATGGCAGTGCTGGGCATAATGGGAACTGAATCCAACAGAAGAGCATCAGAATGAGGAAGACTGACACAACTGCTTTGGCTTCCTTGCCCCTGCCTAATCCCTCCCCTGGCCCTTGGGTCAAATTCCATACTTTAAGCTTCCTCAAATTTCTAGTCCTCCAAAAGTGTTGCAATTACAGGTCCTAGACTGACTGGTTTAGCAAAGTGGAAAAAAGTCCCAATATGTCATGTGACACTGCCGTGACCATGTGAGTTTGACACCCCTGTCAAACACAGGCAAGAGGGGTAATAGACAAGAGGGGACCCAAGCCAGTTAAATATGAGCCAGCAGCCATAAAAGCTAAAGCAATCCTAAATTCCATTAACAGAGAGATACAACCGAGATCAGGTAAGGTACTAATACCACTCTATAAAGCCTTAGTTAAGACCACCCCTAGAGTACTGCATCCAGTTTTGGTCACCACATTATAAAACAGATGTTGAGACTCTAGAAAAAGTACAGAGAAGAGCAACCAGGATGATTAGGGGACTGGAAGCTAAAACATACAATGAATGTTTGCAGGAACTGGGCTTGGCTAGTCTAGTGAAGAGAAGAACCAGGGGAGACATGATAGTGGTCTTCCAATATTTGAGGGGCTGCCAAAGAGAGGAAGAGGTCAAGCCATTTTCTAAAGTACCTGAAGGCCAGACAAGGTATAATGGATGGAAACTAAACAAGGAGATATTTAACCTGGAGATGAGAAACTTTCTGACAGTGAGAACAATCAACCAATGGAACAGGTTGCCCTTGGAAGTTGTGGGAGCACCATCACTTGAGACTTTCAAGAAGAGATTGGACTGCCATTTGTCAGAAATGGTGAAGGATTTCCTACTTAGGTGGGGGCTTAGACTAGATGACCTACAAGATCCCTTCCAACTCTGATTATTTGATTAAATTCATAAATTCCAGTTAATGTTCTATTACCTTTAGGTAGTTGGCAGATTATTTATTGATTGATTTGTATTTGTGTGCATAACTGCTCATCTCAGATGAAAGTGACTCTGTTTTTGTTCTGTTCAGTTGTGTCTGATTTCTTGGCAAGAAGCACTTAATTAAAAAACAAGAAATATATAAAACTACTGGCTCAGGCTGTCACAGTTTTTTATTTTTTGTTTACTTCTTTTTCTTCTAATCTTCTAACATCATTCTACAGAAGAATCCTTCCAGTGTGTGTATAAATTATGTTCTGAAGTATAAAGTCAGTGTTTTCTCTTCCAAACTGAAAATCCCTTGCTGTCCCAAATTGGCTATTGGATGAAATGATAACCATTGGTCCATATTGCTCCCATGCAACATGCATGTGGGGAGCAACATGGCTTATTCTTTAGCTTATGAACATGGTTGAGATATGTTCCCTCTGTCCAGTATTAGAATGGAATGCTTCAATTAGTTGGACTTTTGCTGGCTCTAATTTAAGTAATGGCAGATATATTGGTGAACATCTGAAATTAAGTCACTGTGTCTGAAAATGAAAGGTTTAGCAGTCATATCAATTTATGTGTCAGGCAGTTTTATAGTTTAGGAAGCTCCTCTTGTAAAATGCTTTAAACCTATCTGCAAAAATAGGCTTCTTATTCCCTTGAGTCCAGCCTAGGATTATATGTTTGCAGGTTATGACTCATTATGACCTCCTAATTCAAACTGATTTGGTTGCCATGTCTCAATTTCACATTGTTTGCACTTCCCTGTTTGGCTGTTTTCCCCTTTCTCTTTTACTCTTTCCTTTTATAAAGTTTATATCCCACCTTTCTGGGTGTTTCATGAAATACATAAAGATCCCCAGATTAATCTTCTCACTTCAGTTATTGTTGTGTATGTACCACAGTTAATAAAGTATGAGCTTGAGGTAAAGTGCAGGGTGCAGGCCCTGCACTTCTGATTGGCTGTTAGGTGGCCAGATCGGATTGGTTAGTTCTGAGGAATCCGATTGGCCCTTAACAGAGAATTCTTATTGGTTAAAAGAGCTAGCGTTCATAGCTCGTTATTGGACAATTCTCACAAGGGTTGCCTATATAAGGTAGAGTTCACTGTTGTTGTTTCAAGAAGTCACTATGCAATAAAGAGCTGAAAGTTCACTATTCAGAGGCTGTCTCCATTTACTCCGACCCATGTTCAGTACCTAACACTGGCGACGAGGGTGGGATGTGGAGATGTCTGAACCGAAGAAGCCAGGAAGCAATACCGAGCACGTGATAGACGACGCCAACAACGGAACCATGTCCAGCGGCATCGTACCACCCGCTCCGTTCGATCCGAACCAAGAGGATTGGGAATCCTACATGGATCGCTTCCAAATGTTTCTCAAGACGAATAACTTGAAGGACGCCACACCAGCAAAGAAAAGGGTGCTGTTCCTGACGCATTGCGGCCCAGACATATTTAAGATGGCTAAAGCACTCGCCAAATCTCGAGAAGTGAAAGCCATGAGCTGGGACGACCTCGAACTCATCCTGAGAGACTATTACGCGCCAACCGTGCCTACACTTGTGAGACGCCATGAGTTTTATCAGAGAAACCAACGAAAAGGGGAGAGCGTGGCCGATTTCGTGGCGGACCTCCGAAATTTAGGGGGCCTCTGCGGGTTCGCCGATTTAGAAGAGGCACTGAGAGATCGCATAGTTCTGGGATTAGATGCACTAGGCATGCAAAGCAAGCTGATGGCGAAAGGCGATATCAGCCTTGCTGATGCCATCACCGAAGCCACGGCTGTGGAGGTGACCAAAAAGTTGGCTGCACAACTACGGTGAAGCCGCACTCTGGTACCACCACTGGCCAGCGAAATCTCACCAAGCACAGAAGGGCAGCTATCAACAACGCACCACGAGGACCTCTCTTCGTCGTCAGACAGCAACGAAGAAGGGGTCCATTGACTGCGGTCCAACCGGGACTCTCGCCCGAAGCCCTTATGCCCTTGCGCTGGCTGTGGAGCCAACCATGCCAGGGCCGAATGCAAATTCCGTGACGCACTCTGCCATGAGTGCGGGAAACAAGGCCACATCGGCCGGGTCTGCTGCAGTTTACCAGGACTCAGCCAGGCCTCAAAAGGGGTCAACTATCACCAATCGACAGGAAACCGTCCTGTTAGGCGAGAGCCAGTAAACCACTCCTACAGAAATCGAGTTTTGCAAAGAGAAGAGGCTCACCATACTATAACTATCAGTCACGCCTCAGCTTTGGACACTAAGAAAATGCGGGTCACCGTAGCCATCGAGAACCAGCCTTGCCACATGGAGGTCGACTCGGGATCGTCCCTCTCGATGGTGTCTTGGAAGACACTCAAGCAACTCATCCCCACAATTCAACGCCAAGATCTCCAATTTCAACGCCTCATCCTCAAGGACTACCAGGGGAATTGAATCCCCGTTGTCGGGTCCTGCCGAGTCCGAGTCTCCTTCAAGAAGCACACAGCGTACTTACCTCTAATGGTCATCGATAGAGATAGGCCTAGCCTACTAGGCCTCCAATGGTTCGTGCCACTCGGCATTGAAGTGGCCGGCGTGAACCGAGTCGGTGGTTGTGAGTGGGAGGAAGACCTTATCTCTGAGTTCAGCGACGTCTTCGCGGACAGCTTAGGCGAGTATAAGGGGACCCCGATCTCATTCAGTCTAGATCCAAAAGTAGCTCCCATTCGCTTGAAGCCCTGTCGAGTTCCGTTCGCTCTTAAAGCAAAAATTGATGAACAACTCGACAAGTTAATTGCTCAAGGGGTGTTGAAGCCCATCGATCACTCTCCATGGGAAACCCCTATTGTAACACCCATTAAGCCAGATGGGTCAATCCTAATTTGTGGGGACTACCAGGCCACTTTGAACCACGCCCTACAGCAGAATGCGTATCCAGTTCCGGTGGTGCAGCACCTCCTCCATTCCTTGGGGGATGGTAAGGTTTTCGCTAAATTAGATTTAGCCCAAGCTTATCAACAATTACCAGTGGATGAAAAAACGGCTCAAGCCCAAACAATTGTAATGCACAGGGGTGACTTTAAATGTACCCAATTGCAATTCGGAGTTAGTGTAGCCCCGGGGATCTTCCAGAGCCTTATGGAAAGGTTATTACAAGGAATCAAGGACGTGGTCCCTTATTTTGATGACGTATTAATTGCAGCCCGTACCCAAAAAAACTTACAGGACCGTTTGAAATGCGTCCTAAAAAAAATTTCAAGAGGCCGGACTTAAGGTGAAAAAAAAAAATGTCAATTTTTATACTGACAATGTTGAGTTTCTAGGGTACCGGATTGATAGCCAGGGCATTCATCCTACCGAGAGTAAATTAAAAGCGATCAAAAATGCTTCCAGGCCACGCAACAAGCCCGATCTCCAGGCGTTCTTAGGCCTCATTAATTTCTATAATGTATTTTTACCGCACAAGGCCACTGTCCCTGAACCGTAACACCGATTATTAGATAAGAAAGCATTGTGGGTATGGGGTTACCGGGAAGAGCAAGCATTCCGGAATGTTAAAAAACTGCTCACATCTGACTCTGTACTTATGCAGTATAACGAGACTTTGCCGTTAGTTATAACCTGCGATGCATCACCTTTCGGGGTGGGTGCCATTTTGAGCCATGTACTGCCTAATGGGAATGAAGTCCCTGTTGCATACTTTTCGAAGACTCTTTCGCAAGCAGAGCAGAACTTTGGACAAATTGATAAAGAAGCCCTCGCAATCGTTTCAGCTGTAAAAAAATTTCATGAATATGTGTATGGAAGGACATTTACCATTATAACTGACCACAAACCGTTGCTTGGGATAATAGCCGGGGACAAGCCAACCCCCTACATATTATCCCCTAGAATGACCTGATGGTCAGAATTCCTAGCTGCTTATAATTATTGCCTGCAATATCGCCCGGGGAAAGCCATTCCCCATGTCGACGCATTAAGCCGAGCACCGCTTCCAGAGACTCTCGACGATCCGGCACCAACGGCAACCATGTTGCAGATCGAAACACTCAACTCGCCGCCTATGACCGCCCGAGATATCGTGAGAGAAACCAAACGAGACCACACCCTAGCTCGAGTCCTAGGCTGGGTAGAACGTGGATGGCCATTGGACCAAGTACCAGATGACTTCACACCATTCAAATCTTGACAGACTGAACATTTTTCCCAAAAAGGCTGTATCATCTGGGGTGATAGAGTCGTTGTCCCAGAGTGACTCTGGAAGATGCTGCTGTGAATTCTGCACGAGGGCCACCCTGGCATCGTGCGAATGAAGGCGCTTGCACGAAGCTACGCATGGTGGCCGGGCATGGACCGGCAAATCGAGCAGTGGGTTAAAGCATGTTCTAATTGCCAACAAGTCAGCAATGCCCCACCAAAAGCCATGCCTACTGAATGGGAGACGCCATGTGGACCCTGGTCCAGAATCCACCTAGATTTCGCGGGGCCAGCCAAGGGCTATACCTTCCTGCTGACAGTCGATGCATACTCCAATTGGTTAGAAATTCATCGTATGACGGCTACGACCTCCGAGGCGGTGATCAAGATTCTAAACAGACTCTTTGCAACCCACAGATTGCCAGATGTTCTGGTGTCCGATAACGGGCCACAGTTTACGGCACTAATGTTCGAGCAGTACCTCACTGACTGCGGCATCCGCCATGCGCTCACCTCGCCTGCACACCCTGCGACCAATGGCCAAGCTGAACACATGGTCCAATTTGTTAAAAAGACTTTGCAAAAAGTGGACTATGACAATATCGATGACAAGGTCAACCAAATTCTCTTTTTGCAACACATAACTCCACATAGCGTCACCAGCAGAACTCCCGCCGAACTACTGATGGGACGAAGACTCTGCTCCCACCTCGACTGGTTGCACCCTGCTTTCGAACCGGAAAAGCCAATAGGATCCAGCGGCTGCTGTCGCATCTTCCAGGTAGGAGACCTCGTTTACGCATGGAACTAATCGGGCGACTCGTTATGGATAGAGGCGACAGTAGTACGAGTGACCGGCCCTAAATCCTACGTAGTGAAATGCTGTGACAATAAACTGTGGAAACGGCATATCGACCAATTACGGTCACGACTCACAACGGCCAGTCAACAACTCCCCCATGACCAAACCGAGGGGGGGGAGGTATGGAAGAAGATGAAGTTCCAGGGAATCTGCTCGAAGGGAGCGACGAACTAAGTGATACTCAGGAAATGGAGCAGGAAGGAGAAACGTTTGCACTGCAAGAAATTGCAGCTGAGCAAGAAGCAGAACCACTGCCAAACAACAATCTACCTCAACAGGATTGCAACCAACCAATCCAACAAAAATCCCAAAGAGTTAAAAGACAACCATCCTATCTAAGGGACTATATAACTATACCGTAATTAAGAAGCCAGGGGGAAGGGGTGTTGTGTATGTACCATAGTTAATAAAGTATGAGCTTGAGGTAAAGTGCAGGGTTCTGGCCCTGCACTTCTAATTGGCTGTTAGGCGGCCAGATCAGATTGGTTAGTTCTGAGGAATCCAATTGGCCCTTAACAGAGAATTCTTATTGGTTAAAAGAGCTAGCGTTCATAGCTCGTTATTGGACAATTCTCACAAGGGTTGCCTATATAAGGCAGAGTTCACTGTTGTTGTTTCGAGAAGTCACTATGCAATAAAGAGCTGAAAGTTCACTATTCAGAGACTGTCTCCATTTACTCCGACCCATGTTCAGTACCTAACAGTTATGTTTTGTATTCAGCCACAAAAAAATAAACAGCAATATATATAGTTCCTAAATTGATCTGCAATAGGTTTGTATTAAGGAGTTTATCATTATATAATCCTGTTTGCTAAATTTATTGAATTACTAATACCCAATGGAGCCTGAAGAAGACGTGATTAATTGCACAGATATAATCTGTGATCTTTTGAAGTTTAAGCAACAGCCCAGGGACACCATTACCATTGTCTGTTAGAAAGTCCAGGTGGAACCAATCCTAAAAGGTATTAGCATTTGCTGGTGCCTAGAAAATTCCCTTGCAGGGCTCATAGCAGAGTGAATAGAATCTGCTATTAAAATCCCAGAATGTAGAGAAATGGTTAAGCCTTCAGCTACTAGCTGTACTCCTGAATGTGACTGGGCCCTGTGGCTATTTAAATATTAACCACAAAGCACCTTTATTGAATTAATACAATTACTATTTATTACATACAGCTACACTGCCATTAACTATGAAATTAATCTCATTCACAGTTTAGTAGCATAGTTACATCTCTCAGGTAAATTAGCAAAAGTACTATTGAAAGCATTATTAAAGGCAAAGGAAACATGCATTTAGAAGAAAAAGTTTTATTGAAATAAAAACAAAATGACTTCTGCAATTTTAAGTCCTTTTAGAGTTGTTTAAGAATTCAGCAGTCACAAGATTTGGGGTGATCTGGAAAGCATTACTTGGTGTTTCAAGAAAAAAACTTCTGATAAACTTTTTTTAAAATTTTAAAAACAGTTTTTATTGTGGGCTGGTCCTTTGCTGTTTCCAGGGTGATCCCGTGGGCCAGATTTAAGCACCCCACAGGCTGGATCCGGCTCCCAGGCCCTGAGCCTGACACCCCTAATTGAGTGACATGCACACCAAAACAAATGTGGGCTCGGTTCTCTCAAGATTTCAGTAATTTTGTGGGACCTGGAATCAGAACAGCAAACTCTCATGAGACCTTCCTGAAATCTCATGATAGCCTCATTCACTTTTTAAAATGTGCAAGACCAAATGAGTCCAGAGCAAGAAAAATTGTCAATCTCTGAGTTATAATTTTTATTTTACTTCAAGATGTGATAATGATTGCTAAATTGAATGTCTTCAAAAGTAGGTTGGAGAAATCAGGGCATACAAGATTGAACAGGTTACTGCTTATGCTTCTCAGTAACATGATACAGTTGTACTTATATCCTACATATGGTTGATCAAGTAACATCAGACCCCACTCCTCCGCATTCTGCCCCTACCCTTCCCATGTATCATTAACTTTTAATTTGATTTTAATTATTTATGTGTCAGAGCATCTGCAGTGTGACTTCAATTATGAGACGACCCAGGAACAAAACATAGCACATAGAGACTTAGTCATTTAACAGTGGTTTATATACAAGACATATACAGAAATATATGTCATAGGCAAATGCCTGACAAGCAAGCAATCTTTTTAACTCTGCATGGAGAACTCTGCAATGGATACAGGACACAAGGTGAGAGAACAGTCCCTTTAATGGCTGCCTTTATATAGACAACCTCTTAAAGAGGTAAAGACTTTTATGAACCCATATGTAGTCTTAAAAAGGCAATACCCATGCTATGCTGATTTATCCTTATTGCATCAGCTTTACATTGCACCAGCCTTACATCACATCAGCCTTACAGCAACTGGTCAGCTCTTAAATATCAATACCTTAACATTATGTTTCAATTGTATATGTATAGACATATATTTATGACTGTAAGCTGCCCAGAGATACCCTATGGTAAGATGGGCGACCAATAAATTAAACAAACAAACAAACAAACAGGGTTTTCTTAGGTCTTTGTTTGGCCATCATAATTTAATGTACTTGTTCTTTTCTTATGATCTTATTTCTAATTGGCATTACATTCAGCCTTTACCCAGTGAAACAGAAGACAAATAATAGCCAACAAGTACTGGCCAAGACTGTGCCAAGACTGTGATAATTGTTAAGAAGACTCAGAGAAAGAAGATGGGAATGTTGAACCATTGCAGAAAAAAAAAATCTGGGAAAGTAAAAAGTGAGAGAAAGAAAAACTACTTCATCTTGTTTGTGCTATATACACATACCTAAGTTGAAGTAGAGAGGGGCTCTGTTACAATACTCTAATCACATTCCAAGCGATTAGAATGCTGCTTCTTGACTTTGTCTGGCCAGAAAGGAAACCCAGCAGCACAGGTAAGGCACAAATTCTTAATCAGATGGATTCATCAGCAGGAACATTGAATTAACATTGTGAATAAATGTGAGAAGACTTGATTAACCACAAACCCTGTGCAACAAATCTTGCTAATTGTTAGATCGCGGGAAAGGAGACTCGAGACCAGCATACTATTCTATGCTAATATAGAACAGTAATCTGGGCAATAGGAAACTATTTCCTCCCAAATAAAACACTCTTCTGCTGATAACACAAAGAGCTTAAAAGTATGGCATTGGGCAGAGCATTTTGTACATATAGTCCACATATGTTTTCACCCTTTTCGGAATCTAAGCAGAAAGTCAGGAAGAAAGCATTTGAACTCAGCTGTTGTTTCTTCCACCATCAGCATTTTGGCTGCCTGCAGGATGGTCTCTTCCTTCACTTACACACACAACAGCCTGATTCATCCCACAGTGCCAGTATTTGTATCTGGTTTTTGGATTTTATTAGTCATCTCAGAAGTATTTAAACTTGTGGTGAGCAATTACAAGTGTTACAACAACAACAAAAAATGAAGAATAACAGTGAGACAATAGATTTGCCAGCAAGGGTAAGACATAATCACCAAAGTAAGGGGAAGAATAAATGTGTGTATATGTGTGCATGTGTTATATAAATATGTAAAAATAGTCTCAGATCCACATTAATAAGAGTGGCTTCTGGTTTGAGCTTCTTCAGCGACAGACCGAAACCTTGTCTCTGTGAGGCTTCGATCCGTGCTTGCCGCTGGAGCGCCCCGAGCCGGCTGGCTTCAGGGCTAAGCCACCCCGTAGAGGTGGTGAAGAGGGGGAAGATTGCCTGCAGGGTTGAGGAGAGCCGCATCTCTCCTCCCCAACTGGCCATTACTCCCTTTCCCGAAGGCGGTTGCAGTGGTAGTCAGAAATGGCCACCACAAAGAAGAATTCGACCAGAAAAGAATGTGCAGGAGGAAGATAAGAGGAGAAAGTTTTGGTTGACCGGGTCAAACAGCAAAAGCAACAAATAAGGTACCCTGGAATTGAAACTATTAAAAAACAATAACATTGTTCCCTAAGAAGATTTTTAAGCTGCGAAAGAGAGAGAAAAGGGAAAAGATTTGGTTTTTTTTTCTCCTTTTCCTATACTGACAGCTAAGAGACTTAGATAAGAAATTGGAAAAAAAATCCACTTTGACATCAATAGGCATTTAATGCTGAAAATAAAAAGTCAAAGGGATAATAAAGATTTCTGGATAATTAAAAGCTTTTGAAAACAGGAAAGGAGAGAGGAAGAATAAAAGGGCAGGATCTGGAAGGGAGGAGACTGCCTGGAATTAAAAAAGAATTTATAGCAAAATCTCAACAAGACTTCCCAAAGATACATTCTAATATATCTGAAATATCACAACAAAAATCCCAGGAAGAGAAAGTCAAAAAAGAAATAAGAAGATTTAACTCGGGGCTATCTGGATTACTTGATGATTTCTGGATTCTTGGTTATTGTTTTCAATGACT
Organism: Hydrophis major; assembly: GCA_033807585.1. Lineage (NCBI taxonomy): Eukaryota > Metazoa > Chordata > Lepidosauria > Squamata > Elapidae > Hydrophis > Hydrophis major. Next base: position 32,658,649 of record CM066328.1, read on the forward strand.
AAAATCAATCGGGTGGTTGTTTAAAACTGTTTAAAATGGCTCCACTTTTAGAAGAACTGAAAATGGAACTTAAAAAGTACAAAGAAGATGCACAAGAAGGGAGAGGTTCTTTTGGCTTCCTATTTCAGTTTTTAGAAATGGAGATTTGGAATTATGAGAAACAATAAGAAATGCCTGCAGAACAAGAAGATTGCGACAAAGAAGAAGCCATCTTTAATGAACAAATAATCTTAGATGGGGGGAAAAAAGGAAAGGGGCAGGGGAAAGAGAATGGAAAGTTTAAGATTGGGAAAAACAACTCCCCCCCAAAAAATAGAGTGAAAAATAAGTATAAAATCAGAAAGCAACAGAAGAGGGAAATGCAGAAGAGAGAATTGGAAATAGAGAGACAAGGGGGTAAAAAGGGGAGGGAGAGATGAGAGGGAAGAAAGAGAGGAAAAGAAGTCATAAAGGACAGAAAAAAATACAGAGAAACAGGGCCTATTTAGAGATAATGGGTGAAAATTTAATGGAAAAAGGGATTCTGCTATCATAAGATAGTATGGTTATATTAGAAGCAGAAATAATTTTAGAAAATATGAAACAATGTATGATTAAAATGTCTGATAAAATAGCTATCATAATTCAGTGGAATGCTTGTCAATAAATAAATGTAATAAAAGGTATATTTAATGATTTATAAAACATACGTGAAGAGAAATAAGGGGGGAAAATTAATTATGGAAATTATATGTGTTTTTAAGGAAGTATGATATTTAATTGAAAAGAAGTGTAAAAGATGTTAAGATTTTAATGATTATCAATGATAGAATTGAACTGGAATGGAATGAGGGTTTATAATTACATATATTTACAATCTTTTTTTTTTTTTAAAGAATATAGTGTGTATTATAAGAATGTACCAAGCACAATTCGATTGGAAGTTATGTATTATGTATTATACTGAAGGTCATAACCTTAAGGTATATATTGAAGTTTAAATAAGAGTTGAATGGATATAATTAAAAGATATAAAGTTGTCATACTCCAATTAGTAACTGCAGGAGAAAACTTGTTTAATGAGAAAAGATAATATGAAATTGAAACAGAACAGACAAAAGTATAAATATAATGATTTGAATTGAGATGAGATAATCAAATTAAAATTGAGAAAATCAAAAGAGGGGAAAAACTATATAGAAAATGTAAAATAGTATAAGATAAGGAATAGAATACAAAAAGGAGCATGAAATTGAGTTTTGTGTCTGTATAAAAAAGTTCAACCTGGGACTGTGCTATTTTCAAAAAAGACGTTTGACTTGTATTTTGTATGTGTGAAAACTCAAACAAAACTTTATAAAAAAAAAAAAAAGATATCAGCTGTAGACCAGGGTTCGCCAATCTTTTGGACCTCAGGGGCCACTAAACTCATAATTTTAAATCCTGCGGACCACTAATATGAATTTTGACTGATGGTGGCTTGCTGACGTTGGTGGGAAAGTTGGTCCCATATTCCAGAACTACAGTAGTCACAAGACTGGCCTTTTGGTTATCCCGGAGCTGCTCTGCAGCAGAAGCAGCAAAAGTCTTTCTTTCTCTCCCCCAAACTCTGCCAGAAATGAGTCTTTGTGAGACTTGTCACGCAGGCGCAGCCTCTTGGAGCAGGATGCCTTGCAGGCTCCCAAAGACTCATTTCTGGCAGAGTTTGGGGGAGAAAAAGAAAGACTTTTGCTGCTTTCCTTGCATGCAGCCAAAAGCAGAAGAAGAAAGAAATGGAAAGAAGCAGCTCGGTGGCCAGGCCAGGCCAGGCGCATGGGGTTTGTGGGGCAAGTTCTCCCCTCCACCCTTTCCCCCCCTCCCCTCATTCCATTGTGTTGTTCGCAATGCAAGCGAAGCAAGCCTTGTGCTCCCATGGGCCATGTGGGCAGCACATCCTTGTGTTCCTGCACAGCCTGGATTAATTGCTTTTGGGGGTGCTTTGGCGGGGTGACATTTCTCTGCGGACCAACAAAATTTTCAAAATTTTCACCTACTGGTTGGCGATCACTGTGGTAGACTACATTGGTTCCTAATGTGTCTATTCTACAGGTAGTCCTTGACTTACAACAGTTCGTTTAATGACTGAAGTTACAATATCATTGAAAAAAAAGGGACTTATGACCGTTTTTCACACTTACGACTGTGGCAGCACCCCCATGGTCACACGATTAAAATTTGGAAGCTTGACAACTGATTCATATTTATGACGGCTGCCGTGTCCCTGGGTCACGTGATCCTCTTTTGTGGCCTTCTGACCAGCAAAGTCAATGGGGAAGCCACAGTCACTTAGCAACTGTGTTACTAATTTAACAAGTGCAGTGATTCACTTAACGACTGTGGCAAGAAAGGTTGTAAAATGGGGCAAAAGTCATTTAACAAATGTCTCACTTAGCAACAGAACTCATGTTGTGAGCTCATTTGTGATCATAAGTCAAGGATGACTTGTATGTAAGTTTTAAAACATATTTAACATACCTGGCCCCATGACTGAATTCCATTGCATAGAGGTCTGCCATGAAGGATTGTCAGAAACTGTGAATGTTCCAGAGTACAGGGATTCGTTGGCTGTTACAACTACATATTTTCCAGAATTTTCCCTGCACAAGGACACTCTTACTTGCAGGTACGAATAGTGCTGGAGGGCTAGCACAAGAGGCCTTCTCCCAGGATGCAGGCAGGCTCTAAGAATCTCTGCCAATGGCAATGCTGTGCCTGCTCTGTGATTTGATGCATGAGGGGGAAAGGGGCAGCGGGGTATACATGTGAGAAGATGCAGGAATGTCTGTCAGGAAAGTGATATAGATTGGACAAAAGAATCCAGGAAGCAACAAGTGGGTGTTAATATTGGGGAGGAAGAGGAAAGTTGCTTAGCCCTGAAAGACCTTTGTTTTGATTCAACAGATTTTTTTTTGTAGGCTCTTAATACGAACAACTGCAGCATTTGGAACCAGCTTCATAAATGGGTCTGGCTTCTTCATCCAGACAGCTGACAGGGTCCCACTAGAGCAACTGCTGATGCCACTTATGGGCCAGCTGCATCAGATGGCTGAGCACAGAGAACTCTTGCTCTTTTAATTGCCTGATATAGCCTTGCTGTGGGACACATTGAGCGGCTAGAGATAGACAGCAACATTCCTGCTGACAGTGACATCCAACAGGGTGTACTGAAGTGGCACTGTTTTATAGTGGGAACCTGAGCTTTTGTGTAAACACACATCTTAACAGAATACAAACTTAAGACTTGAATGGTGATAGATTATAAAATATAAACACTTTCTCGGTGACTATATGCACAACCATATCATTTACTTTGGCAAAAATACAGAAGTGGTTTGCTCATTGCCTTCTTTCGGGATGAGTTGTCAACTCCCTCGTCCAGTGTTTCTCAACCTTGGCAACTTTAAGATACATGGACCAATTCCTAGAATTCTCCAACCAGGCTTCCTTAGTCTAATTTCTAATCTTGGATTTTTTTTGGTGGCCACCCCTTTAAGTTTGGACAGAGCTGGATAGGTGCTGCCATCTACTGCAGAGAGCAACTTGTTTCTCTTCACTTTGCACTTCTTTGTGACAATATGTATGTGTGAAAACTGAATCAGCCCTAGAGACAGAGTACATAAAAAGAGATGTTTTCTTATTTTTGACTTTATTTTTATTTGATTTGATTTGTCAATCGCTTACAAGAAATAGGTATAAGGATAAACATAGTTATGAATACATGAAATGGATACATATAAGAGAAATCAAAAGAAACAATAGGACAGGGACGGTAGGCACGTTGGTGCGCTTATGCATGCCCCCTACAGACCTCTTAGGAAAGGGGTGAGGTCAATAGTAGAACGTCTAAGGTTAAAGTTTTTGGGGTTTGGGGAAGAAACCACTGAGTCAGGTAGAGTATTCCAGACATTACTTTGGAACCTTTTAGAATTTAGGCTCAATCTGTGGAGTAAAGGTGAGTTAATCCCACACTTAGCAGTTTCCATAGCACAGTTGATTGGAACCAAAGTGTGAACTGGACCTGTTTGGAGTCCAGTCAAACCTTTTGACTTGGTCAATGGACTCTTTTTTAAAATGTTTGCTAACACACCATTTCCTTTGATTTAGCTGTGCTGCTGTATCTTAAAATCTATAGCAACAGAAATTCTTACAACAAGGTCATCTTACAATATGCGTACAAGAAAAAATTGATCAAGCTCAATATAGATATTAGTTGTGATGTTTGAAAAACCCAGGTCGCCTTTCAACAGTTTAATTTCTGGGCACATATTAGATACATGATTTCTCTGAACTGAGAAGGAGAAATTCTCAACACTTAAGTATGAGTAGCACTAAGAAGAAAGTACCATGAGAGTCATTTTTTTCTTCTGTCTTCCCTTAGGATTTAATGATAGGAAGAGAAGTCAGAGTTGCTATCAGCTAAGGAATGATCACAGAATGAAAAGAGGACATTCTTGCCCTCACCCTGGCTATTTTGTAAGAAAATCAGCATAAGAAGACCACATCTAGCCATGAACATTTCACTCCAGAATCTCTTCTTTTATGAACTAATTTCCAAAGAAAGTTCAAATGGAATGAATACCCATAAAATATGCAGGATAATATCTAATAATTCAGAACATAATATAAGGTTTTAGCTGGTTATGGCATTGTAATAAATATACAGTTGGATAAGTTTAGGAGGACAGAACACACCAGGAAAACAAATAATAGGTGGTCTCTGTCAAAATAATTATATTTTCAGGATCTGTGAGTGAAAGGAGTATCCTCTGCTGAAATGTCTTCTTTTCTATTACATCAAAAGATAGGCTTTGCAATTTCATGAATCAACTAGGAAAATGCTATGGACAATGTTGACCTCTGCAGAATAATAGTGGGAAACCAGCTGTGAAGCTGCACTAGTAGCCCATTATATCTCCTTTGTCATGTGCTCTAAAACAATTACATCTATATTTGTACTTTTTTCAAGGGAGGATTAAAACAATCCATAAAATGTCATTTTATTTATGATATATACCTTTTTTCAGGATCAGTAGTAAGTCTCTGCGTCTGTCTCACAACTAAAATTTGTAGTTCAGAGACGCCATTTTTTCCTCCCTCACAGATAAGTTTCAATAACAGAAAAAGTAAATGATATGATGAGAAGTTTGCATAAAGCATGGGAGACAGTGTCATATGGTTCCCAGCAACTTTCTTTGGCATGCTGCTTCCATAATAAAAGCCTCATCTGGAAGCACTCTCTATAGACTGGCTGGTGGGGAACATGAATGGGAAATTGTTACAATCTTCAGGTCCCAGTGACATCTACTTGATCATTGTGGGAACTGAATGCTGGGTATAAACCTCCCACTTAATCCAGGAAGAACATTTTTATATTTATTCCCTGAGAGCCTCAGTTTGAGATGTATCCATTCCAGTACTGATATGGGTTTGTACTGATGGACATCTTAGACCAGGGGGGCACAACTCACTGCCCTCAGATTGTTAGCGGTGACCTATTTTTTTCTGACCAAAAGATAATGAAAATTATACCATGTAAATTCACTTGCAAAAGAGCAAGTAGCAAAAGTCTGATTTTCAGTTGATTTCCAAAACAAAAACAAAGGAAATGTATGCAACTGTTTAAATAAGCTTAATCTATACATCCATTTACTATGATGTCACTTTCCTACAATTCCACCCACTCTAACTTTCTCCCCTCAAACTTAATTTTGAAAAGGTGTTCCTAGCCATTGAACAATCACCCACTCAAAATTTAGGCAATCTTAATTTATATGAAAATAGTATGTTATTCCTAGTCAAACCTTCTGCTTTAGGGAATCATAAAGATATAACGTTCTGCTTCAGCCTTCCTCAGCCTGAGTATATTTCTGTGAATATTTCAATTTCCAGAATTCTCATCAATGGTCAAAAATTAAAAATCTTTTAAATGTGTACATTGGAGCCTTCAGCTTTCTCCAGAAATTCCTTGGATTGTGTGCCATGTAACTTCTTCATCCATCAGTTTTATAGAGGTTCTGGTTAAAGTCAGGCTGACCCTGTCTGTCCCTAGACAGCAAGGGTTACAGGAGGCAGGCTTTGTTTTGTATCCCTTTGTTTAAGCTTGTGCCTTCAGGTGTGGTAGACAGTGACATAAAATTGATCTGAAGGCACAAATATATATGGACACTGTCTAAAGAAGTGCCTGCAGTTTTCCCAGCAATGTTTCAGAAATGGTTTGCCACTGCCGTCTTCTTTTTAGCGAAAGCTCACCTGGTTTCTAGCTTGGTGCCTTCACCACTACCCTACAGTTGCTCTTATACACAAAATAGAAAGATTTAACCACCAAAAACAGTTTTATTCACGAAATGGAAAAGGATGGCAACTTGATCCTTCTCTGAGCCTGCCCAGGGCCAGTGGTCTTCCAAGAACTCTTTCCACTTACTTTCTCTGTGCAATTCTATCTTGTTCCCCTTGTGCATTTTCTTCATGTTGCACTGGACCCTGAATGTTGAGTCTTAGTTTAGCCTGATTCTCACCCTCCAGTAGCCACTCAAAATGGCTACTGCACTTCATTTCACAACAAAGATAATCTGGGACCGTCTTGGGCACGTGCTTCTCTCCAAAGCCTTTTCTTTTCTTTCATTATAGATCAAGCAGAGCCGTTTGGAGGAAGACAGACATAGATAACAGAGAAACAAGGCAGATAGACAATTTCAACCAAGACCAGGATTGGGCTAATGTATCTGCTGGCTTGACTTAACAGGTCTGTTGTAGAAAACCTGGTTAGGCCTCTTAGCTTTACTTCATCGAAGTCAAAAGACTCCAATATCCAGCAGTGGGCCAAACCAGAATCTTCTGCTTTGTTTGTCTTGGCCTGCCGTGCTTCTTTATGAAAAAAACAAAACAAATTGAAGCACTTCCCTTGTGTATTTTGTTAGGAAGCCTCAAGTAATACGTTTTCCTTTTATTGTATATCTTGTTCTTTTCTTTTAGTCCTGTTCAAATATTTTCTAGCAGAATGACATATTTATTAACCCCGCCACTCACTCCATGAGGCAAGGCTTTGATTGGCTTTTGGTAAAGGATTCCTGAAAAGTGGCGGTTGCCCCCACCCCTGCTGTCTCCAATAAGAGTTAATATTATTACTGCTATTTGTGTCAAACGCTGGAGAACAAGCACTTTTAAAAACGGGGCACGTTTATTTAAAACAGCTGGGCAAAAGAGCATGAAGGCCCAGCTAGAGTCGTTAGGTCAAAGGTCAGGGGTAACACCAATCTCTGCAGAACTTTGAAGCTGACATTTTATAGATTATATGTGTCTCGCTTCACAGTGGGCACAGCGTATCTATGGGGTTGAGGGCCCCCGATTTATCCTTTGCATTTTTATGAGTCCACAACATTGTTCTTTGAAGCAGCACACACTGAGAAAATAATACTAATGCTAATAAAAAATTGCTTTAATGCTATTGAGCTATTTAAAGTAAATCAAGAGAGAGTTTCCTGGAAATACGGTTGCACTGCGAGATAAGGTTTCAGTTCTTTCCCTTCTTTAAAGCTTTCCTTTTTTTTCATTGATCCTTTGCTTTCCTATCCAAGACAACATTCTTCTTTGTCCTGCCTTCTACATATATTAGGGTTTTAATAAAAAAGAAAATCCAACTGAGATTGTTGGGATGCACAATTGAATCCACCATGCCTTTTTTTCCTTGGCTACATTCTGTTATCTCTTTCCCTAGGATCAGGATAGGGAAACTTGGCTCTTGTATCACTTATGGACTTCAACTCCCAGAATTCCTGAAAGGTTCCCCATCCCTGGCCTACTGGTTTTTCAATTGTGGGGGAAATCAATTTTTGACTTGAATGGGACTGTTTAATATACAAATGAAGGACATTCTTCATTTGTATATTAAACAGTCCCATTCAAGTCAAAAATTGATTTCCCCCACAACTGAAAAACCAGTAGGCCAAGGATGGGGAACCTTTTATGGCTCACTCAGGAATTCTGGGAGTTGAAGTCCATAAGTGATAAAAGAGCCAAGTTTCCCTAACTCTGCCCAGGATGACCCACAAGCCCTTGCCAGCTTCAATCTTTTGGGCAGCCATCGACTAGAGTGAGTGCACAAAGAAGAAATGATGTGATGAAAATAGAAACATTTGGATTGATGGTTTGGGAGAAAAGGCTTTTCCCCTTATCCTTCTACATGTTAAATCTATTCAATAGCACAAAGTTGCATAAATATGTATATTTGGTTTACTACTAAAACAGGATGAGAAGCTATATCTTCGCTTTGAGACAGTTTTTTTTTACTTACCTGATAAATGTCAATAATTCTAAGAGTATAATTGTATTTGTCTGTTTGAAAAGCATTCCAACCATCATTTAATCCAAGTCACTAATAACATCAAAGAACATTGGTTGGAACCTAAAATTGTAGGCCCTAGTTGATACTTTGCCTTCCTTTGATAATGAATCATAGGTGAGCTCTCCTTGAGCATGATTTTTGCAAACAGCCTTGTATCCACTTAAATTGTCATGCCTCAGCCTCCATAAACAAAGAAGGAACATCTGAATAAGCTGTTTGATCCACACATGTGGGAAGGCAAACATCTGATTTGGTATCCTCTTAGAACCAAGTAGGTTCTAAGATTAGAAGGTGGAAAATTCTCTGTGACCCCACCTTGTCATGGATAGATCACACCCTGGCCAGTTTTTGAGCAATTTATACTTTTGCTGAGATGGTGGCACAATTAAAATAATCTGACTGAGGGATCTAATAGCTGGATCTATTTTTTTCTGAATATATTCAAGGACTTTTCCCTCTGATTTATCAGTAATATTGATATAGTCCAGGCTATCTTTGGAATATAGAGACAGCCAGGGAGGTTGACACTATAGTTCTTATCTCTTATTTCTCACCGAGCTTATTCAGTGCCTTGATTTAGTTGCAAGCTAAAAGTGATGAAGCTGAAAGGACAGCTGGAGCACAAATTTTACCCATTGGAAAAGGATGAAATGAAGCAGAAACTGAAGACTGTTTGAAGACCACAGCATTGGTCATCAATGCTGTTTGATCCACAGCATTGAGAGCAGTAAAGAGTCACCATTGCACCTGTGCAAAATAAACTGGTGGGGTTTTTTTTATGCTGTATGATAGCTTCATTATTAGGTGACAGGGAGGGTTACAGAATAGCTAGTGGCTCATTGTGAAACTTACATTCTTCATCAGGACTCCAGTATTGGACACTTCATAGGAATGTAATGTTAATATCTATCCTTTCTATGAATTTTATCTTTTCATCTTCACAATGTTATGCATATAATTATGTGGAGAAATAAGCATTACAATATATTGCTTTTAGTTCTGCGTTAAGGAAGGTGGGTGAGTGAGGATGTGTTCCCGCTGTCTAAAGCAGGGGTGGGATTCACCTATTTGCTAGAACCGGTTGTAAACATTCTAAGCAGTTCGGAGAACTGGTTGTTAGAAGAAATTACTGGCCTAATCCTGTAAGAAAGGCAGGAAGGAAACATTCTGGTATTGCTTACAGAAACTGCCTCTCTATTAACCCTGATTACGTTCTTGGCAGGACTAGACTTCCTGTCTCAGGAACGTCTTTGGAGTTTTTTCCCCTCCTTTGCTGGCACTTTGCTTGTGTGGAGTGACCATTCAAATTTACAATGGCACTGAAAAAAGTGACTTATGACCATTTTTCACACTTACAACTGTTGCAGCATCCCCACAGTCATGAGAGGCCAGGTGAGGAGATGCGTGCCTCGATGCGAGTGATATTGAGTTGGCCATGCCCAGCCAATAATGTGACCATCAAGCCATGTCCACCCAATCACATGATACACCAAGCCACACCCACCAAGCCACGCCCACGGAACCGGTTGTTAAAAAATTTGAATCACACCCCTGGTCTAAAGGAGGCATGTTCTCTGTTGAACAAACCTTCTGTTAATTCAAGAGATCTTTCTGTTCTGTACCTTAATTTGAATTCTTGATATCCCCGCGCTTTGATTGGCCAAAGCGTGGGGCGATCGGACTGGTTAGGCGAGCCACGCCGATTGGCTCGCTGAGAATCTCCCGTGATTGGTAGATTCGAATCGCGGGAGATTCAAAGCGGTGCCATTGGCTGCGGCTGCTGCGGCTTGGAAATAAAAAGCCGCAAAGTTTTCCTAAGAGCCAGTTCGGTTCCTGACTTCAATAAAGAGCTTGATACAAAGTCACCGACTCCTGGTCTCCTTCCACGTGGACGCAACACTGGCGACGAAGGTGGGATTCTTATCCTGAACCGAAGCACATGTCCGACGGAAGCCAGCCAACCGACGAGATGGTCAGCATCGTGCCACCAACCCCTTTCAACCCCGCGAGCGAGGACTGGGAATCTTACATGGACAGATTCCACATGTTCCTCAAATGCAACGACCTGAAGGATGCCACCGGACTGAAGAAACGAGCCGTCTTCCTAACGCACTGCGGGCCCGCAGTGTTTAAGATGGCAAAAGCGCTAGCCAAGCCCGCCGATGTTACCGCGATGGATTGGGATGACCTTGAGCCATTACTCCGGAGACACTACGCTCCAGCCGTACCCATCCTCATCCGACGATACGAATTTTATCGGCGGGACCAGCGGTCGGGCGAGAGTTTCAGTGATTTCGTCGCAGAGCTGCGGCGCCTTGGAGGACTATGTGAGTTCTCCAATATGAACGAGGCCCTGTGGGACCGAATCGTGCTTGGCCTTTGGGACCCCGTTCTCCAAAGTCGGTTGATGGCCAAGGGCAACATCGCCCTCGCCAATGCCATCTCCGAAGCCACGGCAGCCGAAGCAACCCGACAATCAGCAGACCGCATGCAGAGACTGAACGCCGGGGACCGCATCACAAACAACCACCCTGCAAGGTCGACCAAGGCCCAACCTGAAACTACCACCCACCAGGGCGAACTACACTCCACCTCGGGCACTTCAGACAAGGAGGAAGACATCCACCGTCTCCAGGCAGGCCGTGACCAGCGCAGCCGGCGGAGTCATAAGTCGAGGACCATGTGTGCCGGTTGCGGAGGCGACCACCCCAGATCCAAATGCCGGTTCTTCGACTCAGTTTGCCGGCACTGCGACAAAAAGGGCCACATCGCCCGCGTCTGCCGCCTCAAGAAAACCCACAGCCCCAGACGATGGGACCCGAGCGAGCGGAGATGAGAGAACACACCCCCCAGGACCAGAGACCGCCCAGCAGACAACCATTGGGAACAGAACGGACGAGCCCAATGAGGTGGCGAGACCCGGCGGAGAGAAGAGACACATCAGATGGTCACCATCGGCCACGCAACAACCACAAACGCCAGAAAGGTCTACGTGGAGGTAGGCATCAAAGGCGAACCCTGTAAAATGGAGGTGGACTCCAGGTCCTACCTCTCAATGGTAGCCTGGCAAGAAATTAAACGCTTGGTGCCTACCATCCAGAGAAGGGAACTAGAAAACCAGAGACTAATCCTCAAAGACTACCAGGGAAACCGCAACCCTGTAGTCGGAACAGGACAGTTCACAGTGACCTACGAGGGGCACACCGAAAGACTTCCCTTGACCATCATCGATCGAGACCGACCTAGCCTGCTGGGACTTCAATGGTTCGCACCGCTCGGCATCGCAGTCACGGGCATTGACCACATCGCTGAAGCCGACTGGGAGCAGCAACTGGCCCGGGACTTCCAAGAAGTGTTCGACGGCACCCTAGGCAAGTACCGAGGGCCCCCTATATCCTTCAGCCTAGACCCAAACATTTCCCCAAAACGCCTAAAACCAAGGCGGGTACCTTTCGCACTCAAACCGAAAATCGACGAGCAAATTGACAAGCTCGTCAAGCAAGGGGTCCTACAACCCATAGACCACGCCAGGTGGGAGACCCCAATAGTCACCTCAATCAAGCCTGATGGGTCAGTGAGAATCTGCGGGGACTATAAGGCCACCCTAAATGGCGCCTTGCAGCAAAGCACTTACCCCATCCCAGTAGTGCAACATCTCCTACATTCACTGGGAGGGGGCAAAGTTTTCACGAAACTTGACCTGGCCCAAGCATACCAGCAACTGCCGGTCCACGAGGAAACTGCAGAGGCGCAAACCATAGTCACCCACCAGGCAACCTTTAGATGTAACCAACTCCAATTCGGAGTCAGCGTGGCGCCTGGAATTTTCCAGAGCCTCATGGAAAGACTCTTACAAGGCATCAAGGGGATGGTACCCTACTTCGACGATGTACTAGTATCGGCAACCAACCAGGCTGAACTAGAGAGTCGCCTAAGGGAGGTGCTAATGAGATTCAAAGAAACCGGGCTTAAAGTGAAGAGGAAAAAATGCCAGCTGTACACAGAATGGGTCAAATTCCTAGGATACCTCCTAGACCGACACGGCATTCACCCCACCGACAAAAAAATTAAAGCCATCAAAGAAGCCCCCACACCCAGGTCAAAAACAGAACTGCAGCATTTCTGGGGCTACTTAACTTTTATAATGTCTTCCTGCCCCAAAAGGCGGCTACCTGGACTTGGGGGACAAGGCGGCTACCTGGACTTGGGGGAAATGCGAGGAAGCCACCTTCAGGAAAACCAAGGACCTGCTCACTTCGGATGCCATCCTCATCCAGTACAACGAGACCCTACCACTAGCCATCACATGCGACGCATCACCCTTCAGCGTCGGCGCTGTCCTCAGCCACACTCTCCCCGATGGAAAGGAAGCACCCATCGCGTTCTTTTCAAGGACCCTCACCAAACCGGAGCAGAACTACAGTCAGCTGGACAAAGAGGCTTTGGCTATCGTCGCCGCAGTAAAAAGGTTTCACGAGTACCTCTACGGCCGGACGTTTACCATCATCACCGACCACAAACCTCTGCTGGGAATACTCGCAGGGAACAGGGCCACCCCGAACATTCTGTCTCCCAGAATGACAAGGTGGTCCGAATTCCTGGCTGCCTACAACTACGGGCTCACACACCGACCCAGTCAGACTATCTCCCATGCGGATGCCTTAAGCCGCTCACCGTTACCCGAACCAGACACTGACCCAGCACCCACGACGACCACCCTCAGCATAGAGTCTCTACCCAACCTGCCCATAACCGTGTCAGACATTGCCCGAGAAACTAATAAAGACAAACGTCTGGCACGGGTTTTGCATTGGGTAGAGAAAGGGTGGCCGGAAAAGGACAACGACAAGTCTTTCAGGACATTCCAGAACCGGCAAACGGAACTCTCGTTACTAAAAGGGTGTATACTATGGGGGGATAGGGTGGTCATCCCGGAAAAACTACAAGGGAAGGTTCTGGAACTGTTACACGAGGGGCACCGGGGCATCGTTAGAACGAAAGCCCTGGCCAGAAGTTACGCTTGGTGGCCAGGGATGGACAAACAGATCGAGGCCTGGGTAGCAAGGTGTCAACGATGCCAGGAAACTAGACCAAGCCCACCCATAGCACCCATCCTAGAGTGGGAAACCCCAGGGGACCTTGGTCTAGAATCCACATAGATTTCGCCGGACCCACAAAAGGACACACTTTCTTAATAACCGTAGACACTTACTCCAACTGGCTGGAGGTAAGCAACATGAGAACAACCACCACGGAAGCCGTGACCAAAGAACTCTGCAAACTCTTCGCAACACATGGCCTCCCAGACGTCCTCGTGTCCGACAACGGGCCCCAATTCACCTCGCTGGAATTCAAAAAATTCCTAGCGGAAAGGGGCATACGACACGCACTGACAGCCCCATTGCATCCGGCTGCGAATGGAAGGGCGGAACGGATGGTTCAATTCACAAAAAAAACCATCCAGAAAATAGACCATGGGGAGATCCAAGACAAAATAAATAAATTACTCTTCATACAGCACATAACCCCGAACACCACAACAAAAATAAAGCCCAGCAGAACTGCTAATGGGGAGGAAAATAAGGTCCCCACTCGATAGACTACACCCCACTTACAACCCAGAGAAACCCCCAGACTCCACCAGCAAACACCGAACCTTCACACCAGGCGACGCCATCTACGCGAAGAACCTAACCGGAGACCCATTATGGGTAGCAGCAATCATAACACAGCTAACAGGCCCACGCTCGTACCGGCTACAAACAACCGACGGACGAGCGTGGAAATGCCACATCGATCAGTTAAGATCGAGGACTGCCACACAAGACACCACCGACACGCAACCAAACAAAACCAACCCCTCAACACAAGCCAAGAGGGGAGGGGATACCAAAACCCAGAAGAAAGAAATCAGCCATACTCACCTACAAGCAGCCAGCACGAAACCTCGCCAGGAAGAGACAGCCAGGCCAGCTCAACCAACCCGGAAAGACCGAGCGGGAGCTGCGAAACCCGCAGCTCAACCAACCCGGGTAGCCCAGGAGGGAGCTGCGGAGAGCGGCCCGGCCAGACATACCAGGCGGTTCCCACGATGGAGTCAAGAGAAACAGAGACCCCGACCGAACCGGCCGGGATCCAACCTACGACTGACCTGGGCAGGTCCAGTAGGCAAAGACGGAGCCCCGCCTACCTACAGGACTATGCTACATAGGACCAAACCAAGAGGGGAGGGGTGTTCTGTACCTTAATTTGAATTCTTGAGATCCCCGCGCTTTGATTGGCCAAAGCACGGGACGATCAGACTGGTTAGGCGAGCCGCGCCGATTGGCTCGCTGAGAATCTCCCGCGATTGGTAGATTCGAATCGCAGGAGATTCAAAGTGGTGCCATTGGCCGCAGCCGCCGCGGCTTGGAAATAAAAAGCCGCAAAGTTTTCCTAAGAGCCAGTTCGGTTCCTGACTTCAATAAAGAGCTTGATACAAAGTCACCGACTCCTGGCCTCCTTCCACGTGGACGTAACACTTTTTAATACTTAGCAAGTCTGAAACATTCAGATAAGTTGTCAAGAATGTGATGGATTCACAAATTCTGATTATCCAAGTTCATTTCTATTGGGCTTTGCCTGCTTTTGTAGATGGTCTGTGAAAGGAACTGAATAGGGACAGTATAGTCATACTACTACTGGGTTTCATGGCATCATTCAATATTATTGGCTACTGCACAATTGTCTTCTGAATTATCTGGCAGAATTGGATTCTAGAGGAATTGATCTGCAATTGCTTCAGTCCTTCCTTTGAGGCAGATCCAGAAGGTGGTGCTAACGTACCACTTTCCTCTACCCAGGGGATTGACCTATGGTGTTCCATGGGTTTCCATTTTCTTTTTATGCTGTTCATAAAGCATTTCAGAGAGATCATAACACATTTTTGGAGTAAGGTAACCATTCTACTGTACTTTGACTTCAAACTCCAATGAGCAATTAGCATCTTTCTACAATGCTTAAATTTGATAGGCTGAATAAAGAAAAACAAGTTGAAATTAAACCTGGGATAGTTAGAAGTATTATTAGTCATTAGTAAACTGGGTTTGTTATTTGAGGCCTTTTATTAAAATAATCACCTGATCTCCAACAGGGAGATGGACTTCCTCCAAACAATGCACTTCTTAGCTGGACTCCCACTTTCTGTCCCACATCTACTTCTTCTACATTAAAAAAAAAATCATTAAACAAATTCCAAATACACATGAAGTTTTAGGAACTTTCATCTTCTTTAAAAGGCAGTCAGAAAAATGTAATAAAGGTAATAAACTGGCAGCCTGGTTAGCCATGGGGTTTGGCTGAAGGCACCATGGGTGGCTAAGCTGTATGAAAACCAGATGTGAAAGCTTTGGCAGGGAGGGAAGAGATCTGCTCCTTCTGCTGATTGGCTAATGGGAGGCAATGAAAAAGCAATGATTCTGCATGAAAAACACAGCTCACAGCAACAAGAAGAACTGAACTCGCTAGCTAGCTCAATAGAAATACAAGTAATCCTCAATTTATAACCACAGTTAAGCCCAAAATTTATGTTGTTAAATGAGAATTTGTTAAATGAGTTTTGCTCCATTTTACAACATTTCTTGCCACAATTGTTAAGTGAATCACTGCAGTTGATAAGTTAGTGTCCTGGTTGTTAAGTGACTCTGGCTTCCCCATTGACCTTGCTTCTCAGAAGTTTGCAAAAAGTGATTGCATGATCCCAGGACGCTACAGTGGTCATATGTGGCCTAGAGGTGGACCTCTCTCCTCACAATCAGGAGGCTGTGAATTCGATCCTAGGTAGAGGCTAATATTTGGAATAGACTCACCTGCTGGAGCAGGAGATTGAACTAGTTGAACTACTCCAAGGTCCCTTCCAACTCTGTTATTCTATGTTTTCTATGTCTTTTATGGATGAACTTGTTGCCAAGCATCTGAATTTTGAACACATGAGCATAGGGATGCTGCAAATGTAACTGCGAAAAAGGGTCACAAATCACATTTTCTCAGTGCCATTGTAACTTTGAATGGTCACTACTGTTGTAAGTTGTGGACTACCAGTAGTATTTATTTTGCTTCAATAAAATTTCTTTTTTTTGCTTCAATAAAATTTCTATGTTGTTTAAAATATCACTGATTAACACAGAATAATACTGATCATTCTTCCATTGAAAAATTACATAGGTAAAAGATACTTTCAAGATTTATCAATGTAAACAAGACTTTCAATGACCAATATCCAAACAAAATTATTTTTTGCAATATTTTTATTAAAGATTTTTACATCAGTAAAAGATAATACAAACTAAAATCAAAACGAAGAAGAGAAGATAGGAAAAAAGAACAGAAAGTACAGAAAAGAAAAAAGAAAAAGAAAACAATCTATTTAAAAATGTTATCCTCATATTCAAAAAAGAGAATGAGGCCAATCCAGGAAACTATACACCTGCTTGTACTAGATATATAAATACTGGGTAAGATCTCTGAGCACATTATAAAGCAGCATGCTATTATTAACAGAAGCTAGTCCTCATTTACCACAAACCAGTTGTGCCAAACTCTGTTTATTTCCTTTGGACGTCATAGACTATCTGGATTTGAGTAAAGCATTTGACTGAGTGCTTTATAATAATTCTCCCTCATAAAATGCTAAGTGTGAGCTAAATAAAACTACTGTTAGATGAGCTCATAGTTGGCTGAATGACTGTACCCAAAGAGTGCTCATTAATGATTCCTCTTCAGTTTGAAGGGAAGTATGGTATGGAATTCCCATAAACCCTGGGCTGTTCAACATTACTATCAATTACTTGGATGGTGTCAAAACAGATGCTTTAGAGTTTGCAGAGAGTACAAAACTGCGAGGATGGAATCTAGATGCTTTAGATGAATAGGATGGAATTTAACAACATGAAATTTTGTTGTACAACTTTCCATCTGGGTAGAAAAAAAACACAAGGCGCAAATATAGGATGCCAATTGCAATAAGCACTTAGACTTATATACTGCTTCTCAGTGCTTCTTACAGCCCTCTCTAAACAGTTTACAGAGTCAGGATATTGCTCCCAAGAATCTGGGTCCTTTTTTTACCGACCATGGAAGGATGGAAGGATGAGTCAACCTTGAACCTGGTGAGATTCGAACTGCCAAATTGTAGTCAACCGGCAGTCAGCAGAAGTAGCCTGCAGTACTGCATTCTAACTACTGAGCCACTGCGGCTCAATAGAACACAAGGAAGGGTTGAATGTCCTTGCCGGATCCAAGTTAAATATGAGCCATCACTGTAAAGAAACTCCTAATATCACAAATGACATTTTGGGATGTATTAACAGAACTGTAGCATCCAGATTACAAGACATTATTTATTATTCCACTCTGTCTTGGTATAGAGCCCATTTGGAATACTATGACTAATTTGAAAAAGAATAGTGACAGACTGGAGTATGTTCAGAGGATGGCTGCCAAGATAATGAGAGGCCTGTAAACCAAAGTCTGTGAGGAATGGTTAATTCCTGAATACATTTAACCTGCAAAAAAGATGACTGAAGGGAGACATGACAACAACTTTCAACTGTTTGAAAAGTTTTCACACAGTAGCGGTCTTGTTTTTTATTATGCTTATGCTGAGATCAGGTCCAGATCACTGGGCCAAAAGTATAAGGAAAGCAGTTCGGGCTGAACATCAAAAGGACTTTCTGTCTTCACAAGCTTTCAAACCAATGGAACAGGCTATATATGAAGTAATGAATTCTTCTTGTCTAGGGGTCTTCGTTCTTCCCCTTTCTCACAGTTTTGCAGGTACACAACCTACCATTTTGGTCTCTCATTTTATTAGTTCATTCATGCGTTTCACTGTTTATTCCTTTTACATTTTAATCCACTTTCCTCTATATGCTACAGCAGGGGTGTCAAACTCGATTTCATTGAGGCCGCATCAGGGTTGTGTTTGACCTTGGGGCTGGATGGGCATGGCTAGCTTGATGTCACTCGTGTCAAAGGTGTCTGTGGTAACTGGATTGCTCTGCCAGCAAAAACGGGCTCCCGAGCTCTACTTTCAGCTCCCCCCCCACCCTGAGCTCCATTTTCACTGGCAGAGGGCAGCAGGAGGTCATTGTGGCTGAAAAAAGGGCCCGGGAAGGCTGCATACGGCCCTCCCGAGCTCTGTTTTTGCTGGCAGAGGCATTGCAGGCCAGTCCTTTGCTATTTCTAGAGTGGTCCCCACGGGCCAGATCTAAGCACCCCTTGGGGTGTCTCTGTCCCCCCAGGCCTTGAGTTTGAAAGCCCTAAGCTAGAGTCATCACCCAATAGACAACAGATATTGCAAGAGAAGCAGACAGAGATACAAATTTACTAGCATCGGTTGTACCTATGCCACATGCTTTATTCTGTGGTTGTAGTAAATTTTAGCTTAATTTGGTCAGTAGGTCACAAGTGCAACCACAGCCTAGCTTTATGTTCACCCCGTTTTATCTCTGGATCTCTAATATGGAGACTACCTTTCTCAGGGTCTGTTTCAAAATCCATTTAATAGTAGTTGGCATTGAAGTTTTTGTTAGGGAGTGATTCATTTACTCATAATTTAAATGGCATGCCTAAGGTTCACGAATAGTAAATAGAAAGTATTTTATCAAGTTTATGCCAATATGTAAGTTCTGACCTCTGCCTCTAGAAAGCCACAATTATGAAAGCAATATTGGGCTATTTCCCATTTTTTTATTTCTACAAAATTTCAAAATTAAACCAACAATTAACCAGCCATATCACATGATTCCCTTACTCCAGAAGGCAGATTATATTTCTAATTTAAAAAGTTCATTTTTGCACAAAGCAAACTAATCACAGACAGATGACAATTAGTACAATGTGTGGCTGTTCCACATAAGAAAGTGGAAACTAACTTCAGCATTGCATCGCAATAGATGGTGAGAAATTTCTCAGAGGCGACAATTAGCCATTAGGTGCATTCCTGTTCTTACCAGCAGCTTTGGAAATTATCACCTGAATGCTGAGTCATTTTTGAGAAACAACAGCAGGAAGTCTTCCTTAAGTTGGTGCCCTTCAGATCGTTTGTGAATGTCACTCCTAAGAATTCAAGGCACCACAACCAAATTTGGAAAGGGTGGGCTAAAAGGGCATGGATTCCTCCATCATCATCACCATAACCCTTGGAAAAATTTGGTCAGAGAGCAGAATGAATGCCGCTTCTGACTTGCATTCCAGTGTGTAGAATCTTGCAATAGGTCCCAGGCAGGTCTCTATGCTCTGTAAGTGAGCCCTTAGCATGCCAGAAGCTCTGAGTGGATGAGGCGTGACTTTAAGAAGACACAGGAGACATCAATAAACAATCTCCATCTGTTTTGACAATAGAAACTAAACAGCTGACCCATATGACTGTATCAGGCTTTCAATATTTCATTGGTGGACTTAAGGCATTAAGGTGGTTGTTTGGAAGTTGAAGAGTTGGTCTAGAATTGTTAACAATCAGAAGATCTATGTACCATAAAATATTTCCATGTCAATATGAAAGATGAGTTTTTGTTATCTACAAAAGGACTTGGAAAAGCAAAAAAGGGGTTTTAACCTTTTTACTAGACTTTATATCTCCCAAAACTGAAAAATCGTTGGTGACACAGAAGAGCAGTCAGAGCCTTTAGTTGCCTGCAACATCTCCCAGTCTGAGAGTGATGGGTGACTTGAAGAGCATTTGTGGGACTTCTTTTGTGTGAGACCCTTGAGCCAACATATAGTCCAAGACTTTAGGAGAGGATGGGCAATAACTCCTGGCTCTGGCTCCATTTATCATCATTTGCAACACTGAAAATAAAATCAAAGTGGGCATCTCTTGGATCCCATGCCAAGCTACTTGGGAGAAGCCAACTGCTCCTGCCATTACTCTGCTCTAGTGACAACTGCATCTCATCAAAATGAAGAGCCAGAGCTTTCCGAAGACAGCTGCTGAAATATTGTTGCACATGAGTATGCTAAAAATATAAATGTAGAACATAGAATAATAGATTTGGAAGGGAACTTGGAGGTCTTCTAGTCCAGTTCCCTATTCAAGTAGGAGACCCTATACCATTCTGGTCAAATGCCCAGTCTCTTCTTGAAAACCTCCAAGTGGAGAAGCACCCACGTCTTCCAGAGGTGAGCCTTCCACTGATTAATTGTTCCCATTGGCAGAAAAATTCTCCTTAGTTCAAGGTTGGATCACTCTTTGAACATCTTCTACCCATTACGTCTTGTCCTGCCCTTAGGTGCTTTGGATCAACCTCTTCTACTCTGTGACAGCCCCTCAGATACTGGAAAACTGTTTTCCTATCATCCCAGTCCTTCTTTTCATTGAAGTAGACATACCTAATTCTTCAGTCACTCATCATATGGTTTAGCCTCCAGTCCCCTAATCATCATTGTTGCTCTTCTCTGCAGACTTTCTAGGCTCTCAACATCTTTTGAGTATTCAAAAGTATTCCAAGTATAAACTCACCAGTGCAGTATACAGTAAAGCAGTACTATCACTTCACACGATCTTGAAAGTATCCCTCTGTTAATATTACCTAGGGCTGCATTAGCTCTTTTGGCAGTTTTGGTTGGCCGGCTGGTAACATAAGATATCAAACTGACTTTTAATCCAATGAATTTAATTGAAACAAACCTTCATTTGCATATTTTATCATAAATGTATGTCTCATAAAAACCAGTGCAGAGCACTGTAGTCTGTCCCATACAGCTTTCTAAGCTTCCTTAGCATTTTTGTACAAATTTATAGTAATTTCAATTGAGAATGATTTTAGATAAAAAAGAACATACCGTAACACATATAAAGAAAAAGACCAGTAAAGAGAAAGAAAGAAGTCATTTTCTCTTCTTTTTAAAAAAAGTTTCTGACATAATTGGCATATATCATTGGGATATCATTCTCATCAGCTTAATTGTATTTTAATGGTGCATAATAAAAAAAGAATCATCTGATATCCTACTTTCCATCTCTATTCTGCTACTGTTATGCACATAAAATGATTAATTAATTACATAAAAGGAATAACCAAGGCCATTCCCTTTGGGGCGTGCATAAGCACACCAATCATGCCTACCGTCCCTGTCCTATTGTTTTTTATTTTTCTTATAAGTATCTATCTCATGTATTCAAAATTATATTTATTCTTATACCTGTATCTTGTAAGCGATTGACAAATCAAATACTAAAATACTAAAATACCCACTGCATTATCCATTTCAGTGGCTCTGGTTTATAGAACAGAACAGAAGAGAATAGAATTCTTTATTGGCCAAGTGTGATTAGACACAGAAGGAATTTGTCTTGGTGCAAATGCTCTCAGTGTACATAAAAGAAAAGATACAAAAGATACATTTGTCAAGAGTCAAGAATCATAAGGTACAACACTTAATGATAGTCATAGAGTATATATAAGCAATCAAATCATACTAGGAAACAGTCAATATAAATTGTAAGGATACAAGCAACAAAGTTACAGTCATACAGTTAAAAGTGGGACAGGATGGGTGATAAAGAATGATGGGAAGATTAACAGCAGGGGGGGGGGATTCAAATTTTTTAACAACTGGTTCTGTGGGCATGGCTTAGGTGGTGGGTGTGGCTTGGTGCTCATGTGACTGGGTGGACATGGCTTGGTGGTCATGTTATTGGCTGGATGTGGCCAACTCAATATCACTCACATTGAGGCACGCATCTCCTCGCCTGGCCTCTCATGACTGTGGGGATGCTGCAACAGTCATAAGTATGAAAAATGGTCATAAGTCACTTTTTTCAGTGCCATTATAACTTTAAATGGTCACTCCACACAAGCAAAGTACAAGCAAAGGAGGGGGAAAAAACTCCAGAGAACTTCTTGAGACAGGAAGTCTAGTCCTGCCAAGAACGTAATAAGAGTTAATGGTGAGGCAGTTTCTGTAAGCAACACCAGAATGTTTCCTTCCTGCCTTCCTTACAGGATTAGGCCAGTAATTTCTTCTAAGAACCGGTTCTCTGAACTGCTTAGAATGTTAACAACCCGTTCTAGCAAATAGGTGTGGACTGGTAGAATCCCACCTCTGGTTAATAGTAATAGTAGTGCAGACTTTGTAAATAGTTGGACAGTGTTGAGGGAATTATTTGCTTAGCAGAGTGATGGTGTTTGGGAAAAACCTGTCCTTGTATCTAGTTGTTTTGTGTGCAGTGCTCTATAGCGTCGTTTTGAGGGAAGGAGTTGAAACAGTTTATATTGATACCATAGATCAGGGTTGCATTTAATCTCGGGGGAGCTGGGGAGGGCATGTCCAGATGGACGTAGCCATGGTGAGCATGGTCAGCTCTACAACACATGTTGGGGGCATCTGTGCTGGGCTAGGCAGGGCTGGTAGTAGTTTGCTAGTAGTTTGTTTTGCTAGCACTCTGCTAGCGAAAACAGAGCTCGGGGGCCCCACGAGGCCCCCCCAGTCAACATTTTCAGCTGTGACAGCCTCCTGCAGCCCTCTGCCAGTAAAAAGGGTCAACCCACATGGTCCTCTTGAGCTTTGTTTTTGCTGCCAGGGTGGCCTCATGGGCCAGATCTAAGCACCCCGCAGGCCGAATTTGGCCCATGGGCCTTGAGTTTGACATCCTTGCCATGGATTATTCTGACTAAACTCTTCCTTTTTTATCTTGCGTCTTGTTCACACTTCTTTGCTTCTACCTGCCTTTTCTTATTTTTGCAGGTTAAACTTTTTATATATCTGTTGATGTTTAATAAACAATCTGTATTTTTGCTAGCTCAACTGAGTGACATGCATGCTTGCTCTGATGTGAATATAGAGTTGGCTGTGAATGTGCTATGTGCAAACCATGCCAGAAATTATCCACCATAATTTTTCAACAATTTTGACATTTAGAAGGCACATTCTTTGTTTTATTATGAATGACTTCAAATTTTATAGTCCTTCTGTGACAGATCAGGACTCAATGTAATTCATTCATAGCTTTTTAAGCATGCTGGGAAATAGCCCCTCTGAACGCAAGTAACTATAAATTGTGCCCTTTATAAAATAACATTTATGGTCACACATACATACCTTCTCCCACAAGAGCCCCCAAGGTTCTAAAATAAATGTTAGTAATTTAGCACCTATGTTCTTTGTCTAGTGTTGTTGAAGTGACTCTGTGTGTGCCAGCATGTGAGAACCTTCAGTGCTTTTCTTACCAAAACTTCTCTGTGATCATGTCAGACACTTTACAGAGAGTCCTCACAGACTGCAAGGGATGACGCATAGCAGCCCTTCCTGGATCTTCCTGCGTCAGACAGTAGCAGCTACAGAATCCCATTCTCTCCCATATTTAATGACAAACAACTCCCTCCATTTCAAAAATTACAAATCAGTGAGGAACATTGTCTTCCAGACACTTTCCTGACCCATTACTTTACTATGTGGTGGGATGGTTTCCTTCAGAGGAAAACCTTGGAACTGTGACAATTCTAGCGTTCACGTTCAGAGTAGGAGTATGAAGTAGGGTTGCAGGAATTGGGTATGTCTAGTCTAGTGAAAAGAAGGACTAGGATTGATGTGATAGCAGTGTTCCAATATTTGAGGGGCTGCCATAAAGAAGAGAGAGTCAACCTATTTTCCCAAGCACCAGAAGGCAAGAAAAGAAGCAACGGATGGAAAATAACCAAGAGAAACAACCTAGAATGAAGGAGAAATTTCCTAACAGTGAGAACAATAAACCAGTGGAACCATTTGCTTTCAGAAGTTGTGGATGCTCAATCATTGGAGGTTTTAAAAAGAGACTGGACATCCATTTGTCTGAAATGGTACAGGGTCCCCTGCTTGAGTAGCGTGTCTGATTTTTTTTCTGGATGTCATTCCAGGCCTCAGTACAATCTATTGGACTGAAGGCACGGAGCAACAATGCAGAGGACTTAGAGCACAAGACAACTGATGTGTGTATATGTGTTAACTGACAAGGACATGGGGGCATGAAAGCCAATTTAAGTCAGGATGACTTTGGCTGATCTCAAAACACAAGACCCCCAGGAGTCCCAAGACTGTACAATTGACTGGGAAGTCTTAGGCTACCAGATCGAGGCTGGAATATCTGGATGATCTCTAAATAGCAGCAAAACCTCAAGCTTTTCTTTCCCTCTTTGCTGTCACCTAGAGGCCATTCAGATTTTGGCAGGCAACTTTTAATAACTTAAGGCAGCTGACAAAGGAAAATTACTTCTGTATTATTGACAAGAAAATTATATAGTCACCAGGTGTAAAGTCTGATTTGAGAGTTTTTCCCTGCAGACTTACAATATTTTATTTAATCGTGGAACAACTAGGTGTTATTTCTTTAAATAAAGCAAAGTCAGTGTGTAGGAATCCTTAACTTAGAAAGTTCTACTTCCTAGGAGTAAAAACTGTTTTGAAGGTGCATACATGAACATGTCTGTGTGTTTGAGCACATGCACGCGCACACAAGATTTATTTAATTTAAGTCTTCTCAGGACCATGTCTTTTTGCAGCTAGAAGGACTAAATACCTCCTAAATATAGTTTGCATAGCAGTAAATCCAATGCTCTATGCCAGGGGTGTCAAACTCACCGGCTGTGGGTGGGATGCGTCACATGCTGGCTCCACCCCCACCTGATTTAGCAAAGTGGAAAAAAGTCCCGATATGTCACATGACGCCGCTGTAACGATATGAGTTCGACACCCCTGCTCTATGCTATGGTTCTATCTGAACTTTCTTGACATTGAGGCAGGATGTGCACATCACTCTAAGCATTTCCTTGTATAATTATGACCATTAAATAAACCACTGTTGCTTCCACAATAAGCCTAAATCAAGCAAGCCACGCTCCACCCTAGTATAATGTTGAACCAGATCAAAATATTGAAAGAGTCACTATATTTTACTTGAACTTGCTGAGGTTTCCATTCCCCATTACATCATGCATATTATGGGAAGCCAGAATGCTGGTGGTAGAACATTGCTTTAATGCCATGCTGTTAACTCTTTCCTTCCAGAAAATGGCTTGCAAATATTTGCACCAACCCTAGCTTCCAAATGAATCCTCATGTTACCATATACTAATACTGTATGTGTAATATGATAACATGCAACACAAGCTAATCTTATGCACATTGATTCAGAGTATTAATTAGTATGTCATGTGGCTGGTTTGTTTTTGCCTTAATGGATTTTGTCAGCTCCATCCCTGATGCCTCTAAGTATGATTTATGACTTGATAAGAAATGTGAACCCAGACAATTGTGGTTTACTTAACTAAGTATGGTTTTGTTTAATATGTGAACTACTCAGCTGCAGGAGCTAACCTAGAAGGCTCCCACTAAAACCCCTTGAAATAATTGGCCATAACTGTTTATCAATTATATAGCTACTGAATTTTGACAAAGAATGAAATAATAAAAACCAAAGAGAAAAAAAATTAGAAAAGTCAGAGAAGGAAGGGGGTGCAAAAAATTAAAAAATAGTTTGTTTTTTTTAAAAAACTCTATATTGAGTAGGAGAAGTTTTCTGTTTTGATGTCATCAGCTGAAACGCTAGGGTAACCAGTTTTAGAGAATTTCCCACTTTGCTTTATCAAAGTGTGCTTTATCCAGGCATATAAAGACAAGTAAATCTTGGTTACTGTCAGAATATAGTTTTCGTCTGAACAGACTGAGTCCACCTGCTAGGATAAATTCCTTGTAAAAAGGTATTTGGAGAATAATAAATCTTTCTCCAGCAGCTCTCCATTAGCCATAAGATATCCATCATTTCTCTTTGTGAGCATTCAAGTTTAAAAGCAAATTCGTTGTTCCCAGAAACTGCTGCCTTCATCATCCCTATTATAGTTTAACTAGGTGAGTCCCAAGTATAAACACAAATCTCTCAGTTTGCCTTTGTCTTATCAAAATTACACACTGTCTTTCAAAACAGGACTTTCCCCAAATAGATAGCTTATATAAAATGACTTTACATTTGCCAAGAACTGCCTTTATGTCTTTAACCAACTGCACAAGTCACAGAAATTCAACAGGTGCAGTTTCTCTTGGCATGAATATGCAGCGGGGAGAAATGTGAGACCTTTTCCCTAAGCCAAGGAACTTAGCATGTGACATATGACTTCTGCCAAAGAGATGGTTGGCACTGTCAACCTTAAAAATCCCTTTCATGGGAGACTTAAGTGTACTTGTTGGAAATGTTGATATGAGGGAAGGACCCCTGGCCTGCCTCTGTTCAGACAGTGTTTCTGCATCCCAAATGTGTGCAACATGGCAGTTCCTGAGGCTTTCAGGCTTCAATAGTTGTGAAAGTTTATACATATTTGTTGGATGAAAAGAGATCTTTCTCCTCTATTAGTATATTTGGGGAATAAAGGCATATACAGGTAGTCCTCCGAAAAAATAATTGTTCAGCGGTTGTTTGAAGTTACGATGGCACTGAATGAGAAGACTTACAACTGGTCCTTGTGCAGTAGTTGTGGTTGTCACAGCACTGTCATTGAGATCACACGGCCATGATGCTGGGGCTTAGCAATCAGCTCACAATTATAACATTGCAGCATCTGATGGCCATGTGATCACTATTTGCAATCTTCATGGCCAGCTTTCGGCAAACAAAGTCAATGGGGTAACTGGGAGGAGGTCACAAATGGTGATAGGATGTTGCCATTGCATGAGATTCACCTAACAATGACAATCAGGAGTGCCACAAGGCTGTTATAATTTGGTGCAGCCACACAATGTCATGCTTTATTATCATTAAGCAAGAACTGACTGTATACTTGGGACAGATTCAATAGGTGGATAAAAATGTCAAACCCAGTGTTAGATCTGGGGTGGATTGGTTCAAAGGAGACATGAGACCATTCAGTGATTTCAGCTCTTTATTGTAGGTGAAAATAGTCTGGGGGAATGCGAGCCGCAGCAGCCCTTCATATAGGGCTGGCTCGCGGCTCGGCGGCCAATGGCAGTGCTTTGAATCTCCCGCGACCGGCACAGCCAATCGTGGTAGATCCCTAGCGCTCCAATCACGGCTGAGTGTTTGACCAATCAGGTCGCTGCTCTGTTCGGACCAATCAGTTAAGAGGGTTTGGAGTATGCTAATATCGTACACCCCTCCCCTCTTGGTTTCGCCCGTTGGTGCGTCTTGATGTAGTCACGTAGGTAGGCGGGGCTTCGTACCTGCCTACTTGACTTGCGTGGTTCAGTTCTGGTGTGGTCGTCAATCGGTTTGGATGTCTTCTCTGTCGCTCCGGTTCCTTGGGATGGAACTGCCTGGAACGTTGAGCTGGGCCTTTCTGTGTAGCTCCCTCCCGGTCTACCTGGGCTGGTTGAGCTGTCGTTTCTGTTGTTCCCGCTGGACCTTTCCAGGCTGGTTGAACTGGTTTGGCTGCTCCTTCCAGGTGAAGATTCCGGGGTTTCATGTTCCATGGGTCCTGCGTCTACAGGTGAGTAACATCGGTTTATTCGTGGTTTATTTATTGAGGGTGGGGGGTGTTCTGTTTGTGTTAGTTGGTTCCCTTTGGCTCTTTCTTTTTCGCTTGCCGATTCCCCCCCCTTTCTAGTTACCTGCTCTGGTAGTTGGTTGTTGGTGACAGCTATCCTCGATCTTAGCTGGTTAATGTGTTGTTTCCAGCTTTTTCCATCGCTTGTCTCTAATCTGTATGATATGGGGCCGGTTATCTGGGTGATTGTTGCTGGTACCCAGAATGGTTCTCCTGACAGGATTTTTGCGTATACCATGTCCCCTATTTTAAATGTCCTGTGTTTGCTTGAGGAACCCAGGGGTTTGTCCGGGTTGTATGTTGGATGCATTCTATCTAGGGTTGACCGCAGTTTCCTACCCATCATCAGTTCTGCTGGGCTTCTATTTGTGGTTGCGCTAGGTGTGATACGTTGTATGAGGAGCATTTTATTAATTTTGTCCTGTATGTTGGCTGCTTCTATTTATTGGATGGCCTTTTTAGTATATTGGACCATGTGTTCCGCTTGTCCGTTTGCCTCTGGATTTGCTGGTGCGGTTAATGCATGGCGTATACCTTGGCCTGCCAGGAATTGCTCGAATGCTGGAGCGGTAAATTGGGGCCCGTTATCTGATACTATTACATCTGGCAGGCCGTGCGTGGCAAATAGTTTGCTCAGTTTTCTGATTACCACCTCTGTTGTGGTAGATTTCATGGTGCTTACCTCCAGCCAGTTGGAGTAAGCATCCACTGTGATAAGGTACATGTGTCCCTTGGTTGGCCCCATGAAGTCTATGTGAATCCTAGACCACGGACCTCTGGGTGTTTCCCATTCTTGGGTTGGGGCTGCGGGAGGGTTAGGTCTGGATTCTTGGCATTGCTTGCATTTGGCCACCCGGGTTTCAATCTGTTTGTCCATTCCTGGCCACCATGCATAGCTTCTGGCCAGGCTTTTCATTTTGACCATCCCTGTGTGCCCCGCATGCAACATCCCCAATATCCTTTCCTGTAATGTTTCCGGGATTACCACTCTGTCCCCCCAGAGTATGCAGCCCTTCTCGGTAAAGAGTTCAGTTTGTCTGTTCCGGAAGGGTCTGAATAGTTCGTCCTTGTCCCCTTCCGGCCACCCTTTTCCAACCCAGCTCAAGACTCACGCCAGCCGCTTGTCTTTATTTGTTTCTCTGGCAATGTCTGGCGCGGTCACAAGTGGGTTGGATATTGTCTCTATTTGGAGTACCTCTGTTGTGGGTGCTGGGTTGGCTTCCCGGTCAGGTAGGGGTGAGCGGCTCAGGGCGTCTGTGTGGGCGATGTCCTTGCTGGGTCGGTGTATCAGCTGGTAATTGTATGCTGCTAGGAATTTGTGTTAGTTGGTTCATTCTTGGCGATAGAATGTTCGGTGTGGCCCTGTTTCCCACCAGGATTCCTAGCAGCGGTTTGTGATCCGTGATGATTGTAAAAGTCCTACTGTAAAGGTATTTGTGAAATTTTTTGACGCCGGCGACGACTGCTAGAGCGTCTTTGTCGAGCTAGCTGTAGTTCTGTTCTGGCTTTGAAAGTGTCCTTGATGAGAAGGCGATGGGTGCTTCCCTCCTGTCTGGTAGCTGGTGGCTGAGGATGGCGCCGATCCCAAATGGTGACGCGTCACAAGCTACCGTCAGTGGCAGGGTCTCACTGTACTGGATTAGTACCACGTCAGATGTTAACAGGTTCTTTGTGTTGTTGAAGGCACTCTCTTCCTGTGCTCCCCAGGTCCAGGTGGCTGTTTTATCTAACAGCCTATGCAGCGGTTCCACCACGGTCACCTTTTGAGGTAGGAAGACATTGTAAAAGTTTAACAGTCCCAAGAAAGGCTGTAATTCCGTTTTGTTTTTGGGTCGAGGTGCTTCCCTTATGGGTCTCAGTTTCTTTTCTGTGGGGTGGATCCCTTGTTTGTCTAGGAGGTACCCTAGAAATTCGACCCTCTCGGCCCGTAGTTGGCACTTCCCTTTTTTGACTTTAAGTCCCGAGTCTCTGAATTTCTTCAGTACCTCCCTCAGTCTGGCTTCTAGTTGTTTTTCATTTTTCGCGGCCACCAAAACATCGTCAAAGTAGGGCACAACCCCTTCTATTCCCTGGAGGAGTCTTTCCATAAGGCTTTGGAAGACCCCGGGTGCTACACTGGCTCCAAATTGGAGCCAGTTGCAGCGGAAAGCCCCTCAGTGTTACGATGGTTTGGGCTTCTGCTGTTGTGGCGTTGACCGGCAGCTGCTGGTAGGCTTGTGCCAAGTCGAGCTTTGAGAAAATTCGGCCTCCCCCCAGTGAGTGCAGAAGGTGCTGGACTACTGGGATGGGGTATGCGCTTTGTTGGAGCGCATGGTTTAGGGTGGCCTTGTAGTCACCACAAATTCTCACAGACCCATCTGGCTTGATGGGGGTGACAATTGGGGTCTCCCACCGGGCATGATTGATTGGTTCCAGCAACCCTTGTGCGATGAGCTTATCAAGCTGCTCATTGATAAGTGCAAACGGCACTCGCCTGGGCTTAAGGCGGATTGGCGCGATGCTCGGGTCTATGTTAAATGAGATAGGGGACCCCCGGTACTTGCCTAGGCTGTCATCGAAGACTTCCCGGAAATCCCTCACGAGCGCCGCTTCCCAGTCTGCCTCTCCGATGTGGTGTATTCCAGTTACTTCGATGGCCAGGGGTGCGAACCACTGTAGTCCCAACAGGCTCGGGCGATCTCGGTTGACGATCATCAGGGGTAGCACTTCTGTGTGGCCCTTGAAGGTGACCTTAAAATGGCCTTTGCCGACTACAGGGATTCGGTTCCCCTGATAGTCTTTGAGGGTTAGTGTTTAGTCTTCCAGTTTGTGGCGGCGGAACCAGGTGGGAACCAGGCACTTAAGTGTGCGCCAGGAGACCATTGAGAGGAAGGATCCTGAGTCCACCTCCATGTCACATCGCTGGTCTTCTATCCTGACCACCATATATACTTTCCTGGCGTCGCTGATGGAGGAATGGCCAATGACGATGGTCTGGTGTGTTTCCTCTCTTTGCCTCATCTCCTGGAGTCACCTGTTCCGACCTTCTCGGCTCCAGCGGTTCTCCATCTGGCGATCACGGTTCCTGGTGGGAGTGCTTTCTCTCCGTCGGGGGCTGGTGTCTTGTCGTTGCAGGCTGTAGTGTTTTTTATTCTGGCATACTTTGGCGATGTGCCCCCGTTTCTCGCAATGCCTGTAAATGGTGTTGAGAAAACGGCAGTCCGCTCAGGGGTGATCGCCGCAGCCAGCACACTGGAACCTCAACTTATGACCTCGTGGTTCCTGCCGCTCCTGCGCTGATTGGAGGCGGTGGATCTCCTCCTCCTCGTCTTCAGTTTCCGAGAAGGAGTCACCGTCGCCGTGGTGTGTGGTTGTGTGGTCTGTCTCTGGTTGTCTCTTGGGTGTCGACGTTGTCTCTCCGGCCGCCGCTCGTGGCATGATGCTCGATTGTCGCTGATTTCTTGGCCACTTCCGCTGCGGCGGCTTTGGTGAGGGCATCAGTGAGGGAGATGTCTCCCTTTGCCATGATGTGGCTCTGGAGGATGGGGTCTCGGAGTCCTAGGATGACGCAGTCTCACAGGGCCTCGTCCAGGTCGGCGAATTCACACAGGCCGCCCAGGTCCCGTAGTGCCGCTATGAAGTCACCCAGCCCCTCGCCCTCGCGTTGATCCCACCTGTAGAAGTCATGCCACCGGATAAGGATGGGCACAACGGGGGCGTAGTGGCTTCGCAACAGGGGCTTGAGATCATCCCACTCCATCGCCTTGACGTCCTCCGGTTTGGCCAAGGCTTTGGCCATCTTGAATACTGCAGGCCCGCAGTGCATGAGGAACACGGCTCGTTTCTTGTGGCCATTTGCGTCCTTGAGGTTGCTACTCTCAAGGAACATTTGGAACCTATCAGTATAGGATTCCCAGTCCTCGGTAGCAGGGTTGAAGGGTGCAGGTGGCGAGTTGATGCCGGCCATGCTGCCTGTTCAGTGTGTCGCTCTGCCACGTGCTGGGGTCTCCTCGTTGATAATCCCACCCTCGTCGCCAGAGTTAGATCTGGGGTGGATCGATTCGAAGGAGACGCGAGACCATTCAGTGATTTCAGCTCTTTATTGTAGGTGAAAATAGTCTGGGGGAATGCGAGCCGCAGCAGCCCTTCATATAGGGCTGGCTCGCGGCTCGGCGGCCAATGGCAGCACTTTGAATCTCCCGCAACTGGCACAGCCAATCGTGGTAGATCCCTAGCACTCCAATCAGGGCCGAGTGTTTGACCAATCAGGTCACTGTCCGTTCGGACCAATCAGTTAAGAGGGCTTGGAGTATGCTAATATCGTACACCCAGTTTGAACATCTGACTGATGAACCAATAATAATAATGGTAATATAATAAGTTCTGTAAGAAATACCATTTTGCCTGCAAGCAAGAACCGGTGGGACTATAAAATAGATGAAATAATAGAAAATGAAGAAGCTAAAGTGCTATGGGACATTGGAGTTCAAACTGACAAGTGCTTGTCTTCCATGTAACATCCCAGACTCAACAACTTTGATAAGAAAGATAAAAAAAAGTCTGGATAGTGAGTAGGGCAGTACCTGGAGACTGGATAATGAACGTGGCAGTACCTAGAGTAGAAGAGAAGAGTAAGAACTGGAGAAAATAACAAAATACAAAGACCTGCAAATAGAAATAGAACAACTGTGGCAAAAGAAAGCAAAGTATTTATGGAGATTCTCAGTCATCCAGGTCATGGTTGTCCCAAAGGTACTTTTTTTTTTTTTTTTTTTGCACTACTCAGGTGAAGCCAATAACACAAATAAACCTCCAGGTGGCCTCAACGACTGTAAAAGAATGGCTAGCCATCTGCAAGGAGTATAAATCCTTCCATTCCCTACTTCTTGGATGAGAAGTGAAACATCTTCAAAGAAAAACCAGAAGCCCAGTTGCCTCTTGAAAAAAGCATCTTTGGGAAAGCACAGGTAGTATCAATGGTAGAACAACTGGAGCACCACTTGAACCCCATTGGCATTGACAAAATCATCATCAGTCAATTGTAAAAGGCAGTTTTACTCAGAACAGCTGAAGTTCTGTGATGATAACCTTTCATACCATCCAACATCCAAACCTACCTATTCCAAATCTTTGGGAAGGATTTAACAGATGGATAAAAATGTCAGATCCAGTCTATTCATCTGGCTGACTGTGCACTGAACTAGACACAATATGATAATAATATAATCCCTCATTATTCTAAAAAAGATGCTAATTTTTCTGTTTTTAATCACTGGTTTCCATAAGGTGGTCTGGTTTGTTTAGTTTGAAATGTTAAATCCAGCCAGACATTGTGATTCATAAACTGATTTATGGATTGGCATCTTTTGTGAATTTAGCCAATTATGATTTATTTAGGAATCATGCAATGTTTATCCATCAGTAGTATGAACCAGATTTATAGAAATTTTACAGAAATTTCAATCAAGTATAAGTATCTATACATGGGCATACCTATGTGTGTATGTATACAATCATGCATTCCTGCACATGCACACCCAATACATAAACTGTATAATTTGTATATCTAATCTTTATTAGATATTGAGCTTCTCTTTAATATGCTAACTTTAGTTCATGATTTTCTTTCACTTTAGTTAAGGAGATATTTTATTATCATGCATATATCTCTGTTTTTAAATTTTATTGTGAAATAAATTGAAATTCCCTGAGGGAAAAACAACAACTTGGAACTCTTTGAACATTAGAATAAAACATCATATTCCGCTTGAAAACACACACTTCAGTAAGATGTTACCTTTCAAATGAAAGTGAGAATTTTCTGCATTGCAAGATTATGGCTTTCCTGTATTCTGCACAATTTTAAACATGAAAGCTTCGATATCAAATAAATTTCTTTCAATCTTTACCAATATAGTATCTTCCCTGTTACAGGAGACATGAAGCTCTTTCCACCTGGAGCCACCATTTAGAGAGCAACAAAGAAGGCAAAGTTGCTTCAAAATAGATAAAATAAATTGTGTGAGTAGGCCAATTACTTGAAACAGACTTCTCTTTTGGGAATTCTTCTCCATTACAGCTTCCAAAGAGTTCAGGGCTGGGAAGGTTTTTTCTTAAGATTTGCCTCAATCTTTTTCAAAAATGAGTCCAACATCCCCATCTTGTGGTGAGGATCAAAACTTCAGGTTCACAGCTCACCTGGTGGCAAATTTCCACTGGAAGACAATGTTCCAAATATAACTCCTATATCTGATTCCAGACTGCTTAGTGACAGATCTGTGTTTACAATCTTCATGCTCCAGATTTTCCTGTTCTTACTGAAGTGATTTATTATTATATATTTGTGGACTGTGTAATTAGGCTTGATTGACTGGTTTGCTGATGTTTCATGATAGTTGAGAATGGAAGGCATTGCAATGTTTCATCAACCTCTGTCAAACTCTTTTGGCTTTACTGAATGATATTATTTGGCTTTCTAAGACCGCACCTCACAATCTGTTCCTGAAGGCTAATCCTTGATTTAAGTAAATGATTCTGTATATCTCCTTGTAGCTTGAGAAATACCAGCCCAAGATCACAGCTGCTTTCCATAATCTCAAACCAATCCCTTACTACTGATTCTTTTTCTAATTCCAAATGTCTATAAATTGCCTTCTTAGTGCCAGGAAGTTCTGAGATCTCAGCCAATCTGAGTTTTTAAGCAAGCAAACCTCCAGCCTCCAATATCATTTTTATGCCTCCGAAGAATTAAAAACAATTAAAGAAAACAGGGAGATAGTTGCTGCCTAATCATTGCTTAGAAATATACTTGTCCAGAAAAAGGAGGGGAGGGGAGGAAAGGAGAAGGAAGAAAGAAGGAAGTTTGGAAAGATGGAGGTTCACCCCTGCATCGTACTGTACATTTCTCGGTTCATATCACATGCATTGTTTTCTTACTTTTCTTAATTATTTTCCTCATAAAGTTGCATCTTCCTTGTTTTACATGCATCTGTATAGGTTGTATACATTTGACCAGCATTTGTGTGTGTGTGTGTGTGTGTGCGTGTGTGTAAGAGGACGGTATAGTGTGTGCATGCTGTCTATATTTTCCTGAGCACCTTCAATTTTGGTTCTGTTGTAGTGGCTCTAAACTTAGTTTGGCATTTGAGGGCTAGTCCCAGCTCTGCCTTATGCTGGGGCTAGGGTTAGAGGTAGAGATCAGATCAGGACTGTGAATATCCAGATTACTAGCTCTGTCTTGATTAGTGGGTGTGCTGTCCAGCCAGTGTATGGGAATTGGATAGTTAGGTAGCAATTATGAGCTGTTCCATTAAGGGAATGCATCATGGTAAATGTAGTTAAGGTATCCTGGGAAATGTAGTCCATATCACGTGACCACAACTGTAATCCTGATTGGTCACTAAATTGACCCTCGAGGGGTTGGGGGTAGGTTTTCCTCTCTCTTGGCTGAACTCATGGACTCGTGGTAACTCTTCTACTTCTATTGCTACAACATGGGGGGGCGGGGGAAGGATAGAAGATAAATCATCTTTTTACCTACAAGACAGATATACAAAGGATTGGTCATTAAAGAAGAACTTCATCACAAATGTGAGTTATGAGGATACCTGATGAACCAATAAAAGTACTTTGTTATGGATGTTTTGTGGAGTTATCTATCTGCATCTGTACAGGATACAGAACAGTAAAAAAAATGATTTAATTTGAACTCCTGAAGCCCCAAAAGAAGTAGATGCATCTGGTGTCTCTTTAAGATGTAGTCCTGAAGCCCATCAGTATAAAGACTGTTAATTTGGATTTGTGATAAAGTAAAGTAATATTGAAGCCAGGAGTGAATATGCAATGTTAATCTAAACCTGCATTTCTCACCCCCCCCTCTCTCTCAGCATTGGAACTCTTTACATGCTGGTTGGATGGTGGGAGGGGCTGGAATTCCCCCACATGCTAGTAACAAAGAGAACTTTCTAATCACAGAGTTGAAAACCAGTAACCCACCCACCCCCCTCTTCTCTGCTCAACTTGTCTTCCTGCTATTTCAAAGACTCATTCTAACAAGAGGGAAAGCAAACTTCCCATCTTTCAAGGGACAGCCAAGCAGCTTCCTTTATTTCATCTCTCCCTGGGCTAACACAAAGAAAACCAACTTAGCAAAGTAGCTTGTGTCCTAGAGTAAAGACAAAGGATGTGTTTTTCTCTATCTTTGCCAGCATTTGCCATAAGGCCTCCAGCCATTTACAACTAAGGCTGTAAAACCATCTCTGGCCAGTTTTATTGGGGCTATAAATCAAAGCTCCAGCAAGTAAGCTATGTGAACAAAGAGCAGTTTCCTTTCCCTCATGAAGCATAGAGTTTATCCATCTTATTTCTATGCTAGAAAAATTTAAGTATAACAAAGATACACTGCATATAACCCTTTGAACTGTTGTCCTTGTTTGATGAATTTCTCTTCCATAGAGTAAGGAATAAATACCTCTGGGACCCAACCACCCCTTTCCTAACAGGCAACATCACATCTTGGTAAAGCAGCCTACATTCCCATCTTGTGGTCAAGAAGAAATTTACAGTGAAGTCAAAGAATTCTTACATTTTTTCCTCTTTTTCCAAGAGTAGGCAGGAAATTCTCAGTTTCTCCAATTTAACCAGAGTGTTTATCCAATGACAATCCCTTTTTGCAACTATTGTGGACAATCTAATCAATTTAATTCAAATGTTCCAAGATTAATGGCAACCTAACATGGGCGTAGCAACAGGTCTTCCAGACCCTCTGCTGCCTCCTTGTGAAGCAAGCAACAATAATAGGCATATTTCTGCTTTCAGCCCTCTTGTCTTGAGGCTTTGCAACGCAACCTCTAGTGCCCCCTTGTGTTGCAAGCTCACAACGCACCCTAGAAGCAGCCATACTGTGTGCTGTGCTAGCATCGCCCAGACTCTGCAGTGCCACCTATGTGTTCAAGTATTAAATTCAGCAGCAATTCTATTTTCTGCTACTTGCTTGCAGTGCACCCTAGTACAAAAAAGGGAATTGCATGGAAAACCATTAAATTTTTCCAAAGTCACCCTTTGCCAATTTGAAGCATGGCAACTTCCTCAGCCATGACAGATGTCTCTGATGTACCAGAAGACCTGAATCCTCCACCCACCCTTGTTGTAAATGTGGAGCCTGGTTCCCATACAGGATACAGAACAGTGTGGATAACTGCTACTAAATGATCTGTTCAAAATGATATTTCTATGGAACATATGGTAATTGGCTCCAGCTCCATGGAAATAAGTGAGAATTTAAAAAAAAACATAATTATTTCTATGTAGATTAATGAAATACTTCAGTAAAGGATAAAATAATATGTTTATAATTTAAATTTATTCTTAACGAAGTCACAGAATAGTTATTTTTTTACAAAATACATTTTTATTGTCTTTCAAAATATCTTACCAATGTAGACTGTTTTCCATTTCTTCAGAACTTCATTGATATGCTGGTGGACGCATAATGCTTTATCCACACCTCAGCAAATTTGCATACTTCAATCAAGATTAACATCAGCATCCATGACTTTTGTTTCACAACTTCTGCAGCTGGAAAGATATCTTGAGAGTGAACTCCATCACTTCCATGTCATAGTTTTCCTCTGACAGAATCTTCTTTTTCTCCATTTTGCACACACAAATATTAGCAGTTTCTAAAACCCCAACAATAGCCGCATACGTGCTACCTATGCATTAACTAAATTTTGGTTTTCATTAAATGTGCCCTGGTATCAATTACAATTTGCACTGAATTGAATATCAGATTATTTAAACTCACAATAATTGCGATCTTGCTGCAGATGGTAGAAAACAAGTACTATTTTCTGTATCAGTTTTCTGCTAATTAATGGTTGTTCAATTTTTTTAAACCCCAGATTTAGCAGCTTTCTTTATATTTTGGTTCTTGGGCAAATTACTTCTCTTTAGCCTTCATATTTTTTCTGTCAATAAGAATTACTCTGCGATATGCCTAGCTTGATAGGAGTGGCCATAGCAGAAAAATAGTGTAATAAATTAAAATAATAAAGAAGAATATTTGTAGCTCAGGGCTGAAATGTTTCCTGCAAGAAACAATCAAGCTCAGAAAGCATCAAAGACCCCTCAAATCAAAATAAATCAAAATGATTTTCTGAGCAGACAAGGCTCCAACAACAAAACTTTCTGGGAATATCCATGATATCCTCTCTACATTGCAAACAAATGGAGCAGGTATATTTCTACCCTCCAATATATTACCTTGGTCTTTGTTATTTGGCAAAAATAAGCTCTCTCATTTCTTTAAGCTGACCAAAAACTGACTTTGACCGAAATCATTTGCATCCCAGCTGTCTTCAACTTGATGTCGTGCTAAACTGTTAGGTTTCACCTCCTACAATCCCCAGCCATCTGGATGGGGATGGGGGAGTTGAAATCTACTTAGTAACACTGCCATATTTGAGGGGAATCTGAGCAAGATGTCATGTCAGAATATCTGGCTGCTAATCATCAAAAGTGCCTGAGTGCTCCTCCTTCCTGGAGAACCTTTTCTTCCCCACTCCTCCCATTTCTGCCCCAACCACTCTACCTCACTGTCCCTTGTCTCCTCTCTCTCCCTTTTGCTACCACCAGCAGGCAAACACGGAAAGAAATGCTACACTGGCTTTTTGGCTGAAACCATCATACCTAGATTATGGGCCACAAATGCCACAATTGTAATGGAATGTGTGGATGATCTTGGGGGATGAGGGAAAAAGATACTGTCTAGAAAACAATCAGACAAGACAGGGAGATGCACCCAGTGGATAAACAGTCAGAGAAAGAAACTTATTTTTATTTATTTTATTTGGTTTGTCAATTGTTTACAACATAATAGATATAAGTAAAAGCATAGTAATGAAAACATGGATACATATAAGAAAAATAAAAGAAACAATAGGATAGGGATGGTAGGCACATTGGTGCGCTTATGCACGCCCCTTACAGACCACAGAGAAACCACAGAGAAGAAACCACAGAGTCAGGTAAAGTATTCCAGACATTGACCACTCTGTTGCTGAAGTTGTATTTCCTGCAATCAAGTTTGTGTGGTTTACCTTGAGTTTGTATCCATTGTGTGCTCTTGTATTGTTATGGTTGAAGCTGAAGTATTCATTGACAGGTAGGACATTGCAATGTATGATTTTATACACTATATTTAGATCGGACTGAAGGCGTCGTAGTTGTAGGTTTTCTAGGTCTAGAATTTCAAGTCTGGTGGCATAAGGTATTCTGCAATGAGTAGAGGAATGGAGAAGTCTTCTTGTGAAATATTTCTGGACTTTCTCAACTATGTTAATATCAGATACATAATGTGGGTTCCAGACTGATGAGCTGTATTCGAGTATTGGTCTAGCAAATATTTTGTATGCTCTAGTTAGTGGTGTAATATTACCAGAGAAAAAGCTATGTAAGATTAGGTTAACAACTCTTAATGCCTTTTTGGTACCCAGGGGTAGTCCCATACTTTGATGACATTTTGGTCTCTGCCACCAACAAAACACAATTATTACTTAGGATTAGGTCAGTTCTTGACCGTTTTAGGCAGCATGGGTTAAAACTACAAAAAGACAAGTGCACCATTGCCACTAAGCAAGTGGACTTCCTAGGTTATCGAATTGATGCCTCTGGAATTCATCCTATAGAAACAAAAGTTAGGGCCATCCATGAGGCACCTACTCCCTCTAACAAAACAGAACTACAAGCCTTTTTAGGACTTCTGAACTTCTACGCAGTTTTTCTTCCACACAAGGCTTCTATAGCTCAACCTTTGCATAGACTTTTAGATAAGAAAGCCCCCTGGCACTGGGGACAAAGAGAAGCCAATGCTTTCCAAGCGGTCAAATCCCTGCTAACCTCAAATGCAGTACTAGTCCAGTTTAACCAACAACTTCCCCTGGTTTTAGCTGCAGATGCGTCCCCCTTTGGCATAGGGGCAGTACTCAGCCATAGGCTGCCAAATGGCTCCGAGGCCCCAATTGCCTTCTTTTCAAGAACATTCTCTGCAGCAGAAAGGAACTATAGTCAAATTGATAAGGAAGTCTTATGAATTCTTTTATGGTCATTACTTTGAGCTTATAACAGATCACAAACCACTTTTAGGCCTTTTAGCAGTAGACAAGCAAACCCCACAGGTGCTATCCCCGAGGATGGCCAGATGGACCCTGTTCCTAGCCGCCTACTCATATAAGCTGGTACATCGCCCGGGGAAGAACCTGTGCCATGCATCCCTCAGCAGGTGCCCCCTGCCAACACCAGTAGAAGACCCCGCGCCCATCCATGCCATTTTTGATTGCAACGAACTCAACCTGCCAGTCTCAGCCGAGGATATTGCTGCCCACTCCAGAAGGGACAAGGTAATCTCCCAAGTCCTGGACTGGATGGGGAGGGGGTGGCCTAAAATTCAGTACACCCCTGAATTCATGCCATTTAAGACCCGCAGGCAAGAGTTATCTTCACTACAGGGTTGCTTACTATGGGGGACAAGAGTGGTCATCCCCACTACACTCCAAGAGGCAATCTTAAAAGCCCTGCACGAAGGCCACCCTGGCATTGTGAGGATGAAGGCTCTGGCCCGCAGCTACATGTGGTGGCCAGGCCTGAATGCCCAGATCTCCAGCTGGGTAAGCATGTGCCAGTCCTGCCAGGCAACTAGATCAGCTCCTCCAACAGCTGTCCCAACCCAATGGGAGGATGCTGGGGCCTCTTGGTCTCGGCTGCATGTTGACCTGGCTGGCCCTGTGCATGGGCGGACCTTTTTAGTCATAGTAGACTCGTTCTCTAAATGGATTGATGTGGCCTTGCTTCCCTCCACAACTACACTGGCTGTCACAAGAGCCCTGTCCAGGCTGTTCATTACGCATGGCCTCCCTGACACCCTGATATCGGATAATGGCCCCCAGTTTACCTCTTGTGTGTTTGGGGTTTTTGCAGCCAACCTGGGCATCACAGCCCC
Source organism: Hydrophis major (assembly GCA_033807585.1). Classification (NCBI taxonomy): domain Eukaryota; kingdom Metazoa; phylum Chordata; class Lepidosauria; order Squamata; family Elapidae; genus Hydrophis; species Hydrophis major. The sequence continues at coordinate 32,699,492 of CM066328.1, forward strand.
TTTTCACCCTGCAAGCAATGGGATGGCTGAGAAGGCTGTTAGGTCTGTAAAGGAAGCCTTGGCAAGATTTGGCCAAGCAGATTGGCACTCCAAACTATCCACCTACTTGTTCACCCAGCATTCAACTCCATGTACTACTACCAACAAGTCCCCTGCAGAACTATTGATGGGCAGATGCCTTAGGACCACCCTGGACAGATTGCACCCCCACTATGCCCCTGGCACCCCTCTAGGCTCTGACAGCCATGCCAGGGAATTTGCCCTGCAGGACCTGGTTTATGCCAGGAACTATGCAGGGCACCCTCTATGGATGCCAGGGCAAACAGTTTCCATTACAGGAGGATGGTTGAGTATGGCGCCGGCAAATCGACCAGTTAAGAAGGCGTTGGGAAAGAGCTGCTGTTGACTCCCAGGGACCGCCAGACACCCTGGTCTACCAGCTGCCTGCTGAAGCCTACCCGCTGGATGCCCTGGTCTACCAGCCGCACGCTGAAGCCAACCCACTGAGCGAACCCAGTGGCCACGAACGGTTCCTTACCAGACGACCCGGTCTACCTGCCAAGTCCCAAGCCGTCCCTGCAGCGAGCCGATCAGAGGGACCTACCTGGTCAGCAGCCGGACACTCGGACAAGGGCTTCGGAAGACCAGCAACAAGCTCCAGGCGACACCCGGCGAGCAGAGGACTCCTTACCAGCCGGCAAGCCCCTTGGACTACGGCGATCTGGCCGCGAGCGAAGGCGGCCTACCCGGCTGCAGGACTACGCATGCTCCTGGCCGGGGAAAGGAGTGCTGTGTTCACAGACTGATGGTAGTCCTCACTCTGGTCCGCCGCCTGTGCGGGAGCGCTGACCACTCCCATTGGTTGATGCCGTTGGACAGTTGGCTATAAAAGGAGCTGTCAAACGGCATCAGCTGTTGCCATCAGCTGACTGCCAGTTAGACTCGGCAGCTGTGGTGACCCTTTATTCACTTGAATAAAGCCTGTTAAACATTGAGCCTGTGTCTATCTCAATCTCTACTGCCGCTCCACAACAATTGGGGATCACATCATTGTGTTGATTTTTGTGTGGATGTATGTTGAGACAAAAGTCAATCATGCTGTGGTCACTGTTGGAAAAGGGTTCTTTAATTTGTATTCCATAAATTGAATTCAAACTATTGCAGAAGATGAGATCGAGGCAGTACTGTTGGTTACTAGTTGTTCCCGTCACAGGTTTGTTACAATATTATAGAAAGTTGCATATATGGGTTCAGTTTTACATTTGTTTAGGGTCCAGTTAATGTGAGGTAGATTGAAGTCACCAAGAAAGATAAAAATGTGTGGGCAGTATGTTGCCCATGTTAGTAGTGAATTTAGCTTGTTTACATGATCGATGTCATAATCAGGAGCTATGTAACATAGCAAGAATTGAAATGTGATATTTAAGGACAGTTCACAGATGATGGTCTCAGGAAGAGCAAGCTCTTGGGGAACTTGGATGTTTTTTTAGATGTAAGGACTTTTTGTAGAAGATAGCAAAACCACCTCCTCTACGGATTTCACAATCTGATCGGTAAACATGATGGTCTCTTACTGTGGTAATGGAGTCAGGGAGAGATGCATTGAGCCATGTTTCACAGACAAATATGATGTCGAATTTAGCCATATTTAGTAAGAGGAGAAATTCAGGTATTTTATTTACAAGGCTTCTTGCATTGAGTAGCTTGCATTTAAGGCCAGTTGTAGTTGGAATTGAGGTAGTTAGGGGCGTGCATGCCTAGTTTTGAGTGATGGTGGGTTGGATGAGGTAGGGTTGGATGTGGAGTTGTGGGTTGTGTGACTTACTTTTGATACAATCAGTGCGGTAGTCAATGTAGAGATCCTTCTCTCCATTGTCTAGACTTCTTTTGAGTTCCTTGTGGAGTTCACGGGAGCGGATTCTTTGTAGTATGGATGTCTGGTCTTATTTCTTTTCTTTTTTTAAATTTTATTGGTTTTTAAAAACAAATATAAACAAACAAAACATAAAAACATCAAGCTATCTTCCATATGTATACATACAGTATGCCGGCTGGTTTACAAATTGCTTTGTAGTCTTCAATTACATTTCTTAGTCTTCAATTACAATTACATTGCATATAATCTCATATTTTCAATCAAAAATTAAATACCTTAGTATCATTATTAATCAATCATTTGACTATACTTTTATTCATTCATGTTTTACAAAATAATCATAATTTACTTAGTTTATTTTATAACAGTTCATATTATCATCCCAAATCTATTCTAAAATCATTTTGTAGATATAATAAGAAAGAAGTACATCTTTATATATTTATTATTTTCTAAAAGTCTACATATTTCATTACTTGGGGTTCTGGTTGGGGTTCTAGTAATACTCATTCCCTTAAACTAACCATTGATAGAAAAGATCCCAAATTTTATAAAATTGTTTATCCTCTTGTTCTCTAATTTCAAATGTCAATCTACTCATTTCAGCACATTCCAATATTTTCTTAATGATTTCCTCCTGTGATGGTATTTTCTCATTTTTGCAGTTTTTATCAAATACAATCCTAGCCGCTGTTAATACATTTACAATCAGGTATTTCAAGTCTTTACTATATATTTCAGGTAAAATTCCTAATAAAAATATCTCTAGTTTCAAGTCTATATGCTTTTTTGTCATTTTTTCCAACCACATGTGGATTTTAGTCCAGTATTTTTTTAGCATCCGCACAAGTCCACCACATATGGTAATATGAGCCAGGTGTCTGATGACATTGGATAAGTCTGGTCTTGAGCAAAGTTTTTTGTGGTTGGGATTGGTTTTTGCAATTGTGTTTATTGTATGAATGAATATGCATTTGCTGGACTCATTTTTGCAAACAACTCTACAAAATTTTGTGGCCACCAAACCATCATTATGTTTGGACTCAGGGCCATCTCTAGTTACTTCAGCGATATCTTCAGGAGAGATGTTTGTTGTATTTGAGTTGCTTATGATATTACAAACTTTGGTGATGTCATCTGATTTGTTCGTGTCTTCAAGACCAAATAAGATGGCATTTGGACATTTCTGATCACGTTCAATGGTGTCGCTGATGAGTAAGGAGATATCATTTCTGGAATTAATTGATGGGATAGTAATTATTTGTGGTTGTGGTTTGGTGGTTATTTTTGATTGTAGTTGTGATTGTAGTTGAGGTAGTAGTTGTGGTAGTGGTTGTTGGGTTGGGATTTGATTTTGAGCTGATAGGTAGTTGCTTATTAGTTCTGTATTTTTTTCCCAAGAGAAATTAGGCTTTCTTGTATAATTGTTTCAAAACGTGTTGCTAAGCATTTTTCTATTGAGTGCATGAGTGATTCTGTGCTATCAACTTTGTCAGGCAGGTACTTGGTTTGTTTAGCTTAGGAAAACATGATGGACATAGACAAGGGAAAGTATCTGATGCTTTTAGAAGATCAGCTAGGTCTTTGTTTAAGTTTAAGCAGACAAGGTGGGCTTGATTGTCACATAGGTAACATTTGATGTTATTTTCGCTTTCGTTGATGGTTTTAAAACATCTGAAGCATGTACAGGAGTCTGGGAGGTCATTAGTAGAGATATTACTGTGTTTTTCACAAAATAAGGCCAGGCCTTATTTTTCTTTGACCCCCGAAAAAATGGCTAGGCCGTCTTTTCAGGGGTGACTTAATTCCCCTCCCTTACATCCTCGGGTGGGCGGGCAGTGACGGCTTGGATGTTGACCTCGGCATTAGTGGGGCACTTCATATTGGGAGACCTTCCACCATTGTTGCTTTCTCTTCTCCCCATGCTGCCGCGGCATTTAGAGCAACGCCATGGTGTTTGGTGCAGCCACATGCAGCCAGCTAGGGCTCCTCCCTGGAACTGGAGCCCGGTGGAGACACTTGGCTTCAGGCGCTCCTGTTGCCACCTTCCCTTTGCAGTTTAAAAACGATGCCCTACTACTGGTACGATAAAGCCTCCCCTTCCCGAGAGGACAGCCCAACTCCATGTGGGGAAGCAAATCTCCTGGGGCTGCAGCGCAGGATCGGCCCACCCCGGGAGAAGCGCCCAGCTGCCATCCATGCCTGGTGCCGGGCAGAGTGCAAAGAGCTTCTCCGGGGGCGCCCAGCGCAGCTGACAGGTGGGCGCTCCTGCCTGGCAGCAGAGCTCTCAGCGACGCCTCCCCACCAGGCCCTCCGCTCATCCCACCAGGACCGCACCAGAGCCGTGTGGGCTGGGCAGAGCCAGGAAAGCAAACCATGGGTATGCGCCCTCCTGCCAAGCAAAAAAGTCGGGCCGACCTGAGCTTAGCTTCCTTTCCAAGTCCCTCCAGCCTGAACCCAAAGGGGCCACCGGGAGAGGCTCCCCGAGGCAGTGATAGTGCCCACCCGTCTGCAGACAGGGAGGTGAGGTGATGGCAGTGCTGCTTTCCTGGCTGGTGGGTCCGGCGGAGAGAGCCCGAAGCCACCCATGCTTTCCACCCCTTGCCCAGCCCATCCCCATCCCCATCCCCACGCATCTCCAAATGTGCCGGCAGCTCCAAACGCTGCAGCGATATGGGCATTGGGCAGAGGCGCTCATTCAGCGGGATTCAGCTCAGAGGAGGACACAGCTCAGGCCATCACCTTGCCTCCCTGTCCACAGATGGGTGGGCGCTATCACTGCCTCAGGTGGCCTCCCCCGGTGGCCCCTTTGGGTTCAGGCTGGAGGGACTTGGGAAGGAAGCCAAGCTCGGATCGGCCCGGCTCTTTCGCTTGGCAGGCAGGTGCGCACCCATGGCTTGCTTTCCTTGCTCTGCCCAGCCTGCAAGGCTCTGGCGTGGCCCTGGCGGGATGAGCGGAGGGCCTGATGGAGAGGCGCTCGCTGCCTTGGTGAGAGCTCCACTGCTGGGCAGGAGGGCCCGCCTGTCAGCTGCGCTGGGTGCCCCAGGTGAAGCTCTTTGCATTCTGCCTGGTGCCAGGCAGGGATGGTGGCTGGGCGCTTCTCCCGGGGTGGGCCAATCATGCACTGTGGCTCCGGGAGATTCGCCTCCCCACGTGTGGTTGTGCTGCCCTCTCAGGCAGGGGAGGCTTTGTCATACCGGTAGTAGGGCGTCGTTTTTAAAAGAATTGGCTTTGCCTTTGAAGGCAAAGGGAAGGCGGTGACAGGAGCACCTGAAGCCGAGTGTCTCTACTGGGCTCCAGTTGCAGGGAGGAGCCCTGGCTGGCTGCGCGTGGCTGCACCAAACACCGCGGTGTTGCTCTAAATGCTGCGGCAGCATGGGGAGAAGGGAAAGCAACGATGACAGAAGGTCTCCCGATACGAAGTGCCCCACCAATGCTGAAGTCAACACAGGCAGCACCATATCCGGGTGTGCAACAAAAGTACTTCCTAATGGCAACCCCCCCCCACCATTCCCCCCCATTTCACATGTTTAATATAGGCCTTAATTTGGGGGGAGGGGCTTAATTTGATTTTATGCCTATAAAACATGCTGGGATTTCCTATTGGGGGAAGCCGTATTGTTGGAGAAACAGGGTATTTTGTTGTTCTTTGGTAGTGGAGGATTTGCAGTTTCTGGAGTTTCTGGCTGGCATAATCAATGACAATAATACACTAAACAATTACAATAGCTCATTAATGTGATAGGTAGACAGTTACTTAATGAATGTTGATAATTAATAAATGTTAATTGATAAGTTAGAGAACAAATCAAAAGTAAGGTTACTTATTACTAAAAATCAATCAACTTATTACTAAGAATCAATCAATCAATCAATAGATTAGATAATCAATGATACAGTATTAAATCTCTATCAGTTCAATAAATCAGTAAATTAATGGTCATTTAACAATTAATTATTATACTATTATATGATAAATCAATTATTATAAACAAAGCATTATCTATAAATATTTGGTCTTGAGGTCCTGAAATAGTGGAGTTAGTATAGTATTGGAGGTTTGTGGTGTAAAGTTCCTTTGTTTTTCCTTAAAGCCACGGTTTTTTGGTTTTTGTTTTGTTTTGTTTTTGTTTTAAAGAGGAAGTGTTGCTGTTTGATAGATTTGAATGAAACTTAGAAAAGATCAGGAAGTTAAAACTGGCAGTAGGATATTATTACCTTCAGTCTTACAAGATTCTCTTAATGTAGCCTTACAACTAAGCAGATTTAAGCTCATCTAGTCATGTTTCCTGTCTGGTTTATCTGGGAGGACTGACAATAATTTTGCAATGAGCTGGCCCATTTAGTCTCTTTATTGTCCCTAAGAGCTGAAATGCATGCTATTTATTTCTTTAGTTTGAACAATTCCATGTCACTTTTCATTTTAAACATTCCAAAATAGGGTACAATAAAACATGTGATCAAAACCCAATTAAAGCCCAGTAAAATGAAATAATTAAAATGGCAATTGTACAGTTGCAGAGTAAGAGTTTATCTCCACCTTACTTCATAAATGCAACCTCTGGGCATGTTCTCCTGCCATGGTTATAAAATCCTATATTTTCCGCTTTTATTTTGGCTTGGGTCCTCCTGTTGTGTTTGCTGCTGAGCCTACAATACTTTCTTCCTCGCAGGCTAACTCTGCCATTTATTGGCTACGTCACCAAGGCAGGAATGCTTTCTGCTCTCCTCAATGGGGTCATTAGTGACTTCTCTAGTGCCATTCCTTATGTTCTTCTGATGGTTACTGATCAAATTAAGCATGGGCTTGGGGTTTCAAAGTCAGCTTAAAGGGAGATTGGGAAATAGATAGCAGCATCCATGTGTAGGTATCTGGAGTGGGTAGGTGGGAAGGCAAGATGGCAGTTGTGTAAGCACAACCTCAACTTCACACCTTTTGTACATGCCCCACTGTTGTATGCATGTATAGAGAACTGGGGCTTGGATCACGCTGCCCTGGAAAGTGCTGGGAGTAGAAATGCTCTTGTGGGAGCAGCCATAGACGAAAGCCATTGGTATCAACGGGAATCAGCTATTACTGATTTGAATGGATGTCTTCTAATAGTCTTAAATAAGGCGTCCCCAGTCTTGGTGGGTAATTTGGGCATATTGTATTCACAAAATGGATTCCATGGACAGTACAAAGCACTCTTCTCAGAAATTAAATTAGAGATGTGCTCCTTCCAATGCCTTCCACATGATCTTCAAAGTTTAATTTAATTAAATTATATTTGTTCTGGACAGAGAGACAATATTGTGATGCTGCCATTTACTTTTTGTTTTCTAAGAATCTTTGGGGCCTACTTTAAAATTTGCAATGTTCTTGGGAAGAAATATGATGCTAGAGACTAGCACTTTTTCTCCAGGATGCTTCTATCTATCTATCTATCTATCTATCTATCTATCTATCTATCTATCTATCTATCTATCTATCTGTCTATCTATTTCTTCTTCTTCTTCTTCTTCTTCTTCTTCTTCTTCTTCTTCTTCTTCTTCTTCTTCTTCTTCTTCTTCTTCTTCTTCTTCTATCATTGATGATCATTGATCATTGATCATTGTTCACATTTTTGAAAAGATTAACAAATATTAAGCAAGTAAAATCAGATGAGCAATAAAGCCTATTGAGCATTATATTAAGAATCCAATGTCTAAAATAGGGGTGTCAAACTTGCATAGTCATAGTGTCATCATGTGACGTATCACAACTTCCCCCTTTCGTTAAACTGGGCATGGGTGTTATGAACGTGTGATGCATCTGGCCCGTAGGCTGTGAGTTTGATAGCCCCGGTCTACCTCTTCATGCACACACTCATATGTACATTCTTTCTCTCCCTCTCTCACATACACACCCTAGTTTTCATCCAATTGAAAAGGGAAGTTATCTCCATTTGTTTCTGAAAAAACCTTTTAACAAATTAAGAATAACTGAATCTAATTACCACTGTTAATTAAATATAACAGCTAGCAAGTTTATTAATAGGAAAAAGCAAATGATAGCCTTTACAGTGTGACTGTTATTTACATAATTAATTAATACTTCATTGCTGCTCTAGAAATGATAGATTGAACATGATCAAATCTCATTTAATAGTATGCCATGAATTCCAATCCAATCTGTTTGTGGGAGTAAAAAGCTAAGTCTCATCTATTTCTTTTGAAGTGCTGGCTTTATATGTGTAGGAAAGGTTTTTCTTTCTGTTCTCAAGAGAGAAAAGATTCAGTTATGTCTGTGCTGCAAAATCCCACAGGCAGAGACTTGCTTAATGCTGCTTCAACAAGAAGAGGTGGATTTGGCTATACAGTACTGTAGCTGTGTTGGGAATTGAAGTTTGAAAGCCCCAGGCCTAGCAATTCTGCTGTTGCTTTTGGTGATGTGAAAACTCTTTCAGCATGATTGCTTTTAATTGTTTTTAACCGTTTAATGGATAAAATACATTGTTTAGCCTTGTTTTAATTGTGTACACCACTTAGCACCACATGCACATGGGATGGGCAGCTATATAAACCCAACAAACAAACAAATGAACAGTTTTCTCTATTGTTTCTTTTCGTTTAAACTTCAGGACTGAGTCTACTACTTAGGTCCAAAGTCGCACTGCTTCAGGTAATCCACAGTCTTGGGAAAGGATTGATTACAGAAAGGAAAAATAATGGCAGGGCAACATTTGTGCAAAAAATCCCAGCGAAGGTTGAGTACATTCTGAGTGTGGGCTGCTTAATTCTTTTGAGGATGGTGACAGAATGGAAAATAAGAGTTTAGGGAAGAAAGAATAGATGGTCCTTAAAGAAAAGGGTCACATCTGCTAGTTTGAAACGTTGAACAGAAGACTACCGCTGCAGCTGTTGAACATTTCTTGAAACTGAAGTCAAGATTAAAAATAAAGTTACTGTACTGTAAAACCAAAGTTCTGTAAAACAGGAACTAACTTGACTTGAGTTTTTACTACAGCTATTGACTATTTATGTCTGTCTCACGTGCTTTCTGTTTCCTCCTACAGCTGTTTCTCTCATTATTATATTGATTTCCTGGGAAGTTTTATTTGTTCACAAGCTATGAGTTCTTCCAGGAAAAGATGGGAATTTGATCAGTTGCAGTATGTGCCTGAACTTGATTTTTAAAAACAAAATCCCACAGTGCCTTTTAACATTTAACAGTAATCTGTTATCTTCATTTTCCCCACCCATTTTTTTTTCAAAAGAACACTCTAATTGATTTTTGTGGTGTTCTGCAAAAAACTTTAAACCAGGCTCTAAAGGTTGCCTTTCCTTTAACAGATTCACAGGGCAGTGAAATTCTTTCCAACCTTTTCAGAAGCACTGTAGGACACTGGTTGACTAGAGGAATTCTGAAGGACGGATCTGTTTACTTTGAGTATTTATGTTTTATTTTTATTTCCCCAGTTTGTTTACTAAAAGTGATGAATCTAGCCTATGAAAATGAAAAATTCTTATATGTAATGGGCGGAATCCAAGAATGGTTTTCACCTTCCAGCAGCAGGACTGGGCCAACTTAGACCTTTCCTCCTGTCCTACTCTGAAAGTTTGGGAGACCACCCACAGCAAAGTTTGAAGGCTCCTGTGGATATTGCAAGGTGGAGGGGGGGGGGAATGTCCTGTGAGCAGGAAATCTGCTCCTGCAATGTGATATTTCACCCATGTGGTAAGAAAGAAACTTAATGATCACAGCTGAAGTCTCATTAAAGTCAAGTATTGTAATCATCACTATCTATGTAAAACCAGTAAAAAGGGCTGCCTGGGAATCTTTCCATGTAAAATTTATTGCCACCAATGGAGAATATCCAGTGTTGTTTTGGCTGATTGTCTCCATATGCTAAAAGACATGATAAATGGTAGATCACCTGCTAAACATATATGGGCCTAGTATCTGCAGACAATTAGCTATTACTACCTAATATGCTAATTGGTCACAATGGGCCAATTGTCTAGCCAGAAAAGTAACCTGGAACCATCAAATCAACTGAATATCTTCTGTCTATATTCTAATTCCCTTTGCTTTTGGCATTATAGGAATTGTGGCCTAATATATTTAGAAGGCACCAAATTGTGGAAGGTCAATATAGGGGCAGCTTCATACAAAGAAGTCTAGATTAATTGGTAACAACTAAAAAATATTTGAATGTTTGAATGTGAAATCATACAATAAGAAAATTCACTTTTGGAGCCAGCTAAAACTTTTGAACTGTCTTCCTGGGTAGTCACATGTACATTGCATTAAAATAATCCAGTCTTGAAAAGATTAGGTCATTCATTTGGATATATTGGTTGGGCACAGTGGGAGCTGTATTTCAGAAGCAAATGGCTGTAGGTTTCCAAATCTATATTAGAAGAACACTCAACTTGTGGAACTGAAATACTTTGGTTAACTTTCCTTTTTTATTCACTAATTTAGTAATGACAAAAGAAAAACAGCTTGTTTTTTTTCCACAAAGACATTTTATGAAACATGGGGGCGGGGTGATAGTGGTTGGTGGAGATTTCTACTGATTCATATCTTGTAATTTTATTCTTTTTTTTCTTCCTAGTTTTTTGGGTGGGGCATTGTTTTTTCTGTGATTGTTCTACTATCTGGTGATAGTTTCTGCTTATCTGGAGATTAGTTAATAGCTGTATGATGACGAAGGATGTCTGTTTGCAAAGGTCTAAGCTTATGTAACTCCTCGAACTTGGTAGGCCAAGCTACAATACATAAAAGCAACCAGCTAACTACTTGCCCATGCATTGAGAATGTTACCTGGACTGGTAATAAAACATCTGCAGGAAGGAGAAGCAAGCTCAGAGAATGCCAAGGACCCAAATGCAAATGATTGAGTGAAGAAATAAAAAATGTGTCTCAAAATTCCAATAATGGAGGAAAATATAAAACCATCCATTCCTACTTGTTGATCTTGGTCAGCCTTCTCCAATAGCTTCTATTTCATTTTTCAAATGTACCTGTAGACTTTATAAGTCTGCACCTTATATGCTATAGCAAACTAGTTCTCAAATTAGCTGTTTTACCCCCAAATTTTAGTTGTCTGATGGAAGGATGGTCTAGAAGGGAGATGAGCTAGCCATGCATTGGGCATACCAAAGCTTGACTATGATGATTATGTGCCATCAAGTTGTGTTCTTCTTAACCACCACATAAATAGATGACTGTTGCATTATAATGCAATATTTTTAGTTTTGGCTTAGATGTTATGTGATCTCAACCTGTCCTAACAGACAGGAAACAGCAGGTGAAGCTAGGCAGAATTACATGATACCTGTATAATTAGCACAGGTGGCCTCCCAAGGCTGTGTGCTTTCTCCACCTCTCTTCTCCCTGTATACCAATGTCTGCATCTCAAATGATCCATCTGTTAAACTATTGAAATTTGCAGATGATACAAGTGATTTCTCTCATTTGAGACAATGATGAACCCATATACAGATGGGAGGTTGAACAACTAGCCTTGTGGTGCAACTGAACAATCTGGAACTGAACACACTCAAAACCATAGAAATGGTGGTAGAGAAACCCTCTCATACTACCACCTCTTACAATACTGGACAACACAGTATCAACAGTAGAGACCCTCAAATTTCTAGGTTCTATTATATCTCAGGACCTAAGATGGACACCTAACATCAAAAACATCATCAAAAAAGCACGACAAAGAATGTTCTTTCTGTGCTAATTCAGAAAACTCAAACTGCCCAAGGAGCTGCTGATCCAGTTCTACAGAGGAATTATTGAGTCTGTCATCTGCACCTCTATAACTGTCTGATTTGGTTCTGCAACCCAACAGGACAGACACAGACTTCAGAGGATAATTAGGACTGCAGAAAAAAACAATGACTACCAACCTACCTTCCATTGAGGACCTGTATACTGCACGAGTCAAAAAGAGGGCTGTGAAAATATTTACACACCCCTCACATCCTGGACATAAACTGTTTCTTTTTTTAAAAAAAAATAAATAAATTTTATTAAATTTACAATTAAAAACATATCGACATTACATACACAAAAAAAGGAAAAAAAAACACTCGGCCTTACGAACCGGAAAAAGAAGAGAAGGAGAGATATAAAAGAAAGGAAGAAGCAAAGAAAGAGAAAAAGAAATGAAAAGAATACATAAACATAAACTGTTTCAACTCCTACCCTCTAAACGATGTTATAGAGCACTGCCCACAGTACAACTAGACACAAGAGCAGTTTTTTCCCAAACACCATCACTCTGCTAAACATATAATTCCCTCAACACTGTTCAACTATTTACTAAGTCTGCATTACTATTACTATTAATCTTCTCATTGTTCCTATCCATCTCCTCTCACTTTTGACTGTATGACTGTAACTTTGTTGCTTGCATCTTTATGATTTATATTGACTTATGATTTGATTGCTTATTTGTACCCTATGACTATCATTAAGTGTTGTAACTTATGATTCTTCACAAATGTATCTTTTCTTTTTACGTACACTGAGAGCATATGCACCAAGACAAATTTCTTGTTTGTCTAATCACACTTGGCCAATAAAGAATTCATTCATTCATCATTCATTCATTCATATGTGTGACCATAGCTACTGTGGTTTGTTCAGCAAACCAAGGCTTAGCATAGTGTGACCTCTGTCACTGAAGTAGGCCTCATTTCCAAAGCAGTAATCCCTCTCTCTCATCAATTTAAAATCTGAAGAGAAACCAATATGCTTTCCCTCCAAATCATTCCAGTAATGGCAAAAAATTGTCTAGAAGACAGATTTTGATTTACTAACTTCACTAAAAGATTGAAGATACAATGGGAAAACTTTTCTATGAAATGCAGAACAAAAACAAGAGTCAACTCCACATGGGTTGAGCTTCAAAATAGAGCAGACAAATCCCATCATCCTGCCTTTTGTGGCCACTCCTGTCCTCTGACTAGATACTAATTTGTTTGGGCTGGAACTGAGGATGGTATAAGAAGTGGATTTTCCAGCTGGGGTTGTCCAAAGAAGGAAATTGCCTGTAGAGATTAAAATGTGACTTTGGGAGGCGCTTTTGGGGGGAAATCTGAAGGTAAAACTTTGTGTGAAGGTAAAACTAGGTAGATGGGCTGCCAAGCGAAGATCTGAGACCAGGAAAAACATTTAAAAACGGTGGACTCCGAGTTTGGTGGTTTGCTTGCAGACCTTTCATTACCTAACTAGGTAACATCTGATGTTGTTACCTAGTCGGGTAATAAAACGTCCGCCAGCAAACCACCAAGTTCAGGGAGCGCCAAGGCCTCCTCATTGCAACCCTGAGAGACAGATATCCTCGTCTATTGGGACATTTAAAACGGAGGGTTTCAGCTGCAGATTCAGGAACTGCGCCTGGCTGAGGAGCGCCTTCAAAACCAAGCGCTGGGCGGCGGCGGCCCACTGCTGTCTCCGCGGCTCAGGACAAGTCCCTGCAGGACGGCTGAGAAGCCCCGCCTTCCTCAGCCTCATCCTTCAGGTGTCTCCCTCCCTTTAACAACTATTCGCCTCTTTTTCTCAGCCGAAGCTGCTCCGAAACAACCAGAAAACAAGGCAGGCAAGGCAGGCAGGCAGAACGGAGCACTGGATTGAACCGCGGGCGGCTGTGTCGGGGTGAACGGGCGCTTCGGAGGAGCTGCGCCGACAGGAAAAGCCACCCTGCCGGCTTTTTTGAGGCAGTTTCTTCCTGGGGCTGGTGGAGGAGTGAGAGAGGAACGAGGCGGGAGGAAACCGAAGCCACTGCGCCGGAGAGCAGGACAGGCTTTGGTTGCTAGAAGGCCGGCAGGCACTTCGGGGGCCTGGAGGCAATCGGGGGGGCTGATCTGAAACTATGGCTTCCTCCCTCCCCTTCTTTCCTTTGTGTTCCTGATCCCTGATCCCAGCAGCATTCACCGAAGGCGAAGAAAGCCGCGAGTGAAGTGATTCAGCAGCTTGGCTCATTTCCTCCCCGGCTCCGAAAGCAGAAAGGGACTGAGTTGGGGTGTTTGTGTGTGAACACACCGGCATGTATTGGAGATCGGGGACCCTGGGCTGCCCTGACCCCTGAGGACTCTAGTGTCCCAAGTCAGCTGGGACTTCGAAGAGCCCCAAGCTGAAGTTTCCTGTCTGATACGAAGGAAGCCTCCTTGTCTTGGCTGAGCAAGGACCTGCCATGTCCGGAGGGATGAAGTTTAATGGGTACATGAAGGTGCGCATTGGGGAGGCTGTGGGGCTCCAGCCCACCCGCTGGTCACTCCGGCATTCCCTGTTCAAAAAGGGATACCAGCTGCTGGACCCCTACATCACAGTGAGTGTGGACCAGGTACGGGTGGGCCAAACCAGCACCAAACAGAAGACTAACAGACCTACTTACAACGAGGAGTTTTCTGCCCCTGTCAATGATGGGCATCAGCTGGAGCTGGCAGTCTTCCATGGCACCCCTATTGGCTACGATGACTTTGTGGCCAATTGCACGGTGCCCTTTCATGACCTGCTTCATGGCACAGGCTCTTCTGACAGCTTTGAAGGATGGGTAAGTAGTTGACTCTCTTCGGGAACTAGAACTCCCATGGAGTGTTCACCACTGTTGGAGTGCAACATGAACATGGTTGTACGTCCCCTTGGTCTGATTATGTGACTTGGGAGGTGAATCGAAGTTATTCTGCAAGGCCGGAGGAAATACCAAACTCTTGTCTTTGGGAAACCTAGAACTTTATTATTGGGTTCCATGATTTATCATTCCGTTTCTTCTTCTTAATAATATGAATGTTACCGGAAGTGCATCAAGTCCAATGTGCTTATCTGGATTTGGAGAAGTTCATAAGCATAGGATGATTAATAAGATAGTGCTTTCCTATTTATCATCTGGCATGTGATTTTTCAAAATATATCTTACAAATAACTGCATATATATTATTTATGTAGTTGTCCATTTATTTAATGCTGTTTGCTACTTGGAATCACCCTGTGGATGCCATTAAATTTAATTAATTCTTATTAACAAAATAAATGAAAATGCATACATTTATATAAAAAGAAAATGTACAAAATGTGAACATGGCTCTATAAGAGAAAAAAATGACTGAATTATCTCTTAGAATGCATTATTCCAAAAATTGTTAGATAATTAACATTTTTCTGTAAACATTGTTTTACAGAATCAAATTCTGTTGATCGCTAACAAA
Organism: Hydrophis major; assembly: GCA_033807585.1. Classification (NCBI taxonomy): domain Eukaryota; kingdom Metazoa; phylum Chordata; class Lepidosauria; order Squamata; family Elapidae; genus Hydrophis; species Hydrophis major. The sequence goes on from CM066328.1 coordinate 32,714,559, forward strand.
TTTGGTAATCTGAATATTTACCTGTATCTATAAGTTTAGAAACTTCTTTTGTTTTTCAAGATTGTACTGTAGGTAGTTGTGTTTGTTTTTTATTTTTCAAGGCCATTTGCAAATTATAGCAATAAATTACATAATCTAATTATGTGTTCCGAGAAGCATATACATTTATTAGTCTTGCTCATATTCCTGCTTATTTCTTGAAGAAAATCTTTTGCTTAGTATTTGCCCACAGAATCAGTCCTTCAATTTCTTCATAGGCCAGTGCATGACTGAAATATGAAATATAGTGTATTTTTATTTTCAACTTTTCAACTTTTTTAGAAACAGGAGTCAAGTCTCTGCAAGACTCTTGAACTTGAATGTACCATTCACCATGAAATAAATCCAATATTGTTGACTTTTAAGCAGATTCCAGGCTTTCCTCTCCTCTGCCCCATACCTCGTTAAGCAAAGTGGTTATTTAAAATGGTACTTTGCATGATCAAAGAAGCAAGGTAGTATTTGTGTATTGCAGCTACAGATGCACTGATTCATTTTGAAGGAAGGACTGCCTACTGATTCTCCCACTAACAGGAAATGTAGGAAAGAGGCTAGAAATATCTTGGGAAGTTGTCTAGCAATTAAAATCTTGTGGGGAAAAGACACTCATGGGCTATTCTTTAAAAATCCAAGCATAGTACAATTTGTCATGTAGGAGCCATTGAGATCTATTAAGCAGTGGAACAGCCTGCTTCCTGAAATCATAGGTCCTTCATCACTAAAAGTTTGGGGGCAGTAATTTGTCTGGGGTACTATGAGGATTTTTTCATAAGTCTGGGGGTTGGTCTAGATGTCCTGTAACATTTGACTTAGCCATGAAAGCCAGCTGGATGACTTTGGGTCAGTCACTCTCAGCCAAATCCACCTCAGAGATACGGCTGTAGGGAAAATAGGAGGAGAAAGGTGTGTAGGACAAGTTCACCACCTTAAGTTGTTTATAAAAATAATAAATATGGAAAATAAACAATAAACAAATTAAGATTACTTCCAACCTAGATTCTAGGACTGAGCCTACTGTAGAAATTTCCTCTTCCATCTTTCTTTTCTTTTGTCATATTGATTGAGTTGGAAACCTACAGCCCTCAGTCCTATTTCATAAGCCCATGGCAAACCATTGTGATTCTGGCAAAAATGGGCTAGGATTCTGGCTAGCTGGACTAGGAGAATGAGAGAAAAACAATGGCCATGCCCATTTTTGACATTGGAGAATGTGATCCCCCAAAACGAGTCCTCTGTTCCAACTTTAAATAAAGATACTCCCTATGATCTGATCACAGTGAAGTTAAGAGGGATTCACTTCTGCCATTCAAAGAGAAATATTTCTAAATCAGAAATGGCCAACCTCTCTGTGGACCCCAAAGGCCTATCGGTTTTCTCCTCTTTTTTGCTCCATTGCTGAAATCCGCTGAGAGTGAGTTATATATTACAGGAAGATTCCTAAATCAATCATAGATCCTCCTTACAGAGGTTACTGTAATGACTGTGGAAAACTTTGCTAGTTGATAGATTGTAAATTCTAATAAGTAAAGAAAATAACGTTATGAGACTGTAAATGTATACTATCTCTTTTTCATTTACTCCTAGGTCATAGTTCCCAACTAGGTGGCAGTACCCAGGTGATCTGGGCTGATATCAAAAGCTAAGCATTCACAAACCAGTTAGTACATGGGTGGAGACCATTAGACCCTGGGACTGTGGGCTAGACTAGTCAGGTTCATTTAGGTTGTTAACTTTTGGACTTGTTCATGAAGACTTTTATCTTCATGATTACTAGAAAAAAGATTCAGGCTAAACATTAGGAAGAGTTTGATGAAGTTAACAGTTGTTAAGTCGTGAAACTGTCCATATGGTGGTGAATTCCTTCTTGCTGGAGTTTTTCAAATAGGATCTGGATGGCCACCTGTCAGTTAGGGGTTAGAGGATTCCTGCATTGAATGGGGAATTGGACTAGATCAGGCGTCTCCAACCGTGGCAACTTTAAGACTTGTGGACTTCAAGTTCCAGCTTTGCTGGCTGAGGAACTCTGGCAGTTCAAGTCCACAAGTCTTAAAGTTGCCAAGGTTGCAGAACCTCTGGACTAAATGATCTAAGAGGACTTTTGCAACTTCTACATTCTATAATAGTTATTTCAGGGTTAATTACCTCTGTTCAGCATCCTTGTGTTACCTACACCCTGGATAATTTCTTATTCCAGTTCATGAGTCCTTACCATTGAATGTAATGCGTGTCACAACTGGAGAAGAGTTGTTTTTTTTCTTTTTTCTGAGTGGCACGCTCTTATGAAATCCTTTCTCCAGTCTCGGTGCTGATACTGGCTCTTTTTCTTTCTTCCGGTACATGTACTCACATATATACATCTACAGACACACAAATTTCCCCACCACTGGGGATGGCAGAAGTTGTCTTAATTCAGTCTCAGATGAATGTACAAACTCTACATTTTATTGTTGAAATTAACACACATGCTATGAATAAGATCAATGAATCATACTGCAACTACAGCCATAAATGCCAAGGTGTGTAGGGAATAATAGGGAAATTATTCATAGTTCAGGATGTATAAAATGGAGGGCTTCTTTGCACAGCACACAGTTAATCTTGCAATTTTCCACTATTAGTACTGTGTTTCTCATAAAATAAGGCCGGGTCTTATTTTTTTTTGAGCTAGGCCGTCTTTTCGGGGTGACTTAATTCCCCCCCTTGCATCTTCAGGCGGGCGGTGACGGCTTGGATGTTGACCTTGGTGTTGGTGGGGCACTTCGTATCGGGGTCAATGCAGGCAGCACCATATCCGGGTATGCAACAAAAGTACTTCCTAACGGCAAGCCCCCCCCACCATTCCCCCCATTTCGCATGTTTTAATATAGGCCTTAATTTGGGGGGAGGGGCTTAATTTCATTTCATGCCTATAAAACATGCTGGGACTTCGTATTGGAGGAGACCGTATTGTTGGAGAAACAGGGTAGCAATCTTAGATGCTTTTTCAAAGATAGGTATCTTGATCTACAATGATCTTTGTTTCCAACTACCTGGTTTGTAGTAAAAGAATTTATAATCCAAGATGTCTACATAAAATCCTAACTTGAAAAAGGCTGGGTTAGATGTTTTGTCAGATGAAAAGGTTTATCAAAGAGCATTTGTCATCCAACCTAGGGAGAATCCTTTATTTCTGTGTGTTAAGGCAGGAATGCTAGACTTAAACATTAGATGTAGGGTGCTAGAGAAGTTGATCTTCATACATACATACAAAGATATTACTATGTTCTTAAGGAAAATGACAAACACAAATAATAATTTTGAACACAAAACTACAATAATTATGCTTAAAAGACCCAAACATTAAAACAGAACAATTCTCATGTATATGTTATTTATTTGAAGTATTCATTGTATTGTAACCTGTGTTTTCTGATGAAAGAGTAAGATTTTGGGACTGATCCCAGACTGTATACATTAAAAAAATAAGCTTGATGAAGGTCCACCGGGACAAGTTTTCTACAAGTCCAAATTCCAGTCCTTCTTTCCTGCTTTCTCTCCAACAAGTTGTCTGTTGGTTATATTTATCTGCCAGTAAAACTTTGTTGGTTTAACTTGTATGCCACCCATCTCACTATCCCAAGTGACTCTGGATGGCATAAAAGCTACCTGTGAAAAATATTCAGTCCTGTGAGATGAGGTAGAAAGGTCAATCCAAAGCAGAATAAACATAAAAGATCCCCTCGCACATACGTGCTAGTTGTTCCTGGCTCTAGGGCACGGCACTCATCTCCGTTACAAAGCCAAAGAATCAGCACTGTCTGAAGACATCTTTATGGTCATGTGGCCAGCATGACTAAACACCGAAGGCGCATGGAACGCTGTTACCTTCCCACCCAAGTGGCCCCTATTTTTCTACTTGCATTTTTACATGCTTTCGAACTGCTAGGTTGGTAGAAGCTGGGACAAGTAACAGGAGCTCACTCCATTGTGTGGCACTAGGGATTCGAACTGCCAAACTTTCTGACCAACAAGCTCAGCGTCTTAGCCACTGAGCTACCACGTCCCCAAAAGCAGAGTGCAGGTCCTTAGCATATTGTTACCAGAGTGCCTATGCTATTATCATATATTGTTCTATATATTAGTATGAAGTTGTGAATTAGTTATGTCTAACACAGCATTTGAAGTATATCAGAGAGGCAGGAGGATTTATTCTGGAAGATTTCAACTGAGGCAGTATGTGAAAAATTCTAGAATGGCAATCTCTAAGAAGACTTAACAATTAATAGTTATGAAAATAAGAGATGGGTCTTACAACAAAACATGGTTTGTAATGCATGGGAACTCTGAACTCCATGAGGCCATGCCAGACAAATGGCAGGAGAAATGTTGACCATTCCAGCCAGGGGTGGAATACGAGAGGGTTAACTACTGGTTCGGGATTTATGAGCTTCCCTGCAGGCTGTGAGCCATGCGCCTGTAAATCGTCATCAGCAGCTGCCTGCAGAGAAGCAGCCTTTGAAACAGCCCTCTTTTCTTGTTTTTCTAACTGCAGCTGTGCCTCGTTCGGCAGCTAAAGTTGAAAAATCAGTAAATAAAGATCAGGTTAGAGTTCGGGTGGGCAACTGGTTCTATATCTGCTGCTCTTCAGAGCTACCAGTTCTACAGAGGTGGACAGAACTGGTAGAAACCCATCCCTGATTCCAGCCTTATCAAAAGTCATAAGTTGTAAGTGTAATGCTTCAGAACTCTCTCATAGAAAGAAATACTGTGAATAGTGGGTTTCTCAAATCAAACCTGTCCTGATAGACCTTGGATAAATAGGGTAGGGTTGTGTCTGACTGAGAGGGTAAGTGAAGCTTTTAGTTCAGAAGGTAAGTTATGAACGTTGTAAGCCTGTATTCTGTAAATTTTGGATCCCTGGATAACTGAAAGCAACAAGTAATATTGGAAATGTTTCAATGTCTCTCTTTGTGATACTCTAGCTATTGGGAAAATGAAGTTTCAAAGTATGATACACCAAGGAAAAGAAATCAGAGTGAAGAAAGGAACTCCAGAGTCATTCTCCTACTTAACAAATTACATGCTTGGAAGATGGAAGTTTCAAGCTGTAGTTCTATAAACCAAAGTCTATAGAGCCAGCCAAAGTCTTTGCTGGCTCTGCAGATCAGTTAGTTTGGTTGGGCAGATGAGTTGCAATAATTATAGCTGGCCATTTCCAAGTGGTGGTACTACAACATGAACATGGCTGTTTTCTTCTGCTGCTATTTTGAGTCCACTAGTATCTTAGGGAAATATTTTGCAAGTTGTTCAAGGTGACCTGTTGAATTTTAACAGCAATAACAGCACAATGCTGCTACATTTTTAAGTGATCCAGGTAAGCTGATTACTTGAACACAGCTCAAGATTCTTGTAACATCTTGAATGCTGTCACATTTATGCTTTTTATAATTGACAAACTCGTGTACATGAAGGTAAAACAGTTTTTGAATAAAGCTATTTCCCATTGATCACTTACCGCATCTTGCATCACTCAGCCATCACTTGATGTGATATAAAACCTATTGCATCCATTTATTAATACATCCACTTAACAATGGTTGGATGATTTTAGAAGATGCTCTAGGGAGCTAGCAGGGATGTCACCAAATAATTTTACCACAGATTTATCACAATTCTGCAAATAAGACAGATAAGGATGATACTTTTGCTACGTTGTTGCAAGGTAGATTGGTTAAGGCAGAAGTCACCAAACATGGCAACTTTAAGACTTGAGGACTTCAACTCCCAGAATTCTCCAGCCAGCATTGCTTGGTGTCTTAAAATTGCCATGTTTGGGGACCCCTGGATTAAGATTTGGTTCTCTCCTGCACCTCTTTTTGAGTGGAGAAAAATAGGTGATTTAGGGTGACATGAAAAACTTCATGAAGCATCTTTCCCCCTGTCATTCTTCTGATGGTTTCCTGCCAATGTAATATTAAGCAAAATGAAACAAATGTGTAGCCCCTTGATTCACTTCATGTTTGGGAGTGGGTGGGTGTTTGAACAAATTTGTTTCAGGTTGAGAAATATAGTTACCCACATATAACCCATGGAGGAAATCATCTGCTATGGGCAGAAGTGACACGAATAGAACAGAGTATATAACCAACAACATGTTGGTTTGGAAGCATGTTGCACAAATAATTTAGATAGCATATATATGTTAAAAATTCAGAGAAGGCTAAAGAAACTTCAGATTAGGTCAATTGTATTTCTTTCTTAGATGTCACTATGTTATTTTTATTCTGGTAATTTTGATGAAGTGTGATCTTTTATAGTTGTAACTGGGGCTTCTTCTTTGATTCAGAAATCCATATTACCTGGGGATCTGGTAAATGTCTAGGGGTTCTTCATTTAGGGGCGGAACATGCAGCCAACAGGGTAATCATAGATGAAAATACTAGTTTGTGTAATTCTTTGCATGCTTTCATCATTTGAAAAAATTGTCCAAATGATCTAAGCTTTGTCAGTCTAGTTCAGGGGTGTCAAAGTCGTGTTGTCACGATGGCATCAAGTGACATATTGGGACTTTCCCCCCCTTTGCTAAACTGGGTGTGGGTGTAGCCAGCGCGTGATGCATCTGGGCTGCGGGCTGTGAGTTTGATAACCCTGGTCTAGTTGCTGCTACTATGAGTGCATGGATTTCATAAGACCCTAAGAAGGGCCTTATGGACCATACCAGTTACCCCTCTAATTCAGCCAAGCACTGGGTTAAACTAGTTGTATTTAGGAGGGTGGTTGTCCTTCTTCCATAAGATGGTATTTTATGATGCCAGTCTATATACACTAGAATGACAACTGGTTTCCCAGATTGGGAATGCATCTTTATTCATCTTAAGCAGAATCAATATTGAGTTGACAGCTTCTATTATATAAAGTAATGACAGGTGTCCCAGCCTCTTCCTCTTCCATATAGAGAAAAATCTTAATGGGAAGAGAAGACGTTGCTGTACCTGAATGGGGAAAAGAAGTGGATATATCATCTCTTCAAACATCTAAAACTACTGTCAGAAACTGAGGTGTTTGGTAAATGCTTTAGGCAGAAGTTGCATGAACATGTAATTTATTTTCTTTGTGCTCAAACTCATTATTCTTTATTATCTCTGTAGGAACTCAGTGACTGGGTATGCTTCAACCTTTTATAATATGTCAGGTTGTGCATAAAGATTCTTTCTTTCTTTCAGATCACTTGGGATTATATTTTCCCCCTGAGAAATTCTTTGGGTATTGTAATAGATCACTACCATCTTGCATCTTTTGGATTTTTTTAAAAAAATTAGTTTAACCAATCTGTGAACTGCCATATGTTGTGAATTGCACAGCTTTATCCTTTAGATCCTACAGCACCTCATGTTTACATTATTAAAAGTGTGGGAGTACATGGGCAGACCATAATCCAATGACAATTAAATGGAAAGGACAAAAAAGAAGATCTAGATGGACATTAAACAATACTATTTTAAAGGGAAAAGATTTTATACAATGGATGGAAAAAGAATTGGCCTTCTTCTTCAATGAAAATAAAAAAGAAGATACTTCAATACAGAATGTTTGGGATACAATGAAGGCATATGCAAGAGGATTAATAATTGACTATACAAAGAAAAAGACCATTAGGAAGAGGCAAATGATTAAAGCTCAAGAAGATGATTATAAAAAACTGGAAAAAGAATTACAGAAGATGCCACAGAAAAAAGATATCAAACTTAAAATGGACATAATTAAACAAAATGGATCAAGCAGAGAAAGAAGAACTGGCACAAAAAATTAGAAGTGCTAAACAGAACTATTTCGAAGATGCAAATAGGCCAGGTAGATGGTTAGCATATAAGTTGAGAAAAGAGAAAGAGTCAAGGAAAATATCACAGTTAATAGATGATCATGGTCAAATTTGTAATGGTAATAAGGAGAAAAAGGCAATCATTCGAGATTTTTATGGACAATTATATAAACAGATCTTGATGAAGGGAAAATTAAACAGTATTTACAAAATGCTAACCTACCTAAGATACCTGATGAAACTCGGAAAATGTTAGAAAGTGCTATAACAATGATGGAATTAACTGAAGCACTTAACAGACAGAACAATGGAAAAGCACCAGGACCAGATGGTTTCCCGGTAGAATTTTATAAAACATTACAAGAATCGTTGAGCATCCCACTGCTGGAAGTCATGAATGAAGTTATGATAAATAAGAAAATACCTGAAACATGGTCAGAAGCTTATATTACACTTATTCCAAAAGAAGGGGTTGACCCATTACAAATTAAGAACTATAGACCTATTTCTTTATTGAATGCAGATTATAAAATCTTTGCTTCAATCTTGGCAGAAAGGCTTAAAAAATATCTTAATAACTTTATTCACTCTGATCAGAATGGATTTTTACCAAAGAGACAGATTAAAGACAATATGAGGGTAATCCTGGACACATTGGAATATTATGAGGCGCACTCAGAAAAACAAATGGCTTTGATATTCTTAGATGCCCAAAAGGCATTTGATAATGTGAACTGGAGATTTATGTTATTACTATTGAAACAGATGGGCTTTGCTAGAAAATTTATCCAAGCAATAGAAGCCGTATATTATAAGCAAACGGCAAAAGTAATGATAGATGGAGAATTCACAGACTCTATTAATATTGAAAAAGGTACAAGACAAGGATGCCCATTATCTCCTTTGTTATTTGTATTGACCTTGGAAGTTTTAAATAGAAATATTAGAGAGGATATAAACATAAAAGGAATGAAAGTTAAAAAGGAGGAATTCAAATTGCAAGCCTTTGCGGATGATTTGGTCTTTATTTTGGAAGACTCTTTAGAGACAGCTCCAAAACTATTGGAAAAGATAGAGACGTATGGTGAGATGGCTGGTTTAAAAATAAATAAAGACAAAACAAAGATTCTGACAAAGAACATGTTATTAAGACAAAGAGAAGAGTTGGCAGATTTATTGAAAATTCAAGTTACGAACAAAGTTAAATATTTGGGGATATATTTGACATCAAGATGTACTACATTGAAAGAGAATAATTATATTAAGCTTAAACAGCAAATAGCTTCCGACCTGAAAAAATGGGAAAACCTACAATTGTCATTGATTGGTAGAATTTCAACAATCAAGATGAATATTTTACCCAGAATTTTATATTTGTTTCAAACAATACCAATTAGGTTAAGCAAGGATTTCTTCGAAGAACTAAATAAAATTGTGTTGAAGTATATATGGCAAGGCAAGAAAGCGAGAATAAAATTAAAACTTTTACAGGATGCTAGAATTAGAGGAGGATTTGGCCTTCCTAATTGGGAGTTGTATTATCAAGCTGCAAACTTAATGTGGGTTAAAGAATGGATAACGTTAAGAAAGACTAGATTGTTGACATTAGAAGGTCATGATTTATTATTGGGTTGGCATGCCTTTTTATGATATAAGGGAACTAAATCATAGGGTTATTTCAGAAGGCATTATATACGGGAATCGTTATGGTTGAATTGGGAGAAAACTAAGAAACAATGTTATTTGAAAGTTCCAGTTTGGTTATCAACTATTGAAGCTTTTTCGTATCCTATAACTTATAAGAAGGAACAAACAGTTAGATATGGGGAAATATTGGATGAAAAGGGTGAACTTAAAACGATGCAAAATTTAGAAGAACAAGGTATAAAGATGAATTGGTTTTCATATGCGCAAATACATGCAAGGTATCTTAAAGATTCTAAAACAGAAGGATTTTATGATAAATTGACTGACTTAGATAGGATTTTGACAGGTACTGATGAAAAAGTGATTAAAAAACTATATAGTTATTTGTTGGAAATTAAATTAGAGAAAGAACAAGTTAAAGAAACAATGATTGCTTGGGGGAAGAATTTTGGATATGGGATTGATTTAGAGAAATGGCAAAAATTGTCACAAAATTATAAAATGACAATGTCAACAGCATATAAAGAAAATTTGTATAAGATGTTTTACAGGTGGCATTTTCCCCCGACGAGAATAGCAAGAATGTTCAAGAATAAATCTGAAAAGTGCTGGAAATGTCATCAGATACCTGGCTCATATTACCATATGTGGTGGACTTGTGAGGAGGCCAGGAAATATTGGACTAGAAGTCGCATATGGCTGGAAAAAATGATAAAGAAACGCATAGATTTGAAACCAGAGATTTTTTTATTGGGAATCGTACCTGATATATATAATAAAAATTTAAAGTATCTGATTGTAAATGTATTAACAGCAGCTAGGATTGTATTTGCTAAACATTGGAAGAGTGAGAAAATACCATAAGAGGAAGATATTATTAAGAAAATATTGGAATGTGCTGAAATGAGTAGATTGACATTTGAAATTAGAGAACAAGAAGATAAACAATTTTATGAAGTTTGGGATCTTTTTTATCAATGGTTAGATAATACAATATGATAATAGAATATTTAGAAATTAGGAAATAATGAATATATAATTTTTCTTGGTTTTGATAATTTTTAAGAATATTTTATTAAGATAGATTTGGTATGATTTCATGATTTGTCATAAAATAATTTAACTTAATTATAGTTATCTCGCTTAAGTATGAATTAGTAAAATTATAGTCAAATGATTGTTCAATAATGATATTGGGATATTTTATTGATGATTGATAATGTGAGTTATTATGTAATATAATTATTCTGATGACTATGAAATGGATGCACAAAAGGGAGTGGTAAACCAACCGATACACTGTAAATTTATGAAGAATGTTATAATTTTTTTTTTATGTCATGTTTTATGTCTTATATGTTTTTTGTCTGTTGTTAAAATCAATAAAACTTTTACCCCCCCCCCCAAAAAAAGTGTGGGAGGTGGGAGTATGTAAAGAAAGGAGGTCTTTTTAAGGATCTTCTCATCTCTATCCAATTAAGACATTATTGATCTTCCTCTTCTTCTCTACTTACTTCACCTTCTTACATTTATTTTGCAGTTTCATATTTGTTTATTCTTTCTGTTTCACTAAAGCATCTGGATGTAGTTCCTTCATATACATGTGTCTTTGGTATTCCATTCACATTAATTGAGCATCCACTAATTCTCTCTTCTTGTTTTATCACACATCCTATTTCTTCTTTATTATACTGCACACATTTCTCAAATAAAAAAAATCCTCATGTTTTATACTATTTTTCTGACATACCCAACTCTTACTTCTTATTATATGTTCTTGAAATTTTCTCCAGACATAAATCAGGCTTTTCCTACTGTGGTGCCCTCCAGATGGGATGAAACCATATTTGTTAAAAATTCAGCTGGTATTACCAAGGCATGCCAAATAGTAATAACTTAACCTTATTGTCTGAGAATTCTGGAAGTTGCAGATTTCAACACACTGAAATACACTAATAAATGGTTAGGCCTTGTTTCCTCCTTCCTAGATTTCAAATGACACATTAAGATTCCAGCACGTTTGAAACTTCAGAAGACTAAACCACTGCTTCCAACCCAAATTGGATCCTGCGATACATTAAGAGCCTGATGCTTAGATTAAGAGAGTTCAAAAATTATTGATTTCCCATTTTCCTTCAAGAAGTTGATTTCCCTTCTATTTATCTTGAAACGGGGACTTACGGTTTCTATGGAGATTCTCAATCATTCAGGTCATGGCTGCCCCAAAGGTTCTTTTCAAAAGGCAACTGGTCTTTATTTATTTTTTTCAAGATGTTTCGTTTGTTATCCAAGAAGCTTCTTCTTCAGAAGTGAAGAAGCTTTTTGGATGAGAAGTGAAATATCTTCAAGGAAAAAGCAAAGTCCAGTTGCCTTTTGAAAAAGGACCTTTGGGATGAATTGAAGGTATCTTCAGTTCTACTTCAGCAGTCCAATAATTTGTTCTATGTTTTTCAACCTTGAGTTGTTGTAGAATGCAGGACCTAGTTTTCTGAGCTGAAGGCCTTGTTTGATCTTTGAATGCAGTGGCAGAGGCCGCCTTCCAAAAAGTAGTAAATGTGGCCAACCAAAAATATGTGGTTTAATTTCATTTAATTAAACCCACAGGATAACTTATCAGTCATACGCGTCATGATTTCCTTCTAATATAGAAACAACTTTTGGCGCTTTTGGAGGAGTTATAACCAAACCTTTTAATACATGTCTGTCTATATTGAGCTGTGGTGGCTCAGTGGTTAGAATTTGTACTCTCAGCAATCAAGTTTGGAGCAGTTTACAATGAGTTTGTCTTTGTTGTGTGCTCTTGTATTGTTGCAGTTGAAGCTGAAGTAGTCATTGACTGGTAGGACATTGTAGCAGATAATTTTGTGAACTGCGCTTAAGTCCAACCATAAGCGGTGTAGTTCAAGATGGTCCAAGTCCAAAATTTCAAGCCTGGTGATATAGGGTATTCTGTTGCGAGCAGAGGAGTGTAGTACTCTTCTCATGAAATACTTCTGGACTCACTCAATTGTATTAATGTCCGATATACAGTGAGGATTCCAGACAGATGAGCTGTATTTAAGTATTGGTCTAGCAAAAATTTTGTATGCCCTGGTTAGCAATTCTATATTTCCAGAGGAGAAACTTCATAAGATTAGATTTACAACTCTTAATGCCTTTTTGGCAATGCTATTACAGTGAGCTCTGGCACTTAGGTCATTAGATATGAGAACTCCGAGGTCCTTGACAGAGTGAGGGTTGTCAATGAGGCCATATCTGCCTAGCTTGTATTTGGTGTACTGATTTTTTTTTACCAATGTGTAGTACAGAGCATTTGTTGGTCGATATTTGGAGTTGCTAATCATTTGACCATTCAGACACATAAGGTCACTTTGAAGAACAGTAGCATTGTCGATGGTGTTGAATAGTTGTGTTCTGTTAAACATAAGCAAAAGCCATACTGGAGATGTTGTTGAAAAATTTTAGAATATTTCAAGACAACCATAACCAGTCCTTAAACCCCATGGGGACTGAAAAACACAGCATAAAATTTGAAGTTAATTAATTGAGAAAGGAGCTTGTTGAGGTTTGTTGATTTTAAACAGCTTCAGAAGCTGAGATCTTTGGTTTCTTGAACTGTGCAGTAACTGTTTCCACAGGAACTCAGCCCAGCACCCATGTCGCTCATTGACAAAGCCACAACATAGAGATGGTGTGGGTGTTTAGAATCTCACAAGTTTCTGAATTCTTTCCATCTCTCTCTCTCTTTCATTTTCTAGCTTTCTCATTAAGGCATTACCCTGGGAATTGCTTGAATCAGAGGTAGCTTAAAGCCTTCCTTGACAATCTTAACCATTGTCTGCCTACACAGTGGTGCATTGGTTATCATTTCCCTCAATCAAGGCTGTGGAGAAGTAGCCTTAGCAAATATGAAATAGGTAAACAACTTATTGGTTTTATTTAATTTATGAACTGCCTAACTCCCAAACAACTTTGGGCAGCTTACAATAAAAACTAACTTAACAAAAAGAAGATGACGACCAGAAGAACAAAATACATAAAACCCCCTGAAGAAATCAAACCAAAATAAAGAAAAGAAAAACAAAAAAGGACCTCCATAATCACCCTGCCTCCAAGGCCTGGGAAACAACAAAAGTATAGGAGAGGTCATTCCAGAGGGCAGAAATTGGGACAAAGTAGATACACTTTTGGGGTCCCATTTTTTAATTGACAGCACTCAAATACCCAGAATTTTCCATTTATATTATTCTTGGAATCTTTGTAATAACTCTGTATGACATTCCAACTATTTATTTTAAAGGAAGAAAGGGATATACATATGTCCAAGTTATGTAGCTTGTGCAAAATGTTTTGTTTTAGTGAAATTAAAATTGGGACTGGGGAGCTGCTAGCTCATTACTGTTACCTGCTCCATCTCTCCTATTTTATGTTTGTTGCACATACAAAATAAGGGGGGGGGGTGTCATATCTAGATAATCTCCTTGCTATTTGTCATATGCATATTCAGTATATTTGCAGACACTTGTTCAGTGGAATAAGTATGATTCTATTTGAAAAAAAGCTGGGCTGAATAGAATGTGATGGATTAAGTAATAAGAACCAGTTTCACATTCTTCCTTTTAAACTCAGCCCTCCCACACAGAGTTTACACACAGTCTTTTATTCGACTTTGGCTTAGAGTGTTGCATGAATTCAATCACTATGATTTGTACACTACAATTCATGGCCTAGCATGTTGCATAAATCCAGTCACTAATGTTTTATGTAAAGTTACGGGCAGCCATATACAGTAAATCTATTTAATAAATTAATCAGTAAATAAATAATCACAGTTAAATAGCCATGTTATTCCAATCACAAGCTGCTTCTTCTGGGTGTGGAAGCACCATTGGGGATGGTGGGGATCATCCTTGGGAATCAAAAGAAATAATACAAAGAACATGTTTTTGTTGTGAAGCAAGAGGTGCCCTGTGGCCTTGACCCAGGATACACTCCTGATAGAAACTGGGGAACAGACAATTCTGATTTATGGCAGAAAAAGTCAATTCCCAGTTGTATAAAATGTTAAAAGGCCATCTCAGGATACCTCATATTGGGATCAGCAGGAAAACATTAGAGGAGACAATTTATGGTACCTAATTGTTCTGCAACCTATAAGCTAGCCTATTATTTGTAGATGTGGGACAATGTGTTGCCCTATCAGCAAGATTGCTAGCATCAGTGGAAACAGGTGCCTTCCTATCCTTGGCCTCAGGTTGCAAATACCTGGATTGGCCCAGGCACACAGCTGCTTTTTCTCCTTGAGAAAAGCAGCCAGTTCAAGCATGTCTGCAGAGCCTGAATTGAGTTCTGCAAAAATAGACAATATAAGGTGTTCCATTGCATCAAAACATTGAAAAGCACAACTGCTCCTATTGTACATCTTTTTCATGAAAGGTTCAAACATTGATTGGAATTTCAAATAAATAACTATAAATAACTAACAAGTTTGAAGAAAGGTCTTTGTAGAAGGGCTTTCACAATGGAGGACTTAGCTCTTTTGAACTATAAAAATTCCATATTGCTTTTAAGCAAGTATGTAGAACAAGAGTCTTCAAACTTGACAGCTTTAAGACTTATGGACTTCAACTCTCAGAATTCCTCCTCCAGTCATGTTAGCTCAGGAATTCTGGGAGTTGAAGTCCACAAGTCTTAAACTTGCCAAGTTTGAAGACTTTTGATGTAGAACATATTTCTTGGGTTATTGAGAAACTAATTAATTTTTTAAATTTGATTACAAATTAAAGTCTTCTTCTGAATGGCCTATGGCAGCATATGCATTTCTCTCCATTTCTCCTCACAACAGTTTTATGAGCTAGGCCAAGTTCAGGAAGATTCAGTGGCCTAAGGTCACACCTGGAGCTACATTGCTGAATGAAGAATCGAATACTTTTGTGATTATCCAACAGGCAACTGTTAACAATATTGATGTTCTGTTCAAATTTGAGGCATATAAATTGATGGTTTGGGGAAAATAATAGAAGATGTAAAAAAACTGTAATGGACAATCATCTTAAATGAATTCTGCATTATGTAGTCCCTGGTGTTCTCTGAGCTTATTTGCTTGCAAATATTTCATTACCCAATAATGCAATATTGTACTGCATTGCTAATACAAAACAATATTGTGTTACTAAACTATTTTTACAACTCCAAAGCTCCATTTTATAATATCTTATAATTGGAAGGATTACTCTGCCTAATGTCTACAAATAGTTTCAGGAAGAGAATGTATGTATTTCTTATATTTTAGTTAGAGATATAATAACACTTGAGAACAACCTCTTTTGATTTGTGTTTTGGTTGGATGAAAACTGTGCCAAATAGAGCTGTAAATTTTGATAATGAGGACAACATACCTGTATCTGTAGTAGGTTGCAATGCTCAGATATGCAGGGTTACAAAATTTATGCCAGATAGAGCAAGAAAAGTTTTGCAATTTTCACATACTGGGCGTTGTTTTTTTCTGCAATTGTGGCTAAAAGCAGATCTCACACTTCTATAAATCAACAGAGCCCAATTTGATATAAAATTTCCTTTTTTTCTCTCATGAATGACATTGCAGTGATGTGTCAATATGTATCTCAAAAAAAAAAAAAAGGCAGGAAATCACCTGAATATCTGCATAATCAAGAATTCAGTTTATGACCTGTACCTTTTCAGCTTCAGAGGATGGAACCTAATCTATATTCTTCACCCCATTCTTTTAGCTCAAGAAGAATATAGTAGTCGGTCTCTTAAGAAATGTCATGTTCTCCTCATTTTCTTGAAGTGCAGGATCTGCTTTTTTCAGATTGACCAAATGTTGATCTGTTGACTGCAACAGGTATAAACCAGCTGGCTTGTTGATGAGCCAAGAGAGAGTGACTGGCGTGAAATCATCCAGCTGGCTTTCAAGGGATTAAGATGGGACCAAAATTCAGTCTCCTGGTTTTTAGGTGCCTTTTTTCCCCTCCTGACACACTTAATCTCTTCTCTGAGACCAAATATCAGCAAATATCTGTTTTGCCATTTGCATTGATTCTGATCCTTTTACATTTATGTTTCTTCATTGTGGAAATTTCAATACTACTTCCTCTTGCTGCTGTTATGGGTGATGAGACAGGATCAAGGAGATTCCTGAAGCATGCTTGGAAGAGCTACAGGGGTAGGTCAAGATACTGGACATTTATCCATGAGATTGCTAGCCATTGGTCTTGACTCAATGGCATGTAATTAATTCTCTATGCAAAAAAAACACAAAACGAACATGGATTGGATTAGATGATCTTTAAGGTTAAGAACAGAATAACAGAGTTGTAAGGGACCTTGGAGGTCTTCTAGTCCAACCCACTAGTCAGGCAGGAAACACGTACCATTTCAGAAAAAATGGTTGTCCAATTTCTTCTTAAAAACTTCAAATGTTGGAGTATTCATAACTTTTGGCTTAATGGTTTTCACTGTCAGAAAATTTCTTCTTAGTTCTAGGTTGCTTCTTTCCTTGATTAGTTTCCATCCATTGCTTCTTGTCCTGCCTCCAGGTGCTTTGGAAAATAGCTTGACTCCCTCTTCTTTGTGGCAGTCCCTGAGATATTGGAACCCTGACATCATGTCACCCCTAGTCCTTCCTTTCATTAAATTAGACATACTCAATTGCAGCAACTGTTCTTTATAGATACTCTCCAACTATGATTTGAACATTCCTCTCCCCTTTTCCTTCTGAGCTGGTCTAAACTTATTAGCAGAAGAGCCCAAGAAGTATGATGTGGCACTGAGGAACGTGAACACACCCTACAATTACTCAGGTGTCATGTTGTGGTACGAACTGCATTTTAGAGACAATGTAATTGTGCTACAGGACAATGAAATGATTACAGGGAAGGGTGCCTCCACTCGACTAATTAAGGCATCTTTACACTGTTTTTTTTTTATTTTGGTGCTGAAAAAGAAAGAGGCAAATTCTCAGAAAATGTGCAAGGCACTTCTACTGTTCTTCATTTTTTAAAAATTTGTGTACAGTACTTAATTTTTTCACTTCTATTAATTCCTAATCTGCATAGTATTTTCAGTGTGACTTACATTGCCAAAGGATTCTAGCTCATTACATGCTGAAAGTTTTCTATTTCCTCCATGGCATCTCTTGGTAGAGATGGGAAAGATTCCAATCTGTAGCTTCTGGTATGTATAGAGGTGTGTTTTCTACCCTGGTGTATTTTAACGCAACTCCTACTGACTGTGCTAGGAATCATGGAAGTTGTAGTTCAACATACTTGGAATATATGAAAGGGAAAGACTGCTTAATAGTAAATGAAAATTTAAAAAGAAATGAAAAACGAGATACTCTTTGGAAGATGCATTCAAACATTCAATTTGAGGAAGTTAATTAAGGGCTTTTCAAATCAGGATCTCCCTACCAGTTCACAAAACTCACACCAGTTTTTGCTTCATGCTTTGACTGGGAAAACTTGAAGCAGGAAGTGTGCTGCTGTAAGGTTGGAGAAAACCTGTGCTACATAGATTAAAATGGGTGTTAAACTCAATTTCATTGAGGGCCTCATCAGGGTTGAGTTTGACCATGAAGGGCTTGGGTGGGCATGGCCAGCTTAATGTCACTCATGTCAGGGGCACTGTCAGCATTCCAGAAAACCACAACTCCAACAAATAACTCCAAGATGGACATCCTCTCCAAGTTTCTTTTTATTAGAGTAGTAAACTGGCACATCTGGGAAATCCCAAATCTGAAATTCCTGAGTTTCCTTGCAATATGTAAAAGATTATAAATCTACCCCCTGCACCCCTCATTGCATCACATGCCTGAATCACCACCCGTCCCAGCTTGAGATGTCCTCTCAACCAGGTGCAGAAATAATATGACCTTGACTTAGAAGAAGAACACTATTATCTCTAACCACATACACTCCAAAAAATTCCCCCCTCCCATTTTCCCAGACTCAAGAATGTGGCAGTGTGGAAGCATATGGTACTAATATGGCTTCCAAAGCTGACAGGCACCTATAGTGGCCCAAGTGCTCTGCCAGTGAAAACGGGCTCCAAAGCTCCATTTCCAGCTGTGATGGCCTCCTACAACCCTCTTCCAGCAAAAACGGAGCTCAGGAGGGCTCTGTTTCCAGCTGCAACGGCTACTGCAACCCTCTGCCAGTGAAAATGGATCTCTGTTTTTGCTGGCTGAGGTACTGTGGGCGATCCTTCGCTGTTTCCAGGGTGGCCCCATGAGCCAGAACTTAGCACCCCATTGACCGGATTTGGCCCATGGCAGGGGTGGGATTTAACCAGTGTTACTACTGGTTGTTTTATATGCGCCTGATACATGCTGTACGTGCATGTAAAACAATTGCAAAAAACATCAGCTGTGCCTTCTGGACAGCAGACAAGCGCTGTGCGTGGGTGTGCAGCATTTGAAAATCCTCTTTTCTGCTTTTTCAACCTCAGCTGTGCTGCACAAAGCAGCTGAGGTTGAAAGGGCAGGAAATAAAGGACAGCCAAGAGCCTGGGTGAGCGGGTAGGCCAAACAGACGACCAAAAGGTTGTTGCACCGAACCGGTTTGGTGTCCGCTGCTCTTCAGAGCTACCAGTTCTATAGAACCGGGCTGAAGTAGTAGTATCCTACCCTGTGGTGGGATTCAAATTTTTTTACTACCGATTCTGTGGGCATGACTTGGTGGGTGTGGCAGAGGAAAGATACTATAAAATCTTCAATCAGAGGTGGTATTTGCCAGTTCTCCGAACTACTCAAAATGTCTGCTACTGGTTCTCCAGAACTGGTCAGAACCTGCTGAATACCACCTCTGATCCCACCCCTGGCCCATGGGCCTTGAGTTTAATACCCCTGGATTAAAGTATCATTGGAAGTGTATATGTATTTCTTGCTCAACCAAACCCTGCTGAAACCATTAGTTTATTCATGAGGGCATTGCACAAATTCATTTATCATCCTGTGAGATTGCAGCTCTCAAAACTGGACGAACCCTGAGTTAATCTGTATTGCACTTGACCACTTCAGGAGAAAACTTCCCTTTTCTGTAGCAACAATTTTATGCTCATCATAAAATATGTAATATTTAAAAGGAGTTTTTAAAGTACCACAAAGGCAGTAGTCTCAATTCAGCTTTTGTTTCTGGAACTAAAACAACAATCCATTCTTTTCCAGGGAAGTCTTGCTGTCAAATACTCATTCTGCGGGACATTCTTCTGACTTTAAGGTTGTGAAGTACTTATTTCAAATCTTGTGGAGCAAAATATATTTGCTACATGAGGCCAGTATTTCTCTACCTTGGCAGCTTTAAGATGTGTGCACTTCAACTTCCAAGATGCTGACAAGGGAATTCTTAAGAGTTGCCAAAGTTGAGAAATAGTTGCAACTTCATGTTACCTTTTCATTTGATCTTCTCTAAGTTCAACAGATCCAGCTCTTTTCTAGTTTCTTTGTAGGACATATTCTCCAAGCCTCATAACAACTTCAGCACTATCTCTGGAGCTTTCCCATTTTATTGACAACAAACTACTGTATTGTCCCTAGAAATGGGTGAGTCTTCCCGAAGAGAATTCATCAAAGCCGAATTGAATTTTCTTATCATTTAGGGGTACCTCTATTAATGAAGAATTGCATTAAAGTTTCAACTACTGCATTATACTGTGAATGACACTTGGCTTAATTTCTACTCTCCCCTCCCTCCACATTCTTTTCATTTATGCTATCAGTTCAAGGTCTTCCATCTTCTGTTTTTGTTTCTGATTTTTCCAAACCAAATGCACTGCTCTCTGTTCATTTGATGAAATTCATTGTGCCAAGATCATCTTGAATTTTCTTTCTGTCTAGTTCAATAGGGAAGTTTAGTTTTGTATAGTGTAGAACATTTAGCTAAAACTCTTACCCCTGACATGCTATACTTTTATTTGCATAGAATTTTATTTTTTGCTTAAAAGGTAAAGGTTTCCCTCGCACATATATGCTAGTCATTTTGGCTTCTAGGGGGTGGTGCTCATCTCCATTACAAAGCCGAAGAGCCAGCGCTGTCCAAAGATGTCTCCATGGTCATGTGGCAGCATGACTAAATGCCAAAGGCGCACAGAACACTGTTATCTTCCCACAAAAGTGGTCCCTATTTTTCTACTTGCATTTTTACATGCTTTTGAACTGCTACATTGCCAGAAGCTGGACAAGTAACGGGAATTCACTCCATTACATAGTGCTGGGGATTCGAACCGCCAAACTGCCGACCTTTCTGATTGACAAGCTCAGCATCTTAGCCACTGAGAACTAATTTATAACTCTTCTTCCTGATTTACTAAATTTCTGTGTGTAGGGCAGGGATGTCAAACTCAAGGCCAATGGGCCAGATGTGGCCCTAGAAACAGCGAAGGACCGGCCCGTGGTGCCTCTGCTAGTGGAAGTAGCTACTGAATTAGATCTCTTAATAAAAAGCTTTGTACCATTTTGCTCTGAGCTCCTTTGGAATAGGCTTCAAGGGGCTGATCAAACAGGTTTATCAAGTGGCGCAGGCAATTTATGTGAATACTGTAGATGTTGTTGTAGGGTGAAACTCTCCACAAAAGCTGGGCAGACTTTCTTGAGTAACAGTCTCAGAGAAAGCAAAGTATGCAGGGGAGGGCAGGGGGAAGGCAGTGCATGGCTTCATTATGTTCAATGCTGGAAAAGAAATTTTGCATTTTAAGTGATTTGGATGTCAGCGGAATCTGTTTTTTTAAGCATTAAAGGCTTCCCCCTCTTATCTTTATGACTTTAGCAACATTCCCATTTATGTTAGCTTCTTACTAACTGATTATTTCCCTCCCCCCTAGGTTTTGGATTGTAATACAAATTTAGTATCTATCTATCTATCTATCTATCTATCTATCTATCTATCTATCTATCTATCTATCTATCTCTACACACATGCACAATTGTGTTCTTCCCATAGCCCTTGGAGCTGTGGGAATATGGTGCCATTAAAGAAGGCTAGATTCAGTAATGAGTCTTGGCACCTCATGCAAAGTTCTTCCTTGAGAAGTTCTGAATTTGCTCACTGATATGAAACAGATTGAAAATGTATATACTGTAGGAAGATGGAATCTATGTTTGTTCCTGAAAATGAAAATCAAAAGGCATCTCCCTCTCTCTTAGAGAACAATTGATTAGGAAGTGCTCCTCCTTTATTTTATACCTCTTGGATAACTTCCATGAACCAATCAGCCTTCCCAATTACTGCCTGTCCAACATGAGTTTTCATATCCTGTTATCACCAGCCAGCATGTTGATGATGGCTTACACAGCCATGCTTCTTGAAGATACTGGAGGTTGTAAGTTATAGTCCATCACATCTGTAGAGTACCAGGTAGGGAACAACATATTTCATTCACTTAACAACATGACACTCTGTCAGGTCCAATTTAGATTTATATATTTTAGCTTAATCAGATATACTTCACGCTTATGTGTTTCATTGTACACAAAAATATGAGCACCATAGTGGATCTTGTCCATCATTCCATTCCCACAATGGCCAATCTAGAAGTCTTGAAAATGACTACTAAGGAAATGGCATGCACTTCAGCACACTCATGCGTTCATGTTTCTGAGCTACTGGTATTCAGATAGCTGACTGCTTTACTAATTTTTGTAAAATTATCTTCCATTTGGTTTAATTTGTTTTGAAATGATGTAGCCATCTAACATAGAAACCTAGTGTGGAAGAGACAGTTTAAACCATTGGCTTTAGCTAATTGCTCAGTTAGTGAAGGATCTAGTGCATCTCTAAAAATATCTATCTATCCAACATTTATTTGAACATATCTAGGTAAGGGAAGAGATGTGATAAATTCATAATTGATTCTTTTGATTTTTAATAAGTTTTTTTTCTAACATTCAGTTAACATCTGTCTTCCTGCTACTTGAATCTATTGTTTCATATCCTGTGTTTTAGGATCACAGAGGTTATGGGCCTCCGTGTGACATTGTGCTTTCCTTCTCAATAATCTATTCTGAAAACATTACATTTTCTCAACTGCTTTGTGTAGGATTTAATTTCCAGGCCTTTGATCATTCCTGCTCTTGTTCTTCACACCAACTCCGGATGTCTGGACCTTCTTAAAACGTGTTCATGTCCAAGCTTGAGTGGAACTGCTTCTTCCTGTTGTCTGGAAACAGTGCTACTCTTGATATATCCCAAATCCCAAATTTGCCTTTTTAGCAACCACATCACACTGCAAACTATGAGCTTGGTCACAAAGATGCCTTCATAATCATTGTTCTGCTGTGTTCCTGCATCATTGTTTTGGTTTTTATGTTATACGGACGGCTTAAGTACTCTTTAATAGTATTTCAAGTAAGATGGTATTTTTGCTGTTATGTGGCACCATCCAACAGCACCTTAACAAGTGCAAAGTCATCCGTTATTTCTGAGTTGGAGAGCCAACTCATTGTAGTTATTAAAGGTGCTAGGCTAGAAGCTGGGAGTCTGTGAGTTCCAATCCTAACAGAGGTTGACTGGGTAACTTTGGGCTTTTTAGGTTCTCTCAGCCTTAGAGAAAATGTAATGGCAAATCACTACTGAAAATATTACCAAGGAAGTTGCATGAGCTTGTCCATGTAATCATGAGAATCAAAACTGACCTGAAGGCACAGGAAACAATGTAACAACAACAAAACATTTTTGAAGTGTCTAGGAATGACTGGGAAGAGAACACATAGTCAGAGAAGGAGTTGGCATTGGAGATGGTACCTCAGCTCCCCAACTATGAAGATATTTTAACAAACCAAATAAAATAAAATAAATAAAAATAAAAAATATTTATTTGCAGGATCCAATCTGAGTTAGTCACTGGGACCGGAGGTTTATTCTACATGTGTTTCAGGGTAATGTTGCAGGACCCAATCTGAGTCACTCACTGGGACCAGAAGTTTATTTTTCCAAGCTTTGGGGCTTGTGCTGGAGCCCATCCTCATGGAACTTCTTTCTCCCCAAAATATGTGTGTGTGAGTGAAGTTCCCTAAGGATGGGCTGTAGCACAAGCCCAAAAGCTTGGAAAAATAAACTTCTGGTCCCAGTGAGTGACTCAGATTGGGTCCTGCAACATTATCCTGAAACACATGTATTTGCTTTCATTGCAAGATATTTACTTGTTCATCTTTCTTTTTCTTTTTTTTGTAAAGGAAGCTAGGAGAGGGACCTTTGGGGGGGAGAATCAAGGGATGTGTGTGGGGACATATTATTTTTGTGGACACTTCACCACTACTCTTGTATTAGCAGATATGTCTGATAAGATCGACTTTGACATTTGCATTGCCAAATCTGTGGCCTTTTGTGCCTTTTTCCAGAACAGTAATTTCTTCACTGATTAAATACACCATTTAAAAGCCAGTTAACCCCCAAAGAACAGGTGTTTGACCAAAGTGAAAGAACCTGTTAATCCCGTCCTTGATGTATGTAATAGAAACTTTGACTTAGTCATCAGCAGTAGAGGATTTCCAATACACATAAATTTATGCATGCACACTTCTTGCTAAGAAGCGGGCAGATACTGGTATTTGTGCAAAGCATCCACTGAAGTGGAAGATCAAGTACAACCAGTTGATGTGAGACAATTAAACTTGGCATTTTTCCATTAAAACAATTCTTATATTGATGGAGATTAGAGGAACTAATGAAATGCGAGCAGCTAAACCTTAATTAATCTGAAAAGAAAGAAAAGAAAAGAAAAAGAAAGGAAGGAAGGAAGAAAAAGAAAGAAAGAAAAGAAAGAAAAAAAGAAAAAGAAAAAAAAATCCTATAATATAAGATGTTTGGTTTAGGTAAGAGTCACATCTTCAGCTCTAGAGAGGCAGCATTCACAATGGTCAATGTAGTTGGGCCATGTACACTCAAGTTTGTGAGCTATTGCTGTGCAGCTCTTCATTCTATTTTGTATCTGAACCAGAAGTCAGGAGTACTGTAGCACTTTTTCAGATCAGCTAATTTTTATGAAAAAGCATATGCGTTCATGAACTACATGAAAACCTATGCCTTTTAATGAAATTTGTCATATAGGAAACTATGATTATCAGAATCCAAAGGATTCAGGAAATTAATCCTTTTTATATTTATATTTATATATTTTAGTAGTATCACTCAGCTTTTGGAATCCAGTAGTCTCTATTAAAGCTCCCATTGAAAATAAAGAGGCATAATTTTAAATGACCTCCTAAAGGAAAATATTTGTAGCTCAGGGTTGATATGAGGGGTCCTTGGTGCACCAAGGAGCACTGATAATATTACCTAGTTTGGGTAATGAAATGTTTAAAGTAACCTCATTGATTATATGGAATATATGGCATTCCCCGGAGTCTTGTCCAATGCTAGCATTCAAAAGCATCAATGGTCTTCCTGTGTTGCTTCTTCAAAGACCAACATTCACTTTCATAGTGTTTCACAGGGGATATCATTCCTTGCATAACTCTGATCTCTGTAGGTAGAGATATATCATAGCATCTGAATATATTTTCTAAAAAAAATTAAAATCTAAATCAATCTAGTTTAACTTAAACATATCGATTTAATGTAATCAATTTATAAGATGCCTCAATTATTGTAGCAGTTCTAGGCAGCCTTTGACAAACAACAGCAACAAAGAAAATATTCAGCGCTAAGCTTAACACCCTGCATTTGGAGAATAATCAGCATAAATCCAAACAATTGGTCTCAAAAAGTGTGGTTACAACTCTCCCTGCTGTCCCATGGTGTGCTGAAAGAGTCAGGCCTTCTCAAGAATTGGGGCCATCTGGACTTGAAGGGCAGAGGTGGTATTCAGCAGGTTCTGACCAGTTCTGGAGAACTGGTAGCGGAAATTTTGAGTAGTTCGGAGAACCGACAAATACTACCTCTGACTGGCTTCCTGAGTCCCAGCTGATCGGCTGGGTCTTCTTTTGTTACCCTGCACAGGAGAATGGAGCAGGAAAGCAGGTTAGTGGGGTGTGAAGGGAATGGGATTTTATGGTAATCTTCCTCCAGAAATGGGGAGGGAATGGGGATTTTGCAGTAACCTTCCTCCAGGAGATAATGGAGATTTTACAGTATCCTTCCCCTGCCATGCCCACCAAGCCACGCCCACCAAACCTCAGCTACCAAGCCACACCCACAGAACCAGTAGTAAACAAATTTGAATCCCACTACTGGTGGAGGGGTTGGGACTGTGCCTGAGGCAAGAATGGCCACAGAGAAGACCTGTGTCCAAGGCCCACCGAACTAGCTTTGTTTTAATGATGGAAATTTAATGATGGAATGATGAAGCATTCTGACCCTGCAGAATTTACTAATTGGCCAAAAGCAATCTATAAAGAGAAATATAAATGTTGCTGGTTTGTAATTAAATCCCAACCTAACATAAAAATGAATTCCAGCTGACTTCCTGTCCTTCTCCTCACCCTTTATAGATACACAAAACAGCATGCACAAAAAAGGGAAGTCTGTCAAGGAAAAATCAGTGTAATGATGGTAATGATTCTTTTCCTATGCATACAAGGCTCTATGGAAAAACTGTGCTTAGGGAGGCTTTTTCTAACTGTTCTTCTCTTAGTTTAGAAATTTAAAAAGTAGAGAGTTTATTCAAAATCTGGACAGCTTCTCGGGGAGGAAAAGTGCAAACTAAGCCAAGACCTAAGCAGTTGGTATGGAATCAGCTGAAGAAACCCTTTAAAGCGTTTGAAGACAGGTGGAGGGAGACATTTGTCCTGTGGTTGGAAGGGATACTCATTTTCATTGGTACACCCAGAATTTTCTGTGTTCACCTACTAACATCTGATGTTTTCCAGATGTATTGGACACCAGATGAAATGGCAGTTGTGTAGAGGATAATGGAATAGCATTCATCTGCAGATAAACAATTTGGGAATATTGACTTCAGTTGTCCATTATCTGTAATTCTTTAAAAAAATTTCCTGCCATGTTGACACTCTTGATGAGACAGACTGAACCCGGGACATTTTGTATGCCCTCTGCCCCCCTCCTTTGCTTGTCCTTGAAGAGCCCTTGACAGCCACATTGAAACAAATGGACAAATAACGTGCTGTAGCATAAGACAGTGAATGAAGGAGCTAAAACACATGCCCATATTTTATTTCTCAATGACTTTGACCCTTGCTGGAGCTCCAGCAGTCCAATACCAGTGACTTCATAGTGGTGACTTTTGGATAAAGGGAACCATTGATATGGCCTCTGCTGTCTTTTAATGCCGCCGTGATGGAGAGAGTATAACAGTTTCCAGCCTGGCAATGACATCAAGAGCCATTGTAGCTCCATCAGCTCTGTAATCCAGCCTTGGCACCTCCATCTAAACTAGGGGTGTCCAACCTTGGCAACTTTAAGACTTGTGGACTTCAACTCCTAGAGTTCCTCAGCCAGCTGGCTGAGGAACTCTGGGAGTTGAAGTCCACAAGTCTTAAAGTTGCCAAGGTTGGACACCCCTGATCTAAACCGTTCATTTTTAAAATGCATACTGAACTCCATTTAGATTGCCCATTCCTGCCAGTCTACCACCAACTTCTTGCCTCCAGAGTCACGTTTAGCATTTGCATGCTAAAATGTTTTGTTTACTCCCTGGTACCTTGACTTAAAATATTTCCATAAACTAGACTGTAAAAGCACTGTGCTCACCTAGGAAAGAAGTGACAACATAGGAAAAATAAATGACATACTCTTTCTCCCCCAGTCTTCTGGTTTTGTCCAAGTTAGGAAGATGCACGCTCTGAGTTTAAACAATATAAATCTCCCTTGAGGAGAAATGCTGCATTTTAAAGAGATTGTGGCAAAAGCCACAACATTTAGCTTCTGAGAAACTCAGCTTTTAGAGAACAAAAAATACATTTATTTCCCTCATGGTAAATATGGTGTACTTGTGGCAGGCCCTGAAAAAGAATAATCTGCCTGTTTATCTGAAGCAGCTCCAGGTTGCACAAGGCCCAGTAATTTCAGAAAATGCGTGGTCTTGCGGCCTCCAAAAAGAGTGGGAAAGCAAGCCTAGTTTTTGCACACTTTCTAGAGGGCCTTCTTGCATGACTTCCAGAGAGTCCCGAGGCCTGGCATGTCATCCGAAATGACATGGCATGTCAGAGGTTTGCCTTTATTCAGTTAGGAAGATTGGAGTGGCTTAAGATCAATAAACAAACTTATGGAGATTATCATTTTTCTATAAACTGTCTTATTTTGCAGTACTGTATTATAGTCACCTTACCTGAGTATTATGGGTTTCTTTTATTCCATACTTTGATTGTGTGTATGATATGTTTTTCTATCCCATTCTTGGTGTGAGATTCTAGACAGCCACTCACAATCACAGATATAGGAAGTGAGGCATTGCGTGTGGCGTTACACTAGGGATGTCAAACTCAATATCATTGAGGGCCACATCAGGGTTGTGTTGGACCTCAGGGTGGCTGGGGGGCCATGGCCAGGATGGGGGTAGCCAATTTGACGTCACTCATGTCAGGGGGGCCTGTGATGGCCCAAATGCTCTGCTAGGAAAAACAGGCTCCCAAGCTCCATTTTCGGCTGCGATGGCCTCCTGCGACCCTCTGCCAGCGAAAACAGAGCTCTGGGAGACTGGATGTGATCCTCCCGAATTCTGTTTTTGCTGGCAGTGGCACCACAGGCCGGTCCTTTGCTGTTTCCAGGGTGGCCTCGTGGGCCAGATCTAAGCACCCTGTGAGCCAAATCCTACCCCCGAGCCTTGAATTTGACAACAGCATTTAGTAGCACAAAAACATCTTCCTGTGCAACTGCCAGCTTCAGAGAAG
Organism: Hydrophis major; assembly: GCA_033807585.1. NCBI lineage: Eukaryota > Metazoa > Chordata > Lepidosauria > Squamata > Elapidae > Hydrophis > Hydrophis major. Next base: position 32,742,845 of record CM066328.1, read on the forward strand.
GAATTTTTTCCCCTCAGGGGTCTGTCAGAGAGGAAGAGGAGAAATGACCCAAATAATTATCTGTCCCATCAATTAATCTTTTTGTGTTATAAAAATAAATCATCCTAATACAAAAGTGAATGAAATGTCACTTTAGGTTTGACCCTCAAAATGGATAATATTAGATGCGATGAGAAAAAGATTTTTTTTAAATTTATTTGATTTGTCAATTGCTTACAAGATAATGGGTATAAGTATATACATAGTTATGAATACATGAAATGGGTACATATAAGAAAAAAAAAGAAACAATAGGACAGGGACGGTAGGCACATTGGCGCGCTTATGCACGCCCCCTACAGACCTCTTAGGAAAGGGGTGAGGTCAATAGTAGAAAGTCTACGGTTAAAGTTTTGGGGGTTTGGGGAAGAAACCACGTAATCAGGTAGAGTATTCCAGACATTGACCACTCTGTTGCTGATGCTGTATTTCCTGTAATCAAGTTTTGTGCGATTAACCTTGAGTTTGTATCTATTGTGTGCTCTTGTGTTGTTATGGTTGAAGCTGAAGTATTCATTGGCAGGTAGGACATTGCAATGTATGATTTTATATACCATACTTAGATCAGACCGAAGACGGCGTAATTCAAGGTTTTCTAGGTCTAGAATTTCAAGTCTGGTGGCATAAGGTATTCTACAACGAGTAGAGGAGTGGAGAACTCTTCTTGTGAAATATTTCTGGACTTTCTCAACTGTGCTAATATCAGATACATAATGTGGGTTCCAGACTGATGAGCTGTAATTGAGAATTGGTCCAGCAAATGTTTTGTATGCTCTAGTTAGTAGTGTGATATTACCAGAGAAAAAGCTACGGAGGATTAGGTTAACAACTCTTAATGTGTTTTTGGCTTAGTTACAGTGGGCTCTAGCACTTAGATCATTAGAGATGAGTATTCCAAGGTCCTTTACAGAGCTTGGCTCATCAACAAGATCTTCACTATTCAGCTTGTATTTTATTTTCTATTTTTTTTGCCAATATGTAAGACAGAGCATTTATTTGTTGAGATTTGAAGTTGCCATCTGTTTGACCATTCTGATACATAGTCAAGGTCTTTTTGACTATGAACTTTTTGCAGGGTAGCATTATTGTCTGTGGTATTGAACAGCTTTACACCATCAGCAAAAATAACGCAGTTGCTCTTAATATGATCACGGAGGTCATTTATGTAGAATATGAAGAGAGCTGGTCCTAGAACACTGCCTTGGGGGACACCACTATTGACAGGTACAGAATTTGATAGGACACTTCCAATTTTGACCATTGGTTGTCTGTTGGACAGGAATGCTTCTATCCAGTTTTGCAGTTGTCCAGAGATACCATAAGATTTTAGTTTTAGGAGTAGTTTGTCGTGTACCACTGAATCAAAGGCTTTACAGAAATCTATGTAGATTGCGTCTGTTGCTTTGCCCTGATCGAGTTGTGTAGTCCATATGTTTTTGCAGTGTAAGAGTTGCAGATTACAGGATTTTCCTGAAACCAAATTTTTTTTTAAAACAAATTTTATTAATTTTACAAAAAACAATACACAATCGCATAACAACTTGAAAAATCTTTTCTAAAAAAAAAAAAACAATTAAAGAAGAAAGCCAATAGAACATATAAAATAACTCCAAATTGTAATATCAATATTTACATTATCTATTTAACTTCATATCTTATCCAGACTTCTCCTTTTATCCAAATTATATTTCTTGCTTTTTAAAATTTTATTGCCTTTCATAAACATACAAAACACAAAACATAAACAAAACTAAAACATCTTTTCTGAAGGCTGCCTGATCCCGGGTTGAAACTCTTCACACAGACACAAATTCAAACATCATATTCACTTTATATATCCTTCCATATCTTATTATCATTTTCTTTTTTTTTTTTTTACAAACCAATTTTATCAATTTTACAAAAACAGTGCACAAACAATCAAGGCATAACAGCTTATAAATTCTTTTCTAAAAAAAAAAAAAAATAATTAAAGAAGAAAACCAATAGAACATAATGATTCCAAATTATAATATCAATATTTACTTTATCTATTTAACTTCATATCTTATCCAGACTTCTCCTTTTATCCAAATTATATTTCTTGCTTTTTAAAATTTTATTGCCTTTCATAAACATACAAAACACAAAACATAAACAAAATTAAAACATCTTTTCTGAAGGCTGCCTGATCCCGGGTTGAAACTCTTCACACAGACACAAATTCAAACATCATATTCACTTTATATATCCTTCCATATCTTATTATCATTTTCTTTTCTTTTTTTTTACAAACCAATTTTACAAAAACAGTGCACAAACAATCAAGGCATAACAGCTTATAAATTCTTTTCTAAAAAAAAAATAATAATTAAAGAAGAAAACCAATAGAACATAATGATTCCAAATTATAATATCAATATTTACTTTATTTATTTAACTTCATATCTTATCCCAGCTTCTCCATTTCATCCAAATTATTTCTTGTTAATTAAAATTTTATTGCTTTTTATCAAAAAATATATATAACAAAACCTTTATATATCCTTCCATATCTTATTACCATTTTCAATAACATTCTTTGTCTGTTCTATTTCCAACTATCCATTCATCTTTTTTCTTTTACTATACTTCTCCTATACACTAATTGGAGTGACGCCTTTAACTCATTACCCTAACTTAAAAGTACTTCATATAACACTTAATTTATCTTGGGATTCTGTTTAGTAGATTATAAAATTACACAGTAAATTTTATACTCTAAATACACATATAAAAACACAATCTTATATACCTTCCAGAATCCCCCTTTTATCCTTAATTAAATTCACCCATTGTCTCTGAATAAACTTTTTTTCTTTAGATCTTGCTTCCCACCATTAAGGCTTCTCCTCCCCCCCTTTCTCTCTTGCTTATTCTTCTCCTTGCCCTTTTTACCCCTTTGTCTCTCCTCCTCCCTTTTCTTACTCCCTTTCCTTTGCTTTCTAACCTTGCATCCACCTTTCCTCTCATTTTTCTCTTTTTTGGTTGTTTTTTCAAATCTTAAAATCCCCTTTTTCTTATCCTCTTTCTCGTCCTCTCCGGAAAAAACCCATTGTTCATCAAAGATGGCTTCTTGTTCCTCTTCTTCTTTGTCCCAGTCATTCTGTTGCATAATCAATTTTTCATAAGTATATAACGCCATTTCTAAAAATTGAAGTATCTTTTCCATCTTGTTCTTCCTTTTTATATTTTTGATATTCAGTCTTTAGTTCATCCACAAGCGATGCCATCCTGAAAAGAGAAACTTTCCCCAAAACAACCACCCAAGTATTTTTAATCAAAAATAATTCAAAAAAAGTTCCAAAAGTTTATATTTTTCTTCTTTCTTCTATTTCTTTTTCTGGGGTTACTGTTTAATCAAAGAGGTCCAATTACCTTGTATCTTTCTTTGAGATTCTAGGCAATCTCCTCCTTTTTCCACTTCTGCTCCAATTTTTTTCCCTCTCCCTTTCCACTTGCAACATCAATTTTTAAATGATCAGAAATCCATACCTCTAATAAGGGTTTTCCAATTTCTTAAATTTTTAAGTCCAATGTCCAAGAACTCTTTTGTCCCTTAACTTCAACTTTCAGAATAATTCACCTTCAGTGCCCAAACAAATTTCAAATCTTCATCTACTGTTTCCATGGGGTGGGAGAGTGAAGAAAAAAAAAGTTCCCTTTAACAGCTTCTCCGCCGCTTTCGATCTTCTTAGGGATACAATGTATCCTCCAGCAATTCAAACAGTTCAATTCCAATGAATTTAAAAGATGTTGATTGACCCGGCTCAGCCAGCACTTTCACTTTTCTTGCTTCCTCCAGCACAATCTTACCTGGTTGCTGGCTTCTTCGTGGCAGCCATTGCTGACCGCCGCTCCACTACCTTGGGAAAAAGGGGTTTTTCCAGATGAGGAGGGGGTCTGTGGCACCCCCAAACCCCTGTCTGGCTCCCCGCTCTCTTCGGCTGTCCCTACAGGGTAGCCATATCCCCCTGACCCATTTGGATCGGGGGTACCTTGGCGGCAAGCACAGCAGGAATCGCGAAAGGTCGCGAATTCCTGCTGCCACCGAAGCCACGCGGAACCGGAAACCCCTGAAACCAAATTTTTTATTGGAGAGTAGGTTGTTTGTCTCTAAGTGGAGGATAATGGATTGGTTAATAATTGATTCCATCACTTTACAGGTGATGCAGCATAAGGAGATTGGTCTGTAATTTTCAACTAGGCTGGGGTCTCCCTTTTTGAAGAGGGGGATGACCGTGGCTTGTGACCATAGTTTTGGCAAGGAGCTGGTCCTGAAAGCTTTTCAAAGATTATGCTTAGAGGTTCGGCTATGGCAGTGGATAGCTTTTTTAAGAAATAGGCACATATTCCATCCGGTCCAATAGATAGAGATGGTTTTAGATTGCGTAGTGCTTTTTCAACATTGCCTTCTGTAAAATTGATATGTATTAGATCGTTGTAGTTGTCTGTGGTTCAGCTAGGAAATACCGGGCATGATCCATTGCTGTTTACAAATACTGAGCCAAAGAATGTGTTAAAGATGTTGGCTTTAATGGTGTCGTCGTTGCAGTCTTTACCATTAGGTCTTATCAAGGGTGGGATGGACCTTGAGTCTTTTAGTTTGTTGTTTACAAAATTGTAAAAAGTGTGGGTGGAATTGGTGCATAGAAGGTTTTCCTCTTGTTTTATGTGATTATTGGTGCATTCAGTCTTTATCTGGTGGCATAAATTTTTGTATCGGCTTTTGAAATTGGCAACATGACCAGATTTGTTTTTCCGACAGAGTGATCTCTTTTTGGATTGAAGTTTCCTTATTGTTATGGGTAATCTGTTTTTTGTTTTTGTTTTAGGAGTTGTTGTCCGTACATATAGTTTGATGACTCTTTTGACTTCAAGTAAAAATATTTTGTAATGGTCTTCAACAGTATTGCATCCAGTGAATAGAGATTGCCAATCAAGGGATGAGAGATCATTGTCTATAAGATCATAGATGCCTTTTTTGAAGTTATAATTGGGGATTACATCATTGTGATGATTTTTGTTTGGGCGTATGTTGAGAAAAAAGTCAATCATATTGTGGTCACTGCTGAAAAAGTGTTCTTTAGTTTGTATTCTGTAAATTAAATTCAAACTATTGCAGAAGATGAGATCGAGGCAGTTGTTTATCTAGTGTTGTTGGTTACTAGTGGTTCCAGTCCCAGATTTGTAACAGCATTGTAGAAGGTTGTGTGTATGGGTTCAGTTGTACATTCATTTAGGGTCCAGTCAATTCTGTTCACGCTCAACAACTTCTCTGATGAGGATTGGGATATCATTATTTGTCTGGCTTATGTTTTTTTATGGATTGGGTTGTGGTTGTTGGGTAGAGATGTGGTTTGTAGCTATTGGATGTTCAGGTTTTTGCGTTGTGTCTTTTTTTTCAAGGTTAAATAATCTTTCTTTTAAGGCGTCCAGGGATGCTACTATGGTGTCAAGGGATGTTATTCGTGTTTCAATGGTATCAACTCTTTCCAACAGATCCAGTTTGGATCTGCATGATTTGCAGAGTTATAGAAACTCATTGGATGATTCTAGGTATTGAATCATTTGCTCGGGTAATCCCAAGCAGTCATAATGAGTATATTTGTTACATAGAGAACATTTGATGGAGTTTTCATTATCCTTTAGAGTTTTGTAGCATTTAAGGCATGTGCAGGAGTCTTGTGGTTCATTGGTGGGGATTACTTTATCTTTAGGTTGTGGTTTGGCACTGGATTTTTTTTCTTGACATGGTAGGTTTGTTAAGATGGTACATTGATTAAATTAATTAATGGAACAATTTTGGGTAATCAATATAGCCAATATCACACCAATCAATCAATTGCAGTAATCACTCTAATCAAATAATTTTCCTAAGCGACAATCAGCCTAATCAATTAATGACACTAATCACTAATCAATTAATTATACTAATAATTAATCACACTGTTCAATTAAATTCACTAAATCACTGATTTTACTAATCAATTAAATTACATGAATCTTGTAATTTAATGACATATATTCAATATATGTCAGCTTTCTCCATTCTGGTGTTTCAGACGAATCTTTGCCTGCAGGCTGATATTATTTTGACAGAATACTTTAGAGGACTGCATCATTTAGTCTGAATAATTACATTAGTATTTATTAGCCTTATGTGGCAGATGGAGATTTAAGGCTTAGGGGCTGTAGTAAGACAATATTCTGACTTCATAATAGAAGTGACTCATGAACCAGGAAATTTACTAATTTATAAACAATCCCTGGGTTGCTAAATTAAATACAAAAGTCTGGTAATTACATGGACCTGCCAGTTTTTTTTTTTTGTTGTTGTTGTTGTTGTTGTCAATAAGACAAAATTGATTTCCTCTTGCATTTTCTGAGATTTTTTTTTCATTTCCAATCTAGTCTGTAGACTTGGGATTTTCTCCTGCTCAAATAATAGCCAAGTTGTAATTTGGGCAGCTAAATGCTTCTAATAACTAGAATATAGCACTGGGAAGCCAGGTATTTAATTTTTGTTATTAATTCATCAGATTTTTATCCTGCCTTTATTACTTTATTACTTGAGTTATAAGTAACTCAAAGCAGTGAACATATCCCCCCCCTTGTTTTTCTACACAACAACAACTCGGTGAAGTGGGTTGGGCTGAGAAAGAGTGTGATTGGCTCAAAGTCACCCAGCTGACTTTCATACCTAAGGCAGGACTAAAATTCACAGTCTCCTGGTTTTGGGCCAGCACCTTCACTACTATATTCAAAATGAACTTCAGATGCTACCAAAACAAGTAGTAAAATCTGTGGTTTAATATGTCGTATGGTTTGCCTCCCTTTTTTTGTGTGTGACAGATTAATAAAAGAAAAAGAAATAGAAGAGCAGCCAATGTGAATTGATGCACAATGTGAAATTCATGCACAAGCATATGCATATATGTTCCTTGTTTGGGCAAGCAACCCAAGTATTGGCTCTGGATCAAGTATGCCAGTGGGGCTGCATATGGTTTTGGGAGCACATGTCAAGATTACTTTGTATAATATGTTGGATATGAAGAACTGTGGTGGCGCAGTGGTTAGAATGCAATACTGCAGGCTACTTCTGCCAACTGTCGGCTGCCTGCAATTTGGAAGTTCAAATTTCACCAGGCTCAATGTTGACTTAGTCTTCCAGCCTTCTGAGGTAGGTAAAATGAGTACCCAAATTGTTGGGGGCAATATGCTGACTCTGTAAACCACTTAGAGTGGGCTGCCATTGCTATGCTATATTGGATTCCCATGTCGAAGATTAAGACCTTTTAATAATAAATATATTGCTTATAAGTCTACTCTTTGGATTGTTCGATGCACCTTGCAGTAGTAGGATAACCATGCTGCTTTATCTGCTTTATCTGTGTACAGCTAGTCCTCAACATACAACCATTCACTTAATGACTATTCGAAATTGTAACAGCATCAAAAAAAGGGACTTATTACCTTTTTCCACATTTATGATTGTTGCAGCATGGCCATGGTCATGTGAATCAAAATTTGGATGTTTGGCAATTAACATGTGTTTATGAGAGTTGCAGGGTCCCGGGGTCATGTGATCACCTTTTGTGACCTTCTGACAAGCAAAGTCAATAAGGAAGCCATATTCACTTCACAACCGTGTTCATAACTTAACAACTGCAGTGATTCACTTAACAACAGAGGGAAGATAGGGCGTAAAATGGAGCAAAACTTAAAAGCAGTCTTGCTTAGCAATGGAAATTTTGCCCTCAGTTGTGGTCATAAATTGTAAATGAGGTCATAAATGAGAACCCAGATTGTGGGAGCAAGATGCTGACTCTGTAAACCACTTAGGGAGGGCTGTAAAGCGATATATAAGTGTTAAGTGCTACTGCTAAGTGCTAAATTGAGGCGTACAATTTTACATTGCAATTGAAGGAGACTATGACCTCTTACATTTGGAGTGTCCTTATCTTCATCCAGAAGGTTGTTCTTATTTCCAGACTATTGAAAACTGCCAAAGTCCCAGTGTTTTGCTTGATGTATTTGTGTACTATGCAATGCATCCTGTGCTGTATTACTTTATGAAGCAGACTGCATTAGTCAACTGTTTGCTAGTCAATTTGTAATTGGAATGTCGCCAAAGCAATGGGCTTGCTTTGCATCTATGTTGCAGAATAGAAGAATCTCTAAATCAGGGTTGTCCAACGTTTCATCTTCCCTGGGCCACATTAGAAGATGAAAATTTGGTTTGGGCCACACATAAAATAAAGGGGGGGGAACAAAGGGGGGGGGAACAAAGCTCGCCCGCCTCACGCCTACCTCTCCTCCTGCAAATGGCCCAGCTGGATGTGGCAGGACTGGAAGGTGAGGACCGGGAGGCTCAGTGTAGCAGTAATAGCGGCGGTGGCAGCGGCAGAAGCAGCAGCGGCAGCGGCAGTGGTGGCGGGGCAGAAGCAGCGGTGGCGGGGGCAGGAACAGTGGCGGCGGCGGTGGCAGTGGCGGTGGTGGCAAAAACAGCAGCGGCGGTGGCGGCAGCAACAGCAGGAGGTGGCGGAGTGGGACCCTCTGACGGCGCCCGCCTTTTCTGTTGCTGCTTGGAGTGGTGCTCACCTCGCCCCGCCTCCTCCTCCTCCTCCTCGCTGGCTCTTGCACCAAGGTTGGGGTAGGCACTGGGCCGCATTACGAGGCGACCTGGGCCGCATGTGGCCCATGGGCCGCGGGTTGGACAAGCCTGCTCTAAATGAATTCAGCAAAATAGTTATTGACTGGAGCAGTAGCTGGTCATAACGCAAAAGATGTAGCTTATGAAGAAGCTTATGAAGGCTTTAATAAGAAAATAGAAACTGGCATCTTTACGAAGGGAGAGTTTTTGTTATTTCTATCTGGGACCAATGACAATTGTAGTCTGGGAACTCTAAACTAGAAATTAGTGTTTTACTGTGAAAATTAAAATCCGGAGCAAGCAACAGGCTTAGTCACTTATCCCTTCTCTTACTGGAAAGTTTCAGAAGCTGATCTTTCTTCTTAAAATTATAGTTTGTTGGCCATCAGATTCCAGACCGTCTGTGGCTAATCTTGTTTGTTTGAAATAAATTTCAAATTATAGATGATGACAGCAGCTCATTTTAATATAGTAGGTTGATAAATTGTAAACCTGCTACATCAGAAAAGAGGGGAATAGGAATACACAAAGTCTAAACACTCTGTGGCATATTTTTGTCACTTTAAACAGGGCTTCTGGTTTGACCATGGGCTCTGTTTTATCCCTTCCCTCCTAATTTCTTTTTTTAAATAATAATTTTATTAAGCATTAAGTTAAATAGTTAAAGACTAATAGAAGCTACAAAAAATAAAAGAATAAAAAGAAAACAAGAATGAATATATATATATGTTTGTTTTCTTAAGTTTTCGCGGGTACTTACATGTATGGCATTCAGCTTTGTTTGGGTATTTTCCCACGTCATTGTAGTTGTTCTTTTAAAGTTGTAGCAACATTTCAGCAGAATCTCATCTGCCATCATCAGGCTTCTGTATAATGTTCATCTGTGAGTCGGACTCTTACAGTGATTTCAGATTTAAATTTGGGGCAGCCTATTGCTGTGCCAGAATGGTTTTTTCTTCATCTTGATTGGTTGGGAGTCTTGGTCTGTGTTTATTGGTCTTGGAGTTTGCTGTGTTCCGCTTGATTGGTGTTTCTAATATCTTCTGTCTGTTTTTTTGACTCTTTTTGTATCTTGATTGGCTGGCAACATTGTGTTACTTTATTGGAGGCCTTTAGTCCAGCTTGGCTCCGGATAAATAGACGGCTATCATTAGTTAGGAAGCTAGGTTTCATCTGGGTGCCTGGTTGGGGTGTGTTTGAGCTGGAGGTATCAGGGGGGGATCTGTTTGTGCCCAGGTGTTTGCCTGGCTTGTGGTGTGGAGATTTTTTTGTTTGTGAGTGCAGGCTTCCAAATGATTGACAGTCTGGTGGAATCATCTCTTCTATTCATGCTTTCTGGTCTTTTTTCAATCTCTATGGCTTCTCTGATGATTCTGTGGCTGGGGTTTTCTATAGTGGCTAGTTTTTTGGTGCCATTGAAGTTGATGCTATGACCTGTGGCTTCCATGTGTTGGACTAGTGAGGAAGTGTGTTCCAGCTTTTTGACTGCATTTTTGTGTTCATCCAGGCGGGTACTTATTCTTCTATTGGTCTGTCCAATGTATATGGCCAGGCATGATGCACAGGGGACTTCGTATATGCCTTGGTTTTCCAAGTCAATTTTATCTTTGGGGTTTCTAAGGATGGCTGCTATTTTTCTGTCTGTTTTGAAGGCAGTCTTGATGTGATGTCTGTGTAGTATCTTACTAATTTTGTCTGTAGTACCTCTTATGTAGGGCAGGACAGCTGTTCCATAGGTCTGTTCCTCTTCTGGGTCTCTATTATGTCTCAATGTGTTTTGGTGGATCAAGCTGGTGACTTTGCTTTTGTGGAAGCCATTGGCTGTCAGTACTTTAGTCAGGGTGCATAGTTCAGTCTTGATGTGTGTCTTGTCTGCCAGGCATTTGGAACCAACGCTGAGAAGCACAGAGCTGAAGACCAAGCCTGAAGATGATGAATGAGACTTCATCAAAACGTCGCCTAGATACTTCCAATCTTACGTGGGAGAAAACCCGAATAACCAAAGATCCACATACAAATACCCGCAAGAACCTCAGAAAACACACACACACACACACACACACACACACACATATATATATATATGCAGGTCTTGGCATGTTTGGGTCGTTTCCCGTGTAAGAAAGCACCAGCCTGAAGATGGTGAGTGGAACCTCGTCGAAACGTTGCCAAGATATTCTCAATCTTACATGGGAAAAGACCCAAACATGCCAAGACCTGCATACCTGTACCCGTGAAAATCTACGAAAACATATGTATGTATGTATATATGTATGTATGTATGTATGTATGTATGCCATTCAGCTTTGTTCGGGTATTTTCCCACGTCATTGTAGTTGTGCTTTTAAAGTTGTAGCAACGTTTCAGCAGAATCTCATCTGCCATCATCAGGCTTCTATATAGTGTTCATATATATATGTTTTCTCAAGTTTTCACGGGTACTTACATGTATGTAAGTACCAGACGGACACAATACAGAAACCTGATGATGGTAGATGAGATTCTGTCGAAATGTTGCTTCAACTTTAAAAGCACAACTACAATGACGTGGGAAAATACCCGAACAAAGCTGAATGCAGCTTGGCTCTAAAGGCCTCCAATAAAGTAACACAAACTTGCCAGCCAATCAAGATACAAAAAGAGCCAAAAAACAGACAGAAGATATTAGAAACACCAATCAAGCGGAACACAGCAAACTCCAAGACCAATAAACACAGACCAAGACTCCCAACCAATCAGGATGAAGAAAAAACCATTCTGGCACAGCAGTAGGCTGCCCCAAATTTAAATCTGAAACCACTGTAAAAGTCTGACTCAAAGCTCCTGTTCCTTGTCCCAGCTTCTGCCAACCTAGCAGTTCGAAAGCATGTAAAAATGCAAGTAGAAAAATAGGGACCACTTTGGCGGGAAGGTAACAGCGTTCATATGCCTTCAGCGTTTAGTCATGCCAGCCACATGACCATGGAGATGTCTTTGGACAGCACTGACTCTTCGGCTTTGTAACAGAGATGAGCACTGCCCCCTAGAGCCAGAAACGACTAGCATGTATGTGCGCGGGGAACCTTTACCTTTACCTTATAAGTAACAGAATAGCAGAGTTGGAACCCTCAGCTTAAGCAGGAAAATTTATACCATTTTAGACAAATTCAGTCTCTTCTTAAAAACCCCAAGTGTTGGAACACCCACAATTTCTGGAGGCAACTGATTCCACTGATTAATTGTTCTAATTGTCAGGAAATTTCTCCTTAATTCAATGTTACCTCTCTCCTTAATTAGTTTCCATCCATCGCTTCTTTTCCTGCCTTCAGGTGCTTTGGAGAATAGGTTGACTTGCTGTTCTTTGTGGCAGCCCCTGAGATATTGGAAGACAGCTATCAAGTCACCCCTAGTCCTTCATTTCATTAAACTAGATATATCCAATTCCTGCAACCATTCTTCATATGCTTTAGCTTCCAGTCCCCTAATCACCTTTGTTCCTCTGCTCTGCATTCTTCCTAGAGTCTTAATATCTTTTTTATATCATGGTGACCAAAAGTGGATGTAATATTCCAAGTGTGGTTTTACTAAGGGATTGTAAAGTGATTTTAAAACTTCATAAACTTCATGTGATCTTGAATCAAAACAGATCCTTAAAATCTTGTCATTCAGTCCTAGTCAGCAAAAATCCATTAAGGGCTACCAGAAATAATTTTTTAAATCTTGATTAAATAAACCACTTTTTATGTCTTCCTTTATTTTTAATAACCTTGATCTTTAATCCCTTCAAATAATATTGTAAAGCTTGTTTTTTAAATTTCTGTTTTGTCTCTTCTCATAAAGTTCTCCAGAACATTAACAGAACTCTTTTGAAAATCCAATATCAGGAAGTTATCCAAGTTGCTTTTTTTTTGTTTGACATTTCTACGTTCTTTTTAATTATTAAGACATCAGCTGTTTTCATTTGTATATCCAGTTTAACATCTTTTCCCATACCATTCTTGTAGCTTGTCAGTTTTTAAATCCATTTTCAAACCAGACTCAGTCTTGTCTGGTAAAACTTGTTCTTCTTCCAAAACATATTTTAAAATCAGTCCATTTATAATGGTAGACACTTTTAAAGTTAATTTCTGGATCCATATGTCACAAATATAGTACGGTATGTCCAACGTTAAACTATTTTGCTCCATTCTATGTTAGTAAATCAAATTTAGGTACACTTTCCCTTTAATTTTAACTTTCAGTGTTTTTTGGTTACTTCTAGTGTCTAACATTCAAATTCTCATCCTATCATGTTTTCTTTTAAGATTCCAAAGCAAGAACATTTTCCCATGGGAAGGATGCTTATTAATTTCAAAATCTTATTTCAAATTCATCAGGATCCTTAGTTTTCTTTTATAACTTTCCAAAATCAATGCTATTTTCTGTTTATTCTAAAAAAGAGACTTAAAATATTCTTACTTATCTTTAATTTTAATTTTTCTAAAGATTAAAGGAAGCTCCTGGTGCATGTTGTAAGATTTGAAAGATTTTTAATAGTTGAAAAGCAGTTAAGAAGCAATATGCAAAACTGATTAAGAAATGAAGCTTGGCAGAACTTTGTGCCCATAAGGCTACACTGAAGCTGGGAACTTGGTGGGAATCCCTTGACTTCAAGGCACTTGGCTCATGGGGCCCACTGCAGAAACCTCCATTCCTGCAGCTTATTCACAAGGAGCAGCTCAGCTGTTGGGATCTCTCCTTTCTCTCATTCCTCACATGGATTGTGATATCAGAGACATTGCCTCATTTCTTTCAACGAAAAATAAGAAAAAATACATTCATCTGAGAAAAAAGTTTCTGTAGTGGTTTATCTTGAAGTTTATAGGCTTTAAAATAGGAATTTACTAAGTAATTTAAATACGATTGAATTTTACATTGATTATTTTCCAGTCAAGCTTTTCGCTGCTGTGGTTGCATATTTACTCATCTGTTTGTCTGGGGTGGTGGTAGTGGTAATTGTTTCCGTAAGTTTGACATCAAACCATACTTGGAAACTTAAGGATTCCTAAGTGGTTCTACTGTGCATTTCTTTCCATACTAAACTGACTTTGCAAATTCTGTGGAATGCTCCTTCCCTTTTTACAATGGCTTATCAAAATGTTTATTTTGGGTCTGGTTGCAAGTTCAGCCACGAGGAATGGCTGTTGGAAATCACTGAGTCACCTTTCCAGAGAACCCTATTTTCAGACTATTTTAATTGTTGCAAATGTTACACGTGGTGCGTTCAATTTATATTTATATTTAGCCGTCACATTTTTTTTTATCAAGAAGAATAGGAGGGAGCTTTTTATAGAAGGCATGTGATGGGGTGATGTGAATTTCAGCAGATGTTTTTTGAATTGCTGTAAAAGGAATGACAAACAAAAACCCCAGTTCTGCAATCTTTGAATAAAGAATTGTTAAAAACATGACCTTTTTGTGGAAAACAAGTACTGATTTTCTTTAGCAGAAATATAGTTCCTTTGGTTTGTTTTTTTAATCTAAACTGCAAACAGTGACAAAGGGATATGAGCCATAATTTGGGACAGCCCATACATACATATATACATACATACATACATACACACATACCAGTAGTGGGGTTCAATTTTTTTTACTACTGGTTCTGTGGGCATGGCAGGGGAAGGATATTGTAAAATCTCCAGCCAGAGGTGGTATTTTTCGGTTCTCCAAACTACTCAAAATTTCCGCTACCGGTTCTCCAGACAAAGCTGCCTCTACTTTTTGTGGTGAAATCTTGAGCACATGCAAGTCCAATTCTTAGCATCCACACTGGGTCTTATCTTCCAGATCATTGTCAAATTGTTACTAATGAGGTTACACCTAATGCGGCCTTTTTTATTTCTGAAACACATTTGACAATATCTCTTTCTCTTCTCTTTTCTTCTCTTGCAGGTGGACCTGGAACCTGAAGGGAAAGTATTTATAGCAATAACCCTCTCAGGCAGCTTCACTGAAGGTAAGAGGTATACTGTACCTTTTCTCAGGTAATCGTTACTATTACCATAATACTTCCACCCATTATAGCATGACATTTAGCTCCAATTGCAACAGATGTAAAACTTGAATAAACAGAAGAATGCTATAATTGCCAAATTATGCATGCTTTGTTGGAATGGAGAAAAACTTGCATGGGACATCTTCAGTAACCCTTAAGTTGGGTTCAGAACATTGAGCCTTACCTTCATAATGGGATAGCTGAGGAACAGTGATTGGTTAAGTCACCTACTAAGTGGCCTATTAAGCAGATTTGTAATTCATAGGAAGATCTGAACTGGGGACTTCGTTGCTCATGTATCTAGCTGTCAGTTTCCTTCTTAGTTGGGCTGCAGGGTATGGTTAATTTAAAATCTTTATTGTCTCCTAGACTGAAACCATAGTAATGTTTTTTTTTTTTTTACTGCCAAAATAAGCTTATACCCTCTTCAGTGGTTTTTATCTCCCATTTTCTTCAGAACTTAACAAACACATTGTATTGCCTTTCTCATGGTTAATGTGAAATTGCAATTAGTTAGTGATCTATTTGACATTCCACCATAGAGAAACTCTCCCAAAGTGTCTCCCTCACTAACCCTCTTGGTACAGGCCATCTAGAAAACAGTGAAGACAGTCTGGAAGGCTTTTGGTGGATTGAAGATCATCCTGCAAAAGGGGTTGGATGAACTTTGACGGGAGTTTTAGTTATGGTGATTTTTTTGAACTGTTATGGATTGTTCTACCATCGATGTGGTAGAACAATAATTAGTGTGGACCTGCTTTTTTGCAGGGTCATAATATCCTTGATGATGTCAGTTTGTACTTTTGGGCATACACTGTAGCCTTTTCATTCATAATTATGCCTACATCTTACTTCCTTGTAGATATTCATCAATGCCACTCCAAAAAGTCCAGGCTACCTTCTTTCAGACTTAACCTTTTCTTTCCTCTTAATTTCACAGATACACGAGATATCTTTCCCCCCATTCCTTTCATTTGTTAATTCACTCTTCCATATGCCATTGCTAGAAAGGTCATTGATTGATTTCTATCACCAATCATAGCTTTGATGAATGGATGCTTTCTCATGATGCAATTCATTTATCTACTTACTCCTACCATTTGCATCCATCTCCTTTCTTACTCTTTAAGTTAGACAGAGAAACTATAGATTTGGTTAGCAGTCTTAACTTAAAGCCCAGGTTTTCCTCCAGCACACATATGATATTCTATGCTAGCCACAATCTCTAATTTAAAGACTACCTTGCAATATCCCACAGTTCACTTTCTACCAGCTTGGAAATTTATGCATGTACAGACACATTTAGCACATACTGCTATACATCTCCATTTCTTATGGAAATAATTATTAAAAGGAGAGCTCCAAAATTATTTTTATTCTCCCCCCTCATTTTTCTGTAGCAGATCCTGAACAGAAAGGGACAAACTGTTATAAAAGAAAGGAAGTAGACAGGATGATGTGCTGGTGGGCAGCCTGAATGTCATTATTAAAGAAAACCCCCCCTCCCTATTTTTTCCTATATAAAAAAAAACCTGCTATAATTTAGAGATGGGATTGAGTTAACAGGTTTTGCCCAAACCATGAATTCTCCATATGAATCCAAGCCAATTCTGCTTGTGGGAGAGCGCAGGAGAGGAAGAAGATATACAATAAACAATGCGTAACCAGAGAAACTTGTATTGCAATCTTATTTCCATATAGAAATCTCACTACAGTGCGCAACTGCGTTAGCCTGGGATGAGCTTTCTTTGACACTGGGGTTCCAAATCCAGGATATTGCAGGAGAAGAAAGTTAGTGACTCAGGAGGGGAGCAGCAGTTTTGTAAAGGCACAGGAGTAGGCAGTGCTGTTTTCAGTTCAGTATGAGCCCAACCCTTCACCATGTTTGTTGAAGAAAGCTGTGGAGTTGCTGGTTGAAAACAAAGCTTTGTGTATGCCATTCAATTCAATTCTATGAGGATCGAAGGGAATAGAAACAGATTGAGGACTGAAGGCTGCTGAGTCATCTCAACCTTCTGCAAGGTTTTTGCATCCTGGAACAGAAGTTGGTTGTCAGTCTAAGCCAGGGTGAACTTGAAACCTGGAATAAAGCAAGTTACAAAGGAGGAATGCATAGACTGCAGCGCCATATGCTCCCTGCAAACAAATTGCTGCTAATTGTAAAGCTTATTATGTTGGAAAGAGAAATTATTAAAAATGTGTAAGGAATAACACATTTATTCCTTACAGGAGGAGGAGAGTTCAGACCCACATTTGAAAATGCATGAAGTGGCCAAGCCTCTCGGTCTTTCTTTTAGAAGCAAAAATGTGTGGTTGTGTGGTTATTCTGGGAAGGTGCTGCAAAGGAGAAGCAACCTCTGCAGAAAGAGCTGTGCTGCTGGGGGGGGGGGGGGGGGACCAGGAGGTGTAGTTAAAAGAAAGAAAAACAAACTGGCATTACATTTTACAAAGTTAGGAGCATTGTAATGAAATGTTGAATGCGAGACATAATTTATTCCTGCTTATCCTTTGACCTGCCATGAATCTGTGAGGAAGAAAAGTCTCTAGTTTGCTCACTTATGCAACTGTGGGAATTTTTTTACACAGGAAACCAGACTATAAAGAGAACAGAATAGAATGCCCACTTTTCCTCCATGCTGCATCGAGAGCCCAGGATGGGTTGACTCCTTCCTATGACATCATAGCTGAGTCTGTACTAAGATATAAAAGCCAGCCTCTGGGAGAGACTGTATGCCTGAAGTGGAAGGATAGAGGGTTTCACGGGCTGAGCTAGACTAAGGGACACCATTAGGAACGGGATAGTCATGGGTACCAACAACAGATATTCATTAAATATCTGACTCCTTTCAGTCACTAGCTGTGTCTCTGAAAGCTTCTGTTGGATAACACTCACCAGTGATCTTCAGTGCCGTTTTTCCTTGTTTCAAACAAGGTTGAGAGCAGCATTGCCAGAGCGCTGTTCAGGCAAGTTGGGCAGCATCTGTAGACGTCCCCCACGCCTGCGGTTTGAGCGGTCATAAAAAGTGATGGCAAACCGATAACAGCTTCAGACAGCTGAGGTTCTGTAGATTGCACTCACCAGCGATCTTCAGTACCCTTTTTCCTCGCTTCAGCAGCTCCCAGGATCTGAGCAGCTGCTCTTCCAGGAGAGCAGGGCTCTCTCTCTCCTGCAGCGTTGGGAGTAGCGTTGCCAGAGTGCTGTTCAGCCAAGTTGGGCAGCGTCTGTAGACCTCCCCCATGCCTGCGGTTTGAGCGGCTGTAAAAAGCGGTTGGCAAACTGATACCAGCGTCAGTCAGCTGCCCTTTGCTTTGCTGACTTCACTCGGGGCTGTTTTTAGTCTAAGGAGAAATTATTTGATCTTGGAGCCTGTTTCCCATAGTCAGCAGCCATCTTGGATTGAAGACTTCCACCACGAGGTGAGCGGCCATTTTGTAATCCCCGGGGCCAATTTATACCCTAAGGGGCTTAATACAAAAAATTTCCAGTTTCTTTCCATTGTAAGAGCCTTTATTCTTCAAATGGAGCAAGATAAGGGTCAGGCAGAGTCCCCCCCCCCCCCCCAGTGGAACAGTCTCTTAAGCCAATAAGAGAAAAAGTTGTAGGCAATGCACCCAATCAGTCCAGAGGGAGGTGGCTGCTAAAATCAGAGCTAAGGCTCTAGCCCCTAAGAAGGCAACTCAGGCTGAATTGAGGGCAGAAAAGTGCAGACATGCAGCTCTAGAGAGGCAGTTCAACAGAACTATTCAACAGAAGGGAGTGCAACTACAGCATGTTTCAGGTGATATCCGTTGAGCATAGACCAGGGGATATCCAAGATGTCTCTTTGGCCATTAGGCAGGGATTGACTGAAGGCTTCAAGCAAATCATTCGACCTCCGGAAAGAATTCAGGCCCTTCTCCCTTCTCAATCTATAAGTTGCCTCATCACCCTGATTTATATAAGCCCCAGGACCTCAGGGTCCATTCTTCTCTATCAGAATGGGAGGAGGTTGATGAGGAGGGAAGGGCTTCACCATCTGAACACAGTTACTCCTCTTGTTCAGAAGGTGAAGAGGGTGAGACCTTTGACCAAAATCTTTCAGAGGAAGAGGAGTCTCTCCCAGAGCAGACATCCTCTGCATAGGTCTTCAATCCTTCTCTCTTCAGGCCATTACTCAGCAAGGCCTTGGTCACTGCCAAGCTGTCACCAGAGGAAGTGGCTCCCAAGCCACAAGGAATTCCCTCTAGCCAGGGAGACTCATTCTTCACCAAGCCTGCAGTACATGCAGGGGTTTTGCCTTCTCCCACTTTGTTCCTGGACATGGTCAAGGAACAGTGCGTTTCTCCTTCGGCAGGTCCTAGCCCATCTTCTCTGGATAAGCTTTTCTACAATGTCAGCGCAGCCCTGGACAATTCCCTGGCTGTGCCTTCTGTTGACATTCTGGTTCTGGCCTTGTTCCCATTTTCTGGCACTCTCACATGGGCATCCATACGGTGGCTGCACAATTCCAGATTAGATTGCCTACATCTGACCTTCGGTCTCACCAAGGCCTTAATAAGATTATCGCAGCGGTGGAATTCTCTGCAGATGCCACTCTCAATTCCTCCAAATTTGCATCTAGGGCCATGGCATCTTCAGTAGCAGCAAGAAGACTGTTATGGCTCAGAAATTGGCAGGCGGAGTCACGCCATAAATGAAAGCTGGTTTCAGTTCCATTCGCAGGCGATAAACTTTTTGGCAATGCTCTGGAACCTTATCGAAACCAGAGATAAACGTAAAATTCTTTCTTCCTCTGGGAAGAGAGCCAACTATTGCCCAGCTCCTTATATTGGTAAACAGCCCTTTCGGGAGGGTGGGGGTCGTTCCTGCCATCGCTCTAAGTCAGGGGTCTCAAACACAATTTACCTGGGGGCCGCTGGAGGCAGAGTCTGGGTGAGGCTGGGCCGCACATAGAAGTGTTTAGCCAGCTAGCAATGCATGGAGAATGCACTAATATTATACTTTCATATCACAGTGAGGGCCACAGGATATCATCCTGCGGGCCGCAATTGGCCCACGGGCCGCGAGAATGAGACCTCTGCTCTAAGTAATCCCTCGTTCTCCCCACCCATCGGAGGTCGCCTAGCCTTCTTTGCCTCCAAATGGGAGAAGTCAACGGCGGATGCCTGCGTGCTCAGCACTATTAGGTCAGGATTACAATTGGATTTCCTAATGCAAACCCCCCCCCCATTTTTTTTTAATCTATCTTGTCTCTTGGGACATTTCAAGGCAAGACCTCATTAATCAGGCCATTCAACTCCTTCTTGAAATCTGAGCTATTCAAGCCTGTTCCCCCCTCTCAATGGGGACATGGGCTTTATTCTCACCTTTCATCATTCCTAAAGCCTCAGGGAGGGTAGCGAACCATCCTGGATGTAAAATTTCTCAACCAATTTGTAAAATACAGGCTATTTAAAATGCAGACTCTGCATTCTATTTTAGAGAGCATTTGGGAGGGCGATCTTCTCTCTTCCACTGATCTCATGGAGGCTTACCTCCACATCCCCATTTGGCCTCATCATCGCCAGTTTTTCCATTTCTGTTATCAGAATACCCATTACCAGTATCGAGCACTTCCCTTTGGACTCTCATCGGCTTCAAGGGTCTTCACGAAGATTCTGGCAGCATTGATGGCATCTCTGCTTTCTGTTCCAGTGAGGATCCAATGCTACTTGGACAACATTTTGATTCTGTCTTCCTTCATCCATGCAAATTACCCTGTCGTATCTCCAGAGCCACAGATTTTTCCACTCCTGTCCACTCTAATGGTTCCTGCTTCCCTACCAACGAGCAGGGAACCAGCCACTCATCCATCAAGGTCCCACTCCTGCCACAAATCCAGAGATCTCTCAGTTGGTGGTGTTCCCCGTTAATCTGGAAGGGATTCCTTTTCAGGGTCCCAGACAGCTAGTGATAACCACTGATGCCAGCCTCCTGGGTTGGGGTTCCCATATGCAGGGCCAGATAGCTCAGGACCTTGGTCCAGGTCAGAGCAGGCCCTTCCCATAAATTGGCTAGAGCTCAGAGCCATTTTTCTAGCTCTCAAGCATTTCAGGCACTCAGTGGCTGGCTCTCATGTTCTAGTCCTTATGGACAACATGGCCGCCATGGCTCATGTCAACTAGCGGGGGGGGATGAGGTCCAGAGCCCTCATGGGAGAGGCTCTACGGTTGGGGTTATGGGCAGAGCAATACCTGTTGTCGACCTCGGCGGACCACTTCTCCGGGATCAACAACTCCCAGGCCGACTGTCTCAGCAGGAGCCGAGTCGACCAGGCAGAGTGGTCTATTCCTCCTTCTCTATTCAGGGACCTTTCCCTCAGATTCGGAATGCCGCAGGTGGATCTTCTCCACTCCTCAAATTGCCTCGGTCACCAGATTCTTCACCAGGTTTCCTTGCCAGGGAGCGGAGGGGACCAATGCCCTTCGGTGAAGATGCCCCAAAAGTCTCCTCTATGCCTTTCCCCCGCTTCCCATCATTCCAGCAGTAATTCGGAAGATGCTGGAGGAACGAGCGGAGCTCCTCCTCCTGGCACCCTATTGGCCAAGGACGCCCTGGTTTGCGGACCTGGTCAACCTGTCCGTGGCTTCTCCTTGGAGGATCCCAGCCATTCTAATCTCCCTTCATCAGGGGATTCTGCTCCACCCGGAGCCTCAGTGGCTCAAGCTGACCATGTGACACTTGAGCAGCAGTGGCTAGAGGTGGCTGATCTTCCTGAAAGGGTCATCATCACTATCCTGGCAACTCGCAAACCTCCCATAAGGTGCATCTATGATGCCACCTGGAAGGCCCTTCCCGATGGTGCCTTAGGGAGGGTCTCTTTCTCCCACTTTAGCCCAATTGGCAGAGGTTCTTAGATTCCTTCAGCATGATCTGGAGAAAGGTTTGGCCCCCAACACCTTACGCAGGCAGGTTGAGGCCCTCTCCTCGGTTCTTTCATGGGGTTTGCTTCCTTCCTTTCCCATCACCCTTCAGTCAGGAGGTTTTCAAAAGGGGCTTCCAACCTGCATTCTCTGGTGGCTCACAGGTATCCTTCCTGGGATCTTCATGTGGTCCTTTATGCCCTTACAAAGTCCCCTTTTGAACCCCTTAGAACATTGTCTCTTTGTTTCCTGACTCTGAAGATAGTGTTCCCCATTTCCATCACTTCAGCCAGGCAGGTATCCGAGCTCGCTGCTCTTTCCATCAGACAGGACCTTTGTTCCTTTCATGATGATAGGGTTGTCCTCAATCTGGACCCCTCATTTATTCCAAGGGTTAACACCTGTTTCATAGGTCCCAGGACATTATGTTGCCTGGCTTCTGCCCCCTCCCACACCATGACTTAGAGTAGCTGTGGCACTTGCTAGACGTAAGAAGGGCTCTTAGAATATACATTAAGCGCACTTCCTCCTTCAGGAAGTATGAAGCCATTTTGTTTCCTTTTCCCTTCTCACTTGGGGCACAAGGCCTCTTCTCCTACTATTAGCAGGTGGGCCAGATCTTGCATTGAGCAGGTCTAGAAAGCTGCGGCCTTTCCAGTTCCTTGAGGGGTCTGATGGCGCACTCTACCAGAAACACGGGCACTTCGGCTGCCTGAGCAACCCAAGCACCTTTGGAGGAGATCTGTCGTGCGGCCACGTGGACATCTCCATCTCCTTTCATCAGATACTACCGTCTGGATGTCTTTGCCTCAGAAACTGCAGCCTTTGGCAGACAGGTGCTTCAACGAGTGGTTCAACAGTCGGTGTGATGAGCCAGACGAGGACCCACCCATGTACATGCAGGCTTTGGTCTGTCCCATCCTGGGCTCTCGATGCAGCATGGAGGAGAATGGGCGTTGGTAGAAGTTACCCTGAACGCCCTTTCTGTCTATGTTGAGAGAGAGCCCAGCCCCTCCCTTGATTCATCCGGAGAGGGTCATTTCTGTATTCATTTGTGCTTTCAGAGACACCTTTCAGTCTGTCAAGTATCTTCGCCAAAGCTGGGGTCTCTCCGGGGGCTGGCTTTTATATCTTAGTACAGACTCAGCTAAATGGCATTATAGGAAGGACTCAACCCATCCTGGGCTCTCTCGCAACATAGATAGAAAGGGCGTTCAGGGTAACTTCTACCAATGCCCATTCCACATTGCTGAAAAAAAGAAAAAGGGGAATATAGTTTGCATGAAATTTTCCTGTACACTTTTTGTATATGGGTACCAAATGGCAAATCATTATTATGGAACAGAATTAAAGGCATCTTGCCCTAGTAGGGGAAAGACTGCAAGCCAGGGTTGTCATCTCGTTTTCTTTTGTAAATTAGTGATCCCAAAATCCAGCCTTGTACCATCAGCTTTTCAAATAAAAGAATTAACAAAGTAGGATGGTAACCACTGTAGAATCAAGTCGAATCTAAGTGACCATGCTTTAACCAGTAGCTTAATTATTTCCTTCTGCTTGCTCTAAAATTCACATATGAACCAATAAATTCATACCAAGCATTTCAGTGTGGAAAACTGAACATGGACCTTGCTGACTAATTTGGGGTGCTGCTTGGGAATACAGAATGGAGATGCGCAAGTTCTTGCAGGGTTCCCTAACACATCCACATATATCAAATCTCCAAAGGAGGGACATGTGAGCCCTTTCAGATAGGCCAGATCAAGAAGCAGATATTACAGGGATTCCAAGAATGCTGCTTCATTATGAGCAGAATCAAATAAGCAGAATCATGAAAGCCTGTTCCAAATTTCTCACTTTTCCATCTTATACCAAAGAAAATGAAAGTGGGGTTAGTTTGAGTTGCTCTTTCATACATCCTTCTGCCCCTGAACTGTGTAATTTCTTCTCCAAACCCTTCATAATGGTTCACTCTTTCCACTCCCTCCCCTAACAGGTTTATTGTTCTCTCCCAAAGGTCTACTCTAAATTCCTTTACAGAACATTATTATCAATAAGAGCAATAGCTGCTCCTCATGTCCTTCACTAGGCATGGTCTGCAGCATTAATTAGATTCTGCTCTTGCTGAAAATTACACATGTATATAGTCCCAGCCTTGATCATACAACATATAATAAGAGTCCTATCAGGGTCTTTTTCAATGGGGTCAGTGGGCCCTGGACGTCTCACAAAGTATAGTTCAGAATTTGGGATGGTGAGATGAATCCAGACATTTCATTCAAGGCAACAAAATGAATTAGATAAAATATAGTGGCAAATAGTTTCAGTATTTGATCTTGCTAACCCTTACGAGGCTGTTATTTGCAATGGACAAAGGCAATGGAGCGAAAATATATCGAGATGAATCAAGGACAAATTAGATGGCAGTGATGAGGGTTCAAGTGAATATGCCCTCAAGCCTCTCCGTGTCTTGGAAAGGTTCTGGGGCACCCAATGCTAGTTTAAGTTCATCACCAACACACTGTTCCTAGGGTTGTCTCCTTTGTGGGATTTTTGTATGTAATTTGGAGAGAGAGAGAGATAACATTTCCCTTCTAAAGATAACTGGATTATAAATTAATTCACTGGACAGAAGGCCTTGAAATCATATCCAGCATGTAAACCATGTGACATGTGGAAGTAGGAAATATGCAACCATGTGGATGTTAAAATAGCTGGTTTGAAGTACTGGAAGAAATTAATGATAAGATTTTTTTTAAAGGGAAAAAAGAATAATTCAGTTCAGGAATAATTTATTAAAAACATGTTATTCTAGGAACTGCGGTTGAGTTTACTTAATCAATAACATAAATTCAAGGTTTAAAAAAAATCAAGGAAACCCCTATAAATATGAGGTACTGTAAAATGCTTTTCATTGTTGTGATATATTTGACTATTCAAAATACTTCATACTTTTTGTAATATTCAGAATATTTCCTATGGAATAAAGATTGGAATTGCTACTTCCTGAATTAAGGAGACCCTGATAAGGCTTAAGGATACAACTTTGTCAATTGTGTTCTAAGGCATTTTAGCATCCAAAAGAGTAAAACTGGTTCATAATGCCATGTGCCTATACTTAAATCAAGCTCTGCATTTTGACGTATGAAAGAGCAGGAAATGGAATGGAAACCAAAGGAAAAGGATACTAAAAACAAGTCAGTCTAGTAAGAGCCCTGCTTTAGGGTTTGCTAAAAGGGTTAACAGGGAGAATGAAGTGATAACTAAACGAAACAGGATATTGCAAAGTAATGGAGGAAGCTTTGGGATAAACATGGGTGGAAAATTAAAGGAAAACAGCAATAGAAAAGTCATGACATTTGAATGACAGGCAGCAAATTATTCACTTGTTTAATTGTTCTCTTGGGTGCCCAGGAACACTCCAGAGGGACAGGATCTTTAAAAACTTCACGCGGAAACGTCAACGGGCCATGCGCAGGAGAGTTCATCAAGTCAACGGACACAAGTTTATGGCAACTTATATGCGACAACCGACGTACTGCTCACACTGTCGGGAATTTATCTGGTATGCTTGAAATGAAAACAGGCTTGAATGGGAGCTTTCACCTCAGAAGTTGCTTCCATAATTTCCGCCCCTTTTGCTAAGTATAAAGTTCCCTTTGGGTTGAGCTCAACTCCTTGTGACTTCATAAATACACCCATGTGGTTTCCTGGCCACAGTTCAAAAGTGATTTACAATTGCCACTTTCCAGGATGTGTGTTTACACCCCAGCTTTGTTTTACAGCCCTGGCATTCTCTGGAATTCTCCCCTCCAGGCCTTAGCCAGGCCTTGACCTGCTTAATTCCTGAGCCAGATTTTTAAAGCCAGCTGCTGCCACCTGCTGAATTCAGTACCAGCAGACTAATCCCTAAACAAGTCAAGAGCAGGTTACCCAAAACACTTATTCTTTGGATCAAAAAGAGGTTACAATGGGAGCAATCACTGATGTAAGATCTGATACTTTTCCTGAAAGCAGCTTTAATCAAAGCTATGCAAACTATCAAATCTGCAGGGGAAGAGTTGGAGCTACTTTCTGGTACTGGTGGAGAAAGTGGAATCAATGTAGATACTGTAGAATGTGATCTGAAGTTTAGGGTTCAGCACCAGAAAGTTGTAGCTTTCATTTTAAAATGCGCAAACTACTATGCTTGAGATGGTTGATACAGTGAAGCAGCTTGCCTTCAGAAATTGTGGGTGCTCCATCACTGGAGACTTTTAAGAAGAGACTGGGCAGCCATTTTGTCTGAAATGGTATAGATACTCTTGCTTGAGCAGGGGATGGATTAAAAGACCTCCACGGTCCCTTCCAACTTTGTTATTCTGCTAAAGTTCATCATCCGGTTTTATTACAAATGTTGATTATGAATTATATATTATCTAATACATATAAAATAATTTTGGTTGGAGCAAACAAATCAAGCCACTAATTTCACAACAAATAACTGTATGGAATTAGAACGTGGGCATGGAGATATTGGGGCTTTAACTCCCCCCCATTTTTTCCCCCATGCCAAACTCAGCCCTTGCCTTTCTGTTTGCATTGGTGAAAAAACTTCCATTGGATCTCATGGAAACTCTTTTATGTGTTCAGTTGGCTAGGCCTGATTAGCAAAAGAGGAGAGGAGCAGGTTAAACTTTATAGCCCTCATACCATCCATGTTATAATCCCAAGATGCCTCCAGTATATATGCCAACACAATTGCATGGGTATTTCCATCATATGTTAATAATGCAGACTGCTTATTGGATGATATTTGCAATGTCCTAAATAGTTCCACTCAGAGCAGTTTTGTGAAATAGTCTCACTTTTTAAATACAAAGCAATGAGTACATGTTTTCATAAATATGTTTCTTGCTGTTCATTAATTGAAAAAAGAAATTTGAATTGCAAAACTGTTTGTTGGAGTGGGCTGAAACATTTTGGGTGCTAGTTAGTCAGTACAATGTAGGGACATTTATTACAACTTACATAAGTGTGTTCATAGAGTTTGATCCTTAAAATAAAACAACACTGTGGCTATAAGCCAAAGCGCATCTATTTCTAAGTAAGCTACATCAAACCTAACAGGATTTCAATCTCAATTCTTGTGGAAAAGATGGGATTGATTATTGATGCATGTGTTTCTGGGATTAATCTTGCTGAGATTTATGATGTTTCCTACTAAGAGATTGCATTGAATTTTATATTTATGTCTAAATTTATCTCTTAGAGTTTTGATTATAAAATTTTAGTCTGAATTTTACCAGTACTGGAAGTAAGATTCATCTACACTTGGATTTTATGTATTTTTAAATGTATTCACAAAATGTTAATACTACCCTAATCAATTTACTCTGGTCATTTAACAATGAAAGCAAAATTAGCACCCAATAAGTGAAAACTCATCACCTCTAATTGGTCTTACTTAACCTAAGAAAATGGTTGCGTTGTGTCCACCAGTTCAAATGCCCTTTAGAGATTTTTGGAGTGCCAAGAATGAAGGAGCACGTTCTACCTTGCTGAGATTCCTTCCTATTCCTTTCAACTCTGAAAATGAAGGGACCTTGAGCAATCCTCCTTCGTATTCAAAACAGGAAGACAGAATTGTTTTGGGCAAGGTGGTTCTTGATGAAACCCAGTATTGTGCCATATTGGACTTCATAAGTGATACCCAACACTTTAAACCGGGTGCAGCATTGCAAAATAAGTGCTATCCTGAAATAGCAGCTTCCACCCACCTACAACTTGGCTACTGCATTCTGTGTGAGCTACAGCTTCTGAGTTATTTTCAAAGGGAGCCTCACCTAGTACATTGTGGTAATCAAAATAGTGTGGTAAAGGCATGCATTATCCTCACCAAGATTTGCAGCTCCAGGTGGAGACTTTCTTGGCATATCACTTAAAGCTGGTCAAAGTATCCCTGAGTTACAGCTTCCACCTGCTATTCCATCACTAACGATGAATCCTGGGCAAGCCCATGACACAAGTCTTGCTGTGCTAAAGGGAGGATGATTCCACCACTAGTACTAAAGTTTCCAGAATGCCTAAATGTTTCTGGATGAATAATAACTTTGTCTTCTTAGAGTTTAAGATGAGTTTACCTCTACCCATGTTGTTGGTATGATATACACTTTGAACTTTGCAGTTGCCTCTCAACCTTTGTTTTGTTCTTGTGTCAGATTACCTGACCTACTTTTTAAGTATTTGATCTCATCCTGAGTCATATGTTGTGTCTGCTTTATCTTCAACAGGGGAGTATTTGGAAAACAGGGATACCAGTGCCAAGGTACAGTAAGTTATTGTTAGGGTTACATCGTGCCCTACACATTTGTCATTTTCCCCTTTTTACACAATCTTCTTGCAGTGAATGGGAGATTAGGATTTTTTGTGGATCACTAAATGTTTTAAACATTGCTTGGCCTTTTAGTCCTTAAAGGATTAATTTCCAGTCCTGATCATTTTATTGTCCTTCTTTGCACATACCCCAGATTGTTTGGATCAGAGGCAATAAAAAATTTAATCCATCTCAGAGCAAACCTTACTTTTCTGTATTATTTTCTGAGAGTTTTCATTGTTTTCTTTTTCTGTCTTCTTTTCCAGTTTGCACCTGTGTTGTGCACAAGCGTTGTCACCATCTCATAGTTACAGCTTGCACATGCCAGAATAATAAAAAGAAGATAGATATGAAGGTAAAGTCACAGCTACACATTTGGAGTTCTGTGTGTTGTTAATTCTGGACCAAAGGGATTATGGGAATAGTTTTGGAATAGCTATGAATTACTATTGTTAAAGACAGATCAAGATGGATAAAATATACAGGAGTCAAACCTAACACAGTAACATCTGACAAATTAAATATATTGTCAATTGCAGCGTTATGACATAATGTATTATTCCTTAGATAATAGGCTTTATTTGATACATTTTGAAATAGCTATGTGCCTTTATTTACCTGGTACTTAACTCCGTTGGTTTGTGAAAAATTGATGTGGCAATGCAAAGAGTAAAGGTATCATCCAATCAGTGCTAATAAAGATAACATCAAATGTAGTTATTTATTTGACCAATTTATATGGCCATTCATTGCACATAATATGACTGGGTGGGTGTACAGTAACAGCAACAATTAAAAAAAGGTAACCTAGTACAGCGAAAGAGAATGTTCTGCTATTCTATTTTATTTATAACTTTAAGACCCTACCATAATTGGTTAATTCAATTCAGTGTTAGAAGAAAATATTTCCCATGATTGGTTTTTAGATTTTATAAAAATAAGAATTCTTCATTGGACAAGTGTGATTGGACACACAAGGAATTTGTCTTCGGTGCATAAGCTCTCAGTGTACATAAAAATACATTCATTAATAACAATAATTGTTCTACCTATATTTATTATGGTCTTTTAGTACTACATACTGATAGCCTCAACATTCAAAGAGGTTTGAATGAAGAAAATATAACCTATGCTGCCAAAATGCTCAATTTATCTTTTTTGTTTTATTTTGTTTTATTTATTTTATCTTTTAATCTTATATTACCTCTATGTCTTATATTATGCACTTTGACTTTAGTTCTGTATCATGTTCTCAAGATTCATGGATTAGTTAGATATCAGGCTTATAACAGTATGTAACAACTTTTGTGCTACTTTAATATATAGAAGTTCAGCTGAAGCATTATATCTGCTGTGGAATTATGTCATGGCATTTGCAAAACAATTGTTATTTTGTCATCTGGATGACTTTAGGAATCATGTTCAGAAAAACACTCAGCCGTTTTCTTGAGAAGACAGATGGGAAAGAACAGATCTGAATGTTTCTCAGGTTAAGAATTCCCTCATGTAGAAACTAGATCAGAAAGAATCTTAGCCTGAATTCCCTGAAATATTGGTTTTCTGAATGTGAGGAGTTTGGTTATAGAAATAATTTAACTGATTGACAGCCCAGCATAAAATTGCCCTTATTTTAGAATAGCTATTAAGTTATCTGAAACTTGTGCTGACATCAATTAAAAGTCTGAATGCTAATCTGATGGTGATTTTAACTATTTGGATGGGGAGAGCATCTGGGTTTATTCAGTTTTAGGCAAGCCATTCTTCAGCGTCAAAATCAAGCTAGTGGTGATTTGATTTGCTTTCTTTTGTGAGAAGAGATGGTAGATCCTGGTTTCTTCTTGAACAAGTAGCCATAGCTGGCATGTTTGGGACCAGCTGAATCAAAAACACAAGTTGTGAGCGGTGGTAGGGTGAGGACTTTAACTTTGAGATCCTTGGTGCTCTCTGAGCTTGGTTGTTTTCTTGCAAGCATTTCATTTCCCAAATAGGTAACATCATCAATAAATGCAATGCAAGAAAACAACCAAGTTCCAAGAATGCTAAGGACCCCACAGTTCAACCCTGGAACTTTAACTTCTTGTCCTAACTGGTATTCTTAACTGATATTCATTCCTTCTATCCAAATTATTTACTGTGAGAAGAAAACTCATGAGATCAATTTTAAGTTATAGAAGCATTAAATCAAACTCTTAAGCCCAAAACCCTGGCTCTCTCTTTTCTTCCCTACCTATCAAACGGGATGGAATAACATTCTCTGTGTGATTTGCTTCAAGAACTGTAAACTGAAAAATAAGGCTTGGTCAACTGTTATTATTTTATCAATTATCGCCAACTTTTCTTCTTTTTCTTCTTTTTCTTCCTCAGTTTTCTGAGCAGAGATTTGGAATCAATATCCCACACAAGTTCAGAATCCACAATTACAAAGTGCCAACCTTCTGTGATCACTGCGGGTCTCTCCTCTGGGGAATCTTGCGACAAGGGCTTCAGTGTAAAAGTAAGCTACGCAAAGTCTACTCTACACAAAGACGAAAGTCCTTCTCTGAGGAATTTGTTTTGTTTTCCTGTCCTGAATTTTGCATGGGGGGGGGCAGGGGTGGGATTCAAAAATTTTAACAACCGGTTCTGTGGGCGTGGCTTAGTTGGTGGGCGTGGCTTAGTGCTCATGTTATTGGCTGGGCTTGGCCAACTCAATATCACTCACATCGAGGCACACATCGCCTGGCCTCTCATGACTGTGCGGATGTTGCAAGAGTTGTAAGTGGGAAAAATGGTCATAAGTCATTTTTTTCAGTGCCATTGTAACTTTGAATGGTCACTCCACACAAGCAAAGTACCAACAAAGGAGGGGGAAAAAAACTCCAGAGACGTTCCTGAGACAGGAAGTCTAGTCCTGCCAAGAATGTAATAAGGGTTAACGGAGAGGCAGTTTCTATAAGCAACACCAGAATGTTTCCTTCCTGCTTTCCTTACAGGATTAGGCCAGTAATTTCTTCGAACAACCGGTTCTCTGAACTGCTTAGAATGTTAACAACCGGTTCTAGCAAATAGGTGTGAAATGGGAGAATCCCACTCCCGGGACGGAGGGGGGGCATATTTGATGCAACACTAAAATAGGGTGCACTCCCCTACCCCCTCCATTTGCACAATTTTTGTATGTACTAGTTTTTACCAATAGTGCCTAGTTAGGAATCCCCAAGATTTGGCTATAAATGTAGTACATTTCATAAGGAGGAGATTAAGGAGAGGAATGAAAATAGGCCTGAATTATCAGGTGTTGCACTTAAGAGAGATCATATCTGCCTGCTAATGTTCTAGAGCAGGATTAGGCCACAGAGCTTTTTTTTTTTTTAATGTGGAGGTGACCAGGGGCACTCTTTGGCAGAGTAGTCAGAAAGTGACGATACTGAAGGCAGGAGAAGGAGCAATGGGTGGAAACTAATTAAGGAGAGAACCAACCTAGAACTAAGGAGGAATTTCTCTGCAGTTAGAACAATTAATCAATGGAACAACTTGCCTCCAGAAGTTGTGGGTGCTTCAACATTGGAGATTTTTAAGAAGAGCTTGGACACCCATTCTCTGAAATGGTATAGGATATATACCCCAGGGGGTTGGACTAGAAGACCTCCAAGGTCCCTTCCGACCCTGTTATTCCGAAGTTGGGAGTGCTGGGATATCTGGGTAGAGCTACGTTTTTCCTCGCTGGTGTATAAATGAAAACTTGTACGCTGTTTGGCTTTTATTTTAATTCCCTCTCCCAGCACAGGAAGTGGCACCTGACTTTTCTCAGCAATCAATGTGCTGCCTAATTTCACTTCTCAGTTCCTGGGACTGCTGAAATACCTTTGTTCTATAAAAAATAAAGGATAGAAATGGCAAGGAAAGGAACTCTGATTTTCTTTATTACCGTATTGTGTTCAATTAAGGTACATCCAGGGTTGGGGCTGCTGCAGGTCCGCAAGGGTTCTGGAGAGCCCCTAGCTAAGATTCTGTGCAGTTTGGAGAACCCCCAAATCTCACTCCTGGCTGGCCCTGCCCACCCCGCCCTTGCAGCATTGAGTCCCCACGCATCCTATTTTGGATGCAAGTAAGTGTAGGGCATGCGTAGAAGCTCAGGGAGGGTGAAAAATGGGACCCCTGGAAGTTTGGGAAGGCCGGAAATGGGTCAGTTTCTGGTTTCCAGAGAGTCTCCAGAGTCTCTGGGGAGGCCGTTTGCACCTTCCCAGAGGCTAAAGGAAAGCCTCCTGAGCCCGGGGAGGGTGAAAATGCACCCCCACCACCACCCTGGTGCAGGAGGCCGACTAGACTACGCCTACCATGGTCATGCCCACCTAGCAACCAGGCAGAGAACCCGTTGCTAAAACTTTTGAAGCCCACCCCAGGGTACATCTTGATTTGCATGTTAAGTTTGAACTGAGGGTTTGTAAGTATGTACAAAATAAGTATTGTAAATAAATATGATGACTGAGAATCTCTATAGACGTGAAGTATGAACTGTCCAGATATGGAACAAGTCCAGGGGAAGTGATGGGGTCTCTTTTCATGGAGCTAGATCAGGAGTTTCCAAACTTGCCAACTTCAGCTCCCCAAATTCTTCGTGCTGGCTGAAGAATTTTGGGAGCTGAAGTCCACAAGTCTTAAAGTTGCCATGTTTGGAGACCCCTGAACTAGATGAACAGTAGCTGAGTGATGATCTGTGAGGGATATTGTACTTAAGGTAAAATGATTTTCATCAAACTAGTGTGTAGCATATATCCTGTGTTTTGTGTAACAATCAGTGGTGGTATTCTACTTGTTCTGCCCAGTTCTGGCGAGCCGGTACAGCGATGAACGGCAGAGACCAAACCACTTCTCTCCACCGCTCTGCTGTTGGGCCCACCTGCACCCCTGGGCTCCCATACTCACTTTTATCCGCTGAATTTGAAGTGCAGCTGCTTTGCACCACACAGAATAGTGCCGCACGGCAGCTGCTGAAGTGAGTGGGAGAGTGCAGGCTTGCAGGAGGCAAGTTAGAACGCCTCTGCACCTGCGCAAACACCTCTGCAAAGTGCCTGTTTGGTGCACACGTGCATGCCAAATGTGTTCACGCATGCAAAGCACGCCCACCAAGCCACACCCACCGAACCAGTGGCAAAAATATTTGAATCCCACCACTGGTAACAATGGTTAAATAAAGCACAGCTGCTTGGATTCATGTGGTATGATTGAAACCTTGATCTGTGATTCAAATGGAGGGAATAGGGACTGGATTTCTGTCATGCCTTCCCATGCTGTTATTAGGAAAGAAACATAGTTTTGTTCTTGTTCCAGTGTCAGTCCCTGGCAGAAATGATGTTTGTTTACTTTTGTTTTCACTTTCAGTGTGTAAAATAAATGTACATATTCGGTGTGAATCCAATGTAGCTCCAAACTGCGGGGTGAATGCAGCAGAACTAGCCAAGACGTTGGCATGTATGGGACTGCAACCTGGAAATATCTCTCCAAATGGGGTAAGAACTTTTTTTTCCCCTCCTTTACTTCTCCACAGTGAATTGGATTAAAAAAAAGAACCTGTGTACATCCGTTACTTACAGTATATACACTACAGGATGAGATCAGAACCGTGACAGCATGTTATTCCCTTTCAGGGTAAGCAACAGAAAGGAATACAAAATAGTAGCCCAAAGAGATTAAAATAATAAGGAAAGGAAAAAGAAACATACCTAATACAGTTTAAACCAAGACTATTTTCTGTCCCTCTCCTTGATTTTCTATCCTTGGAAACTAATCTTACATCTTCCCTTCTCTGTTGTTCTTTAAACTTCTCCTCTCAATCATTACTTTCTTGAACTTCCTTTTCTTCTCCACCCATTCATTCTTCCTTCATGTATTTGTTTTGAAATTTGATATTCATTCAATCTCTTTATATGTCCAAACCACATAAGTCTATTTGTCTTACACTAGTTATTCACTT
This sequence comes from Hydrophis major, assembly GCA_033807585.1. Lineage (NCBI taxonomy): Eukaryota > Metazoa > Chordata > Lepidosauria > Squamata > Elapidae > Hydrophis > Hydrophis major. Next base: position 32,776,758 of record CM066328.1, read on the forward strand.
TGGAGCCCACATTATTTTGGCCTTCCTTCCTTCCTTCCTTCCTTCCTTCCTTCCTTCCTTCCTTCCTTCCTTCCTTCCTTCCTTCCTTCCTTCCTTCCTTCCTTCCTTCCCTCCCTCCCTCCCTCCCTCCCTCCCTGTTTTACTACACACATTTATTAAGTATACCTTTTTTTTACCACATTCAACTTTACTTCTATGTTTCTCTTGGTATATCTAATTCTCACCTCTGTGTGACAAAGTAGGGAAAACTGTGCTTCTCTATCCAACAATTTTCACTTCTTTTAACAAACATTGATTCCTTGCAATGGGCTGCACATCACCCTGCTACTTTTCTACCAGCATTTTCACGTCTTAAAATGTCTTACTCCTTTTCCCATCTTTAGTAAACATTCTATCAAGGTACATTCATCTCCTTGCCTTAGTTTTTGATATGTTGGTATAATTTGCAATTATTGATTTCTGCTAAATATTACCTTATTGGTCTTTCAGTCTTTAATTTTCAGTTTGATACATTTGTCCCATAATTCTGGGAACCATTCAGGTTTTCAGCCAAGAACAATTCATCATCTACATACAAAATTCCACATAGGTTTAACTTCCTAAGCAGTTTGTCACCATAAACATTCCTTTACATTTATTCATAAATTCATTACACCATCAAGAGGATATCAGACACCCTTGTCTTTATTCATTATTCAATGTTGAGCTAAGCATTGAGCTTTCAGTGAATTCTCCTGCCTGGTTTATTCCCATCATATACCATTCCTATTGTATTCAGCAATCAACAATCAACTCCATACTTGTATAATACATTCTGTAATTCAAGTCAGTTTGGTTTATTGCATACTTGCTTTAATCAACCAACATACATTTTCCATGCATATTTGGTTCTCCCCCTTCCAAAATAATAATAATAATAATTCTACTCTCTAAAGCTGAGCTGGGTGAATTAGATATTTTGGACTATGATTCCCATTAGGACAAGCTAATTTATTTATGAGGTTTGACGTCCAAAATTTTAGGTAGGTGCATCTTGCCTTCTCATGTTTATGCCATGTTGAAAAACCTCTTGATTGTTTTCTTTCCAAAATTGAGTTTCTGAACTCCATAGGTGCTGAGAAAATTTGGGGTGCTTTTGCAAAAAGCAACTCATGACTATTTAATTTTTACAGAAGTTAGTCTCAAGATCAACACTGAGACGCCAGAAAAAAGACAGCACAAAGCATGGCAATGGGATGGTGGAAGTCTCAGCCAGTAGGCTTAAAATTGAAGATCTAATATTTATCAGGGTGCTCGGAAAGGGCAGTTTTGGAAAGGTAAGTGTTTCTGTAGAGATTTGAAGTTTCCATAGTGGTGTAACTTTTGGTTATTTGAAATGAATTTGCATTAAGGTTTAGTTGGATCAGGCTGCACTCATACAATACATTAATCTATTACCGTAGTTTGATTTTTGTCTTAAAAAGTAGTGGCTTCTAAATTATGACTTATAACACGAGTACAGAATTTTAGTCCTGGCAGGATTTTTGTTTTGAACCATGACACCTGCTCAGCTCCTCCACCTTTATAAGAAATAACATGAAAGACATAACATTCATTAAGAGGCACAGCATCATATCCCTTTAAATTGTTAAAACTCCAGTGAACTTTAAATCAAAATGAAGGGGTTTTTTTTTCTTTTTTTTCTTGTGTTTTACATTGTTTTCAACTAAATTCTCAGTGAAGTCTTAGGCCTCAACTGCTCTTCATATGCAACTTCCAACGTGTTATTTAAGAGCTGTTGTGACCCTCAAACCAAATAAAGTTGTATAGTGTCAGCTTTGGAAGCTATATTGAGATCAGATACTCCTACGCTGCCACATTTGAGCCTGGGAAAGTGGGAGGGGGGGAATTTCTTGGAATATATCTAGTTAGGCATAATAACATTCTTTTTCTAATTTAAGGTCAGGTTTTTTTTGCGCATAAGTGAGAGGAAGTCTTAACTTGGGACGGATGGTGATTGGGCCATGTGATGTGGTGATGGATGCAGGGGATGGATTTGTAGTTTCTACTTATTGTAAGGAAGCCCGGAACTTTCAGATTCGGGATTCCCCAGTTGTGCCAGTTAGTATCCAAATAAAAAGGAACCTTTGAGAAGATGCCTGTCTCAGAGTTATTGGGTGGAATGGAGGGTTGCTGGAATGCTGACATTATCCCGAATTCCCCCCTCCCACTTTCCCAGGCTCAAGTGTGGTAGTGTGGGAGCATCTGATTTCAATATGGCTTCCAAAGCTGATATCTAGCTTAGCATTCTGTGTGAATTCAGCCAATGTGTTTTTTTTAATCAGAGAGCCCCTGTTGAGGTAATTCCCCATTAGGAGAATGAGCGCGTACAGGGAGACGTATTTGAGAGTAGTGTTTGAATAATACACATACACAACACACAGATGTACTGTACAGTAAATGTAGGTTTTTATTTCCAGAAACGTTAAGCAAAGTCCAAACAAGCAATCCAAAGTCATTCACAGGCAAATCAGTCAGTTTTTCAATCCGGGGATAATCCAAATATCAAAGTCTAGTGTCAAAAAACAGTTCAGTAACAGACTTACATTAAATCCAGAAATATCAGTCAATTAGGAAAAATGGCAATACTCTCCAACAGAAGGAAACAGAGATATACTCACACTCTTTTCTGAGACTCAGACTAAAACAACCCAGGTTTTTGGCTCCATCTTATGGCCATTTGAGAAACCACACCCAATTGCATGCTCTTAAAGAGACAGTATTAAAATGTCTATCCTGGTTTATATATTGTCCAACCCAAATACCTGTTAGGTGACTTATATTCCTAACAGCCCCCATCTAATGTCATGTGACTTACAGATAGTCCTTGAGTTACGATCGCATTGGAGCCTGCTCATAATTCATGTCAGTTGTAAATTGGGTCCTCTATGTGACTGACCTAATTTTATGACCATTTTGTGGCAGTTGTTAAGCGAATCAGTGCATCCATTAAATGAACCAATGGTTAGTTATGAATGTGGTTTAAATGCTGGTTTTCAGTAAAACCATTGTAAAGCATGGCCATATGATTGTGGGACTTTGCAAGCAGCCATAATTGTGCCTGAGTGCCTGAAATGCAGTCACTTTACTGTGGGACTCCCCATCTGTTAGAACTGTTGTCACTTCAAGCAGTTGCTAAACCATCAGTCATAAGTCAAGGACTACTTAATTTCTGAACAAATATACCTAGGTTTGACCTGTCAGCCGGACAGATCATGTCTTGCTGTTTCTGAGATATTTCCGTAATTATTTGGTTTTGTTTGCTTTGAATTAAATATCCTGCTTTGTGGCAAATTTAGGTAATGTTGGCTAAAACAAAAGAGACAGGATATCTTTATGCCATCAAAGTGCTGAAGAAAGATGTCATTCTTCAAGATGATGATGTGGAATGTACTCTAACAGAGAAGCGGATCCTGACTTTAGCAAGAAACCATCCTTTCCTCACTCAGCTTTTCTGTTGTTTTCAGACCGCTGTAAGTATTCCTTACAACTTCAGGAAAGGGCAAAGGCTTCTGGTGTTATCAATTATGAATCATTGCAGCGATTCTTTTTTTTTTTTAACCTTCTTCGTGGTTCTCTATAGAAAGAAGAATGAAGAAAATAGGAAGCTCACAAATGAAGGATAATGAATTCTCAGTGACTAGAATAAGGCAGAGTAGTTGCAGAGAGAGTCTTGCACTCCCTCCTTTCCATACTGAAAACATCAGCATCACAAAATAAAAATACCTTTTTTGAAAAAAGATTTACCATATTTTTAGGCATATGACACACTGAAGTATAAGACGCACCTAGCTTTTGGGGAGGAAAACAAGAAAAAAATCTGGCTCTGCCTCCCTGCAATTTGCCTCCTTGCAGTATACAGCAAACAGCCTGTTTCAGTTTCAGCATAGCCTGATTAGCATAAGCAGCTGATTGTTGGTTGGATCGGCCTCCCGACGATCTGCTGTTTCAGGCTGCAGAAATTGCTATTGCCTCCTCCGCCTGCCCCATTTTTGGCCTCTGTGCACCCCATTTTCGGCCCCCATGCATCCCATTTTCCATCCGTTCTGATCCCCGCTGCCTGGAATGGGCGGAAAATGGGGTGCATGGAGGCCAAAAACGGGATGCGGAGGCTGAGAATAGGGCATGTGGAGGCAGCAATATGCGATAGCAATCCCTCCAGCATGAAACAGCTGATCATCGGGAGGCCGATCCAACCGACAGTCAGCTGCTTGTGCTAATCAGGCTGTGCTGAAGCTGAATGCTTGCTGCAAGGAGGCAAATTGCTGGGAGGCAGAGGCTAGCAGGTGGGGGTCAGCGGATGGGTGGGGCTTCGGTAACATTCACTGTATAAGACGCACCGGCATTTCCACCCACTTTTGGGGGTGGAAAAAGTGTGTCTTATACTCTGAAAAATATGGTACATAAGAGTTTATATAAGCAACAATCCTGCAGTTCTCTAGAATCAAAATGGAATTACAGAATTGAAGAGTCCTAGAGACTATCTAGTTCTTATTTGATGCAAAAAAAAAAATGTTGAGCTGGAATATATACTGTCAGATGTGCACAGATTTTGAATAAAATCTTTTATTCTAACTTTTTTCTTTAATGGTTTCCTTTCTCATAAAGATTTCTTCCCTGAAACCAAAATGTTGTTAGTGCCAGTAGTCCAACCCATCTGAGCGGAGGTTGTTTCACTTTAGTGGAAGGGCAAATAGGTTCAGTGTTTTATGCTTATATTTGCATTTCCTTCCACTGCTCATGTAGTGGGAGTGTTATATATGTCATCTTGAATTATAGAAAATAGATGATGATGATTGTAATGTTTAATGTCTCTATATATATTCTGAAATCATCATTACAAAAATATATATATTCATACTTTCAGAGGACCTCCTGATCCTCCAATGTGGTACATGCCATCATCTATAAGGAATATGCAGGCACTGAACAAACTGATCAGTTCTTACTTAGCAACATACAATGTCAACTCCACTGTTGAGACCAGTTCAACTCCTCTTGACAGCATATCGATGCTATTTTCTTAGAAACAATACAATAACTGGCTATTGTGTACAGGATGGTTCTTGACTTCCAGTCTAGTCTATAGGTTTGGGATATTTTGATGGTTTTCCATCCAAGCACCAACCAGGTCTAAACGTGCTTAGCTTTTTTGATATCAGCCAGCTAATGTTGGCTAGGTTTTGTCATTCTCTATAGAACTCAAAGGAGTAGTTGGACATGTGTCTGACATCAGAAATGGTAATATTCAAGTGGGAATCATTTCAATTTCCTGAGATACAAAGGTCAATGCCCTCAAGATTGCTCTCTTTGAACGAAGACTAATTACAAAGACTAATTTCATAATGAAACAACTGATCTGGAATTTGTTTGGTGGTTTAATTACAAGAGGTAATTCTTGCTCAAAGGGTACTTGGTCAGCGACCATTCAAAGTTATGACAGTGCTGTACCAGGAGGGTGACAACAGGTCTTCATAGTTGTAGTCAGCGCAGTGTCCTCATGGTCATCTGATCTCAATTTGGACACTTGGCAATCACAATTGCCCAATTGTAGCAATTATGAAGTTGCAGTGTCCCACACGGTCACTACTTGCGACCTTCACTGCTGACTTCTGACAAGCAAAGTCAAGGGGAAAAGGTCACAAGTGGTGATCACATGACTGCATGACACTTTGACCGTGCAGGATTTGCTTAATGACAGCATTACTGGGACTGCCAGAACAGTTGTCATAAGTCAGTGCAATCACATGATGCCCTGCTTTATGACTGTGTCACTTGGCAATGGAATTCCCAGACCTAATGGCCATTCGCAAGTGAGAATTATCTTTATCTCCTGGATTAAGCACAGAACAAAGCCTCATCACACATGTTATCAACCTGTTTATATAAGCTTGCCAGTGTTGCATCTAGCTACTACCTTGTTAATGGTTACCACTTTATGGAGAATTTTTTTTCTGCCCCCTCATCTTTTACTCTTCTTTCCTTTTCCTTTGCTCTTCCCATAAAACAATGGATATGGGATATTCCTGCCTCGAGATTAAACTCAATGAATCTGATCCGCAAACATGCGTAATATAAACTTTGTTTGTTTGTCTTTCGATTGCCACTCAAATCTTTGTGGCTTAAGTGAATGTGACCGCTAGGTGGCAGAAACTGCAAACGAAAAAGCACAGCTTGCCATCACATGGCCTTTTTTAATTAAGGAAGAGATTGCAGTAGTTGCAAAGAGCCAGTAGTAGCTCTTGAATTTAGTTTCACTACTTTTCATATTCCTGCCAAAGAGAGAGAATGCTGACTGAGCCTTAATTTGACTTCACAAAGCTTTCAGTTTCTTGCTGAAAAGGGAGGAAATCTTTTGCAGCCCTGGTTTTCCATCATAACATATTATTCCTAGCACCATGATGTCTGTGTACTGCCACTGCCCAAGCCTAGGAAACTGGCACACTGTGTTCTAATGATGATACTTCCTCTAAACCTTTTTTTAACCCCTCTGCCCTTGTCGTACATATATATTTAAAGCTGCATGATATCATTAGTTCTAGAAAACTGTTAGCCTAAGCTGTTTGTCTAATCTTGCTTTTGGGCCAATTATCAGATAAAAAATGGATTCCAGGATACCCATTTTAACTGTTTCAACTTTGTTGCAGTGTTATATTCTATCATCATGCTCAAGTCCATAAATATGTAGATATCTATATTAATATGGACCAGAAGCAATGGATGGAAACTAATCAAGGAGAGAAGCAACCTAAGGAGATATTTCCTGACAGTGAGAACAATTAATCAGTGGAATGATATGCCTCTAGACCACGGGTGTCAAACTCAATCGCATCTTGCAACATATCATGACAAATCATGACATATTTCTGCCTTTGCAGAGGTGGGGTGAGTGTGACCTACATGATGCATCTGGCCTGCAGACTACCAGTTGGACAGGCCTGCTGTAGACGTTGTGGATTCTCTAACACTGGAAGTTTTTAAGAAGAACAAACAAATGAACAACCATTTGTCTGAAATGGTATAGGGTTCCCTGCCTAAGCAGAGGGTTGGACTAGAAGACCTCTAAGGTCCCTTCCAACTGTGTTATTCTGTTATTCTGTAATTTTTTTAAAAAAAAGATAATATAGCTATAGCAGTAGCACTTAGACTTATATACCACTTCACAGTGCTTTATAGGCCCTCTCTAAATGGTTTACAGGGTCAGCTTATAGCCCCCCCACAATCTGGGCCTTCATTTTATCCACCTCGGAAGGGATGGAAGGCTGAGTCAACCTTGAGCCTGATGAGAATCGAACTGCCAAACTGCTGGTAATCAGCAGTCAATAGAAGTAGCCTGCAGTACTGCATTCTAACCACAGTGCCACCACAGCTATAGGTATGCAAATAGCAAATGATAAATAAATTTAACTCATTAACAGAATTTTGTAAAGCGTCATAGAATCATAGAGTTAGAAGGGAGATTAGAGGTCATCCATCCTTCTTTCCTGTACAGCTTCTTTTACAGCTTCTTTTATAGGCTCTGTTTGAAGAACTCTGCTGAAGGAGAAGTCACCATTTCATGTACTAGCTTGTTCCACTGATTAATAACTCTGTCAGGAAGTTCCTCATAGTGGCTTTATAGTTTTAACTCATTGTTTCTTGTCCTACCCTGTGGAATAACAGAGAATAAGTCTTCTGTGTGACATATTTTCAGATATTTAAAACTATTTCTCCTTAGGATCATTTCTATGTCTTAAATATATCCAGATCCTTTATCAGATCCTCATAGAACTTGGTTTCCAGATTCCTCATCTTGTTAGTCCTCTTCTGAATCCAATCAAATTTGATATTGTCCTATTTGAATTGTGGTTCCCAGAACTGGACATAGATGGGGGCCTCACTAGGTCAGTGCAGAATTACTTGGATTTCCTTGGATATTTGTATCCAAATACATATGATCAACTCTTCAGCCATTTAAAGCATTGAAGACTAACATCAAAAACTGAATTGTGTCTGGAGAACAATTGGCAACCAAGGTTTGTCTCTTTAGGGCCTTATAAGACAGATGAATTTGGGCAAATTTTAAGGGAAGAAATGGGTAGTTGAGTCTTGCCACCCAAATGAGATTAGTTTGTATTTTGGCTTCATTCACCAATGGATTCTACCCGCTGACATTTTGTAAAGTGGTTGCTGTGACAAAATGTATGTATCTCTGCGTACCTAGGTTTACTCTAAACTAAATGCATCTTCTCTTTTAATTTATACCCAAGACATAACCAGACAGAGCTGCAGTGATCACAAATAATCCAGTCTGCTTCCTATAATTAAGGATTTGGCATCCTGCTAAGTTAACAATGGTTCATTTTTGGGGAAAAACAAGTCACTACAAGAATTAGAAGTTTTCTCACTAGAGCAGGCATAGCTGACAACTATTTTTATAGTTAGATCATATCACATGGTCTGTTCTAGGCAGCAAAGGCTCAGAAGACATTTTGTAGGGCTGACTGGCCTTTACCACCTATATAGTCTGTGCTTGATCTCAGTATACGTACTTCATTCCCCTGATAGAACTTCCTGAAGAACAAATTGCCTGGATTCTTTGCCACTACTTAGTCATAACTACACATTGATTGAGGAACTCTTATAGCCAGACAAACTCATTGACTCTCAACTGAAACAGTTAAAGGAGATCTTGTCTTCTTGCATTGACCAAAAAACCAATATGATTATTTATCCACTCACCCATCTTCAAAAAGCGGAAGTGCACATATTTTTTTATGTAGACACCATTGTTATAATTAAGTTAGAAATATAAACCAATTCACCTTATAGAGGAGACTACCACTACCTTACCACTGGTATGCTTGCTTAGTCTTCTATCCAAAGGCTACCAGTTGATTAGCAGGTTGAGAACCCGCATTTGTTCCACCTTCTTTTAAGCCAGATTTGCCTTTGATAGCCGCTCAAATAAATCCCTCTTTCAAATAGAGGCCAGACCTCAAATGACCTTTCAAATGAAGAGTTATTTTCAATAAAACAGGACACTTTACCTCTATTTGTCAATATAAATTCTGAATGCATGGCAAGCAGTCTGAACTGGGGTTGCAATGGATGCAAATCCAGATTTTCAATGTCCAATCCAGAAGAAAAATGTCATTCCAGGATTGAATTAGGTTGATCACATACAGTGTAGTTTGGTCTATGGGAGTAAAAGCCTAAAAAATTTGCTCTTTTTGCTACTGTTTCCATTCAAATGTGTTTTTTTTTTAGAAATTAGATGCAGGGAGAAAAAAAGAAATACAATTAACATCTTTCCATTGATGATTGTATCTGGTATTGCCTTTGATCAGGATCGCCTCTTCTTTGTCATGGAGTTTGTGAATGGAGGGGATCTTATGTTCCACATCCAGAAATCCCGTCGCTTTGATGAAGTCCGAGCCCAGTTCTATGCTGCAGAAATCATTTCAGCTCTCATGTTCCTTCACGAGAGAGGCATCATTTACAGGTCAGCAAAAAGAATTTGTGGTTTGTTGTTTGGTTCAATCAAGTGTTTTTGTTGGTGCTTTTTGTTGGAGAGGATTCGTAATGGTGATTAATATACCTGCTGGAGTTCATAAATGGGATGGCTTCTTTGTATTTATTGTTGCACTGAAAGAAAAAAAATATTGAAAGGTCTAATTGAGTTGGGGGCATAGCATTATTGTGGAAGATGAGATTTGATTGGGAGCTGCTCAAAGATGGGCAGCTACATTTAACAGATAACAGATAATCAGAGTTGGAAGGGATCTTGTAGGTCATCTAGTCCAACCCCCCACCCAAGCGGGAGACCCTACACCATTTCTGACAAATGACAGTCCAATCTCTTCTTGAAAGTCTCAAGTGATGGTGCTCCCACAACTTCCGAGGGCAACCTGTTCCATTGGTTGATTGTTCTCACTGTCAGAAAATTTCTCCTTATTTCTAGGTTGAATCTCTCCTTGATCAGTTTCCATCCATTATTCCTTGTTTGGCCTAGAGGAGCTTTAGAAAATAGCTTGACCCCTTCCTCCTCCCTGTGGCAGCCCCTCAAATATTGGAACATTGCTATCATGTCTCCCCTGGTCCTTCTCTTCACTAGACTAGCCAAGCCCAATTCCTGCAACCGTTCATTGTATGTTTTAGTCTCCAGTCCCCTAATCATCCTGGTTGCTCTTCTCTGTACTTTTTCTAGAGTCCCAACATCTTTTTTAATGAACAGTTCCCAATCAAATCCCATATCTTTTAGTTATTCAGACCTGAGTTGGGAGGATATTCAGGAGATCCACTTGAATATCATCAAATGTTGGTAATTGTTGTTTTAAAAATGCTTGTGTAAGCAATTTGAAATCTACCTTTTGGGGGGAAATGGTACAGCCTGTGACAATGGAAATGAGACAGAGTTGCAGAATTAGTTGTGAGCATATTTTTTTCCTTGCCTGGGGACATGGTGACCATGAGGTACAACATTTGCTGCATATTTGGAAGCAAAATATTATGCTTGAGTGGAAGAATTGTACAAAGTATTTCCACTGAATTCTAATCTGTGTCCATAATAAAAAGTACTTCTGGAACAGATTGTCCTGTGCATTAACTTATGCAACCCCTCTTTGGATTCTCAGACTGGCTTACACGCAGCCTTAAATGATTTTTGTTTTCATTGTGTATTGCATTAGCACCCAGAATAATGGAAACAACCTTCGAACAATTGTATGCCCTAAAGTTGCAGAACTGCTCATTGAAAGTTGTTCTCTCTAAATGTAGTAGGTTTTGATTTCAGTATCTAATTTATTCAAGGACTTTGTCAATCAAATGGTTCTAAGAGCCGTGATAGCATGGTGGTTAAAATGCAGTATTGCAGGCTAATTGTGCCGACTCCCAATTACCAGCAATTTGGCAATTCGAATCTTACTGGCTCAAGTGTTCCATCCTTCCAAGGTTGGTAAAATGAGGACCTAGATTGTTGGGTGCAATATGCTAACTCTGTAAACTGCTTAGAGAGGGCTGTAAAACACCGTGAAGCGATATATAAGTCTAAATGCTATTGCTATTGCTAAAACCATAAGTCAAAGGTGCAGATTGAATTGTGTTTGCATAGTATGAGTTGACACAGTGTGTATTCCTTCAGCTCAGTTTTCTTGCATTCTTCCTTCACGTTATTATAGACCTTGACATTCATTAATGTTGGGCTCAGTAGTTGTCATAAGTTGAGGACTATCAGCTTACATAAATAATCATGGTTTTGTTGTAGAAATCATAATGAAGGAGAATGAAGAACCAGTTACACATTTTCATGCAGTCAAAATTAATTGAAGGAAAATAGAACATGAATAAGAAAAACTGTGCCAGCTAAGCTCTTTCTTGGAACTGGTTAAATCTTTTTGTGATAAAAGACAAATGCAATCTCTTTTCTTGGATCCCACTTTTGAGAGAGAGTTGTGTGTGTACTGGGAAGTTTCACTGAGTTCTGGTAAGCTGATTAGTGTTGCAACCTGGACACTGTTCTACTGAATATTTTTTCATGTAATCTTTTATTCAAAACAAATGTGCAATTCTTCACAAAGCTAATAACTAATGATGAGGCAAATTCCCAGGAAGCATGTACAGAAAGACAGCTTTTTAAAAATTTGCACTCAATAAAATGAAGTGTGTGTAATTTCTGGAAACAGGGTATTTAGATAGAATGTTGTTTTTTTTAAAGGGAAAATATTTGTAGTATTGATGCTTATATAGACAGGTAGGTATTGGTGTGAGCTCAGCTTCATGTCCCACTTACTACAACACAAAGGTTTTCAAGGGAGATGTCCCATATCAATAGTCCTCCAAAACAAAACAAAAATCCGGCTGAGTGGCCAAGGACATGGAATGAAGCTGGAGACTCCCAGTCCTGAATCGCTACACGTTGTGAAAACAATCTGCCAAATTGTCCTCATCTAACATGGAATTAAAAAGAAAAGAAGTTAAATGAGTACATATTATATATGATATTCTTTTATGTTGTAGAAAAGACATTAAAGATAAAGATACTTTTAGTCTAGTCAAACCATTTGCTCTAAGACCAAACAGAAGATACTCAAAATCATATATGCATTTATGGGCATTTGAATCATGCTCACTAATTTTTGGGCTCTGGATGTTCTCTAGCTTGGATTCAGCTGAGTTTCATTTCCAGGCTAGGTAACAATGTCAGTCCATAGGAGAGGGGAGTTGCATTACTTATCCTGATAATGAAACCTCTGCTGAAAAACATCAAGAATCCAACTGTTCTACCCTGAGCTACGTATATTTTCTGCTAATGGAATTGGAATCACTGTTATTTCCAGATCGTATGAAACCTTGAGACCATCTGGAATTTCGAGAGTATGTGATAGGATGGACATTTTCACAAAATGTTGCTCTCTGTCATTCCCTCTTGTCTCCCCAGAATCTCTTGATTGCCTCAGCTTTAATAATCCATTTCCTGGGCAGGTTGACACAATTCCAAACAAAGCACAGGGCTGCAGTAAATAACAAAAACAGTTGAGCTAGCTCATTGATTTGTAGCATGTTAGCTTTTCATTATGTTCTGATATGGAAACCATCAACAGATTTAAGAGGTGGAGAATGGAATTTTTCAAGAGATAAGGGACTTTTGCTAGGCATGTTGGAAACTCAAAATGCATGCATCATGTGGGACAATTTAGTTGCTATGATGGTAGACAGTGCAGGAAAAAGGACTGTGAAAATTGCCTGTGAAATCAGTCTGAACTCTGGTCTTTACTAAACATTGTTGTGACATTCAGAGAATGCAGATCTTTCTCTTCCACTGTGTATGTGAGAGGTGTAATGCTAGAGATCATGTAAGAGGGTTTAGTGTGGGCATCAGACTGGGACTTATTTGTTTTGTATAAAAGGCTATTGTATTGCTGGCAGTTCTCTCTTACAGTTGTCTTAATGTTATTGGCTATTATGTTTCTTGATATCACACACAGGCTTGAACATGTCTAAATCAGAAGCTTAGATACAAGAGGCATGTAACATCATGATTTGGGTGGCATGCAGAAAGCATGAGCTTTTGGGTAGCATGCATGGTAGTGCAGCAACAATTTTGGATCCTATGATGTCCTTATCTCTTGATATATTAGAGATCTGCAGCAAAGAAGTTTATAAAGCACATAACACAGCTTCAATCGGTCACATTTTACTGCTCTGAAAATTAAGTCACTCTCAATATTTCCCCCTCCCTTTCTTCTCTGTTCGACATAATACTTGTTTGTTTCTTGGCATACATCTATTGAAGGCTTGGCTTCCTAAGCTATGTATTGCTCACCTTACTTTTTGCAAAAAAACGGTTGCTTATCCTCCCTTGTTTGGGCAGATTCTGTACAAAGTTTTAATGGGTCTCTTTGGAAATGCATACTTATTCATCAAAGGGTGACATGGAAAAGATGGTGAGGAATTATTTTGATTGCCATTGAAATAATGGGTTTTAGTTGCAACTACAATATTTTGGGTAAATATAAGGAGAAATTTCCTTTTTTAAAAATATTTTTTTTATTTTTTATCTTTTATAAAACATCTCATTAGGTGAACGATGTGTTTCCAGGTTTTACATTTCCATACAAACGTGACCATGATTATGTACCAACTTTTATATCCAAATTAAAACCATATTATTACTTATTACCTTTTTCTTTAAATAATCTCATACATTACTTAACAATATTTTCTATATTCCTATTCAGTTTCTATATTCATTGCTCTTATTTTATGCAATCTCATTTCATATTGTAGCTTATTTCATTTTTCTTTAAATATTCCCCTGTCATGTTAAACAATATTATCTGGATTCTTATTCAATTTCTATAATAATTATACACATATTATTACATCTGTCACATTTGTAATTTTTTCCACGTACAATTATTCCATTCAAAGATTTCCCCCCTTTTATTACCAATTCGAGCTTGCCACCCCTTTACTTATATATTTTCCCCATTTACTCCCTTTAATCAGTTATAAACATTTATAACAATATAACCATAATAGTCCCTTAACTACTATATATATGTAAACATACATACATACATATCAAATTCCACATGGTATTCCCTTTACTCTATTATATTCTAATCATATTTTATTTTATTTATTTATTTGATTTGTCAATCACTTACAAGATAATAGGTAAATGAGTAAGAATACAGGAAGTAGGTACAAATAAATGGGGACAATAGGACAGGGACGGTAGGCACGATGGTGTACTTATACATGCCCCTTCTTAGGAATGGGGTGAGGTCAATAGTGGATAGTTTGAGGTTAAAGGAGTGGGGGTTAGAGGATATGACAACAGAGTCAGGTAGTGCATTCCAGGCATTGACAGCTCTGTTGTTTTCCCACACCAAAAACAGTTACATACTAACCTTATATTCCCATTTTAGTCTATTCAATATTTTTTTAAAAAACTAATAATAATTTATCCATTTTAAATCTTATGTTCCTTTTTGCTTTTTCATCACATTATTAAATATTAATTAATATTCTTTTACTATATTTTCCTTTCCATAACTATTTCAAATTAAGCTTATATTTAGTTTATCAATAATTTTTTATGCAACATTAATTCTTACACACACACGCACACAGATTCTATACTTCCATGCAGAATCTCTTTTGCTGATCATCTACTACCCATCATTTCTAATTCTCTGAACTATATAATTTCTTCTCATTTTAGTTTGTTTTCTCTTTCTTGTCATTTTTTGGTCCTTTCCCTTTATTTCCCTTCTTTTCCCTATTATTTCCCTTAAATTATTTCTCCAGCTATTTACTTTGTCACCCTCCCTTTTCTGACCCTTCCTCTGCAATTTCCTCTTCTGTTGTTTCCTTTTCCTTTGCTTAACCTTCAAATAATTTCCCTTAAGGAGAAATTTCCTATTGAGGTGACCTGTACAAACAGTGGAACGGTCTACTTATAGAGATGGTGGCTTCTCCATCTCGTGAAGTTCTTTTTTTTAAAGAAATAGCTGGATAATCACCTCTTGAAGATAGTTTTATTACTTTTTCTGTTAGTCTTTTCTGACTCCTTACTTCTGATCCTATGAATGTATCAAGAATTCTTATTATTTTCATAATAATCTTGTGAGAATTGGGTTGAGAAAGCTCATTAACCAAATCTTTGGCATGCACATGTACTTGAGTTCAAGTTATAATGGATTTGCAGATACTCTACCTAAGAGATTGGAGAGTTTCTGCTGGTCAATGAAAGTAATACTAGGCTAAATGGGTTGTTGATAACAAGGTCTATAGAATTGGTGTGAAAGAACTTAAATGTAGTTCAACATTAATAATAAATGCAATTATATTTGTTTAAGATTTTTCCTCTTCTGTTGCATAAAACAGTAAAATTCAATTGGATTTTACTAGGGAAAATGGCTTTCTTCAAGACTTTGGGAAGTCAAATTGTACAATTAGTTTATATGCAGATGCTATAGTACACTATAGTAGTCTACTCCTGCACTTGGGTGGGGGGAGTGAGATTAGATTTTATGATCTCCAAGTTGTCTTCCATTCTAAGGTTCAATTTGGAATAGAAATTCATATTCCTCCAATTCTTTCTTCTAATTATTTTGCAGTTTGAAATAGCCAAAAGATTTAATTACAGACCTCTAGTCCTCGCTTGATGAAGCAGATCTAAAAATGGTTTATTTGTTCAAATCTTAATGGACCAAAATGGTTAGTCTGCGTATGATGTAGTCCATAGTCTGCATATGATGTAGTCCAAAGTCCAATGAAAACAATTAGTCAAACCAGTAAATATTTTCTCTTGTTTCTTTTTTACTATAGAAACATAAGGCAGCTTCAGAGACATAATGACCCCACTGCAACTGTAAACTACCCATCTTTATTTCAGTTCTTAAACAAAAGAGTGTCAGTTATGAATCTCTTAAGTGAAATGCATTTTTATTCCTTCCAGAAAATTGCTTTGTCAATTTGTCAGCTTTATGCAATGGTAAGCAATTTGCCTTAGTTCAAACAGTAGGCTGTACATTCCAAGAAATACTCTGGAGAACATGAGTGTGGCAAAAACAAGTAGAAGAAAGAATGCGAGGTATGTAAAAGTTTCCACTGGATGGGTTTTTTGCTTTTTGTCCTCCAAGGCCTTATGATCACAGTTCCTGTAAAAATGATAGAGGAATCTTTACCCTGGCTCACATATGAATGTGAATAAGATTTAGTGAAAAGTTGTATTTCATGCTCCCGGTTTTATTCCTAAGTGGGTATTTATTAGCCTTCCATAACCAGGCAGAAATTACTCCCACATTGACAGTAATAGTGGCAGGAAGAGGCATTCCTCTTCCGCCAGCCAGTCTTTCATGGCATGAATCTACACTACACTGAGAGGATGGCTTCTTGTTGATGATGGCCACCCTTTAGAATAGCTTAAAATGAAACTGGATAAAGTCGTGGAGGTCAGATTTACCATGGTTCATAAAACTTGTAAAATGTGTGTTTCTTCCAGGTTCGGTATAGTATATTTCCAGTTGCCTAGGGAACAATTTCAGTTGCAAGGAAATAATGATGTAAGAGGGCATTTCCTGCTTAAAAGAATCCCTGGAAGTATCTGGTTGGCTGTGGAAGAAACAAAATGCTGGATTAAAATGGGCTTGGGCTGATCCACCAGGGATTTTTTTATGTTTGTGTCTTTTTATTTTTCTCCATATTGTTTCTCTGTTTGCTTTTAATTTTCTAACCAAGTGGAATATACTATGAGAGTGAAAACATAACAAATAAAGAAACCATTAGCTAAGTAGCTGGTGATCGCTATCACTAAGTTGTGTCGGGACAGTTGAAGCACTTCAACTGTTGAAAAGACTGAATGATGATATCACCGGTGCCTGGGGGACACCCAGTTGGGGGCACCTTTCATGCCCCCATTAAGGTACCCATTAAAGTCACACCCATTTATCTACTCACGGTCGCCTGCTTTTGAACTGCTGAGTTGGCAGCAGCTAGAGTGAGTGACAGGAGCTTACCCCACCCCATGGCAGCAACCATGTCTTGAATATGAGCCTATTGTCAGCCCAGGATCCTAACTTTGTGAGTCACTGTATTCATGGTGATCACTGAGAACTGGATATCACTAAGTCACGCCAGAACTCAGCCATGGAACTCGGCCATGGAGTACTTATTTAAGACAATGAAAATACAGTCTTCAGGTGCTACTATCTCTCTGTCTTGAACCACATAGGCAGTTATTTTGAGGAACAGTGTTTCTCAGCCTTGGCAAATTTAAGCTTCAACTTTTAGCATTCCTCAGCCAGCATAGGGGATTCTAAACTTCCTGAGCCTGGGTGCCTTCAGATATGTAGACATCAACTTCCACAGTTTTCTGCAATGACCATGCCACTTAGAAAATTCCAGGAGTTGAAGTCCCACATCTGGAGGACAGCCACATTGAAGAAAGTTGAAATAGATAATTCTGGCTGGAATAATTAGATTGACAAGGAAAGATACCTTTGTACAGTGAAATGAAATTTGATGTCTGATCTTCTAATGGCCCTTTTCTTGATCCAGCTCCTGCTTCTCTTCCCAGATATTTATATAAATAAAAGTAGAACCACAGAACAGGAAGGGCTCTTGGAAGTGTTCTAGTCCAATGCTTTGCCCAAGGCAGGGATCCTCATTCAATTCCAGGTAACTGGTTGTCCAGTCTTTTCTTAATGGAAGAATGGAATGGAACACCCGCAACTCCGGGATATTTTCTTATTGAATTCTCTGTGAAGTTAACTGTAAGGTCAGCTTTGTAGAATCAGGTGCGGCTCTTTGCAACATGGGTCAGTTTGTGTTCTACAAGTGCTTTGAATTATAGTTCTAAGTACATATGTATGTACATATGTTGCATCTCTCCCAACAACTAACTCTTTTGAGAGCCTTCAAGATTCTGAGTGAAATTTTCAGTTAAAGTAAACAAAAGGAGGTTTGAGGCAGAAAGGCAAGGCTTGGTTTGATAGGGCCTGGCAGAACTCCTAGTAATAGACTGTATAGGCATTAATTAAAACAATTGTGATAACTAAAGTAGGCTCCTAAATACCAGTGGAGGCTGCTGAATATCTAACCACCAAGCCTTTGCTGACAGCAGGATTTATAATTTTAATTAGACTTTATAAGTAGGGCCTAGGATAAGTATTACAGTAACTCAGCTGAAGGGCTGAAGCCTATATTTTAGGGCTAGAGTCATACATCTTTTGCCAAGTTTGCCACATATTATTTTTCCACATCTTTTTTCCCCCCTCCTTGTATTCCAAGTCCCTCGGGAGTAACATCTGGACAATCTCCAGAAACTGAGTTCTCCAAAGACTGAGAAGCAGTTTTAATGATTTTTTTTTTAAAAAAGACTAAACCTCTTTAAAATGAAAAAAAGAAACCTCTCTGCAATTTAACATGCACAGTTCTTTTTTTTTTTTCTTTTTGGCTGACATGGGATTTTCTTTTGTGCAGCCATAGATAGTTTTCTAAGCTGAATGGCCACCTGCAAGTAATTTCAGTGAGTCACTTTTTGGCATTCCTGAAGGGTGGTACAGGGCATCTATTTTCTTTAATGTGTTTCCACATCAAAACAATATAATTGGATTTGCACAGGAGGCAAGAAGAAACAGGAACCAAAGAAAAAAGCTTCTGTTAGTGACCTTGCTGAAATCAGCACAATTTGACATGATGGAGCTTTGTGCCAGCTTTCTTGTATCAATCTCATTGCAGATTCATCCAAGCACAAATTTGGGATGGAGAAATGCAGGGGATCACAGTCTCTATTGTGGTCAGTTAAAGTAGTGGCCCTCAAATATGGCTCTGTATTTGTTATTCTAAGGTATCAAGCCTGGAGGGGAAAACCACCCATTTTGGGCATGGGTTTTTTGTGTGTGCAACCCATATATTTGTGCAGAATATATTCTACAAGGTCCCTTCCAACTCTATTAATCTGTATATTTAATATCAAAGTTGAAGGAAATAAGCTGGACTTTTCAAGTCTACTTCTCTGGTAGCTCCAAGATCTTTGGAAAGATATGGGATCTGAGATCACTTCTGCCAGCTTCTTCAAAACTCTGGGATGTAATCCGTTTGGTCCAAGTGATTTGAACTCATCTAGGATAGACAGGTGTTCTCTTACCATTTTCTTGCATATTTTAACTTGTATTCCTGGTCTGTCTTTTATGGTTCTACATTTGGTAGGTCAGGCTATTTTTCTCCTTTTGTATGAAGACAGATGCAAAAAATGAATTAAGCAGTTCTGCTTTCTGCTGACTGTTACTTCCTTCCATCTTCTCTGATCATTTCCTTGACATTTTTCTAGTTGTTTATACATTGAAAGAAACTTTTTAAAAATTACTTTTGACATTTGTTGCAAGTCTTAGTTAATTCTGAGTCTTAACCTTTCCTGACTTTATCTTTGCAGATTCAGGCTATTTGCTGGTATTCTGCCTTGGTTATGTGTCCCTCTTTCCATTGTATATATTTGTCCTTTTTATCCTTAAGTTATTCAGTTCTTTGCTTTATTTTTATATTATATTTGCTTTATTTGATTTATTCAAATGATTTCTAATACTTGTATCCCTTTTTTCATATCAGTCCATTGGCAGCTGCCACAGTTCAGCATTTTCACACAAGGAAGCTGCATATGGATTCAACAATTCCTGACATAGTCCAAACTGATAGTTGTTCAAAAATAAAAATATCTTCTCAAACTTTGACTGTTATTAGTCCAAAATACTTCTTCTTGATTCCCAAGCTGTATAAAGGGGCCATGCTTCAGTATCATTAGAGGAGATGATGCACCATAGAAGAATTAAAGCAGCCTTTTAGAGGTATCCATTGTTCAGTGTTTTAGATTAGAGTGAGGATTATGCTTCCAGGAAGATTATGCTACCAGGAAGTTTCTGACTTTGTTGAAAGGGCGTATCAGGTCATAATACCTGAATTATTTTCCCACCACCAGTTTCAGTGCATGAAATGATTGGGCCCAGAGAACAAATATTTAAGAGACATTTTAGTCTTTTTGCTCTGGAGTTAATGTCATCTGCATCAATGATTCCAGGAGGAAAGTTTTCTTTCTCTCTCTCTTCTCCCCTCCTCCCGCCTGCAAATATTATGAATAGCAGTGCTGTTAGGAATGAATGAGTTCCAGGATATTAAGTAGGTTATGAAACTTCCACTGTGTCCATCTAGGGGAATGAAAGGATCTGTTGGATTTATAGGCCTTTGGTTGTTTGAGCACCGTGAGATTTACCCAGTCAACATGTCATCAACTTTCTGGAAGGAATTCTCATCATCATTCAGTGAAGTAGTATTTTCCTTGCAGTTCTGGGAAATGTCACTGTATCCCACTTTGCATGAAAGGACTATTATTCTTTCTTTAAAATGTGACTCCCTAGTAAGGAACATTATTATACAACAACAGACAGATTGATGATTATCACAATACATGTTATTAAAAAAAACCCTGGAAGAAAAGCACAGAATCTTTGTATCATGAACAAAATGTCTCCAAAAATATTTGACAAGTTATTTTAACACCTACAATCTTGTCCTTGGCTGAAAAAGAAGCTAATTTAAACCTTGATAAACCACATTTAAAAGCAGTCTACAGTTGCTCATGGTCCACAGCAATGCCTCAGATCACTTCCCTGTGAGAAGGGTCCTTGGTATCATGAAATATTAGTCGGAAAGGCAGCCAAGACTGTGTGGCTTTAACAAGCAGCAATTGTACTAATGTCAATTTGACAATTTCCTTGTCATTTTGATGGCTGTGGGGAAACTATGGTTTCCCAGTACAAAGAGCAAGTTGTAAAATCATTTTTGACTGTTCGACCAGCCTGGCTTTCTTGTTGGGAGGTGAGTGACTTACCTCCTTCTTTTTAATCTATATAACCCAGATTATTCTCCCTTCAATCAACCAAATTTATTACCCATTTTGTACTTATTAAAATTACTGGGGGGGGATATTTTCCCCCCTTGTAGTTGAAGAAATTGATAGCAAACAAAGAGACCCTTTCACTGTGTAATATTTCTTTAATTTGCATCCCGCCATTTTTCTCTTAATGTGATGTGTTTCTCTGCTTGTTGGAAAGTGACACAAGAGCCCCTCAATGGACAGGATAGCTTCCCCCAGGAATAGATTTGTTCTGTGATATCTTCTTGTCCATCTTTTCAGGATGCTTTTGGATGACTGAATTAACTGGAATGAATCTAATATGGTAATATTGTATAAACATATCAATTTTTGAATTTCGCCTAAGGTAGGCAGTGAATTTCAGTTTAATATGCATATTTGGTTAGGGACTATACTTTAGCAGCAGAAAAAGTGTTTTTACCATTCACTATGGCCAGATACATATGTGGATTCTCTGGTTAAACAAAAGGATTAGGATAAACCTGTGATTTTGAGAATTCTTGGTTTTAAATACCAATGCAGCTTCATTGGTCTCTAATTACAGAGATGTCCAAGTGGATCTTTTTGAGTAGAATCTGAGAAGAACATAGGAGAGACTGTATGAGAATTTTATGCTCCACTTTATCCATTGCATCTCATTATAATGTTTTGGCAATATCTTAAACAGAACCTTTTACAGAAGCTGCATATACATCCCATGGCATGTACATTCTGTCATGCAATTTTTCCTGCTTTATCCTTTCTATAATATTATGGCAGAAGGTTAAATGTACATAAATACATTTTACTTTAAAAATAATTTTGCTTCCTAGATATTCACTGTTTACAAAGCGTAGATTCACGCCTAATCGGTTGATTGTGCCAGAATATTTGCAGCAAACACTTCTCAGTAGCTGCATTTTCTTTGCTGTTCCGATAAATGGAACTGCCTTGGAAAATTACATTACCAGAATTTTGTCCAGTAATATTGAACAGCTATTCTTTTTTCAGGTTTTTTTTTCCAGATGATTCAGGCTGACTAGATTCCTTGAGACCACTTAGCAATTTTTTTGCAGTGACCTGGAATTTAGAATATTTGGTGTATCCAAAATTAGCTCGCAAATTACCTACCAACAAGCCTCTTCCCCTTGATGAGAATAGGACACAGAACCAGCAAAGAAGACAAATTGCCAGTCTTTCCTCCTTCCATGGACTCCAGACACCTGAGAAAAACATATAATAGAATAACTTTATTGTCACTTTGAATGTACATTAATTGGCATACATTAAAAATGAAATATCATTGCGTACAGCTCTTAAAGGGACACTACCTCCAATATTACACTACATAAACATGACAAGATAAATAAATAAATAGAAAATTACATATATTATAGGACACAGTCCTATATAGCACAGTCTAGTTCGGATGTATACCTGTTTATGGTGAGAAAAACGAATCTTGTGAGCTGTGCAAAAGGGATGACCACTATTAATTTCTCTTTCGTATCCTAGTATTCTGGACTGTCTGAATCCAAAAAGTATTCAATCAATTCAGATTAAAAAAATACTGCCAAAATCTATATTGGAATTCAAATATATCACATTTTCAATCATGGCCAACCAATGGATGTCTTCAAGTGGGGAATAGCCATCCTTCAACAACTGGCTTTCAGAGCTATATTGTCTCTGTGTCAACTAAAAAGATACTCCTTTGGTCTTTTTAGCTGCCAGAAAAAGGGAGTGGGGGAAAGCAAGGCATTCTTGAAATGCCTAGATAATCACCCCAGCAGCCCAAATCTGCCAGAGCATAAGAAGGTTATTGTAGAGCATGATGGATGACTTAGAGATGGATGTGTCTCATTGGAGAAGTCACATCCAGGGGATGGGGTGGGGGGGAAAGACCAAGGGTCAAGAGAGAAATGTATGATGTAAATTAGTATCGGCTGCATCCAGCTTATGCCAACATGGCCACTCCTAATAAATCAACTTACTTTTCTCTGAGATGTGGCTAGAGACTTTTGATTTGAATGAGGGTAGATTTTTTGGAGCCCTGACACTCTGAATTTGTAGGCTCCACATTAGTTGTTACTAATAGACACTGAGAAATTATGTCTATGACATTGTCCCATCTTTATTTAAGCCATCAGAGCCCCCTGGCCTGTTTAATTCATCACTGTTAGGGATACACACCCTAGCAGAACGTGCAGCGGCAGTCTAGCAGGCAGGCAAATTATGTGAGATAAACATTGTTGTAGTTTACACTCAGTAAGACAGATACACTGTGCCAGTTAAATAGTTTTTTATTCCAGCAAGAGTTATAGCATAGTCAAAACAGTCCATATGTCATAAACTAGTTCAGTCCATCCAGGGATTAATCAGTTGCAAAGTCCAGTGTCGAAAATAGAAGTCAGTAAACTTACAAATAATCAGTCCAGCAATATATCTCTTTTGCAGTCAGAGATATGAAGAAAATCAACCCCCTTTTCTTCGTTTCAACAACAGTAGGGAAAACACACAGTTATCACCATCAATCCAACATTTGTCAGCTCTCCAGTAAAAGCCAGCTAACAGTGAGCTCTCTTGCTCCCTCTTATGGGTGATTTTACAACCGCACCCAAAATACATGTTTTGCAGTTAAAGTGATACACTTAAACTCACTAACATAGTTTATATATTATTTCTACCCAAACTAAGTTAGGTAACCAATGTTATCCCTAATATTCTCCCCTTTTGGGTAATATAATAATATATAAATCTATTTACAATTTCAATCCATAGTTTTCACAATTTTCTTTGTGCTTGATTGCACCTTGGGCTTTTGTAAATCCATCAGCAATGTTTTCATCAGTCATGCAATATTCTAATCTTATTAAACCATTTTTTACAGATTATCTTATATTCAAATATCTTAGGTCAGTATGTTTAGATCTAGTTTTTACAGCAATATTTGTAGCCAACCGTATGGCTGCTTGATTGTCCTCATAAACTACAATGGCATCTTTAGCAGTTACTCCCATATCTAACAGTAACTGTTTATACAGAAATAAGTCAGTACATAATAAAGATAGACATGAAAATTCTGCTTCCATTGTGGACATACTTATGTGTTGCTGTCTAATTGACCTCCAACCAATCAGTGTTTTACCTAATAATATAGCCATGCCTGAAGTTGATTTTCTAGTTTTTATATCTGTTGCAAAATTTGCATCAGCATATGCACTTAAAATCAAATCATCTTTTGGCTCCAAATACAATGCATAGTGCATTGTCTTTTTAAGATACCTCAATATATGCTTTAGCACTTGCCAGTGTCTTTCATTGGGTTCAGCATTGAATCTTGCCAATTGATTAATGCTATAAGCAATGTCTGGCCTTGACCAATTACTTATATATGATAAACTACCTATTAATGATTGATAAATAGTCTTATCAAATTTTGAACTTTGAGCATCAGTATGGCAAAATTCCTGACTCATTGGAGTTTTTGCCGGCTTACAAAGTTCCATTTTATACATTTTTAGCAATTGATAAATTTTATCTTCTTGTGATATCTTATATCCACTATTGGTTTTGTTTATTGTCAATCCTAGATATTGCCTTATTTTTCCTAATTGCTTTAATTTTATTCTCTTACTTCATAATGATATTATTTCAGTAGCTTCATTATTTGTCTTAGTAATTAAAGCAATATCATCTGTAAACAACAATAATAATGACACCATTCCATTTGTCTCTTTCTTAAACAAACATGGATCAGCTAAACCTGCTTTAAATCCTATATTGTTTAACTCTTTTACAATATATTGGTTTGATTCATAATCAGATTGTTTCAATCCATAGAGACTTTTATTCAGTTTCCAACAGTCATTATTATTTTTATCATGCTTTATACCAACTGGTTTTCTTAAATATATAGTGTGCTGCAATGGTGCACGCAGATAGGCAGTTTCTACATCTAAATGATTTATGATATAGTTCTTCTTAGCTGCCCACAGTAAAGCTGCTCTCAAGGTTGTTGCCTTTAAATTTGGTGCAAATACTACATCATAATCACATGCAGTTTGATTAAATCCTTGAGCTACCAACCTAGCCTTATGGGTAACAGTCCCATTTTTACCATTTTTTAACTTAAATATCCATTTGCAGCCAATGGACTTTTCACCTGGAGGTAATTTGGCATTTTCATAAACTTTCATTTCCTTTAATGAATTTAATTATTTCTCCATTGCTCTATGCCAATTTTCTTGTTCCTTTGCAGGATACATTCTAAATTCTTCAACAGTAGTTGGAACTTTACTAACTTGGCAAACTACACTTGCTTGATACCTTTCAGGTGGTCTGGTTAGACGTGTAGTATGTCTAGACAGGACTTACAGGTGGACTTTCATGTTCTACCTGTTCCTGATGATCTATTTCTTCCTGTTTTGGTATTTCTTCCTGTTCTGGTCCTATATGCTCTTCCTATACTTCCTCTTTAATTGTACTCTTCTTATTACTGATTAGTTCTTTTGGTCTTTTGTAGGTTTCTATAATTACTTCCTTACTTGAATCTTGTTCCAGTTTTTCCCATCCTACATGTTCTAGGAATTTGGCACTAGCACTACAGTAAACTCTAGATGTTCCTTTTTCTCAGAATCTGTATGATTTGTGATTAGATTCATAACCTATAAAGAATAACTTTTTAGCCCTATGTTGCCCCTTATTTCTCAGTTGTGTAGGAATTTGCACCCATGCTGGTGCTCCAAATGTGTGCATGTAGCTTAAGTCAGGTTTTCTACCATGCCACCGTGTGAATGGTAATTCACCTATTGTTGAGTTAACATTATTCAATATATGATTACCACACATTATTGCTTCTCCCCACAAAGTTTCAGGTAATCCTGAATCTGACAGCATAGTACGAGCCATTGCTTGAATTGTTTGGCCTCGTCTTTCTATAAAGGCATTATGTTGTGGCCTATATGGTGCAGACTTTTTATGTTTAACACCTGCCATCTTCAGTTTATTTTGGAATTTACTGTTTATAAATTCCGTACCATTATCCGTGATAAGAGTTACTAACTTCCTTTTAGTTTTTCTTTCCACGAATTTAAGCCAATTAAAGAAATTTTGAAATGTTTCCGTTTTGCTCTTCATTAGATAACAGAAACCATATCTGGAATAATGGTCCATTATACTTAGTATGTAACGAGCACCTCCCACACTTGGTTTTTTAGGACCTATAATATCAGCAAATACAACCTCTAGAGGCTCCTTTGTTTTAAATCCATTAACTCTATTTGCTGGTATTTCCTTGCTTTTTTCCTGACTGCATGCATTGCAGTGCAAATACTTACTGCAAGGCTTCAGTTTTATACCTTTAGATAGTTCTACTGTTTGTTTAAGCATTTTAAAATTTATATGCCCCAAACGTCTGTGTAACAAATGTATGCACTCATTATGAGGTTTAACATTATTATAAACTGTGTTAGCTACCTCTGAATTATTATTTAACGCATACAATTCACCTCTTAAAGTTGCAGTCACTTTTTTACCTTCTTTTTCAATTATGCAATTGTCTCCCCTAAAGGTAATTACATAACCTAGTTTCACCGAAAGCAAATTAAACTTAAGTTGTGGTACATATAACATTTTTACATTTTTCTCTTATGCAAGAACAATATGATATACCTTGACCTTTAACTTTCAGTTTCCATCCATTAGCTAACGATATCTGCTGTGAACTTGTGGACATCTTAATAAATCTTTTCTTATCTTCCATTATGCAGTGCGATGCTCCACTATCTACAACCCATAAATTATTATTCATAGTTTCGTTGCTATACATGGCTAACTCTAAGCATTTTTCATTCTTTTGATGCCTTTTATCTTTCTGGCTGGCATTTTGGCTTTTTCCTTTCTTGCAGAATCTTGCCAAATGTCCTTTTCCTCCACAATTAAAACATTTTCTAATTGTATAAGCTGGCGAAGATATTTTCTCTTCTTCACATTGTGGTTGTTCCCTTCTGAGTTGATCCCTTTCAAGCCTTCTCCTGGCTTCTTCAATTAATCTGCCAGTAATGTCAGTTAATGTTAGGTTATTTTTTGGCAGAACCTCAAGTGAAGTTACATAATCATCATAGCTAATATCTAAAGAAGATAAAATTATATAAACTTGGTGTAGTTCTGTGAAGATAAGTTCTTTTTCATGCAGTTCCTGAAAAATTCTCTTCATTATATTTATATGACTCAACATATCTCCATTCTTTTGAAGATGTGTTCTGAACAGTTTCCATGTAAGATTTATATGTGCTCCTACACTGTCTTGAACATAAATCTTCTTTAAATTCTCCCAACATGTGGCAGCTGTTTCTTCTCCTTGAATATGTACAAGCTGCTCATCAGAGAGTGTCAGTCCTATTATACAGAGAGCTTGCTCATTCTTCAGTTAATATTCTTGTATTTTCTGGGCATCATCCTCATCCTCTGGATCCCATGCATCTACTTCTGGTGGGTTTTGAATTATACTCCACAAACCTTCTCTACGTAGAAGTAGGCTACATTTCATAGACCATGAAACATAGTTTGTTCCATCCAGCTTGGATATTAGAGACAAACTTGGTAAATTGACTTGTGCCATCTTTATCTGGATATTAAACTATAATTAATAAAACACAGCTGTCTGTTTACAGTATTGTGTAACTACACAAACTCTCACTTTAATCTAAGCCTGTTATATCTTGGTTAGACTGACTGTGCACCTGGGCCTATAACCAGTGTTAGGGATACAAACCCTAGCAGAACATGCAACGGCAGTCTAGCAGGCAGGCAAATTATGTGAGATAAACATTGTTGTAGTTTACACTCAGTAAGACTGGTACACTGTGCCAGTTAAATGGTTTTTTATTCCAGCAAGAGTTATAGCATAGTCAAAACAGTCCATATGTCCATCCAGGGATTAATCAGTTGCAAAGTCCAGTGTTGAAAATAGAGGTCAGTAAACTTACAAATAATCAGTCCAGCAATATATCTCTTTTGCAGTCAGAGATATGAAGAAAATCAAACCCCTTTTCTTCTCTCAGCAACAGCAGGGAAACACACGCCGTTATCACCATCAATCCAACATTGTCAGCTCTCCAGTACAAGCCAGCAAATAGTGAGCTCTCTTGCTCCCTCTTATGGTGATTTTACAACCGCACCCAAAATACATGTTTTGCTGTTAAAGTGATACATACACTTAAACTCACTAACATAGTTTATATATTATTTTTACCCAAACTAAGTTAGGTAACCAATGTTATCCCTAACACCTCTTATGTACCTTAAATCTTTCTCTTAACTGTATACATGAAAAACTTTGTAAATTAAATCTCTACAATCACTTCCTAGTTTGCTTTCATCTTTTTTTTTCCATGTTCCTTTCTAAAGGCATTTTCAGGCACAATCTGAGCTTATTTTAGTTCCATATTTAGTTCCATATTCTTAATAAGGCAGTTCTAAATCTACACTGAGCTTAACTTTATCATACGATAGAAAACCATATCATTCAAATCTCAGATCATATTCTTCTAATTCTAAAATTCTTTTATTTTTCAGCAAACCATACTTCAAATTAGGTAATCCCAATATTTTCCATCCTTTGCATATGGAAGCACTTTATAGTTAACTCTTCGTTTTACCCCTTTGTATACAAACTTAGATATATCTTTCTGCCATTGTTTAAATCAGGGATCCTCAGCTCCCGGTCCACGGCCCGGTACCAAAGTTTCATTTGCATAAGTTGTACACATGGGCACGAAACCATCCATCCTTAACAGATTAACAGAGTTGGAAGGGACCTTGTAGGTCATTTAGCCCAACCCCCTGCCCAAGCTGGAGACCCTACACCATGTCTGACAGATGGCAGTCCAGTTCTTGAAAGCTTCCAGTGATGAAGCTCCCATAACTTTTGAAGGCAAGCTGCTTCATTGGTTGATTGCTCTCACTGTCAGAAAATTTCTCCTTAATTCCAGGTTGAATCTCCTCCCAGCCCACCCCGCACTGCTGCTGGTCCATGGAGTCAAAAATTTTGGTTAAATAATACATCCATTGTCAAAATAGTTACTGTTTGAAACAAAAACATCATCTTGGCAAAATATTTTTATCAAATAAATTCTCTCTAACATTGTTAATGTAGTTTATTCCATATTAACATGTCCTTTTAAATTTTATTCCATGTCTTAACATAATTATTCTGGTATGCTATACAATTCATATTAGTCATTGTAATATAGAAGTATTTAACTTTTTGTCAATATTAAAGCATTTTTTTCCATTTGCTTTTTGATGTTCATCTTCTTTGTTAACATCTTTCTTTTGTTTTTTTTTAATTTTAAATCCAACTAATACAACAAAATCTGATAATTTTTACATTAGTATTTGTATTCCTTCCAGAGGATCTTCCAAAATTATCACCAAGTCATCAGCAAATCCTCATGTTTTAAAAGTTTCTCTTTTAATCTTTGGTCCAGCAATTATTCATCTTGTCTTATATATCTGTCCCATACTTCCTTTTTTTAATAATGATGTCATTAAAATTTGCATATATAAGGCAGGGGTGGTATTCAGCAGGTTCTGACCAGTTCGAGGGAACCGGTAGCAGAAATTTTGAGTAGTTTGGAGAACTGGCAAATACCACCTCTGACTGGCCCTACCCTCCATCTATTCTCCACCTCCTGAGTCCCAGCTGATCGGCTGGGTATTCTTTTGTTGCCCCGCACTGGAGAACAGAGCTGGAAAGTAGGTTAGTGGGGTGGGGAGGGAATGGGATTTTGCAGTAACCTTCCCCCAGAGGTGGGGAGGGAATGGAGATTTTACAGTATCCTTCCCCTTCCATGCCCACCAAGCCACACCTACCAAGCCATGCAACATCCACCAAGCCACGCCCACAGAACCGGTCATAAAAAAAAATTGAATCCCACCACTGATATAAAGATACAAAATTAATATAAACTATGGAATATATAGAAGGTTTTACAGAAACTTTTCTATATGTTTCTACGTAATATGTTTCTACATACATTTTTATAGAAACTAGAAACCAGGTTTACCATTTAAGAATTATTTTATGGCCTGTGAATACTGCAGACACATTGGAATCCATCTGTAACCTGAAGGCATGATTTGATTTCTATAAACCTGCAGTAGTGTGGTTTTTACTTATTCTTGGCTAACAAAGGAAGTCATCTGCACAAATGTTTACTTTAGACTCATGTAACTTCACGATGGATTGCTAAATCACAAAAAAGGCATATATTTCCATTTGCTCATCAGTTCCATGATGGATGAAATGATTAAAGAGATCAAATCTAAGAGTTCTTAGTTCTAAGGACTGTTAACCAAAAGGACACAAAAAATGCTTTGTTGGATTTGACTAGGCTCTCCTTGTCCAAAAATCAGTCATGCTGCAAATGCTTCCTAATCCAAAGTATACTATCTCTGTGTATCTAAACTCTGATTACACCCAACTGAGAGCCATTTTAGTATAGTAGTTATAGCACTTGGCTAGAAACTGGGAGAGGGTGAGTTCTAGTCCTACCTTAAAGTTAGCTGAGCAACTTTGGGTCAGTCATTCTCTCTCAGCTCTAGGAGGAAGAAGTTAATAGCAAACCTCTTCTGTAAAACCTTGCCGAGAAAAACTAATCCAGGCAATCATAAGAAATCCATAACTAACTCAAAGAGTCCAAAAAACCCCCAATTAAACAACTAAAAGTGAATATAATACAGGTGTAACAGAATATGCCTGTTGAGCCAGAAATGGATAGAAACAATTATTTGCCTCTTGTAATATTGGAATCCCAGGAATAGCCAAGGAAATTGATGGAAGTTCTAGGTTTTAGGCTCAGTTCTCAGGTTAGGTTGGAAATCCAATTCAATCCCTGCCTAACTAAACTCTGGAATACTGCTGTCAATTAACAGAGATTAAGAAGTAGCAGCATATAGCAATAGCACTTAGACTTATATACTGCTTTACAGTCCTCGCTAAGCAATTGACATATTACACCCAGTTTGCATATTGCACTCAGCAATCTGAGTCCTCATTTTACCCACCTCGGAAGGATGGAAGACTGAGTCAACCTTGAGACTGGTGAAATTCAAACTGCCAAATTGCAGGCAGCAGGCAGGCAGCAGAAGAAGCCTGCAGTACTGCACTCTAACCACTATACCACCATGGCTCTTGTAAATTGCAATAAATCAGTTCAGGCCTGTATTTGGGGCATACTTTTCTATCCTTCATCATAGAGTGGTGGTGGATGAGGAGGGGAAAGTACATCTGAAAGCAAAAGTAGCATCAGAAATAACAGGTAACCTGATCCATTTGTGTTATAGGTGAAAATTTGGTTATTACACCTGAGAATGTGAAGAGCCAAACTGAAGCCATTTTATGTTCGCAGTCTGAACTTTTGAAGCTCAGAACAGTTATGTAATGTGTTTTCTGCTAGAAATAATACAAGTTTGAAAAATTATGTACTTGGCTTAAGTTAGAGTTGTGTTCTAGGTAACTCTGACATTAGATGTCACATTAAGAGATATTAATGGTTTTCTTATAATCTTCTGGAATTTGAATAACAGGAAATCTGACTATAATTAGAATGTTGGGAGTTTTCCATGGAAGGTTGGAACTTTCTTATGAAAACGTTCTATAATGTCCATATATGGGAAATAGGAAGTGTTATGTAACCATGTGATTTGATAAACCTATATAAGCTGTATTCACTAAATGGGGGGTCTCCTTCTCTCCTAAACATGGTTTGGAGTCAAGGGGTCCATACTGCAGTATTTTCCCTAATAAAGCATCCTATGGATCAGATTATCAAAAGTCTGTTGATTCATTTTTATGTACTTCTCACAATTTGGGACACTGGATTTGCTACACTCATGGTGTGATTCCCAAGAGAATGTGGCCACTGATCCCCAATATACAGTAGATAGTGATTGTTAGGGATAACATTGGTTACCTAACTTAGTTTGGGTAAAAATAATATATAAACTATGTTAGTGAGTTTAAGTGTATGTATCACTTTAACTGCAAAACATGTATTTTGGGTGCGGTTGTAAAATCACCATAAGAGGGAGCAAGAGAGCTCACTGTTTGCTGGCTTGTACTGGAGAGCTGACAATGTTGGATTGATGGTGATAACTGCATGTTTTCCCTGCTGTTGCTGAGAGAAGAAAAGGGGTTTGATTTTCTTCATATCTCTGACTGCAAAAGAGATATATTGCTGGACTGATTATTTGTAAGTTTACTGACCTCTATTTTCAACACTGGACTTTGAAACTGATTAATCCCTGGATGGACTGAACTAGTGTATGACATATGGACTGTTTTGACTATGCTATAACTCTTGCTGGAATAAAAAACCATTTAACTGGCACAGTGTATCTGTCTTACTGAGAGTAAACTACAACAATGTTTATCTCACATCATTTGCTTGCCTGCTAGACTGCCGTTGCACGTTCTGCTAGGGTGTGTATCCTTAACAATAGGACACAAAATTAAGCACATAGCACTTAGACTTACCCTGCTTCTCCAACAATACAGCCTCCCCCAATTGGAAGTCCCAGCATGTTTTATAGGCATGAAATGAAATTAAGCCCCTCCCCCCAAATTAAGGCCTATATTAAAACATGTGAAATGGGGGGGGAAATGGCAGGGGGGGCTTGCTGTTAGGAAGTACTTTTGTTGCACACCCGGATATGGTGCTGCCTGTGTTGACCCTGATACAAAGTGCCCCACCAATGCTGAGGTCAACATCCAAGCCGTCACTGCCCGCCCTAAGATGCAAGGGGGGGGGAATTAAGTCTCCCCCGAAAAGACAGCCTAGCCGTTTTTTCGGGGCTCAAAAAAAAATAAGACCCGGCCTTATTATACGAGAAACACGGTATATACTGCTTCATAGTGCTTTACAGCCCTCTCTAAGCGGTTTACAGAGTCAGCATATTGCCCCTAATGATCTGGGTCCTCAATAATGAACATGCAATTGTAAAATGTATAAACTTTAATTATAAACAGAAGAAGAACAAATGAAAGACTATATGATAAAATGGGTACAACTTTGTCCAGGAAAACTTTGGATAATTTTGGACAATATACCAATGGACAGTGGGAAAATAAAAGGATCAAGGCTTACATTTTGTTATAACTTAAAAGAGAATTTTTAGAAAATGATATGCCTCTGCTATATAACTCAAGAAAAATTATTTGGAACTTCACATTTATGTTACAAAGGGGGAAAACATGAAGGATAATTTTAATATGTCTACAAGCCTTCTGGCATAAACTTATACTTCACTATCTTATCTTTTGTTTCCCTTGAGCTCAACTAATTCTTCATTATTTCTCTCCAAAAATATTCATTTCTTTTTTATTATAAATATTCTTGTTTCCATCTTACAATCTCTTATCTAAACATCACTTTTTAGTTTGAACTTTCTTGCTTATCTTTTGATTTTAACTCAGTATTACTTATATTTTTCTGTTTGTCCTGATACATTTCCCTTTTGAAAATTATTACTTTAAATACTTAAGATAAAGTTTTCTAAAGTACTATTGCAGTATTTGTAGAAATCAGCAAGGACGTCCTATTGCTATCACTATGTTATCTTTATTTACTTTTAATTTTCTTATATTGTATGAAGCTTGGGGAAAAAGCTTTATTTGAATAATACAGGGAAGAGAGAACTCAGCAAGAATTCTAGTGAATGCTAGGATAGTGGATGATGGTTTCTAGTCTTTCTGATTATGGGTTATTCAGATTTGGATGGATTTGATCCCTCTAACTATATAACTCTATGCTAGAATGAATTCAAGTTTGTTATATTTATCTACTGTACTTTCACTTAGAATGCTGAGATTGTTGGTTTTTCTATACTGGCAGTAATTTCCATTTTTGGTTGAACTTCCATTAGGTTCATGTAATTTCAGCACATGGGAAATATATTTATGCAGTGTGTGTGTGTGTGTATGTGTGTGTGTGTGTGTATGTGTGTGTGTGTCTGTGTGTGTGTGTATATATATATATATATATATATATATATATATATATATATATATATTTATTTATACAGTAGCATCATGTTTCAAAACTTTCCATGAACTAAATAGCTGTGATCATCATCTATGATGGTGGTGTTGATCTTGGATTTGTAGGTTCATTTTTGTTTGTTTCTGCCTCAGTCTACCACTGACAAACTGATGTGATAATATCAATAATATCTTACAGAGACCTGAAACTGGATAATGTGCTGCTGGATCATGAGGGCCACTGCAAGCTGGCAGATTTTGGAATGTGCAAAGAAGGAATCCACGATGGGATCACCACCGCCACATTCTGTGGAACCCCTGACTATATTGCTCCAGAGGTACAGGAAAGGTTTCCATTTTATTTAAATGGGGTTTAAAACCCAAATTTCCATCATATTAATCTGAATTTTTTACAAATTTCATTGTAAAATCTTCTTGGCTTGGCTGGTAAAAAAAAAAAAATCAGCATAAGCAAATAGCTACATAATTTGTACACTTTTCATCAATTTGGTGCTTAAAATTGCTCTGTAAAGCATTTGGATATATGTTTGTATGGACCTATGTGTCCCTGCTTATGTCTTATATGTATCAGAGGTGGTATTCAGCAGGTTCTGACCAGTTCTGGAGAACCGGTAGCGGAAATTTTGAATAGTTCGGGGAACTGGTGGTAACCTTCCACTGCCATGCCCACCAAGCCACACCCACAGAACCAGTAGTAAAAAATTTTGAATCCCACCATTGATATGTATGTAGTAGAGATGATTTACTCATGGGAGTACTCATGTACTTCTGAGTAGATAGTAGATACATGGCCAGTTTATGACGATATATCATAAAGAAATCATAAATAATTTGTTTTTTTAAATTTATAAGCAGAAGTAAATCACTTAGGGTATGGGGACAGACACAGTAATAATCCAATGCAGAATAGGTGATTGCCCACTAGATATAACATGTATATTAGCATATTAAGCATATACAATATCATTTTATGTCTGGATATTTCAAATCATACACTCAGTTAGTATGATTTCAGATTTTGGGATTGGTTTTTTGATCCTTATAATGTGTCTCTTCCTCATTTGGGCCACACATTCATATACTTCTTGAGTTCCTTATATCTGATGTCACATGAATTGACTTCCCTGAAAATTAAATGATATAAAAATTATATCTGAAAATTAAGAGTTGTGATGACTCCTTTGTATAATATGTCATTGCTTGATGCGGCATTTATCAAATGAAGATTTAAACAACAGTTTAAAAATTGTTTTTTGTAACCTTGGGATAAAGTTGTCCTTGAGTCAATATGAAAATTTTATGTATTATATTTGACACATACAAGCCATAAGGTAAGAAGCATTTATCAGGTAAAAAATAGTAAAAACTCAGAAGAGCATGAATAATTTCTACCTTTTTCTTTAATTGCAGATTTTGCAGGAGATGCTTTATGGTCCTGATGTTGACTGGTGGGCAATGGGGGTGCTCCTCTATGAGATGCTTTGTGGCCATGCTCCATTTGAAGCTGAAAATGAGGATGACCTCTTTGAAGCTATCCTCAATGATGAAATTGCCTACCCAACATGGCTCCAGGAAGATGCAGTGGCAATCTTGAAAGCTGTATGTATATCCTAATTTTTATTTGTGTTTGTAGTAGTTTCCTCTACTTAATGTGCTTTGTAAGACAGACATGAAAACCCTTAAGCCAGATTAGATTTTAAAACAATACACAAACATATACCAGATAAAAACAATCTGGTAGAAATGCAAAAATAATAAAATCTTTAAAAGCCTAGGAAAGAGACACATCTTACTCGATGTGGGAGGAAAAGTAATGGTAAAATCTCCAACTTGGCCATAAAATATCCATGTAGGGTTGTTGGCACAATAAGGAAACAATTTGCTGTTGTTTTTTATTTTCTGATCTGTTTCACAGCCCTGAGATTTCCTGGTAATTTCCACTTACGTTTAACTTTTCTCACCCTATTTAGCCAACATGGCTAAGTACTCTTATCTGGGCAAAGGTAGAGAGTATGGGACCAATTTCCATTTCTGAAGAAATATATTCTATAGGATGGGAGTGATGGAAGCGAACAATATATGTTCTATATGTCCCTGATTTTCAAAAAATGATTTTTTTGTCCTGATAGATTTATAACCCCCTGCCTCCATTCTTCTGTGACTCCTTATTGGAGCTTATGAATAGTTGCCTCAAAGTGCTACCAAGAGGAGTTATGTTTTATGTTTATGGAGTTTATGTCGTTCTCTTTGCTTTTTTCTATTTAACAAAATGTGAAACACATCTTGTTAAGAGAGAGTCAACTCTTCCATGGGCACAGCCAGTTATGCGGGGCATGACATGGGCTGTATTTGATCTACGATTTCTCTAGTGTAATTATAATTGTGTAACTGAACCAAACTACTACCAATCTTTATCTTTATGGCTGCTGTGGCTTTAAATATATGCTTTGTACTCCAAAAATGCTGTGTGCAAACCTTCAAAAGGAAAATAATATACTTAATAAAATGATGAAAATTTCATGGAACCATTGAAATATAATCACATATTTCATGAGACCTTGGTATCCTCTTAGGAGTTCTCAATAATCTGATAAGAGTGGTACCCAGGGTTTACTCAGAGGCTACCAATGCCTTCTTTAGACTAGACTCTAGCACAGGGGTGGGCAATTAATTTCTGTCGGGGGCCACATGGAAAATCAGATCTGCGTTCGAGGGCCGAACCAATTTTATAAAAGGCCATTTGACAGACGGGCCGGGTCAGCACAAGATACGATACATATAAACAACTGCATTTGTTAACAGTTCCCCTTTTCAAAGCAAGGGGAGGAAAGAGTTTTGTTTTTTAAGTGGGAGAGACGCCTGCCGTACTTCGGGTAGGAAAAATAACTAATTTTTTCTCCGAGACACCCTCCAAAACTCAAGTTTGGCGTCATAGTTAAATTCGCACAACATGGATAGATAGATAGATAGACAGATTCTTCCGCTACGAATAAACGACTGTGTGTGTGTGTGTGTGTGTATGTATGAATGTACCCCCTCAGTTTACACAAGTTGGCCACTTAAAAGATAAAAAATAATTAAACACCCACCCCCCAAAACATAACTCCTCCGGTGCCCACGGATAAACTGTGAACCACCGATTAGTAGCAGGGCTGACCCTCCCTCTTGAACCATCTAATTGGGGGGAGCAGACCGGCCTTCAGTATCTTGCAAGAAACTGCTGGCTAACCCTGCAAACCGCTTGCCGAGGTGTGTGTGTGTGTGGGGGCTTTCGCCTGCCTTTCCGCCTGCCCACCCAGCGCCCATCCCGTCCCCACTTTTGCCGTTAAACCGCAAGTCCTCCCGGGCGCTTGGGAAGCCCGCTTGGCAGAAAACATCTGTGCGCCTCTCCCAGGACCTGCCTGCTCTGCCCAGCCAGGGCGTCCACCACCGAGTGTGCCTTGGTCCGGCTGTGAGATCCTGGCACTGGCGCGCTGAGGGTGCCACTGTTCTCTCCCATCTTACCGCAGGGGAAGGCCGTGGAGGGAGGTGTGAAGTGCCTGCTGGTGCTCAGGTCTATGGGAATACGCATCACAACAGCAGGCATTGGGGAGGAAGGAGGCGGTGGCGGAGCCGCTGCTGTTGCTGCTGCTGCTGCTGCTGGCTGAGAGGCGAGGGAAAGGCGCATCCAGGGCACAGTGAGCCAGATGCCCAAGAGTGCACGGGCCGCTCCAAAGCCAGGTGTGGGAGAAAACCTCCCCAGCCCCCCCCCCCTGCGCAGGTCAGGCCCTCTCTGGCCGCCAGTCACTCCTTGGGGTGCAGCTCTTCCCATGGCCCCGTTGCACTTCTCGTGCTCCTCGCTGCCGGCGGTGCTTGGGGCTCAGGCGCCTCGGTGGAGGGGGATTCCCCGGACCAAGAAATCTGAGCTGGCCACTGCAGCTTTGACGCGCCTCTTACCGCCGCTCGGCTTCGCCGTCCCGTGGCGCTGGGTTCCAGAGTGCAGCCCCAAGGTCTGCCAGCCGCAGTGGGGAGCCCAGAGCTGCTCAGCGGGCAGTTGGCCGAACCCCGGAGCGCTCCTTTGGTGCTGCCTCCCATGCCCCCTTCCAAATCAAACGCGGCTCAGGCGAAATCAAGCGGGGCTTCCTCGGTGGCGGCTGCAAGGGCAGCGCTCAGGGATCCTTCTCCCACAGTCATGACGGAGGGGCGGAGAGGCGAGCCGGCAGCATCCTGCGCTCCTCCCAGCTCGGCGGCTTCTCTCCCCGTGAAGGGACTGTGGCAAGACCTCAACAGGTTTCAGCTCTCTTCGCTCCGCTGGGCTGCTGCCCCGTTTCCTGCTCTGCCTGACAAGCCCACCATCCCTGCTTGCTCTCCGCTACCTGCCCTCCGCCTCAACCACCTCCTCTCGACAAGTCTGAAAGCAGCCAAAAAGTGGCCGCGGTTACATACGGATCAATCTTCGGCGGGCCGGATTAAAAAGACCAACGGGCCAGATGTGGCCCGCGGGCTATACTTTGCCCACCCCTGCTCTAGCAGGTCAAATTATGTTAAAGCTGGAAAAGTTAAATTCAAATCATGTATTGCCATGAATATTATCTCACGAAAAACAAGAACTAAACCAAAAACAAGACAGAACAAGACAGGTGATGTCTATAATTCCTTATTTTGTTCTTTGGAGGTGGCCTCTGTTGAGGTAATTCCCCTTTAGGAGAATGAGCGCAGACAGGGAGACATATAGAGAGTAGTGTTTGAATAATACACACACAGTACACAGATACACTGAACAGTAAATGAAGGTTTTTGTTAGGGATAACATTGTTTACCCTAACTGGTTTAGGTAAAATAATAACTAAGTAATCATAGTTTGTATGTTAAAGTGTCTGCAACTTTAACTGTGGGATAGTAATTAAGGGAGTGGTTGTGAAAGCACTTTAAAAGAAGCAAGGCTGCAGCTTGCTCTCTCTCTGGCTTTGATGATCCCTGATTACTGCAAGGACTCAAGACTGCATTGCTCGAACGGGAGAGAAAACAAAGGACTGACTTGTAAGTGAACTGACATAGGATATTCAACACGGACTTTGCTAACTGAATATCCCTGAATGGACTGACTAAATGATACATGACTATTGGACTGTTATTTTGACTATGCTATGAACTCATAATGGAATAAACTATATTTTTGATAGCACAAGCGTATCTGTTATTTTTACTGTATGTTAATAAACATACAAGCTTAGCTCACTCATTTATCTGTGTGCCTATCTGACTAACGCTGCACATTCTGTTTAGCTTGTCTCCCTAACCCTGGTTGGGGAAACCAGGCTTAACACTGGTTATGGGCCCAGAGGCTGCAAAGTCAGTTTAACTAGGATAAAACAGATTTATGTAAAAGTGAGAGTTTGTGTTATTATACATTACAGTAAACAGACAGCTGTGTTTTATTAATTATAGTTTTATATCCATACAAAGAAAACATGGCACAAGTCAATTTACAAAGTTTGTCCCTTATATCCAAGTTGGATGGAACAAACTATGTATCATGGTCTATGAAATGTAGTCTGCTTCTACGAAGAGAAGGTTTGTGGAACATAATTGAAAATCCACCAAACGTAGAAGAATGGGATCGAGAGGATGATGAAGATAAACTAAAGATAGAAGAATTTATGCATAAAAATCAACAAGCTATTTGCATAATTGGGTTAACCTTAACTGATCAACAGCTTGTTTATATCCACGGAGAGAAAACGGCTGTTGGGTGTTGGCAGAAGCTGAAGAGGATTTATGTTTGAGATAATGTTGGTGCTCACATAAATCTAACACGGAAGCTTTTCAGGATGCATCTCCAAACAAATGGTGATATGCTGAGTCATTTGAAAACTATGCAAAGCATTTTTCAAGAACTGCACGAGAAAGAGCTTATTTTCTCTGAACTACACCAAGTCTACATAATTCTATCTTCCCTTGATGAAAGTTATGACAACTACGTAACTTCCCTTGAAATATTGCCAAAGGAAAGCCTAACTTTAACTGATATAACTGGCAGATTGATTGAAGAGGCCAGAAGAAGGCTTGAAAGAAATGAGTTAAGGAGGCAGCAACCTCAAAAAGAAGATAATGAATCTCCTACTGCATATGCAATTAAAAAGTGTTTTAATTGTGGAGGAAGAGGACATTTGGCAAGATTTTGTAAAAAAGCAAAACGCCAGAACCCTGGCCAGAATACTAAAAGTCATCAAAAGATAAATAAAAATTTAGAGTTAGCCATGTATAGTAACGGAGCTGTAAAAATAATTTATGGGTGGTTGACAGTGGAGCATCTCATTGTATAACAAATGATAACAAAAATTTTATTAAAATGTCCAAGAGTACACAGCAGATATCGTTAGCCAATGGCTGGAAACTGAAAGCTAAAGGTCAAGGTATAGCATATTGTTCTTTCATAAAAGAGAATGTAAAAATGTTATATGTACCACAACTTAAGTTTAATTTAATTTCAGTTAGAATTTTGGTTAAACTAGGATATGTAGTTACTTTTAAAGGAAATAACTGCATAATTGAGAAAGAAGATAAGAAAATTACTGCATCTTTAAGAGGTGAATTATATGTGTTAAATGATAATGGTTTAAAGGTGGCTAACACAGTTTATGAAAATAAGAAACCTCATGATGAATGTATTCACTTGTTACATCGAAGGCTAGGGCATTTAAATTTTAAAATGCTTAAGAAAACTGTTGAATTATCTAAGGGAATAAGTTTGAAAACTTGTAATAAGTATTTGCAATGTAATGCCTGTAATCAAAGTAAGAGCAGGGTTATACCGGCTAATAGAGTTGATGGATTTACTACTAAAGAGCCTTTAGAAGTAGTATTTGCTGATTTAATAGGTCCGAAAAAACCAAGTGTAGGAGGAGCTCGTTACATATTAAGTATAATGGACCACTATTCTAGATATGGGTTTTGCTATTTAATGAAGAGCAAAACTGAAACATATCAAAATCTCTTTAATTGGATTAAATTTGCAGAAAGGAAAACTAAAAAGAAATTAGTAACTCTTATAACAGATAATGGTACGGAATTTACAAATAATAAATTCCAGAACAGACTAAGAATGTTAGGTATTCAACATAAAATGTCTGCACCATATAGGCCACAACAAATGCCTTTATAGAGAGAAGAGGCCAAACATTACAATCAATGACACGAACTATGATGTCTGATTCAGGATTACCTGACAATTTATGGGGAGAAGCAATAATGTGTGGTAATCATATATTAAATAATGTTGTTAATTCAACAACAGGTGAATTACCATTCACACTGTGGCATGGTACAAAACCTGATTTAAGTTACATGCACACATTTGGAGCACCAGCATGGGTGCATATCCCTTCACAACTTAGACACAAAGGACAGCATAGAGCTAAAAGATTATTTTTTGTAGGATATACATCTAATCATAGATCTTATAGATTCTGGAAACCAGGTACATCTAGAGTTTACACCGGTGCTAGTGCAAAATTCCTGGAACATGTAGGATGGAATAGATTAGAGCAAGATTTAAATAATGAAGTAATTATTGAACCCTACAAAAGGCAGAAAGATCAGATTAGTTATAAGAAGAGTCCAATTAAAGAAGAAGTCCACGAAGAGCAAATAGGACCAGAACAAGAGGAAACAGTTAATCAGGAAGAGTTAGATAATCAAGAAGAGTTAATAAATGAAAGTCCACTTGTAAGTCCTGTAATACCTAGACGTACTACACGTGTAACTAGACCACCTGATAGGTATCAAACAAGTATAGTTTGCCAAGTAACTAAAGTTCCAACTAGTGTAGATGAACTTAGGATGTATCCTGCTAAGGATCAGGAAAATTGGCAAAAGGCAATGAAAAAGGAACTAAATTCATTAAAGGTAATGAAAGTTTATGAAGATGCTAAATTACCTCCAGGTGAAAAATCCATTGGGTGCAAATGGATATTTAAAGTAAAAACTGGAAATGATGGGACTGTTACCCATAAAGCTAGGTTAGTAGCTCAAGGATTTAATCAAACTGCATCTGATTACGATGAAGTTTTTGCACCAAGCCTTAAAGCAACATCTTTAAGAGCAGCATTAGTGTGGGCAGCTAAGAAAAACTATGTCATTAACCATTTAGATGTAGAAACTGCTTATCTACATGCACCATTGCAGCACACTATATATTTAAGAAAACCAGTAGGTATAAAAGACAATAAAGTAAATAGTAATGATTGTTGGAAACTCAAAAAGAGTCTTTACGGGTTGAAACAATCTGGGTTTAAGTGGAACCAATATATTGTGAAAGAGTTAAACAATATAGGTTTTAAATCTGGTTTAGCAGATCCATGTGTGTTTAAAAGAGAAAATAATGGAACGGTGTCATTATTGTTATTATTTACAGATGATATTGCTTTGATAACTAAGACTAATAATGAAGCTAATGAAATTATATCATTATTAGCCAAAATGATAAAATTAAAGCATTTAGGTGAAATTAAAAAATATCTAGGATTGACAATTAACAAAACAAAAAATGGTTTTAAGATATCTCAAGAAGATAAAATTTGCCAATTAATTAAAACATTTAAAATGGAACTTTGTAAACCGGCAAAGACTCCAATGAG
Organism: Hydrophis major; assembly: GCA_033807585.1. Lineage (NCBI taxonomy): Eukaryota > Metazoa > Chordata > Lepidosauria > Squamata > Elapidae > Hydrophis > Hydrophis major. The sequence continues at coordinate 32,819,380 of CM066328.1, forward strand.
TCAGGAAGTTTGCCAAACTGATGATCAAAGTCCCAAATTTGATAAGTCCATATATCAATCTTTGATTGGCAGCTTATCATATATAAGCAATTGGTCTAGGCCAGATATAGCTTATAGTGTAAATCAGCTGGCACGTTTTAATTCAGATCCACATCAATGTCATTGGCAATCATTGAAGAGAATTTTAAGATATCTTAAAGGAACAATGAACCATGCATTGTATATAGAACCAAAGGGTGATTTGAGTCTAAGTGCCTATGCAGATGCAAGTTTTGTAACTGATATAAACACTAGAAAATCAACATCTGGGATGGCTATATTATTTGGTAAGACACTAATAGGGTGGAGGTCAATCAGACAACAGCATATTAGCTTGTCCACAATGGAAGTGGAATTTTCATGTCTGTCATTATTATGCACTGATTTGATTTTGTACAAACAGTTATTATTAGACATGGGTATAACTGTTAAAGATTCCATTATTGTGTATGAGGATAATCAAGCAGCTATAAAATTAGCTACTAGTATTGCTGTAAAAACTAGATCAAAACATACTGATTTAAGATACTTAAATGTTAGAGAATCTGCAAAGAATGGGCTAATTAAATTGGAATACTGCATGACGGAAGAAAACATTGCAGACCAATTTACAAAAGCTCAAGGAGTAACTAAGTTTAAAGAGAGTTGTAACAAATATGATTTAAATAGTTTAAATAGTTATATTTATTATTATTTCCTAAAAGGGGAGAATGTTAGGGATAACATTGTTTACCCTAACTGGTTTAGGTAAAATAATAACTAAGTAATCATAGTTTGTATGTTAAAGTGTCTGCAACTTTAACTGTGGGATAGTAATTAAGGGAGTGGTTGTGAAAGCACTTTAAAAGAAGCAAGGCTGCAGCTTGCTCTCTCTCTGGCTTTGATGATCCCTGATTACTGCAAGGACTCAAGACTGCATTGCTCGAACGGGAGAGAAAACAAAGGACTGACTTGTAAGTGAACTGACATAGGATATTCAACACGGACTTTGCTAACTGAATATCCCTGAATGGACTGACTAAATGATACATGACTATTGGACTGTTATTTTGACTATGCTATGAACTCATAATGGAATAAACTATATTTTTGATAGCACAAGCGTATCTGTTATTTTTACTGTATGTTAATAAACATACAAGCTTAGCTCACTCATTTATCTGTGTGCCTATCTGACTAACGCTGCACATTCTGTTTAGCTTGTCTCCCTAACCCTGGTTGGGGAAACCAGGCTTAACAGTTTTTACTTTCAAAAAGTTTAAACAAAGTTCAAGATAAGCAGTCCAAAATCATTCATAGGTAAATCAGTCAGTTTTTCAATCCAGGGATAATCCAATAATAAATTCCAGTGTCAAAAACAGTTCAGTAGCAAACTTACATCAAATCTAGAAAATATCAGTCAATTAGCAAAAATGGAGCAACGGCAATACTTTCCAACAGAAGGAAACAGAGATACACTCTCTTCTGAGACTCAGACTAAGACTAAACAACCCAGGTTTCTGGCTCCATCTTATGGCCATTTGAGAAACTACACCCAATTGCATGCTCTTGCATTCCCTTAAAGAGACAGTATTAAAATGTCTATCCTGGTTTATATATTTCTAACCCAAATAGCTGTTAGGTGACTCATATTCCCAACAGCCTCTGAAACAAAATAGTGATTTTCTCTTTAGTTCCAGATCCTTTGAATGGAAAGAATCAGGAGGAAAACAATAGTGATGACAAGGAGATGCTTGTTTGGACCTAAAAAACTCTTATTTTGCTTCCCCCCATGACTTATTTTAATGAACAAATCTGTAGGTTCCAGGGTTCCAAGGCCACTAATACTTCTATGCAATAAGAAAGCCAGTTACAAGTATTGTCCAAATACAACTCATTCATTTTTAAAATGCTTATATTTTAAAGAGAGGGGCTTTTGTACATGTTTTCATCCAAACCTGGGGACTTTTGTTGCTGCATTTCACTAGCAGGCAGAGGTTCTTCCTGCCCCCTCATTGCTCAAGCTGACATGACTGTGGTGGGAAGGAATTAGCTCTGATCATGGGAAGCTCAGCTACAATGCCACTCTCCTTTACTACTATTATGAAATATAAAAGAGTCTTTTGCTTTTTGAGTTTTGGGTATGCTATGTTAGTCCTGATCTCAAATTCTTGGATTATGAATTTGTTTGTTTGTATATTTATTTTATTCAGGTAAGTCTGGGCAGCTTACAGTCATAAAAAATAAAAATTATATAAACTAAAAACGTAAATAAGTTAGTACAAAATCCAAATACTATGGCACAATTAAAAGATCTGCTGTTAATCTATCAACCATCCTCAATATAACCCCCCCCCCCCTCTATTGGAGCCCAAGCTAAGTGGCAGAGACAGTCTTTAGGCTCTTATGGAAGGTCAGAAGAGATGGGGCTGACCTCAGTCCAAGGAGCAAGATGTTCCCCAGGGCAAATACAATGGGCAGGAAAGCCCTTCTCTTGGATCCCTCCAGCTGGGATAATCAGGCTGATGAGACCACAGCATGCCTCCTTTTCCAGGATGTATGAGGTTGGCCAATCCCAGTGTGGTGAGATGGTCCCTCAAGTACCCTGGACATGAATGGCTTTAAAGGTGATTATGAATGTATTTGTGGACCAAATCACTGAGCTAAATACTGTGAAGCTGGCCTGGTCTGGTTGGTCTTGCCGTCTTTAACAAAACCGAAATCGGTGGACTGCTGTAGTTTTGATGGACACCCATAGGGGAACATAAATATTTATTTGACATAGAGCAATGACTGGGAATGTAGTGACAGGTATAAGTGGAAAATGTTTGGGAAAATGTTGCAGACTACCTTCATTACATATTGACTAGGCTGGGCAACCCATTTCATAGCCATAAAGAGACATAGAACATTCCATTTCTTTTTTAAGTTCTAGTGCTTATTCAGATTCCTGCAGCCCAGGTCTAGCAGTTCTAGCACTGATACAGACTGCCAGCACTGCTCCACCCCGGGAGCATCCTGGGCCACTGTGACTGCTATTTCATCAACTTGGGCGTGCAAGCCCCAGGCACCAAGTTAGGTCTGCTCTTTTGAAACTAGCTATTAGTTCTTCAGTGATCGTGAGTCCTAGTTTGAAAAGTTTGCCTTAAAGGCCAGGGAATTCTACTGATGTTATTGGACCCAATGAAATACATTGAGAAACAGGTCTTTTTAATTCAGTCCATATGCTGCATGAAACCCTTAGCCCTCCATTGTTGGCTTTTAGTATCCCAACTTCATATTGCCAAAAACTGGCATTGTAACTCCTGATTTTCATCTGCATTTTTAAAAAATGTGACTACGGAGAATAGGTACAGGAGGCTTCTGGGAGACAAATGGCTTTGACTTCCATCTTTAAACATTCTCCCAAAGAAGCCCTAAATTGTGCTTCAGAAATATGACCATTTTGTGCTGTGGTGGCAGAGTGGTTAGAATGCAGTATTGCAGGCTACTTTTGTTGACTGCTGGTTGACTGCAATTTGGCAGTTCAGTTCTCACCCGGCTCAAGCTTGACTTAGCCTTCCATCCTTCTGAGGTCAGTAAAATGAGAATCCAGATTGTTGGGGGAAATATGTTGACTCTATAAACTGCTTAGAGAGGGCTGTAAAAGCACTGTGAAACAGTATATGACTCTAAATGCTACTGCTATTGCTATTGCTGAAGTACTTCAGTCTAGTTTTAAGCTGTTTCCTTGGGGCCAGATTTTATTAAGGACCCCTATGGAAAAGGTTTATTTTATTATTTATTTATTTATGTCAATTGCTTACAAGATAATAGATATAAGTAAAAACATAGTTATAAATACATGGATACATATAAGAAAAATAAAAATAATAAAAGAAACAATAGGACAGGGACAGTAGGCACGTTGGTGCACTTATGCACGCCCCCTACAGACCTCTTAGGAAAGGGGTGAGATCAATAGTAGACAGTCCAAGGTTAAAGTTTTGGGGGTTTGGGGAAGATACCACAGAGTCAGGTAGAGTATTCCAGACATTGACCACTCTGTTGCTGAAGTCATATTTCCTGCAATCAAGTTTGGTGCGAGTAACCTTGAGTTTGTATCTATTGTTTGCTCTTGTGTTGTTATGGTTGAAGCTGAAGTATTCATTGACAAGTAGGACATTGCAATGTATGATTTTATATACTATACTTAGATTGGACCAAAGGCGGCGTAGTTCTAGGTTTTCTAGGTCTAGAATTTTGAGTCTGGTGGCATAAGGTATTCTGCAACGAGTAGAGGAATGGAGAACTCTTCTTGTGAAATATTTCTGGACTTTCTCAACTGTGTTAATATCAGATACGTAATGTGGGTTCCAGACTGATGAGCTGTATTCGAGTATTGGTCTTGCAAATGTTTTGTATGCTCTAGTTATTCGTGTAATATTACCAGAGAAAAAACTAGTAAGATTAGGTTAACAACTCTTTAACGCCTTTTTGGCTATGTAGTTACAATGGGCTCTAGCACTTAGGTCATTAGAGATGAGTACTCTAAGATCCTTGACAGAGCTTGGATCGTCAACAAGGTTTTGACAATTCAGCCTGTATTTTATTTTCTGATTTTTTTGCCAATATGTAGGACAGAGCATTTATTTGTTGAGATTTGAAGTTGTCATTTGTTTGACCATTCTGATACACAGTCAAGGTCTTTTTGAAGAGTAGCAGTATTGTCTGTAGTATTGAATAGCTTTACATCATCAGCGAAGAGAACTCAGTTGCTCTTGATATGGTCTCAGAATATGAAAAGAGTTGGTCCTAGAACTCAGAGGCTTTCTTCTCCTATTTGTTCATTAAAAAAATAAATTGAAAAATAAGTGGAAGAATAGGCTTCATTTGTTCCAATATTCCATCTGGTTATTGTAGCTCTAAATTGTAGCTCTAATGCAGTAGGGTAGATGTGTCTGAAAGAAATTGAATTCATTTTGCATTCCTCATAGTGACCTTTTGACTCCATTGTTCCAGGGTAGGGTGGGGATTAGAAATAATGTTCTATTGCAGGGATGAACAACCTTTAGATATACACATAACACATAACAACTGGGATGAAAATTTAGTATTTAGTATTTTAGTATTTATTTGATTTGTCAATTGCTTACAAGATACAGGTATAAGAATAAACATAGTTTTGAATACATGAGATAGATATTTATAAGAAAAATTAAAAGAAACAATAGGACAGGGATGGTAGGCACGATTGGTACGCTTATGACACCCCCTACAGGCCTCTTAGGAAGGGGGTGAGGTCAATAGTAGACGGTCTAAGGTTAAAGTTTTTGAGGTTTGGGGAAGAAACTACAGAGTCAGGTAGAGTATTCCAAACATTGACCACTCTGTTGCTGAAGTTGTATTTTCTACAGTCAAGTTTGGTGCGGTTAACCTTGAGTTTATAACTGTTGATTGCTCTTGTATTGTTATGATTGAAGCTGAAGTATTTGTTTGCAGTTAGGACATTGTAATGTATGATTTTATTTTTTGTTTTTGTATTGTAAATGTTTCATTACCCAAACTGGGAGCTTTGGCGGGTAAGGCAGTTATGCAAACTAGATGGGGCCATATCAACACACATAGGCAAGGCCAGGGTTATTTTATTTTTTTAAACCATTTGGATTCTATTTTAGGGCTAATACATTTTTACACATTTTCCCTTTGAAACAAATGCCTGTAAATGGGCCAACTTGCATGTTTAGTTGGAGGGATCTTTGAGGGTTACAGAAAGTGGACTTTAAGACAGAATGTAGTCCTGGCGCCTCAGTTGACCCATCTTGTTCTATTTGGAGAACAACTTTACAAGTTTTAGGAATTGGGAAGTGCAGGGGAAGTTTTTTTCTTTCACCTCCTAGCAGTTACAATGTGTTTTAAGTTATTTTCAATGTTGGAAATCATGGTTTCCTCATTTAAGACTGCATTTTTACCAAAACTCTCTTTTGAAAGTATTATTTTTTTGATTTGCAGAAGAGATGCACAAGTAACAAATCTTACCAAATTCCGCGCCTCTGTTCTTGTTTAAAAGGACCCAATAATTTGGAAAATCGAGTGAGTGTTGGTCAGGCTGAACAATTGTCATAAGACAGTTGGGTATAACTTATGTTAAGGGCATGCTTACTATGCTCAAAATCAACATCCTGCTAAATTATAATTTAGTATTTACAAAATATATTTCATTCTGGAACAAAATGTCTTTACATTGTTTTCTGAAATGATGTATACATTTTGCTCTATTGTGAAAGTATTATTATGGTTGATTATATAATCAGCCAGATGTTTAGACAGGGTTTGGCATTTTTACCCACCTATCAAGGCCTTTCCAAGGACCTAGAATAGGCAGGTGATGTTATCTGATGATGTTAAAGGTATCCTCCTAGGGTGTAAGCTACTCCAAGTAAAGCTGCCTTTCACAATTGATTGATGGTAATATTGTCAATGTTGATGATACTCAAGCAATGCTCCAGATGTTTTGAAATTTCACCCAAGGCACCTAGTAATTATTATTATTAATATTTGTTAATAGCTTATTTAAATGCCTAGTAGTCCTCATCTGTTCTAGTCACTTGAGTTATGAAGTAATGTAAATCAATTAAACATTAAATCAAAACAAAATTAGTATTATAAATATGCCTCAGCTGTCATTGCCATTCAAATGTTTTGTTTTTCCAAGGCATTTTGGAATGTGCTTGTCCTGCTTTCCCAAAGTTGCCACTTATTCCCTTCCTAACACATTTGTGCTATAATTTTTATTTAAGCTTCTGAGAATAAGTTGAATTGAATTCAGTGAGCCTTGTTTTTGAGCAGACACTTGGGGAGGTTATATTTGCAACATTTTTAGCCTAATTAGCAATTCCCATCTATAAAAGATAAAACAGTAGCCTTTGGAAACTAATAAGGATTTTCCTGTACAGAAATATATTTATGAGAATACTCCAGTAGTTTACATCATCAGAATTTCCAGTGATTCACAGAGAGCAATATATATGAATCTAGGACTCCCACAATAGCCACCCAACCAAAATAGATCTTCTTCACTTCACAGTTCAGCCCAGTTCTAAGGCTTTGCTAGATCTCTTCAACTTCAGTTACCCATATACCAACACAAGAATGTCCCTCTCCCTGATCCATCAACTTCACTATATGATAGCTCAATCATAAACAGCATGCTCTAAATCAGGGTTAGGGAGTTCATGGCCCTCTAAATTGGGCTGAATTATAATTGTCAGAATTATAATGTTGCTGGGAATTGTACTTTCATACTAGTGGGATCTCATCCCAGGTGGTGATTCATATTGCTCTTACAAAGATGGGAAAAGATGCGTCAGAGCAAAACATATTCACTTGGTCTGTATTTCACATCAGTTCAGTTCATTTTTATTAACATTTTGTGCAATCTAGGTGGCCTTTACATAGGAATGTTTTCAGGTAATCTAGAGATGTTATGGGTATAAACAATGCAAAAAAGTGCAGTTCTCATTGTGCTGGAAGACAAGAGTAAAAGCTGTGACTTTGCCACCAGGAGAACGGAAGCGAGGAGGTTCAATAAAGTAAGGATAGTGACCGTGATTGTATGATCAAAGACCCAACATTCACACCTTTTGGACTGTTCTGATTATCATCATGCTTGTTATAATGCTGGTTTCATGCATGATTAAAATTGCTGTTTGTGCTTTAAATTATATTCATAATGATGTCATTTACAATCTAGAGATTTTTAATTGTATTTTCTCTCTGGCTGCAGTGATATTGCATGATGGCAGTGCCCTTTTGGCTTTTTTTAAAAAAATTTTTACCACGGATGCCCTGGTTCACCACCAGTGAAAATTTTATTTTGGGATATACCCTGAGCTTCTTAGAATTCAGAGATTTCCCATCTGTTTCAAACATTGGTATTTATAAGGGCTTTAAATACAAAAATGAAATCCACCTGGTTTCCAGATTTCTCTAGTCTGTAAAGCACTCACTCATTGATCTCGTTTCCCAAATACATTGATCTTACATTTTATTTTAATAAAACCATTGTCTTCCTAATACACATTCTTCTTCCATTCTCCATGCAAACTCTGTTTGAAATCCAGGATTTCCCCAATGAGAAAAATACAGGTAGTCCTTGACTCACAGCAGTCCATTTAGTGGCCATTCAAAGTTACAATGGCACTGATAAAGGTGACTTATGACCATTTTTACACTTTGTGACTGTTGCAGCATTCCCATGGTGGCGTGATCAAAATTCAGATCCTTGGCAACTGGATCATATTTATGTGTCCCGGGATCATGTGATCATCTTTTGCAACCTTCTGACAAGCAAAGTCAATGGGAAAGCCAGATTCACTTAATAACTATGATACTAACTTAACAACTGCAGTGATTCCCTTAACGGTTTTCAAGATGGCTGCGCACATGGATGCTGCGGCTAGCCACTTCTTCTTTCAGTGTATGATGTGTGTGATTCTGTTTGTGTTTTGGATTATTTCCTTGATTGAATCCTGTGAGGCAAGGGTCATCTATAGTCAGCAAGCTTTGATAGTATAGTGTTGGTGTGGTGTTGCGGGTTTTTAGTTCAATGTGTGGAGGGTGAAGGATATGTGTTTGTGTTTATTTTCAGGGTCATGATGTGCACTGAAGATGGTGTTTGATTTTGTTGTACGAGGTGACAATAAACTAAACTAAACTAAATGTGGCAATGAAGGTTGTAAAATGGGGCAAAAATCACTTAACAAATGCCTCACTTAGCAATAGAAATTTTGGGCTCAATTGTGGTCGTAAGCTAGCTATGTTATTAAAGAGTTAAAGAGTTTTATTATGCTTTTCAATAACCTTCCAGAGTAATTTTAAAACAGTTCCACATAATAGGGCTGAGCCAAAAGCTGTACTGTCAGATATTTTTCATGAAATGAGACTTGACATGGAAAGAAATTTTCCCATCTGTGTCACTTCTGCAGTCTGTAAAAGAGGTTGTGAAACTGGGGAAGGCCTTCAACTTACCCTTCAGTTCCCAGAACCAGTTATGCCATCTGGTGTGACTTTCCCATCTCCTCTGAAGGGCACCAGATTAGAAAAGGCATGCAGGCATTTGCTGAGGGGGAGAGGGTGTCATAGGATATGAATCTAATCCACATTAATGCAGTTACTTGTCTTACAGGCTAGTTCTTTTGGACTTAACATTGCAAGGCAGGGAATAATCCTGCCTTGAGATTCTGAGAGCAGGGCACAATATAAATGTAACTATGAATGAATGGATTTTTAAAAATCGCCTTCCGGCCCTAGGCAACTTTCCCCATTCTTTTGTGTTCTTTCCTTGTCAAGTAAGAGAGGTATAGTATCAGGCAAGCCATATCTTGTGTAAGAATACCCCAACCTATTCCAGATCCAGACAGATGATTAGTCCCTGGAACAATACATGAATTTGCAGTATTATAGATTATAGTACAATCTATGGGTTATAGATTCATTTTATTGTGGCACAGTTGGACTTGATCTAGGACCTGAATCTACAATCAATATGAGACTATAACTGTGTGATTTAGGCTCAGGCCTACCCATAAATAGCCCCATTTTTTTCCTCACAACAATCCAGAAAAGATTTGAAAAAGCCAAGTAGCACTTTTGCAGATTAACACAGTTTAATTTAACAAATTATATATCAAAATTTTTAAAAATAAAAATATTTTTGCTGCTAGAGTTCTGATTTGAGACTCTCATAAACTGACACAGTTCCCTCACATCAGCAACTCTGGTAGTAAGTACTCCAGAAGAGAAACTTTCCTTGCAACCAAGGAAAGATTACTATATGCTGTTTCCATCTTTCAGTCTTTTTTCCATTTTCTAACATATGAACATTGAAGAACTATTTTCCCCTCTTTCTTACAGCTTATTCAGCTCCTAGTTTTAATTATAACCTTTGCTTTGTTTAAACAACTATTCTTTTTTTAAGAGCAAAGCTTTGGAGAAAAAATTCTCTGTTCTTGTTTTTAATGCTAGTTCCTTTTTTATGAACAGGGTGGCTGGATTCTTAATCCCTTTTTTATTTATTTTATTTGTTTAAATTTACTATTAGACTTCTATGCCACCCATCTTGTCAAGGTAACTCTATTTAGAAGGGCAATTAGATTAAAATTAATTTTCTTGTCTTACTCCTTACATCAATGTTTTTATTTTGAGAAGTTTATTGCATGTCATTGCTCACAGAAGGGTGATATTTATCCTTCTTTTAATCTATTAGCCAATGTTATTTCCAATGCCATCCCTTACCTTATTTAAATTTGTCTTTATGATTTATTTCATGGCAATGGCGAATTCCATTTAAAGAGCTTGTTTTCAGAACAAGAACAATTTTAGATTTCCTGAAAGGGCAAGCATTATTGCAGTAAAATTCAAAAAGTCTACTCAATTCAAAATTCCCTTGGCTCATGTTGGATCTTTCATAAAGTACAAACACTGTAATAATGTTGAATGTTAAAAAATTGAATATCATATTTTTTCAGGTTAGATTCTGTTATCTAGAGTTTTCTTTCTTCTGCTTTCAATTTACTTTACTCAGCTAACAACAAAAATGTACGTTTGTTTGCAATACCAAATGAGTAAGAATCATAACTATAATGGTAACTAGATAGGTTGGGTGTAATAAAGTAGCGCCATGAATTAAATTATTTTATGCTTGCAGGCATAGTAACTAAACCCTTTCTCTTCTTTTCTGGGGCACTATTTAATATAAAGGATAAATCTTTTATAAAAAGGCCCTGAAAATCAAATGCCTGTTTTTCAGCAATATTAAAACAGGAAGAAAAAAGTCTGTGATTGAGCTATACCGCTTTCTATCTAATCAATTCAAAATAGGGGGCGTGCATAAGCACAGCAATGTGCCTACCATCCCTGTCCTATTGTTTCTTTTATTTTTCTTATATGTATCCATGTATTCATAACTATGTTTTTACTTATACCTATTATCTTGTAACAAACCAAATAAAATAAATAAAAATAAATATTCATTTCCACCCTTTCTAAGAATTCTGAAAATTTTGGGAGATGTCTAACTGGTAGTTTACATGACTCAGTGCCTGGGCATTTTGGGAAAAGGTTAATTAAGCAAGATTAATTAATATGCTTGATGTCAGGATATCTAAATCACACGTATTCATATGGCTCTGTGTGAGTATTGCTTAGTACAAATACATACTTTTAGACTGTATTGATTAATAAGCATGCAAACCAAAGGTTGCAAAACATCTTTGTTTTTCAAAACTGGTTTCATTCATGATCAAAAGTGGTGATCATCTTTTAAAGTACAGTACATTCACTTTGAAGCATAATCCACAAATGATTAGTTATATTTTCCTTTTGGCTGCAGCAAGGATCTGGAGTATTAGGGGGGATAAGCTCCTTAAAAGCTGAACTGGCTTGAGACAAGAGTTTTGTAATAGGTCAAACAAACCAAACAAATCAAACAAACCAAAAGTGGTTAGCCAGCTCCAGAGGCAGTTGCACCATTGAGACAAGATAGACATTGAGGCAGAAAGGACTGAATAACAGGCAGAAAAGCGAATTAGTTTAAACTTTCATCCTAGAGACAAAATCAGCGAATAAAGCAGGTTTTTCTGGCACTGGCTGGACTGGGTTTGTCTTGCAGTCGTCAATAATGCCTAGCAGGCTTGTAGTGCAGACTTAAAACACAGGCTTCGTTCACAGAGCTAAGAACTTGTAGGCTGGCAAAAAGTGTTCGTGGTCAGATCCTAATTTCCAGAAGCTTTTGAGAGTTATGTGACAAAGGAGCACTCCCAGTTGTCCTTCAGCAATCAAACCATTATTGTTCTGTCCTTAATTAACATACTCGAGATCCCCGCGCTTTGATTGGCCAAAGCGCGGGGCTCTCCGATTGGTCAGGCAAGCCGCGCCGATTGGCTCGCTAGGAATCTCCAGCGATTGGTCCATTCGGATCGCGGGAGATTCAAAGTGGTGTCATTGGCCGCGGCCGCGGCGGCGAAAGGAATAAAAGCCGCGGGCTTTTTTCCTTTTGCCAGTTCGGTTCCATCTTACGAATAAAGAGCTTGCACGAAAGTCACCGACTCCTGGCATCATTTCGCGGACACAACACTGGCGACGAAGGTGGGATCCAGACCCTGAACCGAACCACGTGTCCGACGGAAGCCAGACGAATCACCGCGATGGCGAAAATCGCACCCCCCGCACCCTTCAACCCCGCCACCGAGGACTGGGAATCGTTCTCCGACCGATTCCGCATATACCTCGAGTGCAGCGGCTTGAAGGACGCCACCGGCCCCATGAAGCGCGCCGTCTTCCTGACCCACTGCGGGACCGAGGTCTTCAAGATGGCCAAGGCGCTCGCCAAACCCGCCGATGCGACCGCGATGGACTGGGATGTCCTCGAACCCATACTTCGGCGGCACTACGCGCCAAAGTTACCCATCCTGATCCGGCGCAACGAGTTCTACCGGTGGGACCAGAGGTCGGGGGAGAGTTTCAGCGACTTTGTCGCCAAGCTGCGGCGTCTAGGGGGGCTTTGCAAATTCGACAACCTAAACGACGCCCTGCGAGACCGGATCGTGCTCAGTTTGTGGGACCCCGTCCTCCAGAGCCGGCTGATGGCCAAGGGCAACATCAGCCTAGCAGACACCCTCACCGCAGCCGCAGCCGCCGAAGCAACCCGAACTTCCGCCGACCGCATGCACAGACCGAACACTGGGGACCGCAGCGGAAACAACAACCCGGCGAGGTCGACCGAGCCCCAACCCGAGACGACCACCCACCAGGGCGAGTTCCACTCGACATCGGGCACTTCCGATGACGAGGAGGACATCCATCGCCTCCAGACAGGCCACGACCCACGAAGCCGGCGAGGTCGTAAGTCGAGGACCAACTGTGCCGGTTGCGGCGGCGACCACCCCAGGTCAGAATGCCGGTTTTTTGAATCGATCTGCCGGCATTGCGACAAGTAGGGACACATCGCCCGTGTCTGCCGCCTGAAGAAAAATCGCAGCCCGGCACGATGGGACCAGAACGACCGGAGGAGAGAAAGCACACCACCCCGGACCAGAGATCGCCCCTCGGACAGCTGATGGGACCGGAACGGACGATCCTCATGAGGCGGCGACAACCGGCGGAGAGAGGAGACCCACCAGACGGTCACCATCGGCCACGCCATCACCAACGACGCCCGGAAGGTCCACGTGGAGGTAGGCATCGAGGGCCAGCCATGCAAAATGGAGGTGGACTCCGGGTCCTACCTCTCCATGATTGCATGGCAGGAAATAAAGCGCTTGGTGCCTACCCTCCAAAGGAGGAACGTAGACAGCCAGAGACTCATTGTAAAAGACTACCAGGGAAACCGCATCCCGGTAGTCGGAACCAAACACTTCAACATCACTTATAAGGGGCACACCGAACGACTTCCCCTGACAATCGTCGACCGCGACCGCCCAAGCCTACTGGGACTGCAATGGTTCGCCCCGCTTGACATCGCACTCACGGGAGTCGACCACGTCACCGACGACAGCTGGGAGCAGCAACTGGCCCGGGAGTTCCAAGAGGTCTTCGACGGAAACCTAGGCAAGTACCGAGGGCCCCTTATATCTTTCGACCTAGACCCTAACGTCCCCCCAAAATGCCTGAAACCAAGGCGGGTGCCATTCGCACTGAAACCCAAGATAGACGAGCAAATTGACAAGCCCATAGACCACGCCCGGTGGGAGACCCCCATAGTCACCCCGATCAAGCCCGATGGGTCGGTGAGGATCTGTGGGGACTATAAGGCCACCCTAAATGGCGCGCTGCAACAAAGCGCCTACCCCGTCCCAGTAGTGCAACACCTACTGCACTCACTGGGAGGGGGCAAGGTTTTCACCAAGCTCGACTTCGCCCAGGCATACCAACAGTTGCCGGTCGACGGGCAAACGGCAGAAGCGCAGACCATAGTCACCCACCAGGGGGCATTCAAATGCAACCGACTCCAATTCGGAGTCAGCGTGGCACCGGGCATATTCCAAAGCCTAATGGAGAGACTATTGCAAGGCATCAAGGGGGTGGTACCTTACTTTGACGACGTCCTAGTATCGGCAGCCAACCAAGCCGAACTAGAGGGTCGACTAAGGGAGGTCCTAACTAAAGTTAAAGAGACTGGACTAAAAGTCAAGAGGGAGAAATGCCAGCTATGCACGGAACGAGTAGAATTCCTAGGCTACCTCCTAGACCGTCACGGCATTCACCCCACAAACAAAAAAAGGCCATCAAAGAAGCCCCCACACCCAAGTCAAAGACGGAACTACAGGCGTTCTTGGGGTTACTGAACTTTTACAATGTTTTCCTGCCCCAAAAGGCGACGGCGGCGGAGCCCTTGCATAGGCTCCTGGACAAGGCGGCGACCTGGACTTGGGGGAAACGCGAGCAAGCCACCTTCCAAAGAACGAAGGACCTCCTCACCTTGGATGCCATCCTTATACAATTCAACGAGACCCTACCTCTGGCCGTCACATGCGACGCATCACCCTTCGGCGTCGGCGCTGTCCTCAGCCATACCCTTCCCGACAGAAAAGAAGCGCCCATCGCATTCTTTTCAAGGACCCTCACCAAACCGGAGCGGAACTATAGCCAGCTGGACAAAGAGGCTCTGGCTATTGTTGCCGCCGTAAAACGATTCCACGAGTATCTCTACGGCCGGACTTTCACCATCATAACGGATCACAAGCCGCTGCTGGGAATCCTTGCAGGAAATCGGGCCACCCCGAACATTCTGTCTCCCCGAATGACAAGGTGGTCCGAGTTCCTGGCAGCCTACAACTACGAACTCATACACAGACCGGGTAAGACGATCTCCCATGCAGACGCCTTAAGCCGCTCGCCGCTACCGGAACCCGACACCGACCCAGCACCCACGACGACCACCCTCAGCATAGAGACTCTACCCAACCTGCCCATAACCGCGTCAGACATTGCCCGAGAGACTAATAAAGACAAACGTCTGGCGCGGGTGTTGCATTGGGTAGAGAAAGGGTGGCCGGAAAGGGACAACGACGAGTCCGTCAAAACGTTCCGGAACCGCCAAACGAAACTCTCCTTATTAAAAGGGTGCATACTATGGGGGGATAGGGTGGTCATTCCAGAGAAGCCACAGGGGAAGGTTCTGGAACTGCTACACGAGGGGCACCCTGGCATCGTTAGGACTAAAGCCCTGGCCAGAAGTTACGCTTGGTGGCCAGGGATGGACAAACAAATAGAGGCCTGGGTAGCTAGGTGCCAACGATGCCAGGAAACTAGGCCAAGCCCACCCACAGCACCCGTCCTAGAGTGGGAAACCCCAAGGGGACCTTGGTCTAGGATCCATATAGACTTCGCCGGGTCCACAAAAGGACACACCTTCCTCATAACAGTTGACGCTTACTCCAACTGGCTGGAGGTAAGCAACATGAAGACGACAACCACGGAGGCCGTGATCAAGGAACTCTGCAAACTCTTTGCAACACACGGCCTCCCAGATGTCGTCGTCTCCGACAACGGGCCCCAGTTCACCTCGCTGGAATTCGAAAAATTCCTAGCGGAAAGGGGCATCCGCCATGCGCTGACAGCACCGGCGCACCCGGCGGCGAACAGTCGGGCGGAACGGATGGTGCAATTCACTAAAAAGACCATCCGGAAAATAGACCACGGGGAGATCCAGGAGAAAATAAACAAACTACTCTTCACCCAACACATAACCCCAAATACCACAACCAATAAAAGCCCAGCCGAACTATTAATGGGCAGGAAACTAAGGTCCCCACTCGACAGATTACACCTCACGTATAACCTGGAGAGGCCCCCAGACTCAAACAGCAAACACCGAACCTTCGCACCCGGCGACCCCGTATACGCAAAAAACCTGACGGGAGACCCACAATGGATTCCAGCCATCATCACACAAGCAACAGGCCCACACTCGTACCGACTACAAACAGCAGACGGACGAGCGTGGAAACGCCACATCGACCAACTAAGGTCGAGGACTACCAACCAACAAACCACCGACGCACAAACAGGCGAAACCAACCCCCACAACACAAACCAAGGGGGGAGGGAATACCCAGGGGACCAAAACCAAAGAAGAATAAACCAGCAGTACTCACCGGAAAGCAGCCATCACGACCCCTCGCCAGGAAGAAACAGCCAGGCCAGCTCGACCGACCCCGAAAGACCGAGCGGGAGCGGCGAAACCCGCAGCTCAACCAACCCGGAAGGCCCAGGAGGGAGCTACGGAGAAAGGACCGGCCCGATCGACCAGCCGGTTCCCACGACGGCAGCAGGAGCAGCAGAGATCCCGACCGAACCGGCCGGGATCCAGCCTACAACTGAGTTGCGCAGGTCAAGTAGGCCCAGACGGAGCCCCGCCTACCTACGTGACTACGCAACGTAAGGACTGAACCAAGAGGGGAGGGGTGTTCTGTCCTTAATTAACATACTCGAGATCCCCGCGCTTTGATTGGCCAAAGCGCGGGGCTCTCCGATTGGTCAGGCAAGCCGCGCCGATTGGCTCGCTAGGAATCTCCCGCGATTGGTCCATTCGGATCGCGGGAGATTCAAAGCGGTGCCATTGGCCACGGCCGCCGCGACGAAAGGAATAAAAGCCGCGGGCTTTTTTCCTTTCGCCAGTTCGGTTCCATCTTACGAATAAAGAGCTTGCACGAAAGTCACCGACTCCTGGCATCATTTCGCGGACACAACAATTATTATCAAGAGGTTGTAATTGCATAATACCTTGATGTCTCCTCAATACTTATGTGGATGTGGAACTTCCCTTTCAACCCAGTTGTTTTTCTGAAACTTAGAAGTGATTGAAGAGAGAGCGAGTAGCACTGCTTTGGATCACTTTCTTTACTTGCTTGATCTGAATTGCTTGAGTTTTGAAAAAGGAAGGTGGGCAATATATTTGGAAATAGTCAAATTTCATTCTGAGTCGCATTTTATGCTCGAATCAGCAGGACAGAGAGATGAATAGGTTAATTGTCTGGAAAATAGCCTTTTTAGAATTAAGTTCAGGACACTGTTTTATTTCAGGATTCTCCTCTTTTGCAGACAGCAAGTGGCCATATGTCCTTTTTAATTATGAACAGTTTTGCCATTTGGAGGACTTCTCTTTTGTAGGTAATAATCTCCTGGAAGTTCTTTCCTGTTCAGATGTCAACCCCAAGAAACACTGAATAAAGAAAAGCAGAGACCTGAAATTTCCCAGCATAGTTTGCACCCATTTCATACAATAAGCAGTAAGCACCCAACTTTTCTGGTCACAGACACAGACTTTTCTGCTATGGCATGTTTGTTATTATTTTATATTTATAATTATAACTTCTAGATTAACCGATCCATTCACTGATGAGTAAGATCTATAAGGAAATCGGTTTCTTCTGTAGAAACTGCACAAACAGTTTAATGGAATGACATCAATTATAAGGAAAGGAGATGTGATTAAGAAATGGATAGTTTTACTGAGAAATCCTTCAAAAGTAATGGTTTGTTTATTCAAAACATCCTATTGAATTACGTTTTCAACTTGAATGCAAACTATGAGTGATGCTTAGAGACCAATTATTATTATTTATTTCAAAATGGAACTGTGAACCAAGGTTATATAGATTCACCTCAGCTGAAGCCATTTTGGACAGACAAAATGCTTCTATGATATACCTATTCTCTAACACATCTCCTCTGTGATAATCTCCTTGCCTTCTTCTTTTTTCTTTTCTTCCTCTCACTCCCCCTCCCCGAATCTTTATCACATCTATGATGCAAAATTTCTGGCTCTTTTCGGTCATTCAGGAATGTGTTCCTTTGAATCAAGAGTTAAAGTCTTTCAACAGCAACAACAACAACAACAATAATAATAATAAGATGGTGATGATGATGATGATGATGATGATGATGATATAAACAGATTTATATGGTTGCCTAGTGGTGAAGATGCTCATGTCCCACTTGGAAGGTTGAGAGTTCAATCCTAGGCAAGGCAGATGTTTCTCTCCACGGTACAAAGAAAAAAATATCTGCTGTGAATGCCCATATATGTTTAATTTTTTTTTTTATTAAGAAGCACCCTGGAAATATTTGTAGGGGAAGTAACTGTATATAGTTACTTTATCTGTACATGACATTCTCACACCTGCAGTGGCTTCCTCATTCCCTGCCATGGAAAAAAAATCTGTGTTCAACCTTTGAAATAAGTGGAAAAACTATTACGAGTGTCAAGCAGGTTTGCATAAGGTTGATAAAGCATTGGGTCAACTGATTAAAAATAAACGAGTTTCCTAAGGTAGCTGCAACTTTTTTTTCAGATTTGTATCGTCTGAAAACGCTGGGCTACCTTATGAAGAGTATTGTATTTATGCAAGACACAAAGAGATTGGACTTCCATTTGTCAGAAATGATGTAGGGTCTCCTGCTTGGGTGGAGGATTGGACTAGATCAAGGGTTGCCAACCTTTTGGACCTCAGGGACCACCAAACCCACAGACCAGAGACCCTGGAAAAATCCCCAAAAAAGTCTGCAGGAAAATTCCCCACCCCATTTTCCTACTGATCTATCATTCTTTATTTGGGATCGCAGGATACCATCTCCAGCTCTGTTCTCAGGGGAAGAGAGCAAGAGAGAGAGAGAGACTTTTGGCTTCATGCAAGGAAAGCACCAGAAGCAGCAGAAGTCTTCCTTTCTCTTCCCCAAAGTCCTCCAGAAATGAGTCTTTGTGAGACTTGTCATGCCAGTGCAGCCTCTTGGAGCAGGATGCCTTGCAGGATCCCAAAGATTCATTTCTGCTGGAGTTTGGGAGAGAGAAAGAAAGACTTTTGCTGCTTTTCTTGCGTGCAGCCAAAAACAGCAGAAGAAAGAAGCGGAAAGCAGTAGCCCGGTGGCCAGGCAAGGCGTGGGGCAAGTTCCCCCCTTCTGCCATTTCCTCACTACCTCATGTTGTTCGCAATGCAAGCAACACAAGTCTTCTGTAGTGCAGCCTTGTGTTCCCCGCAGCCTGGATTAATTGCTTTGGGGGGTGTTTTGGGGGTGACGTTTTTCTGTGGACCACTAAAATTTTCTCATGGACCACCAGTTGTCCTCAGCCCACTGGTTGGCGACCACTGGACTAGATGAGCTACAAGGTCCCTTCCAACTCTGTTAATCTGTAAAAAGCACTTTTTCCAATCATTTTCAAATTGTGCATAGGTCTGTTAAATACTGGAGAAATCAAAAATTTTGGACATATAGGCCACTGCCTATAAAGAGCTTAAATTGGTACCACAAAATACATTAAGAGCTTCAGTGTTTACAATAAGCACTAGAACAGTGCTAGGAGATTTGGGATTAAACCATCATTATCACCTTTGTTCTTTGCATATATTAATGATTTTACATGCTAATAAATTGTCTGTATTTGGACCATATACTCAGTATGATTACTGAATTAAACCAATTTTGAGTTTACAGGTAGTCCTCAATCACAATCCAAAGCGTAGTGAAGATGTCTCTTCAAATAGGGATGAAATATATGTATATTTATGTGTTTGTATGTATATAGCATGTGTATATATGTGTTATGTATAGGTATGGGTAAATATATACTTTCTTTTGAGAGCAGTCAAAAGAAAGTAATTTTTAATGTATGCCAGTGACACACAAAAATGACAATAAAGGTAATCTTATGTTTTATAATCTGCGTGTGAGATAGGCCAATACAGGTAGTCCTCGACTTACAACATTTTCATTTAGTTACTGTTCAAAGTTACAATGGCACTGAAAAATGTTATTTATAACCATTTTTCACAGTTACATCCTTTGCAGCATCCCTACGATCATGTGATCAAAATTCATTTGCTTGGCCATTGATTCATATTTTTGACCGTTGCCATGTCCCAAGGTAATGTGATCATTTTTGGCAACCTTCTGACAAGCAAAGTCAATGGGGAAACCAGATTCACTTAACAACCAGATTAACAATTGATCGACTGCAGTGATTCACTCAATGATTCTGGCAAGAATGGTCATAAAATGGGGGGAAATTCACTTAACAACAGAAATGTTGGCCTCAGCTGTGATTGTAAATCGAGAACTACCTGCATTCAGATATTGGGTGAATATTAAACTGATGTTGCATGGCTGAGAGTTAATCTCTCCCCTTTCCCCTTCCTTTTTTAAATAGTTCATGACAAAGAACCCTAAAATGCGACTTGGCAGTAGTGCCTTGGGGGGAGAGAAGGCAATTCTGCTGCATCCATACTTTCAGGAACTGGATTGGGACCTGCTGAACCAGCGCCAGATTGAGCCACCTTTCCGACCTCGAATCGTAAGTGTTTAAAATGGTGAGGTGTGTGTGTGTGTATTGGTCCATGCAAGGACAGATCACATCCAGTAAAGGAATACATGCATTATATGCAAAATATATAATGGTTCAATCTGAGTCCAGCCAATATAGTAGAGAAATATAGTACATACTTGATCTGAGGTGACTTCTTTGATATTTCCTTTTCTTTCTTTCTTTCTTTCTTTCTTTCTTTCTTTCTTTCTTTCTTTCTTTCTTTCTTTCTTTCTTTCTTTCTTTCTTTCTTTCTTTCTTTCTTTCCTTCCTTCCTTCCTTCCTTCCTTCCTTCCTTCCTTCTTTCTCTCTCTTTCATTCTTCCCTCCCTTTCTTCTCCCTCTCCCATCCACTCCCTCCCTTCCACCTTCCTCTCTCCTTTCTTTCTTTCTTTCTTTCTTTCTTTCTTTCTTTCTTTCTTTCTTTCTTTCTTTCTTTCTTTCTTTCTTTCTTTCTTTTCTTCCTTGCTTCCTTCTCTCTCTTTCTTTCTTTCCTCTCTCCCTCCCTTCCTTCTCCCTCCCTTCCACCTTCCTCTCTCTCTCCCTCCTCCCTTCCTCCCTCCCTCCCTCCCTCCCTCCCTCCCTCCCTCCCTCCCTCCCTCCCTCCTTTCTTTCTTTCTTTCTTTCTTTCTTTCTTTCTTTCTTTCTTTCTTTCTTTCTTTCTTTCTTTCTTTCTTTCTTTCTGTTTTAATGAATGTGGGCATTGCCCAAATTGTGCTTATGTGCTCTTGCTGGGATGCTACCCACATTCAGAACTCAAATTGGCTATTTCCAATCTGAGGAATATCAGGTTTACATTTGTTTGCTTGACCACCAGAATTTAACCAAAGGAGGAAACATTTGTTTTATTAATTTGTTAGTTGTCAAAGGTCAGGTCAAGTCACAAGAGGTCCAGATGCACCTGGCACATCATTATCATCATCATCAGAGTTAGAAGGGAACTTGGAGGTCTTCTAGTCTAATTCCCTGCTCAAACTGGAGACTTTGTGCCATTTCAGACAAAATGGCTGCCCAGTCTCTTCTTAAAAACCTCCAGTGATGGAGCACTCACAACTTCTGAAGGGAAGCTGCTCCACTATTAGGAAATTTCACCTTAGGTTGCTTTTCTCCTTGATTAGTTCTTTGTCTTGCCTTCTGGTGCTTTAGAAAATAAGTTGACTTCCTCTTCTTTGTGGCAGCCACTCAAATATTAGAAAACTGCTATGATGTCACC
This sequence comes from Hydrophis major, assembly GCA_033807585.1. Taxonomy (NCBI): domain Eukaryota; kingdom Metazoa; phylum Chordata; class Lepidosauria; order Squamata; family Elapidae; genus Hydrophis; species Hydrophis major. The sequence goes on from CM066328.1 coordinate 32,840,948, forward strand.
CAGTGGTGGGATTCAATTTTTTTTTACTACTGGTTCTGTGGGCGTGGCTTGGTGGGCGTGACAGGGAAAGGAGACTGTAAAATCTCCAGTAAGAGGTGGTATTTGCTGGTTCTCCGAACTATTCAAAATTCCTGCTACTGGTTCTCTAGAACTGGTCAGAACCTGCTGAATACCACCACTAATGTCACCCTAGTCCTTCTTTTCACTCAACTAGACATACTCAATTTCTGCAATCATTCTTCAGAGTTAAATTTATATCTTGCCTTTCTGTCAGAAGGCAGCCTATATAGCAGTTCCTTCTCCAATTTTCTTTTATGACAAGAAGATTGTGAAGTAGATTGGACTATGAGGCAATGGTGGGGTTTCAATGTTTTTACTACCATTCTGTGGCCATGGCTTGGTGGGCATGGCAGGGGAAGGATCCCATTCCCTCCCCACCCCACTAACCTGCTTTCCAGCTCCATTCTCCTGTGCAGGGCAACCAAAGAAGACCCAGCCGATCAGCTGGGACTTGGGAGGCAGAGAATAGATGGGGGCGTGGCCAGTGGTATTTGCCGGTTCTCCAAACTACTCAAAATTTCCATTACCAGTTCTCAAGAACTGGTCAGAACCTGCTGAATATCACCTCTGCTATGAGTGAGTAATTGGCCCAAAGTCCCAGCAAAATTTAAGGGTGAGCCATCTGGATTTTCCTGGTCCTAGATTAATATTTTAAGCCCTGCATCAATTCAGAACATATTCAGAATATACTGTCAGTAAGAAGAACTCTTCACATTTGTGTGTGGGGTCATATTTCCTGACTCCAGTGAGGAGATAAGGAACTATTATCTATAGCTTAAACTATGTGTCCTGCTAGCTTCTGCAACATAGTATCCTCCAAGTAATAGTCTAATAATCTAATATTTTTTTGTTTCGTTTACCAGAAATCAAAAGAAGATGTCAGTAACTTTGATCCTGAATTTTTAAAGGAAGAGCCGATCTTGACTCCCATTGAAGAAGGAATACTATCCATGATCAACCAAGAGGAATTTAGAAACTTTTCTTATACAGATCCAGAATTAGAGTCTTAGCTCCATGTTAACTGGACTCTCTACTCAGCAACAAAGAAGGATTGGAATATGGGATTGCCTAGACAGGACCATCCAACAGGCAGACTTATATTATGCATCAGAGTAAAGAGGAGGAAAATGAGCTCAGCAGGAACAAGTAAACAAATGCACAAAAGAGGAATGAGTAGAGCTTGTTAGCTCTGAAAGGCTACTAAAATAACTTTGTAGTAACTGTGGGGAATTTCTAGAAAGACAAAACCAACTCTGAGCCAAAACTAACTTTTTGCAGCACTGATTTCCCACAAAATAACTCGGTTCAACAACTTTCTTCAATCAAGGAAGCAAAAAGAGAATAAAGCTGAATGGTTTGAACTGTATTAGGGAAAGGTTACATGTGCTACCACTTTGCTTAGAGGTTATGGGTTCAGGTTTCCTCAAACCTGACTGAGTACACATCTGTTAGACATATTTTGGACTTCCATTTACAAATATATGGAATTATACATATTGACAGGAAGGAAAGAAAAAGGGAGAGGGAGGGAAAATCAGCTGCAGAAAAAAATTGTGAATTTTTTGGTTGGAACTCAATTTGGTTGTAGTCAGAAGCGTTTGTGACCAGAGGTTCTACTATACTGGTAATCAGTTCAAAAAGGGGAACACCACAATGCACTCTCACGTTAAGGAATATGTGTCCATGTGAAGGAACAGAAGAATCAATCCACCTGCTACCTCTGCATTGGAATGAGGGAAACAGTATCTGCAAATTTGTAAAATACTGAGGTTTTGTATATTTTGGCTAATTTAGTTTTTAGGGGTTTCTTCTTCTTTTTTATGACTTTTATTTTTTTCTCCTGAATTTGTCTTTTATATAAAGACAATTTTACTTCGATTCCCTTTACTAACTGATGGCATTTCTGACTCTTAGCTGCTTGTTTTTTTTTTTTTAAAAAAATGAAATTTAAAAAATGTAGCGGTTAAATTATTTGTCCACCTATATGAAGGGCAATAAACTGAAGCTATTTGTAACTTAATTCATGTTCTAAAAATGAATTAAGAGAACCCACACAATATTGGATGTATTGTGGATATGTGATGTCTTTGCCTCGAGTAACATGGAGCTAGGAGACTCTTGATCAAGCCAGGAAATTTAATCTGTTATTGTTACTATCTATATCCATTTTCAAAGCATGTAATAATATATGCAAGTATCCTGGTGTTACCAGATTCTGCTTTATTGATCTCCAAGCACATCAATCCACACTTTAATTAAACCAGATGTCAACTTTATTCATAAATCAATTTGAACTGTAAAGTGATACGATAAAGTCATCAAAATATTGAAAAGATGAGTGGAAGTTTGAAGCTGGGTAAAATACAAGAGATAATATAGAATACAGTCCCCAAATATCTGCAGGAAGCAAACATATAGCATCATATAGCATGTAGCAAGATGATGATACTGAAATCCTCAAATCGGATTTCTGCCCCCCCAATCATAAGGACCAATCTTGGGGAATAAAATATAGGGTTATTTCCATCTTTAATTGAGAATACTTCGTCTTCTCAGTGAGATTCCCCATTGCTTTCTACTTCCCATAATACATATGTCCCATGTCTGTCCTGAACATTACTAAAATGGGAATCAAGAAAGCACCCAAAATCAATGATATGAGAGAATTGTTTCATTCTGTCTAATATTAGAATTCTCCTTAAATGGACTTGCATGCTCAGTTCAGTAAGTTATTTGTCACCTGTGATATCTATTGTTGGTGACTTCTGTACCCAAATCAATATAGCAGCCAGTCCTCAAGGGCGAGCTTATGAAAATGTACAGCTAAAGTGTAAAGTTTTGTTAATTTATTATATTTGGTCAAGTTATTCCATATTCCAACTTAAACGGTGAGATGAGAGCTATGGGCCCCCTTATTTCCTCAGATATCTGATTACAGGTATATAATCACCACCACTTGGCTGATTTAATTTACAAGAATAACTGTTTCCTGAAATGTACCAAATCAGGCTACAAGAAGAGGATGTAGATATTTCTTGCATAACGGGGGGAAATCCAATAGTTAGCATTTTTGAGAGAAGATTAAATTATAGCAAACCTTCAGCTTAATGGATTGTAAAAAAATGGTTCACCTTCAAAATATACTTAGTTTCACTAACCTTCAGAAGTACATATTTAATCAAAATGAAAGAGAATTGTGAATATTTAACAGATGTTGACACTCAGTATGGCAAATTCAAATGGACAGGAATATAGGAACGTCTTCTCCAGGTTCATTAATTAAATCTTTTACTTAAATCTGGTACTTTGGACAAATAATTATTTGCCAAAGAGATGTACTTTGGATGACAAACTGATTTTTTCCACAAAAGTCCCATCTTTGCATGAGACACAAATATCTTAGAACATTTCCCAAACTTTTTACTAAGTAGGAAATAAGATTGGTTGATCTTCCTCAATTGGATTTTTTGGGTTACTGAATACAAATACAAATACAAATACAAATACAGAAATAGGGTCCATTCTTTCTAGATCCAACTAGAAATGTGAAAGATGTCCAAATCTTCCTTGTCTTTGCAAAATTTATAGAATTAGTCCCAATTTTGCTGAATGCAGACGACCACACTCTCAACTTCTAAAGAAAGGACATAAATGTAAATTATATACTGAACAGCAACTTACCAGAACTTTTAAAAAATCTTCTCTCCCCAAGCCACTGCTCAGACATCTGGATTCCTTTTGTCCCTTTGATGTACAAGCTGATGCCTCAGGCTATATTAGGGTTAATCTCCTTCAAGCTTCAGCAAAGGGAAGACACGATTTTTTCCCTTGTGTATTTTATTCCAGCTTTTATACCTGGTTCCAGGTAAAAGGAACTGTGGCATTTTTAAGAGAACTGCTTGAGATAAAAGCAGCACTCCATTAATGGAGATGTTTGTTGGAAGGAGCATCTATCCAGGGTAAGTCCCAGGAATGGGATTCTACCAGTTCACATCTATTCACTAGAACTGGTTGTTAACATTCTAAGCAGTTCAGAGAACTGGTTGTTAGAAGAAATTACTGGCCTAATCCTGTAAGAAAGGCAGGAAGGAAACATTCTGGTGTTGCTTACAGAAACTGCCTCTCTGTTAACCCTTATTACATTCTTGGCAGGACTAGACTTCCTGTCTCTGGAACTTCTTTGGAGTTTTTTTCCCTCCTTTGCTAGTACTTTGCTTGCATGGAGTGACCATTCAAAGTTACAATGGCACTGAAAAAATGACTTATGACTGTTTTTCACACTTACGACTGTTGCAGCATCCCCACAATCATGAGAAGCCAGATGAGGAGATGTGTGCCTCAATGTGAGTGATGTTGAGTTGGCCAAGCCCAGCCAATAACATGACCATCAAGCCACGCTCACCAACTAAGCCATGCCCACAGAACCAGTTGCTAAAAAAAATTGAATCCTACCCCCTGGTAAGTACCCAAGTACACATAGATCTGAAAAATTCAGGGTACTTCCAAAAAACACAGGTACTCACACCCTGTCAGGTCAGACCAATGCAATTTTTCTCCCATTTCAGTGTTTTGTTTTGCCTATGTTCCAGAATCACAGAAGAAGCTACTAGTACCAGATGCACTATCATGCAAAACTTGAATATAATCAGTGGTGGTATGTTACCGATTCAGAACGGTTCTTCTGAACTGGTAGTAAAAAAAAGCCTCCGAGGATCAGCTGAGAGGAGGAAAAAAATCCTCCCACAACTGGTGAGAGGAGAAAGAAGAGAAAAGCGCAGGATCATCCTCTGCGCTTTTCTCTTCTTTCTCCTCTCAGCTGATTGGTGCTGCAGGCCTCACTGGTGTGGGAAAAGCTGCGCATGCATGATCACCAAACTGGTAGTGGAACAGGTAGGATCCCACTGCTGAATACAATCCCTCCTTTTCATTGTCTCAAACCTGAATCGCCTTGTCCCTCTTCTATACACCTTCCAGAAAGGTTGGAGCCAGGAAAGCAGGTTTGGTCTAGATTGCAACAATAGGATCTGTATGTCAAGACTCAGATGTACCATCTCCAGGGCAAATTACAGAATGATTTGTTCCCTTTTTCTATAACTGGCAGACAGTTGTTTCATAATGGCATTTTATATGTTCTCCTTCATATAAGAGAAGAAATATTGCAACTTCACGATGACAACAGAAATGCTGGACAAGAGGAAGTGTTTGAAATGGCCATGGGTACTATCGGCAGTCTGGGGGTCAACAGTTAGAGCAGAAGTCAAGGCCCATATTTCATCCTGCCATATCTGTCAATGCACCAAGGAGGGCTGATTAAATCAAACAGTTTAATTTAGAACCCTTCCCTCCCCTCATGGCCCTGAGGCACAATATCCATGGATTTTTACTACCAATCTTCTACTTATAAAAGTGTATAAGCCATTTTCGCTGTGCCAGATTTGTTTCCTGAAATGCTCATTTCATTTTTGGCAAAGGCTTCCCTTTTCCTCAGGAAACTATACAACTTTTTCTGTAGCCTGTGTCAGGGCTCTGACAGTTACCCCCATTTAAATAATGAGTCTCTAGTCTAACTTCCAAAACTTAAAGAAGATTTATTAGGAGTAAACATGCCAGCACTGCCTCGGTGTAGCTGACTCTGAGACACAACATTCATTGTCACCCTTGACCCTGGTTTTCCCTCGACCCCTGGGTGTACCATAATTCGTATTCTCCAATGGGACACATCCATAGCCGAGAGTCATCAATCGTGTTCTCCAATTGAATTTTGCACAGCAGAAACTTCGGTCACCTAAAAAATATCTTTGAAAACATTATGAAATGCAAGCTGCCCACTGCTCCTCCCTCCCTTTCTGTTGGCAAGTCTAAAAAGACCATAGAAATATTTTATGAGTTGACAGCCTGTTTTGAGTACAGGGACTTGGATCATGGCTCTCAACTTACATCCAGGCTTTGCGAGGACCACCTCTGGTTATGTTGGATCTACAGTATTTGTCATTGTGTCATTTTAGTTAGGCATTATTGGGTAACTGCCGAATGCGAAACAATCATCTATGTCTCTTAACCCCAGAACCTTTGGAATAAACTATTGCCTTTTGCAGACTTTGTCTATAACTCAATTCATTCCTCCATAGGTATGTTTCCTTTTCAGGTAGTTTTGTGGCTATCTGCATTTTGTTTGCACAATCAGCCTCCTATAGCGTTAAATAGCAATAGCATTTAGACTTATATATTGATCGATAGTTCTTTACAACAGAGAAATCACTCTCTGGGTGATTTACAAATGTCAGCATATTGCCTCAACAAGCTGGGTCCTCATTTTACCCACCTCGGAAGGATGGAAGGCTGAGTCAACCTTGAGCTGATCAGGATTGAAATCCAGGCTCTGGGCAAAGTTATCCTGCAATACTACATTCTAACCATTGCGTCATCATGGCTCCATCCTTAAATGCATCCATCATAAGTTACTGCTTGATTAGTGATCAGATACTACTTCTACCATCTGAGGATATGGGTTACAGCAGCTTGGCAGATTTTTTTTATTGCATTGAGAGCTGTTCCTTATTTCCTTGGTCTGTTCTCTCCTGATTGAGTAAATTTCCTGTTAGCTGTGAAGCAAGTCTTCTCGTGGCTGTTGCTTTTGAAGTACTTGTTCACATGACTTGGTCTAAGCATTACACCTATGCTAATACTTGCTCAATCCAAAGGGCAACTGGAACTGCCCATTTTCTCAACAGCATACAACTCTCAAAGAAAGCTTTGGTGACCCTTATTCCAAATTGCAAGCCCCAAAAGAGTCATCTGACTAGCAATTTACTGAATGTTGCCATAAATATTTCAACACCATTTCTCACCAAACAGATTGTCTGCTGTCTCACACTGTGCAGTTTGAGAGCAGTAAAAGTTGAGTAAACATTGCAGCGAACAATGAGTCAGTGTGTTAAGTTCAGTTCCAGGCAGTGCATTTTATCTGTCATACCCTGAATTTAATCTTTCGAGTTCAGAACTACACACTTTTAGCACTTTAACCTGTTCGCACTTTTTGTCACTATGAACTAAACTCTGCATCCACTTTTATAAGTTTTTCGTTCTTTCCTTGCTCCAGGATATTATCATGCTTCTTTTTTTTTTTAATAAAAAAGTTTTTTTTTTACGACAAACATACAAACAAAATATAAAACACATAAAACCATCTTTCAATTATATACAAATTTTGGAAAATGGGGAAAAATTTTGGATATGGGATTGACTTAGAGAAATGGCAAAAATTGTGGTCTCAAAATTATATAATGACAATGTCAACTGCATATAAAGAAAATTTGTATAAGATGTTTTACAGGTGGCACTTACCCCCGACGAGAATTGCGAGAATTTTCAAGAATAAATTGGATAAATGTTGCAAATGTCATCAGATACCTGGTTCATATTACCATATGTGGTGAACATGCACGGATCATGCTTCTTAATGGTCAGGAAAGGTCCCAGAACTTCATCCATGTGAACCATCCAGTCCTGTGCTCAGAATTCTGAACTCTGGCACTGTCTAGATCAGGGGTTCCCAACCTGGGGTGCTCACACCCCCTGGGGGTGCAAGACGATATTCTAGGAGGTGCGAGAAAAGTCCAGGTAAATAATAGGATATTGGCTATATGTTGGCATTTTTATTTATTATTTATTTCAGGGGGTGTGAGGTTCGAGTGAAATTTCTTTAGGAATGCAGGGCGAAAAAAAGGTTGGGAACTGCTGGTCTAGATGAATTGGATTATGAATCATCATTGCCATTTATTTTAAATTGGTGGGAGCTGTAATCCAACACTTCTAGAATACATTATCCTAGGTAAGGTTGGAACACATAGATTGAGAAGATCTATGTATCTAGAAAGTCAGGTGGTTTGGGGTTGTTTTTTTTCATTGCTAGCATGAGAATTAACAAAATAACAGATTTGTAAGGGACTTTGGAGGTCTTCTAGTCCAACCCCCTTCTCAAGCAGGATACCCTACATCATTTGAGACAAATGACTGCACATTCGCTTCTTAAAAAAATCTCCAGTGATGGAGTACCCACACATTCTGAAGACAAGCTGTTCCACTGATAAATTGTCTTTACTATCAAGACATTTCTCCTTACTTCTAGGTGATTAATTTCTCCTTGATTAATTTCCATCCATTGCTTCTTGTCTTGCTTTCAGATGCTTTTGAGAATAGGTTGACCTCCCTCTTTTTTTCCGGCAGCCCTTTAGATATTGAAATACTGCTATCATGTCACCCCTAGTTCTTTTTTTTTTTTTATTAGACTAGGCATAACCAATTCCTGCAATTGTTCTTCATTTGTTTAAGCTTGCAGTCTGTTAATCATCTTTGTTGCTCTTCTCTGCAGTCTTTGTAGAGTCTCAACATTTTTTTTTTATATTGCAGGACCAAAACTGGATGCAATATTCCAAGTGTGATCTTATGAAGGCATTATAAAGTAGTTCTCACAATTCATGTGATCTTGCTCAGATGTTGCAAAATTGACATTACACCCTGTTAGAATTCTGATCCCAAAGAACCATAAACTATGGTTCTTCATTGCCTGGATCTTGGTAGCAGTATTTGAGTCAGAGGCTCAGACCCCAGCCAAGAACCTAGAAACCCAGAGTTCAGGATCCAAAAGAGAGAAAGAAGAGAGAGTCTTTGGAACAAATAGATCTCCTGAAAAGAAAATCTAATGAGTAATAGGATCCAGTCACAGAAATATAAAAGTCTTTAGGATGGCCACAAACTAGCAACTGGGGCAACATCTCCATTCCATTTGTATTGCATCCTGCTTATCATGAGCCATGGTGGCACAGTGGTTAAAGTGCGGTATTGCAGGTTACTTCTGCTGACTGCTGGCTGCTTGCAATCTGGCAGTTCAAATCTCACCAGGCTCAAGGTTAACTCAGCCTTCCATCTTTCCAAGGTGGATAAAATGAGGACCCAAATGGTTGGGGGCAATATGCTGACTCTGTAAACTGCTTAGAGAGAACTGTTAAACACTGTAAAGTGGTATATAAGTCTAAATGCTATTGCTATCTGGTTCCAGGAGTGGGATTCTATCAGTTCGCACCAGTGGTGGTATTCAAATAAAGTTGCTACTGGTTCAGTGGGCGTGGCTTGGTGGTCGCGCTGTGCACACGTGTACACTTTACGTGCACGCGTGTGCCAAACATGCACTTTGCACAGGCGCAGAGGTATTCTAATTCGCCTCCTGCAAGCCTGCACGATGCTGGTTGCTGCAGCAGCTGCCACGTGGCGCTGCCGCGCAAAGCAGCTGCACTTCGAATGCTGGTCATAAAAGTGAGTATGGGAGGCCGGGTAGGCAGGTAGGCCAAACACAGAGCAGTGGAGAGAATGGGTTCCGTCTCCACTGCTCATTGCTGCTACCGGCTCTCCAGAACCAGGCAGAACCGGTCAAATGCCAACACTGGTTCGCACCTATTCGCTAGAACTGGTTGTGAACATTCTAAGCAGTTCGGAGAACTGATTCTTAGAAGAAATTACTGGCCTAATCCTGTAAGAAAGGCAGGAAGGAAACATTCTGGTGTTGCTTACAGAAACTGCCTCTCTGTTAACCCTTTTTACGTTCTTGGTAGGACTAGACTTCCTGTCTCTGGAACGTCTCTGGAGTTTTTTTTCCCCCTCCTTTGCTGGTACTTTGTGTGGAGTGACCATTCAAAGTTATAATGGCACTGAAAAAAGTGACTTATGATCATTTTTCACACTTACAACTGTTGCAGCATCCCCACAATCATGAGAGGCCAGGCGAGGAGATATGTGCCTTGATGTGAGTGATATTGAGTTGGCCACACCCAGCCAATAACATGAGCACCAAGTCATGCCCACCAACTAAGCCAAGCCCACAGAACCAGTTGCTAAAAAATTTGAATCCCATCCATGTCTGGTTCCTTGCCCCAAACCTCTTTATGTCTGATTCAAACTATGTGTATGTAATCATAGTCTATTTGCTTTGCGTATTGTATTACTTATTTTGGGGTTATCTCCTGATCACCTCCCTGCCCAGGATTAATATGCTACTTCAGTAATCTGATTACGGAATCTATCCTTGCCTCCAGTGGTGGGGTTCAAATTTTTTTACTGCCAGAGTGAGAAAATACCATTACAGGAAGAAATTATTAAGAAAATATTGGAATGTGCTGAGATGAGTAGATTGACATTTGAAATTAGAGAACAAGAAGATAAACAATTTTTTGAAATTTGGGATCTTTTTTATCAATGGCTAGATGACAAAATACGATAATAGAATATTTAGAATGTTAGATAGCAAGGAATATCTTTATTTTTTTTTTCATTTTTGTTATTTGATATTATATTTATAAAGTGTTTCTAGGATTTCTAGATTTGGTATGATTATATGATTTGTTGTAGAATAAACTATTTAAAGTATTGTTATCTCATAAAGCATGAATGATTAAAAGTATAGTCAAATGTTAATTTTAATAGCGATATTAGGATATATAAGTTCGGATTGACAATATGAATTGTTATGTAACATAACTGTAATTGAGACTATGAAATGAATGCGCAAAACTGATGAACCAACTGACACACTGTATGTACATAAGAGAGTTGATGTTTTAATGTTTTGTTTGTCTTGTTTGTTTGTAGAAAATCAATAAAATCAATAAAAAAAAAAAACAAAGCCACTCGCGCACAGTGCACTTTTGCACACTCTCTCAAAACAATTCTCCTGTGTGGAGCACATGCATCTCATAATTGCGTTTTGCCACACTGTACCGAGCCTTGATGAATCATAATGTCAAATACAAATACGTCACATCACACTCAATGGATCGGATCAGCATCGATCAAATATGGAGATTTACAGATTAGTCTTCAAATATCGAAAAGGAGGACACTTTTTGAGAGAGGACAGAACTTACCAAAGGAGGACGATTGGTCACCTTATATTTAGCCATTCCTGTTTTAGAGTACTGTTTTCACTTTCCTCCCAATACAATTGTTTTTTTTTTTTTGGCCATGGATCTTGCATACTTCCTTGACAGTGTGATCGATGACAGAGTGATGAGATTTGCCCAGTTTCTACTGGCTACATTAGATTGTTGTGAGCATGCTCCAATTGTTGCTCACTGGGCACTGTCTTGGGTTGTAGGATAAGCTGGACACCTGGCTTTGACAGAGGGATCTGTCTCCAAGTGACCACTTTTGGAAGCACAGATTAGATTAGACATTACATGGGCTTCTTCTATATATAGATTTAGCATTCTGGTGAAACTATACTTGGCCTGTTTTTTAAACATGGGTATAATGTGGAGAAGCTGTATTTAAAAAAAAAAACCCAGAACAGTGTTATTCTAGATTGCTCAGAAAGCTGTTTTAAACCAGAAAAGAAAACTGAGTTTGACCATTGGAGTGTTGCTGGCTGTCACCTAAATGCACGCATTATACATTTTCATACAATTATAAAATGTAAGGTTGGAAGTGATCTTGGAAATCCTTTAGTCCAACCTTGTCCACTGCAGGAATCTACCATGATAGGATCCCTGATAGGTGGCCATCCATACTTTGTTTAACTCACTGCCTTCCCTATTCCATGGTTGAACAGCTTTCACCAAAGGAGTTATTTTTTAAGATTTTCAACTGATACCTGCATCTTTCAGTTCAATCCTATTGTCTCTTGTCCTGTATTCTGGAGAAAATCTGAGGAGGAATGCTCTATCTTCCACATGACAGCCCTTTAGATACTTCTATGTCTCCAGAAGTTTTCTCTTCTCCAGAATAAACACAGCCTTTTTCTTTTTTCTTTTCAAGCCTCTTATAATGTGTATGGTTCTCTTCTATGCACAGAATTTATCACAGAATTTATCACTTTATTGGACACAGAATTTATCACCGAAAGACAATTTATCAATATTTTTCCTAAAATGTGGCTTCCAGAGTGGAATGAAATATTCTAGCTGTGATCTACGCATCAGAGAATAAATAAAGTGGACATTTGTTATTGTAGCCTACAATTACAATTATAATTCCTTTCCCACTTATTTTGGCAGCTCCATCACTACTGGCTTTTGTGCTGTCAATGATCCACCAAGACCTCCAGAACATTTTCACATGTATTGGTGCACAAGATGCTCCCCCATCCTACACCTAGGCCTTTGATTGTTTTTCTTCCAAAATTGTAGGGTTGTGGGGATCATCTCTAGGAAATTTGCTACTGAGATTTCCCTCTAGGAAATTTGCTATTCTCTCTATCTTTGTAATCCATGAGTTCAATAATATTTGCTAGATCCTCAACCACGCCAGTTTTCTGTGCTTCCGTTGACAATGAATTTTGCATACCATATGTTTCACTGTTTTTGATGAGGTGAGGAACAGAAGCAACATTTTGCATACCCCATAGGCTATTTCCATAAGCTATGTCCAACTGTTGCCCACCCACAAAGTCAGAATTGGAGTCTCTAATCACCCAATGACAACACTGCCATTCCCTTGTAGCAAACCGCAATTACAGTGCACTGCAGAATAAGCAGAGTATTGCAAAGGCTCAGGCACATCGCTGACAGTGACCCAAGGCACAGAAAAGGGATGCTAGGTGAACTTAGAGGAAGTTCCTCTGATATCACTCCTTATAATCCCTCCTCTGTGATCTGTCTGACTGACTTGTTTTTTGAACACAAAAAGTAGAGTGTCTTTCAAAAGACACTCCACTCGTGTTTGAAAAACAAGCCTGTGATGTAGAACTTTACAGAACTGACCTGTTTGTTTTATGAAGTAGGACTCTTCAGAAAGAGCTTCCACTTCCTAACATTCCTGTATAAATTAATGGTTAATTGGCAACTTGCAAAGTTGTAAAAATATACAGAAGACTAAACAGCTATCTTGGCAATCTAAGGAGAGGCCAGTAAAAGTTAAAAATGGAGCGGTTTAGTCACCTATGCTTGAACTAGAGTCATTTGAAGGATATGATGTAAAACTATAATCTCCAAACCAAAGTTGCCTCGGGGCAGTCCCTTAATCAACAGTGAAACTTCAGGAAGATTGTCTGGAAATTGTGGTTGAAAGCATGACATCTGAAGGTTAAGCACTGGAGCTACATTCTGTGATATATTTTTTTGAAAAGACTGACCTTTCTCTGCTTGCATCAGAGACCAAGCTCCAGGGAGAATGCCACAACTGCAATCGCGATAAAAAAGAAGACCAAGAAAACCAAAATGCAATAGGTCATACAACCCACCCCCACCCCCACCAACAAAAAACCCCATGATTCAGGTTTGAATTGGAAATGATAATTTTGTGGCTGCGTTCATACAACATGCTGCACCTATTTATATATTTTAAATAAATTTGATTTGATGAATATGCTGCCTTTCCAGTAGCTGAAGCACCCAAGATGGCTAAGAACCAATAAAATATAAAGTATCAAACAGATACAGAAACACTTCAAAGAAATAATTTAAAATCAAATATTAACAGTTTAAGGTCTGGTGAAGCAGATAGGTCTTGAGGACTCTTAAAGGCAGAGAATGAGTGTGGAACACAGTGTCTATTTATATTGGCATTTCTCTACTTCATTTGGACACATAAAAATGTGTGGACCAACTCTATGGCTGGCTGGGGACTTCTGGGAGTTGAAGTCCACACATCTTCAAATAACCAAGGTAGAGAAACACTATTTTGTCCTGTACCTTCCTTAACCTAGGAAATGTCCTCTTCCACTTGCCAAGGAAGTAAGCCTTTGCGACAGCAGGCGCATCTTCAGAAGGACCTCTTCTGCAGATCTTAATGCCTGTGTGGGCTCCTAATGACAGATAGGAAGGTGCTCTGCTCTAAGCCATTTAAGTTTTAACATCAGCATCTTAATTGTACTCAGGGTAGAACTTTCAATGTTTCAATATATTTCACCATGAGTCATCTGTATCTTGTACCCGATAAGCAGCCTAGCTAGTATATTGTGCACCATTTTCAACCTTAGGTCAGTGCAGCAATTAGGGTGAGTAGACATTTGGAATTATGCCAGGTAGTCTGACTCTTGCCCTCTATATGTCTTCACCTTTCAGCAAAATTACCTTTGTTGGTGAGACTTTTTTTTTTTTTAAATCTTCATGGCTTCGTTTTCTTTCCCACAGAACTATGATAGCAGCTTCAGAAATAAGGTGGATTGCTAGATAGCTGCAAAATCTCTCTGCTGGCATCTATAGGGATTTTGGCAGCCCTGTATGGTAACTCTATTCCTAATATCCTGTAGGATCTGACTGAGAGATAATAAGAATACAGCTAAGCTTCTGCCAGATCCTCACAACCTAGAAAGCTGGATTCCCACATTCTCATGTGTCAGAATTATTGAAGGGAAACACAAATTAGGTTACAAAATCATGAAAATCACATATGTGTCATGTAGTTCCCATTTTATGTTGCATATGACTATGTTAAAGTGGGGTCTTTTTGTTCCTCTTTTTAATTAGCTCTTGACGCAGGGAAGGAAGTAGTCGAAGGAAACCAAACTGACACCCCTCAAGCTGTTCTTCCTCTTGACAGCTGCCAATGAAAATTTTAGGAGTTTACTACTCTGCTTTCTCACTTTATCCTAGAGTTATATTCCCCCAAAGGCCTCATGTAAAGCAAGACACTGAACTAATGTAAAAAATAAAAAAGGGGGTGTGTGTGGAATTGGTGTAAAATTTTAAAATCAAATGAGCTAATAATTTTAGAGCATTGTTCTTACACATTATGTTGGTCATACCAGTTTTTTTTCCTTGTGCTGTGTTCATTTTTTTCCTCAGCTGACTATATAATGCATGTGCTTACCATCAGAGACGAAGAGGTAAATGAATCACAGCACCACAACTTTTATTCACATTATTATGTTGCACACAAGAGATTCACTGAGGTTGAAAGCTTGGTCTGGGGCTGAGAATGTATCACTGAGCTTCAGTGCAGCATAGCATGTCCAGCATTGTTTCTAGGGTTAGAGAGATCTTTTTCCTTCTCCTTTGGATAAGAGCATCAAACAAGATACTGGTGGCCATTTTGACCCCAGACTAGCAGTAGTAGTATCTATTGCAGGAACCGAAGTAAGTGGAAGACAAGATACACAGCTAGAGCACCACATGATGATTAATCTGTGAGTAAGAACAGAAACAAGGTTTTTTGGGGGTGGGGTGGGGGGGTGGGGTTAAACGTTCAAGCAATTTTGACAGGAAGAAGTCTTGGCGTGTTTCCGGACCTCAGGGAAAAGTGGATGATGCTAGAACAAATTGCATAATAATGACTTTTTTTTGACACATAAAGCAAAGGTTTGATTGAAAATGATTAATTGTGTAGTAGCCAATTTGCGTAAAGTGAGGGAAACTTTTCTTAGGGTAGCCAATGTTGCCAAGATCCACTAATAAGAAAGCCAAAAATTCTATGTGTGTGTGTGTGTGTATGTATATGTTGTGTACATTGAAGAAAATTGTACAGGTAGTCCTTGATTTATGACCATAATTGACCCCAAAATTTATATTGTTAAGTGAGACAATGATTAAGAGTTTCCCCATTTTACAACCTTTCTTGCCACATTTGTTAAGAGAATCACTGCAGTTGTTAAGTTAGTTACACAGTTGTTAAGTGAATCTGCCTTCCCTATTGACTTTCCTTGTCAGAAGGTCACAAAAGGGATCACATAACCCCTGGACACTGCAATGGTCATAAATATGAACCAGTTGCCAAGAGTCTGAATTTTGATTCCATGACCACAGGGACAATGGTCTATAATGGTCATAAGTGTGAAAAATGGTCACAAGTCATTTTTTTCAGTGCCGTTGTTAACTTCGAACCATCCCTAAATGAATAGGTAGTCAAGGACTACCTATCTATGCATGAGAGGATTTCGTTTGAGAGGGGTTTTTTAAACATCGCTTTAATCACCAAAATTGAATTGATTTCTTTATTGTCATTGTACGTATATACACAGTATATATCCAATAAAATTCACATAACATCCAGAGACCAGACTCAACATGCACACACACATGATAACCTCCAAACACCTCCCCACCCGCCAAATTCCCCACCTCCTTAAAACACACAAGCATCCACACAACAGACCAAGTAATACTGATGGTGGTCCTTAAGTTCATTGTTAAGTGCAATTATAGGTCTGGGATAAAAACTGTTCAGCAAACGTGTGGTCCGAGTTTTAATTGTTTTGTATCTTCTGCCAGAAGGCAACAGTTCATAAAGATTGTGAGCAGGATGGGAAGAGTCTCTGAGAATGTTGTGCAACTTCCTCAAACAGCGAGATGCAAAGATGTCATCCAGGGCTGGTAGCTGGAGACCAATGATATTCTGAGGAGTTTTAATGATTCTCTGTAAAGCTTTTTTGTCTGCTACAGAGCTGCTCCCATACCGTATAAGAATGCAGTATGTCAGGACACTCTCAATGGTGCTGCAGTAGTAGGACAGAAGTAGATACTGAGATAATAATATGCATTGATTAAAATTAAAATAATATGTATTGATTAAAAGATCTGGGGGAAGTCTTTGTACACTGGGTGGGTATATAGATAACACTCAAGCCATTAGAATTTTTTGGTTCAGTTTTAAAATCATCATTCCTCAATAGATTCTTCCATTTGGTAAGTCCTCCTTTCTGAAGTATCTTAATAGCCTTCTTAGCAACAAGAGCAGGCACTCAAGAGCAAGACTTTTAAATGATAGAGGTCACCTTCCTGCCTTGGTTATATTGCAATTTGAAAGGAAGTGGGGACGGGAACCATCTGCTTCCTTTCCTTGCAAAAATCGAGGGCTGGTCCTGCACAGATATCTGCAAGAGGGTGAATAAAATGTGTATCAGGACCCAAATTTCATGACTTACCTGCTTTTGTCTGATCTCAAGATTCAAGCATGAAAAGCAGGATTTGCAACATGATTTCACTTTGCATTTGTCATCATTTTTCTGTCATCCAGGATAGCTGTGGCTCAATAAACCATACCAGTGGTGGGATTCATTTTTTTTTTACTACCATTCTGTGGGTGTGGCTTGGTGGACATGGCTTGGTGGGCATGGCAGGGGAAGGATACTGTAAATTCTACATTCTCACCCCAGTCCTGGGGGAAGATGACTGCAAAATCCTCATTCCCTCCCTACCCCACTAACCTGATTTCCAGCTCCATTCTCCTGTGCAGGGCAACAAAAGAAGATCCAGCCAATCAGCTGGGACTCGGGAGGCAGAGGATAGATGGGGTCGGGGCCAGTCAGAGGTGGTATTTGCCGGTTCTCCGAACTATTCAAAATTTCCGCTATTGGTTCTCCAGTACTGGTCAGAACCTGCTGAATACCACCTCTGGACCACACTAGTTATTATTTCAGGATTTATTTTCACACTGTTTCCCATTCTTCAAATTGTCTTGGCTAGTTTTAGGCCACTTTCCTTCTATAGTCTGTAGCAGGTTCATATCATGCCCCAGTTGTCATCGAAATTAAAAAAAAAACCCCTTCCTGTTACTCTACCACAGTGATGATTTGATGACTCCAGAAAGGTAACTTATAACTGTTCTTGTTGTGATTAATTTCTCTCTGTGTGTGTGTGTGTCTTAATGTGTTGTGAGAACGCAACTTGTCATATTTGCATTACAAGAAAAATGCATTTAATTCAGGAACTAATATTAGCATATTGTGTAAGCACATATTATCCAACCTGTCCCATTGTTTGGGATGCTACACATCCTCTCCATGATTTCTTTGTGATCTTCTGGGAGGAGGCTTCACAGTATGCAAAGCAGAATAACTGGATTCTGTAATAGCTTTATACCATATAGTATCAACCCTGCTAACTCTCAAGACTCTTTTTTC
The DNA here is from genome assembly GCA_033807585.1 of Hydrophis major. Lineage (NCBI taxonomy): Eukaryota > Metazoa > Chordata > Lepidosauria > Squamata > Elapidae > Hydrophis > Hydrophis major. Next base: position 32,858,835 of record CM066328.1, read on the forward strand.
CATTATGTATTCTAAATTGTCTGTGATTAATATCATCATCATCATCATCATCATCATCATCATCATCATCATCATCATCATCATCATCATTTTAGCCATTGTCTATCCACTGCAGGCTGAAGGCCTGTTTCACATATTTCCAACTAATACAGTCCTTTGTAGGTTTCCTTTGCCAATTGGGCACACAGTATTTGCTGATGTCGTTGATCCATATTGTTTTATGGATGCTTTTTTTTATCAAGTGAGATCTATTCGATATCAGTTCTTCTTGCTATGTGACCAGCCCATTTCCATTTCGATTCTTCTACTCTCTTAATATACATATACATACACATATCCATATGTGATGACCTGGGGCATGGCATAAAGGCAACATAGCCAGAGAATAAGAATGAATTCCTTTTCTAGCTCTAACTGCCCCCAGTGACCCAGTGACCCGGTTATCTTCCAGCCTGGAGAAAAACTCTCCCACAAACTGCACCAACCTTTGGCTGCAGATATTCCAGACTGAACATTGAAAACTGAAAACTTTAAACTATAAATCCAACAAGGTAAAAATAAGGTAATAAATCCAGAAGAGCAAGATACGGAGTTCCAGAAATGAAGTAACAAGGCAGTAAATCAAACCAATTGGAAGGATGCCAGGAACCCAGTTAACAGCAGCCAACACAAGATAAACTCACTGTTTGTTCCCAACAACTGTCCCTCCCATCTGCCTCTCCTTTAAACTCCATCCCCAGTGTGCCTTATGAAGGGAATCAGGGCTCTTTCCTCCCCCATAAGCCACACAATCCACGTTGCTCTCTTCTCCGTTCTTCCCTGTGTGCCACAATCCACGTTGCTCTCTTCTCCGTTCTTCCCTGTGTGCCCTAGGATGAAGAGGGGGTAGGCTTTGGTCTTACTCTGAACTCCCTCTCTCTTGTTCTACCTCTTCCCTGGTATGTATGTATGTATGTATATGTATATGTATATGTATATGTATATGTATATGTATATGTATATGTATATGTATATGTATGTATATATATATATATATATATATATATATATATATATATATATACACACACACACACACACATACATACATATAGATATAGATATAGATATATATGGCATTCAGCTTTGTTCAGGTATTTTCCCACGTCATTGTAGTTGTGCTTTTAAAGTTGTAGCAACATTTCCGCAGAATCTCATCTGCCATCATCAGGCTTCTGTATTGTGTTCATCTGTGAGTCAAACTTTTACAGTGGTTTCAGATTTAAATTTGGGGCTAGCCTATTGCTGTGCCAGAATGGTTTTTTCGTCATCCTGATTGGTTGGGAGTCTTGGTCTGTGTTTATTGGTCTTGGAGTTTGCTGTGTTCTGCTTGATTGGTGTTTCTAATATCTTCTGTCTGTTTTGTGGCTCTTTTTGTGTCTTGATTGACTGGCAACATTGTGTTCCTTTATTGGAGGTCTTTAGTGCAGCTTGGCTCCAAGTAAATGGACGGCTATCATTTGATAGGAAGCTAGGTTTCATCTGGGTGCCTGGTTGGGGTGTGTTTGAGCTGGAGGTATCAGGGGGGATCTGTTTGTGCCCAGGTGCTTGTCTGGCTAATGGTGTGGAGATTTTTTTATTTGTGAGTACAGGCTTCCGAATGATTGACAGTCTGGTGGAATCATCTCTTCTATTCATGCTTTCTGGTCTTTTTTCAATCCCTATGGCTTTGTTCGGGTATTTTCCCACATCATTATAGTTAGTTATTAGTCTGTGAGTCAGACTTTTACAGTTGTTGACTCACAGACGAACACAATACAGAAGCCTGATGATAGCAGATGAGATTCTGCCAAAACGTTGCTACAACTTTAAAAGCACAACTAAAATGACGTGGGAAAATACCCGAAAAAAAGCTGAATGCCATACATGTAAGTACCTGCGAAAACTTGAGAAAATATATAAGTTTTCGCGGGTACTTACATGTATGGCATTCAGCTTTGCTCAGGTATTTTCCCACATCATTGTAGTTGTTCTTTTAAAGTTGTAGCAACGTTTCAGCAGAATCTCATCTGCCATCATCAGGCTTCTGTATATGGTAGATGAGATTCTGCTGAAACGTTGCTACAACTTTAAAAGAACAACTACAATGACGTGGGAAAATACCCGAACAAAGCTGAATGCCATACATGTAAGTACTCACGAAAACTTAAGAAAACAAATATATATATATATATGGATCTTTGGTTATTCGGGTTTTCTCCTGCATAAGATTGGAAGTATCTAGGCAACGTTTCGATGAAGTCTCATTCATCATCTTCAGGCTTGGTCTTCAGCTCTGTGCTTCTCAGAGTGATGTGAGCTTGCAGCTGCTTCTTCCTTTTAACTGCTAGTGGGGGTGTGACTTGATTGGGTGGGGGCTTGGCTGTGTTCTGATTGGCTGGAGGCGTGTTCTGTTCAGGTGGGGGCTTGGTTGTGCTCAGGTTAGTCTTAGTTGCTGGGGGATTTGAGCTGGTGAGCTGTGATCTTGCTGTTTGGCTTCGAGTTCGTGGTCGTGCTGCATCTTCATGGTGGGGGTCAGTTTGCTTCATGTATGGCTCAGAGGGGTTAGAAGTGGGTAGTGATGCAGCTGCAGTGCGGCTTCTGGTCCGTGGTCATGTCTCATCTTCTGTGTGGGTGTGAGTCTGCTTTCTAAGTGGAAGTGTGGTGGTGGCATCTTGTGTGGCTCTCAGGGGTGTGGGTGTGGTGTCCTTCTTCATGTTAGGTACTCGTCTGTTCATGAGGGCGGGTTTCCAAATGGCTGGTAGGTGGGAGGTATCATCTCGTTTATTCATGCTGTGTGGGCGTTTTTCTATCTCTATGGCTTCTCTGATGATTCTGTTGCTGAAGTGTTCGGTTCTGGCGATAGTTCTGGTATTTTTAAAGTCGATTTCATGTCCTGTGGCTTTGAGGTGTTGGACCAGGGAAGAGGTCGGTTCTTCCCTTTTGATTGAGTTCTTATGTTCTTCAATGCGTGCACTTATTCTTCTGTTAGTTTGTCCAATGTATGTGGTGGGGCAGGCAGTGCAAGGGATTTCGTATACTCCTTGATTTTCTAACTCGATTTTCTCCTTAGGGTTTCTTAGTATGGTGGATATCTTTCTGTTTGTGCAGAATGCTGTCTTAATGTTGTGTTTTTGGAGGATCTTGCTGATTTTGTCTGTAGTGCCTTTTATATACGGGAGGAGGGCTTTGCCATTCTCTTGTTCTCTGTCTTGGATTTTGGTTGGGGTTTCTTTTTGGATTAGGTGGGTGATCTTCTTTCTCTGGAATCCATTGGCTGTCAGGACGCCGGTGAGAGTGTGTAGTTCGGTCTCTAGGTGTTGTTCATCGGCTAAGCATTTTGTTCTGGAGATGAGTGTCTCGGCTATGGAATTGATCTGTTCTGGGTGGTGGTATGAGAGTGCGTGTAGATAGCGGTTTGTATGTGTTTTCTTCTGGTAGATGGTGTGTGCTAAGGAGCCATTGGATTTTTTGTATACCAAGACATCTAGGAAGGGAAGTTGATTGTTAGCTTCTGTTTCCATGGTGAATTGTATTTTGGGGTATAGGCTGTTGAGGTGTGTGAGGAAATTGTTCAGTTTTTCTTTCCCGTGTGGCCAGATTATGAAGGTGTCATCTATGTATCTGAGCCAGAGTTTGGGTTTGTGATCATATTTTTCTAGAGCTTGTGTTTCAAAGTGTTCCATGTAGAGGTTAGCGATGACAGGTGAGAGGGGTGATCCCATGGGTGCTCCTTCTATTTGTTTGTATTTTTGTCCGTTGTAGGTGAAGTATGTATTGGATAGGCAGTGGTTGGTCAGATCTAGGATGTGCTTGGGGGGGTTGTATTTGTTTTGGATGGCTGTCAAGGCTTCTTTTATTGGCACTTGGGTAAAGAGGGATATGACATCAAAGCTCACTAGTAGGTCGCTGGGTTGTAAGTTTTGTTTCTTTATGATCTCGATGAACTGGAATGAGTTTCTTAGGTGTGAGTTGATGGATTCTGCATAGGGCTGTAGTTGTTTGGTGAGAAATTTGGCTAGGTTTTGTAGAGGTGAGCCTATGGAGCTGACTATTGGTCTGAGTGGGGTTCCTTCTTTGTGTATCTTGGGGAGACCATAAAGTTTAGGGCATCTGGATGATTTCTCTCTGGGTATGATTCTTTGCTGGATTTATTCACTGATGGGGGAGGCTTTTATTTTGGATCTGGTGGTTTTTTCTAGGTAGGTGGTGGGGTCTGTCTTTAGGGGTTTGTATGTGGGGTCTTGGAGTAGGTTGGTTAACTTGGATTGGTAGTCAGATGTGTTCATAACCACTGTCGCATTGCCCTTGTCTGCTGGTAGGATTATTATGCTGGTGTCTTCTTTCAGGTTAAGTAGTGCAGTTTGTTCTTCTTTGGATAAGTTGCTTTTGGGTGGTTTGCTAGTGCAGAGGATGTTGGTGATTTCGAGTCTGATTCTATTAGCATCATCAGGGTTGGTTTTGGTCAGGCTGGTTTCAACTCAGACAAGATCCTCACCAAAGCCGAAACCAAGGTCCTTTCTAAAGGATTCAACTTTGCTGTCGCTCCCAAACACATCCCCACAGAAACCATCATATGCGGAGTTGAACAAACTGCACTACTTAACCTGAAAGAAGACACCAGCATAATAATCCTACCAGCAGACAAGGGCAATGCGACAGTGGTTATGAACACATCTGACTACCAATCCAAGTTAACCAACCTACTCCAAGACCCCACATACAAACCCCTAAAGACAGACCCCACCACCTACCTAGAAAAAACCACCAGATCCAAAATAAAAGCCTCCCCCATCAGTGAATAAATCCAGCAAAGAATCATACCCAGAGAGAAATCATCCAGATGCCCTAAACTTTATGGTCTCCCCAAGATACACAAAGAAGGAACCCCACTCAGACCAATAGTCAGCTCCATAGGCTCACCTCTACAAAACCTAGCCAAATTTCTCACCAAACAACTACAGCCCTATGCAGAATCCATCAACTCACACCTAAGAAACTCATTCCAGTTCATCGAGATCATAAAGAAACAAAACTTACAACCCAGCGACCTACTAGTGAGCTTTGATGTCATATCCCTCTTTACCCAAGTGCCAATAAAAGAAGCCTTGACAGCCATCCAAAACAAATACAACCCCCCCAAGCACATCCTAGATCTGACCAACCACTGCCTATCCAATACATACTTCACCTACAACGGACAAAAATACAAACAAATAGAAGGAGCACCCATGGGATCACCCCTCTCACCTGTCATCGCTAACCTCTACATGGAACACTTTGAAACACAAGCTCTAGAAAAATATGATCACAAACCCAAACTCTGGCTCAGATACATAGATGACACCTTCATAATCTGGCCACACGGGAAAGAAAAACTGAACAATTTCCTCACACACCTCAACAGCCTATACCCCAAAATACAATTCACCATGGAAACAGAAGCTAACAATCAACTTCCCTTCCTAGATGTCTTGGTATACAAAAAATCCAATGGCTCCTTAGCACACACCATCTACCAGAAGAAAACACATACAAACCGCTATCTACACGCACTCTCACACCACCACCCAGAACAGATCAATTCCATAGCCGAGACACTCATCTCCAGAACAAAATGCTTAGCCGATGAACAACACCTAGAGACCGAACTACACACTCTCACCGGCGTCCTGACAGCCAATGGATTCCAGAGAAAGAAGATCACCCACCTAATCCAAAAAGAAACCCCAACCAAAATCCAAGACAGAGAACAAGAGAATGGCAAAGCCCTCCTCCCGTATATAAAAGGCACTACAGACAAAATCAGCAAGATCCTCCAAAAACACAACATTAAGACAGCATTCTGCACAAACAGAAAGATATCCACCATACTAAGAAACCCTAAGGAGAAAATCGAGTTAGAAAATCAAGGAGTATACGAAATCCCTTGCACTGCCTGCCCCACCACATACATTGGACAAACTAACAGAAGAATAAGTGCACGCATTGAAGAACATAAGAACTCAATCAAAAGGGAAGAACCGACCTCTTCCCTGGTCCAACACCTCAAAGCCACAGGACATGAAATCGACTTTAAAAATACCAGAACTATCGCCAGAACCGAACACTTCAGCAACAGAATCATCAGAGAAGCCATAGAGATAGAAAAACGCCCACACAGCATGAATAAACGAGATGATACCTCCCACCTACCAGCCATTTGGAAACCCGCCCTCATGAACAGACGAGTACCTAACATGAAGAAGGACACCACACCCACACCCCTGAGAGCCACACAAGATGCCACCACCACACTTCCACTTAGAAAGCAGACTCACACCCACACAGAAGATGAGACATGACCACGGACCAGAAGCCGCACTGCAGCTGCATCACTACCCACTTCTAACCCCTCTGAGCCATACATGAAGCAAACTGACCCCCACCATGAAGATGCAGCACGACCACGAACTCGAAGCCAAACAGCAAGATCACAGCTCACCAGCTCAAATCCCCCAGCAACTAAGACTAACCTGAGCACAACCAAGCCCCCACCTGAACAGAACACGCCTCCAGCCAATCAGAACACAGCCAACCCCCCAACCAATCAGAACACAGCCAAGCCCCCACCCAATCAAGTCACACCCCCACTAGCAGTTAAAAGGAAGAAGCAGCTGCAAGCTCACATCACTCTGAGAAGCACAGAGCTGAAGACCAAGCCTGAAGATGATGAATGAGACTTCATCGAAACGTTGCCTAGATACTTCCAATCTTATGTGGGAGAAAACCTGAATAACCAAAGATCCACATACAAATACCCGCGAGAACCTCAGAAAACATATATATATATATATGTTTTCTGAGGTTCTCGCAGGTATTTGTATATATATATGTTTTCTGAGGTTCTCGCGGGTATTTGTATGTGGATCTTTGGTTATTCGGGTTTTCTCCCGCATAAGATTGGAAGTATCTAGGCAACGTTTCGATGAAGTCTCATTCTCTGAAGATGATGAATGAGACTTCAAGCCTGAAGATGATGAATGAGACTTCATCGAAACGTTGCCTAGATATTCCAATCTTACGTGGGAGAAAACCCGAATAACCAAAGATCCACATATATATATATGTGTGTGTGTGTGTGTGTATACTGTGTATATACATATTGGGGGTCATGCCCCATAGCAGTCTGAATTGATATATACATACTATATATATTAATCATTGCATATTTATTTGCATATATGCATGCGGGTATATGTACATACTTTCTTTCGAGAGTGGGCATCAGAATTTCATTTTTAAAATGTGCAATGTGTTCACAGAAAAAAGTGACAATAAAGGTTGCCTTGCCTTGCCTTGCCTTATCTGGTTTTATCTTATATCATCTGATCTAATTTCTTATTTTCAGGATATGGGTAGGAAAGATCCCAAACCAGCAAAAGGAAGACTCAATTGATCTTTTTTGGTTCCCCATCAAATAAAATTCTCCATTCCACCACTGCACCAATGAGATATTGAAATTTTATTGCTTTTAAAGAAACCATTTATGGATTAAAAAATGAGCTACATGTTATGGACCTACAGTTTAGTCTGGCCTTTTTCATAAGACCTCAGAAGTTAAGAATCAAAACAACAAACGAAGCAACATAAAACCATTTCCATAACATAATTTTTAAAATCATCCAAATCCTTCAAACTTATTAAATAAATTAAATCAAATTAAAAAGAAGAATCTTTGCAGAAAGGAATCAGCTTCTAGCAGCCATCCCTATAATGTGACAAGCTATTATTCCCAAAACGCTCTTGAACTGGGAATATAGGGAAACTATTATTTTTTTAATGGTATGCCTGTAGTCTACCCATTTTACTATCTCCTTCTTCTATGTAGTAGGACATTTTTGGGCATGATACATTGACACCAGGTATTTAATGTTGGACTAAAGTTCATAATAAGCATATTAAATTAAGCAATGCCATTCATTTCATTCTGTCTTCTACTGGGGAAGTCCTAAATTTAGGTAAAAAGTATTAACATCCAAAAGCCAGGTTTAGGCAATGGACAAACTGACTGCTTTCATAATGCAAGCTATTAAATAATCACATCTTAAATTGCTTGAGGCTTTGACCTAAAATGCTGTCTCTCCAGAGCATGAGCAAATATTTATTTATCTTATAGCCACTGTGCTACATTACAGATTTACAGTTCAAGATTGAGATTTAGTGCCTAAATTAAAGGGTACATCAAATTAAAGCCCACATCAAATAATAGGTTGTATATGTCATGGCTTCACCTTTCCCTGAACCAAGTCTTGCTCATAGCCACTCACACCTTGATCTCCTCTCACCTGGATTACTCTAATGCACTGTAATGAAGATCATTTGGAAACTTCAATTGGTCCAGAATGCAATAGCATGCACAGTAATGGGGGTTATCCATAGCACCTCTAATGCCTAAGTTGTACTGGCTTCCAGTTTTTTGGTGCAATTCAAAGTGCTGGTCATTACCTTTAAAGCCCTATATGGCATAGGGCCAAATTATGTGGAGGACTATCTTTCCCTAAGGACATCTACCAGATCACATAAGGCAGGTACGCTCCTAATCCCTTCCCCCAAACATTGTCATCTGATGGGAGCTAGAAAGTGTGCTTTTTCCATAGCAACTCCTGCCCATGGGTGGGATTCAAATTTTTTAACAACCGGTTCTGTGGGTATGGCTTAGGTGGTGGGCGTGGCTGGGTGGACATGGCTTGGTGGTCATGTTATTGACTGGGCGTGGCGAATTCAATATCACTCACATCAAGGCATGCATCTCCTCGCCTGGCCTCTCATAACTGTGGGGATGCTGCAACGGTCGAAAGTGTGAAAAATGGTCATGTCACTTTTTCAGTGCCATTGTAACTTTGAACGGTCACTCCACACAAGCAAAGTACCAGCAAAGGAGGGGGGAAAAATTCCAGAGATGTTCCTGAGATAGGAAGTCTAGTCCTGCCAAGAATGTAATAAGGATTAACAGAGAGACAGTTTCTGTAAGCAACACCAGAATGTTTCCTTCCTGCCTTCCTTACAGGATTAGGCCAGTAATTTCTTCTAACAACCGGTTCTCTGAACTGCTTAGAATGTTAACACTGGTTCTAGTGAATAGGTGCGAACCTGTAGAATCCCACCCCTGCTCCTGCCCCATAAAACACCTGATAAGCCTCTGCTCTTTTGGTCTTCCATAAGGATTTAAACCTGCCTTTTCCATTGGGAGAATGTTAGAGAATGGCATGTTAACTGTCGTGTCCACAAAAAGACGATTAGAGTCGGTGACTTTCATTCAAAGCTCTTTATTAACTAGGGAGAACCGAACCGGCGAAAGGCAAAAAGCCCGCGGCTTTTATACCTTTCGCAAGGCGGCCGCGGCCAATGGCAGCGATTCAAGTCTCCCGCTCTTGGTTTGCACCAATCGCGGGAGACCTCAATCGGGCCAATCAGCGCGGCTCGCCTGGCCAATCAGAAATCCCCGTGCCTTGGCCAATCAAGGCTCGGGGATTTCGAGTATACCATTTGAATACATAACACCCCTCCCCCCTTGGTATGGTCCGTCAGGTGGTGTGGTCACGCAGGTAGGCGGGGCTCCGTCGAGTCCTAGTTGACCTGCGCAACTCACTTTCCTGTTGTAACTCGGCCGGAGCGGTCGTTCCTTTGGCTGCTCCTGCCTCTTTGCGAACCGGCTGGATGATCGGGCCGGTTCTTTCACCGTGGCTCCCACCTGGGCCTACCGGGTCGGTTGAGCTGCGGATTTCGCCGCTCCCGCTTGGCTTCTCCGAGTCGGTAGAGCTGGCCAGACGGTTCTTCTCCGGAGGGGACTTGCGATGGCTGTTTTCTGGTGAGTATTTTTGGTTTATTTTATTTTGCGATTGTCTCTCCGGGTATTCCCTCCCCCCTTGGTTCGCTTCTTGGGGGTTGAGGTCAGTCGCCGTTCGGGACCTTAACTGGTCGATATGCCGTTTCCAGGCTCGCCCATCCGCGGTTTGGAGCCGGTACGACTTTGGACCAGTGACTTGCGTTATGACGGCTGGGATCCATAGGGGGTCCCCCGTCATGTTTTTTGCGTATACCAGGTCACCTGGGTTAAATGTCCGGAACCTGGAGCTGGAGTCTGGGGGCTGCTCCGGGCTGTAAGTCGGGTGCAGTCTGTCAAGTGGAGACCTCAGCTTTCTGCCCATCAACAGCTCTGCCGGACTCTTGTTGGTTGTAGTGTTGGGAGTGATGTGTTGTATGAAGAGTAGGCGGTTGATTTTGTCGTTGATCTCCCCGTGGTCCATTTTCCTGAGGGTCTTTTTTGTAAACTGGACCATCCGTTCCACCCTACCGTTCGCCGCCGGATGCACCGGTGCTGTTAATGCGTGGCGGATACCTCTTTCCGCCAGGAACCGTTCAAACTCTATGGACGTGAACTGGGGTCCGTTGTCTGAGACGACGACGTCTGGGAGGCCGTGTGTGGAAAACAGTTTACACAGTTCTTTAATGACAGCCTCTGTGGTAGTGGACTTCATGTCGCTGACTTCCAACCAATTGGAATATGCGTCGACTGTGATTAAAAATGTATGTCCATTTGTGGGGCCCGCAAAGTCAAGATGGATTCTGGACCAGGGCCCTCGTGGTGTTTCCCAATCCCGGATGGGTGCTGCGGATGGGCTGGATCTGGTCTCCTGGCATCGGTGGCATTTGGCGACCCATGCCTCAATTTGCTTGTCCATCCCTGGCCACCAAGCGTAGCTTCTGGCCAGGGCTTTAGTCCTGACGATGCCAGGATGACCCTCATGTAGCATCCTCAAGACTTTTTCTTGCAATCTATCTGGAATTACCACCCGGTCACCCCATAGAATGCATCCTCTCAGTAGTGACAGTTCGGTCTGGCGCTGGCGGAATGTTTTAAAAGTCTCGTCACTGTCCTTTTCCGGCCAGCCTTTTTCTAACCAGTGCAAGATTCGTGCCAGACGCCTGTCCTTAATGGTTTCTCTGGCAATGTCGGATGCGGTAATAGGTAAACTTTCTATGCTCAGGGTATTTGTTGTTGGTGCTGGGTCAGGTTATGAGTCAGGTAAGGGCGAGCGGCTTAAAGCGTCCGCGTGCGAGATTTTCTTACCTGGCTTGTGTAGCAGTTCGTAATTGTAGGCTGCCAGGAATTCCGACCATCTTGTCATTCGGGGTGACAAGATGTTGGGCGTGGCTCGGTTTCCCGCGAGGATGCCCAGCAGAGGCTTGTGATCCGTCACGATGGTGAACGGGCGGCCGTACAAATATTCATGAAAACGTTTAACGGCGGCAACTATAGCCAAAGCTTCCTTGTCCAGCTGGCTATAGTTGCGCTCTGGTTTGGTCAGAGTCCTGGAGAAAAAGGCGATGGGTGCTTCTCTCTGGTCTGGGAGGGTGTGGCTGAGGACAGCGCCGACGCCGAAGGGTGATGCGTCGCAAGTGACAGCTAGGGGTAAAGTCTCACTAAATTGCATCAGGACAGCATCGGAGGTGAGGAGGTCCTTGGTTCTTTGAAAAGCGGCTTGTTCTCGCCTCCCCCAAGTCCAGGCTGCCTTCTTGTCTAGGAGTCTATGTAAAGGCTCCGCCGCCGTTGCCTTTTGAGGTAGGAAAACATTATAGAAATTTAGTAATCCTAGGAACGCTTGTAATTCCGTTTTGGATTTTGGGGTGGGGGCTTCCTTGATGGCTTTTACTTTTTTAGTTGTAGGGTGAATGCCCTTCTGGTCTAGGAGATAGCCCAAAAACTCTACTTGCTTTGTACATAGATTGCATTTTTCTCGCTTAACCTTAAGTCCTGTTTCTTTAAATTTTGTTAAGACTTGTCTGAGTCGGTTCTCTAATTCGGCTTCATTTGGCGCTGCTATTAATACGTCATCAAAATAGGGCACCACCCCTTTTATGCCCTGTAACAAACGTTCCATCAGGCTTTGAAAAATGCCTGGTGCCACGCTGACTCCGAATTGGAGCCGGTTACACTTGAAAGCCCCTCGATGGGTCACTATTGTTTGGGCTTCCGCCGTTTTCTCGTCTACAGGTAGCTGCTGATATGCCTGGGCAAGGTCGAGCTTTGCAAAGACTTTGCCCCCTCCAAGCGAGTGTAGTAAATGTTGTACTATAGGGACTGGGTAGGCGCTTTGTTGTAATGCGCCATTTAGGGTGGCCTTATAGTCCCCGCAAATTCTCATTGACCCGTCCGGTTTTACTGGGGTCACTATAGGGGTTTCCCATCTGGCATGGTCTATCGGTTGCAATACCCCTTGTTTGACGAGCTTGTCGAGCTGCTCGTCAATTTTTGGTTTTAATGCAAACGGTACCCTTCTAGGTTTAAGTCTCTTAGGGGGAACCCTTGGGTCTAAGTCAAACGAGATAAGGGGCCCCTGGTACTTGCCCAAGCCTCCATCGAACACCTCCTGGAACTCCTGGGTTAGCCGCTGTTCCCAAGCTTCGATGGTGACTTGGTTGACACCTGTCAGCGCGATGTTAAGCGGGGCGAACCATTGTAGACCCAGTAGGCTTGGGCGGTTGCGATCGACGATCGTGAGTGGTAGTTGTTCAGTGTGGCCTTTGTAAGTTATGTTGAAATTCTTGGTGCCCACTACCGGGACACGGTTCCCTTGGTAGTCTTTAATGATGATCTTTTGTGTATGCACGTTTCTCTTTTGTAGAGTAGGCACCAGTCTTTTGATTTCACGCCATGCAATCATGGAAAGGTAGGACCCAGAGTCCACTTCCATCTTGCATGGCTGGCCTTCTATATGTACTTCTACATGTACCTTTCTGGCGCCGTCGGAGATGGCGTGGCCGATGGTCACCGTCTGGTGGGTTTCTTCTTTCCGCCGACCGTCGCCGCTTCTTTGAGATCGTTGAGCGCGGTCCCACCGACCGTCTGGCTGGCGTTCTCTGGTTCTGGGCGGGGAGTTTTCTCTCCGTCTGTCGTGCTGTTCCCATTTGGGCGGGCTGCGAGTCTTCTTTTGGCGGCAAACTCGGGCGATGTGACCCCTTCGTTCACAATGCCTACAGATAGAGTCAAAAAATCGGCATTCTGACCTGGGGTGGTCGCCGCCGCACCCGGCGCAGCTGGTCCTCGACTTGCGACCTTTTTGACTTCGTTGATCGCCGCGTCCCGTCTGTACTCGGTGAATGTCCTCCTCGTCTTCTGATGTGCTGGAGTTTGGCTGGTATTCACCGTAGTGTGCGGTTGCTTCACTTCTGGCGTCGGCCGACCTTGCCGGGTTGTTGTTTCCGCCCTTCGCGTCAGATCTTCGCATGCTGTCTGCCGACGTGCGCGTTGCTTCAGCGGCTGCGGCTGCTGTAAGGGCATCGGCTAGGCTGATGTCGCCCTTGGCCATAAGTCGGCTCTGAAGTGTAGGATCCCATAACCCGAGTACGAAGCGGTCTCTTATGAGACTGTTTAGACCCTCGAACTCACAGAGTCCTCCCAGGCGCCGAAGTTCTGCGACGAAATCGCTCAATTTTTCGTCTGGTTTCTGGTTTCGGCGGTAGAACTCGTTGCGCCGTATCAGGATGGGGACTTCGGGAGCGTAATGGCGCCGTAGTATGGGTTCCAGGACGTCCCAGTCCATGGCTGTGGCATCTGCTGGCTTGGCCAAGGCTTTGGCCATTTGGAAGACCTCTGGTCCGCAGTGTGTGAGAAAGACGGCGCGTTTTAGCGGGGCCGGGGCGTCCTTCATCCCGGCGCATTCCAGGTACATCCGGAACCGATCTGAGTATGATTCCCAGTCCTCGGCGGCGGGGTTGAACGGGGCGGGCGGTGCTATTTTCGCCATCTTCGCGCTGGAACTGGTTCTTGGACACGGGGTTCGGTTCAGGGGCGAGATCCCATCCTCGTCGCCAGTGTCGTGTCCGCAAAAAGACGATTAGAGTCGGTGACTTTCATTCAAAGCTCTTTATTAACTAGGGAGAACCGAACCGGCGAAAGGCAAAAAGCCCGCGGCTTTTATACCTTTCGCAAGGCGGCCGCGGCCAATGGCAGCGATTCAAGTCTCCCGCTCTTGGTTTGCACCAATCGCGGGAGACCTCAATCGGGCCAATCAGCGCGGCTCGCCTGGCCAATCAGAAATCCCCGTGCCTTGGCCAATCAAGGCTCGGGGATTTCGAGTATACCATTTGAATACATAACATTAACAAAGACCGGCATCAGGTTTTTGTTGTTCTTAATGTTTTAACTAGTTGAGTTTTATAGTTTTTAAAATGTTTTCATATATCTTTTAATTTTTGATTAAAAGGGTTAACTATACACTATACATGTCAGGCTGCGCTCCTTTTAGATCCCAAGAAAGAAATACTCAGACTCCATGGGGTAGAGCAAAGTTATCCTTTTACTGGGAAATAAAGTGGTAGCTACAAAGCAATTCCGAAACTGAGAAATTGGCGGGTAGAATGCATATACAAAGAAATAGGTTTGCCCCCACCCCCCAAAGTTCAAATGATTCTTCCAATTAAAACTTTTGAAACGGCTCATGTGGTCATCTTCAGATGGTGATGAGACGTCTTGTCAAATGACCTTGACATATTTTGATAAAAGTTCGCAGTTGCGCAAAAGAGGAAAAGATAGCCAGGAAACGGAAAGTTAAAGACAAGAATCCCCCCTCCCCTTGCTAGCCCAGCAAGGAATGCAAACACCTCCAGCTCTCTTCCCATATAAAATCCCCCCTCCCACCGTTGCCATGACAGCCGAGAGAAATAATGAAATAATAGCAGATAGTCAGGAAGGGGAAAGTATCTTAGCAGAAACGTAGAAGGGGAAGGTATCTTGAGGCTGACATTACACATTATATGTGCATGATCTCAGTGGGATCACTCTTCACAGCTCACTTAATGTCCTTGGGTTACATTGTGGTTTTATTTATTTATTTATAACATTTATATAGCCGTCCACAGTTGGTTGAAAGAGGGGCGGCTATGTAAAGGTTTTAGATAAATAAATAAAACTACAGTTCTAGCCAATGGAATTAAATGAGCTACAAAAAACGAGTCCACTGATGTTGTGCATGTATAATGTGTATAGTACGACCTGTATTCAGGTTTTCAAGGATGTAGTTTAAAGCAGGTTTTCAAAGATATTTTTTGATCCTAAAGCTGAGTAGACCTGAGTAGACCATTGCTCTAGCTCCAGCAAGATTGTGGTGTTCTTCTCTTGAAACACCTTAATAGGGGTAATCACCATCTGTGTTGGACTTCAACCTCCATAACACTCATTCAGAATGAGATTATGAAAGATAAAGTCCAAAATATATGAAGAGCAATAGTTTGGTTAAGCTTTCCAGATCCCATCCCTGCATCATTCTTTTTACTACAACCAGAATTACTAAAATAGCAATAGCACTTGGACTTATATACTGGTTCACAGTGCTTTACAGCCCTCTCTAAGCGATTTACAGAGTCAGCCTATTGCCCTCAATAATCTGGGTCCTCATTTTACTGGAAGGATGGAAAGCCGAGTCAACCTTGAACTGGTGAGACTTGAACTCCTGGAGTGAGAAGTAAGTTAACCTGCTACACTGCACTCTAACCACTGCGCCAACACGGCTCTTGAAAATATTGAAGTTGTAGACTTTGCAGAATTATTCTTTTGGAAACAACCAGCAATAACAATATTCCTGCATAAATGCACAAGAAAAAGAAAGTGCATGTGGACAGCCAGTTAGAATTACATAATGTTTCCAAGATTCAACAATAAAACTAAATAGATTTTTGCACATAACTTCTTTTTGCACATAACTGCAACTTATAACATATTTGCTCACACATGTATGCTACACACACAATATTTGTCATGTATTGATCCAATCTGATGATCTTAATGTCCAACTGTATTGTGTTTCTAATCCTTTCAAATGCATTCAAAGACAAATCTAATGACATATGACTGTGTGATAATATTATGCCTATTATCCCAAAGCCAAAATTCATAAATATTATAATGATCAGGTAGTCATTTTTTTTTTTGCAAATTAGAGCTTCATAATGGGAAAATCCAGTTCTTGGACTTACATAGCATTCTGTATTCCATGTATTACCTGGCTCTAATGTTGCAAGTCTGGTCTAACTTGACTGTCTTAATGTATCGGAGTCTCAAATTAGTAAGACAGTGAGCAACCAGAGGCAGCATCATGTTCGACAAACTGCACTTATAAATGTGTTATTCTGCTGCCTTATTTTAATTCCCAAACTAGCCTGATATCCTCAGATGTGGGGGAGAATATTGAATAATTCCCTCAAATGAAGTAAGCCATAACAGTCAAACTGGTCAACTGATACCTACAAAATAAATTCTATTTATTTATTTCTTTGGAAGATTCATGTAATCACTCATCTTAGGTAATACCACTCTGGACAACTCAAAGAATAATAAAAATATAAACTATAAAAACTTTAACAAAAGTCCTGATTTATCAAAAGCAACACCTCCCTAATGTACAAATTCAACTATACTGGGCACCAGCCTCACTCAACTCCAAACCTCATGGGAAGAGCCAGCTCTTCAAGGCTTTATGAAATCTCAGGGAGAAGAGTGTTCCACAAAGCAGAGTTTGCTGAAGAGACAGTGCACTTCCTAGGTCCCATGAGATTACATTATAACATTTAAAGTAGGGACCTGGAGTGCACCCACCCTGTCAGACTTGGTGGAATTGCAGACACTTTCCAAGAGAGATAATCCTACATATGAAAGATGCCATCCTACCCTTTGCTTCTAGCTGCAAAATTTATTAGGGCATCTCTATGTATGACTCACTTCATAACTGGGCCATCACTCACTCATAATCAGAGGTGGTATTCAGCAGGTTCTGACCAGTTCTGGAGAACCAGTAGTGGAAATTTTGAGTAGTTTGGAGAATTGGCCTTTGATTGGAGATTTTACAGTATCCTTGCCCTGCCACGCCCACCAAGCCACACCCACAGAAATGGTAGTAAATTTTTTTGAACCCCACCACTGCTCATAGTCATTCTTTTTTTTTTACAATCCTGAAATCTATGCAAGCCTGCTGTAAGGATTGGCAGATGCTAGTGGGGGAGGAATGTGAATAACAAGTTTAAAGAAAATTACTTACATTTTAATTTAGGTTTTGAGAACTTCCCAAACGGAAATATCTGTCTGAGCCTGAGGCCTCATGGACAGACCACGTGAAGAGAAACTGCAAATAGTGGTTTATTATGTTTCTAGGATGATTATTGAGCAACAGGTCTTTCAGTAATCCGCAAATCATAACAAACTGGGAAAACATTTGAGAGATGTTGCAACAATAGCACATTCTTGCAGCTTAACCCAATCACGTATTACTTTTGTGGACCAAGAGGAATTGTACTGCTGGAGAATTAGGGCAGAAACGGGTGGCCTCAGCTCTGTATTTATGTTTCTAGAGCTTTCTCAAGATCAAGCTGCCAAAATCATCAACTTTGGATAGCATGGTATTTGCCATTGGGACAGTATGGGGGAAGCAAAAATTAGGATCTATTAGGGATGGCAGATTTAGCTTATTTAATTAGTAGTTATTTTTACTTTTCTTGTAGTAGTTCAAGGCAGCATATACAACCTTCTCTTCTCTAGTAATCTCCACAATAATCTGATAAAATACATTGGCTGGAGAAATAATGACTGGTCCAAAGTTTCTCTCTCTCTCTCTCTCTGAACTTGGATTAATTTCCCCAATCCACAGAAAAAGATAAAAAAAGGTTAATATGATATAGCAATTAGGATGTTGAACCAGAATTAGGGGAGCTCCAGGTCAGGATTTCAGACAGGACAACTCACTCGATAATTTCAATCTAGTCTCCCTCTCCTCAGAAGGTGATTGTATAAATAAAACAAATACATATTTTTCTGTGTAATTATCTTGAGCTCCTGGAGAAGATGCAGAATATAGCTCAATCAATCAATCAAATAAATAATATAGATAGCTTCTTGATGTTATCACTATTTTGCTATTATGTTCCTTGTGCCTTTGAAGATAGAATTAATTTAAAATATTGTCCCATTTGTTCACCTCTGTTCTTGTAAACTCTTCACTTTATGGTATTTAGATTCTCCCAGAAGATGAGAATGGGCCTGAAGATTTCTGGTTCATATCTCTTTTCAGCCTTTGGCTTAACTGTTCAGTTATTCTCAAGCTGATTCCCATACACACAATCAAGAAGTTTCCATCCTTTAGTTTAACCCCTTTATTTTGTTCTGCCTCCTGTCTACAAAGGTGGTGATCTCCCTCTGTCCAACAGAACCTAACCTTTGCTCTAGTTCACAATTGCCTGAAATACCTCTGAATATGAATATAATATCCTCTGTGCTCATTTTATTTGTTTCTCAATACATTTAACTTCTATTTCACAAACAGAAAACACAACACAAATACATATTATCTGTTGAAATCCACTCTCGCAGACTCTAGAATTATCTTATTCCTTCTTTTGCTTGTTTTGGTAACAGCAATTAAACAAAAAGTTTAGATGTATATAAAACAAAAAATGTATTGATATACTAAGTGCATTTTAAGTTGAAATGGAGAAATATTGAGTATTGCATGTCAGTTGGTTAGCTGAAAGAGAATATCATGGTTTATATTTCAGTTTCTCTATTCTGACTAATTTCATGTCTCCACTTGAACTCTTTTCATAATGTGTGTTTTGTGTATATGTGTGTGTGGGGGGGGAAGGGAATATATAATATAAAACATCCAACATTTGTCTGGTGGTATGCTGACATTTAAAAACTTAACCAAAGAGCCATTTTTATGGCTAATGCTTATTAGAAGGTAAACAATTATTTGGCCACTCTACCAACAACCAAGGTCAGCTTCTGCATTGGCAGGCATTTAAAATGCCACATCTGTTGTGTTTTGGGAAGATGGGGGTGGGAGAAATAATATAAACGCTCTTTATTTGCAGAAGAATTTTATTTTGCACTAAAGACAAAGAAAAGCTGAGTGAGAAGTAAAGAATATCAGCAGTATCACTGCAGTAACACACACACACAAAACTTTTGCATTGCTAGAAACATAAAAGCTATGCAAAAGGTTTTTTTTTTTTTAAATTGAATCCTTTTCTTTCAGATCCAATATATCCTCAAGTTACTGCACAGTATCATCACTCAAAATAATACACATGCATAAATATTTGTTTAATCAATAAATAAAATTGGTAAAAATTGAACCTACACACAGCATTTCATGCTAGCTCAATGTAATCAGAACAGGGGTGAAATTCAAAAATTTTCCATACTGGCTCAGGGGCGATTTTTTTTTTTTTTTTTACCAATTCAAATCATCCCTACTACCTCTCCCAAGCTGGGCCGAGGTGGTTGAATTTCACCCCTGGATCAGAAGTAGGATTGCTTTGCTTTGCTCATGCTCGAGCAGAAGGTATTAAGGAGCAAAGAGCAACTGAGAAGGGGGCATTTTTTGAAGAGAACCAGCCCTATGGCTCCAATCCCAATAAATGGCATGCCAGGTAACTGCACTCATGATTGATAGCTGCAACATCAGAGCTGAAATCCTTCAGCAGGTAGCTGTTTCATCAGCTTCCAGAACAAAAAGAGATGCTTGCCAAAGGACTTCAGCTCTGTACCTGTTTGGATTGCTGAAATCCAAGTAGGAGCAGAACTGAAATTCTTTGGCAGCAGCTCTTTCAGCCAGGACCCAGAGATCACAGGGGATTCTTTCAGCAGGCAGTAGGAGCTTGCAACCTTCCCCGATGGTTTCCCTATTAACTCTCTGCAGAAGCCAGCAGAGAAAATTGCAAATTGTGAGCACATGATTATGGGGTGCTTGGCATCTAGTCATGAGTGCAAACAGATTGCCAAGCATATAGATCACAATCATCTAATAGCTGGTGTGTGTGTGTGTGTGTGTGTGTGTGTGTGTGTGTGTAGGGTGGTCTGATACTGTTCTGTCCCCTCATTTGCATTCTTGAGATCCCCGCGCTTTGATTGGCCAAAGCGCGGGGTGCTCTGATTGGCTAGGCGAGCCGCGCCGATTGGCTCGCTGAGAATCTCCCGCGATTGGTCCATTCGAATCGCGGGAGATTCAAAGCGGTGCCATTGGCCACGGCTGCTGCAGCTTGGAAATAAAAAGCCGCGAAGTTTTCCTATATGCTCAGTTCGGTACCAGCCTAGGAAAAAGAGCTTGAAACAAAGTCACCGAATCCTGGCTTCCTTCCACGTGGACATAACACTGGCGACGAGGATGGGATCCTCATCCTGAACCGAAGCACGTGTCCAACGGAAGCCAGCCAACCGACGAGATGGCCAGCATCGCGCCACCAACCCCCTTCAACCCCGCTACCGAGGACTGGGAATCTTACACGGACAGATTCCACATGTTCCTCGAATGCAACGATCTGAAGGATGCCACGGGACCGAAGAAACGAGCCATCTTCCTAACACACTGCGGGCCCGCAGTGTTTAAGATGGCAAAAGCGCAAGCCAAACCCGCCGACGTGACCGAAATGGATTGGAAGGACCTCGAGCCATTGCTCCGAAACCACTACGCTCCAGCCGTGCCCATCCTCATCCGACGGCACAAATTTTATCGGCGGGACCAGCGGTCGGGCGAGAGTCTCAGCAATTTCGTTGCAGAGCTGTGGCACCTGGGAGGACTATGCGAGTTCTCCAACATGAACGAGGCCCTTCGGGACTGAATCATGCTCGGCCTTTGGGACCCCGTTCTCCAAAGTCGGTTGATGGCTAAGGGCAACATTGCTCTCGCCGATGCCATCTCCGAAGCCGCGGCCGCTGAAGCAACCCGACAGTCAGCAGACCGCATGCGGAGACCGAACGCCGGGGACCGCACCGCAAACAACAACCCTGCAAGGTCAACCGAGACCCAACCTGAAACCACCACCCACCAAGGCGAACTCCACTTGACCTCAGGCACGTCCGATGAAGAGGAAGACATCCACCGACTACAGGCGGGCCGCGACCAGCGCAGCCGGCAGAGTCGTAAGTCGAGGACTGCATGTGCCGGTTGCGGAGGCGACCACCCCAGATCCGAATGCCGGTTCTTCGACTCCGTTTGCCGGCACTGCGACAAGAAGGGCCACATCGCACGCGTTTGCCGCCTCAAGAAGGCCCCAGGCGATGGGACCCGAGCGAGCGGAGATGAGAGAGCACACCCCCCAGGACCAGAGACCGGCCAACAGACAACCACTGGGAGCGAAACGGACGAGCCCAACGAAGCGGCGAGGCCAGGCGGAGAGAAGAGACACATCAGACGGTCACCATCGGCCATGCCACAACCACAGATGCCAGAAAGGTCTACGTGGAGGTAGGCATCGAAGGCGAGCTCTGTAAAATGGAGGTGGACTCCGGGTCCTACCTCTCAATGGTAGCCTGGAAAGAACTTAAACGCTTGGTGCCTACCATCCAGAGAAAGCAACTAGAAAACCAGAGACTAATCCTCAAGGACTACCAGGGAAACTGCATCCCTGTAGTCGGAACAGGACAGTTTACAGTGACTTACAAGGGACACGCCAAAGACTTCCCTTAACCATTGTCAATCGAGACCGACCTAGCCTACTGGGACTTCAATGGTTCACACTGCTAGGCATCGCAGTCACGGGCATCGACCACATCGCCGAAGCCGACTGGGAGCAGCAACTGGCCCAGGATTTCCAGGAAGTGTTCAATGGCACCCTAGGCAAGTACCGAGGGCCCCCTATATCCTTCAGCCTAGACCCCAACGTTCCCCCGAAATGCCTAAAACCAAGGCGGGTCCCGTTCGCACTCAAACCAAAGATAGACGAGCAAATTGACAAGCTCGTAAAGCAAGGGGTATTACAACCCATAGACCACGCCCCGTGGGAGACCCCCATAGTCACCCCGATTAAGCCTGATGGGTCAGTGAGAATCTGCGGGGACTATAAGGCCACCCTAAATGGCGCCTTGCAGCAAAGCGCTTACCCCATCCCAGTAGTGCAGCATCTCCTACACTCACTGGGAGGGGGCAAAGTTTTTGCGAAACTCGACCTGGCCCAAACATACCAGCAACTGCCAGTCAACGAGGAAACTGCCGAGGCACAAACCATAGTCACCCACTGGGGAGCGTTTAGATGCAACCGGCTCCAATTTGGAGTCAGCGTGGCACCAGGGATTTTCCAGAGCCTCATGGAAAGACTCTTACAGGGCATCAAGGGGGTGGTCCCATACTTCGATGATGTACTAGTATTGGCAACCAACCAGGCCAAACTAGAGAGTCACCTGAAGGAGGTGCTAACGAGGTTCAAAGAAACCGGGCTTAAAGTGAAGAGGGAAAAATGCCAGCTGTACACAGAGCGGGTCGAATTCCTAGGATACCTCCTAGACCGACACGGCATTCACCCCACCAACAAGAAAATTAAAGCCATCAAGGAAGCCCCCACACCCAGGTCAAAAACAGAACTGCAGGCGTTCCTGGGGCTACTAAACTTTTATAATGTCTTCCTGCCCCAAAAGGCGATCGTGGCGGAGCCTTTGCATAGGCTTTTGGATAAGGCGGCAACCTGGACTTGGGGAAATGCGAGGAAGCCGCCTTCAGAAAAACCAAGGACCTGCTCACTTCAGATGCCATCCTCATCCAGTACAACGAGACCCTACCACTAGCCATCACATGCGACGCATCACCCTTCGGCGTCAGCGCTGTCCTCAGCCACACTCTCCCCGACGGAAAAGAAGCATCCATCGCGTTCTTTTCAAGGACCCTCACCAAACTGGAGCGGAACTACAGCCAGCTGGACAAAGAGGCTTTGGCTATCGTCGCCGCAGTAAAAAGGTTTCACGAGTACCTCTACGGCCGGACATTTACCATCAACACCGATCACAAACCGCTGCTGGGAATCCTTGCAGGGAACAGGGCCACCCCGAACATTCTTTCTCCCCGAATGACAAGGTGGTCCAAGTTCCTGGCTGCCTACAACTATGGACTCACACACAGACCGGGTAAGACTATCTCCCATGTGGAGGCCTTAAACCGCTCACCGTTACCGGAACCTGACACTGACCCAGCACTCATGACGACCACCCTCAGCATAGAGACTCTACCCAACCTACCCATAACCGCGTCAGACATTGCCCGAGAAACTAATAAAGACAAACGTCTGGCGCGGGTTTTGCATTGGGTAGAGAAAGGGTGGCCAGAAAGGGACAATGACGAGTCCGTCAGGACATTCCGGAACCGGCAAACGGAACTCTCGTTATTAAAAGGGTGCATACTATGGAGGGATAGGGTGGTCATCCCGGAAAAACTACAAGGGAAGGTTTTGGAACTATTACACGAGGGGCACCCGGGCATCGTTAGGACAAAAGCCCTGGCCAGAAGTTACGCTTGGTGGCCAGGGATGGACAAACAGATCGAGGCCTGGGTAGCAAGGTGTCAACAATGCCAGGAAACTAGGCCAAGCCCACCCGCAGCACCCATCCTAGAGTGGGAAACCCCCAGGGGACCGTGGTCTAGGATCCACATAGATTTCGCCGGGCCCACAAAAGGACACACTTTCTTAATAACCGTAGATGCTTACTCCAACTGGCTGGAGGTAAGCAACATGAGAACAACCACCACGGAGGCCATGACCAAAGAACTCTGCAAACTTTTTGCAACACACGGCCTCCCAGAAGTCCTCGTTTCCGACAAAGGGCCCCAATTCAGCTCGCTAGAATTTGAAAAATTCCTTGCGGAGAGGGGCATCCGCCACGCACTGACAGCCCCGGCGCATCCGGCAGCGAATGGTAGGGCGGAACGGATGGTTCAATTCACAAAGAAAACCATCCGGAAAATAGACCACGGGGAGATCCAGGACAAAATAAATAAATTACTTTTCATCCAGCACATAACCCCAAACACCACAACAAATAAAAGCCCAGCCGAACTGCTAATGGGGAGGAAAATAAGGTCCCCACTCGATAGATTACACCCCACGTACAACCCAGAGAAACCCCCAGACTCCACCAACAAACACCGAACCTTCGCACCAGGCGACGCCGTCTACGCGAAAAACCTAACCGGAGACCCATTATGGGTACCGGCCGTCATAACACAACTAACAGGCCCACACTCGTACCGGCTACAAACAACCGACGGACGAGCGTGGAAACGCCACGTCGACCAGTTAAGATCGAGGACGACCACACAAGAGACCACCAACGCGGAACCAAGCAAAACCAACCTCCACAACACAAACCAAGAGGGGAGGGAATACCCAGGGAACCAAAACCGAGAAAAAATAAACCAGCCATACTCACCTGAAAGCAGCCAGCACGAAACCTCGCCAGGAAGAGACAGCCAGGCCAGCTCAACCAACCCGGGAAGACCGAGGGGGAGCGGCGAAACCTGCAGCTCAACCAACCCGGGTAGCCCAGGAGGGAACTGCGGAGAGCGGCCCGGCCAGACAGACCAGGCAGTTCCCACGATGGAGTCCGGAGAAACAGAGACCCCAACCAAACCGGCCAGGATCCAACCTACGACTGACCTGCGCAGGTCCAGTAGGCAGAGACGAAGCTCCGCCTACCTACAGGACTACGCAACGTAAGGACTGAACCAAGAGGGGAGGGGTGTTCTGTCCCCTCATTTGCATTCTTGAGATCCCCGCGCTTTGATTGGCCAAAGCGCGGGGTGCTCTGATTGGCTAGGCGAGCCGCGCCGATTGGCTCGCTGAGAATCTCCCGCGATTGGTCCATTCGAATCGCGGGAGATTCAAAGCAGTGCCATTGGCTGCGGCCGCCGCGGCTTGGAAATAAAAAGCCGTGAAGTTTTCCTATATGCTCAGTTCGGTACCAGCCTAATAAAAAGAGCTTGAAACAAAGTCACCGACTCCTGGCTTCCTTCCACGCGGACATAACAGATACATTACAACAATTAGAAGTGCTTTACAGGATGTAAAATTCCCTTTCCGAAGCCATTGATAATTCAAACCATCATAAAAAAATAGTCATAAGTCAAGGACTATCTGTACCATTACTTAATGGTTGCACCACCCTTAGTGATCTTTCTAGGTGGTAATGGTAGTGATGACAATGGCAGTAGCAATAACTAAATGTAACAAGAGTGGTACTTTGCTCAGAGGGGTCTAGCCAGATCTTTTGCAACTATACAACAAAGAGATTTTTTTAAAAAAACCTCACATAATATCACAAGTTAAAATGCTCAGCCAATCAGTATATATATTCTGCCAGATATAAGTTGCTACTTAAAAAACTTTGTGCCTTACTATGCTATCTGAAACCGATGTCATTGATGTTACTGGATTGTTATAGATTACTAGTATCAGTTTCCAGTCCTGTAAGGCTGTTTCAAGTTGGAATGATGCAACATAAGGCTTGGTTAAACAACCATATGAAATGGGAGGAAGTAAAATAGTGGGTAACTTGCTCATTGTGTGAACTTTTCAACATCGTTTTATACAAACACAACTCAAATAAAGGGTGATTAGGTGGAAAAGAAATCTATCATTTTCTAATAAATTGTTTCCTGACAAATGAAAAGTGATGGAAATCAAATATGGTACATGTACATGTACCTTTCTGTGCTTTCTGTGTTTTTGGCTTTTTTAGCCAGGTCACATCTGTGCAGTTTCTGATATTACTAAAGGCAAGTCTGAATTTCTTGAAGACTCATATTTATTGCTGCTCCTGGTGTGAAATCTGACAGGGTAGACAGGATCTATTCACAAGCTTTTCCATAATGGGAGGAAGCAGAGGTGATATTCAGCAAGTACTAACCAGTTCTGGAGAACCAGTAGCAGAAATTTTGAGTAGTTTGGCGAACCGGCAAATTCCACCTCTGATTGGAGATTTTACAGTCTCCTTCCCCTGCCACGCCCACCAAGCCACACCCACAGAACCAGTAGTAAAATTTTTTGAATCCCACCGCTGGTGAGAAGTACTATAGTTCTATAGAAACAACAGCAATTGGTCCCTACATTACATAGAATAATAAGATATACAAAACATATGCAAATCCTTAGTTTTTAAAGTGGTCAGAAGAGGGAAAGGAAAATACATACTAATGATGCAGTCTACTGTTTATTTCTAATGCCAAAGTTTACGTGGAGGAATGCAGAAATAACAGCAGGTAATTCTACCTCAGATCCAAAACTGTTTTGACTTGTTTCTGCCTGTTTTTCCTTTCCACTTTGACGCCAGATGTCCCTTTTAAATTCAGTTAGAAAAATTATTTAGTTTGGCCCTTGTTGTAACTTGCAATTCACGATTTCCAGAACATCATCTGACCATTCCTGTCCATGAATCAAGTATGATCAAGTCAGTGCCAATTGCTTAATTTTTGCACAATTAAGGTAATACTTATGGGGGCGGGAAAGCTGCTGGGAAAGATGATGCAAGTTGCTATTGCTTCCCATGTTGTATTTCATTTAGGTGGAAAGAGAAGGGCCGTGCATCCGAAAAGGCCAGCTAGATCAATGTTTTTCATTCACAGCAATAACATTCAATCCAAAGAGATTATTGAATTTTTCTGTGCATAAGACACCCCTATGTGTAGTATGCCCTCCCCCAACTTTCCTTAGCCAAAATTCAGAAATCAATATTTTAAACATTAAATAGAACACATTTATTTTGCAGAGTAATACATTCGCTTACTGGCACGGGTATTTTTGTTGTTTTCTGACTCTCTTTTTTTGTTTATTTTTATTATGCTTTTTTACGTTGCTGTGGCATACATATACAAATCTCCATATCTTTATATTCATTTATATACATTTTCTGACATTTCTATGGACTCAGAACGCTACAACATTACAGCTTCTTGGGCACCGGCTACCCGCCCTCCACAGCATCAGTTGATGTCAATTATATGAGGCTCATGATTGGAGGAAACCTGTTAGCTTTTCTCTGCAATCAGAAATTTCGCTTGTGAGGCTAGTTTGCAGATGTAAGGTATCGGCTGTCTCGCAACTGCAGTTCTTCTCTCGGTCCCCCATGTAGAAGACGCCTCTCCATTTTTAGGTAAATATTTTAAGGAAAAAGCATCATATTATACACAGAAAAATACAGTAATATTTCAAGTTTCTCCACATATCCATTTACTGGACTGTTATTTTCAATGCCCTCTCCCTCCATCTTCCCCACAAAATGTACATGGTCATGGACTACAATCAAAAAATAGTGCGCAGACGGGGGTCTTCAGTGAATATTTTTATCAGACTCCTCTCACTGATCACAGTGGCCTTCTGGTGCTGCTGTTGGCTGTGAACATGCCTACATGGGAACATTTTGCACTTAAAATTAGTACCATTCTGTACAAAATCTCACTGGCTGTTCTGACCAAGGCTTCCGAGACCATAATTACACACACACTTATTTTAAAAACAATTCTTATTTTATTGCAATGCTGGGAATTATTTTCATTCCCAGCAGGTAATGAATCTCAAACATTCGCTTGGGATAAGCAACTGCCTTTCATTCCTGTGAAATGCTGCCAATAATGGAAGTGTCAAATAAACTAGAACAAAAACCAAAGTACAAAGAACTTCAAGAAAGAATCTGAACCGAATGAATAACTTTGCTTCCTGCAAAGGTTTTGTCAACATTGCATGTCCTTTATATCTTATGGGAGGGACAATCACCTCCCAGCCTTACTCCCAAGGTGCCCCTTTTGTTTCAGCTGCTCTCGCCTTCTAGCAACTCTGTGCACATGCACACTGGGAACAGGCTCCCCTTGTTCCTTTGCCTCACTGCTGCCAGGCTCCGAAGGCTTCAGAGGCACCACCCCACTCCCAGATGGTCCTGGCCCCATCTCTGCATCAGACACAGGACCTTCGTCTGAGTCCTCTCCAGACTCCACAACTGGTCCCCGTTCTTCCTCACTCTCTGATTCTGCTGCCGTCTGCACCAGCTGCCGGCGAACCACAACACTGGCTTCTGAGATCTCATCACACATCACCCAGTTCTCTATGCTTTAGGACTAGGATGTTGGCTTTGTTTTGTATTTCTTGGTTCTAAGTTAGACTCCCATGGAATGCAGATTCTTCTCAGTTTCTTGTTATGGAGTTGCAAAGCCAATAATTACAGAGGGGTGACGATACACCATCAACTACTGAGAGATCTGTACTGGGGTCAAATGTCCTGACACAAGTATGCAATTATGGTATTCTGTGGTGATATAATTGAACATATATTGTCAATTTGGTGACATGGACATCTCTGGTTATCCTGCTGCACTTGGGATGCTACAACAACTTTTGAACAGTTTAAACAGCTCATTTAGTAAGAAAGGCCTTGCTAGATTAGGAAATGTATGTCCAAGTGGTTACATTTACTCAACATGATTAGCTTGGCTATTAAATTAATTCCTTTCTGGGCTTGTATAATACATTGCATCATAAATATAAACTCATCAAGTTTGAGCTGAGTTTGCACAATATGATATGCTGCACGTAATTTTACCAAGACTTTTTTTTTCTTGTTCAATTGTATCCAGTTAGAATATAGAATAACAGAGTTGGAAGGGACCCTGGGACCTTCTAGTCCAACCCCTTCCTTAGGCAACCCCTTCCTTTCAGAAAAACAGTTGCCCAATCTCTTCTTTAAAACTTCCAGTGTTGGAGAATTCACTTCTTGAGGCAAGTTCCACTGGTTAATTGTTCTGTCAGGAAATTTCTCCTTAGTTCTAGATTGCTTCTCTCCCTGATTAGTTTCCACCCATTGTTTCTTGTCCTGCCCTCAGGTGATTTGGAGAATAGCTTGACTCCCTCTTCTTTGTGGCAGCACTTGAGATATTGGAACAATTTTCTTGGACATTGCCTGAACAAGTTTTCTTGGCAAGGTTTTTTTTTCTTTGCAAGGTTTCTTTCTAGGGCAGAGAGGGTATGATTGACCCAAAGTCACTCCTAAAGTCATTTAGGAGTTCTAAAGATCAATTAGACCATCCCCCTAGAGTGGGACCAGAATCCTGTTTCTAGTCTGATGCCTTAACCATTACACAAACTAGCTCTTTAACCAATTTATTTTATTTTTTTATTTAGCAAATGTATATGGCTACTCACCCACTGTAACCCTGGGCAGCTTACAAAACATCATAAAAATGGTGTTTAAAATATTTTTTAAAAATAAAAAGGGAGAATATTGTTTTATAATGTACCTTTTATAGATTCCTTCCCAATTACTTAATTATTCACACATATATTTGTCCAATTTGCCAGTTGTTTTATTTTTATGATGCTCTATTTGTGAGACATTTTCTGGTTTTCTTTTTGGTTCTAAGCATATTTTCCTTAGTTGTCTTGAGCATTTTGATGTCAAAGCAGGTTAAGACTGAGGTAATC
Source organism: Hydrophis major (assembly GCA_033807585.1). Lineage (NCBI taxonomy): Eukaryota > Metazoa > Chordata > Lepidosauria > Squamata > Elapidae > Hydrophis > Hydrophis major. Next base: position 32,888,115 of record CM066328.1, read on the forward strand.
AAACAAACAAGCAGCCACTAACAAAGGCTGCAATTCACAATTCTATTTAAAAATCAGTGGCAAAGTTTTTCGTGCTTAAAATGATTCTGGATTATAGCCAATATAAGCAACATTTCTTTCCATGGATAACCTATGATGTTTTCTTTCGCTGGGAGCAAAAGATGATCAGAATGCAAGTATTTACAATGAAAACTGGATGCAAATGAGAATGGAAAGAACACTTGGAGCTTATTTCTGTGGTATTTCACCTTGCAAATAGATTCTCTTGGTATTATAGAAAACTTCAACACAACATGTAGGCATTAACATAAGACCAAATTTTAAAAAAATCTTACTTAGCAAGGTGGAGAGCAATAAAAAAAGCACATCATAAGATGTCAGCCTTATTCATTTTTGGCTTGAAACATTTTCCTGCTTACACGGTTTTTCCATCAGAAAACTGTTCTAGCACAGAGATGCCATGGAAACCTCTTCAATTAGTCCTGAATTTCAAGTCACAAGTGATGGATGGGAACTGTAATAAAATATTATAGCATAAAATAAAATATCATAACCTTACTGCCAGTTGGCCAAACCCTCCTCTATAAAATGTCATTCCTCCTTGACTTTCTAATTGTTATATTCATTCAACTTCAACAATTAATTCAACTTGTCGGTTTCTCCAAACCCTACTGGGTGGAAACATGTATTTGGGCTGGGGAGGAGAAATGTAGCAACCACTGATAAATCTCTGTTGGTTCAAGTTGAAAGCATTATTTATAAAGGCAGAAGTCAACAAATGTTTAATTGGATTTTTCTTCCAGACAGCATTGGGTGGATCTCTGGCATAATTGTGAAGTGTGCAAATGAAGTTCAGCAACATGTTCTATTAATCCTCTCCTTGAATGACCTAGTCTTTGGGATGACACACACTAAGTTTCCTCATGTGACCAACATATAATACCAAATCACATCCCAGCTGAACTGGCCTAGCACTGTGAATGAAATTCTGATTTGCAATTCTTGACTTCAGAACACGACCAAGCTTGGATGTAGGCAACTCAGCTTCAGCTTTTCCTTCTGTCATATGGTGGTATTTATACTAACCCACCTTGCAGGACTGTATGTGATTACAGGTATTCCTCAACTTAGAACTTGCAACAGATCATTTAGTAACTGTTTGAAGTTACAATGGCACTGAAAAAAAAGGACTTATGTTCATTTTTCACATTTATGACTATTGCAGCATCCCCATGGTCATGTGATCAAAATTCAGATCCTTGGCAACTGGATCATATTTATGTCGGTTGCGGTGTCCCAGGTTCATATGATCACCTTTTGCAACCTTCTGACAAGCAAAGTCAATGGGAAAGCCAGATTTATTTAACAACCATGTTACTAACTTAACAACTGCAGTGATTCATTTAACAATTGTGGCAAGAAAGGTTAAAAAAATGGGGCAAAATTCACTTAACAAATCTATCACTTAGCAACATAAATTTTGGGCTCAATTGTGATCATAAGTCGAGGACTACCTGTATAGGATCTTCTTTGGATCAGATTTAATTGCAACCTTTCACGGAACCAAAAAATGCTGCCAAAGGCCTGCCTGCCCCAATATTAAACTCAACGTTGTCAAAATATTAACCTGTGCACAGTTCTACTTTATACTTTTATTTCAAAATCCTTTTCTATTTGACCCATAAAAGTGGTGCTATTAATGTTTGGTAATCTTACGGGTTCCTCATGCTTGCTGAGAATCTCCTGGGATTTGCTATGAAATGCATGTTTTCAAGCAAACTATCCAACTTTTTTTTGACTCATCCAGGGATATCAGTCAGTACTATTTATGTAAAGTTATAGAATGAATGCATGATTGAATGTGACAAGAGCATTTACTTGGAGCAATGAGGTGGGAGGAGAGAGGGCCATATCAGCACTTCCTGAAACTGGATGCGATATACTGGACAAATCTGACCATTAAATTTATCTTAATTGCAGCATCAGTTAAAGTTATTGAGGTGTGATCATGGGAGGAAGAAAAGGGGAGAGCTGTATCTGTTGAATTACTGTGTGTCCACTTATTTCCTGCTCTCCTTCTTTCTGTTAAGAATCACGTTACAGGTGAAATGGATCTTAATGGCCATCTAGCTCTAGTCTAACTATTGCTCACTGAAGAAATTGGGAAAATGAGAGAATCCCTTAGAAAGGGCTGCCCGGTGTCTGTTTAAATTACTCCAGGAAAAGATAGCACAACATCTGAAACAATTGATTCCACTGCTAAACAGCTACAGGAATTTCTTGTGATGTTTATTTTTCACAGAGTTTCTACTAGCAGTTCTTCTTCTGCTTCCTGGAGAAAAAGATTAAAAGTTGGTGCCATTTTATATAGCACTTATGTACTTGATCTTCAGTTGTCAAGAAATATTGTACCCAACAATATGTCTCAGGGGTTGCCACAAAGAAGAGGGAGTCAAGCAATTCTCCAAAGCACCTAAGGGCAGGACAAGAAGCAATGGATGGAAAGCAAGGGATTGGACTAGAAGACATCCAAGATCCCTTCCAATTCTATTCTATTCTATTGTATTCTATTGTATAGCATTGTATCATATTGTATTGTATCGAATTGTATCGAATTGTATCGAATTGTATCTTATTGTATCGTATTGTATCGTATTTTGTTCTGTTCTGTTCTATTATTCTATTCTATTCTAAAACATATTTTATTCTTTTTCATAGTAACAAAGGTTCAGCTGCAACATCATTAGAAGCCTGACACATCAGGACAGCAATAATCCAAGTGATCACTGTAGTAGGTCCTTTGCTGCCATTCAGATTTCTGCAGGCCAGGTATTATTGCCAGGGACACAGAGAACTTTCTTTTTTCAAGTGTTAAGATTGCTGTGGAATTTCCCAAATGTTGTAAAGTATAAAATAAGCTCATGGTTTATTTTTGTGCCTTGGATTTTCTAAATGGAAGCCACTTTCCTGGGACCATTCTGGATAAATGACCAAAAGAAAAATCCAACCAAACACACATACACACACACACACACACACGCACGTACGTACATATGTATGTATGTGTGTATTTATTTGGTTGGATTCTTCTTTTGGTCATTTATCCAGAGTGGTCCCAGGAATAGAATATATATATCATTCTGAATTTTTATTGTAGTCATGTAAGTGTTGTGGAGCCTTTTAGTCACTCAGCAGAAAAGCTAAGTGGTATCATAAGGTTCATAGCAAGACTTCAAATATGTTCTTGAGAGTCTTTGGTGAAAACAATGGCACCAATACCCAACTATGCAAGTGCTAGTTACAAGTTGTAGCTTCTCCAAGATCTGGTTTGGTCTTTGGATAAACAGACCTGTTCTCAATCTAGAACTCTTTTAATTTTTTGCTTGAAGTGTAAAACCTAAAAATACTATTGTGGAATTGAGTGGCCTGCTGCTGCAGCAGCATGTTGTGGCCTCATCATTGAAAGAAAACCAGTGGCTCACTTTTTAAAAAATGCAGTAAAACAACAACAACAAAAGGGTTAGAAGTCTATATAAAGGTGAGAAGTCTCAGAGAAGAGGTTGCTTTCCTTCTACTCCCTGGGAGATGAACATTCCATCAAATGGATATCACCACCCAAGAAGAAAGAAGGAAGGTTTGTTTCATTTCTCCATGAATATAATCTCTACAATGAATGGTACACGCACACATACACACACAAGACATTTTGTTTGGAGTGAGCACAAATAGGCCACTTGCAACTGGGCAACCCCAGGAAGACAAAGTCTTGGATTCCTCCCAGTGACCCTTCTGAAGATCTCTGCTTCTCTGTTACTAATGAATGCAGAGAAACAATGCTTTGGAGCAAGACTGCTGTAAGAGCAGGCTGGTGGAATTTGTTAAAAAATATTTTATTTATTTATTTATCAAACTTATGTGCCATCCATGTCTCAGTTCATGTGACAGCGAGCAGCTGAGTCTTGACTTTTCAGATGATGCCCTAAAGATGTGTATGAGTTATGAGTTTCTGTGTGTGGAACTCCTAATGTAGACGTGCCACTTGCAAACCTTTTTGTGTTTTTCCCTTTAAGAAGAAATGTAGAATGTTACTGTTATGCAGTTATATTCAGAAACTATCATTAGCAGGCACGGCATAGTTGTTGGCAGAAGATTGGGATGAGTTTTCCCACTGATAGCGGGGGGGGGGGGGCAGGAGCGCCTGGCTGGAAGGGAAGGAAAATCTGGCCAGGGCTTGTTCAGGAAATGAAGTTCCCATTCAATACTAATTAGAAAGAGATTTTAAGAGGATCACGCAGGACAGAGCAGATGTACAGTATAAGCTGCAGTTACCTCAAATGACCTTCCAGAGCAAACACGGCTTTCATAAAATGCCAACAGCAGATGATCTACTCTTAAGACCATGCAGAAGATCGAGCTCCATTCAGTTCACAATTGCATCATCATGGAAACATAGAAAACTGATGGCAGAAAAAGATCTAGTGGTCCGTCAAAACAGTCTTGGTGAATTATTTGTGAATAAATGATGGAAGAGCCATCCTAGGGTATCCATAAAGATGTACTGAAATCATTTTAAAAAATCCACTGTTCTATCTACAGGAGGAGAAATGTTAATGTAAGTTTTTACATTGAACAATCTTTACTTGGGCATGTGTATACAACAACTCTGCATACAATAGGACAACCAGTTTGGAACAGCAAAGATCTGGATGACCAAGAGATTATAGCAATGAGACACTGAGAATCTAATACTTTCTGCCTTTTAATGATTGACCAGTTTTGTTTTGTTTTTTAGGTCCTAGATGTGATAGCCATAACTTCAGGGAACACTGATGTCCTGATTTCCTATTGGTTAAATATTGAGCCAACTATTGTTGCCAGTTTCTGGGAAGGGGGGGGGGACGACTTTTAGGTTCTACTACAATATCACCCGTCAGCTCCTTATATAGAGGCTGGACAGACATCAGTTGAGAATTCTGTAGCTTTTGGCTTACCAAATGTTAACATTAAATGACTTATCCTCTTTCCCTTGGAGGTGAATAAAATATTCACAGTTTTAAATATCCAGTTGTCCTAGGAGGCCTCTCTGTAACTGTAATTCTATGATTACATCTTAAAATAATCTTAAGAAAGATGGTGTATAAATTCAGAAATCCAACACTGAGTCAACCTTTCTAAATTCAAATTGGTTTGAAAGTTCCATTACAGTTGGGTTATGTTGGTTTTACAACATTTCCAGAGCATATATTACACCATGTCATACTGTTCTATGATATTATATGTGACCCTAGCTACTGTCAGAAAGTTTGTATCACACCTTCCTGATTGCTTGGAAATGAACATCATTTCCCAAACATCTCCAGGTGGAAAAAAAGAGAAGGAGACAACCAACCACTGAGCGTCTATGGAAATTCTCAGTCATCCAGATCATGGTTGTCCCAAATGTCCTTTTTCAAGAGGCAACTGGACTTTCTTTGTTTTTCCTTGAAGAAGTTTCACTTCTCATCCAAGAAACTTCTTTAGTTATGACTGAATAATATCCCTTGCAGTCATCTGGTCATTAATACTTTCTGAGAAAGAGAAAGCTCTCAAAAAGCATGCTAATGATCTGTCAAGTGCAAGGAACTTAAATCCTTCCATTCTTCACCATTCAGCCAGAACTGAAGAAGCTTCTTGGATTAGAATTGAAACTTCTTCAAGAAAACACAAAGAAAGTCCAATTGGCAGTTCTCAATCACTGAAAATAAACTGAGCATCTTTATATCAAGGAGGGAGACTAACAAGTGCAATCATTTGGTTTAAGTGTTCCAGGATACTGGAGGGCATTGGTCTTATTTTAAAAACTGAAACTGAAATGTTTTCTATTATACAAGTAAACTAAGGCTGAATGATTAACAGAAATGAGAAATCCAGATCAAAGAATTTGAAATCAGGTGAATGATGTACAGTATGCTCAGAATCAGAACATTGCCTCTCACCCCATCATTCTCTGGAAAAATATTGATCAGCCCTTTCTGGCTCATTTCTCCAGGATAGAATATCCCAAACAAATTTGTTCTTTGCAAGAAAAAAATAGTATTCCACAACATAAGCATTGTGTTCTCTCTTGCCAAGAAAACTGTTTTTCCGTCACTTACCAACAACAGATAACAAAATACATTTTGCCTTTCAGTTAACTTCCTTTCCAAGCATGTTTTGTTGTGCGAGCCTTTCTAGATCTCAGTTATACAACTAAAACAAAAGTCTTTGCATTCCATATTACTGTCTTGGCTAATAAACTATAGTTTATGTCTTAATTGCATGTATCAGGCCATTGGGAGTTATTCAATAAATTAGAATGGAGACTAATCATGCTGTTTTTCATAATGTGCAAACTCAGCCAATCTAGAAGAGATTTCTTCTGGAAGATGGGAAATTTGTTGTCTGAGTCTGTCTTCTTTTTCACAATGAGTGATTGACTAAGCACAGGCTTAATTATAGAAAGAACTAAGTTAAGAAATTCTTAGAGATTCTGCATAAAAAAAGAAGGAATCTTAGAATAGACTCACTGCCAAAACACATGAAGGTGACAATCATTTTTGATTATTTTAAAAGGGGAATAAACCAATTTAGGGAGTCAGGAAAGGTCAGTCCATGACTGCTCGCTCTAAAGTTAATAGAAAAATCTAAACTATAGTCACAGCAAAGTTGAAAAATGTACACTGTACTTTGAATCCCAGTTGCTGGAAAACAGCAGACGGAAAAGAAACTTTTTCCTCCTATGTCCTGTCTGCAGGCTTTCTGGGAATATCTAATTAAACACTCTGAGAAGCAGGAAGTGGGACTCAACAGTCTTTATTGTGTTCCAGTAAGCCATACATAATATATATTTTATTATTTACATATTAGTGAGGCTTATATGCCATTTCAATCATAACTGCAATCATGCATGCACATTTAGTAAAACAGATACAGCATCACAATATAAAACTTAAGAAAATAACTCAAATTATGCCAAGGAATAACCATTCCAAAATTGCTAAGCATTTTCCCCAAACCTCCATTCTGACCCCAAAAACTTCCTGGAAGGGGAAAAAAACCCAGGTGTGAAGGGCTTTTCTAAACATCTATTACAAGTAGATCTTGTTTAGCGACCACAATTGGGACTGGCATTTTGGTCGTTAAGCAGAGTGTTCACTAAGAGAGACCGCAACTGTGATTACAATTTTACTTCAACTTTCCTTTGCTTTACAGTCCTGCAAAGATCGTAAGGATTGGTCACAAAGTTACTTTTTCATTATCATCAAAATTGCAAACAGATATTAAAAGGGACAGTCACTAAATGAGAACTACTTAGATCAGGGCTGTCAAGCTGGAGACCCACGGGCCGGATGCGTCATGCATAGGCCACGCCTGCCCCAGCTCTGCAAAGGAGAAAAATGTCACGATACATCACATGACAGCAACGTGACGCCATAAATTTGATACCTGTGACTTAGACAGTTCTAACCTGAACAGATGCTGTTTCACTGAAGGAGGCGGCAATGGAAAAAGCCTATCTTTATGGCCCCTATTGTTAATGTTTTGTTTTTTTTACAAAAGAACTTTCCTTCCATATTGTATGAATATGGAAGCAACTAGTACCAAAGTCATCTAGATCTTGAGCATCTTGCATTGCAGCCTTGTCAATAGGCTGACCAAATCTTTTCCTGAGCACTCTCCCCTTGTCTTTCATGCTGATAATCATACCAGCTGTTTTACAACTGGTTCAGCTTCACAACTCACCTTTCCCAAATTCGGATACATCTTTCATCTAAATAGCCTAGTCATATTGAGAAGTTTTCAATTTGCTTTTTCTCTACTCTAATGCACTGACTTGCCTACGGTCAAATGATTCCATGGACTTGCAAATCAATTTATCATCTGACTTGTCTTTGCATAAGCTATGATCTTAACTCCCACCAAAGAGTTTCCTTGTGCATTCCAAAAATAATAATCTTCCTGATACTTAGGTTGTCAACCACTTGGCAAAAATTGTAACCTAGTAAATTAGTATTTCAAAGAATAAAACTGTTTACATTGACTAGGCTTTTAATGTAATATTTATCAGTACTGAGTGAGGTCAGTTCCATTACTGGTGGAAAAGGAAAACATTCTCAACCAAGCTGTGGGGGTTGGAGATTAGATATGTCCCAGTCAAAATGGAATTTGGGAATCTATATAGTCTATATCCATGATGGCAAACCTATACCATGCATGCCGGAAGTGGCACGCAGAGCCATTTCTCCAGGCACACCAACCATTGCCCATTGCTCTTTTGGGTTCCAGTGCACATATGCACGCACTGGCCAGCTGGCCTTCACGTGTGCGAGAGCGCCAGAAACCAGGAGAGCAACTCCCCGGAGCACATGCGCATGCTGGCTAGCTGGTCTTCACCCGTGCAGGAGCACCGGAAACAAGAGAGCAGCTCCCAAAACCGTATGCATGTGCCGGGAAGCTAAGCTTCCGGTTTCTGGCACTCCCGTGTGAGCTTGCTGGGCAGCTGCTCTTCCAGTTTCTGGCACACACATATGTGTGTACATGCTCCCATTTTGGCACTTGGTGCCAAAAAGGTCAGCCACCACTGGTCTATACCTAAACTTTACACTAAAAGTCAAAATAAAGAAAAAAAAATGCAAAGGAACGATAGGTCCAAGATTAGCTGCTTCTTTCAAATTAATGTATAGATATTACAATTCTTTGCCTTTGCAACACATGGCAATATTATCCTATCTTTTAGGAAGGATGAAGTGTGTCATAGTCAAATCCGCAACTTTACTTCTCTGTATTTCCAGTTCATCAAAGATCAAATAGCAGGCATATATATAGTACTGATAGGGCTTTCTGCCAGAATAGAGCAATTCAGCCAATTTCAACTAGTGGACTCTTTTGGCAGCTTAGTCCTGAGCAGGAAGGTAAACCAATTACTGCAGGATTAAATGCAACCAGAAGATTTTGTGCAATGTTTCTGTTAAGTTCTGCGCATGGGTGCAAGGAACGGAGACGAGGCAGTGAACAGTGAACTTCAACTCTTGATTAATCATTCTGAACAGAGCCAAAACCCTAGGGCAGCAGCAGCCCTTTTATAGGGCAGGCTACTGATCTAGTAACCAATGAGAAACGTGGAGTGTTAACCCCTTGAACCAATGAGAGTGGCTCGTTAACAGCCAATCAGATTCCCCGGAACGGACCAATCCGATATCACTATTATCGGCCAATCAGAAGTGCAGGATTAGAACCCTGCTTTTTCTTTAAGCTTTGTTAAAACTTTATTTAAGTGCTTTTATTAGTTCATAACACCCCTTCCATTTGAGGGGTGCGGTGACGTAATCCCTAAGATATGTAAGTTGTTTTAACTGTCTATTAGATTTGCGCTGTCCCACTGGTTCCCGTCTGCAGTCCGGCTTCGGTGGGACATTTTTGGACATATCTGGTACAGGCGGTTCCGCATTCTCACTGGACGACTCAGTGCCTCTAATTCTGTCGTTGTTGTTGTCCTCCGATCTTTGCGGGCTAGCCTCCGCTGAGGTATTCCTCTGTGGCAAGGACACTCCCCTCCTTGATTCTTCTTCATTTATCGCGCCCAATTGCTGACTTCCTTCGCTTCTGCTTTCCACCATCTCGAATTCGGTTTCTTCGACATCCCCTCCCCCCTCAGTTTGGGAGTCACAGGAGTCGTGGGAACTGGGTTGTAGCCTAGAGCGAAGCTGATCTATATGGTGTTTCCATATTTTTCCGTCACAGGTTTGCACACAGTACGATCTGGGCCCAGTGGTTTGAATTATGGTTGCTTCGACCCATAATGGTTCGCCGGAGAGGTTTTTAGCGAAAACTAAGTCACCTACCTTGAACTCGTGGCATTTTCCACAAGATCCACAGGGTTTCTCTGGCTCGTAGGAAAGATGAAGCCGGTTGAGGTGGGAACGGAGCTTGCGTCCCATCAACAGTTCAGCTGGTGTCTTGTTGGTGACGCTGTGCGGAGTGATGTGTTGGAGTAGGAGTATTCTGTTTATTTTTTCGTCAATGTCCCCATAGTCCATTTTGTGGAGAGTTTTTTTAACAAATTGTACCATGCGCTCAGCCCTGCCGTTAGCCGCAGGGTGCACTGGCGAAGTTAGCGCATGGTGGATGCCCCGATCCGCTAAGTATTGTTCAAATGCCAGGGCGGTGAACTGGGGTCCGTTGTCGGAGACCAAAACGTCTGGCAACCCGTGCGTTGTGAAAAGCTTGTTCAATTTTCGGATGACGGACTCCGTTATAGTATTCTTCATTTCGTGGATCTCAAGCCAGTTGGAATAGGCATCCACTGTTAGCAGGAATGTATGTCCTTTAGTAGGTCCCGCAAAATCAATGTGGATGTGGGACCACGGCCCCCGGGGGGTTTCCCATTCTGTTGGAGTTGCTCTAGGTGGGGCACTGCTGATTTCTTGGCACTTTAAGCAAGTCTTTACCCAGGCTTTGATCTGTTTGTCGATGCCCGGCCACCACACGTAGCTTCATGCGAGCGCTTTCATACGCACGATGCCGGGGAGACTGTCATGGAATGTTTTCAATATTGCTCGTTGTAACTGCTCTGGGACGACGACTCTATCTCCCAATAGGATGCAGCCTTTTTGCGAAAAAAGTTCTGTTTGCCAGTTTCTGAAGGGGGTGAAATCGTCAGAGGTTTGTTCTATTGGCCATCCTCTTTCGACCCAGCTAAGAACTCACGCCAAGACAGGATCTCGTTTTGTTTCGATTGCAATGTCTCTGGCTGCTAGCGGTGGTGAATGTAGCGTTTCAATCTGGAGTGTTGTAAGGTTGGAGCTGGGTCATCAATGGTTTCCGGAAGTGGGGCAAGGCTCAATGCATCAGCGTGGGGAATGGCTTTCCCCGGGTGGTGTTGTAATTTATAGTTGTACGCAGCTAAAAACTCCGACCAGCAAGTCATTCTAGGTGACAATATATAAGGGGTTGGCTTATCTCCCGCTATAATCCCTAGCAAAGGTTTGTGGTCGGTAACAATAGTAAAAACTCGTCCATACACATATTCATGAAACCGTTTCACAGCAGATACAACAGCAAGAGCCTCTTTGTCGATCTGGCTATAGTTACGTTCAGCCTTTGATAAGGTCCTTGAAAAATAGGCAATAGGGGCCTCACTACCATTTGGTAACACATGACTCAAAATGGATCCTACTCCAAACGGTGACGCATCACATGTAATTGTTAAAGGCAGAGTCTCGTTATACTGCATTAAAACAGCATCTAAGGTTAGTAAGTTTTTCACTTGTCGGAATGCGTGCTCCTTGCAGTGTCCCCAGACCCAGGTTGCCTTTTTGTCAAGAAGTCTATGTAGGGGCTCAGCTATGGTCGCTTTCTGGGGCAAGAAGATGTTGTAAAAGTTAATGAGCCCCAGGAAAGCTTGGAGATCAGTCCTATTTCTGGGTCTTGGGGCATTTTGATTGCCCTTAGTTTGCTATTCGTGGGGTGAATGCCTTGTTTATCGATTAGGTACCCCAGGAACTCTACTTTATCAGTGCACAGTTGACATTTATTTTTTTTAACCTTAAGGCCAGAGTCTTTAAATTTCTGGAGGACCATTTTAAGACGCTTTTCTAGTATTTCTCAATTTGGGGCAGCAATTAAAACATCATCAAAGTATGGCACGACCCCCTTGATCCCTTGCAATAGTCTCTCCATCAGACTTTGAAATATCCCTGGGGCTACGCTCACTCTGAATTGGAGTCGGTTGCACTTAAAGGTGCCTCGGTGCGTAACGATCGTCTGTGCCTTTGCGGTTTTTTTATCTACAGGCAGTTGTTGGCATGCCTGTGCTAAATCCAGTTTAGCGAAGACTTTTCCGCCCCCCAGGGAATGGAGAAGGTGTTGTACCACCGGCACCGGGTAAGCATTCTGTTGAAGGGCGTGATTTAGGGTAGCCCGGTAGTCCCCACAAATCCTTAACGATCCATCCGATTTGATGGGTGTTACAATTGGGGTTTCCCAATGAGCGTGGTCAGTTGGTTCTAAAACACCCTGGGCTATTAATTTATCGAGCTGCTTGTCAATTTTTGGTTTAAGGGCAAAAGGTACCCGACGAGGCTTAAGGCGGATGGGGGCTACTTCAGGGTTAAGGTTAAATGATATCGGGTTCCCCTTGTACTCGCCTAGTTTGTCTGCAAAAATGTCCTGGAACTCTTGGACGATGGCCTCCTCCTCATCGTCGCTTCTGGTTTGGTGAATGCCAGCTACCTCGATCCCGAGTGGGGCAAACTATTGAAGGCCTAACAAGCTTGGCCAGTCATGGTCGACGACGGTCAGTGGTAATGACGCAGTACGATTTTTGAATGAGACTTGGACTTGGCTGGATCCAACGACCGGAATTCGGTTCCCCTGATAATCTTTGAGTATGATTCTTTGGGCTCTGAGGTCTTGACGCCGGACGGCAGGGATTAATTGTTTAAGAGTCTTCCAGGAAACCATCGAGAGGGATGATCCTGTATCGACTTCCATCACACAAGACTGGTTTTTGATGGCGACCTTCACTCGGATCTTCTTTTCATCTAGCGATAAGGCGTGACTGATTGTAATGGTTTGGTGTGCCTCTTCTCTTCTTGATAAAATGGCCGGTGTTTTATTTCTGTAGGAGTGGTTGTTCCATTGGCAGTTCAATTGATCCCGACTCACAGGGCGATTCTCTGTGGTCTGGCGGAATTTGTTTCCCCTCTGAAATGGGCTGGATCCTTGCTTGCTTCTACAGACCTTCCCAATGTGGCCTCTTTTCCCACAGAAATGGCAGAACACGTCGAGGAATTTGCAGTCTGATCGCGGGTGGTTTGCCCCACAACCCGCGCAATGGTGATTCCGCTGATGGCGTTGGTCACGTTCAGACCGGAGCCGGTTGACCTCCTCCTCATCACTTTCTGATGGCGATTCGAGGTCCTCGTGGTGGGTCACTGATGTGTGCCTCTCTAGGCGAGGTGAGGTATCGCTGGCAAGTTGATGGAGTGGTGCGTTAGTGCGGCGCATTCGGGCGGCCGACTTCCTGGTTGCTTCTGCTGCAGTAGCGTCCTTGATGACATCAGCAAGGTCAATGTCCCCTTTGGCCATGATCTTGCTCTGTGTCATGGAGTCATCTAATCCCAGAATTATTCGGTCTCTCAGAGCTTCTTCGAGGTCTGTAAACCCACAGAGGCCTCCCAGGTTCCGGAGATCCGCAATGAAATCTGCAACGCTCTCTCCTTTCCACTGGTCCCTCTGGTAAAATTCATGTCTTCGGACAAGAGTTGGTACGGCGGGTGCATAGTGGGCCCATAGCAGGGGCGCGAGGACATCCCAGTCCATGGTCTTCACCTCAGCCGGTTTCGCTAGTGCCTTGGCCATCTTAAAGACGGCAGGCCTGCAATGGGTCAGGAACACTGCTCGCTTTTTCCCCGTAGTGGCATCCTTCAAGTTGTTGGTCTCCAGAAACATCTGGAACCGGTCTATGTACGAGTCCCAGTCTTCTTGTGCCGGGTCAAATGGAGCAGGTGGTATGGCGCCGCCGGACATGGTTTCCGTTGTTGATGTGCCTTCAGCCATGTGCTCTGTTTGGTGCTCTGTATTGTTCAGTCAGCTCTGATGTCTCCGCATCCCATCCTCGTCGCCAGTGTTAAGTTCTGCGCATGGGTGCAAGGAACGGAGACGAGGCAGTGAACAGTGAACTTCAACTCTTTATTAATCATTTTGAACAGAGTCAAAACCCTAGGACAGCAGCAGCCCTTTTATAGGGCAGGCTGCTGACCTATTAGCCAATGAGAACATGGAAGTGTTAAACCCTTGAACCAATGAGAGTGGCTCATTAACAGCCAATCATATTCCCCAGAACGGACCAATCCGATATCACTATTATCGGCCAATTAGAAGTGCAGGATTAGAACCCTGCTTTTTCTTTAAGCTTTGTTAAAACTTTATTTAAGCGCTTTTATTAGTTCATAACAGTTTCCTTCTCCCTGCCTTCGAACTTGCATCATGGAATGTGCTGACTATGGGTTATGATTTGTTGCTAATTAGACAGACGCGTCAAAATCATGCAGACAAAAAGAGAACATGACAAAAAAAGGAGAGATTCAGAACAGGTTTTTTGAAAAGTAGGTGAAAAGGAATGAGGAAAAAATGGTGATTTGATTAGATAGATTCATTTATTTTGGTCAGTAGGAGGGAATTTATTGGAAACTTCCCAAATCATAATTGGGACCAGAATTTCTATGGCTAAACAAGGTCGTTGACTGCATTTGGCCCAATTTTAGGTTCTTTTTTTGACATAGCTATTAAGTGAATCACTGGATTTTTTGAGAGAATCACATAGTTTTTAAGTGAGTTTAGCTTTCTGCACTGACTTTGCTTCTTGGAAGCTGAGTGGGAAGTGTGATGACTCGGGGCATGGCACAAAAGCAACCCAGCCAGATAATAAGTAGAGGTCCCTGTATTAGCTCTAACTTTACCCCCAATGTCCCGGTTAGCTTCCAGAATGGAGAAAAACTCTCCCAGGAACCCGTAACTGCCTTTGGCTGCAGATATTCCAATACAAAATGATATAAACAGAAAACTTTAAACTATTAATCCAACAAAGCAAGATAAGGTAATAAATCTGGCAGGGAAAGATAATGAGTTCCAGAAGTGAAGTAACATGGCCAGTAAATCCAACCAGTTGAGAGGATGCCAGGAACTAAGATAACAGCAGTCAACATTAGATAAACTCAATGTTTGTTCCTGACAAACGCTCTTCTCAACTGGTTCCCCTTTAAACTCCTTCCGCAGGTGTGCCTTGTGAAGGGAATCAGGGCCCTTTCATCCCTCGTAAGCCACGCAACCCACATTAGTCTCTTCTCCATTCTTCCCTAGGATGAAGAGGGGGTGGGCCTTGGTCTTCCTCTTCTTTTGTTCTACCTCTTCCCTGCTCTGCCCAGTCTGACTTTGCCCTTACCCAGTTTCCTCCACAGCTAACAGAGACACTCTCTCACTCCCTTACTGCTGTTAGTCTTCCTCCTCGGATTTATACTCCAATGGGGACATGATAGGAAGATTGCAAATAGAAATCACATGACCCATAAACTCCTATCAGTTACCAAGAACCCGAATTTTGATTACATGACCATGGGGATGCTGTAATGGTTGTAAGTGAAAAGATAGCCACTATGGCCAACTTGTCATGGCTAACTACTAACCATGGCCAACTCACAACTCAATGTGGGACAATTCAATGATTCAATTTAATTTATTTAATTTTTATCAATTTAATTTTTGTCATTCACATTTAATTTTTCCCTCCTTTTCCCTCCTTTCTTTAGTGATTCTATTCCATGATTTCTTCAATATTAATGTAACTCTTGTCCCATTGAAAGTTGCCCCATGATAAATTGGCTGTGGCAAATTGTCTTAGACCTCCTATACTGGATTGTTATATAACAGAGGTGTCAAACTCAACGCCCTGGGCCTGGTGCTTAGATCTGGCCTGCAGGGCCACCCTGGAAACCCAAAGGATTAGATTGCGGTGCCTCTGCCAGTGAAAATGGAGCTTGGGAGGGTCCTCTGGAACTCCGTTTTCACTGGCAGAGGGTTGCAGGAAGCCGTCGCAGCCAAAAACGGAACTGGAGCTCATTTTTGCTGGCAGAGTGCTCGGGCCACCACAAGTGCCCCCAACACGAGTGATGTCAAGCTGGCCATGCCCACCCTGGCCATGCATCCCCCCCTGGGTCAAACACAACCCTGACGTGGCCCTCAATGAAATCGAGTTTGACAGCCCTGTTATAGAATGTTCATTTGGAATCCAGGAGAGGAAAGCTCATTCAGGTGATGATAAATATATGGACCTGCTTTTGTGACTACCAGATCTGGACTCAAAAATTCACTTGGGATCTAAGTGAAAAAACCGCCTTTGCTGCCATCTGTTGATTGTCTGGAGTTTTGCAGTCTGGATCTCTTACCTCTGTTTATGAGAAAAGAGAGATGACTGTCAAAAAGATTTAGATTCAGCTTTGAACCTACATGTACTACACATTGACATGAAAACTGAAGATAGCCAATCTTGGTTCACAATATATAGTCAGATAATAACATTACTTTTTACACCACAGATGGAGAATTACAATGTGTTCTTTTACACGCCTGAGGTCTCTTCTCACTGTGAATGAGCTGAAAAACAATTGCTGCCTGTTTGGATCATAATACGAATTGACATCTAAAAAAATTGCTCAAAGCTCTTCTGCTGAGGTTATATAACTCTGGGACCTCAAGCAATGTTTGGTAGAGGATTTATTGCACAAATAGTATAATTTTTCAGCAGATGATTAAGGAGAAAGCTGATAGGGGGGTGGGGGGGAAAGTAGACAAAATTACCATGAAAGGCCACAGTTTCTGTTTGTATAAGTAAATTTAAAAAAACACAACTTGGCATATACAGTGGTGACTCCCTGTTTGCTCATGCAAAGTTTCTAGAAGAAAAACCCCGAGATTTTGCTAAGAATATCATGTCTTAACTAATTAATTGGGGTGTTGAAAATGAAAAAGTTTAGCTTCACTTTAATATCAGGCTCTGGATCACAAGGATTAAGAAATGTAATTCAATCGTACTGTATATTTTGAATGGGAATGCAAAAAAATGTATTTTTCTTGTACTCAATTCCCCATTTTATTTGACTTTATACAACTGCTAGCACTGAGCAAATTCAGGTCATGGATGTCCTAAAACAACCTCTTCTACCAACGTTTACAAAAATCACTATAAATAAAATATCCTCTCTGCTAGGTTTCAGATTCTTTTTCAATCTATCCCTTAGGTTATCCTACCATTGTATTGGCAGGGTGGTCCATAAGAAAGAGGAAAAGTCATGATGATGGTCATAACCAGGTGACCAAAACCCCACCTTTTTTACATGTGTTATATTTTGATCCTATGATTGTGGTTGCCATCATGATGTTTTGGATTCCACTGTGGTTCCTCTTTTAAAGATATTGTAATTCATGAGAAGGCTATCATTGGAAAGTCGTGTAAATATACCTGTTGAGTTTTTATTTGTATACCTTGGTGTTATATTTGGTTTGTTTGTTTATACTTTGTTTAAATATGCAGTACTTTGAACACATGATACAAAGATATTACAAACTCTCAAGTTTGGCTTTGAAAGACTGATGGTATTCATTCTTGAAAATATTGGCTGGTTTATGCAGGCTATCTAGAAATTGCAAAAACAGGGTTGTTGTTTTATGTGCTTTTCTCATGACAATTGCCATTTTGTCAATCTGCCTCTGCTGCTATGCATTTAACAAAGGCTTGCAAAGGTGGAACAATATCTATATGGAACATTTTTTAATTGAAAAGGCACCAAGACATCTGCAACAGAAGTGGATCTGAGCTAGAAAGTGTCAACTTGGATCTCATCCAAGAAGGATTTCAGTAAATAAGGCTATATTTGAAAAAGGCTGCAAGAATTACACAAGTGGTTTTGAGAGGGTGGCTGTAGAGACACTTGGTATTTGGAGACTATGCCATAAAAACTCTCACACTATGTGTGCCATTTTGGCCATGGAAAGCTGTGATGGGTGTGGCAGCCAGGAAAACCCAATTTGCCAGAAGGCAGGCTAGTGAGATTGTTCCATGCTGTCACTTCTAGCCATCTTCCTTCAAATACTCCTTATCACTCTAATTTACTTTTATTATATTTTTTGGGAATGTAGGCAACTTCTAAGTAATGCTGTAATCACCTATTATTTTTATTTATTTATTTATTTACTTTTAAAAATCCATTAGGGCCTATGTGGGAACTAGAGACAATTTTTTAAATAAAGCTTATACCAATGACTGGTGCTTTATATCATGCCAACTTCCAATTCAAACAAATGAAGCAGGCACTGCAGAAGTGATCCATGAATTACAGCAATTAAATGCAAATTGGGAGATACATCCTATGTTTTTAATAATTGTACTTAAAAGAAAAATTAAATGGAACCATTTTTCCCACACCCACACAAACCACACTAATTGAGACGGTGCCAATTGTCTTACATGACCCAAGTAATTTTGAAATCCTGCTGAAAGTACTGACTGGGTTCAAATCTGCTAAGCCATTTTTTTAACCAATATTTTTTAATTGTCTCAAATGATTGTGTTCTAATATCTGAAGCTTATTGAATTGACATGGAGTTGTGATCATAATACTATTATCCTCAATATGTCAGCTTTGGAAGCCACATTAGCAGCAGAAGCTTCCACACTGCCACATTCTTGAGCGTGGGAACATGGGAGGGAGGATTTCATGGAGCATATGTGGTTAGACATAAGAGCATTCTTCTTTAAAGTCAAGGTCATGTCATTCCTGCACTTGACTGAGAAGGAGTAGAGGAGATGTCTCAAGTTGGAACAGATGGTGATTGGGGCATTTGATGGAATGATGGGTGCAGGGGGTGATTGTAATTTTTTACTTATTGGAGGAAAACCTGGAAATTTCAGATTCGGGTTTTCCCAGAGGTGCCAGTATAACTACTCTAATAAAAGGAAACTTTGAGAAAATGCCTGTCTCGGAATTTTTAATTGAAGTTGGGTTTTTCTGGAATGCTGACACAATATGCATGGGGGTGGTATTCAGCAGGTTTTGCTGACACAATATGCAGAGGTGGTATTCAGCAGGTTTTGATCAGTTCTTGAGATCCGGTAGCGAAAATTTTGAATAGTTCGGAGAACCGGCAAATACTTTGTCTGGAGATTTTACAGTATCCTTCCCCTGCCACACCCACCAAGCCACGCCCACAGAACCAGTAGTAAAAACATTTGAATCCCACCACTGGGGCGACCCAACTTGTGGTAAACCTCCAGTATAAACAAGGGTAAAATAATGGTTGCTAGTGTAAAAAAATCCAAACTTCACCTTATAGTACCTCCCTCCTGAACTAACAGTAACAGATTCAGAACCAGATCTTAGAATCACAGGGCAGAGGTCAATGGAAATGACTACTCAATATGCAACTGCTTTTTTTTTTAAAGCAAATTCCATGCTTGGTAACATTAGGAAATAAAATGAAAATAGAACTTCAGGTATATGCTACAGTCCATGAAAAAAAATCTATGATGCATACATCGTATTGAAAATAGTTGCAATTATCTCCACTCTTAACAAAGATATTTCAGAAGTTTAAAAAAATGCAAAAAAGGGCCAACAAAATGACAGCAGATGATACAGCTCTTTCATGAGGAACACAGTGTAGGAAGTTAGCACCCACTCCTCTCCTAGAAAAATGAAATATTTTAGGATATATTAAACAGACAGAATATTTCCCCTAAAAAGAGAAGTAGAAACTCAGAGAGGCAGAAACTTTGTTAATGGGCCATTAAGGCCTGAACCAGTCTATTCTACATAACAACAGATAGGATTAGCCCTCAATCCATACATGGCATCTGGGAAGATTACATCAGCCAACACTCAAACAAGCTTAGGACACAGACAATGCCTATAAAGTTAGCTAAGACCCCCGCCCCCTGGGAGTCTGACATCCAATGGGATACATTTCTTACACAGGAACAGGAAACAGTAAGGTGGGGCCCAACAAAAGTTATAAAACCCAGGCACTCTCAGCACCTCAGTCCTTCTTGACCTTCTCTTCTCACCTTGAAGCATGTGATCTTCCTTCTTTTTCACTTTGGAGCTCCAAGCCATGTGGTCCTGCTGTCCACCATTAAACCATCTTTCCAAATAGCCTCCATGTTTCCAGTGTCTTTTTCCCCACTTGGAACTGAACCCAGAAGGATATTTCTTTCAACAATAGAACATAGGATAATGAGAAGAAGAGTGACAGAAGTACATAAAAGAATACATGGATATATGAAATGGTCAGAGTCAGATTTCTCTCTTTTTCAGAGTTGGCCCTTCCCAGTTGCCTCCAAATATGCTCTGTTTTTGGCCTGGATGGCCTCCTGCAGCACTTTGCTGGCCAAAATGGTGTGCAGGGGGCTGTATGCACCCCCCCCTCCCCTGCCCCATTTTGGTCGCCAGAGGCACAGTGGGCTGGTACTTTGCTATTTCCAGCAGGTCAGATTTAAGCACTTCATGAGCCGGATCCAGCCTGCAGGCATTGAGTTTGACACCCTTGCCATAGAGGATGGAATTAGTTGAGAGGATACTGGTTACTTCAGACTGCTTTGGGTATACACCTGGTCCCTGGCTACTTTCCATCATCTCCGTTTTAGCCTCCCTGACAAACAAGCAGAGTGCACATTCAGCAAGCTTGCAGATCTGGGAAGTTCCAAAGAGTGCTAATCTTGTGTTCTGGGAAGAGTGAATAAGCAGGGGAGGATGGAACTAGTCATCTCTCACAACATTGGGAAGCTAATCTTAATGTGGATGCTTAGGTGCCTCAGCTCACTTTGTGACTTAGGATCCACCCTGTTCACTTCTCTTTCTGATCTTGGTTAATCTTTATGTTCCAACAGGAAGGGCACATAGCCTTAAAGGTATCAAACATATGTAAAGTTTGTGGTTCAGGCTATTCTGTAAATAGAGCCATTATCTCATTAATTTTGGAACAATCAACTAAGAGTTGTTATCTTGACACAAGAGATGTGGGGCTGAGGTTAATCAATGCCGACACTTATTCAGTAAGTTCTTTGGTGAGGCAAGGTTTGGATTTAGTACTTGTGTAGTAAAGTAAATACTTTACTGTAATACAAAACTCCCTGTAATCTTTTCCATGCTTGTGCAAAAGCTTGCTCAACAGGCATTGGGCCAAGCAAGCAAAAGATTTCTTTGCTTGGACTGAAGAAAGATGCTTTGTGGGGTGGAAAAAATGTCCATCATCTCTTGCGTAGAAATTAGGATAGAAATCTAGTAAATAAACAACAACATAGAGCCGTAAAAGATTTGGATTTAGTACTCGTGAGTCAAACTAAGGGTTCCTGGTATTCTAATGCAGTGGTGGGATTCAATTTTTTTTTACTACCAGTTCTGTGGGCGTAGCTTGGTGGGTGTGGCAGGGGAAGGATACTGTAAAATCTCCAGTCAGAGGTGGTATTTGCCGGTTCTCCGAACTACTCAAAATTTCCACTATTGGTTCTCCAGAACTGGTCAGAACCTGATGTATTCATTGTGTTAATCATGTACAATATAGGTATTTTCAGCCAGAGTAAAGGGCAACTTTCTGGCTTAGATGAATATCTATATACATTGTAAGCTCGAGTGGGGAAATACAGTACCTTTTCTGTACCTGTTGAAAATTAATTGAATAGTTTTGAATTTTGTAGCTGAAAATAGCAACTGAAAGACCTGAACAAACGTATCTCTTTGTGTATCTGAGTTTTTCCCAGCCTGGGTTAACTATTATTGCTAACTATATTGTAGATGAAGATGGAAGTCAAACTCGTATCCAAAATGCAGTGCAAATATTGGTAACATGCCAACTCTGGATGCTGATTTGGAATGTGTTGAAGTAGAATTCTAATGTTTGACCTTTCCACTTTAGTTTTCAGCATTTTGTTGTGCAAAATACTGCAACTCCCTTTAATCTTTTCCATGCTCGTGAAAAAGCTTGCCCAATGGGCACTGGGCCAAGCAAGCAAAAGATTGTTTCCCTTTGCTTGGACTGAAGGAAGATGCTTGCTGGGGTGGAAAAAAAGGTCATTGTCTCTTGCATAGAAAGATAGGATAGAAATCAAATTAATAAACAACAACACAGAGCCATAAATCAATCACTCATATTTTAGTTCAGCCTAGTGTGTGAGCCAAGCTGTGCGATTAGATTGTAGCTCAGTATGTCACTGGAATCTAGAGAATTGGGTAAATTAAATAACTGACAGGGTGGGCATGATGTGCTGTGCAAACATAGCCAGTCAGCACATCATGCCCACCCATGAACTGATTCCTTTACAATACAGTTAAGCCTCAAATCTAGACAGGATTCATTTTGTCTAGTGTTAAGTCTGCCTTGCAAATGGATGAGAATCAGCATTTTTGAGACTGCTGGCAAAGAAGAAGTGGTTATATTTCGACTACTTTAAAGAAATCTGTGTAACTAAAGCATGAGAAATCTATGAAGGGATGCACATTCTGGTAATCAGGGATGGAGGGGATATCTTCTTACTCCTTTGATGGATCAACACTCAGTTTGCTGGAGCCCATCATGTGATGTAAAATGTGTTACTGTATACTGCTAACGATCTCCCTGACCGATCACTGAAAGTGCTCATTGAAATTTCTTTTGTTAAAGCAGTAACCTATGGAGTTCTTTCTCCCTCCCTCCCTCCCTCCCTCCCTCCCTCCCTCTCTCTCTCTCTCTCTCTCACACACACACACACACACACACACACTCCTTAATACTGGGACAGACTCTGAAGCCACCCAGAGTTTTGCTACTGAAATTTAAGGGCAAAGTGTTGAGTTACACACTGGTATGGTTTCCAGCTGGTTTTTGGCAGGCAATGAAAGGAAATGTCTCCAACAAACACTCATCCACACACCCACTCATCACACACAAAAAGGCAGGAAACTCCAGCCTTGACTCTTCTGGTGATATCATCACATCACAATAAAATTCCCTGCTTCCCTCATTCATCCCAAGCAGTGCTAAAAACAACAACAAAAAAGGTACCCTGATTTGTGTCTGCCCACCAATTTCATCACTTTACTCTGCACATCAATCAGACTATCTATAACTCAGGTTTAACTGGTGTATAATTTTGGAATTTCAGAATTTATTCCCACTTTGGCAAATTAATAATTTTAATTTTAATTAATAATTTGCCAAAGTGGGACTTGGAACAAAACTTTTTTTTTAATTCCTGACTATAGTTTGCCTGGGGTTTATTTTAAGATGGCTGCCTATACAAATGTTTAAAACGAAAGATTGAATGAATAAAGAGCTCCCATATAGGATTCCAACTAGCTGATCAAAACATTTTCCATGTCAGAAACCCCATTCTTTCCCTTTCTCTCTAAATTTGCTGTCCCTCCTGAGAGCATTTTTGCTCTGAGAGTGAGATGGGTGGTCTATAAATTTGATAAATAAAAATAAATGCAAATGTTTTACGGCTCATTCCTTAGGGGTTTTTGTTGTTGTGTCTCTGACTTAAATGCCTCTCTTGTTTGTCCATTATGTTGTTTTGACTAAGTCCCACAATCAGAAAATAAGAGTATAACGTATAGAGCTGCGTGTAGCTTCTGCAAGCTTTGCATTCTTCAACACAGCCCCAGCCACAGACTCTATTTGCTTATTTTATGGCAATCTTGAGCAACATTTGATGACAGAGTTTATATCTGTTGGTCTTATCTGCATCACAATTATATATAGTTACGTTTTCTAATCAAGGCTTTGGTTAATCTGGGGGTGCTGGGCTTTGTTTGCAACATAGAACAGTGGCTTTATTTTTCTGTCTATTGTTAAAATGAAGTTTGGGCATTCCTCCCAAACAAGCTATAGTGGAGACAGAGGGAAGAGGAGGATTGATATAGATTTCACCTATTTCTTTTAAATGTACACATGTAACAGCCACCCATTTGCAGATCTTGACAGCTTGCTTGCAAGCACCCAGATACAATAATTAAAACTAGGCTAAGACATTTCTTTTAAAACCTCTACAGCAGAGGTGGTGTTCAACAGGTTCTAACCAGTTCTGGAGAACCGGTAGTGGAAATTTTGAGGAGTTCGGAGAACTGGCAAATACCACCTCCGGCGGGAGATTTTACAGTATCCCACCCCTGCCACACCCACCAAGCCACGCCTACAAAACTGGTAGTAAAATTTTTTGAATCCCACCACTGCCCTACAGGCCTAAATTTAGATGCCTGTAACAAAGAGGAGACCACCTTAGCTCCAGGAGTAAGTTATTTTAGAGAAATCTAGAATTCTCCACATTGAGCTTACTTTTTGTCCAAGGCATACCTATGAAAATCATAGAAATTAATGGCTATTAGTTTTGATAGCAATGCGATTGACTGTGGGTGTCTAATGATTGGCTACTGGGAGAACAGATTGCTAGACTAGATAGGCCAGTTGGTTGATCCAGCATGGCACTGCTTACATACATATATCTTAATGTGCTCTATCTTGAGGACCACATGATAGGGTGCAATAGGATAGCAAAGAGATCCAGAAATCCCTCTTTTCTTCCACCTAATGATTGCTCAGACATCTTAATACTGGAAGTCCTAGGTTTCCTTCATCCCTTTTTGTTTCCATCTGACTGGCTTCTATCATTCAAAGGAGGAAAGAGCCCAGACATGACAACTCTATTGTGCTTACTTTAATAGAAAAACAGAGTCAGAAGGGAGTTTGGAAGTCTTCTAGTCCAATCCCCTTCTCAGGCAGGAAACCCTATACCATTTCAGACAATTGGTTGTCCAATCTTTTTAAAATAAACCTCCAGCATTGGAGCACAACTTCTGGAGGCAAGTCATTTCACTAATTAATTGTTCTAACTTTCAGGAAATTTCACTTTAGTTTTAGGTAGGTTTTCTGTTAGTTTCCATCCATTGGTTCTTTTTCTCCTTTCAGGTGCTTTGGACAATAATACCCCCTCTTCTTTGTGGTAGCCCCTCAAATACTGGCATACCACTATCATGTCACTCCTAGTCCTTTTTTCTTTCTTTTTTCTTCCCTTGATCAAACAGGCAAGCCTTTAAGACATTACAAAACCTGCCAAACCTGTGAGCTGCTGCTGAGAGAATTGTTGAAATGGAAGTGTGCTTTCTGATTATGTTTCCTGTGTTAAACTCTGTAAGGCTAATTGATTGTGTCCAGTGCAGTTCTGCTCTGTCTGCATAACACTCAACATGTAAAATACAATGCATTTTAACAAAAGATCTTTACATTTAGAAAAGAAGATTGTCTGCAGGGTGGAATCAAAATATCAAGAAGATATTGTGTTTCTGCAACAATACGGCCTCCCCCAATAGGAAGTCCCAGCATGCTTTATAGGCATAAAATCAAATTAAGCCCCTCCCCCAAAGGCCTATATTAAACACACAAAATGGGGGGGAATAGCGGGGGGGCTGGCTGTTAGGAAGTACTTTTGTTGCATAAAGCCTTCCCTGCCTGAGAGGGCAGCTCAACCCCACGGGGAGAGGCTGCCCGAGGCAGTGATAATGCCCACCCGTCCACAGACAGGAAGACAAGGTGACAGCAGTGCTGCTTCCCTGGATGGCGGGCCCTGTGGAGAGAGCCCAAAGCCGCTCGTCCTTTCCACCCCTCGCCCAGCCCGTCTCCATCCCCACGCATCTCCAAACGCACCAGCAGTTCCAAACACTGCAACAGCATGGACATCGGGTAGAGGCACTCACTCGGTGGGGTTCAGCTCAGAGAAGGACATGGCCTTGCCTCCCTGCCCACGGATGGGTGGGTGCAATCACCACTTTGGGTGGCTTCTCCCGGTGGCCCTTTTGGGTTCGGGCTGGAGGGACTTGGAAAGGAAGCCAAGCTCGGTCAGCCCAGCTCTTTTGCTTGGCAGGCGGGCACACACCTGCGGCTCGCTTTCCCAGCTCTGCCCAGCCTGCATGGCTCTGGTGGGATGAGAGGAGGGTCCGGTGGGGAGGCGCTCGCTCCCTTGGTGAGAGCTCCGCTGCCGGGCAAGAGGGCCCACCTATCAGCTGCACTGGGCGCCCCAGGCGAAGCTCTTTGTGCTCTGCCCAATGCCAGGCAGCGATGGCGGCTGGGCACTTCTCCAAGGGTGGGCCGATCCTGTGCTCTGGCCCTTGGATATTCGCCTCCCCAAATAGGGTTGGGCTGCCCTCTTGGGCAGGGGAGTCTTTGTCGTACCAGTAGTAGGGTGTCATTTTTGAAAGAATTGGCTTTGCCTTCAAAGGCAAAGGGAAGACGGCGACAGGAGCGCCTGAAGCCGAGTGTCTCTGCTGGGCTCTGGTTGCAGGGAGGAGCCCTGGCTGGCCACACGTGGCTGTGTCAAACACTGCGACGTTGCTCTAAATTCCACGACAGCAGAGGGAGAAGGGAAAGCAATGGTGGCGGAAGGTTTCCCGATACGAAGTGCCCCACCAATGCCGAGATCAACATACAAGCTGTCGCCACCCGCCTGCTCGAGGATGCAAGGGGGGGAATTAAGTCACCCCTGAAAAGATGGCCTAGCCGTTTTTTTGGGGGGGGGTCAAAAAAAAAACAAGGCCCAGCCTTATTTTGTGAGAAACACGGTAGTTGAGATCACACATCTCAACTATTGTAGTCCTTAATGGGTCTAAGTCTACTTGAAGGGAAGTAAGCAGTGGGTTGCCACAAGGTTCCATCTTAGGCCCAGTACTCTTCAATATCTTCATTAACCATTTAGATGAGGGAATAGAAAGGGAATAGAAGGCAAGAAAAACCAAAAGTACACATATAGACTGGGTGAAACCAGGCTCAATAGCAGTAACTGTGAGAGGGATCTTGGAGTCTTAGTGGACAACCAGCTAAATATGACCCAGCAGTGTGCAGCAGCAGCCCCAAAAGCTAATGCTAAATTGTATTAACAGAGGCAGGGCTGCCAATCTTGAGTGATAGTTCGGAGTGAGACACTGCGAGGGAGCGGAGCGACCGAGGGGGGGATGGTGTGGAAGGGGGGTGTCCCCCCTTCCACGGTAGGGAGCTTTGACAATTTTACATTTTAAATGGTGCAATCTGATGCATACTTTAGTCATGATTTGGACATATACATACATACATACATGCAAGCAGCACCAATGTACTTGAACCGGATTTGTAAGATATTAATAATGCAGTTCACTGACCATGAATAATTGAAGTTCCTGACTTGTAACTGCAGTATTCTACCTCAACTGACTTTATTAGCTTAGTGATGTACTATAGACCACTATAGGATGAATTCAATGTGCACCAAAAAGACAAAAACCCGAAACAACTACAGAGATAATGCAAATACATCAATGGGTATTCTTCTTTCTGTATCAAATACCATACTACATGCCAATATCAAATGCTATAGTCTCAGTCTTTAATTATATACTAACTTGTTGACTGAAATAGGGGTTCATAATTTCAGACATGTATAAACTAAACATTTAATCAAATAATAAGTGCTTCATATAAATATACATATTGTTAACTGTAAAACTCATCTACTGTATTCTGAAGCTTGAGCACAGTGAGGAAACAGTATATTATTTATTGGGTAAGTTTAGATTCTGAACTTAATGGTCTTACTGCTCTTTGGATGGTAAATTGTGTTAAGATTAGAATATGTTCTAGTTGAGTCAGGGCTATCCCAATTTGGGGCTGAGAAGCCTACTGGCATCAAAAAAAGTCCTTATTGAGTCCTTATCTAAGGGTTTGAAAATATGATAATAATGTAGTACAGTCCTGTCGATCTGGTGCATGGAGACCTAGGATTTAAACTCAAAGGAGAAAGAGGAAAAAGTGATTCCTTCATCCACTGCCAGAGATGTAATCCTGTCAGTCCTCCAACCTTTCTATTAAGTATTTTGCAAAAAAGCTGCCCAGCCCCTTTATAGATCAGCCTGGCGCGCTTCTCGCCTTGCTGGTTTGCGAAGACTCTTTTGGATCAGCTAAAAGAGAGCATAAGGCGTGTAAAGGGGTGTAAAGGGGTGGTAATAATAATTATAATAATAATAAAATTTAAAATAATAATAATTTTATTCAGAGTTGTGTTGGATCTCTTTTTTTTTGGGGGGGGGTTGTCCCATTCTTTCTTGGTGTTCTTTCTGTCCTTTTTGCTTTTTTAAATGGTCTTTCTCCCCTGGGTCAGAAATCCAGCCAGAGAAAATAAAGAAACATCTTTGGTGGTTAAATGGAAGCCACTCCGTTGGCTTTGCTTACCATTGTTATTACTGGCCGAGGCTGTAAAGAGGCTTTGCCAGCCCCCTCGTGTCCTTCTTTGGAAAGCCTAGGGCAGCTGGCTTGTCCCAGAGGACATTGCAGAGAGGGAGAGGGCGGGGCAAAGTGGCTGCGAGCACCCCGGGCGGTGAAGAAGCCTCCTGCTCTTCGCTTTCCTGAAGCGATTTGCTAATGATCCGATCGGCATCGTGACAGTTACGGGATGCCGGCAGAAGGATTAAGGCGGGAAAAGAGGCGCGGTGGGATGGCTGGGCAGGGCGGGGTGGCTGGGCAGGGCGGGGCGGCGCTGGGAGCTCATCCTTCTCCTAAGCTAAGGGGAATATTCGGAATATAATCAGAGAATGTAGGGATATTTTTGTACATTCCATGATTTTGGGGGTTTAGCGTGAGATTTTGTTTATCAGAGTGAGACAGTCAAAATTGATTGAATTGCATGAGTCTCACGCTGATTGCGTGAGAGTTGGCAGCCCTGCAGAGGGATACAGTCAAGATCAAGGGAAGTACTAATACCACTCTATAAAGGCTTAGTAAGACCACCCCTAGAGTACTGCATCCAGTTTTGTTCACTACATTATAAAAAAAGATGTTGAGACTCTAGAAATAGTACAGAGAAGAGCAACCAGGATGATTAGGGGACTGGAGGCTAAAACATACAACAAACATTTGCAGTAACTGGGCTTGGCTAGTCTAGTGAAGAGAAAGATCAGAGGAGACATGATAGTGGTCTTCCAATATTTGAGGGGCTGCCACAGGGAGGAAGGGGTCAAGCTATTTGCTAAAGCACCTGTAGGCCAGACAAGGAATAATGGATGGAAACTGAACAAGGAGAGATTTCACCTGGAAATATGGAGAAACTTTCTGACAGTGAGAACAATCAGCCAATGGAACAGGTTGCCCTCGGAAGTTGTGAGAGCACCATCACTTGAGACCTTCAAGAAGAGATTGGACTGCCATTTGTCAGAAATGGTGTAGGGTCTCCCGCTTGTGCAGGGGGGTGGACTAGATGACCTACAAGGTCCCTTCCAACTCTGATTATCTGTTAAATCTATTAAAACTGAAGCCCCTCTTTCTTTTTATGCATATTGTGAGACACATAAGAAAACGACAGGGTTTCAGTTGAATGGATGCAGATGCCATACTGACCCTACTTGCCTTCCTTCATCTCCTATGGATGTCTGTAGTTACAAAAAAAATAGCATCACTTAAAATTAATCTATCCAAAGTGTCTCTGTCTTGATATTAAATTAAACCTCCTTAGTTTTCTAGCTTTTTTTTCAGTTTATGTGAATGATGTGCTTCGTCAATTTACATGAATCTTCTCCATTGTGTTTTTCAGTTGCCCTGTTTGGTCTCATTATTATTCACACTCACTGCTTCAGTCCATTTTAAAACTGTCTTGGCCTGATAAGTAATGAAGTAGCGAGCTGGCTGCATTACCATTAACATCATTCAGTCTATTAAATGTCTTTTAATAGTTTTTAATACTTTAATGATGGTTTTAGAGAGTTATTATTTTAGTTTTGTTCTATACCACCAGGACACCCTTGTGAGATGGGCATCTATATAAATTAGATAAATAAATAACACTCTGAACCATAATATTAATCTAATATGATGGGCAAACTTAGCTCCATGTGTATGGTTTGGAGCATTGTGTGAACCCAAGCATTTGGTTTAACTTTAGTAGGGGATAGTTATGTTAAACAAGGGCTGCAAACCTTGGGTGGGTATTCACTGGAAGTAAGATATATTACCTTCTTTGTCTCCAACTAATAGCTGTCCGGATTTTTGCAGTCCAGATATGGCAGTTGCAGTCCTAACTAAAAGTGAGATAGTGTGTAGCATGAGCACAATCTAAGACAGAGGAATATGTTCTGAGACCCGAAGAAAAAACTGCTCTGAATGAAAGTTTCTCTTTCTACTTAAAACATTTTTTCATTGGGTGACTCTTGCTTTGCAGTGGTGGTTTCTAATGTTCAGATGACACATTTACCACAATTGATTTATCTTTTAGTCAACCTAGTACCCTGAAATTGCACAACACACAAAATTATAAACCAACTACGAACCAGCTGTTTTAAAATAAGATTAAATTAATATGTCAGTGATTAGTAGCCATAATGGGTGCTAAAATGAGGTTCCTTGGATTTTAAAAGTAATGTTTCTCCAGATGTATTGATTGCAGCATGTAGCTGGGGACAGGATATCAAATCTGATGCAGTAGGATTCTCAGGCAAAGAAATAAAAAGCAGACAAAGTGAACCCCTCACTTTATGGGGACTGCTCAATATGTTGTGGTTTCCCAGAAATTTTCTTAAGCAAGCTTGCAATTGACTGTAGAAATCACTGCTCTTTGGCATTGCATGCCAGGCACTTCTCTTAAAAATTAACCGCACTAAGGCAAAGGTTAGGCAGCATGTAGTGGCTTGTATGTTGTGTGTATCTGCTGTGTGACTTTATCTGCATGAGGTGGAATGTCTCCAGCATCATGTGAGCAGATTGCATGATTCAAACCTCTTAGAGCCTGTTGATTTCTGAGTCTGGGGAATTTGTACAATGGGAAGTAGCTTCCTTTTGCCAAAGGCACATTTTTTGCTGTCCTTTGTTCTTCCTCTTTTTGCATACTCCTTTTCAGCAAAAGACAGAGAGGGTCGCTCGAACAAGTGGGCTGCTGAGAAATAAATAAATGATTAATAAATAAAATGTTGGATGTCACAATGCAAAAATCTCCCCAATGGTATTTGTGTCAAGTGAAGAAATGTACATCAAGACATCACATTTTTTGTTATTTTTTTTTCATCACCTATGCACCTATCTAGGCATTCTTTAAATGATAAATTCAGCTACCCATGGTTGAACTCAGTGGGGGGAATTCAAATTTTTTTATGACTGGTTCTATGGGCGTGGCTTGGTGGGTGTGGCAGGGGAAGGTTACTGCAAAATCCCCATTCCCTCCCCACGCCACTAACCTGCTTTCCAGCTCTGTTCTACTTTGCAGGGCAACAAAAGAAAACCAGCCAGTCAGCTGGGACTCAGGAGGCAGAGAATAGATGGGGGCAGGGCCAGTCAGAGGTGGTGTTTGCCAGTTCTCCAAACTACTCAAATTTTCCGCTACCGGTTCTCCAGAACTGGTCAGAACCTGCTGAATACCACCTCTGGTTGAACTACTTGGTCAGTAGAAGCAGTAGCTGGGAAATCATTTGTATCCTACAATCCAAATCCTATGCCTGTCTTTCATGATGTAGATCAGGGGTCACCAACCTTTTGGACCTCAGGGCCCACCAAACTCATAATTTTAAATCCCAGGGACCACTAACTGGTTTTGTGGGCATGGCCAAATTTGTGGGCGTGGCTTGGTGATCATGTGACTGGCTGGGCATGGCTTGTATATAAATATCGAATTGTTTATAAGAAAAGAGCAACTTTTACCCCAAAGCAGGCAAAGCAGGCAGGCAGATTGAGTTGCTCACAGAATCACAGATTCATTCAGAGATCTATCTATCTCCCATCGGCTGACTCAGTCTGTCGCATAAAATTTGCTTGCCGTGAGTCTGCACTGAATAATAGAACCTTCAGTCCTAAGGGAGGTTCGGCTGTGCTTAAAAGCAGAGCTGAAGATCTAAAGATTAGCTGGAAAGTAAGAAATCAAACCATTCCCTGCTTCCTAGCTAATCTAAATCTCCCAGCACAGCAGAACAGCTGATAGTCAGAAAAATAGTTTGCTGGGTAAGGAGTGAATGGGTGGGGAGGGTTCCCACAGGCCATGTGTGTTGCGTCCGCGAAATGATGCCAGGAGTCGGTGACTTAGTGCAAAAGCTCTTTATTGGCAAGTTGGAACCGAACTGGCGAAAGGAAAAAAGCCCGCGGCTTTTATTCCTTTCGCCGCCGCGGCCGCGGCCAATGGCACCACTTTGAATCTCCCGCAGTCTGAATGGACCAATCGCGGGAGATTCTTAGCGAGCCAATCGGCGCAGCTCGCCTGACCAATCGGAGAGCCCCGCGTTTTGGCCAATCAAAGCGCGGGGATCTCGAGTATGTTAATGAAGGACAGACCACCCCTCCCCTCTTGGTTCAGTCCTTACGTTGCGTAGTCACGTAGGTAGGCGGGGCTCCGTCTGGGCCTACTTGACCTGCGCAACTCAGTTGTAGGCTGGATCCCGGCCGGTTCGATCGGGATCTCCGCTGCTCCTGCTGCCGTCGTGGGAACCGGCTGGTCGATCGGGCTGGTCCTTTCTCCGTAGCTCCCTCCTGGGCCTTCCGGGTTGGTTGAGCTACGGGTTTCGCCGCTCCCGCTCGGTCTTTCCGGGTCGGTCGAGCTGGTTTGGCTGTTCCTTCCTGGCGAGGGGTCGTGATGGCTGCTTTCCAGTGAGTACTGCTGGTTTATTTTTCTTTGGATTCGGTCCCCTGGGTATTCCCTCCCCCCTTGGTTTGCGTTGTGGGGGTTGGTTTCGCTTGTTTGTGCATCGGCGGTTTGTTGGTTTGTAGTTCTCGACCTAAGTTGGTCGATGTGGCGTTTCCACGCTCGTCCGTCTGCTGTTTGTAGCCGGTATGAGTGTGGGCCTGTTGCTTGTGTGATGACGGCTGGGATCCATAGAGGGTCTCCCGTCAGGTTCTTTGCGTATACGGGGTCCCCGGGTGCGAAGGTTCGGTGTTTGGTGCTTGAGTCTGGGGGCCTCTCCGGGTTATACGTGGGGTGTAACCTGTCGAGTGGGGACCTTAGCTTTCTGCCCATTAGTAGTTCGGCTGGGCTTTTATTGGTTGTGGTATTTGGGGTTATGTGTTGGGTGAAGAGTAGTTTGTTGATTTCCTCTTGGATCTCCCCGTGGTCTATTTTCCGGATGATCTTTTTAGTGAATTGGACCATCCGTTCCGCCCTACCGTTCGCCGCCGGGTGCGCCGGTGCTATCAGCGCGTGGCGGATGCCCCTTTCCGCTAGGAATTTTTCGAATTCCAGCGAGGTGAACTGGGGCCCGTTGTCGGAGACGACGACGTCTGGGAGGCCGTGTGTTGCAAAGAGTTTGCAGAGTTCCTTGATCACGGCCTCTGTGGTTGTCTTCATGTTGCTTACCTCCAGCCAGTTGGAGTAAGCGTCAACTGTTATGAGGAAGGTGTGTCCTTTTGTGGGCCCGGCGAAGTCTATATGGATCCTAGACCAAGGTCCCCTTGGGGTTTCCCACTCTAGGACGGGTGCTGTGGGTGGGCTTGGCCTAGTTTCCTGGCATCGTTGGCACCTAGTTACCCAGGCCTCTATTTGTTTGTCCATCCCTGGCCACCAAGCGTAACTTCTGGCCAGGGCTTTAGTCCTCACGATGCCAGGGTGCCCCTCGTGTAGCAATTCCAAAACCTTCCCCTGTAGCTTTTCCGGAATGACCACCCTGTCCCCTCATAGTATGCACTCTTTTAACAACGAGAGTTCCGTTTGGCAGTTTCGGAACGTTTTGATGGACTCGTCGTTGTCCCTTTCCGGCCACCCTTTCTCCACCGAATGCAACACCCGCGCCAGACGTTTGTCTTTATTAGTCTCTCAGGCAATGTCTGACGCGGTTATGGGCAGGTTGGGTAGAGTCTCTATGCTGAGGGTGGTCGTCGTGGGTGCTGGGTCGGTGTCGGGTTCCGGTAGCGGCGAGCGGCTTAAGGCGTCTGCATGGGAGATTGTCTTACCCGGTCTGTGTATGAGTTCGTAGTTGTAGGCTGCCAGGAACTCGGACCACCTTGTCATTCGGGGAGACAGAATGTTCAGGGTGGCCCGGTTTCCTGCAAGGATTCCCAGCAGTGGCTTGTGATCCGTTACGATGGTGAAAGTCCGGCCGTAGAGGTATTCGTGGAATCGTTTTACGGCGGCAACTATAGCTAGAGCCTCTTTGTCCAGTTGGCTATAGTTCTGCTCCGGTTTGGTGAGGGTCCTTGAAAAGAACGCGATGGGCGCTTCTTTTCTGTCGGGAAGGGTATGGCTGAGGACAGCGCCGACGCCGAAGGGTGATGCGTCGCATGTGACGGTCAGAGGTAGGGTCTCGTTGAATTGTATGAGGACGGCGTCGGAGGTGAGGAGGTCCTTCGTTCTTTGGAAGGCGGCTTGCTCCCATTTCCCCCAAGTCCAGGTCGCCGCCTTGTCCAGGAGCCTATGCAAGGGCTCCGCCGCCGTCGCCTTTTGGGGCAGGAAAACATTGTAAAAGTTAAGTAGCCCCAGGAATGCCTGTAGTTCCGTCTTTGATTTGGGAGTGGGGGCTTCTTTGATGGCCTTGATTTTTTTACTTGTGGGGTGAATGCCGTGCTGGTCTAGGAGGTAGCCCAGGAATTCTACTCGTTCCGTGCATAGCTGACATTTTTCCCTCTTAACTTTTAGTCCGGTCTCTTTAAATTTAGTTAGGACCTCCCTTAGTCGACCTTCTAGTTCAGCTTGGTTGGCTGCCGACACTAGGACGTCGTCGAAGTAAGGTACCACCCCCTTGATACCTTGCAATAGTCTTTCCATTAGGCTTTGGAATATGCCCGGTGCCACGCTGACTCCGAATTGGAGTCGGTTGCATTTGAATGCCCCCCGGTGGGTGATAATGGTCTGCGCTTCTGCCGTTTGCTCGTCGACCGGCAACTGTTGGTATGCCTGGGCGAGGTCGAGCTTGGCGAAAACCTTGCCCCCTCCCAGTGAGTGCAGTAGGTGTTGTACTACTGGGACGGGGTAGGCGCTTTGTTGCAGCGCGCCATTTAGGCTGGCCTTATAGTCCCCACAGATCCTCACCGACCCATCGGGCTTGATCGGGGTGACTATGGGGGTCTCCCACCGGGCGTGGTCTATGGGCTGCAGGACCCCTTGTTTGACGAGCTTGTCAATTTGCTCGTCTATCTTGGGTTTCAGTGCGAATGGCACCCGCCTTGGTTTTAGGCGTTTTGGGGGGACGTTAGGGTCTAGGTCGAAAGATATAAGGGGCCCTCGGTACTTGCCTAGGTTTCCGTCGAAGACCTCTTGGAACTCCCGGGCTAGTTGCTGCTCCCAGCTGACGTCGGTGACGTGGTCGACTCCCGTGAGGGCGATGTCGAGCGGGGCAAACCATTGCAGTCCCAGTAGGCTTGGGCGGTCGCGGTCGACGATCGTTAGGGGGAGTCGTTCGGTGCGCCCCTTATAAGTGATGTTGAAGCTTTTGGTGCCGACTACCGGGATGCGGTTTCCCTGGTAGTCCTTTACAATGAGTCTCTGGCTGTCTACGTTCCTCCTTTGGAGGGTAGGCACCAACCGCTTTATCTCATGCCATGCAATCATGGAGAGGTAGGACCCGGAGTCCACCTCATTTTGCATGGCTGGCCCTCGATGCATACCTCGACGTGAATCTTCCGGGCGTCGTTGGTGATGGCGTGGCCGATGGTGACCGTCTGGTGGGTCTCCTCTCTCCGCCGGTTGTCGCCGCCTCGCGAGGATCACCCGTTCCGGTCCCATCGGCTGTCCGAGGGGCG
Source organism: Hydrophis major (assembly GCA_033807585.1). Classification (NCBI taxonomy): domain Eukaryota; kingdom Metazoa; phylum Chordata; class Lepidosauria; order Squamata; family Elapidae; genus Hydrophis; species Hydrophis major. Next base: position 32,923,374 of record CM066328.1, read on the forward strand.
ATCTCTGGTCCGGGGTGGTGTGCTTTCTCTCCTCCGGTCGCTCTGGTCCCATCGTGCCGGGCTGCGATTTTTCTTCAGGCGGCAGACACGGGCGATGTGTCCCTTCTTGTCGCAATGCCGGCAGATCGATTCGAAGAACCAGCATTCCGACCTGGGGTGGTCGCCGCCACAGCCGGCACAGTTGGTCCTCAACTTACGACCTCGTCGGTTCCGTGGGTTGCGCCCTGCCTGTAGTCGATGGATATCCTCCTCGTCATCAGAAGTGTCCGATGCTGAGTGGAAATCGCCCTGGTGGGTGGTCGTCTCGGGTTTGGGCTCGGTCGACCTCGCCGGGTTGTTGTTTCCGCTGCGGTCCCCAGCGTTCGGTCTGCGCATGCAGTCGGCGGAAGTTCGGGTTGCTTCGGCGGCTGCGGCTGCGGTGAGGGTGTCTGCTAGACTGATGTTGCCCTTGGCCATCAGCCGGCTCTGGAGGACGGGGTCCCACAAACCGAGCACGATTCGGTCTCGCAGGGCATTGTTTAGGTTATCGAATTCGCAGAGCCCCCCTAAATGCTGCAGCTCGGCGACGAAGTCGCTGAAACTCTCACCCGACCTCTGGTCCCGCCGGTAAAACTCGTTGCGCCGGATCAGGATGGGTACCTCTGGAGCGTAGTGCCGCCGCAGTATGGGTTCAAGGACGTCCCAGTCCATCGCGGTGGCATCGACGGGTTTGGCCAGCGCTTTGGCCATCTGGAAGACCTCGGTCCCGCAGTGGGTCAAGAAGACGGCGCATTTCATTGGGCCGGAGGCGTCTTTCAGGCCGGTGCACTCGAGGTACATGCGGAATCGGTCGGCGAACGATTCCCAGTCCTCGGTGGCGGGGTTGAAGGGTGCGGGTGATGCGATCTTCGCCATCTCGGTGGTTCGTCTGGTTTCCGTCGGACACGTGGTTCGGTTCAGGGTCTGGATCCCACCTTCGTCGCCAGTGTTGCGTCCACGAAATGATGCCAGGAGTCGGTGACTTAGTGCAAAAGCTCTTTATTGGCAAGTTGGAACCGAACTGGCGAAAGGAAAAAAGCCCGCAGCTTTTATTCCTTTCGCCGCGGTGGCCGCGGCCAATGGCACCGCTTTGAATCTCCCGCGGTCTGAATGGACCAATCACGGGAGATTCTTAGTGAGCCAATCGGCGCGGCTCGCCTGACCAATCGGAGAGCCCCGCGTTTTGGCCAATCAAAGCGCGGGGATCTCGAGTATGTTAATGAAGGACAGAACAATGTGGGCAGCACAGCATTGTGTTTCTGTGCAGCCTGGTTTAATTGCTTTGGGGGAGGGGTGCTCTGGGGGTGAGATTTCTCTGCGGCCCACCAACATTTTCTCGTGGCCCACTAGTTGGCAACCGCTGATTTAGATCCTCTTTCTGCCACTAAGCCAATGACTTTTAAGTGGTGATGGTGGGGTAGACTGCAAAGAGAAATATGCAGTGGTAGTTTTGGAGGTGGGCAGTTTCTCCTGTGCCAGAGCTCTTGACACACCCTTCTTCCTGGTCTCCTCTCCCTGCTAAAATCTTACCCCCATGGCATCTTGACATTTTTTCACAAGGCCTTTGAAATGAGGTTCTTTTTTCCTGTTCTCTTTCTCTGCTATACATGTAGTGAGATAACCACACAAATGGGCAGGGAGGGGAGCAAGAATGCAAAGTTCTGAACCCTCAACTGGAAGAACCACTGACATGGAGAGGATGAAGCATTGTAAGGACAGTAACAAAGAGGGTGGACAAATTTATTTTCAGGAATCAGGAATACAAGTGGGTGTCTGGAAGTGCTCTCTGATTTCTAAACTTTCAAACTTCTAAAAGAATTTGCATTGGCAGTCAGAAAGGTAAAAGAGTTGGCAATGTCAGCCTTACTTTTTCCCTGTCATATTTCCGGTTTGAGGTCTCCTGACTATTTGCCCTCTACAAATGAGTCACTGTCTTGCTCAAACAATATCTAGAGTCAGGAAGTTTTTCTCATAAAGTGCAAACGTAAGAGAACGAACTCTGTAGATCAATAGAAAGTAGGAAAAGTAAATGACTCATGATCTGCTATAAACACATTATAATACTTGCTTCATAAAAGGGAAGACTATATATGTTCTGTCCCTAATTTACATACTCGAAATCCCCGCGCTTTGATTGGCTAAAGCGCGGGGATTTCTGATTGGCCAGGCGAGCCGCGCTGATTGGCCCGTTTGGAGTCTCCCGCGATTGGCTCACTCCAAGAGCGGGAGACTTGAATCACTGCCATTGGCCGCGGCCGCCGCAGCGAAAAGGATAAAAGCCGCGGGCTTTTTCCTTTTCGCCGGTTCGGTTCACAACTGTTTAATAAAGAGCTTGAAACGTAGTCACTGACTCCTGGCGTCTTTTGCGGACACGACACTGGCGACGAGGATGGGATCCCGACCCTGAACCGAACCCCGTGTCCAACAAGAGCCAGTTTCAGCACCGAAATGGCGAAAATCGCACCGCCCGCCCCCTTCAACCCCGCCACCGAGGACTGGGAATCGTTCTCAGACTGTTTCCGCATGTACCTCGAGTGCACCGGAATGAAGGACACCCCGAGCCCGCTAAAACGCGCCGTTTTCCTCACCCATTGCGGAACCGAGGTATTCCAGATGGCCAAAGCATTGGCCAAGCCAGCCGACGCAACCGCCATGGACTGGGACGTCCTCGAACCTTTACGCCCCCGAGGTCCCCATCCTGATCCGGCGCAACGAATTTTACCGGCGCGACCAGAAACCGGGCGAAAAACTGAGCGATTTCGTCGCCGAGCTGAGGCGCCTAGGTGGACTCTGCGAATTCGAAGGTCTGAACAGCCTCCTAAGAGACCGATTCGTACTTAGCCTATGGGACCCTGCACTCCAGAGCCGGCTTATGGCCAAGGGCGACATCAGCCTAGCAGACGCCCTCACCGCAGCCGCAGAAGCAACCCGCACTTCCGCTGACAGCATGCGAAAATCAGACGCGAAGGGCGGAATCAACAACCCGGCAAGGTCGACCGACCCAAAAAACGAAACAACCGCACACTACGGAGAATTCCAGTCTGCATCCAGCACGTCAGAAGACGAGGAGGACATACATCGCGTGCAGACGGGGCACGGCGACCAACGGAACTGAAGAGGTCGTAGGTTGAGGACCAACTGTGCTGGGTGCGGCGGCGACCACCCCAGATCAGAATGCCGATTTTTTGACTCTATCTGTAGGCATTGTGAAAGAAGGGGACACATCGCCCGGGTTTGCCGCCAAAAGAAGACTCGCAGTCCACCCAGATGGGACCAACACGACCGAAAAAAGGAAAGCCCCCCGCCCAGGACCAGAGATCACCAATCGGACGGCCGGTGGGACCGAATCCAACGACCCTCAAGAGGCGGCGACAGTCGGCGCAAGGAAGATACCCACCAGACGGTAACCATCGGCCACGCCATCTCCGACGGCGCCAGAAAGGTACACGTAGAAGTCCATATTGAAGGCCAACCATGCAAGATGGAGGTGGACTCTGGATCCTACCTCTCCATGATTGCATGGCACGAGATAAAACGACTAGTGCCCACCCTCCATAAGAGGAACATAAATGCCCAAAAAATCATTATAAAAGACTACCAGGGAAACCGCGTCCTGGTAGTGGGCACCAAGAACTTTAATGTAACTTATAAGGGCCGCACCGAACAACTCCCACTCACAATCGTCGATCGCGACCGCCCAAGCCTGCTGGGACTACAATGGTTCGCCCCACTCGACATCGCGCTGACAGGAGTCAACCACGTCACCGACGACAGCTGGGAACAGCGGCTAGCCCAGGAGTTCCGGGAGGTCTTCGACGGAAGCCTGGGCAAGTACCAGGGGCCCCTTATCTCATTTGACCTAGACCCTAGGGTTCCCCCCAAGCGGCTAAAACCTAGGAGGGTACCATTCGCCCTAAAACCTAAAATTGACGAGCAGATCGACAAGCTCGTCAAACAGGGGGTGTTGCAACCGATAGACCATGCCCGATGGGAGACCCCTATAGTGACCCCAGTCAAGCCAGACGGGTCCGTGAGAATTTGTGGGGACTATAAGGCCACCCTAAACAGCGCGTTGCAACAGAGTGCCTACCCCGTCCCAATCGTGCAACACCTACTGCACTCACTGGGAGGGGGCAAGGTCTTTGCCAAGCTCGATCTCGCCCAGGCATATCAGCAGTTGCCGGTCGATGAAAAAACAGCGGAAGCCCAGACCATCGTTACCCATCGGGGGGCCTTCAAGTGCAACCGACTCCAGTTCGGAGTCAGCGTGGCACCAGGCATCTTTCAGAGCCTGATGGAACATTTACTACAAGGCATCAAGGGGGTGGTGCCCTATTTTGATGACGTATTAGTGGCGGCGCCAAACGAAGCCGAATTAGAAAACCGACTCAGGGAGGTCTTAACAAAATTTAAAGTAACGGGACTAAAAGTAAAACGAGAAAAATGCCAACTATGCACAGAGCGAGTGGAATTCTTGGGCTACCTTCTAGACCGGCATGGCATTCACCCTACAATTAAAAAAGTGAAAGCCATCAAAGAAGCCCCCACCCCAAGGTCTAAAACGGAACTACAGGCTTTCTTAGGGTTGCTGAATTTTTATAATGTTTTCCTACCCCAAAAGGTTACGGCGGCGGAGCCTTTGCATAGGCTCCTGGATAAGGCAGCAACCTGGACTTGGGGGAGACGAGAGCAAGCCGCCTTCCAAAAAACCAAAGACCTTCTCACCTCCGATGCCGTCCTGATTCAATTCAGCGAAACCTTGCCCTTGGTTGTCACTTGCGACGCATCACCTTTCGGCGTCGGCGCTGTCCTCAGCCATACCCTCCCCGACAAAAGAGAAGCACCCATCGCTTTCTTTTCCAGGACTCTAACTAAACCGGAGCGGAACTATAGCCAGCTGGACAAAGAAGCTTTGGCTATAGTTGCCGCCGTTAAGCGATTCCACGAATACCTTTACGGCCGCCCGTTCACCATTGTGACAGATCATAAGCCGTTGCTGGGCATCCTCGCAGGAAACCGAGCCACCCCAAACATTTTATCACCCCGGATGACAAGGTGGTCCGAGTTCCTGGCAGCCTACAGCTACGAACTGTTACACAAGCCAGGTAAGAAAATTTCGCACGCGGACGCTTTAAGCCGCTCGCCGTTACCAGACTCTGATCCTGACCCAGCACCAACGACAAACACCCTTAACATCGAGAACCTGCCCAACCTACCCATTACCGCATCAGACATTGCCAGGGAAACTATTAAGGACAGGCGTCTGGCGTGAATTTTACATTGGGTGGAAAAAGGTTGGCCTGAAAGGGACAATGACGAATCCGTTAAGACATTCAGAAACCGCCAGACTGAACTCTCGCTGCTTAAGGGGTGTATTTTGTGGGGTGACAGGGTGGTCATCCCGGACAGGTTGCAAGGGAAGGTCTTAGAGATGCTGCATGAGGGGCATCCTGGCATCGTCAGAACTAAAGCCCTGGCCAGGAGTTACGCTTGGTGGCCAGGGATGGACAAGCAAATAGAGGCATGGGTAGCTAAGTGCCGACGATGCCAGGAGACCAGACCAAGCCCACACACAGCACCCATCCTGGAGTGGGAAACACCAAGGGGGCCCTGGTCCAGGATCCATTTAGACTTTGCCGGTCCCACGAATGGGCATACCTTTCTAATAACAGTTGACGCTTACTCCAACTGGTTGGAGGTAAGCGACATGAAATCCACTACCACGGAGGCCGTTATCAAAGAACTTTGCAAACTCTTTTCCACACACGGCCTCCCAGACGTCGTCGTCTCCGGCAACGGGCCCCAGTTTACTTCCCTCGACTTCGAGAGATTCCTGGCGGAGAGGGGCATCCGCCACGCATTAACAGCACCGGCGCATCCGGCGGCGAACGGTAGGGCGGAACGGATGGTACAATTTACCAAAAAAACCATCCGGAAAATGGACCACGGGGAGATCAACGACAAAATAAATAAACTCCTCTTTATACAACACATCACCCCGAACACCACTACCAACAAAAGCCCAGCCGAGTTACTAATGGGTAGGAAGCTGAGGTCCCCGCTCGACCGGTTGCACCCAACATACAACCCGGAGCGGCCCCCAGACTCAAGTTCAAAATACCGAACATTTGCCCCCGGCGACTTAGTGTACGCGAAAAACCTGACGGGGGACCCCCTATGGATCCCAGCCGTCATCACCCAAATCACAGGCCCACGGTCGTACCGGCTCCAAACCACCGATGGGCGAGCCTGGAAACGGCACATTGACCAGCTCAGGTCATGAACAGCAACAGACCTCAAACCCCAAAACACGAACCAAGGAGGGAGGGAATACCCGAATAAACAAACGCAAGAAAAAATAAACCAGCAGTACTTACCGGAACGCAGCCATTGCGATCCCCCACCGGAGAAGAACCACCTGGCCAGCTCAACCGACTCGGAGAAACCAAGCGGGAGTGGTGAAACCCGTAGCTCAACCAACCCGGAAGGCCCAGGTGGGAGCCACGGAGAAAGAACCGGCCCGATCACCCAGCCGGTTCGCACAGAAGAGGGAGCAGCCAAAAACATGACCGCTCCGGCCGACATCCAGCTTGCAACTGAGTTGCGCAGGTCAAGTAGGACTAGACGGAGCCCCGCCTACCTACATGACTACGCAACGTGATGGACTATACCAAGAGGGGTGTTCTGTCCCTAATTTACATACTCGAAATCCCCGCGCTTTGATTGGCTAAAGCGCGGGGATTTCTGATTGGCCAGGCGAGCCGCGCTGATTGGCCCGTTTGGAGTCTCCCGCGATTGGCTCACTCCAAGAGCGGGAGACTTGAATCGCTGCCATTGGCCGCGGCCACCGCAGCGAAAAGGATAAAAGCCGCGGGCTTTTTCCTTTTCGCCGGTTCGGTTCACAACTGTTTAATAAAGAGCTTGAAACGTAGTCACTGACTCCTGGCGTCTTTTGCGGACACGACAATATAAGAAGCATATGATTTGCAAGGTTTTCTTTAAGTTAGGTAGTGGAACAAAATATATAGTAAACTTATTCAAAAGAGCTTATGGTATGATCATAAAGCAATCTAAGGACTGTACAATAGCAGATTTATAATTTCAGACAGACTCAGAAGAAGAAACAAAAGTATTGGTGGAAATCAAACAAAAATCCTGCTTCAAGGCCGATTAAAGACAGTCCAAGTGGAGAAATCAACTAGATTTTGGCAATTAAAACTTCCACCATGTTTCTTGGGAAGAAAGATAGCACAAAATGTCAGCAGATACTCTACAGCATATCCTCTTTGATATTGCAATAATTCTTCCATTCTCAACATATTCTGCATTATGGTGGGTCAATTCTTCTCCTTTTGACAGAGAAACGATTTATAAAAGCCATTACATTGGAAAATTAATTTTCTGGTTTTCATTTGCCATAATGTTGTTTTCACCAGGCAGCTACTGTATCTGAAACAAAACTGTTTATGGTATCCTAAGTGAAAGTAGTAACACAAGAAAATGCTGTTCTTTTTCTCAACCTCTCCCATGTTTTTTTTCCGGTGATTTCCATGCTTATACATGACCTTTTCATGCTAGAGTCAGATGAGCTGTTTCAAGTAAAACACAGATAAACCAAGAAACAAAACATCTCACACTGTTTTACTTATATATTTATTTATCAAATTTATGTGCCCACTGATCTCATGGGAGGTAACACTGGGTGGCATATAACAATCCAGTGAAAACAGTAAATAAATGAAATAATGATTACTTAAAACCATGATATAACAATTAGAAAAAATAATTAGAAAATCATCAAGTGTAGGTTAATACAGCATGAAACAACCTCATTATAATTTGCTAATAGTTGCATCAAGCTGTTAAGGGCAAAGAAAGGGAGAAAGTGCTACACATGGGTACCATTTAATAAAGTGTGATTATAGATTATAAAAAAAAGATTTTGAGACTCTAGAAAGAGTGCAGAGAAGAGCAACCAAGATGATTAGGGGACTGAAGGCTAAAACATACAATGAATGGTTGCAGGAATTGAGCGTTGTTAATCTAGTAAAGAGAAGGACCGGGGAGACATAGATAGATAGAATTCTTTATTGGCCAAGTGTGATTGGACACACAAGGAATTTGTCTTGGTGCAAATACTCTCAGTATACATAAAAGAAAAGATACATTCATCAAGAATCAAGAACCATAGGTACAACACTTAATGTTTAGTCTTAGGGTACAATAAGCAGTTAAATCATACTAGGAAACAATTAATATAAATCATAAGGATACAAGCGACGAAGTTACAGTCATACAGTCACAAGTGGGAGGGGATGGGTGATAAGGAGTGATGAGAAGATTAAGAGTAATAGTAGTGCAGACTTTGTAAATAGTTGAACAATGTTGAGGGAATTATTTGTTTAGCAGAGTGATGGCTTTCGGGGGAAAACTGTTCTTGTGTCTAATTGTTCTAGTGTGCAGTGTTCCAATATTTGAGGGGCTGCCACAGAAAGCAAGCGGTCAAGCTATTTTCCAAGGCACCTGAAGGCCAGACAAGGAATAATGGATGGAAACTAATCAAGGAGACATTCAACCTGGAAATGAGAAATTTTCTGACAATGAGAACAATTAACCAATGGAACAGTTTCCCTTCGGAAGTTATGGGAGCTTCATCGTTGAGTGCTTTTAAGAAGAAACTGGACTACCATCTGTCAGAAATTGTGTAGGGTCTGCTTGGGGGGTTGGATTATTAAATGACCTATAAGGTCCCTTCCAACTCTGTTAATCTGTTATGAAAGTAGATGGTCCATAAAACTGTGCAATCCTCTGACTGCTTTTTCAGAAGCAAGTCTCATTATATCCAGTGAGCTTTCTAGTAAACTATAGTAAGACCAATATGTATATGTTTTTTAAAATACATCATTATTTGTTTCAAAATAACTAATGTTTTTTCTCATCTCATTTTAGAGCAGTAATTTCTGCTTTCCTGTAATTTGGTTCATACTGTCTTAGCTGTTGCTTATCTTAACAAAAGAGGAGACCACTGTACCCCCCCTCCCACACTGTACCATTCCCTAAAGCAGTCTACAAGGTTACGATGTTTGATGGTATTGAAGATCATCAATTAAAAAGTCCTAGAATGGGAATTTCTGGTCTCCACACAGATCACTGAGATTCATTATGCTGTGTTCAAAGACTAGCAGCAGTCCTCCCTCCGGTCCACCGCCAACACGGGAGTGCCGATCGCTCCCATTGGTTGATGCCATTTGACAGCCGGCTATAAAAGGGAGCTGTCAAACGGCATCAGCTGTCGCTGCCAGCTGGCTGTCAGATAGCCTCGGCAGCCGCGGCAACCCTTTATTCACTAGAATAAAGTTGTTAGCCTTTAGCCTGGCTCCATCTCCCTTTGTAACCGCCGCTCCACAACACTGGCGACGAGGGCGGGATACAGCTAAGACGACCAGGCAGGAAATCGAGCCAAAGTCACAACAAGAAAGAGCCTAAGCCTCTACGAGCTGATCGAGTCACCACCACTGACGCTCTCCAAAGAGCGCGAAATTTAAAAGCCCTCTCAGCTGAGGAGCCGAACGCCGCTGACAGGCGCAGCCAGAAACGCTTTTCTAAAAGCGAAAACTCTATTTTTTCCTCAGCTGAGGAAACCAACGCTGCCACTCTAATGGCCTCTAATCCGACATTCCCGCACTTCCAACTGGGGGCAGAAACATGGGAATCATATATGAATAGCTTTGAATGTTTTTTAAATGCCATTGATCTAACTGAAGCCACGGATCTAAGGAAAAGCGCCTATTTTTTAAGTTTCTGTGGGGCCACAGTTTTTGACACAGCCTCTGCGCTAGTGTTCCCACATTCTATAAAGGTTATTCCCTGGGATGAGTTGAGAGAAATCTTGTCAAATCACTACTCTCCCAGACCCTCTAAGATAGCCAGGAGACTGGCTTTTAGAAGAAGAACTCAGGCTGAAGGGGAGACTGTGAGTCAGTACATGGCAGCATTGAGATCTGCTGCCATACACTGCGGTTTTAGGGACTACCTTGAGGACATGCTGCTCGATCAAATTGTGGGAGGAGTAAGGGACCTAAATCTGCAAAGGCAGTTACTGGCTAAAAAAGACTTAACCCTAGCCTCAGCTATTGAGGAAGCTCAGGCTGCTGAATTGTCAGAATTATCAGCAGCTGAAATTCAGGGGAACACCCCTAAGCAAGGGCAGGCTACAGTCTACTATGATGAGGTCTCCCAAGAAGTGGAAGAAGAACCTCTGGAGGTAAACCGCCTCACGCGTCCAAGACCCCCCCCCCAGGGCCTCCTAGGAAATGCAACAATCAGACAGCCAAACAGCAAACCCCTTGTATAAGCTGTGGGGGCAACCACCATAGATCAACCTGCAGGTTCAGAAACGTTATCTGTCTGAACTGCCAGAAGAGAGGGCACATAGCCAGGGTTTGCCAAGCTGAGCAGGCCTCCATACAAAGACCTCAAGTTTCTGCCTCCTACCAAAGGCAAGTGGAACATTGTTACACTTGTTACTACGCGAACAACACTACCTCTAGGCCTAGCAAATTAAGCATTTCTCTTTTTATAGAAGGTAAGCCCTGCCGAATGGAAGTAGACACCGGGTCAACCCTCTCCATCATTTCGTGGGCCTCCCTGAAGAAGTTGCTGCCTTCGCTCTCAAAAAAGAAGCTTACCAACTGCCACCTGACTCTTCGGGACTACCAGGGGAAGACCATCCCAGTCCTGGGTAAGGGAAAATTCCTCATTCAATTCCAAAACTTTAGGGGCCACTTGCCACTGGTGGTTGTAGATGGTGCCCTTCCTAGCTTGCTAGGATTAGATTGGTTTCCTGCCCTAGGCCTCAATGTTACAGGAATTCACTCTGTGGAAAATTCTGATGTAGATGCCCTTTTTAAGGACTACTCTGATGTTTTCAGCAGTGAACTAGGCTGTTATTCAGGCACCCCCATATCTTTCGATGTGGGTCCACAAGCCACCCCAATTCGTTTGAAACCTCGGAGGGTACCTTTCACCATTAGGCCTAAGTTAAATGCTGAATTAGATAAACTTATCAAACAGGGGGTGCTAGAACAGGTAGACTTCGCCAAGTGGGAAACCCCCATAGTCACCCCTTTAAAAAAAGATGGCAGCGTGAGAATTTGCGCTGACTATAAGACGTCCCTCAACCGTTTCCTACAAATTAGCGCATACCCAGTACCTGTAATCAGAATCAGAATCAGAATACCTTTATTGTCACTATCCACGTGTACAATTTGCATCATACGCATACACAGTGAAATTAAGCGACTCGTCCTTCAGTGCAACATACACACCAGAAATATACATAAAATCTCTAAAAAAAATTATGATAAAAGACTTTTGAGCCAGGCATAATTTTTGCAAAGTTAGACATGTCCCAGGCATACCAGCAATTTCCCGTTGACCAACACACTGCTGACCTACAAACTATAGTTACTCACAGGGGCACATTTAGATGTAAACGTTTGCAATTTGGAGTTAGCGTAGCCCCTGGCATTTTCCAATCACTCATGGAAAGAATCCTCCAGGGCGTACCTGGGGTGGTTCCATACTTCGATGACATTTTAGTTTCTGCCACCAACAAAACACAACTTTTACTCAGAGTGAGATCTGTCCTTGACAGGTTCAGGCTAAACGGGCTTAAATTGAAAAAAAACAAATGCACCATTGCCACCAAACAGGTAGACTTCCTGGGTTATCGAATTGATGCATCTGGAATTCACCCCATAGAGAGTAAAGTTAGGGCTATTCACGAGGCACCCACTCCCTCTAACAAAACTGAATTGCAGGCCTTTTTGGGACTCCTTAATTTTTATGCTTCCTTTTTGCCTCACAAAGCCTCCGTAGCTGAACCCCTACATAGGCTCCTAGATAAGAAAGCCCCATGGCAATGGGGACAAAGGGAAGCCAATGCTTTCCAAGCAGTGAAGTCTCTCTTAACTTCAAACTCTGTGTTAGTTCAGTTTAACCCAAACCTGCCCCTAGTGTTAGCCTCTGATGCCTCACCCTTTGGTATAGGAGCAGTATTGAGCCATAGGCTCTCAAATGGATCAGAGGCACCCATTGCCTATTTTTCAAGAACTTTCTCTGCTGCAGAGAGAGACTATAGTCAGATCGATAAGGAGGCCTTGGCAGCTGTAGCCGCTGTAAAAATATTCCATTAGTTCCTTTATGGCCATAGTTTTGAACTTGTAACAGATCACAAACCTCTATTAGGACTGCTAGCTGGGGATAAGCAAACCCCACAGGTGTTATCCCCAAGAATGACCAGATGGACTCTATTTCTGGCCGCCTACTCTTACACACTGGTACATCGCCCGGGGAAGACCTTGTGCCATGCTGATGCCCTCAGCAGATGCCCCCTGCCATCACCAGTCGAGGACCCAGCTCCCATCCATGCAATCTTCGACTGCAATGAACTTAACCTACCAGTCTCAGCTGGGGATATTGCTGCACACGCCAAGAGAGACCGTGTTATTTCCCAAGTCCTGGACTGGGTAGGGAGGGGGTGGCCTGACATTCAGTTCGCCCCTGAATTCATGCCATTTAAGACCCGCAGGCAGGAGCTTTCTTCACTACAGGGCTATCTGTTATGGGGGACAAGGGTGGTCATACCACCCACCTTGCAAGAACCAGTTTTAAGGGCACTGCACGAGGGTCACCCTGGCGTCGTAAGGATGAAGGCCTTGGCCCGCAGCTATGTCTGGTGGCCAGGATTAGATGCCCGGATTGCCAACTGGGTTAACACGTGCCAGCCCTGCCAGGCAACAAGAGCAGCCCCTCCAGCAGCTGCCCCAACCAAATGGGAAGATTCGGGGGCTCCTTGGGCCAGGCTGCATGTAGACCTGGCTGGTCCCATACAAGGGAGGACATTCCTGGTGGTTGTAGATTCGTTCTCCAAATGGACTGAAGTAGTCTTGTTACCCTCCACCACAACGCTGGCTGTCACGAGGGCCTTGACCAGACTGTTTGCTACTCATGGACTTCCTGACACATTAGTTTCAGATAATGGCCCCCAATTCAGTTCTAATGAGTTTGCCATCTTCACAGCTAATCTGGGCATCAGACACACTCTCACAGCCCCCTTTCACCCAGCAAGTAATGGAATGGCAGAAAGGGCTGTCAGGTCTGCCAAGGAAGTTCTGGCCAAGCTGGGCCAGGCAGACTGGCACGCCAAACTGTCAACTTACCTACTCACACAACATGCCACCCTGTGCCCTTCCACCAACAAGTCCCCTGCTGAACTGTTAATGGGCAGGTGACTTAGGACCACCCTGAACAGGTTGCACCCCCACTACGCTCCCAGCACGCCACTAACCTCTGACAGCCATGCCAGGGAATTCACCCTGCAAGACCAGGTGTACGCCAGGAGCTATGCGGGGCACCCCTTATGGCTGCCAGGGCAGATAGTCTTTGTTGCAGGATCCAGATCATATAGAGTCCTTCTGGAAGATGGCCGGATTTGGAGAAGGCATGTAGACCAGCTGAGGAGGCGTTGGAACAAGACTGCCACCGAAATCCCGGTCTACCCGCTGCCAGACGACCCAGTCTACTCACCACCAGCCAACCCGCCGAAGGATCCGGTCTACCTGCCGCCCGAAAACGCAACCAGCCAACTGCCGCGGGAAGACTCACCCGAGCAGTCACCAGACAGCAGTCCAGGGATGGCCAGCGACCCTCTGCAGGTTCCAGTCACCGCCCTGGAGGAACAAGACGCACCAGCCGCCGACAAGCCTCAGGAACTTCGGAGATCGGGCCGCGAGCGAAAGTGGCCATCATGGCTACAGGACTACGCATGCTCGTGGCCAGGGGGAAGGAGTGCTGTGTTCAAAGACTAGCAGCGGTCCTCCCTCCAGTCCGCCGCCAACACGGGAGCGCCCATCGCTCCCATTGGTTGATGCCGTTTGACAGCTGGCTATAAAAGGGAGCTGTCAAATGGCATCAGCTGTCGCCGCCAGCTGGCTGTCAGATAGCCTCGGCAGCCGTGGCGACCCTTTATTCGCAAGAATAAAGTTGTTAGCCTTTAGCCTGGCTCCGTTTCCCTTTGTAACCGCCGCTCCACAACACATTAACAGGTGTTATTTGTTGGCAGGGGGTTGGACGAATCTAGTGAATAACAGTTCAACATTTCATGTGATTCCACTGACTGACATCTTATACAGTCAGGTTATTCTTCCTGATGTCTATCTAGCCTGAACTACTCCTTAGAGTTCTAAGCCATTGATTCTGATTCTGCTCAGGCACAATATAGACATCCACTCTCTATTCTGTGTGGCATTCCTTCAAATTCTATCACACTTCTCCTCAGGTGCCTTCTGTCTAGGCTAAGCATTTCCAGATTCTTTAAAAGTTTCCCACAGAACTTATTTTCAGACACAATATTTTTAGAATAGAGTAACAGAGTTGGAAATGACCTTGGAGGTCTTCTAGTCCAGCCCTGTCCAGTCAGGAAACCCTACAACACTTCAGACAAATGGTTATCCAACACCTTTTTAAAAACTTCCAGTGTTGGAGCATTTACAACTTCTGGAGGCAAGTTTTCCCACTGATTAATTGTTCTAACTGTCAGGAAATTTCTCCTTAGATCTTAATGGTGTTTCAATTAATCCCAATTTGTCATTTTCCTTTTTGAATTGTAATGTCCATAATTGGACATAAAATTTCAAATGGTATTCAAAAAAGGCAGAGTAGATTTAAATAATTAATTTCTATGATCAGGACTCTGCTCCTGAGTGTTTAGATACCTTAAGATAGTATTTGTTTTTTTAGCAACTTGATCATACTGCTTGTTATGAACTAATAAAAGTGCTTAAATAAAGTTTAACAAACCTTAAAGAAAAAGCAGGGTTCTAATCCTGCACTTCTGATTGGCCAATAATAGCGATATCAGATTGGTCCGTTCTGGAGAATCTGATTGGCTGTTAACGAGCCACTCTCATTGGTTCAAGGGTTTAACACTTCCATATTCTCATTGGTTAATAGGTCAGCAGCCTGCCCTATAAAAGGGCTGCTGTTGCCCTAGGGTTTTCCTCTGTTCAGGATGATTAATAAAGAGTTGAAGTTCACTGTTCACTGCCTCGTCTCCGTTCCTTGCACCCATGTGCATAACTTAACACTGCTAGCTCATGTTTAACTTGTGGTTGACAAGAACAAACAGATTCTTTTCACGTGTCCTACTCGCAAGGCAGGTCTTGCAATCCTAGACCGATGTCTTTTATATTTCCTACCTAGGTGCAGTTGTTTATGTTTTTCCTTGTCAAAATAGATCCTGTTTTTGACATACTCTCAAGCCTAGCTAGATTTTATTTAACCTCCTCATCTTTAGATTACACTAGCCACCACTTACAGTTTTGTGTCATCCACAAAATTCATAATTTTCTTATCTAAGTCATTGATAAAATGGTGAACAGCACAAAATTCAGGACAGGGCCCTGTGGCACTCCATTTAATTACTTCCTAAAAGATAAGTAACCACATTCTGTAGGTGCAATCATTCAGCCAATTGCAAATACATCTTAAATAATATTATTTAAGCCATATTTTATCAGGAGGAGTTCTGTTGAAAGCTTTACTAAGGTCGAAGTGCACTAAACTAATCTGTCAAAGGGAATATGGTTAGTTTAGCATGATCTGCTTTGCAACAACTAATGCTGGCTCTTCTCAATGGTAGAGTGCCTTTCCACAAACATGTTGCTTGGAAATCTCTTTGAAGACTTGTTCCACGTAAGTGTTATAAAGCTGACAGATCTGTAGTTTCCCAGATCTTCTATCTTCCCAATCTTGAAGATGGAAAAATTTCCCTTTTCTGAGTCCTTGACAGTTTTTTAGGAGTTCTCCAAGATTATTAAGAATGATTTTGAGATCATCCCTGCTAGTTCCTTTAGTAACTTGTGATTTAATTCATTTTAACTCAGAGATCTGATTTCAGTTAAATACAGTAAATGAAATGCCCATTTTCTTCCTCTTTGTTCAATTCAGTCTTGACTCTTATAGTTGACTTAGCAATATTTTCAAAAGTTGCTTGCCATGGCCTTCTTCCTAGAGCTGGAAGGGAGCAACTGGCTGTCACTCAGCTGGTTTTCATGCCCAAGGCAGGGCTAGAATTCACAGAGATCCAGAATTCATTAGCTCTCCTGGCTTCTAGATCTGTGCCTTTCACTACTTTATCAAACTGGCTCTCTAATTATGTCTTATCTTCTCCTTTTTTGCCCTAAGTTACAGTTCTCTCCCCCCACCCACAATGCTTTAGAATTACTAGTTAGGTCTTCATTTATCTACCGAGAGAAAACAGATGCAAAAATAGGAGTTAAGAAGGTCTGTTTCTGATCATTGTTCATTACCAAGTCACAATGTTTTCCTCTAGTTTGTTTTTTAAGAAGCAAGCTTTAAAGGAATGCAGGGGTAGGATTCAAATTTTTTAACAACCATTTCTGTGTGTGTGGCTTAGTTGGTGGACATGGCTTGGTGGTCATGTGACTGGCTGGGTGTGGCCAACTCAACATCACTCACATCGAGGCATGCATCTCCTCGCCTGGCCTCTCATGACTGTGGGGATGCTGCAACAGTTGTAAGTGTGAAAAATGGTCATAAGTCACTTTTTTCAGTGCCATTGTAACTTTGAATGGTCACTCCACACAAGCAAAGTACCAGCAAAGGAGGGGAAAAAACTTCCAGAGATGTTCCTGAGACAGGAAGTCTAGTCCTGCCAAGAATGTAATAAGGGTTAACAGAGAGGCAGTTTCTGTAAGCAACACCAGAATGTTTCCTTCCTGCCTTCCTTACAGGATTAGGCCAGTAATTTCTTCTAACAACCGGTTCTCTGAACTGCTTAGAATGTTAACAACCGGTTCTATAGAGAATAGGTACAAACCTGTAGAATTCCACCCCTGGTATTTATCATTCAGATAGCACCAAGAACTAAGCTCCAAGATTTGGTTAGCTTAAGGCATTGTATGTAGTCATCTTCAGTGTGAAGGTCTATGCATTCAATTTTTGGTAAAATGTCTGAACCGCATAGCATAACATCTGCCTTCCCATGTTTGATTAATCTAAAAAACAATGAAAATAATAATGTAGAGCAGGGGTCTCCAACCTTGGCTCCTGGAAGCCTGGCGGACTTCAACTCCCAGAATTCCACAGCCAGCTGGCTGTGGAACTCTGGGAGTTGAAGTCCGCCAGGCTTCCAGGAGCCAAGGTTGGAGACCCCTGATGTAGAGCCTGCTTCCTGATGGCCAGGGTAACTTTTTAATAAATAATAACTCCAACTTGATAAACATACCATTTGAAATATACTACTGTTCTTACATTTTTCAAAATGTAAGGATACAGTACATTTCCTTTGATTGATAAAAAGCACCATGAATTCATGTAAATAATGTAACTTGTAACCATAACACATAAGTTTTGATGTCCCTATGTCAGAAATAGTTTAAACAGACTATCATTTCTAGTGACATTGTTATTCTGGCATAATATCATTGATGGTGCTACAGATTAAGTTTTGCTATAATCTTGTTTCCTTGGAGTTTCATGGACAAGAACAAAAGAACTATGATTATAATTCATATAAGTTTTTACTGTTGCTTGAGCAACTAATTAATAGATCTTACTTTAATCCAAAGTAAGAAAGAAATGACAATGTCATATGACATTGATTCAAAGGAAAAACTGAATAGTCCAGTAATTAATCCTTGAATCAGAAGCTGTAGTTTTCTTCCGAAGAGATAGTTCAGGCCTGTTTAGATGTGTAGACCCTTTAAATGCTGCCCTTGTTTTATTTAAAAGACTAAAAGCAACTTTGTTTGAAGGATGGACATATTTTGTACAGGACTGCAAGTCAGTTGGTGACTGAGGCTGCAGCCTTTTGAACCACCAAATAAGAACTTATGTCACAATGTTTATTTGTTACTAAATGCTTATCCTTCAAAATAAAAGTTTTCACAATGGTGCAACATTTACAATTATAAATTAGACATTTAAACAAAAAAGGATAACTTAAATATTGCTACTCAGAGAATATTAAATATCAAAGTAAAATAAACAAGGTGTCATTGCAATGTAACAGATAGAATTCATAAATTACGTTAAGTGTAGCTGCCAGATTTTCCTGTAAAAAGGCTGATGGCCATTATTCAGGTGACTTGCTTTGACTTACAACCATTATTTTAGTGACCATTTGAAGTTACAACAGTACTGAAAAAAATGACTTATGACTATTTTTCACACTTACAATCATTGCAGCATCTCCATGGTCATATGATCAAAATCTGGATTCTTGGCAACTGGCTTCATATTTATGACAATTGCAGTGTCCAGGGTTATGTTATTACCTTTTGTGGCCTTCTGACAAGCAAAATCAATGGGGATACATTATAAAATGTTTATAATACATTATAAAAATACTAAGCTATAAACAAATGTGACTTAGAAACCACAATGATGATTTGGGTTCATACAATATTCAGATATAGCTTAGTGCAATGGGTTCGTCTAACTTTTAAAATTATGTGAAAATAACACTATTTTTGCCTGACTGGCATTTCACAATATAATCAAATAGATATAGGACCATCACTCATTATATAACATAATATGATATAATCTTATATATAGATATTGAAAAACTACACACTAGAATATTCTTTGTTTGAATCTCTTGGAAGAAAATAATAGATGCATTGAGCAGCCATATAGAGATAATATCTACTAACTTTATAGAAGTAATTTTCAATAAGATAATATGTGTAAATTGAACAGAAAACCTGGTGTACCTCTATTTGTGAACAAGAAAGAAAATGAAAATAAATATGAGTTATACACTTATATACTGTTTTATATAAATATGGTAGAAATATTTTAACTCTTTAACAGGGATTTTATTTGCACAGTGTATTCAGAATCTGGAGATAGGTAAGGGCAGAATCTGGAGGCAGAAGGGGACTGACAAAATTTGCAGGAGGGGTTAAGTATTTGAAAATCTGGCTGGAAAGTGGCTACAGAAAGAATAGGCAATATGGTTTAAGACAGACTGTGTGGGTGGTAGAGAAGGTGGTAATGTAATGTAAGATAGATGTGCCAGTGGGGAGGATTGGGGGCAGAAAAATAAAAAGCAGTAGAAAGTGTTACAGAAATGGACAAGAGTACATATGATGGGAAGTGTAGAGAAGGTTGCTCTATATTATTTTATAGGAACCATTTATTGTATATTATAATAAGTTTTGTTTATAAGAGTGAAGTATGCCTAATTAAAAGGGGATTGTCTTGATTGTCTTTAAATTTTTAAAAAGATGTAAATCATTATGTTACTATAAAGGAAGAACAATCTGTGTTGTACTATATTGTGGATTAAAAACTTTAGTAAAACAGAATATAGTATAAGCATTTGTCTAATTGTCTTTCATGAAAACTGTAAGTTCATGTTGTGAAATTCAAGAAGAGAGGTAGTTCTAGCCCCATTTATAGTATCTCCATGTCTGCTTTTTTGTCCCACTTAGGCTTCCAATACTATAGCAAGCAATTTTATTTATACATGAATCGCTAAAGATTAGATTTTCATTACTTCTGAGCAGATTAATTCACAGTAGCAAAAACAACCTAGACTCTGTTTGCAGTAAGATTGGTATTTTCTGTTCTTGTTTGAGAAAATACCATCATTTTGAGTTTTCCTTTCCCCCAGAGTAAGTTTCCTTATTTGACATAACCCAGATCTGAGGCTCTTAATCAGCTTTTCTCAGAAATCTTCCACGTTATCTGGCAGTGATGGGAGTTGTAGTCCAACACACCTGAGGAGACAAAAGGAAAAAGTGATAGAGTCAGAATATGTGAGTCAGTAGCTCATTGATTTTTCTGAACCAATAGTTTGTTGCTGTTGGAAAGAAAGCATTTGTCAAGTAACATGTCAAGACATGTTTTTTAAATGTTTTCTAGAGAAGCATGTTTCTAAAAAACCAAATCTTTACTACTACTACTACTACTACTATTATTATTATTATTATTATTATTATTATTATTATTATTATTATTATTATTATTATTATTATTTTAATGCTGCTCATCTCCCCGACAATGTGACTCTGAGCAAAATAGTACTCTGTGCTAGATAAACTGGATCATCTTAATCTATACCATATTGGCATGAAAAAAAACTTTTATCATTTGTCGGAAGATTCCTATTCAAATATTTATTAATATTTCATATTTCTAAACAGCCTATCTCCCTTAGAGGGGGACTCTGAGTGTTATACAATAAAATAGGATAATAGTGAAGCTCAACAAAGTTACTAGCACTGTTCTGTCCTTAATTAGCATTCTTGAGATCCCCGCGCTTTTTTTATAAAGGGCACACCGAAAGGCTTCCCCTGACAATCATCGACCGCGACCGCCCAAGCCTACTGGGACTGCAATGGTTCGCCCCGCTCGACATCGCCCTCATGGGAGTTGACCACATCACCGACGACAGCTGGGAGCAACAACTGGCCCGGGAATTCCAAGAGGTCTTCGACGGAAACCTAGGCAAGTACCGAGGGCCCCTTATATCATTCAGCCTAGACCCAAACATTTCCCCAAAACGCCTGAAACCAAGGCGGGTGCCATTCGCACTTAAACCCAAGATAGACGAGCAAATTGACAAGCTCATCAAGCAAGGGGACCTACAGCCAATAGACCACGCCCGGTGGGAGACCCCCATAGTCACCCCGATCAAGCCCGATGGGTCGGTGAGGATCTGTGGGGACTATAAGGCCACCCTAAATGGCGCGCTGCAACAAAGCGCCTACTCCGTCCCAGTAGTGCAACACCTACTGCACTCACTGGGAGGGGGCAAGGTTTTCGCCAAGCTCGACCTCGCCCAGGCATACCAACAGTTGCCAGTCGATGAGCAAACGGCAGAAGCGCAAACCATAGTCACCCACCGGGGAGCATTTAAATGCAACCGACTCCAATTCGGAGTCAGCGTGGCACCGGGAATATTCCAAAGCCTAATGGAAAGACTATTGCAAGGCATCAAAGGGGTGGTACCTTACTTCGACGACGTCCTAGTGTCGGCAACCAACCAAGCCGAACTGGAGGGTCGCCTAAGGGAGGTCCTAACCAAATTCAAAGAGACCGGGCTCAAAGTAAAGAGGGAGAAATGCCAATTATACACGGAACGGGTTGAATTCCTAGGATACCTCCTAGACCGCCACGGCATTCACCCCACAAACCAAAAAATCAAGGCCATCAAAGAAGCCCCCACACCCAAGTCGAAGACGGAACTACAGGCATTCCTGGGGCTACTTAACTTTTACAACGTTTTCCTGCCCCAAAAGGCGACGGTGGCGGAGCCCTTGCATAGGCTCCTGGACAAGGCGGCGAGCAAGCCGCCTTCCAAAGAACAAAGGACCTCCTCACCTCGGACGCCGTCCTTATACAGTATAATGAGACCCTACCTCTGGCCGTCACATGCGACGCATCACCCTTCGGCATCGGCGCTGTCCTCAGCCAAACCCTCCCCGACGGAAAAGAAGCGCCCATCGCGTTCTTTTCAAGGACCCTCACCAAACCGGAGCGGAACTATAGCCAGCTGGACAAAGAGGCTCTGGCTATAGTTGCCGCCGTAAAAAGATTCCACGAGTACCTCTACGGCCGGACATTCACCATCATAACTGACCACAAGCCGCTGCTGGGAATCCTTGGAGGAAACCGGGCCACCCCGAACATTCTGTCTCCCCGAATGACAAGGTGGTCCGAGTTCCTGGCAGCCTACAACTACGGACTCATACACAGACCGGGTAAGACGATCTCCCATGCAGACGCCTTAAGCCGCTCGCTGCCACCGGAACCTGACACCGACCCAGCACCCACGACGACCACCCTCAGCATAGAGACTCTACCCAACCTGCCCATAACCGCGTCAGACATTGCCCGAGAGACTAATAAAGACAAACGTCTGGCGCGGGTGTTGCATTGGGTAGAGAAAGGGTGGCCGGAAAGAGACAACGACGAGTCCGTCAAAACATTCCGAAACCGGCAAACGGAACGCTCGTTATTAAAAGGGTGCATACTATGGGGGGATAGGGTGGTCATTCCAGAAAAACTACGAGGGAAGGTTCTGGAACTACTACACGAGGGGCACCCTGGCATCGTTAGGACTAAAGCCCTGGCCAGAAGTTACGCTTGGTGGCCAGGGATGGACAAACAAATTGAGACCTGGGTAGCAAGGTGCCAACGATGCCAGGAAACTAGGCCAAGCCCACCCACAGCACCCGTCCTAGAGTGGGAAACCCCAAGGGGACCTTGGTCTAGGATCCATATAGACTTCGCCGGGCCCACAAAAGGACACACCTTCCTTATAACAGTAGACGCTTACTCCAACTGGCTGGAGGTAAGCAACATGAAAACAACAATCACGGAGGCCGTGATCAAGGAACTCTGCAAACTGTTTGCAACGCACGGCCTCCCAGACGTCGTCGTTTCCGACGACGGGCCCCAATTCACCTCGCTGGAATTCGAAAAATTCCTAGCGGAAAGGGGCATCCGCCACGCGCTGACAGCACTGGCGCACCCGGCAGCGAATGGTAGGGCGGAACGGATGGTGCAATTCACTAAGAAAACCATCCGGAAAATAGACCACGGGGAGATCCAGGAGAAAATAAACAAACTGCTCTTCACCCAACACATAACCCCAAATACCACAACGAATAAGAGCCCAGCCGAACTATTAATGGGGAGGAAATTAAGGTCCCCACTCGACAGGTTACACCCCACATATAACCCAGAGAAGCCCCCAGACTCAAACAGCAAACACCGAACTTTCGCACCAGGCGACCCCGTATATGCAAGAAACCTGACGGGAGACCCACTATGGGTACCGGCTGTCATCACACAAATAACAGGCCCACACTCGTACCGGCTACAAACAGCAGACGGACGAGCCTGGAAACGCCACATCGACCAACTAAGGTCGAGGACTATCAACCAAGAGACCACCGACGCACAAACAAGCGAAACCGACCCCCACAACACAAACCAAGGGGGGAGGGAATACCCAGGGGACCAAAACCAAAGAAGAATAAACCAGCCATACTTACCGGAAAGCAGCCAGCACGACCCCTCGCCAGGAAGAGACAGCCAGGCCAGCTCGACCGACCCGGGGAGACCGAGCGGGAGCGGCGAAACCCGCAGCTCAACCAACCCGGGAGGCCCAGGAGGGAGCTACGGAGAGCGGCCCGGCCCGACCGACCAGCCGGTTCCCACGACGGCATCAGGAGCAACAGAGATCCCGACCGAACTGGCCGGGATCCAACCTATGACTGAGCTGCGCAGGTCCAGTAGGCTCAGACGGAGCCCCGCCTATCTACGTGACTACGTGACGTAAGGACTAAACCAAGAGGGAAGGGGTGTTCTGTCCTTAATTAGCATTCTTGAGATCCCCGCGCTTTGATTGGCCAAAGCGCGGGGCACTCTGATTGGTCAGGCGAGCCGCGCCGATTGGCTCGCTAAGAATCTCCCGCGATTGGTCAATTCGAATCGCGGGAGATTCAAAGTGGTGCCATTGGCCGCGGCCGCCGCGGCTAAATAATAAAAGCCGCGAACCTTTTGCAAAGCACCAGTTCGGTTCCTACTTTAATAAAAGAGCATGATTTGAAGTCACCGACTCCTGGCATCATTTTCAAGGACACGACAAGCACATTGAATTGTAGTCTGGTTTTCCACAACATATCAAGCCAGCTGTACAGTTTGATTGCCTTCTTGTTAATGTTTGTTATATGAACCTCTTCTATCATGCTTTCTAAAAACAGCTAAATAAACAATAATTTATGTGATCAATATCAATATAGTTGTATAGGAATATCATACCAAGTGATCAATAACTTATTGAATCTATAGGTGAAACTCAAAAAATTAGAATATTGTGCAAAAGTTCATTTATTTCACTAATGCAACTTAAAAGGTGAAACTAATATATGAGATAGACTCATTACATGTAAAGCAAGATAGTTCAAGCCATGTTTTGTCATAATTGTGATAATTATGGCTTACAGCTCATGAAAACCCCAAATCCACAATCTCAGAAAATTAGAATATTACATGCAATCAATAAAACAAGGATTGTACATAGAACAATATCAGACCTCTGAAGCATGCATATGTACTCAGTACTTGGTTTGGGCACCTTTTGCAGCAATTACTGCCTCAATGCGACGTGGCATGGAAGCTATCAGCCTGTGGCACTGCTGAGGTGTTATGGAAGACCAGGATGCTTCAATAGCGGCCTTCAGCTTTTCTGCATTGTTCGGTCTCATGTCTCTCTCATCTTTCTCTTGGCAATGCCCCATAGATTCTTTATGGGGTTCAGATCAGGTGAGTTTGCTGGCCAATCAAGCACAGTAATCCCATGGTCATTGAACCAGGTTTTGGTGCTTTTGGCAGTCTGGGCAGGTGCCAAGTCCTGCTGGAAAATGAGGTCGGCATCCCATAAAGCTCGTCTGCGGAAGGAAGCATGAAGTGCTCCAAAATCTTCTGGTAGACGGCTGCGTTGACCCTGGACTTAATGAAACACAGTGGACCAACCCCAGCAGATGAGATGGCTCCCCAAATCAACACAGACTGTGGAAACTTCACACTGGACTTCAAGCATCTTTCAGTGTGTGCCTCTCCATTCTTCCTCCACACTCTGGGTCCTTGGTTTCCAAATGAGATGCAAAAGTGGCTCTCATCAGGAAAGAGGACAGGTCTGTTTTTCTTTAACCCAGTAAGACACTTCTGATGTTTGTTGTTCAGGAGCGGTTTGACAAGAGGAATACAACATTTGAAGCCCATGTCCAGAATCCATCTGTGTGTGGTGACTCTTGATGCACTGACTCCAGCCTCAGTCTACTCCTTGTGAAAGTCCCCAACACTTTTGAATGGCCTTTTCATGACAATCCTCTCCAGGCTGGGGTCATCCCTGCTGCTTGTGCACCTTTTTCTTCAACACTTCCACATAACTTTCTATTAATGTGCTTTGATGCAGCACTTTGGGAACATCCAACTTCTTTTGCAATTACTTTTTGAGGCTTTCCCTCCTTATGGAGGGTGTCAATGATGGTTTTCTGCACAACTGTCAGGTCAGCAGTCTTTCCCATGATTGTGATTCCTACTAAACCAGAATTGAGAGACCATTTAAAGGCTCAGGAAACCTTTGCAGGTGTTACGGCTTAATTAGCTGATTAGAGTGGAATACTTTGAGCCTAGAATATTGAACCTTTTCACAATATTCTAATTTTCTGAGATTGTGGATTTGGGGTTTTCATGAGCTGTAAGCCATAATCATCTCAATTATGATACATTATGGCTTGAATTCTCTTGCTTTGCATGTAATGAGTCTATCTCATATATTAGTTTTATCTTTTAAGCTGCATTACTGAAATAAATGAACTTTTGCACGATATTCTAATTTTTCGAGTTTCACCTGTATATGTTGGTATCAATGTGGGTTTTTGGAGAGAGGTGATCATTTTTTCTTATGCCATAGAAGAGATTTGGGACATAATGCCCCAAACATATCGGTACAACACTTAATGTGCAATGTAATATTTGTTTGTCAATTTTAAGAGGACATTTTTAAATGGAACCTAATGACATGCTATGCCAAGTTGTACTTGTCTACAGAGTGATCCATGCCCTGCCATTATGTATTATATAAACCTATAGACAGGGAAAAGTTTTACAGGTGGTAAATGGTTGTTTAATCTCTAGCATACACAATTAAAAGAATCAAGTAGCAAGTAATAGTAACAAATTCCTCTTATGACATATAAATATGATATAGTTTTCCTGAAAGCCATCATTCTGCTAAATAAATAATTCCCTCAACACTGTTCAACTATTTCAAAATCTGCACTACTATTACTGTTAATCTTCTCATCATTCCTTATCACCCATCCCTCCCACTTGTGATTGTATGACTGTAACTTTGTCTCTTGTATCCTTACGGTATATATTGACTGTTTCGTAGTATGATTTGATTGCTTATTGTACCCTATGATTATCATTAAATGTTGTACCTTATGATTCTTGATGAATGTATCTTTTATGTATACTGTGAGTATTTGCACCAAGACAAATTCCTTGTGTGGCCAATCACACTTGGCCAATAAAGAATTCTATTCTACTAGATTCTATTCTAAAGATACACCTGGGAACAGATGGACAAGTATGTTAGATTTACTCATTGTATTATGATATATTGTTTAGGAACTTTAGCCAATTATGCCTATTTTTTTCTGGGAATATATATCCACATTAATTTATTTATATTTGAAATTATGCTCTACTAAATTTGGTGAGTGTGATTAGCAATCAACTAATCAGAATAGAGCTGGAAGGGACCTTCCAGGTTTTCTAGTCCAACCCACTACTCAAGCAGGAGACCCTATACCATTTCAGACAAGTGACTGTCCAGTCTCTTAAAAACCTCCAGTGATGAAGCATATTTATTAGAAGGAAAATCACTACTGTTCTGAAATATAACCCCTTGCTCACTTTTTTATGTAGAACAAGTGCCTATTTTTAAATGGTTGGAAAGTGTGACAAAAGCTTGTACCATTAATTGAGGAACATTTCAACAGAACTTGGGGTAGTGTGGAACAATTAATTCCCTTTTTGATAGTTGGTTAGGAATATATTTGTGCACTTTGTAATTTACTATTTTTTCCTTTAGTTAATATTATTTTTTTACATTGTTTTAATCATATCCTGCAATCTAGCTAGAGCAGCACTTTCCAAACCTTGTTAAAAACCTGAGTTTCTTCCTTGGGTAATAACATGATTCACTACCTAATCACAATAGGGACATTTGAAAAAGGACTTTCTGATAAGCAGTTTTGGTTATGAAGGATAAAGCTTGGAAAGCACTGAGCTAGATTCCCTTCCCACCTTTGATAGGATTTAGTAAACTACATTTAATCTCATTTGTCATATGAACGGAGCCTTTGTGATTGATTTATAATATGGACGATTTATTGAGTTGAATCAATCAATAACATTGTTTGGGTAAACACAGTCTCTTAGAAACATGTCTTGGTTTTACATCAATTTGTGTTTGTTACCCATTTTTTGAAATGTTGCCTGTAATATTGCTGTTACATGGCCTTTTTCTATATGCAATCTAGACTGCATTTTAAAGGTGGAATGCAGCTGCAGTTCCACTTTTCACCCAAGATAAGCACACTTGTGGCGAAGGTGGTCAGTGAGTATGACATATACCAGGAGTGTGTGATCATAATACAATGTGCTCTTTGGGTGGGAGCAGGAGAACTGAGTGTTGAGGCTTTCCAACTGCGTTTTGTTTTGTTTTGTTTATCAATAAAGTAAATACGTCTCAAGGGTGCTTTTTCAAGAGGCAACTGTTTTTTCTTTGAAGACGTTTCCCTTCTCATCCACGAAGCTTCTTAAGCTGTTTTTCTTTGCAGGCGTTTCACTTCTCATCCAAGAAGCTTCTTCAGGTGTGACGTCTGCAAAGAAAAAGCAGAAAGTCCAGTGGCCTCTTGAAAAAAAAAAAAGTCACTTTTGGGACAACCATGACCTGAATGACTGATAACTTCCATAGACAATAAAGCAAATAAAC
Organism: Hydrophis major; assembly: GCA_033807585.1. NCBI lineage: Eukaryota > Metazoa > Chordata > Lepidosauria > Squamata > Elapidae > Hydrophis > Hydrophis major. Next base: position 32,951,011 of record CM066328.1, read on the forward strand.
ACAAAAAGCAGCTCCGAAGCGGACCAGGCTATTCTCCTTCGCTCCCTTATTTATCCTAACATCACGTGAAGCCGGAGACGCGCAGCGCCCTCCCAAAGAGGGCTCAGCCGAGCGGGGTTGTGAGGGGGGCCGGGCCGCCAGGAGGCTTCTCATTGGGGCAGAGAGCGCTCGTGATGAGAAGGCGAGGCCGAGGCCGGCAGGTTTCGGCTCCTCCTGTCAGGCCTTCCTCTTCTTTTCCGCTCTGCCGCCCCCTTCAGCCAGCACCACTTCACTCGCGAAGCGCCTCTGATCCGCTCGGAGAGGAATTCCCCGCCTCCTGCACTTCGTTGGCTTCTTTCCTTCGTCTTTTGCAGGCCGCTGAAGTCCTCCGTCCTGTGAGAGGCTGTTTGGGCCAGCCCAAAGCTGGCCTCCGCCGTCACCATGGAGCCTTGCCCGACGACGGATGGCTCCTGCGAGAAGAAAAGGTAAGGAGGAGACGATCCTTTGCCCTTCACTGACGGTCGCGGCCTGGGAGCCTTTTCCGGAATCGGACTGCTTGCCGTTGTTATAAGGGTCCAGGAGGCGCAAAGAGGCTCCCCCCCATCCCCACCCCCACTCCTCATTTTTCTTTAAACAATGTAATTCGGTGTGTGGAGTTTCAGGAAGGAGGGAGCGGCTATGTTACGAAGAACCTTTCCTTCCCCGAAATTCCGGATGATGGATATTGTAGTTCTGCCGCGGGGTTGCCAAAAACTCCCGCCTTCTACCCAGTTTTAACCTGATCTTCTTGTTCGAGATGTTGTGTCTCCTTTTTAAAAAATGGATAGACGTGGTAGTTGAAAGACGGAGTGAACTTGGAAGATCTCTCTTTTCCAGGGGTTTATTTAATTATCCCTCCATGACCTGTTTTTCGTGCCCATCTTTTGTTCGTAGCGACACCCCCTTCTTTGCTTCTAAACTACCATTTTTCTTCCTAATTTCCGTACATAGCTTTCGTCTATCCACATTTGTCTTCATCTTCCCTCCCCCCACATGTCCTCTTATGCCCTTCCCTCCTCCCCTCTTCTTCCTTTTTTATTAAGAGGATGTTTTCACTTTTATTTCTTCTCCCCCAATTGTCCACGTCGCCATTTTGTGCTAGGGGGTGGGGGTGGGGTGAGCATGTGAATGTGAGAACCTGAAAGAGAGAGAGAGAGAGAGAGAAATCAGTGCCCAAGATTTGATAGCAGATTTTCTTAGCTTGCTAAATATGCAACTTTTTTTGGCAAGATAATTGCTAATGTACCACATGGAGTCTCCACATTTAAGGGTTTTTTTGGATGTGTGTGTGTGTGTTCCTGTTTAGATTAAGACAAAACCCAAAAAATAGATCTGGTATTTCAAAAGAATCAGGAAACGTAATGATGGTTTTAATATAATGATTGTCTGGTTTTTAGGAGCCATCTACAGGAGTTGTGTTAGTGTATCTTGACTGTTTGTACATGGAAATGAAAAGGATGGTCTATCTTGGCTGGTTATGATTTGGAAAGAACAGCACTTTGCCTGTGTACATTTTCAAATTCTTTGTAAGCAGACAATAAGAGATATCAATTAGAAAGGCAGGTAGAATAACTGTTAATAATAGAGATGGATATATGTTATCTTCAGTGAGAGAATCAATGATACTTTTAAGATTTTCAGATTCTTTCAGTGCCAGGACAGATTACCCTGTATTTTTTAGCAAAATGACACCGAAAAGGGCAAGGTTGGCAGAAGTTGTTCTAAGTCCCCAAATTGTGCTTCTACCTGAAACTTCCTGACATAATTTCAACTTGAGTTCCCTCCTAGCTACTCCTGCCAAAATATGGTTGCTACACTTCAGTGAATTATTAGCAGTATTATTATTTTTTCGTTTGTGGTAAGGTTTGCTTTCACTCATTTGTTTTTGGAAGTTGCAGGTCCTTGGATGGTCTATTTTCTATTTCACTAAGTCCAAAACCTTTATGTATGGTTAAGTTTATAAATTGTCTCAATCAGAATGCCATTTTACTACGTTGTTCATTAAACCAGTTTAAAATATAATTGCTTTTTATGTGGTATTTTATGTGGTGAACAAAAGGCTCAAAGCAGTGATAGATATTAGTGATCTGTGAGGATCCTAGTTTTTGAACTGAACTAGTTCATTAATGTGAAGTATCCCTACTAATGTTTCTGGGTATGCACTATTTATGAATATAGAGGGAATATTGTATTTGGTAAGAATATGCATAATTAAAGTATCATTGATTGTAATTGTGCATAGAATATAAAGTTTTCATCACCTCATAGCTGAAAGAGCTTTTACAGAATATGTAAACAATAGGATGAACACTCTGTACTATGTTAAAACAGAGTGTTTTAACATCACAGGGCTCCTTGATATGATTAGATTAGCTGATAGAGCTGATGTGACATATAAAGGTTTGGATATCTCCACCTCTAACATCTGTCTCATTTTTTGTAATAGTAGGACAGTCTTCATCTTGAGAAACATTTAAGTTGTATGAAAAAAGTAATTATCCACGAAGTTTCAAGCCTTCTCTTGAGTTTTAGTATGAATACTTAGCAGTTGTAACTAAATATGTAGCACGAGCAAACAGCTTCCATAAATCCTTTCTCTACCCCTAAGTTATAAAGCAATTAAAAATTCTTCAAAGGGGACTGGATTGCTACATACATTTATAGACCTTGAGTAGAAAACAGGTGGACTTTATTACATCACATTAAATGTGATTTTTTTTAACCATTTATGATTTAAAAATTTCAATATATTTTATATTATATTTTTAAGAGTTTGGTGAAAGTGGCTTGCAAAGATTACTGGTTTGTCTTTATTTTGTTTTATCTGTCTTTCAAAACTTGAATAAAATCTGTATTTTTATCTTTCTACATTGTACATATTTTATGTATTTATCATCTCTTTACTCACCTGATATCCCAAGAAGTCTTCTAAATGACAATAGAATTTTGTAGAGCTGTACGATTAATAGGTAACAGGTTTTTCCTCTCACCCCCTACTTCACCTACATCAGTTCTAAATTACAAAGAAACGTGATGGAACTTCTTTCTGCTTTGCAGAGATTATATTGTACCATATTTGTAACTGTAGTTTATATAAAACCTCTTTTGATTCTCCCAATTTAATTCTGATTCAAACAATACCCCATTGCTTTCATTAACCCAAGTCTTTTTGGTTGAAAAATAAAGGTTTAAAATCAAAGATGAAGGGAGCTTTGCGCAGAAATGTTTGATAATATTAAGAAGCGCATGGGGTGGTGGTGGTGGTTTGATAGTGGTTTAGTTTGCTTTCTGCCCGAAACTAGTATTTCTCTACACCAATCTTTATGCTATTTAATATTTCTTGCTTGGAATTTGGGAATTATTCATTAAAAGAAAAGGAAAACATCACTTTTTTGCAACCTCAGAATATGTTGAATTCTGGCTTGCCATTCTGCTATTCTCTTATTCTTGGGAATGTAAAAAGTCTGGTAACTTTATGTAGCTGTTAAAATGATCTTTCCTTTTTTCTAACAATTGTCTTCTTTAGTCTTGAATAGGTCTCTTGAATAGGATAGCAAAATACAGTTCAGGCCCCTATTGTTTTGTTTAAACTTACAGTAACAGACTAATGGGGATCGTGATAGAACTTTGTGAATTCAAAACTGTCTGTGGAAGATTTGCTACTCAGCTCAGTCTTACATTGTTTAAAGATCAGTCTACTGAATTCAGAGAGGTTTTTTAAATTGCTTTTGCTTACAAATCAGAATACAAGACTAATAGAAAACTGTTTTTAAAGATATTATTCCATATCTAATTATCTGCCTTTCTATTATGTCAATAAAGAGCACGTTCATTAATAAAGAATAAATTCAGAGGTTTAATTCCATATAAATATAAGCATGAAATTACTTTTGTAATCTTGAAATGTTAAAATAAAAATTGAAAAATATATTGGAATATGTGGTATATAATTGGCTTTATTTTTAGGATCTTTTAAGACAGTTAAGAAGTGAAACTTTAATGGCATTCTAACAGCATAATATTTAGATCACCATTTAGTTTATGCTTTTATTGGACATGATATAATACGACACTTCGTTAACCATAGCTAACTAATTTGGAACAAGTTTTAAGAATGGATACTTTGTTCACCAATTTGTGCATAAGCCATAGTGTGTAACTTTGAGGATTTTTATTAACTAATAGGAATATTCAGTTTTATAGCTGTTAAATTAGAATGCTTTTATGCTAGCAACTGAACTGATCTGTACTAGTTGTGAGATTGGGCCATCATTGCGAATCTAAACACTTACACTGAGAATGCATCAAAAATGTGAACTTATATAATAAAGTTTTTAACCTTAACTGTATTGAAGATGTCCTTTCCAGAAATAGGATAGTTCACATAAACTAAAAGATAGTAGACAATTAGAATAGAATAGAATAGAATAGAATAGAATAGAATAGAATAGAATAGAATAGAATAGAATAGAATTCTTTATTGGCCAAGTGTGATTGGACACACAAGGAATTTGTCTTGGTGTAAATACTGTCAGTATACATAAAAGAAAAGATAAATTCATTAAGAATCAAGAATCATAACATATAATACTTAATGATAGTCATAGGGTACAATCAGTAATCAAATCATACCAGGAAACAATCAATATAAATCGTAAGGATACAAGCGATAAAGTTACAGTCCTGGGAGGGGATGGGTGATAAGGAGTGATGAGAAGGTTAATAGTAATAGTAGTGCAGACTTTGTAATAGTTGAACAGTGTTGAGGGAATTATTTGTTTAGCAGAGTGATGGCTTTTGGGAAAAATCTGTTCTTGTGTCTAGTTGTTCTGGTGTGCAGTGCTCTATAGTGTTGTTTTGAGGGAAGGAATTGAAACAGTTTATGTCAGGGATGTGAGGGGTCTGTAAATATTTTCACAGCCCTCTTTTTGACTCGTACAGTATACAGGTCCTCGATTGAAGGCAGGTGGGTAGTAATTGTTTTTTCTGCAGTCCTAATTATCTGAAGTCTGTGTCTGTCCTGTTGGGTTGCAGAACCAAACCAGATAGTTATAGAGGTGCAGATGATAGACTCAATAATTCCTCTATAAAACTATCAGCAGCTCCTTGTATCCATAGATCTTACAGAATCTTAGAACTGTGATAAATCTGGAAGTGACCCTATACTGCAAGTTCATTCTTCCAACATGACCTTATTCAGAATGAGAAATTCAAGTACTATTTAAACTATGGCCATCTTTTCAAATTCAGATTATTTACCTACAGCAGCTATTACATTATTTAAGTGTTAACTTAGTTTAAATTGACCTCTTTTGATTACAATATTATAGAAAAATACTGTTGGATGTCTTCAACACACCAGAACTTCAGGCAGATATTAAACAGCTAACCAGGAGACAAGAGGGTACTTTGAGTATTCAAAGTACACAGCATTCAATTTGTTAGTTGTCCTGGCTTGTTTAAATTTAATGAAGTAAATAAATATGAACTTGCTTAGCGACTGTTTGAAGTTATGATGAATCCTACAAAAGCTACTTACAACTCAATTTTGACGTTGTGGTAACAATAGCACTTAGACTTACTATATATACTGCTTCACAACACTTTGCAACCTTCTGTAAGCAGTTTCCAGAGTCAGCATATTGCCCCCAACAATCTGGGTCATTTTACTGACCTCGGAAAGATGGGCGGCTGAGTCAACCTTGAGCCTGTGAGAATCGAACTGATCTCAGTTGAATTAGCCTGAATACTGCATTCTTGAAGTCACATGATCACATTTGGGCACTTAACAACTGGCTCATCTTTGTGGACATTGCAGTGTCCCACAGTCACAATTTTTTACTTGTGTTAAGCCTGGGTTCCCCAACCAGGGTTAGGGAGACAAGCTAAACAGAATGTGCAGCGTTAGTCAGATAGGCACACAGATAAATGAGTGAGATAAGCTTGTATGTTTATTAACATACAGTAAAAATAACAGATACGCTTGTGCTATCAAAAATATAGTTTATTCCATTATGAGTTCATAGCATAGTCAAAATAACAGTCCAATAGTCATGTATCATTTAGTCAGTCCATTCAGGGATATTCAGTTAGCAAAGTCCGTGCAGAATATCCTATGTCAGTTCACTTACAAATCAGTCCTTTGTTTCTCTCCCGTTCGAGCAATGCAGTCTTGATTCCAAGCAGTAATCAGGGATCATCAAAGCCAGAGAGAGAGCAAGCTGTCGTCTTGCTTCTTTTAAAGTGCTTTCACAACCACTCCCTTAATTACTTTCCCATAGTTAAAGTTGCAGACAACTTTACATATAAACTATGCTAACATATTATTATTTACCTAAACCAGTTAGGGTAAACAATGTTATCCCTAACAACTTGTTTCAATTTGCTTAATTCAATTTTATGTATTTTGCTTTCTGGCAAAAATACCTATTAGGTAAATTGGATTCACTTAAGAACAGTGCTCATTTAACACTGCTGCTGCCAAAACAAAAAACAAAAAACAAATCAGGTCCGGACACATGATGCCTTGACTTTGACCACAATGGCTTCTGGGCTCAATTATGGTCTCAAGTCAAAGACTACCTGTATGAACCTTTCAAATACTATTCCTTGAGACACGTCTCACAAATAAGAATAGAATCATTACATAACTCCAGCCCCTAAGGAACACAGCTGTGTCAGGATAAATGGTATGAAAAGATGCTGTCTCTTTTCCAGTAAAGTCAATCTGTTATGGCGACAAATAATTATGTCCATAGCAAAGCAGAAGCCCACATAGAAATGGATGTAAGAAAATATTTTCTCTAAGAATCTTTGCTTCGAATGCTGAAGAATCTTTATTCTCTTCATCACATTGCCTAAGAGAAAAAAATATTTTCCATTGGAAATATGCATAATAAAATTCTGTGGACCAATTATGGCAATATTCTAAGTACCACTTTTGGATGTTCACATCACTGACACTTTAACAACAACATATTCATATGTATGTAACAAAATGTTCATAATTCAGTGGATATATTTATTTATTTATTTATCCATAGCTAGCTGAATTAGCCATTGTTGTAGAACATGCCCTCATAAACGTCTTGCTCATGCTGTTAGACTGCAAAAAACTAAAACTGATCTCATATAATTGCCATACTGGGTACGTCATTTAGAATTGCATTTAGATAAGTTTATCATATTGGGTCCCTTAAGAGAAAACAGCATTTCCTAGAATAGATGCCATATACAGCTCAGTAAAGCTTTAGAGTATAGAATCTGATCAGTTAAACAAGGAAACATCCTATACATCCTGGACAGTTAGTGTCCATACCGAGGTCAAGACTTGAAAGGAACACTAGATGTAATTGTTGACAAATCCCTAGAACTTCCAATTGGAAATCAATTGGATTTCATGTTTCTCCAAAAGGACACTACTAATGTTTGGTCTGCAATCAACCAGACCAGACTTTTCTCTGTGCTAGTGGAAACTGCACTTAAACAGAGGGTTCAACCATATGACCTGGGTGGGTAACTGATTACAGAAAAAATAAATTTGGATACCAATTTGGATATGAGGAAATGAACTAGAAATATCTTTTAAATTGCATTTTTTTTTCAGGATAAGTTTTTGGGAAAATCATATAATTTTGTTGTGTTAGATTTATAGCTACAGAAAAAAATAATTGATTGCAAAAAGTATTCACTAAATTTATGAAAGTAGGAAAGTGTTTTTGTATTAGCCAATGGACTGGTTGTCTGAACTATTCATTTTAAAGCATTCTCCTGTAGTACTGTGAAGTAACCATGAAGAATGCATTTGCCTACAATAATTGAAACTTTCGATTACATAACTTCCATTATCATCAGATTGCTTTGTCCCTGTGGTTGACCTCAGTGAGGCTGTTTTGGAACAAATGTTTTTAGGATCCAAACCTAAATGTACATTCATACAGCAAAAATCCACAGCAATCCGTTTGATTCTTATTTATGTGTGGTATGCCTCAACTCTCATTGGTTATTTTAGAAACCATGACTTATTTGATTCTAGTATAGTGTTATGATAAAAACAAAACTCAGTGCGATATATAAACCTACCCAATCAGAATAACAATAATAGAAATAATTCCATGTGCCAGTTTAAATATTTTCAGAAAAGTCAAAGAAGACACTACAGATTGTCTGCACCCAATGTTTCCGCACATCTGCCTTCTTTCCGTTGGACATTGGTTTTGTTTGGGAGGGAAGGGTGCTGTATAGCATTTAATGCATAAATGTGGAACATTTCCAATGAGCATGGAGCAGCCTGTCTAAAATCCAAATATGAAGAATTTTCAATTCAAAAATTTTAATAAAAGTTTGGGAGGCTTCCATAGTATAATTTGCTTACTTCAGTTCCAGTCTATGAATACAAATAGTCCTTGACTTAGCACCACAATTGAGTCCAAAATTTCTGTTGCTAAGTGAGATATTTGTTGATTGTGTTTTGTTTCATTTTATGATCTTTTTTGCCACAGTTAAGTGAATCACTGCAGTTGCTAAGTTAGTAACATACTTATTAAATGAATTTGGATTCCCTATTGACTTTGCTTGTCAGTAGGTCACAAAAGAGAATTACATGACACTACATTTGTCATAAATATGAGTCAATTGCCAAGTGTCTGAATTTTGGTCATGTGATTATGGCAATGCTGCATCGATCATGGAAAAACAATCATGAATCACTTTTTTTCAGTGCCATTGTAACTTTGAACAGTCACTAAATGGATTGTTGTAAGTCGAGGACTACTGCTAACCACCCTGAATGATTGAATGAGTTGGGTGGCCATATTTATTTGGCATATGGTATCTACAGAGGTCATGCATTGTAGTCCAATTGCTACCTTTCTAGTTTGGACTGCGAGGGATATGATATCCAGTTGGGTTGTTGTGTGTATAGGTTTTTAGCCACTGTATTAAGACAGAATATTGCCCGGGTTATACCATCATGGAGACTATGTATATTTATTAAGAAAATATACATTTTCTTAATAAATAACAGGAAAAAGGTAATTCTCTTTCTGCCTGACAAGTTCAGTAAGGTATAGTTTGGGCATTTACAAGCTCAGGGGCCCAATATATTTGTAATGTTTTGTATTTCACAGTAGACATCTTACAATTATCAGCTTGCCTAAAAAAAAAAAGGCACAATAAAGCAGAATATCACATTGTAAACATAGAGTATAATATATATTCCATATAGTATAGCAATGAACTTATTCAGCAGGCAAGTAGTAATTTTCTTTTAAGTTGTAAGCAGATTTTAATATCTGAACATTGTTTCACCAATTTTTCTTCAGCTCCACTTTCTCTTGCCTTCAATTAGCTTTAGCCATTGACAGCAAAAATGTTTTCTTGGCAAATGTTTCTTTAAATATAAAAGGCTTGGAGGAATTTTTTAAAAAGATACAATGTCACTCAAGACTATATGTAATGAACTGTTCCCACCTTGTCTCCAGCTTGGGATAAGCACAGGCTCTTCTGTTCTGAATTCAGAAGACTTAGAACAGTTTGGATAATTATAATAATTATTGTACCATTAAAGGAGATTAGTGTAGAATTTACTACAAGATAAACTAATAGACATTGATTTGAATGATCAAATTGGAGTTAAAGGCTGGCAGTTTTAAGGTGGGTTTTATTTCTGGCATTATAAATATTCCTCTGAAGCTATTTACTAAGGAACACAAGAGAAGAGGTGTCATTGATTCATGCCCTATTTAGTTGTATACAATGCCCACCTAGGCTTTCTAGGTAGGCATTGTTTGACTGAACTTAAGTGTCTCCCAGAGTTTGCTCAAATCTATGTTCATTACTTCAATGATACTATTTGACCAGATCATCCCCAGCCATCCCCTTCTCCTTTTGCTTTCCCAGTATCAGGGTCTTTTCCACTGAGTCTTCACTTCTCTGTTGGTGATCAAAGTATTTGAGCTTCAGCTTCAGTATCTGCTCTTCCGAAGAACAATCAGGGCTGATTTCATTTAGTATTTTGAATATTTACATATGCCATTGTTTTTTTATCACTTTCCCCATATTTTCAATGATTGGATCTTGTTTATTTAACCACAGTTTATAGAATAAGACACAGTTGTTGGATTTATACTTTACACAAATCTGTAAATTTATCATTTACAACTATAATGGTCAAGCTTCTACAACATGCCAAGTCAAAGTGTTAACATGAAAATGATACATTATGATTTGTTTCCAAAACTCTTCATACATGTTGCTGATACTTTTGCAAAATGGGTGAGCTTACTCACTCATCAAATGGCTGCCTAAGAATATTTGACGATTCTAAGTACCAGTTCTTAGTCACTCCCTCTACACCCCTTTCTGTAAAGAACTCTTTTAACCTTTACTTTTAGAAGATTGTGATGGTTTTAAGAGTCAGTAGGATAGTCTGTAAATGACAGTTTCAGAGGAAATACATCAGAGATTATGTGGGTAGGTAATTTGGTAAATTGTGTGCCAGTTCTGTGTGTTTATCATTTCACTTGCTGCAAGTTTGTGAAAATATTTGGCTTCCTACAGCTATTCTTGCATTTATATATTTGCTGTTAAACTTGTGGATGGGGTTCCTAGAAGATGTTACTCACACATTTTTTTTAAACTAGAATTGAAATATGCAAACTAATGCAAGAGTCTCTTAGTCTTTTTTCTTATCGTTACATTCCTGATATATCTGAAATTTTAAGAATATTTTGTGGGCATTCTGAGAAAATGACTGCATTTGGAAGTATAATCAATCACAGAAAGACAATTTTTAAACCTAAGGTGCCTCTGTTCTGTTCCCCCAAAATATTTCACATCATATTTCAATATACTTAGTCATTTTATTTTCTTAGAATACCTCTGTAAGATTTAGAGGCACTTTTGGGAATAAAAATAATGTTGAAGACTATCTTATCAGCTTTTCATTTTCAGTTTTTGAAAAATCAGTTCAGCAGGAAATCGGATGGATGCAAAGCAATAGCACTTAGACTTATATACCGCTTTATAGGCCTCTCTAAGCAGTTTACAGAGTCAGCATATTGTCCCTAACAATTTGGGCCTCATTTTACTCACCTCGGAAGGATGGAAGGCTAAGTCAACAATGAGCCTGGTAAGATTCGATCTGTCAAATTGCAGGCAGCCGGATGTCAGCAGAAGTAGCCTACAAGGATGCATATCCATGGGAATCGCTGATTTACTATAATATGAAATAACAGCTAAGACAAATTATAGACAAAACAGCACTATATATTAATGTTTTATATCACTCATGATTTACACTAAGATACAATTTTTATTTTTGTTTTCAATTCCAGTTACTGTATTGAACACTTCTGAAATCAGTAGTTCTCTTGACAGAGTTCCAAATCTGTAGGAAGTTGTCCAAGTTCTATTGACCTAGTTCTTTGGGTAATCTGTATTGATTTTGTAGCATAATTGTGGTCCTAACTGCTATGATTAAAAACATAATGCAGAAGGTATTTAAATTATTTCTATGACAGACTTTCTCAAGTTTAAACACAAAAATTGCCTAACCATATGGGAATTGTTGGGGGGAGATTTAACAATTTCTTTCTCAACAGCATGTCTCTTTGTCATAACTGCTGAAACCAATAGTGAATTATGCCCATTGTTTTTCTTCTTTTTTTCCCTCTTTTCTCCTGATTTTTCCAGTGTTGCTATTGTTTCAAATTCTCCTAATTTCTCTTCTGCCTATTTTGTCTGCTGTTCCCCAGCCTCCTCAATGCATCTCAGGCCCTTAGATTGAAGACATAAATCCAATGGCAACTGTACTTTCTTTCTTGGCTTTACGACAATAAGATCTTTTTCTGAGGATTCATTGGAGTCTCAATGTGTGAATCAGTTCCCAGATTTCTACCAAACTACGGCAGGACCTCTCAATACATTCATAAAACATTATTATTACATTAATATATGATTAAAATAATTTTAATCATTTTTGCTATTGTGAATAGTATATTTATAGTTTTTTTTTAAGAATTGTGTCTTTTATGTATTTATTGGCTTTTAAATTAAGTGCTGGATGCTGTACAGAGTCACTTGCAAGTTAGATGGCTGGCTAAATAAATACATTCAAATAAAAGGCTTGATATTTGGGGAAATATTTACATTGGAATGTTGGAAGTAATGTTGGGCAGTAGGTAATGAGGTTGTATGCAGTTACAATATATATTTGGCATATCAAAGAATACTGCTTGAAAATACGCCAGAAATGGCCACTGCTTTATACTCTTCTATTGAAATGTCATTATCAAGATCTGAAATGATATTATATGCTTCCCTGCCTCCCTCAGATTAGGAATTACCAGATCCAAGTCCCTTTCACAATTTCCCCTGTCAGTATTGACCATTGTGGAACCATTCTGGCCACTTCCTGTTAGTTTGCTTCACAGCAGGAAATCCACCATGCAGCCCTGGCCGCATGGGGGCTACAGGAAAGAACTAGAATGCTTTTCTCATTATTTTGCAAATGAAGCCTCTCTCTTCTCTTATTTCTTGTCTTAGAATCAGCCATGAAATATCTGCTTCTTGCATATTTTTAAGAACATTCATCTATAAAATAAACGTCATACAATTCTGAAACTTTCAAATTTGAACTAGATTTTTTTTTCTGCAGAAACTTTGGATATTCCCTCCCAGCTTTTCCAATTTATATCTGTTTCCAGAAATGAATTACAAAATGCCCAATATGTCTGGTATGACTGAACGATGAGTACAATGATGAGTATAAAGCAGAAAGGTTCTGCTTTCTTGTTTTAAAATTATTTGGGCAAATCCATGTGAATTAAGTAATTTTATAGGGATTGTTAGGCAGTTCTTATATTTTAGTTTAATTGTTGCAAAGGAGGTAACTGTTTAAATACAAACTAACCCCTCCCCCTTTCATGTCAACTGTGAAACTACTGTTTCAAGTGCAAACTGTTTCAAGTGCAAACTACTGCGTTCTACAAAACGCAGCTAAAATGTTCATTTTTAGCTTAAAAGCAGAAGTTTCAGATTTGAAACAATTCAAATGATTTTCAACCCTTGACAAGCTACTTTTTGCCATAAAAAGCCAACATTTTGGTATCCCTAATTTTCCTTTTTACATTTTGTAAATGAATACATTTCTTTCTTTGGCGAAATAAATTGTGTGTTTCAACACACAATTCAATCTGAATAAAATCAGGTTAAGCTTATTTGAATTAATTTGGACATAATTCACATGAAGATACCATTCAACTGTACTCATTTGGCTTTCTCCATTTACTCACCATAACAGGTAGACTGGATGGTTAGAGAGCAGCACACTTTATTTGCTTCTTTTGGGTTAGTCACCAACATTCTGAAACATAATTCCCAAATTATTCTAGAAAATCTACACACTTGATGGAGCAGATTTATTGTTTGTGTCTCTGGGAAATGGGAGCTGCAATACCAGGAGGAATCCAGTGGTATTTGTCCAGCGCAAAAGTTTGATATCTACCAAATACCTGAAAGGATTGAATAGAAACCTTTAAATAGTAGACACTAATACTCATTACTGTAGATGTAAATACTATTGTCTCAGTGTTAAAAAGCATGTGTTAATCATTAAAACATATAGGACTGTGATGATTGCTTTCCAGAAATTGTCATATTGTAACTTCCAACAGTCCTAGGGAGCACCATCAATTTTAAATAAGTTTGTGGTTTGGATGGATGGATAGATAGATAGATAGATAGATAGATAGATAGATAGACAGACGATAGAATTATTTATTGGCCAAGTGTGATTGGACACACAAGGAATTTATCTTAGTGCAAATGCTGTCAGTATACATAAAAGAATGATGTTAACTTTTAGCCTAGAATTGTTTTCTTTTGTTTCTACCAAGTTTGTTTTCAGGACATTTTATCTGGGGCTTTTGGTGGGGTGGGGTGGGGTGTTTCTTGACATTTCTCATGCCTGGTTTCTCATATTTTAAATAATTTGTAAACTTCCCAGACTTGCTAGAGTAAATTTAATAAAAAATAGTCACCACATTTGGAGACTCACTGGTTCTCTAGGCTTTGTTATGATATGGGGACTTTTAATGTGAATGACTTTGGAAGGCCATGATAAAAAATGAAAGTGGTAACAATTTAATTTTGTTTGGTTTGGTCAAGCTGGGACAAGCTTTGAGTAGAAAGAAGAGATAAAGAACCCGTTTAAGGCTAAACTGATACCCGTAATAATATAAAGGAGGACTTTGTTACTTTTATTCAAGAGTGAATTAGTTGGAAGTAAAGCTAATATATAACTTGAATAAAATGCTTCTTGTTATACTCTTAAATTAGTGAGTATGAGTTTCTACCGGTAGTTGCAAGAAATTGGATGAATATGTTGTAATACAAACAGTATGCCTACTTTAAGAGGCCTGAATTTGAAGCTGTTTTACCTTTGTCAGCTGAAAATCATTAGTAATTTCTGGGTTCAGAGAAAAATATAAATACTATGTATTTATTTCTTTTAAATCCAAACCTTCAGATGGATGAAGATGGTTATCTGGAAGCAGTTATACATATGAGAAGAATAAACAAGTGCTGAATTACAAGATTGAAATAGTTGTTTTTTTAAACTGCAGGAAAGACGATAATAATATTAAGCTAGAAATAATCTTCACAGGAAAGATTTGGTTCCTCATTTTGCATGAAAACTGTTACTCTATCTTTCTATGGTTATGCATATGTTAAATGAGTAATTGTAGCCTGGATGCAGTGCTTAGATTATTTCCATGAAACCTTCAACCTAAATAAAAACAATACTTTAAAAAAGAACTGGCCCAATTCTCGTTGATGTTCTTACATAGATTTTAGGAAAGAATACCTGACTTATATTTACTATCGTGTTGATAAAATGTCATAAAAAAAACACAGCGTGCAACAACAGTGATGCCTCCACAATGACATGAAAATGTGTGTGGATTGATTGATTGATCGTTGTGATTTGATTTGTGTGCCACCCATCTTGTCTAACAGCGTATCATTATCCACCACCTCAAATGGTTGCCAAGTCCATCTACTATCATGGTAGTTTGTAATCTGCATGAAAAACATTGTTTGCAACATAATACAGATATAAAAAAGTAAGTTGAGCTATTTAATTTGACTCTTACAATTACATGTCTGTAATTGTCTCTGAGTTTTCTGAGTAACTTTATGGAAGTGATCTATCATAAGTAGTGGTGTTTTAACTTCCCAGTCTAAGCTATAACTTTGGAATTCTTAGTGGTCTCCTATTCAAGTGGTAATTGGACTTTTTGCTGCTTAATTTTCAAGTTAAGACAATTGATTTTAAACTGTTGTGAAAATCATAGTAGTGGCAGTAGAAGTTCAGTAAAACAAAGATTCTGTAGATAAGTTACTGCCATATAGAATGTTATCTGTCTGTTCCACTGAATCTTTCTTGGTAGAGGGGCGAAGGCTGGCTGGTTCAAGGAGAAATGTTCCTTTCAGTCCTTGAGCATTTAGAATCTGATAGACCCAAATGTAGTGCTTTAAAACTGTAGAATACTTCTTTGTTAAAATTTAATTTTCACTCATGATTTCTTCAACTGGCAGTTTTCTGTTAAAAATTACAAAGTTCTAGATCAGGGGTGTCCAACTCGATTTGCTGCATCAAGGCTGTGTTTGACTTGGAAGGCCAGGGTAGGTCTGGCTGGGGTAGCTGTGTTGTGCGGGAACTGGGGGTGGACCAAGAGTTCTGCCAGCGAAAACAGGCTCTCAAGCTCTGTTTTTGGCTGTAATGGCCTCCTGCAATCCTCTGCCAACAAAAACAACAACCCTGAAATACTGTTTCCTGAGAAGAGTTAATCCTGTTCAAGCACACACATTTCACACTTTTCAGTAAAATTGAAAATGCCCAATCCTAGTTCAATAAATTGGTTCATACAACTAAGGGCATAAATCATAGTTTATAAACCTGTGGGTATTTTTGGAGGCAACTGGACTTTCTTGTTTTTCTTTTGAAGACATTTAGCTTCTCATCCAAGAAGCTTCTTCTGCTCTGACAGGATAGTGGGGAATGGAAGGATTTATATTCCTCGCAGACAGCTCTCAGAGCTGAAGAAGCTTCTTGGATGAGAAGCTAAACGCCTTCAAAAGAAATAACAAAGTCCAGTTGCCTCCAGATAAAGCACCTTTGGAACAACCATGACCTGAATGACCGAGAATCTCTACAGACTTTTAACCTGTGGGTGAATTCACATAAAATACTAAATTGGTATTATTTATGGTTTATTGTGGTGTGTGAATACACGCACATACACTTAAATCTTTTAGTGGTAGCAATTCTAAGTACTCTTTCACTCTCCTATAAGCATTGTTTGTAATGTTTCTCAACTTGATCTGACAATGGAAGAATGATTTTAGGATGTGTGGTACACGTCAAATGTATCCGAAGCTATACCGGAAATGTGGAGGACTAATCCTTCCAGAGATTTAAGATCAATTTTACAATAATTAACAGAAAGTGTTTAAATTTGTTATTAAATTAAATACTTTTTTTAAAAAAATGGATAAAATATTTTTTTGATAAATTAACATTTAACATTTCATTTCAACTGTGTGATACTTTGTTTGCTTTCTGAATTCACGGATTATCAGTGTTGATTGAGGCCACAAATATAGATTAATATTGAATTCAAAAATATAAATGCTACACTATGTAAATTGATTTCAACATGGTTTATAATATTTACATATTATTTAATTATACAGTATATCACATTTAGTAAGCACATGCATCAGCACATAAAACAAGTATTTCAGGGTGTTTTAAAATATCTAGCCAGTAATTAGCCCTACATATGAAAAGAAATAACCAAAAATCATTTTTTTTAACTTCCTGCTGATTGTATCTAAAACATTTATGTCAGTGTCTCATTCTTAAACTTATCAACAGGATAGGTTTCCTGGGAAAAAAGAAATGCCTGGATATTAGTGATTATTTTAAAAATAAATATAGTAAACAATTGATTATTTGATGACAAATTCTATTGTGGCTTTGACCAGATTCTTAATTCACTATTCATCTATAAATATTCCTTGCTATAATTTAGCTAAAGTCTATAAAATGACTAGCAGTAAGCGTCTCCAGGTCTGCTGTGTTCTTATCTTCTTAGACTTGGGATTAGCAGTACACAATTGCAGCAAAAGGTATTTATTTCAGCCTCTTGAAGACTTAACTGTGTTGACTTCAAGACTTAAAAAAATCCCTCTTTACATAATGAAGTAAACTTCCTTGTCAAAAACTTAGATTAATTGTTGCAAAATAATAGAAAGTATACATAATCTTCAAAAGAATATCATGGATATAGGTGATCAAGAATCAAATATTCTTAAATATGTTATATTCTTAAACCTTCAGATCCTGGTAATTCTTTTATTCCTCTTGGTGAATTTTAGTCTTAGCAACTAAAATAAAGATTTATACTCTACTCCATCAAATTGGCCAATGTAATAAATTGTGTCATAAGTCCTATTTTGGCCTTTCTAGTTGGTTTTATAATACACGTACATTTTTTTATTTTTCTTTCTGGATCACATAATAAGAAGGATTACAGAGCAGAAACTGTTCCATGTGAAGTGCCCTGAAAGACTTCTTGAAAAAAACCTGAAGGTCAGAGTTAAACTGATGGTACACTACTCAACTTGTTAAGTATTATTGAAATTAAAAAGAGGCAACACAATATAAGGGGAAAAACATTGAAGGAATCAATAGAAATACCAACTGAATTGAAAAGCCAAAAAAGCCAGGACAGAAGTGCTTATTGTAGTGATTTATAATTCCAGGGAATTGCTAGATGATTACACTTTTGCAAAAGGAGTTGGTGCATAATTTATGGATGCCTTGATCATGCTCTAATTTCCTAGATTAAAACTACAGCTCAAAATCTTTATATCACTTAAGGTTTTTATAGGCTTATTCTTACCACTTTCTGGAAGAAAATGACACTATGAATCCTTAATTTGACTGCAAAAAAGGCCTCCACAAGGGACTGTATTAAGAAACTTTAATTAGTGTAGGAAGTATTGGTTATTATCTTTAAAGTTCTTGTGATCTGGAGTATCCTGCTCACTGAAGTAATCTGATAAGATTTACTTTCTGTTACAATGAGCTAATTGGGTCTTTATGTAATTAACTTAGGTCTGTCAAATGCACCCCTTTTCTTGACTTTTTAAAAAAAGTTCTAAAATGCACCTTTCAAAACAAGGTTTTTGTTGCTGATTTTAATATTTCAGGTGTTAATATTTTAAAGTCATAAACTATTGATAGATTTGTGGATTGCAAGGGCATGATGATGAATAGATGCAGAAACATGCACTGGGTACAAATATTTTGTTTGTGAACCTTGATTAAGTAGTCTAAGAGCTCATTGTCATGATACTTTTCAGCCACATATATGGATTTGGATATTGTGTTTATTTTTGTAGGATTAGCTCGGAACGTAGAAAAGAGAAGTCTAGAGATGCAGCCAGGTGTCGGAGAAGTAAAGAATCAGAAGTGTTCTATGAACTTGCTCACCAGTTGCCTCTTCCCCATCACGTGAGCGCACATCTTGATAAAGCCTCTGTTATGAGACTTACAATCAGCTACCTCCGTATGAGAAAGCTGCTTGATGCAGGTAAGCATTCTTGCAGATGGGTGAAAATTTCTCAGTGGCTAGTGAATGAATACTTTGCTATCTATGATGCTATGATCCGAAACTGCCCCCCAGCAGTTTCTTTTTATCTCCCCAATCTCAAAAAGTTATTTCTTAGAATGATAAAGCCCCAAGACCTTTTTTTAAAAAAAAAAAAAAATCACAACCTATTACTTCCATTATTGCTTCGAAGGAAAGGACTTGCTGGTATTTTGAAGACTGCAGGCACAAGTCTAGAATGTGTCATAAAAATCATAGGTCTTAGAACATTTTTTAATCTTGTATTTATGGCTTCATTGTACATAACCTTATTTATGTATTAAATTTTTGCTTCATATACATTGCTTATTAGCATTTAATACTTGATTGAAGACTTAATTAAAACTGTTCACCATGACAGGCATGGTTCTAGCATTGATAAATAGTCATGTTTCTTTCAGACTTTGAAGTTCAATATGGGGTTGAAGATTGAAACTGAAAAACTTTGATACAGGGACAAACTACTGTGTACTTGCAATATATTTTGGCAGAAAAAGTATTCTATCCATCTTTCCAACAGTTTATTCAGGAAAAACCTGGGTTATAATGGAGATTGAATTTTGCTATCTAAAAACAGAGGGTTTTGTGTTAGCTATAAGTCCAACAGGCATTACTTAAAATTATCCAAAGTTAGAGAAATGTTAGTGCGCGTTTCTTGAAAATCATGATGCTACTTTAGACAGCAAAGCCCAAGAGGCTAGCATCAGTTAATTTTGTGCTGTCCGGAACAAAACCAGCAAAACTTTTCTAAATTTCCTGAGACAAAAAAGACACAAGATATAGTTTGAAGGCACATGATGTCTAAAATTTGTTGGATTAAATTTGGTCAAATGGAAGGCTCTCTGAGGATTCCACTTACAGATTTTTTTAATCCCTGAAGGAAAAGCAGGAGATGCAAATGTAATATTATAAATCCTGTTTTACAGTTGTGGGTGACTTATCCTCTTCTATTTCTTGTTATTCTGAAAATATTACTCATACTCAATAGGCCAAACTTTTTAAAATTTGGTATCAAGGACAACATGTACTAGTACTAGACATGTAATATTTAGTGGACAGTAAAATAAATTGCTTTGAATCTAATTCAGGGTATTTATATCTTTCTGAAACTCAGTTTTCCAAGTTATTGGTACACTATTTAATTCTATTTAGATGCTGTCCAATCCCAAATGATTCTAGGAAGTTCATAGACAGTAACATAAAAACCAATACAAATCATAAGTAATCCCAGAAAAATATGCAGACCAAAAACAAAAATGATAAACCAGCCAACCAGCCAACCTGCTCATCCCAAGGCCTGGAAGAAAACCAGGCCTTCAAGGTTTCATGCACCTATAATACTTTTCATTTTTTAGAGAGAACACATGCTTGAACAGTCATTGAACAACTATATATTCACCGTTACAAAGTAGTTATTTATTCCAGACAGAACTTCATTAGCAACCCTGAAAGTTTTTTTTTGTTGTTGTATTAGTTTTGCCCATTGATTCTTCAGGGTAGAGTATTATAAAATTGCATTAAAAAGATTCCCAGGGCGACATCCATATGGCCTCAGTTAACTTGCATGCTTGATCCACAAAGTATAGTTTAAGTTTTTCGTCTGGTTTCTATAGCAGTTGATACATTATTTTTTATAGTGATGGGTTGCAGGCGTTTAATATGTACTGATTCTTCTAGATGACTTAGAGGCAGAAGCTGAAATGGAGACACAGTTGAATTGTTTTTACTTAAAAGCTCTGGATGGGTTTGTTATGGTCCTCTCTGAAGATGGTGACATGATCTATACTTCTGAAAATGTGAACAAGTGTATGGGACTCACTCAGGTATGACATGAATCATTCTTTTGATTGTGCAGAGTATTATTTATTTTTATTCATTTGTTGACTAGATTTCTAACCTTTCCCCTAGGAGTTCAAGTTTGTGTGCATTTTCCCACTATAACAACCCTGTGAGAAAATGACTAGCTTGACATTGCCTAGTTAACTTCTCTGGCTGGTAGTGGATTTGATAGTGGGTCACCATGGTCATAGTTCATTAGGCCACTAAACTGCAATGACAGAGAAGTTAAAAATATTGTTGTTAAACTTGCAGCATTATCTGTGACTATTACAAGAGGTTATAACTTTCAAATTAAAAAATAAAAAGTATGAAAATGAGTAAAAATCAATAAAATGTCATGCTATAAATGCAGATGACAAAATACAAAGGAATATAAACATTAAGTACTAAAAGTAATTAAATGGATTATACATTAATTTATGAATAAGAAACTAAAATGCTCACTTTATAAGTACCAAGATGCAAATGCAAATTTTCATCCTTCTCCTCTCCCCTCAATTAAATAGTTTTATGTCTACAAGCACATTCTTGTCTCCTTTGGTATAAAAGAAATCCAGTGGGTTAATAATCATATCAGATATAGATTTAATTTATTTGTTCCATATTCATGAAGTTTGGAGCACTATACCATAATATTTGAAGGCTGCTAGCACGGTAGATTTCTTCTGAAGTCAACTTGAATTAGAGACTGTGGCTGCATCATGAATTCCTTATGACTATGAACAGGGTAGTGAACTAGGATTGTAACCAATGTTTTTTCCTGCTATAAATATACAGTGATCAATTGAGCTTTTTCCCTCCCTTTGGCAGTTTGAGTTGACCGGACACAGCGTGTTTGATTTCACTCATCCCTGTGATCATGAAGAATTGAGAGAAATGCTCATCCATCGAAATGGTAAGAAAGAAAAGACAGTGAAAAATATATGTAGGTTGAAGTTGAATTGTTGGGTAATTGGTGTTCTCTCAGCTTGTTTTCTTGCAGACATTTTATTATCAGATTGGGTATCATCAGTACATCATGGAATGAAATTTGCTGACTGTTTATATATGGTTGCCCTACAGAAATATTGTTATTTCTTGATCTTGTTTATCTGATGTTAGACATTTTTTGATGAAAAATGGAGAAAAAAAGAAGAAAAAAGTTCACAAATGTCACCTCCTTAGGCATGATGATAATTTTTGTCCTTGTAATGAAACATCTGAAAGAAAAAAAGCAAGCTCAGATAACACCAAGAATTCAAATGAGAGAGAAACATTCAGAGTTTTGCTTTGAGGACAGATGGCTTCTCCTTAAATAGTTGCCTGATTAATGGTTTTAAGCAATCCCATAATTTATGTTAATTAATTACAACAAATCCTCTCCCAAATACAATCTGTGAAATTTTAAATTTGTAAAAATTGTAACATCTATTTGTAAATTGTAAATTGAATTTGAATTGGTATTTAAAAATTAAAAAGCTGAGATTTAAAAAATAAAATATAAAACACTTTGCATTTTCTTGTTGATATCTGAAACTTGTCTTGAATAGTTTGGATTAAGGAGAAATGTTCATCCAGTTCATATACAGGTAGTCCTCAACTTAATATCAGTTCATTTAGTAACCATTCACAGTTACAACAGCACTGAAAAAAGTGAGTTATGACCATTTTATCACCCTTACAACCATTGCAGCAACCCCATAGTCATGTGATCCAAATTCAGGTCCTTGGCAACTGACTCATTTATGACGATGACAGTGTCCTATGATCACTTTCTGCAACCTTCTGACAACGAAGTCAATGGGGAAACCAGACTCATTTAGCAACCAAGTTACTAATTTAACAATTGCAGTGATTCACTTAATAACTGTGTGCAGGAAAAGTCGTAAAATGGAGCAAAATTAACTTAATAAATGTTTCACTTAACAACAGAAATTTTGGGCAAAAGATTTTCTTCATGTGATATAGAGTAGGCCAGTGATGGCTAACCTTTTCGTCATCACGTGCCAAAAGTGCGTGTGCGCATGCGTGCCTGCACCCATAATACAATGCACGTGCGACCCTCCAGCGCCCCTGCTCTGCGTGCCATAGGTTCACCATCTCAGGAGTAGGCTTTTGGTCCCAAATCTTGTTTCCTATCCTGATTTTTTAAGTATGCAATAAATATAACAACATACATGTTCTACAGTAGTCTTAATAAAAAGCATTTCAAAACAAAACAGTAAGTTACTGCTTAATACAGCCATGCAATTGGAAGCAATAGTCTCATGTGCTAAATTGCTGATTTCCTCCCAACACTAATCTCATCTCACACCCATCCACTCTAAACCAAGAGCAGTAGGGACAAGATTCATGGGAAAAGCAAGAAAGTCATTCGTAAATCTATGCAAATACAGGTACACCTCCATTTAAGAACATAATTAGGCCTGGGGTCTTGATTGTTGAATGAATCAGTCATTAAACAAGTCACTATGGAACTGTTTCACTCAACCACCTGGGCATGGTGGAATGAGGGCATCTCATATCTGGTGAAAGTGTTGGTGAGCACCATTGTTGTGGAAGGTTCACAATGCTGGGGTTCTGGCACTTTCCCCTTAAATGGGGTGGAAATATTGGCATTCATTAGTGTTTTGTCAGATATGAGTCCATTTCTCCCATGCATCAGAAGATTTCTGCTCTTTGCAAGAAGGAAAGGGGAGGGGAAATCATTTGGCATGCTAGTTGAATGGACGTGAAATCCAACATCCCTTCTGCTTGCAACCTTCGCTGCCAGCTTCTCCATTGATTTTCTGGGGAAGCTAGCAGAGAAGATTGCAGCTGGTGCTCAAATGATTTCAGGGCACTTTGTAACTGGTTATAAATTCAAACAGGTTGCCAAGCACCCCAAATAGAATAATGCAACAATTGTGACAGCTTTTTGGGCCCTGGGAACTGCTATTGTGACTGCAAATGGTTGTAAGTTGGGGATATCTTTACAATCACTGTTTTAAAGAGATTCATAGGTGAAACCGAATGCAAATTACACATAGTATTTTGTATTGTGTTAATCTGTTTCTCTATTTCAATTGTTGTCATCTGTTTTCTTTCATTCCCATTGTGCTCTTTTGTATTAGGATCTGTTAAAAAGGGAAAGGATCAAAATACAGAACGGAGTTTTTTCCTCAGAATGAAATGTACACTGACCAGCAGAGGAAGAACTGTGAATATAAAATCAGCCACATGGAAGGTAATTTATCTTCTGCTCTGAAAGAAGTGTATAAATAAATGCTTCAAGAACATTTGAAGAATATATGTATTATAAGATGCTTTTTTAAAAAGTCACATTCTAGGCTACATTCATCTGTTCTGCAATTTAAATGGCATTTTAAAGTACTATAAGTTAAAAGAGCAAAATTTCTTATAGAATTTTGTTCAATGTTGGCACTAAATGGGGCAAACTGTTCCCTGATGCTACAAATGTTTTTCCACAGAGAACAATGGTACTTGAAGCAAACCTTTTTCTCAATGTTCATTGAGAATATGGGGGATGATAACCCATAGAGAAATCCAGTCTACAGGGGAAAAAAAAAACCAGAATGACATGGCTGCAATGATCAGCTGATTATACTGTAGAAATTATATTTTCTGCAGTTGTTAAGCTTTATTATATCATTTTACTTATGTAATCTGAAGTGGCAAGATTTCCAGTGCTCACCCAGCCTGGGTAAAATAGAATAGTGGATGTTATGTATAAAGATTAAATAGAGTAGGTTTTTGTTCAATATCTTTAAGCAGTTAAGCAATCATGATGGCTATGAGTGATGAGATGTTTCACTGAAAAGTAGCATTAGTGTGAAATATTTTTTTTGAAAAAAACACAATAGTACATAAAAGTTTTGGGACTGGTTTGTTTTGATGTGTTGTTCAAGAACTTAAATCTAATATTTTAAGCATATTAAAATAATTTGAAGGTTGGACAGAGAGTCACAGTGTCAAATCTGTGAGAAAAATCTATGTGTTTTACATTAAAGGTTTCCTGATGACGCTTGGGGAGTTTCCCAGCGATCTGGAGGGCGACTCTGTTGAGCGCTTTGTTGACCTCTGGAATACGGTGGCAGCCAGGGGACTTCTCGGCAGCATTTACCCCTGAGCAGCCTCTTCCCCCCCTTTCCCCCCCTCCCCCAAATCAACTCCATACAGCTCCTTGATTCATTGAGGAGCTCCAGGAAATGAAGGAAGTGAAGAACCGTCTAGAATGATGCTGGTGAAAAACAAGAAGCGAATGTGACCGGACACAAGTAGGAGCCCAGATTCGAGCCTACTCTGTGGCGATAAGGGCAGTGAAGCATAATTACTTTCCCTCCCTTATTGCGTCTGCGGAATGTTGGCCAACTACCCTGTTCAGAGTGTCCTGGACCCCTGGGGAAAGAATGGAAAGGAAGATCCCGTTTATGTAAGTTGTGATCATCTGGCCAAGCATTTCGTGGATAAAATCTCTCACATTCACTCTGAATCACAAACTGGATGGACAGAATCCACTGAGGTGATAGAGGTGATGTCTTGTGCGGTACCTGGGAGGTTGTGATTCTGAGGAAGTAAAGTCCTTTGCAGCCTGGGATTTGGATTCTCAGGGATTGAAATGATGGGGTTACAGTTGCAGAGGACACGGGAGAATATTATCTAGACCTATGACAGTCTAGATCTGGATAGAGAAAAAAAAACAGATGCAACCCAACGTAGGCATGATTCAATATAGACTATTTATTGGTTCTTGATGTAGTCCTGTTTCTCACAAAAAAAGCAGGGCCACAATCTGGGGCTCTTCCTGAATTCTTGTTACATGGTACACTTATGCTGCGGGAGCTGCATTGGTTGCTACTAGGTTTTCGAGTGCAATTCAAGCTGCTTGTCACTGCATATAAAGTAGTTTATGGCACAGGGCCTGGACGTCTTAGACACCAGTGTTTCCCAATAATTTCTGCACATTCTGCATGGAAAGATAGGAAGCATCTGCTAAGGATCCTTAGCTACTAAGGAGGTATGGCAGGAGGGGGGGGGGTGTTGTCTGTAAGAGCTCCCCTTTAGTTTGCCTCCACCCTCATGGCTTTCCAAAAAGCAGATAGAAATTTGTCTTTTCCCAAAGGCCTTTGAGAGGATTATAACTATTGGCACCATACCAAACAAATATTAGCTCATTAACTTTAAGTTGTGGAAATAGATTTTATAAGTTTTAATTAATTATTATATTGATTAACCAACTAGTATCTTGTTAGGTTTTAGGTGCTGATAAATCTCATTAACAAATTAATAAACCTGGGATGAAATAGTTCATAGATATTGGTATGCTTTATGTATATTACAAACCACAACCTCTCCCCCACTGCAAAAAAAAAATGTCTTCCTTTCATTGATAATTGTTCAAATATATAACTACTCAGAGATCATTTCAGGGGAGAAAACCAGAGCAGTATGGATCTTTTTCTGTTGATTTGAGTTCTTTGTGCAATATATAGGCAACCAGACCAAAACTATATAGCTCTGAACTTTATTTTGGCATTTGTTTTGAATAACTAAAATAGTTTTCAGTGAAACTACTTGCTACTGCTGGTGGACATAGTGTTTAATTTCACTTAACTTATTTAATACCTGAAGATGAAACAATCATCCTTTAGTGCCGCAGACTAATGATGCAAATGTAGGTCCAGAAACAATGGGAAACAGAATGCTCTATTGGTTGTACCAAGGAACAAGCTTCTTTTGGCTACTTTTGCTAATCCCTAATTCAGCTGCCAGTTAAAGAAATGGCTGTGTAATATGAATAAATGGTACTTGAGATTGCTTCTGTGTTTATGTATCAGGTCGCAGATAAACAAAATGTTTTCTTTCTTTTCAACCCTCAGGTACTTCATTGTACAGGTCATATTCGTGTTTATGAGAATTGCAACAATCAGAATGTGTGCGGCTATAAAAAGCCTCCCATGACATGTTTGGTATTAATTTGTGAGCCTATACCTCATCCGTCAAATATTGAAGTCCCATTGGATAGTAAAACGTTCCTCAGCCGCCATAGCCTTGACATGAAATTTTCCTATTGTGATGAAAGGTAAAGCTGCTGGACAACAATGCCAATGCATAGCTCACTCTCCTCCACTTCCAAAATGGATTCCCTTTGAATTATGTTACTCACCTGATTGCTGATGGCATACTGCACCATTGTACTGTACCGTGCACTTATTTGTTAACGTTGAGGGAGATAATTGGTTAAATGATGATGCAGACTTATGTGCATCCTTCAGTTTCCTAATTTTCAATTCTCAACAATGAGGATGCAAAATTATTTCTATTCTATTTCTTATTCTATCTATAAAAATGATTTTGCTTTCATTTTCCAAAATGTTTTTAGATGATAAAAAAAAAAAATTAAGATCATGTTTTAAATTTTTCTAGTTTTTTAGTAAAATATTGGAAACTATTTAGCTAGCATATATTAAAGCTAAAGCAACAGTTACATTACGGTTATAGCAATATATATATATTTTCTTCTAGAAAATATTCTGCTTTCCCTAAGTTCTGTGAGGTTTCATTTCCTTGTTCCGTGCAACACTGCCATCAAGTGGCTGAAATAATTTTTAAATTTGGCATTCCCCAGTCTGGTGTTCTTTAGGTGTGTTGGACCACTTCTCCAACCTCAAGCAACAGTATTAGGCATGCTAGCTTGGAAGAACAGGACTTACACTTCAGCACGTCTGGAGGCACCTGATTGGGGAATGACAAAGATTGTATTGTTATATAGGAAAAGTATAATTGATGTAATGCTGAAATATTTTTTGCTTTTGTGCTTATGAGTTTTTCTTTTGAGATAAGCAACAATCCTCAAACCTCTAATTCATTTTGTCTCTGAGCACAGATCATACTGTAGCTACCAGTAAAGCCTGTATTGTGATCTGTGTTTGTCTAATTAATGCAATGTTTATTTCCATTTCACTCGATGTTATTTCTATTGTACTTTTATTTATATCATCTCTCCATGCATTTGGGAAGAAGCATACTTAAAAACATTAAATGACATGATTCATAACATCCCATTGATTCCCAAAATACAAAATAAAACCAGTATGTAAATATTTTTTTAAAAAAAATTTTTCTAAGTTGCTTTGAATCCATCAAAATCGCAAACCTTAATGGTTCTAGCTCATTTTGGCTCCAAGCCGAGGAGATGTTATAGTTTCTAGCAAAGTTTGTATTATGCTTTTTGTTTTATTTGAAACAGATAATAAATTTCAATAGTTTTTTTCCCCAATAAACTTTTAAGACTTTTCAAATAAACTGTACCTGTAATCTTTGAAAATATTTATTTATTTTTAATTTTTTCTTTCCTTTTGCATAAAGGATTACAGAACTAATAGGATATGATCATGAAGAACTTCTGGGGCATTCTGTATATGAATATTATCATGCACTGGATTCTGATCATCTGACCAAAACACATCATGACAGTAAGTTAATGAAGGAAGGAAAGTTGCATGCTATTCAGATTTTATTAACATATTCTGTGCTTTTTATCATAAACCTTGTACACATTATGCCTTGTACACATTTTGTCAGATGCTGTGTATGCTGTTGTGCAATTCTAAGCAATTCAAAAGTTCTGAAACTTTTGAGGCTGATGAGTATATTTTGAATGTTGGAGAACTAATCTTGGGCACAGATTTGCTGCCATAAAAAATGGCAAATTTACAAGTGACTAATTGTAAAACAGCCATGCAGTAAAAGACATTCTGTTGCTCGATGGATGTAACTTGCTCAGTAACTGAAGAGGTAGAAGAAATGTCTGAATCACAAATATCAAATTACCTATTTGTGCCCATGGATACCAACTTCATTAAACACAACCTGGTAATCACAGAAATGGTCCCTCAGCATATTACTCTGATACATAAATATGCATACCTAGGAAAAGACCACACTAGAAGAAACAAGCCATGTAATTATTCTCAAAAATAGTCAAGAACAAAGCATATAAGCACATGTGTTCCATTGGTGAATTAAAACATTTTTTAGCTTACTCAGATGCCCTACACTGACCCTAGGTCCCATCACCATTTAATTTTTTTAAAAAGAACTATTTATTTAGAAAAAAAATCTGCCCAACTCAGGGCGAATCCAGCCAGCTTGCAAAAAAATAAAACCCCAATATAAAACCCAATCAACCCCAATCCCCATCTTTAATATTGCAAATATTAATGTTAAAAGCATTCTTTGGGATGAAGATGTTTTAAGAGACCGGAACTTTATTTTGCAGTATTCATTATTTTCACTGAAAATAATTGCTTTTAAAAATGGCAAGGCCAATTAGAGTTGAGTGAGTGTCTGGCAACCTACTGGGCAACCCAGTCTTTAATACATAAATAATTTGGGTGTCTTTCTTCTTCCAGTGTTTGCCAAAGGACAAGTCACCACCGGACAGTATCGAATGCTTGCCAAGCAAGGGGGCTATGTCTGGGTAGAGACTCAAGCAACTGTTATATACAATACTAAGAATTCACAACCACAATGTATAGTGTGTGTGAACTATGTCTTGAGGTAAGTTTAGTTAAATGCTATTGAGGGGAGTTAGTAAGCTGGCTTTTTGAAGAGAAATTGTGGGAATTTTTCTGCCTGATGTAATGCTAATGTTGTTGTGACAGAGTTTATTTCTTCAGTATGTATTTCTTTGTTCTTCAGTATGTATTTTCTTCAGTATGTATTTCTTTGTTCATTTCTTTATTATGTTGAGAGGTGATTTCTGTGTGAAATCTGTAGTTTGTCTTTCTACTGATTGCCCATAGGTTTTCATATCTGTTGTGGCAATGCTATTTATACTTTGAGAACCTGCAAAAGGGTTTGATAATGGATGTAGCTATTACAATAAATAAGAGTCTGCATGTGTGCCACTCATAGGTTTTCTTTATCCAGTCCACATATAGAATTATGTTGGATTATTCTGCCTTCAGATAGAAATACATACTATACATAACATTATATTAATCTTCAATGCAGATATTATTGATTAATTGTGTGCCATCAAATTAGTGTCAACTCTTAGTGACCATGATTATGTAGTTATTCTCCAGGGCAATCTTTCCCAACCTGGTCTATCGTTTTTTGCAATGGTGCAGCCTCACCACTGTAATTGAGTCCATCTATCTTGCTGCTACTTGGCATCTTCTTTTTTCCTTCCAGCTTTCCCACTACTATACTTCTGCAAACAGCTAATGTATCTAAAGTGCGATAACTTGAGTATGGACAGTTTTGCCTTGAGTGAAAACTCTGGGTTGATTTATTTTGATCCTTTTTGTTTGTTTTCTTGGCCATCTATGGTATTCTCAGAAATCTTTTCTAACACCAAAGTTCAGAGGTATAAATACTCTTTCTATCCATCTTCTTCAAAGTTCAACTTTTGTTTTCACTGAATATCAGAGGAAAGAACTATTATTCAGATGATTCTGATCTTCATAGACATACCGTTTCTCCAACAATACGGCCTCCCCCAATAGGAAGTCCCAGCATGTTTTATAGGCATGAAATGAAATTAAGGCCTATATTAAAACATGCGAAATGGGGGGGGGGGGATGGTTTGCTGTTAGGAAGTACTTTTGTTGCACACCTGGATATGGTACTGCCTGTGTTGACCCTGATACAAAGTGCCCCACCAACACCGAGGTCAACATCCAAGCCATCTCTGCCCGCCCTAAGATACAAGGTGGGGGAATTAAGTCACACCCAAAAAGACAGCCTAGCCGTTTTTTCGGGGCTTAAAAAAAAAAAAAAAAGACCCGGCCTTATTTTATGAGAAACACGGTAGACATTTCCCAGCATCTGAATATTTTTTCCAAGGACTTATGGCTACTAAGTGTGAAGTATTTAACTCCTGCTGATTTCCTCATTGTTGATAATCCATTTTTAAAAATGCAAAAGGAATTTATCACTTCAGTATCTTGGCTTTTTTAAGGCTGGTTACTGTATTTCATTTAGTCTTCTTTATGTTTCATCTTAGTCCTGTTTTTAATATGCTC
The DNA here is from genome assembly GCA_033807585.1 of Hydrophis major. NCBI lineage: Eukaryota > Metazoa > Chordata > Lepidosauria > Squamata > Elapidae > Hydrophis > Hydrophis major. Next base: position 32,981,606 of record CM066328.1, read on the forward strand.
CTTGACTTTCATTACTCATAGTTAATTTGTATTTTCAATGGTCAGAGTAGTTTCATCACTATAGCACCTGTTCTTGATGTTGCTTCCTCCAGTTTTAAACTATGCTCATCTTCCAGTTCAGCTTCTGCATATAGGATGGATTAATAAGGTGGGAGTATATATTCCTTTCTCACCTAGAGCCAACAATTTATTTCTCCATTTCCTGTCTCTACTGTGTTTTCTTGACTTGGGTTAAATTTCACATGAGGACAGTAGGTGTTCTGAGATTCCCATTTTTATATTTGCACTTTTCACACTTTGACATGATGGTTGAAGGGCCTTCCTGTAATCAATGAAACACATACTGAGTTGAGTATTTTTCACTTTCTTGATTAAGGATTATGCAATGTGAACTAGCAATTATGTCTCATGTTTCTTGGCTTTTTCTAAAGCCACCTTGAACCTTTGACGTGTCCTTTTCCATGCGGAGTTCTAATTCTGTATTGAATATCCTGAACATTTGCTTGTGTGCAAAGTTAAGAAGATTGTGTAATATTTTGTGCATTATGTTAAGTCTCCTTTCTTTGGTGCTTGAATATGAATTGGCCTTTTCCAATTTTTGATCCCTGTCATTCTCCAAATTTGATGGTTAGAATCTTTACCTGAAATGTTGACTTTTCTGGATTAATACATTTTTCAGCTACATCCTCACATTTATATTTTTGATTTTGACTCTTTTCAGGCTATTAATGATGTGTATTTCCCATTTTTATAAGTTTATGTGCATAAAACATATGCAATTGAATTCATGCCTATTTTCAAAGGAATGTTATGTTATTGTTTTAAACATGCATCTAGAGAGAGTTATGTGGTTAGTGTCTCAAGAAAAGAAAAAAATAGATTTATTTTCTAGTGAACAGTTTGTTCATCACTAACGTTTTCCTACAAAATATAATTATGAAATATTATTAGAAGTTAATTTAGGGTGCAAAGTGGTGGTAAAACCTAATAGTTTTGGACATTCCACCATCTATATTTACATCTAGAACATATCCAGAGTTTTCTTCAGTCAGCAGAGACTGTGATAAATGCTCAGGGAGCCCTTGCCATGACAGAGTAGTATAAGGCCAGAATATATTTCGTATATGTTTCTTGTGCAATAGACGTACATTGTAAATAAATGTGCATTATGCAGCTCTCAAAATCTCTCTTATCATTTCTGTCTTTATTCTTTTGCAGTGGAATTGTTCAGGGGGACTTGGTCTTTTCACTTCAGCAAACAGAGTGTATGTTGAAACCAGTGGATTCTCCTGAGATGAGAATGATGAACGTACTCAACAAGAGTGATCTGGAAGATAGCAGCAGCCTCTTTGAGAAACTTAAGAAGGAACCTGATGCATTAGCCTATCTTGCTCCTGCTGCTGGAGATACTATAATAGCATTAGATTTTGACAACGATGGTGTGTGTATATTTAATATATACATATATAAAGAAAAAGGCTAATTATCCATAAATGCTGACCCAATAGAATTTCTTAAAGAGATGTTCTTGATATATACTGAATTATAATAAGGCTCTTGACTGATGACTCAATCTTTCTTTCTTTCTTTGATAATATCTTTTTAAAAATATTTGTAGAGCCAGATGAACAACCATCTGATGACGTTCCTTTATATAATGACGTAATGCTCCCCTCATCCAGTGAGAAACTGCAGAATATAAATTTGGCAATGTCCCCACTATCTGCTTCTGAAACAGCAAAGACCCTCTGTAGCAATGCTGATCCAGCACTCAATAGAGAGGTGGTGGCCAAACTGGAGCCCAGCACGGAGCCCTTAGATCTTACTTTCTCCAGCCGACAGACCCAAGATCAACCAGCTACTCCTTCTGATGGAAGCACTAGCCAAAGCTCGCCTGAGGTTTGTGATTTAATAATCTTTTGCAGCTTTCCATTGGTTCTGTATTAAAAATGTATGCACTATCCACCTTGTATTAGATCATTTTCCTACACCAGAGAGGATAGTAGGGAGAAAATAAAAACTGAATCTTTGCTAGTGAACTTTGTGCTGAATGAGGATTCCGATTAGAAACCTTTTATTAGAAATAATGAAACTATTATCACACATTTTCTTATCCAAACAGTGTAGTAACAGTTTTTAATTGTTTTGCTCAGCTAAAGATTAAAACAATTTACTTCTCCTTGATTTGATTAGTTTCTGTTGACAGTTAAGAATTATTCTGAGTTATAGAATTTGCATTGGACAGTTTGCTTTTATTAGTGTAGCTTTGTTTCCTAAGCCTTAAGAATGTTTTTAAATACAATTTTAAAATGTGAGGAGCTATGTGTCAAAATGATTGTGTGAGCTTTATTATTCCAATTTATATATCTATTGTGCCTCATCCTAATTATAGCAGCTTAATGATTTACAATTTCAATGAATAGACCTTTTCCCCATGACATCAGATTCATATATAGTGCACTTGAAATTTGGTCTCATTTTACTGAATAAAGTTGCTGATTATTTTTACAGCCTAATAGTCCTCCTAATGATTATTGCTTCAGCATGGATAATGAGATATCAAGTGAGTTCAAGCTGGAATTGGTGGAAAAGCTCTTTGCAATAGACCCAGAATCGAAAAATCCATTTTCAATGCAGGTGAGCACATTAATTAAAACTTTTGGTTCATTCTATTTTAATATGTACACATGCATGATGTTTTACTTATAGTGCTTGGTGTAATTTTTCAAATACTAAGGTAGAATACTAAGTTCATTACTATCTGACTAGATATAGGTGAGTGGGTGAGGGAATTGGCAAGATATGGATGACACACAAGATAGATGGATGGATGAAGTCATTTAGCTCTGCTGTAACTTCAAATGGTTGTTAACTGAATTGTCATAAGTCAAAAATCACCTGCAATATCCAATTCTGAGGAATCAAAATATTTTGACTAAAGTGATTGTAATCAGAAAACCTCAAATTGTCTGTGTAGCACTTCAGATTTATTTTCAAAAAAGTGCATGGCAGTGTCACTATGTACTTGACTGTAAAGCCTTAAAGGAGCAGTATCTAATTTCCAGGATTTTCTGGCAATTTAGGAAAAGGTATGACTACATGGCTGCTATAAACTGTCATAAACAGGGTGTATATTTGTGCAACTTTGTGTTCTGGAACATCTGCTGAAGAAAAGAATTTGAAATACTACAGAATTGTAGCCTCTGGATAATGTTTATAAAGGTTATTTCTGGAACCCTCACATAGGTAATATCTATATAAAGTAAGGATAAGGCCATTTTATCAGTCTTATGTAGATGAACCCCATAAACCCCTGAAAACTATGTTGCTCACCATCTCCATTTCAATAGTTTTCCCAGCTCTTTGGAAGCAGGAGGAAAAGCAGGGTTGATAAATTTTTGGAAGATGTCAGGCCTGATAGTAGTTTAATCGCAATCCTGTGTCAGTTTATGCAATTATGTCTTCTTCTTTCAGGAAACAGATTTAGATTTGGAAATGTTGGCACCTTATATACCCATGGACGATGATTTCCAGTTGCGCACTTTTGACCAGCTTTCTCCACTGGAGGGCAATACTGCAAGTCCTTCTTCAATTGTGACTCCTGTGACAGGGTTTCAGCAAACTCCAATGCAGTCATTGGCCACTGACACGATAAAATCCACAACAATCAAACATGAAACTGCTCCGAAGATGCTTGTAACGCCTGCCCCTATTAACCCCAAAGTACTGCCAGATCCGGCTCCCATAATCAGTACCCCAACATCACCTTATGCTAAGAATGAAAGTCGGACTTCATCTCCAATCAGAACAGGAAAAGGCTCAATAGACCAGACAGACCAAATGAGTCCAGGAGCACCAGACTTGTTGACGGTTACTTTTGGAAACAGGTAAATGGAATTATCTGTCAAATCTTAAAGCCAGTCAGGTGATCTGTTCCCTTAAACACAGAAAAGTGGATGAACCTGTGGATAGTAGTGTTTGCAAGCACTAGTAAGTCCCCTGATCCTACTTGTCTTTCTTTTAGAATTTGTCTTATTAAAAAATAAGGGCAAAACGCTAGCATTTAGGCTGGAATCTATTTTTCTAGTGAGAATCAAAGATCACCGGAGAAGAGATTATTTTTGTTAAAAAGATATTTTGCTGTTGGCTATGACAACTAATATGTAAACAGGGAAATCTCTTCTGATGCAGGTAGTCCTCGGTTAAGGATCCTTATTGGGACAGGAGTTTCCATTGCTAAGTGATGTTGAGACTCTAGAAAAAGTGCAGAGAAGAGCAACAAAGGTGATTAGGGAAACAACTGTGGGAATTGGGTATGTCTAGTTTAATGAAAAGAAGGACTAGGGATGACATGATAGCAATGTTCCAATATCTAAGGGGCTGCCACAGAGAAAACAGGTTAAACCTATTCTCCATTGCACCTGAATGCAGCCATGAAGCAATGGGTGGAAACTAATCAAGGAAAGAATTTAGGAGAAATTTCTTGACCGAACAATTAATCAATAGGATGACTTGCCTCCAGAAGGAAGTTGTGGGTGTTCCAACATCTCAGGTTTTTAAGAAAAGATTGGACCACCATTTGTCTGACATGATATAGGGTTTCCTGCTTGAGCAGCAAATTGGACTCATAGACCTCCAAGGTCCCTACCAACTCTGTTATTTTGTTATTCGGTCATAAGGCAAAACATTACATGACCATATCACTTAACAACAGCAGTTCCAGTAGTCCTGGTTGCAGTTATTAACCCAGATTCTCCCACTTCTTTACCTGCTGCACTAGGTTCTGCTTCAGTTTCCCTCACCCACCTATCTTCCTCCACACACATCTATAACCTTTTGCCTGTCTCCACCTTATATCCTTCTCTGTCGTCTTCTCACTTCTGACAAAGTTACACTTCTGGCCCTTCATGAGCAGCTGCTGGCTGCAATACTTTGTCAGTAGTGGGAAGGCACACACCTTCAGCTGAAAATTTCAGTCCTTTTCTTTAAGGATGTCATCAGCAGTGTGTTCCAGGCACAGAAGCACAGTACAATTCCAGGCTGAGGAGAATTTCTCATATCTGGCCTAAACCCTGATGAGCTAACATTATTGTAAAAGAAAACAGTCTAGATTTTATACTATCAAATTATTCATAAATTCAGTTTTAATTGATCTGGGACAATTGTTAACCCCTCTGGCTTTATATTCCACACTAGATCACCTGAAGTGAATGAAGACATCAGTCCAAGGATAATAGCTCTCCATAATATTCAGAGGAAACGAAAAATGGAGCAGGATGGCTTGCTTTTCCAGGCAGTAGGAATTGTACGTTTTTTAAAAAGGATTTTCCCCTCCTTTCTTTTAATGTTGGGTATTGCATCTTTAAAATAGGTTATACATACACATAAATACACACTGGGTGGCTTAGTACACGATGGTACTATTTTATTCATAATGTTGTTTTATAATTTAAACTGGCTTTATCCATTTAGATTTTAAGTATTCTGTTCCTTGTATTTAGTAATCTGCTATTTTATTCACTTCTGATCTTTTAGAAAATATTTATGTATTTTAATTTGCACACTGCAACTTCAAACAACAATTGTATAAAATTGCGATTGGTGATCCTCCTACCAGCTGCTCCAGGTCACAAGAGTAGGTTTGCTTTGAAAAGAGGGTATTGTTATACCCTCCCTTCAGAGACAAATGGTAGTTTATCAGAATCTCTTCCCCTCACCCCTGATAGAAAGCAAAACTGATTAGCTTCAAAGCATGCACAATCTGAATCGCATGCTTCCAGATCAGGCAACTTTTAATAAGTAATATCCTTAATAGATTGTTGGAATAATGAAGATATACACGTAGTCCTTGACTTACAATAGTTCACTTAGTGATTGAAGGGTTAGAGTTAGTTAAATCACTGAAAAAAGTGATTTATGACCATTTTTCACACTTATAACCGTTGCAGCATCTCCATGGTTACGTGATGTACATTCGCATAGCAATAACATTTAGACTTATACTGTATACAGCTTCACAGTGCTTTTACAGCCCTCTCTAAGCAGTTTTACAGAGTCAGCATATTGCCTCCAACAATCTGGGTCCTCATCTTACCTACCTCGAAAGGATGAAAGGCTGACTCAACCTTGAGTGGTGAGATTCGAGCTGCCAAATTGCAGGCAGCCAGCAGGCAGTAGAAGTAGCCTGCATTACTGCATTCTAATCACTGTGCCACTGCGGCTCATCTGCTCCTATGCAGATGCTTGACAACTGACTCGTATTTATGACAGTTGCAATGTCCTGGAGTCATGTGAACACCTTTTGCAACCTTCTGACAAGCCAAGTTAATGGAGAAACCAGATTTACTTAACAACCATGTTATTAATTTAACAACTGCAGTGATCCACTTAGTAAATGTGGCAAGAAAAGTCATAAAACAAGGCAGAATCCACTTAACAAATTTCTCACTTAGCAACATAAATTTTGAGTTCAATGGTGGTCGTAAGTTGAGAACTACCTGCACTAACTTCAGGAAAGCATTTCACCCATTGCATGCTGACTATGGTTAGTTAAGTGTGGGCTCTACCAAAATTAAGATAATGAGCCAGCAGTGTGACATGGCTGCAAAGAAAACAAGGAATGAGGTCTTTTGGACTGAAGTAGTGTAGAAATCATACAAATCATAATCAACAACAATAGTACAATTTCAACCCATGAAAGAAATTATTCTACTCTATTGTTTTGTTAGCACTCACTTTGAATACTCTGTTCATTTCTGAACAAAATAGTTTTAAAAATAATTCAGTGAAAGTGAAACAGATTTGAAAAAGTGAACAAAATTGAACAAGTAACTAGAAACAGGCCAGGGAAGAAAAATGAAGTTGGATTTGATTAGCTTTAAGAAAGGGCAAGATATAGGACATGCACGAATGGTTTGAATCTACTAGAAAACTAATTCTGATTGAATGTTAAATAAAAATTCCAAGAGCAATTCAGTAATGCAATTAATTGCCCAGTAAAGTGGTGCCCTTCCCTTGTAGATGTGTTCTGGATACATCTAGATAGTATCTAGAGATAGGTAGTTCTCGAATTACGACTTCCAACATGCCCATTCATGTTGGAAGTCGAGGACTATGTCAAATGAATTGCATAACTTTCCCATCCTTGCTTTCCTCAATGCGTTCATTAAATGAATGCACAGGTCATTAGATAGAGCATGGGGTGATGTGTGCGGGAAAACGTGGGAGGCCTAGTGCAGACTGAGGTGCACCTGGGATTCTTCTCTGCTATCAGAGATTACGTTCTCTTCAGGATATTTGCTTTTAAATGAGTACATTTTTTTCATTTCAGTAGTATTTTTGAGTAGAAACTCTGGCCACATTTTTTAAAAAGTGTGTATATATATTTTAAGGGCACATTATTGGCACAATCGGGGCCTCCTGGAACAAATATATCATTGGCTTGGAAACGTGTAAAAGGATGCAAATCAAACGGACAGAATGAGGTGGCAGAGAAGACTGTAATTTTATTACCATCAGGTTAGTGTCTGTGTAATGCTAACATAATATAATCCCCTTCTCCTTTTCTCATGTAAACACCAGTATATTATAAAATATTTAATATTAATAAAAATTAGGAATGGTATGAGGGCCCAAACTATTAGTATTGGGTTGTCTATTAGAGGAATTCTATTTTAATATATATTGTGGAAAGGAATGAAATGGACTAGATCATAAGGTATGGGGAACTTTGATAATGTGAAATTAACACTAATATCCTTCCATAAGATTTGAGAACACAGCAACCTTGCTTCTTAAAAAGTAATTGGGGACACCCTCCTCCCATGCTGTATCACATACCCTTATGCATTGTTACTTATTTCCAGTAATGTCTCTGAATCCATAGAGGTGTCAGAGGTATTCTTAGATAATAAAAATGAAAGATAGGACTCTCCCATTACTTAGTTGGGAATAATATTTAACGGTCCAGGGGGGAAAAAGAAGGAAGATGTATAGATGTGTGTGTAGTTGCATAACTTAATATTTCCTTTCACTGTTTCTCTTTTGAGCAAGAGTAAATCTTAATTCAGCTACTCCTTTAATTTAATATTCTGCTAAATATTTTTAAAGGATATATTTCCATAGGCCCAATAATACTGTTTTATTTTTAAGAATACCGCCCCTCCACTGCACTTTTGCCATCACTATAGGTACTTACAATAAAATAAATAAAATAGAGTATAAAAATTCTCTAACCAATCATTCACACAGTCATGAGAAAGGCTTTGTCCCACACCAAGGACACTCAGGGTTCTACCTGTTCTCTATCGCCCTGTAAAATTGAAACACTACGTTTAGCCTTGTTTTCGGATAGCTAAGTTCTCTAACAGTTGACAGGTGACTCCTCTATTTATTTGTTCAGTTAGTTGTTCCAGAACGCTGTGCAAGTAACATCCATTCTTTTTTCTTTTTCCTTGTAGATATAGCAAGTAAACTTCTAGGGCAGTCAATGGATGAGAAGGGACTTCCACAGCTTACCAGCTATGATTGTGAAGTCAATGCTCCTATACAAGGCAACAGAAACTTGTTACAAGGTGAAGAGTTGTTCAGAGCCCTGGATCAGATCAACTGAGCTTCTCTTCCTGTACCTCCAGCTTCATTAGTGTTCTGTTTTCTTGGACATTGGTGATTTACCACCTAAAAGCAGTGTATTTATATTTTCTATATCTGCGTTTAGAAGCCTGGATACAAATACTGCACTAATTCAGTTAGTTTGCATCTGATCCCTTTTCTATTTTGGACAATTTCTTGCATAATGAGTTCTCTCTCTCTCTCTCTCTCTCTCTCTCCCTCCCCCCCTCCCTCCCCCCCTCTCTCTCAACTCAGCTAATGAATGCATTTTTGGTAAAACAGTTTAAGTCAGTTAAATTTAGAACATACTTATAATGACAGCTTTGAAGTAGGCACCTTTTCAAAAAATATTTATTTTTTATTTTGACTAGGAGTTTGTCACTGAAGAATTTTTATCTGATGATACCTTGTCGCAATAAATTTGTCTAAGCTTTCTATCATGTGGTTGTAGGCATACTTGAAGGCACATTGTGCTGTTATCTATAATATTTGAATAAACTTTTACTTTACCTTTTTTTTTAAAAAAAGAAATATTGCTTTGCAGCAGTGCATTTGTAGCCAGTCGCACAATCTATTTTCTTATGAAAATATACAAAATACCAGCAGTTCCTCATGTAATATTGTGCGTTTATAAAACTAGTTTTTAATATGAACATTTTTTTCTTTTTTGTTTCTCTGTTATGTTAATTACATGTGAAATTATGTAGAAATTTTGGAGTAGTGCTATTTTTTGTTATGTTGTATTTCAAGATGCTCCTAAATTCTGTTTTAATATTAAAGTAGGATTAGGAGAAAACAAGTTGCATATGTGAGGCTAGCAACATCAGGAGACTTTCGGGTTAGGAAAAAAGATTATTGGAGTACATAATGGGAATCTCATGCAAATATTTATAGAACAAGTTGATAGAAGGGTTTTTTCCCCCCTTCCTTTTGGATTTTTTAAAATTGGGCCCACTAAATAAGATTGACCTTCAGACTAATTGAAAATCATTTATTTTCCTTTTTTAATTTTTTATTTTTCTGCAAATGAATGATTTCACTGCTACAACATGGCCATTTTAGAAATCGTTTTCCAAAAGATGTCTTTTTCTAAAAAATAAAAAAAGACATGGTCTTAGGGTCATCTGTGTTTGAAGGCAATGTGTCTCCTAACAGTTTGCTAGGATAGGGTTTTGTTTTCATGCCTTCTTTATAAACTTTCTAGAAGCATCTGATTGAGTTGGATGGACCTTTGGTCTGATCCAGCAAGGTAGTTTGCTTTTTATATTAAGAAATTTTCTTTTATTTGAAAAACAATCCATTTTCGATGTTGAAGTTTTTGATCAACTCAAAATTCTCCCTAGCTCATAGCTGTGAAAGTACATGCTAATACTATATAACAACAGCTTCAATGTTCTCATTACTTTGGTAGAGGTGATATTTCAGAAAAAATCATAAACCATGTTGCTTTTTTAGTTCAGTTATCTAGTTTCATCATTAAGTTGCTTGCTAATAATTCAGTGTTTTGGATTTTAAGTAGCTTGTTGCTATTAACATCAGAACTGCCCTCATTCCATTAAACATAGTTTTCAGTAATTCTGAATATACTTTATATACTTTTAATTTAGGAAATAAGTCACAAAACATCTTTCTTTCTACATGCTGTACAATCTACCTACTCATTCTTTTTTTTTCTTTTTGTGGTTGGATATGACACTAACTGTATTGTTGTATGACATCAATAAACTATGTGACCAGGCCTGTAACAAAGGATTCTATTTGCAGCTGTACTGTAATTTTTTACAGTAATTTTGTACTGTAATTTTTTTGCTCAGAAATCAAACAAAACATGCCTTGAAATTTTTTGATAGTATGTTGAGCAGAACACTAAAGATGGGTGCTACAGCTCTGGTATGCACATGTTCATCCCAGAATGTTAGAAAAATTCTCAAGGCATGCATGATTCTTACAGTGCAATTCTGAACATGTCTACTTCAACAGATCGAGTTTGACACCCATGCCATAATTTCTTATATCGTTATAAAGGTCTGCTTTTTGGATATAATCTCCTTTGTAGAGGGAAACAGGATTTTTTTCCCTCAGGCATAGCATATCTTGATCTCAGTAAAGTCTCCTTACATCCTTATTAATAAAATGGTAGAATATTGGTCATATGATGAGATTGATAGATGGATTTATAATTGGTTGAATGACTGCCCCAAACAATACTCATACATTATTCTATATCACTTTGAAGATAGTACTGAGTAGAGTGTCAGAAGGCTCTTCCTCAGGCACTATGCTGTTCAACATTTTTATTAACGACCTTAATTAAGGGGCTGGGGGAGATTATTGTAAAAATTTTAGATAATACAGAAGGAATGTTTAATATAAATAGTCCTTGATTTACAACAGTTCATTTAGTGAACAGTGGTGTGATTCAATTTTTTTTACTACTGGTTCTGTGGGCGTGGCTTAGTGGGCGTGGCAGGGGAAGGAGGCTGTAAAATACCACCTCTGAGTTAAAACCTTTGCAGCATCCCCATGATCATGTGACCAACATTCAGATGCTTGGCAACTGGTTCATAATTATGACTGTTTTAGCATCCTGGAGTCATGCGATCACCTGCAAACTTCTGACAAAGCAAGTCAATGGGGAACCCAGATTCATTGTAACAACCAAGTTCCTAATTTATCAACTGTAGTGATTCACTTAAGAACTGTGGCAAGGAAGATTGTAAAATGGTGCAAAACTCATTAACAACAGAAACGTGGGGCTCAATTGTGGTCATAAATTGGGAACTGCCTGTACTTTAGAAGACAAAAATACAAACAGTGACATTTGGCAGGGAAAAATGGTTTCTCTGCAATAAAAAAAGGCACATTTTGGGATGGGGAAGTTTTGGCTTGAAGTAGTAAAAATAATAATTAAAAAATAACAATATTCTAGTAGTTCACAAGCTGAACATCAACTAATAAGGTTAGGCAGCTGCCAAAACCCCCAAAATTGTTTTGGGGGTGTATTAACAGGGATTTAGTATCCAGATTACAGGAAGTACTTGTTGGTCAGGCCCTATTTAGAGTACTACATTCAGTTTAGTGTGCTGTAGTTTAAAAAGGACATCAATGTGATTATCAAGATAGTGAGGAAGGCAGTAACCATGTCTAAGAGGAACAGTTAAAACGAACTGGTTATGTTTCATTCATGACTGAGAGAAGATACGATAGCTATCTAAAGGGCTGTTAAATAGAGAAGGAAGTTGACTTGTCTCATCACTCTGGAGGGTAGAACCAGAATATCTGTTGAAACTGCAGGGAAATAGATTCATGGTAAGTATTTAGATGGTAAGAGCTATCAATTAGCATAGGCTGATATATGAAGTAGCATGGAGAACACTGGAGATCTTCAAACAGGTTTGGATAGCCATCTAACTGAATTGTAGAATTTGAAGAAGGCATTGCACACAATCTAGCAGTTAAAAGACATGAAAACTCCTTAATCGCACAACGCATAAACAGACCCAACCATAGTTTTAACTGGAAACTAAGCATTGTAGATAAATTAAATCTAACATGCTAGAGAATTCCTGGAAGCTTGGTATTCAGATTTATCAGCCATCAATAGACACATAGAAATAAGCCACATTTACACACCATACAAATGACAATTAAAAAAAACCTAGAAAGGAAACAGAATACCTCTTCAATAGCCTACACCCAGATAAGCAGACAAACAAAAAAATAATACTCTAATCAAGGAACTATCAAGGAGAAAACCCACAGCATCAAACCCCAGCACTGGCAGAGCAAGCTATTACATTTAACTGGGGAACAAATCCCACACTCATTAGCACTGATTATGTTACTAGTTGGGTAAATAAAACATCTGCAACAAACAATGAAGTTCAGAGAGCAAATCTGAACTACATACATTTTCTCCTATTGGACACTGCAGATAGATTTGTGGCAAGTAAACATTAATTGTTAAGTTCTGTTTTCTAAGGAATAAACATGGGGTTTGGGTGAAGCAAATTCCATATCCAAATTCTGATTTTCATTTCAGATGTGAATATATACATTTTCACAACATAGTGACAGACAAGCAAATGTAAAAACCTTTGCTATACCAGTTGTGCTTGCTGCTGGACACTGGGCTTTGCTGCTATGGCTGCTGGACATTTTCCTGTACCACCACTTTGTTGCTTGCTGGGGCTTTGGAACAGAGGCTGGGGGATGGGGTAGGGGGCAGAGTGCCAGGCTACTGTGGACTCCCCTTTTTTCACTGAGGCTATTTGGTCTTCCCTGGATAACTGAGAATAAGGAAGAGGACATGATCTATCTGCTAGATCCACTATAGATTGAACACTGATTCCTCCTGGGTGAGAACCAGAGAAGAATAGGTGTGTGTGTAAGAGAGAATGTACGTGTGAATGGGAGCCCTCTATCAGCTGGAGGGAGCAGCAGGAGAAGGTTCCTGTATTAGTGAATGTTAGTATGTATGTGTGTGTTGCAGTGTGGGAGTGTATTTTGTAGTGGTGTGGGAGTTGGTGGCTAGGTATGCTGATGATGCTAAAAGATAGTGAAGCTAAGGTGCCTTGGATGCTTTGCTTTCCTGATCAAGGATGGTTGCAGAAGACATTGGGAGATTCCTGCTTTTGGGAATTGGGGCCTGAATTTGGAGATGGGCTATCATTATGGGAGTGGAGGTAGGCCAGAATATTATGGTGGTGATGAGCAAGGGGAGTCTGGGAACCTGATATTCCTAGGAAATGCAGGACTTATCTTAGGCTGGTTTTTCTTTCAGTTCCTTGGTTTCAGCCACAGACCTTCAGTGACCCTGACTTTTGGTGGCGGCTGCTTTTAAATATTAACATGTTTTAAATGTTTTTTTTAATCTTCTGAAAAGAAAGCAGTGTAGTTTGATATAATAGGAATGTCTTACCATGTATAATTTGTAAACAATAGGGAACATATGTTTTTTAAATGATTTTATTGAGAAAACCCATCTTTATTTTTTAGTGAACTCACAAACCACCAATTCACAAAGTATTTTATTTTATTCCCTTCCTCTCCAAATATAGATGTTCTATTACACTTTGAGAATCACTACATGAAAATTGCAGTTTTAATTCAAGATGGCAGAGAAACTTGACTAATGCTTCCATCAAAACCAATGATAGCTGAAATCTAATACTGTTGAAATGAAAAAAAAAAAAAAAGATTGGGTCCCTCACCTAGAGAAAATGTCCAGATGTAAAACAGGACATTGGTAACTGTTCAGCATATTCTGCAGCTATTAATCCCTACAATACCTATTCCTTGATGTGTAGTGCTTTGTGTGGAGAGGGGCAATGTAATAGGATCCTTGTAGTATGTACAGAAGCTAAATTAGGATGGGGATGGAGGGCAGCCAAATTATAAGACATGCTTTGTCAGACAGAAGGAAATTTAAATCTAGCAACTTGGTTTTATATCTTACCAATCAAACACAGGAAAACAAGATGCAGGAATACTAGGTGTGTTTCCCACCTTAAGTTGAAAATAATATGAGATGAAGGTTAAGAACAAATGTGGACAAAGTCAGAATTGAGAATACAGAAATAGACAGCAAATGCCACCTCTGCAAAGAAGGTGAAGAAACAGTGGACCTTCTAATTAGTTGCTGCACGATTGCACAGACTGACTATAAACAACAGCATGACAAAGCAGTAACAATAGTGCATTGAAATAGCCACAAAAAATATTGTTTGCCCGTGGGAATTGGTGAGATCACAAAATAGACAAAATGAAGAAGCTAAAGTGCTTTGGGACTTTAGAATTTGAACAGACAAACACCTGCCATATAACATCCAAGAATTAACAATTGTTTATAAGAAAGACAAAAAAGTGTGGATTGTAAAAATCGCATATCAATTACAAAAGGCAGCTTTACTCAGAGTAGTTTACATCTTGTGACAATATCTTTAACAACATCTGCCTATCTCAGGTTCTTGGGAAGGACTCAGTAGAATGGATGGAGAAAAGGGGAAGGAGAAGGAGGAAGGAAGAGTAATGTTGGCCAACTGGACTTATTTCTTGAAGGTTTCCTTCAAATTTCAGAATGGATAACAGTTAGTAGCTTTATGCCTCATGCAGTTATCTCCCCCTTTTTTATCAATTCTAGTTTTCCTAAAGTCACCAATATGTGCGGTTATTAAAAAAAACACAAACCTTCCAATTTTTGGGACTTCATTATTGTCAAAGCATTTCCAGGTCCCTAATCCATTATACTTACCACTTTGCCCAAAAAGTTCTCAGAAATAATTCACCATCACAATGTCTATATGCTATGCTGTGCTCTGCTGCTCTAGTTTCAGCTGAGGATGCTTCTCCCCGATGCAGGAAGGAGATGCAAATGAGAAAATGTTCCGGATGCGCCCACTGTACGTGCAGGGCAGTACTCTAGACAGAGCCAGGAGAATTTCTCACCCTCGCCATCCTTCTTCTCTGTGTCAGAAAAGATAGCTCTTGGCAAGCTTCAATTGTACTATATTGAATGAAACAGCAGGATAGAGTATTCTCTTACTAAGTGTCTCTCTGGAGCTTGTTCAGGATTTATTGGTGTTGCAGACTGAATCCAGTCTAAAATTTTCCATTGGGCAGAATGTTTTACATTAATGTTTGAAGGACTGTCAAAGAAACAATATGTGATAAGATGTTAGGAGATAAAGTACCGGTATTTATGGCTAGTTTATTACAAGAAAGGAAATAAAAAAGCTAATATGAAGAAATGTAAGAAGAGAAAGAAAAAAGGAAAGGAAAAGATAATTAAGAACTATAAAGAAGTAAAAGATGAGCTTATGGAAAGTAATGTTGTTATGTAGCTTTTAATTATGGTTACTGTTAAACCATTTTATTTAAGGTTACTGTTGTAAATAGTAGTCCTCTGAACAAATGAGAGCAAAATAACTCATTCTACTCATTCCATACACTCCATGCTGGTAAGAGAGCACATAATTGTCAATATATTTAATTAATATATATTATATACTGCTTGGTTATAGCAAGCTATGTGAATGAAATAATTATGAAGATGCGGAATTTTTATTGGAAGTTTATTTTAAGCAATAGGTGGTTGGACACTTATTAAGGGAATAATTAAGGGGTCAATTAAATATCTGAAGACTTCTAACGTTATTATTCAATGCACTTGATGAGAAATTGCATGCTTTTAGCCCATGTTTGTGGCATACAATTGGTAGATTTCAAAACAGAGAAGAGTGGAAAGAGAAATAATTATTCCTTTCGCGTTTAGACCGTTTAAAAAAAAACTCAGCATCGTTCCACCTAGGTTGCTTTTCCACCTCTTCAGAAAATGACACTTATAGTCGCTTTTGTGTGTATGCAACGCGCAAACACAAATATACCGACGCTTTCACATGATAGGAGAAGACCACCGTTAAAACGATAGGAATAAGTAAATATGAGGGTTCCTTGGTGCTCTCTGAGCTTGATTTTCTTGCAGTCATTTCACTACCCAAACTGGACAATGAAACGTCTTGAAGGAGACGACCAAGCTTAGATAGATAGATAGATAGATAGATAGATAGATAGATAGATAGATAGATAGATAGATAGATAGATAGATAGATAGATAGATAGATAATCACCCCAGGACCCTTCAATCATTCCGATTCCAACACAAAAAAAATAAAACGATGCTCACTCCGCCTTCCAGGGTGGTGACGTCAGCCTCCAAAAAGCCATTCCCAAAGGGAAGAAAGAGCTGTGGGCGGAGCGAAGGAGCCAAAAGTAACCCGGATTGGTCTGGATTCTTTTCCTTCGCCTTCAGATTGGACTAACTCCTTCGAAGGCTGCCTTGTTGAGAGTCCGCGTTAAAGCTTTCCTTCCTTTACTGGAGAACGAGTTAAGTGGAATCCCCGCCCATCCGTCAAGGCGTATTTGTTTGCCGTTTGCGCGTGCGCAGTCAACTCCGTCCGAGGCGTGAAGCGGGGGGTGGGGGTGGTGTGCTTTCTTCCGCACGGCGGATGGTTGTGCATCATGAACGGGTGGCCCGGGCTGAGGACGGACTGTGAGGCGTTGCTTACTCGGTTCCAGCAAGCCGAGAGTGTCCGCTTCGAAGATTTCGCCTTGCTCTGGAGGCAGAACCGTTTCGACACCATTTTTTAGTGAGTCACTTTTCCTGTTGCTTGTCACCCTTTCGTGGTTTCAAGTCCCTCGTCCCAGGAGAGAGAGAGAGAGAGAGAGCGGTGGTCCACTTGCGAGTCCTGAGTCTCCACGCCAAGACTTATGAAAAGTTTATTTTGAACACGGTTGAATTTCTTCTGCCCCCCCCGCACTTTTTCACTCCCCCCTTTCCCGCCTTTAAATAGTGAATAAGAGAAATCGTGAAATCTTCCTGCACTTTTTTTATATGGTGTTATCCTAACATTTTAGTTGCACATTCCCTACTCACTGTAGTTAGGGATGAGAAGTGTTGTCAGGATGGAAAAGATGACATCTTTGGAGCAGCCTCCCCCATTCAGATGCATTGGAATGGCAACTTCGAGAACATGATGGATGTTGGCTTGGCATTCTGGCAGTTTAATCCTCTGCAGTTTATTTTTTTCATATTTCCACATTTTTTCCTTCTATTGCGTTAGTATAAATCTTGATACAATTGGTTATTCCAATACAATTATATTTATATAATACACTTAAATTCTTAACATACTATTATTTAGAGCTGAAGAAGCTTCTTGGATAAGAAGCAAAATGTCTTCAAAGAAAAAGCGAAAGTCCAGTTGCCTCTTGAAAAAAGCACTTTTGAGGAAACCATGACCTGGATGACTGAGAATCTCCATAGCCACACTATTATTTAGATTCTTTAGAGTATTGGGTGTAGAAAGGAGAAAAAAGTGAATAGTTTGGTTGCTAGTTTGGTACAATAATCAAACGGGACAGATACAGACTTTTACAGATAGTTGCAACTGTAGAAGAAAGCAATAGTTCTTAAAATTATTACTCCTACTTTAAACAATTCTTGATTAACAAACTCAAAGTAATTACCAATTCCAAGCATGGTATATAGAGAACTGTAATCTGTTTTACTACTTATTCTATAAATGTTCCAGGTGTTAATGAAATAAGTGAATAATGTTTAAGTGAATAAGTGAATAATGAACTTGTGCAGATTTGATAGAAAAACAAATGGCATATTTCAATCTTTTCTCCTTGATGTAGATAGTGGATAATTAAATTCTTCTGGAACTAAGACCTTACATTTTGGATGAGGTTGATATATATTCTGTTTTTTATTTTTGTGCTGATCTTTTGTGTAGTGGTAAAATAAGGACTCCAGAGCAAATCAAGTTCACTAAAGAAGCTTTAGCCCTAGTATGGCCCTACTTTTTGCCTCCTTACACTTTCCAGATCCGAGTTGGTGCTCTTTATCTTCTGTATGGTTTGTACAACACACAACTGTGTCAACCAAAAGAAAAGGTAAACTTAAACTGCTTTTAATTCATTGTCCAGTAATCTTGTGTTGTAACTGATGTTCTTTAGTCTTGGGGACTTGAAATTTTATTTTAATATAAAAGGTATGATCATGAACAGTGACCTAGTGAATACGCTAGGTCTGATTTTTTTTGCCTCACAGCTGTCATATAGCGCTAAAAATGGGTTGCTTTACAGGACTGTGTTAAAGAGTGGCAATATACATGAAATATTGGATAAATTTAAAAAGCAGGATGTAGAAATGTGTACATATAATCTATCATTAATTTAAAAAGTATTCAGACAGTTTAGATTACTGGGATGGAAACCACCAGCAAATCCCTGGGCCATAGGTTAGTGTGTGAGGTTTTTTTAAAAAAAAAAATCCATAACAAGGCACAGCAAATTACTTCTGTATTGTTGCCAAGAAAATAACATCAGGAGTCAAACTCAATGGAAATTTTTTTTCTTTTAATCTGAAGTGTATCATACAACAGTGAAGTCTAGAAATAATTTTTCTATCTCCTACTATTAAATTTATTTTGGGAATTAATTATAAGACCATGTAAACCACCTCTCTGTGCATTCTGAATAAACTAAAGCATTCCAGTATGTTGTTTCAGCTAATGCTGGGTGATTTAGGTATCTGATTGTGCTGACATCCTTTATAATATCCATTTAGGCTAACATAGGATGTTTAATTATTTTACACTTTGGGGTATGTGGCTGATCTGTTGGAAGACATTTTTGTTTGTTTTATATTTCAGATTAGGGTTGCACTTAAAGATTGGGCTGAAGTCAGTAAATTCAAGCAGGAACTTTTAGATGCACAGCACTATGATGCAGCATATATCTTCAGGAAACTTCGAATGGACAAAGCATTCTATTTCACAGCAATGCCCAAATTTGTGAGTTATTAAACCCACATCAACAGAAGTACTTGTTGTACTGTTTCCATTTTCTGGCTGAATGGGTTGTCGTCTTATCATTCTGTTAACAAAACTTGTGATTGTTTCAGTCTAGTATCCTCCTTCCTATTCTCTGTCCTGCAATATCCAAGCATCATAAGAGAATAGGAGAAATGTGGATTTTCTAACTCAGATCCTGTTTTCATTCTAATACAAATGCTTCTTCAGTTAATACATTAGAAGGGTTGAGCTAACAACTTGATTTAGAATGCTTCTTGTTTCTACAATGATTGGCTTTTCCCATAATCCTCAGCTACTTGCTGCAAAATTGGACCTAATTGGACCTGGTGGGATCTGCAGTAAATCTGTATAGTAAGTCTGCTATGATTCCTTGGATTATATGTTACAGAGTATGGATGTTGCTTTGAAAAATGTGATCATTTTTCTTGGCTCCACTTGGTCTCGTCCCCCCATTAAGAAGCTCTTTGGTTGATGTTGTTCAGAGTTTGTTCAGAGTTACTGCTATTGTGGTATTAATAACGCCTAAAATTACATGCATGCTGGGTGATTCAGATACATGATTTTCCTATTGTTTTGATTCAGCAGATGATTCTGTAGAATTTGCAGATGATACAACAGTGGTGAGACTCATCTCCGGGGGTAGTCTGCCTATCAAGATGAGGTGGACGGGTTGCTTTCGTGGTGTGGAGAAAATAACTTGGTCCTTAACATCAATAAGACCAAGGAATTTATAGTGGACTACTGAAGGAATAGATCAGACATCCAGCCCTTGGTTATCAATGGAGATCGAGTGGAGCAAGTGGCCAATTTTAAGTTTCTGCGTGTTATAAAAGAGATCTGGCTTGGGGTGCTCACAGTACTGGTCAAAAAGGCCCAGCAGAGATTATATTACCTGAGGCTTCTCAGGAAACAACAACTGAATGAAAAACTGGTGGTGATCTTCTACCGCTGCACCATAGAGAGTATTTTAACTTACTGCACCTCTGTATAGTTTGCCAATCGCAAATATAGGAGAGCGCTCCAGAGGGTTAACATTATTGCCCAGAGGATCATTGGTTGCCCTCTCCTCTCTTTGGAAGAGCTTTATAGCTCCCGCTGCCTTAAGAAAGTTCAAAACTTCTCAAAGATCCATCTCATCCTGGGAACCCTTTTTTTTGAACTATTACCATCTAGCAGATGGTACAAGACAATAAAAACAAGGACAAATAGGCTGAAGAACAGCTTCTATCCCAGAGTAGAAACTATATTGAATTCTACTGTATACTGCAATATTAATGCAATATCAGGGATTTTTAAGTCAATTGCATAGAATGTGTAGGATGTGTGTTAGTGTTTTATTTTTTAGAGTTTTCTTATGAATATTGTACACTGAAGATGGCATTTAATTTCATTGTATGAGGTGCAATGACAATAAAGAATTACTACCACTACTAACATAACTCTTTCTTTCTTAGCTTTCATTTAGGACTAAAAAGAACATGCATGCAAATACTGAGATGAAGAGGGATTTCAGAGATCCTACTGATCGTGTTGCCATGCTTTGCCATGAAAATTTTTTGGAGGTATACTTGACACCTTGTTCCAACATGATTATGTTTGGCTTATGTTCTATACACTGTAACAATGTTATCAATAAACAATTTTACAGAGAAATAGATATAACATTTTTTCAAAAAACTTATAATCCAAATATCTTTCTGTGAACGTAATCCATACTTTGTATGTATTATATCTGGTGCTTAAATCTCAGTTGTTTTCTGAAATCCAGACCAGGCCATTTTCACATACTACCCAAAATAGAAGTACAACTGAATTTTGAGAGATCCCCAACTCCATCTGACACTCCCCCTGAATTCCTTTGAAAAGTTAAAGAACATAGAAACAAAGGAAATATCTGACAAGTTTTATATAAAAATATATTACAATCTCTTTTAATTTATAAAGGCATATTCATAACTTGCACCTTCTGGTTAGCAAGTTTTTTCTAACAATTTTATGATCTGACACAGATCCAAATCTTTTAACTTAGTCTTACCAACATATATTTGTACTATGAGTACAGAACTGACCATGTTTTCTGTTGGGATGGAACAACAAGAGCAGTATGTACAGCAAAATATGACAACAATCTCAATTTTTACTGATGGGAGTTATTAAGAAATTTTCTTTTTTATCTGTTTCACTTATAAGGAAACAAAAAATATTCATGAGAACTACAAAAGAATGAAATGTCTGATCTCTATGGATCAAAGTCAGCCAGATAAGGCTATCAGTTTGATTAAAGATGACTTCGCAGCCAAGTTCCAAGATATCATTCTGGATTATCAACAGTGGCAAAAAAAGAAAATGGTATATCATTTCATTTTTCTTTAGAAATTGGTATATAAATTCTATAAGCTAATGGTTTTCACTACATAATATTAGAAACATAATAATGTCACAACAAAATTCTGGCACCAATCTAATCACTTTGTATAAGCTACTTATTTTATAACCTTTATATTAAACTTCAACAGTCCTGTAGAAAAAAAATGGTCTTCAAGGTCTTTCTGAAGTATTTTGAGATAAATGCAACTCAAAACTGTTAATGTTTAAAGATGTATTACAAAAACAGGTTGACAGAGGCAGACATAATCTTGCTTCTTGAGGTAAGAAATTCCAGGTGGATGATGTTGGAAGTAGTTTTCCATTTAAATGGAGTAGCAGTTCAGCAGCTTTCTGTGCACATGCATGTGTCTGTCCTGTTGTGATATTGCTTGGAAAAGAAAGTTACCTTTCATCTGTTTGATGATTTGAATGTCCAAATCCGTTATGTATCTAATGCATTCTGGGATCTAAATAGTGTCTGTATTTTTTCAGGAATCCCCCTTATCTACTGTGGGTGACGAAATGAAGAACAGAAAAGAAGGTTGTTCCCAAGAGTCTGAAGTAAGGAAATCATCATCATCACAGTGGAATATTTAATTTCTTTATAGGAATTCCTAGTAGGATATAATTTACCGTAAAAGTCCCTTGCAACCATTTCTAATTCAGCTCTGTACTACAAAACCAAGAAGACAAGGGGTCAGGGAGGATGGGGTAGGGATGGATTATCTCTGGATAACTATCCTTATTGTACTCAAAAGCTGAGTAGTTATTTGAAACAGTAATTTATTTACAAAGAAAAATGATACATATCTAGCATTTATTTAAAGTTTTTTTTGTGTTAAAACATTAGAAGTCAAAAAGTAAAAAAAGGTAGTGCAAACTGTATTGGCAATCTTCTCTTTTCAGGGATCTGGCAGAGCTAAAACGTTAGCTGAAATCAAATCCAGATCATATTCTGCAGTTGCTCAGGTAAGTATGTAAAGGCTGTGCCTTTGACTCCCAGTGACTCCCTAGAGAAATCCCCATAGTTTCTTCACAAGGTTTTTGGAAGTGGTTTGCCATTGCTTTCTTCCTATAGCCAAGAGAAAGTGATTGGCCTAAGGTAATCCCATTGTCTTTGTGCATAAGACAGAATACATAGTGTCTCACTTTCTAGCTTTATGTTTTTAACCACTACACCACACTGACTCTCTTAAAGGCCATAATTATTTGAATTTAATTGCTGAACTTCATTTCAGTGTGTCTGTAAGAAAAGCAATTTGAAACAGTTAGACAAATTAAATTAATGCTAAACAAGATGTCCTGTTTACAAGTAGAAATCTGCTTATGTAACATTGGATGTAACCCTTAACATGCTTTCCTGGTATGTAAACATAAAGTTGGCAACATACAATTTCTTTTAGCAGCTTACTCCTGACTTAATGATTGCCATGACTTACACTTGTAATTCCAGGCTCAATTATACTTGTATATTGAGGACTGCCTGTAGCCATGGACAGAAGAGGCAATAAACCATTTTAATCCATGATTTTATTTAAGAAATTTATATGACTGCCCAATTCACTATAAGAAACTCCAGGTGGTTTACAAAGATGAAAATCCAATATAAAAATAATAAAAATCTATCCCTTCCACAACAACAATCAGTCAATCAAACAAGCCACTTGGTGGGTTCCATCCTACTCTGGGGTTCAGGCCCATTGGCAAAGTCTTTAGGGCCTTGCAAAAGAGTGTCAAAATGAGGGCCAATCTTATTTCCATGGGATGATGTTCCACAGGGAAGGAGCCTTCTTCTTGGTGCTGTTACATGAACCTTCTTAGGAAAGACGATCCATAGTATTTTCTGCCTTTCCACTCTAGCGGGTTGGGTAGAAGTTTCCTTTATGAAATTGCATCTCCTTCTCCCCCGCCCCATCTGTCCTGGAAGCAATACCATAACAGTATATAAGCTTTTATGCCCAATTGCAGATAGTAGAGCCTAATAGTTAATAGAACGGATTTTTCCCCATAAGTGCACTTTTAAATCTATGCCATATGACTTAGTTTTGGATTTAATTTTTGTTGTAAATATGCTCTTGATGAACATGACATATGATCAGTTTACAAATACAGTGGCAGAATTAATTTGATAAATACATTGGATTATCACCTTTCAGAGCAATATTATTGTGTATTCATTGCTTGGATATTTTTCTTGTTGCACTTTCTTTGGCTGAAAATCCATTTAGGCTTCAAAGTCCAGGCGACATCGCCAGGTTAAGCTGGAATCTTCTGAATCGGGATCAAATCGTGGGAAAACCAGATTGCCTAGGGATAGAAGGATCAGGAAATGTTTACCAATACCAAAGAAGTCAGAACGTCTGCAAAAGAGAGGTAATTAGCATAGTAGGATTAATCTGGGGAAATTGCTGTTTCTACAATGCTCCTGGTGTATAGGCCTTCTAATTAGTGTGCATTGTGAGCATTGTGAATGCTGTAACATAACACAAGAAATATAAATATTTGATAATAGAGGTGGGTGATAAATCAGTAAAAATAGATATGTGTCCTTCCTGAGCCTTTCATTGTGCTTGCCACTTTTAAATGTATTATTCATGAATGTCCTTCCTTGTCTTATAAAGTAATCTGCCTATAGTTCTCTCTCTCTCTCTCTGTGTTTGTATGTTATTTCATAACTGATGAAAATGTCTAATCATTATTTGTAGCAGTGTCCTGTCTAGTGGGAAAGCTTTTGCAATTATGATATGGGAAGAATTTAATCCAATTTAATTTCAAATTCCAAATTGACAATACAGAGGGGAATACTCCTTCAAGTAATCAGGTTCTAACATTTAAATATATGAGTTGGCTCTGTGACAAATAGGCATCCTGTAGATCTTCAAAGTTCTGACAACTTCACAATTGAATTTTGTTCCATCCACAATTCCCAAATTGTCTTTTAGGAAATCCCATGTAAAATGGATTACAGGTTGTCCTTAATTAGGTAGTCCTGAGTTAGGACTATAATTGAGCTTGGCAATTATGGTTGTAAGTCATGATGGCTATAAAGCAGGTGACTGTGTCACCAGACCCATTTTATGACCTTCTTTGTAGCAGTTGTTAATTGAATTTTTTTCCCATGAGTTTTTTTTTTTTTGCCAGAAATCGGTAGTAAATGCCAGTTTCTGGCAAAACTGTTATGTGACTGCAGAGTATGGCAAATGTCTGCAAATGCAGACTGGTTGCTGAATATGCAAAATGTGGTCACATGACAACAGGAGAAATTGACATCAGAATTTTGAAAATGGATCATAAGTCCCTTTTGAGGGGGTTTCAGGATTGAGGGGTGAACAGTCACCCATTGTAAGTCAAGGACTACCTGTTTCAGTGCAGTCTATAAAGTATTAAAGGGGCGCTCTTTGTTAGGGGAAATTTTTCTTGTTTTATTTTTTTGGAGAAGTAATGGCTGGTTAAGCTACTAACCTAGGTTTAGAAGATACTTAAGAATCTATATAAGCTACTCAACAACAATTTATAGATATGAATTATGATTCTTTGTAACTACAGTTGAATCTATGATACGGATTCGGGTTACACAATAAACGAAGCCAGTTAGTGTGTTGTGCAAACTCAATATCACAATATTTTTGCCATGAGGTTTTAGATTCTTGTGGGCATATGGGAAGGAAATTGTGGATATTTGCATGCTGGTATGTCTATCATTTATGTATTTTTGTATGCAAAGATGGAACATATATGTTATGAGATAAGCCAAAACAATCCTTCTGATTCAACTGCTGATCTTCAAAAGTTAACTAAAGGCATAGATTGCATGTTGCTTTTGTAGAAGTTTACAGCTATGAGGATCTATTAGAAAAACAAGTTCTGTAACAGGATGGCTGTCAAAAATTTATCCTGCTTGTGAAAGTTGTCTATTCTAGAAGGCCTTTCAGATCTGAGTGTTACAGAGTTCTTAGAAATATTACAACTATTTTTACAATTAATTGTAATCAACTGTAATAGTTATTGTATTTTGATAGTATTACAATAGCTGTTGCTTTTGTAGTTGCATAGAGTTGCTAACTGAAGTTAAAAAGACATAAATACATATTATCTTTCAAAAGGAGCAAAAATTCCAAGCACCCTTGCTTGAATACACCCTAACCATTTGATGCAGCATTTGGAAATTTGGAAGGCTGAATTATGGTTCCAAATCCCTCAAATGCTGCTTGTTCCAACGTAAGGGTATCCTATAAGATTGGCTGTCAAAGATATAATGTAATTTCAGTAAAGCTGAAATGAAAATTTCTCTTTAATTTTGTGCTTTTTGCAGGAACTTTACTCCCAACAGCACAGGAAAATATTGAGAGACTGAATATGCCTGTGATTGAAGATGATGGTGATGATGAAGAAGATGATCACTCAAGTGATGAAGGTATGTTGTGGTACACTTCTGCACAACAGCTCTGACAAAAAAGGAAAGTGCAAAAATCACCATTCTTAGCTATCTCTGACACAAGCAGGTACATGAGTAGTCCTACTTAGGTACGACTTCTCTCTTCCATTTGAGAAGTTTCCCTTTAGAACATTGCACTGGAGAAAAATATTCACCCTTTTCATATATAGGTAATGTAATTCCTCAGTTATTCAACAACTCAATTTTTCAACAAGCTGTTCTAGACCAAGCTATATCCAAAAACACGAGGTAATTCCTGGAAATTTGGCATTCAGACAAATCAGCCATCAACAGACAAATTGAGATAAGCCAGCGGTCCCCAACTTTTTGATTGCCAGGGACTGTTCAGACAGCAAACCTCACTCTTTCCTAGCACTGAAGATGTTAGTAATTTAAATGTTAGCAGCAAGCAATCAACCAAGCTCAGAGAGCACCAAGAGCTACATTCTTCCTCCTTCTAAGATTCAATCTTCAATTAGCTATTAGCAATGCTTGTTATGCGCTGCTTTTAAGATCATCACTGCATGCATAGCACATAGCTGACCTAGACAGATCACAGAAAGCTAAGCAAGGTCAGATCTGGTTAATTTCTAGAGAGAAACCACAAAGAAATCTCATTGGTTCCAGGAAAAATGGAAGATTTGGAGTCTATTTATTATTTTATTTCAAAGAACCCCATATACTTCTGAATATGGTTGTTACAGAATTGCTAGGGTGTACAGGTAATTTTTGATTGCATTGATTCAGAATGAAATATATTTGGCCATTTTCTCCCTAAGCACATGAGTGATCTAATATTAAATTTACTAATGCATGTGAAATGCATTGAGAAAAATCAGTATTTTATGTTGATTGAAAATAGTTGTCATTGGTCAATTTAAAAAACCCGTTAAGAAAATAGAATTTGAATATAGACTTCTTTTTGTTCATACCTATAAGTTACAATTACTTATTTCTTCTGTTTCCATTCCAGATTTCATACCTACCAAGAGGAAAAAGGCTCATTAAGAATGCATCTTAAGGGAAATGGTGATACATAAACCATCTGTGTGAATAAGCCATATTTTCCAGCCAGGGATGAGGCAGTCTGAGTGACCCAATGCTATGTTGTGAACTGGACACTTGTTAAGAAGGCACAGAAGCAGAAAAGACATGCTATAAATCCTGACAAGCATTACATATGATTTACTTCATATATTATAATGGATTCTTTATTTATACTTAAAATAGATTTTGGTAAAAGTTGGTTTCATTTTTTATACAGTCTTTAGCTACATTAATTATATGAAAGAGAAACTCTTGTTCTGGACAATAACAGATCTGTAAATACATTGCATATGTATATTTCAGCTTTTTATGTATTTATATAATTCCTGCTTCCATTGGTTTATTTGTAATTGTAAGTTATTGTTAGAAGAACCTAGAATGAAATAACATTCTGAAGAATCGGAAGATTTAACATTTTTGCACTGTTCAAGGTTATGCTTCTTTTTCTACAAAACTTTGGGGAATGAACTATCACGAGATTGAAAAATCCTTATGTGATTCTAGATTTGTCACAAAGGAGAAGATAGAAAACCAAATGCTTCCCAGGCTTAAACTTAAGGGATGAAATTTGTAGGCAGGCTGAAATGTGATGTATTATAAGAAGTTGAAAGAAACCATGTTTTTTTGTCCTGGCTTGTGTTTCGATATTGTTTTAAAAACAGTAGTAAAAGACAATACAAATTAAACTCAGAAATTAAAAATAATAAGGAATAAAAGTGTAAAGAAAAAGGAAGAAATAAGAAAACTATTTAAAGAAGACATTTCTGATCTTCCTAACAGCCTGTAAAAGCAAATGTAATTCTTCACTCCCATAAAGTTACATGCAAGCATCTCTTCTTCCCATAACCCTTATGCATGCGCAAGTTCATAAATCATTAACATTTCATTCAGTCTTGATGCCAGCAAAAAAATCCATAAATATTTTTTTTAATGTGGAAACATCTTGTTTTAACCTTAAACAAATAAACTTTATAATAAAGTCTTTCCTTTTGCTACTAATCACTTTAGTCTTTATTTCATTGTAGGATTGTTGGAATATTTGATCTCTCTTCAAATTTTCTTTTTGCCATCTCAAAGAATTCTTCAAGGCTTTAGATCTTCTAGGGTATTCTCTTTTCACATCTGTCATTTGTTCTTTAACATCTTTTAAAAATTATCTATAGAAGCAGAAGACATTGCTGACATTGTAGCTGCTATTTTTTTGACTCCATATGTCAAAGATTCCTAAAACATTTCATGTCATTGTTTTCTGTTATTTTGTTTCAATGTTGACCAAAACAAAAAGCAAACCTTTTTCTCTCCTTTTTCCTTTTCTTCCTGGAATCTCTAAGCCCTCTAGTGTCCAATTTCCAAAATCATAAAAGTGTGGAATTTCTTATGATTTAAAATAGACTAATTTAGTTCCTCTGATGTAAGGCATCCAGAAAGTATCCATGATATCAATCACTCTAAGACATCTCTCTCCAAGGTTGAATTTATTAGAAACAGTTCTGGCATGTCAAAGGCAATTTCCCAAGTGAAATTATTTTCATGCCTTACCCAGAATCCACCTTCTCCCTTTTCTCCTCCCACTTCTACACTTCATAAATCACGAGCACCAATTAACTGCCACTGGAATTACTTAATACCACATATAGAATAATCTTAAACTTTTCAACTCCTCCAACTCTCTAAAAGAAAAAAAAATGTGGCAGCTGAATTTTAAAGCTGACACCTGAAGGTACTATTTACTGGTAATTATTTTCAAAATCTTACAGCAAAAATTTTAATATTCCAAATTTGCCTGATGACCAGACCCACTGGTAGAGACAAGAAGGTCTGGGAAAAATTGGGAAAAAATGGAAAAATTGGGAAAAAAGAGTTTTTTCCAAACAGCTTGGGAAAAAAAAAGACCCCCATTTTTCTCCCAATTTTTCTGTTTTCCAGTCCTTCCCATCTCTACCCACAGGTGAAGAATTCAAATTACTAGTTTATTGTTCCATGCCCATTTCATAGCAATCTTCCCAGATTGGTAGTTTGCCCCTGGGAAAGACTACTGTAGGTAAGGTTCAATGGTATTTAAGTGGGGTGGTATCAGATCTTGTCTTCTTGTATCTTGGTGATGATTCCCTGTTTGATCCCTCCTGATTGACACAGTCTCTCTCTGACACATAGTCTTTTGTTTTGCTTATAAATTTGTGTTAAAGTCTTTATTTGACTTCTTGTTGTTTATTTCAAAACTTTAAATTCTTAAGCTTATAGTTTTCTCAGAAATACAAGCATTTCTGCTTTTATGGCCTAAAGCAGAACAATAAAGAATTCTGACTTTGAGCATGCAGCTATTGAATATGCCTAACAAACCTGGACACTTCCATCCATGTTTATGTACTGTATCATAGTTAACCACAAACTGGTTACATGATTTGTTGCTTTATCATCATGGTAAGCTCTATGTCAAGGGTCTTAAAGCTGTCAAGTTTGAAGACTTGTGGACTTCAACTCCCAGAATTCCTGAGCTAACATGACTGGAGGATGAATTCTGGGAGTTGAAGTCCACAAGTCTTAAAGCTGTCAAGTTTGAAGACTTGTACTCTATGTACTCAATCTTTTTTTAAAGATCACTCAGAAACTGCAGTTGGTGCAAAATGCATGTTTGTTGCTAATTGATATTATCTTAAGACAAAGGCTTTATGTGGAAGGAAGCCTTATCAATAGGTTTCCAGCTGAAATTAAAAGTGATGTTTTTAGCTTTTAAAGCTGGGTTAAGGTGCCTGCAAAGACTATTCATTCTAATCAGAGTTGAGATATCTGAAGATGGCTTGCAGGAGAAATCACTGCTATCATGGGCCAAGATTATGATTCAGACACTGACAATGTTGCTTCAGCTGAGACATCCAAGTCTGGAAGCATTCAGCAGTGAGCAAAGCAATGAGGCTTTTCACTAAGCAAAGGCTGAGGCCTGAGTAATTTCAGCCAGTCTATATTGGAAACAACAGTTCAGAATAATAGTTTGGGATTCTTGGACCTACCGACTACTTGATTGGCTTTCCGTGACTTTGGATTGTGCTATTATTCTTGAACTTTATCAGGATTTTTTTCAGGCAAGCACATTCTACTAGACATTTAAATTACGTCATGTGGTGGTCATGTACAGAATCTAAAAGATATTGGCTGAGAATAAAAAAATGGATGCAGGAAATTACGACTGAGCAGATTGAATTTAAGCCAGAATTCCTCCTATTAGGGATTCTCAACATATAATTCCCCCCAAAAGATAAATATATAATACTACATATATTGACAGTAGGTAGATTGGCCTTTGCACAATGCTGGAAACAACCCTATACTCCACCAGAGGAAATGATTATTCAGAAAATATCAAGCTGTGCAGAAATGGCTAAACTAACTCTAGCACTAAAAAATAAACCATCAGAGTACTATATGAGTTGGAATTGTTGGTATGACCATATAATAATAATAATAAATTGTAAATGAGGAGGAGTGATAATAGTAGTAATTAGATATTTGCACTAAAGATTAATTGCAAATATAGCACAAAATAATGAGATAAATAAACCATAAACTGTTGATTTAATCATTTTTAATCATTTACCCTTTTTTCTTTGTTGTTTTTCTTTCCCAATCTGTGTGTTGTTTATATATTTTAACTGTAAAATTTAATAAAGTTTATTTATACATTATATTTCTGCCTACTGTTATCTGCTTCAGCTTCTGAGTATGGTGTCTAAGTGTGAATTCCTGCAACCTTGAAGCAATACAGCTGCCAACGTTGTCCCAGTTGGGTAAAATGAAGCCAGAAAGAGTAACTTTTTGCTCTTTTGGGATTGTATAATCCAGAAGCTGGTGATAGTTGAACTGTTCTAAAGAGTGCCTTTGAGATATGAATGGCCAACTTGCATTTCTATTTTGAGCTATAGTTTTGACCTTTGCTTTTTTTTGTTAGTTTTTTCTTCTTGTGATGCTATTGGAGTTGTAATATTTTTTCCACAATGACAAGACATTTTATTGCATTTGTTTTTCTTTTTACTATGGATGTTTTATTGCATTTTTATCTTATTATAAACTGCTGAAAGTTTGTTTCAGTGGCATACACATTTCAATAATAAAAACAACTATCTTCTGTTGGCAGTAGCAGCTACTAGAATCAGTGCTTGTTTTTTTTAAAGCAATTCTGGTAAGTCAGAAATTTAATATGAACATGTCTGTTGCTGTCGGAGCAGGTCATATCACAGGGAGGTCATAAGCCTGATATTGCAATCCTCCTTTGGCAAGAAGAGATGTAAACTAGTCTGGCTCTATTTCTGTGTGGAAAACACAGCCTCTGCAGCATAGGATGGGTTTTGTTCAGTGTGTAACTTCCCTTTTGTCAGCCTTCTCAACCTGACATTCTCTGGACCAGTTGAGACTTCCCAAGTCCCAGAATATCTAGGATTTATGATCTTACTGGAGCGGGTCCCAACCAACCTTGAAAGTTGCTGTATTTATAAGGATTGAGGATGCTATTCACATCCCTGTTAAATGGGCTAATAGTTTAAAAGCTCTCATTACCAAGAAAAGAATTTTAAATATAATTTATAGAATATTTATCTGGTTGAAGGAAGGCACCAGCACCATTTAACAGGTTTGGAGTTGGAGAAGAAATCAATGCAAAGTTCTTGATTGTTGCAAATTCTGTTGATAAGAATGAAGCTAATCATTTTGTATGGATCAGTTTTGCACCATATTAAATAAAATGTAGAGCCAGTTTAGTGCATCAGTTAAGGCATCTTGCTAGAAATCAGGAGCCTGGGCTCTAGTCTAGTCTGGTCTAGTCTGTTTAGGCATGAAGTCAACTGAGTTGAGGTTGGACCCAGTCACTTTCTCTCAGCCCTGGATTCTGAAAATCTTGCTAGGAAAACTGTCCAAGCAGTCTCTTAAGAACTGGACATGACTGAAGAGGGGGAAAAACTGAATAGGAAACGTGTGGGGGGGGGGGGGGGGGGGGCTGATAATATAAATCGATCCAAGCAATTGTTTTCCTGTAAGGCTAGATTTTTGAAAAGATTTTTCATTTATTCTTTGCGCATTTATTGCAAACATTCCAGGAAACCTTTCCGATGACTGCGAGGCGGAGGGCCAGCAACAGCCACTTAAGGAGGGGCGTCGGTACCTTCCAGCCTTCCGATTCCACCCGGGTCTTTGAGCCGGAGGGAGAGGAGGGACTCCGGAGCACGTGCCGAGCCTCCTGCAGAAGCCCGGAGCTTCCGCAGGCCGCCTCTCCGGCACGCGCCTGCCGAGGTATAGAGTCCGGGCTAGCGCGTGCGTAAAATCCGCTCCCTCCCCTCCCCTCCCCTCCCCTTCTTTTCTTGGAGGGAAGGGAGCGAAGTAAGGGATTAAAAAGGATGCACCTTCTTCCCGATTAATGGAAAAGTGGCTGCTGCTGCTACTGCGGCGGCGACCTGGGAAAGCAGGTGGCTGAGAAGCGATTGTCGCCGCCCCTCCGCAAGTCCTCGGTTGGAAAACCACAGTAAGCAGTGATGGCGACCGATAGTAAGTGCCCTTCTTGCGGGCTTTCGCAGAACGCGGGATTCTCCACTCTGTGTTTGGGGTGTGCGTGTGTGTGTGTGTCTCCTACCTCCTTTGCTTTGGCGGGAGTTTTATGCCTGCCCCCCCCCCATTCCCCCCGGTCCCCTTTTTGCTGTCTGTTCTGCATTTTTGCAATTCAGCTGGAGACCTTTACATGTTTGGGATTTCAAATCCCACCAGGCCTGATAACAGGCTGATATTTTTGGAGGCTCTTTTTGGAGAAGGTGTTTGTGTGTCTGTGGATCCTCTCCTGCTCTTTGTCCTCACCTGTCCCCTCCCCATTTTCCCCTCTCTGCATTTAGCTGCTGCATCCTGAGTTTTTCTTTCCAGATCTCTCAATCGGTCTTCAAATTGTAGTCAGGTCTTAAAAGTTGTATGTAATTTGGGTCCCTTACGCACCATCCTGCCTTGTTCCCTGGAGTAGTTGTAGATTGCTCTCTGGCATAAGAGACAATGGAAGATTTATTTGGGCCACCCAAATAAATTTTGATCTGAGGCCCTGGACTGGGCAGCTCTGTTTTAATCTAAGGCGGTGTCGATTTGATTATGTTATCACCATCATCTGCTAGCAAAGGGCTGGGCAACAACATTCTAACCTAGTTAAGTCTGAACTCAGAATTGAGTGTGATTGCTGTTGCAGAATACAAGTGTGGCTTTCTAAATGTTGCACAGCAATACCAGGCATCGGAGCCATAGTCTTAGGTGCTGATTGAAAAGCTAGCAATGAACAGTCAGGTGCCATCATTCCTGGAAAGCTGCTTATTTTCGTTTTGATCTCTGCAGTGGCAAAGGTTCACTTTCAAGTATACTGCAGGACATGAAGGAGGTCTTTTGCAAAAAGCATCTTTCTGGGCTATAAGGAAATGGAGGAAGGGGATGGCCCAGGAAACCAGCATCCTCCTCTGTTAATTTCACAAGGAACTTAATTCCCCTAAAACTGATACAATATCAGCTTATAGTGAAGGTGAAATAAATGAACAACTTGAGTTATGGCTTGAGACTCTTCAAGAAAAGGCACAGTATGTAAAGCAGCTTTCACCAAATTTGATAATCTCCCATAATCTGACTGGGGATTGTGAGAATTAAAGACAATCCCCATTCAATTAATTAAACACATTGAAATCATATGGGGCTGTTTAGACAGCTGCATTGATTACTGTTTGTTGAGGGCCCCATTTATGATATTGATATAAACTTTAAGACTCAAATGGATTAGGGCAGAAGTATCTTGTTCTGAATCTGCATATTTAGATCTGCAAGAGTGGGCACTATAAAGATTTCTGTGGTTTGTGATGGGCAAGGTTACTTTTGTTCCTTCTGCCTTTAGAAAAAAAATATTTCAAACACATATCTTCATAACTAAAAACAAACCTTTTGTTTTTGATGAATTATCTGTTTACATGTTAGATGTTTTATTTTTCTTTTGAATGTTATGAGTTTCTTTCATGCTATAAATTGCTTTTCATGTCCTACTGGAGCAGGAAGTTGTAATATCACATAACTTGGGTGCTGAACTTTTTAAGATGGCAGGTTTTTTTTCATTACATATACAGACTAACATAAATATTAAATAATAGTATTTAATTAAAAAAAACTTTATGTTGTCCATATTTTAAGAGAAAAGATAGAAGTATATGTTGTTTGCATTAAAATTCTTTCTAGATTTATATATCTTTGTACATTGATTCTTAATATTTCTGAATACATGGTAGGAATTTGTCAAGCGAACATTGGCAGAAAAATTTAAGTAATAGCTAAAAAGCATGTCAGGCTAGGGAATTTCTCTGAATGCAGATTATTATTATTATGGTTCATTGCACATAGTCTGCCAGAAGTTCAGGCTTGATTTGGCATTTTTGTCTACCTTTCAAGTCCTTTCCAAGATTGTTGTTGTCTTATTGTTAATAGTAGTAGTTGTAATAATATTTAATTTATGAGAAAGTTATAATAAAAGTATCACCCGTGCCTTTAGGAGGATGTTCTATTAACAAGGACGTACATTATAAATTTCTCCGAAGAGTTAGGCCTTTGCATAATGTATCTGAAGTATCATTTGAGTCTCATTACTGGAATGAGGATATGGATTGATTTGTTCAAAGATCCATTTGTTTGTTTTCTTTGCCATTTTCTCAAAGTTCAAAAGCCTCAACATTTCTGTTTATTTCTGATGAAGATGAATGTACTACCATGCAAATTTATAATTATAATTATATGAATTGATTTGAATGCAAGCATAGGAAAAAATACAGAGATAGGTAGGATCAAATATTTTAAACAATGGCATTTCATTATATGTAATTGATTACATTTGCTCTCAACTGCAGATATATTTTATCATAAGACTTTTTAATTAGTTTTTAATCTCAGACTTAAATCTGCCTACAGTCACAGGTCAGCATATATCTGGTCAAAGACCCTTTAACTTGAAAAAAATAAGTTGAAAAATAAGGCTGCCTGCAAAATAAGCAGCTATACCCTAATCTTGGTAACTGTACTGGTTATTTACAATAAGAAATTAATTTTTGTAGGTCAAGGGTACATTTTGCTAGGACACACTTACTCTATGATAAGATGGGTAGCCAATAAATTTTATAAATAAATGAATAATTCTTCAAAAGCCAACTTCCACTTAGAAATAGAAATAGAACCATAGCTTGCAGAATTCTTTTGTAAGTATAGACACATTGTGACATCTGAATATCTTTAACAAAGCCTTCAAGGCTATTCTACCATACTACCATGTCCTAATCTGTGGCATAATTCTCAACAGCTAGTTCCTTTACTATTCATGGTCAATCCAAAATTAGCAGAATCTGTCCAGCACTTCAGTATTTTCACTATCAGGCTCTAGACAGGTTGTTGCTATCTGTTGACATTAAGGCCTCATCAAGTAGGTTTTTATTCTATTTTAGAGATTGCAATATTAAAAAGGAAAAGTTATTAAGTGCAAAATTCAATACTTTGGTCACTGAGTCCTCTTGACTTTTAATTTTAGAAAAGATTGGGAGTGGGGGATGAATTAAGTATGTTGAATGAGAGTGAAATTTTACAAAAAAGTAGATTAAAGGTAAATATAATATACAAATAAATACAAAAATAGCCTTGAGCCAAAGCTGATTCAATTAGCTATTTTCCAGTTGACAGAGATTTCAGCCCCTGAAATTAAGATGTCATAGCCGTTTTGTTTTCTATTTTGATTTGCACAATGGTTGCTTAGTTACCAGAATTGTTCTGTTGGGGGATCTTTGTATGAGTTAGCATTTAATTTACAAGAGATATTTTCTGTTTCTTATTTTAATCATAGTAGATTTTAAAGATTGTATGAATGAATGACTACTGCTTCTAAGATCTTCCAGTTGTGCAGTGTGTGGTGTTTTTATGTTTTCCTGATCTTAGGTGCTGAAACACATTTTACAACAATACATTTTAATATAATATTTTGAGTATTATATTTTAATATAATATCTTAGTCCAGGAGGTTGGTCTTTTTTGCTTTTGTTTTAGCTTTTTCTTATCTCAGGACATTGAGAAGAAAAGGGGAAAACATGTTTGATGAGTAAATGGAATTGGAAGGGAGTCTGACTTATGGCTGTTGTGTATCTTCCAGATTTATCCTGCAACGTCGCTTGGTCACATTCAAATAGTGTTTTGGATGCTCTTTTCAAGTGTGTGAGCGTGGAGGAGGGGACTTGCTCATACAGGTGAAAGAAGGCAAATGAAATTAAGGTTTTAAAATATTTATTGGCATTTTAAAAGCTAAGAACTACATTACACTGGTAGTCCTTGACTTATAACCATTTATTTAGTAATTGTTCAAGGTTACAATAGCACCGACAAAAATAACTTATGACTGTTTTTACACTCATGAAATCCTGTAAGTGTGATCAAAATTCAGATGATTGACATATTTATGATGGTTGCAGGTGCCCTGGAATCATGTGATCACCTTTTGTGACCTAACAAGCAAAGTCAATGGGGAAGACAGATTCACTTAATAACGGTGTTACTAACATAAGTGCAGCAATTCACTTCACAACTGTGGCTAGAAAAGTTGTAAAATGGGGCAAAATTCAACTAGTATTTAGCAATGGAAATTTGGGGCTCATTTATGACTATGAGTCAAGGACTAATTTATTTATTTTGGCAAAATCTTACAATACAATAGAAATAAGAATAAACATAAGTTTAAATACAAGAAATAGGAACTAATAATTGGGGACAATAGGACAGGGATGGTAGGCACGATGGTGCACTTATGTACACCCCTTACAGACCTCTTAGGAATGGGGTGAGGTCAATAGAGGTTAGTTTGAGGGTAAAGGAGTGGGGGAACAGGTGACAACAGAATCAGGTAGCGAGTTCCAGACATTGACCACTCTGTTGCTGAAATCGTACTTCCTGCAATCAAGTTTGGAGTGGCTTACATTAAGTTTATATCTGTTGTGTGCTCTTGTGTTGTTGTGGTTAAAGCTGAAATATTCATTAACTGATAAGATGTTGTAACATATGATTTTATGTACTATGCTTAAGTCGAATCTTAGCTGGTGTAATTCAAGGTTGTCTAAGTCTGGAATCTCAATTCTGGTGGTGTAAGGTATTCTGTTGCGAACAGAGTGTAGTAGTACTCTTCTGGTAAAATGGTTCTGGACTCGCTCAATTGTATTTATGTCTGATATACGGTGCAGATTCCAGACAGCAGAACTGAATTCAAGTATTGGTCTAGCAAAGGTTTTGAATGCCCTAGTTTGCAAATCAGTATTACCAGAGGAGAAGCTTTGTAAAATTAAATTTACAACTTCTTAAAACAGTATTTTTGGTAATACTATTGCAGTGAGCTTTGGCACTTAGGTCATTCAATATGAAAACTCCAAGGTCCTTGACAGAGTACTACCAGTACTGTACTATAGTACACTACACTACATGCATACACTACATTTATAGCTGATGAAGTAGGTTGTAGCTGACCTAATTAAGTATATGAAACATTATTCTGAGTTGGAGTATACCACTCCCCATCATCATCAGGAACTGAATCTCTTGATGGATAAGAGCTTAAGTGGTTTGTGATAAAAGCTGTTTTCAAATATTTTAATTTTCCTAAAGAACCACCAATGCCTTGGGAGTTTATACAAGAAAAATAAACTTTTAAAATTTAGATAATCATATCTGAGCTGTAAGAATCCAAATAACCACCAGAGGACTAACAAAAAACTTCAGTTATTCTACTCCTACTAAAATACTGTATATGCTTTTTATGCTTTTAATAGTTGCTCTGTGAGTGAGTCTGTACATTTAAAAAAAAAATAAAGATTTTTTTTAAAATAAATTTTATTTGGGTTTTCACAAAAAAAAACATAATACAAATAAAACATCTTTCTTTGAGAATAGCCTGTTCTTCATACAGACACAAACTCAATTTCATGTTCATCTTTGTATTCTATTCTATGTCTTACTACTATTTAACATTTTCTGCATAGTTTTTCCCCTCCCTTGATTTTCTCGATTTTATTTTTATCTCATATCTCAATTCAAATCTTTATATTTGTACTTTTTGTCTGTCATGTTTCAATTTCATATTATCTTTTCTCATTAAACAAATTTTCCCCTGTGGTTACTAAGTGGAGTGTGACATCCTTATATCTTTTAATTTTGTCAATTCAACTCTTATTTAAACTTCAATTTATATCTTTAAGATTATAACAATCAACATAATACATAACTTCCAATCAAATTCTGCTTGGTACATTCTTAAAGTACACACTATATTCTTAAAAAATTATATATATATGTAAATAAAACACTCATTCCATTCCAGTTCAATTCTATCGTTAATATTCATTAAAATCTTAACATCTTTTTCTTTTCAATTGAATATCATACTTCCTTGTGAACATTTATAAACTTTCCATAATTAATTCTTTTTCTTTCATATTTCTCTTCACTTATATTTTTTATAAATCAGTAATAATAATTAAAATATTTCCATCCTTTCCTAATTTCATTCATTCACTTTCATTGATTTATTAACAGATGTGCCACTATATTACAATAAATATTTTATCTAACATTTTAGTCATCATATTTTCTAAAAATTATTTCTGTTTCTAATATAACAATACTATCTTATGTATCATTGCAGAATCCCTTTTCAATTAATTTTTCACCCATTATCTCTAAACAGGCTTATACTTTCAATCCTTGTACCTTTTCCCTGTTTCTCTGTGTCTTGTTTCTGTCTTTTATAACTTCTTTTCCTTTCCTTCTTCCCCCTCTTCTCTCTCCCCTTTCCCCCCCTTGTCTCTCTACTTCTAATTCTCTCTTCTGTAATCCCCTCTTCTGTTGCTTTCTAATATTGTAATTATTTTTCAAAGTATTTTTTTTTGGTTTTTCAAATCTTAAACTTTTCACTCTCTTTCCACCCTTTCCTCCCCCCCCACATAACATTACTTGATCATTAAAGATGGCTTCTTCTTTGTC
This sequence comes from Hydrophis major, assembly GCA_033807585.1. Classification (NCBI taxonomy): domain Eukaryota; kingdom Metazoa; phylum Chordata; class Lepidosauria; order Squamata; family Elapidae; genus Hydrophis; species Hydrophis major. Next base: position 33,020,489 of record CM066328.1, read on the forward strand.
CAGATCTTTTTCTTCTATAGGTGTTTCTTGTTGTTTCTCGTAGTTCCAGATCTCCATTTCTAAGAGTTGAAATACGAAGCCAAAATAACCTCTCCCTTCTTGTGAATCTTCTTTGTACTTTTTAAGTTCCATTTTCAGTTCTTCTAGAAGTGGTACCATTTTAAACACTTTTAAACACCACCCAATTGATTTTAGTCATTTAAATGCAATAGCCAAAAATCCAAAAATAACCAAATAATTCAAATAATCCAAAGCTGTTTCTTCTTGCTTCTTTTTTCCACTTTCTCTTCCTGGAGTTATATTATTTTGTTACAAAGTTTCAGTTGAAGTGTATTTTTTAGGAATCTTGTTAAGATTTCACTGTAAATTCCTTTTAGTTCCAGGCAGTCTCCTCTATTTTTCCAGATCCTGCCCTTTTATTCTTTTTCTCTCCCTTCTTGCTTTAAAAGTTTTTAAATATCCAGAAAGCTTTATTTGTCTCTTTGACATTTTATTTTCAGCTTAAATGCCTATTAATGTCAAAGTGGATTTTTGTCATTCTCCGTAGAACTGCTGCGAGCATCCAGAGAGTGGGAGGTGCTTCAGTCTTCACTTCTCACAGGCTGAGCTGAAATTGAGGAACGCCCTCCTCCTCCACATGACTCCTCCATGCGTTCCTCCCAGTTTTAGCTCAACCTTCGAGAAGCAGGCAGCTTTTTCTAGTTCCTTGGCCGTTTCAGGTGATCGTTGAAAGTTGGATCAGGTTTGATTCATTTTTTTCCTCTCCCTGCAAGGCTAGTGCGATCCCAAATTTAGTTGGTGGAGCGATTTCGCTCCCAGGAGGGAAGTAAGGGGTTGGAGCCCTTTGTCCCCCCCCCCCTTCTAATCTATCCTCTGCCGTTCCAAGCGTGCTGGGCTCAGTCGCTTGGCCCTGCGCTGTATTTTAAAAGCGCAAATTGCGTCTTCCCCCCTAGAACACCTCAGAGGAGGCAGCGCTTCCTCTCCCAGCTCTTTCCTTCTCTCTTTTGAAGTTGCAGTGGGCTGGTGCGCTTCTGAGCTCTGCGTTCTGAGCCGGGCGGCCATTTTGGGCACACCTCATGGCCGGCACCATTTTGTTTTCTTAACAAGTAAGGCCTTTTTCCTTTTAGTTTGAGAGTGAGCTGCGAGGTTTTTTTGTAGGCCCTTAGCGGGACCGTCAGGCCGCGTGGAGCCTTTATTTTTACTGAGCGAGCACTGTGGTCCTGTGCCCTGCTGTCTCTCTTAGAGTTAATATTGTTGGCTTTCTTTCTTGGCCCGCAGCTAGTTCAGAAGCGCAGGCACGTACTCTCCATGTTGTTGGGGGGCTGCCTATAGAGGCCTATCTCTTTTTTCTTATCTTGCCTTTCACAATTGCTTGGCCTCAGCGTTCATTTGGTCTATTTGGAATTAAGTTGTTATTATTATTATTATTATTATTATTATTATTATTATTATTATTATTATTATTATTATTATTATTATTTGCTGTACCTTTTGGGGCTATTTGGTTTTTCTTACTTGAACCTGACCCCTTTTTTTGTATTTAATTGCTAGTGTATATATTCAGATTTTTAATTTAGCTGCTAGAATTGTTTTCTGCTTTTTTATTGCATAAGGTTTAAAAAAAAAAAAGAGGGAGAGAGAGAAAGGAGATTTTTTTGAATAGATAATAGCTAGTTCTAGAATAAAATTTATTTCAAAAAGGGGGACGTGACCCAATTTTAGGAAAACCGGTTTACGTTTGTAGGCCGAACTCCTAGGCGTGCCAACCACCATTTTTCTTTCAATACCATGGCAGAGGCTAATCCTACTGGCTCTTCTCTGAAGGCCAAGTCTAAGACGCACTACCTTCGCAGAAGGGACAAGGATTCTTTCAGTGCTTCTCAAAGAGATGCCTTACGACGTCATAAGGCCTTAGAAAGGGAATTTAGCAAGCGGGCTAAAGAGTCTCACTCTATAACATCTGCCTTTCCTTCTACCCCACCCCCCTGCCGAGCCAACCATCTTCCTCTAGGGGCAGTACTTCCACCTGAGGCCTCCAGCCCTCCCGTGTACCAGAGGCGACATTTACGCCAACCGCTGCAGGTCTACGCTCTGAGGATCCTGCTCCAATTATTGTACCTGAGAACATCAGAGAATGGATGCAGTCTGCCATCCGTCAAGGTATAGCTGAAGGAATGCAGCAGCTCGCTAGACCGGATTCCCGAGGGAGGACTCCCGAGGCTGAGTCTTTATCCGGGAGATCTCCTTCTGCACCAGCGTCACAGCATGGTCAGGTACCTCCTCACATGGATGTTCCATTCCCAGAGGGGGAGGATACCCAAGAAGAAGAGGGAGTGGGCCTTGAACCGTTCGGAGAGTACAAAGGTTCTGACAGAGGTTCCTTACAGTATTCGGAACCCTTTCTGGAGGGGGACCTAATGGAGGGAGAAATGTCGGAAGATGAGGGTCTTTCTCCTGAACAACCGGCTGTTGTGGGTCTTTTTAAACCCCATTTATTTAAGTCCTTGCTATTTAAGGCAAAGAACATTTCAGGTCTGGCCTCTCAGCCTCCTTCTGAACCCTCTCCATCGAGTCCAGAAGGTCCTGATGACCTTATGTTTAGACAGCCGACAGTGGCAGCAGACATTATTCCGCCCCCCCCCCCAATCTTCTCAGATCTGGTAGCAAAGCAGTTGGCCTCGGTGGTCCTTCTCTGGCCCCTTCTAGTCAGGACAAGAGGTTGTTTACCCTGGATTCGGATTTCTCAGCTATGTTAGATACCCCGGAAGTAGATGATCCAATTATAAGGCTTGCTTCTTTTTCCAATCCTACTGATGCACTAGAGGCACTGAAGCCGGAGGATAAGCGAGCGGAGATGGCGCTCTGGCGGGCTCACACCGCTGATGCCTGGGCTATCCGGTCGGCCACGGCCGCTTCCTTTTTCACCCGATCCTCCATCAGGTGGCTCAGACAGCTGAAGCAACACATTTCCCCAGCTGATACCAGAGCCCATCAAGATATTGCAAAGATCACAGCAGCGGCGGAATTTGCAGCCGACGCTACCTTTCATTTGGTTAAGTTCTCATCCCGAGCTATTTCTTCCCATGTTTCTGCCAGACGATTGCTTTGGCTTCAACACTGGCAGGCTGATATTAAAAATAAGTCTAAGTTGGCTTCAGCCCCCATAGTAAAAGGGAAATTATTCGGGCCCGCTCTGGAGCCATTACTCCTGGAGACCCAAAATAAGAAAAAGTTTCTGCCTTCACTTTTTCGTAGGCAGGAAGCCAAGAGTTCCCAGTCCTTTCGGAGGGGCTCCTTTCGTCCCTCCTTCCAGTCATCATTCTCTCCTAGATTTCAGGGCTCTCCCTCATTCCGGCCGTCCTACCAGGACCGGGGCGACTCGGGAGACAGAGGCAAGAGAGGGGGCAGCTACAGAAGGCCCTTCAGGGGTTCCGGGAGTAGAGCGGCCCGCCGGCCCAGGTAGCGTTGCAGGTTTTCTTACTATAGGTGGCCGCCTCAGGCATTTTGCAGACAAGTGGGAGGAATCCACCTCTGATACTTGGGTTACAGATTCAGTGCGCTTTGGCTTGACCCTGCAGTTTCTCTCTCCTCCCCCCGAACATTTCAGGGTTTCACCCATTTCTAGGAATCCTACTAAACGGGCTCTTATGACTTCTGCTATCAAACATCTCTCTGATATTAGGGCTATTCAACCTGTACCCCTCTCCCAACAGGGAAGGGGTTTCTATTCACTTTTATTCTTGGTGCCTAAACATTCCGGGGGATGGAGACCCATTTTAGATCTTAAGAGGTTAAATCGTTTTATTGTACGCCATAAATTCAAAATGCAGACTCTGCAGTCGATTTTACAGGGCATCAGAGAAGGAGACTGGCTTACGTCAATTGACCTTTCCGAGGCTTATCTCCATATTCCCATTCATTCCTCGTATTCTAAATATCTCAGATTTTGTTATAATAATCAGCATTTCCAGTATGTAGCCCTCCCCTTTGGTCTAGCCTCAGCCCCGAGATCTTTCACTAAGGTGTTGGCGGCTATTGCAGCTCACCTTAGACAAATTCCCATCCGGATCCACTGTTACCTTGACGATATCCTGGTTGTATCCCCTTCCCGACATCAAGCCGAGAGCGATACTAGCGCTACCCTCTCGGTACTTCAGTCCCACGGGTTCTTAGTGAACTGGGAAAAGAGTTAGCTTACTCCCTCCACTAGTATATCTCATCTAGGGGCTGTGATTGACTCTGTTGAAGGAAGGGTCTTTCTCTCTCAGGAGAGACTTATTAATATCCGCACCACTATCAGAGATATCCGGCGGACCGGGAAAGCATCGTTGCTCAATTTATCCAAACTGCTAGGGAAGCCAGTTTCCTGTATTTCCATTATTCCATGGGCTCGTTTGCATTCCAGATCTTTGCAATGGTTCCTCCTGCCATATCAGCGTTCAGGAAGGAGCACGTCAAGGTTTATAGTGAAGGTCCCGCCGAAAGTTCTCGCCTCCCTCCTGTGGTGGACGCGACCATCTGTCAACAGAGGTCAGTTATTCCAGGAACCTCAAAGGGTTGTTCTCACGACAGACGCAAGTCTTTCCGGATGGGGGGCCCATCTACAATCTCTCTCAGCACAGGGAGTTTGGACCTGTTCGGAGCGAAGTCGGAGCATCAACTGGTTGGAGCTTCGTGCAGTGTACCTGGCTCTGCGAACATTTCTTCATCGGGTAAGGGGGCGCCATGTCCTGGTCCTAACGGACAATACTATAACCAAGGCCCACATCAATCGGCAAGGGGGCATCCATTCCCTCCTTCTCATGAGAGAGGCCGAGCGACTGTGTCGATGGGCAGAAGCGCACCTCTTATCCATCAGAGCAGAGCACATTTCCGGGGCCTCCAACGTCCAAGCAGACTGGCTCAGCAGGGCAACACTGGATCAGGCAGAGTGGCGCCTGCACCCACATCTGTTCAGAGAAGCAGCAGCCAGGTTTGGTCAGCCCCTAGTAGACCTTTTTGCGTCTCCGCTCAACATGCAAATACCGAGGTTCTTCTCCCGTTATCCCTCCAGCGGAGCAGAGAATCACGATGCCTTGCGTTGCCCGTGGCCTCCCGGGCTACTGTACGCCTTCCCTCCGCTTCCATTAATCCCCAGGGTGATTCGAAAATTGATAGCCGAGAAAGCAGAGATCCTCATGGTGGCACCTTATTGGCCCAGAAGGCCATGGTTTGCGGACCTCCGCAATCTGTCAGTATCTCCGCCATGGAGGATTCCGTTGGATCAGATTTCGCTGTCGCAAGGCCCGCTGCTCCATCCAGAGCCACAGTGGCTACAGTTGGCCGTTTGGAGGTTGAGCGGGAAAGGATGATTGAGGAAGGCTTATCAGCACAGGTCATTAACACCATTTTGGCGGCTAGAAGACCTTCTACCACTCGCATTTATGATGCAACCTGGAAAAGTTTCTGTAACTGGTGCCACAAATCATTCATCGACCCATGCTCTCCTTCAGTTGCACAGATCCTGGCCTTTTTACAAAATGGCCTAGATGGAGGTTTATCACCTAACACCTTAAGGAGGCAGGTAGCGGCGCTCTCAACGGTGGTTGCTGGCGGTCCTTTCGGTCCCCTTTCCCACCATCCTCGAATCAAGGCTTTTCTTAAAGGGGCTTCTAATTTGCGCCCGTCAGTAGTGCATAGGTACCCGACATGGGACCTTAATAAAGTTCTCCTGGCCTTGACTAGATCTCTTTTTGAGCCTCTCAGGGAGGTGTCACTTCAATTTCTTACATTTAAAGCAGTTTTTCTGGTGGCTATTACTTCGGCTAGAAGGATATCTGAAATTGCAGCTCTATCTGTGAGAAAAGATCTGTGCATTTTTCATTCAGATCGGGTGGTTCTGAGACCAGACCCAGCATTTATGCCGAAGATTAATTCACCGTTCCACAGGGCGCAGGAGTTGGTCCTGCCTAATTTTTGCCCAAAGCCTCTGCACAAGCAAGAGAGGCAGTGGCACACCCTTGATGTTCGAAGGGCTTTGCGTATTTACATTTCTCGCACGCAGTCCATCAGGAAGACAGAGTCTCTCTTTTTGTCCTTTCAGCCAAAGACACTAGGCTGTAAGGTTTCTCCGTCCACGGTAGGCAGATGGATTAGGGCTACCATATCCAAAGCCTATTTAGTTCAAGATATTCCAGTTCCCAGTGGGGTTACCGCTCACTCCACCAGAAGTGCAGCTACCTCGGCAGCCTGGGCTACTCAGGCGTCTATTCTTGATATTTGCCGGGCGGCCACCTGGACTTCCCCATCTCCCTTTATAAGACATTATAAGATTGATGTTTACGCCTCAGCTGAAGCATCTTTTGGCAGGCGAGTTTTGCAGCAAGTGGTTAGAGATCCTGGGGAAGTTCCAATCCAGACGGACTCCCACCCGTAGGACAGACTTGCTTTGGTATGTCCCACTCTCTGGATGCTCGCAGCAGTTCTACGGAGAATGGGCGTTGGTTCTTACCTGATATGCCTCTTCTCGTGGAACTGCGTAGAGCATCCAGCCCCACCCTGTTGGTCCATCTGTGAAGGGGGAAAACCTGTTTCGGCCAATGATTTCTAATGTTGTAGTTCATGTTGTTTAATACTTAAGAGTAGAGGGGGGTTTTTGTCCTCTCGTCTTCGATAAAACTGGGAGGAACGCATGGAGGAGTCACGTGGAGGAGGAGGGCGTTCCTCAATTTCAGCTCAGCCTGTGAGAAGTGAAGACTGAAGCACCTCCCACTCTCTGGATGCTCTACGCAGTTCCACGAGAAGAGGCGTATCAGGTAAGAACCAACGCCCAATTTCTTAATTAAGTCTCTTAGTTGTCAGTGTAAGGAAGGGAGGAAGTAAAAAAACTCAATTCCTTTCCCTTTCTTCTCTCCTTCGCCACTTCAAAATCTTTAGGAACAATGTTGTTTTTATAGTTTAAATTCCAGGGTGCCTTATGTTGTTGCTTTTTCAGTTCAACCCAGCCAGCCAAAACTTTCTCTTCTTATCTTCCTCCTGCACTTTTTTTTCTGGTCGAGTTCTTCTTTGAGGTGGCCATTTCTGACCACTGCTGCAACCGCCTTCGGGAAAGGGAGTTATGGTCAGCTGGGGAGAAGAGATGCGGCTCTCCTCGTTCCTGCTGGCAGTCTCCTCCTTCTTCACCACCTCTACGGGGTGGCTTAGCCCTGAAACCAGCTGGCTCAGGGTGCTCTGGCGGCGAGCATGGATCAAAACCGCGCACGATCGCGGATTTCGGTCCATTGCCGAAGAGGCTCAAACCGGAAGATTTTTTTTTAAAAAGGCCCAGAAATCTCTCTTTGCTGCTAGAACTATGAATCATTTGGATTGTTCCAGCCCAGATGCAACAATTACTCAGTTTTAAGTTTTATTATTACAACAGTGTTATATGTACTGCTGCTGTTTTATGTAGACAGCTGTAGTAGGAAAAAAGAGAGAATTGTCTCTTGAAAGAAAAGAAGAGTGGGAGAGATGGAATAAAAGTGGCAGGAAGTTACCAAAACCTGAGAAGAAGTTCAAGGTTTAAAAGGATCTTGACAGACTTGAACATTGGATCTTATTCAACAAAACATTATTCAGTGGTAAGAAGTATAATGTTCTATACTTAGGAAAATCCAGATGTACTGGTGCAAGCAGAGGTAGGACATGGATTGGTAATAATTATTTGTGAAAAGGATCTGTGCATCTTTGTGGATCAAAACTAAGCATGATGTGTGCTAGAACTACCATATGTGGTTTGAGCTCTCTTAACCGATGCACGTTGAGATGTTAACATCGTGGAAAATGGTATTCATTCTCCTGAGAGCTGCTCGGATTGTCCAGATAGTGGGTGGAGCTTCAGTCTCTGCTGTTGTAGGCTGAGCTTAATTGCTGAGGAACGCTCCTCTTTCCATCACGTGGCTCGCCACCGCGTTCCCCAGTTTATGCTCAGCCCTCATGCAGAGTAGGCAGTTTTGGATTGTGCTCTTGGCCGTTTCAGGAAAGCCCTATTTGATTCGTATTTCTTCTTCTCCAGGTTGTATTTGATTCATTTAAGTGTTTTCTGTTCTAAGCCCTGCGCAGTAGGTTCTTTTAATTTCTAGAGTCCCCTGGGACTCTCCCGGCCCCAGGGGGTGTCAGGGGGAAGGCTAGCAAACCTTACAAGCTGCCCCCCACCCCTTCCCATAGCCTTACTGCCATTTTTTTCATTCCGATAGCTTTAAAACGCTCCGTTCTGCTCCGTTCCCCCCCTCCGAACTCCGTTTTCTGCCGTTTTTTTACTTCACTGGGTTCCTTTCTGTTTGTCTATCCCCTGGGGACCTTGGATTGCCCCTGGGGAGTTGTCTAGTCGCTGCAGCAGGGCCCCCTGTAAGTCCACGTTCAGGCGGCCGCCATTTTAGCGCTGCCTCGTGGCTGGGCGCCATTTTGTTTTTTTCCTTATCTCTCCGATCGCTGCAGCGTGAATAATTAAAGCAGCAGCACCGGCAGGCCTGCTCAGGAGCGTCTTACTTTCTAATTTGAATTGTTCTGTTGGAGGCTTGGTTTACTATCTCCGTTTGTTGGCTTCCCCCGCAGCCAGCCGTAGTGGCCGCGGTTTCTTACTCACCACTTCCGCCCGGTTCTGGGTGGGTTGGCAGCCTGGTACAGGCCTGGCTTTGCCCTTAAGGCCTCTGTCGTGCCTTGATCAACCTGATCAGTCCTTCTAAAAAAAAAAAAGGAGATCTTCAACAATTCAAGATCTGTAGAAAATTAAGAGGCAGAGAAAGGCGGCCTAATTGAATAAGTTTACAAATATATGTGTATATGTATATGTATATGTATATGTATATGTATATATGTATATGCATATATATGCATATATGTATGTGTGTGTATATATATATATATATATATATATATATATATATATATATATATATATATATATATATATAAACAAATAAAAATAAAAACACTAAGAATTAAGAACAAATAAGATAAACAGATTAATCATAAATGCGGGGGGGGGGGGGTGTAAAAGACTTTCCCAGGGCTCCAGGCCTTTGTTGTAGGTCGACCCCTAGGCACGCCAACCGCCTCATATCTGATCCTTTATCCTCCTCAATTTTCTAAAATGGCAGAAGGCAATCCATCAAGAGGCCCTTCTTTAAAGGCCAAAGCAAAAACTCACTACCTGCACAGCCAGGCTAAGGAGTCCTCTAAAGTCTCCCAAAGGGATGCCCTAAGATGACACAAGGCGCTAGAAAAAGAAATAGACAAACGCACCAGACAGGCAGGCTCAGGATGAGGAGGAGGCGGAAGGGGACCTAGATTTGTGCAGGGAGGAGGAGGAGGAACAATTTGATCTGGGGTCCTTACAATACAACGAATCCCTTCCTGACTCAGAACCATCAGAGGTGGAGATGTCGGAGGACGAAGGGCTCACCCCTGACCAACCCGCCTTCGTAGGGCTCTTCAAGCCCCAGCTATTCAAATCCCTCCTCTTCAAAGCCAGGAACATCTCAGGTCTAACTACTCATAGCCCCTCTGATCCCACTCCTCTGGCTCCGGAAGGACCAGAGGACTCCATGTTTAAACAGCCTGTGGTGGAGGCCGAGGTCATCCCAACCCCTCCCATCTTCCTGGATCTGGTGTCCAAGCAACTGGCATCCTCAGCTACCCCCCTGGCCCCTTCGACCCATGATAAAAGGTTCTTCAACCTTGACCCAGAGCTCTCCAACCTCCTGAGCACCCTGGAGGTTGATGAGCCCATCATGAGCCTGGCCTCTTCCTCCGCCCTCAGCGACCCCTTAGAGGCTCTGAGGCCGGAGGAGAAATGGTCGGAGCTGGCCTTACGGCTAGCTCACCAGTCGGACGCATGGGCGATTTGGGCGGCCACGGCCGCTTCCTTCTTCATCAGGTCATCCATTTGCTGGCTTCGCCAGCTTAAGCAACGTGTCCCGACTTTCAATACCTGCGCCCATCAGGGTATAGCCAAGACTATGGCCCCGGCGGAGTTTGCAGCAGACGCCACCTTTCACTTGGTAAAATTCTCCTACCGTGCCATTTCCTCCCATGTCTCAGCCCGCCGCCTGCTCTGGATAAGGCATTGGCAGGCAGATCTCAAGAATAAGGTGAAACTAGCCTCTGCCCCTCTCGGGGGAAATAAGCTGTTCGGACCTTCCCTGGATCCTCTCCTAGTCGAAGGAAGGAACAAAAGGAAATTCCTCCTATCCCTCACCCGTAAGTCAGAACCCAGATCCCTGCAGCCCTTTCGGAGGGTCCCCTTTTGTCCCTTTCCCCAAACCCCCTTCCCTCCCAGGTACCAAAGCCCCCCCCTTTGGCTCGGGACAGCCCCAGGACAGGTCTGACCCCTTTGACAGGCACAGGAGAGGTGGCAACTTCAAGAGGCCCTTTCACGGCTCTGGCAGCAGACCTTTCTGGTGCTCCAGATAAGCCACCTGACTTAATTCCCATTGGCGGGTGACTTAAATCCTTCACCAGCCAGTGGGACTCTTCCACTTCAAACGCCTGGGTCAGGGACACCATCAGGTTTGGCCTTGCCCTCGAGTTCCTCTCCACCCCCTCTGATTTCTACATGACATGTCCCCTCTCCAAGAACCACACCAAACGCAAACTCATGGATTCAGCAATTCAGCACCTACTTGACATACAGGCCATCCAGCTCGTTCCTCCATCCCAAAGGGAACAGGGATTCTACTCCCACTTATTTGTGGTTCCCAAACACTCAGGGGGGATGGAGGGCAATTTTGGACCTTAAGCGGCTAAACCGCCACCTTGTATGCCGCAAATTCAAAATGAACACCCTGCAATCCACCCTCCTGGGAGTTAGGCAGGGATACTGGTTGTCATCCATTGACCTCTCTGAGGCATACCTTCACATCCCTATCCGACCCTCCTACTCCAAATTTCTGTGTTTCAGCTACAATAACCTCCACTTCCAATAAGTCGCCCTCCCATTTGGGCTGGCCTCTGCCCCCAGAACCTTTACCAAGGTCCTGGCTGCTCTGGCTGCCCACCTCAGAACCCTCCCTGTGCGACTCCACTGTTACCTGGACGATATCCTCATCCTATCCTCTTCCAGGGAACAAGCCGTCAGGGATACCCAAATTACTCTCACCGCTCTCCAGGAACATGGGTTCCTCATCAATTGGAAGAAAAGCCAATTGGCTCCGTCCACCAGGATATCCCACCTGAGGACTATAATAGACATGGTCAAAGGGAAGGTGTTCATCTCTCTGGAGAGAATACTCAGCATCCAACAATCAGTCAAACTCATCAAGCGACTCAAGAGGGTCGCCCTCCTCGAACTAACCAAGTTACTAGGTAAAATGATATCTTGTATTTCTGTTACTCCCTGGGCCCGATTCCACTCCAAATCCCTCCAGTGGTTTCTGCTCCCGTACCAAAGAGCCGGATCAAGCAATTCAAGGCGCAAGATCAAGGTCTCTTCAAAGGTTCTCACCTCCCTCCTTTGGTGGAGCAAGGCATTGATCAACAAGGGCTGCCTCCTCAAGGAGCTCCCAAGACTCACCGTCACCACAGACGCCAGTCTGTCCGGATGGGGTGCCCACCTACAGTCCCTTACAGCTCAGGGCAGATGGTCAGCGGCAGAAAGGCTGTGCAACATAAACTGGTTAAGAGCTATGCGCCATCCACCTGGCCCTCCGCAGTTTCCTCCCTCAGGTACAAGGCTGCCATGTTCTCGTTCTCACTGACAACATAACAGCCAAAGCTCATGTCAACAAGCAGGGGGGCACTCAGTCATTATGCCTCATGAGGGAGACAGAGCGCCTCTGTCAGTGGGCAGAGTCTCACCTTCTCTCACTCAGGGCAGACCACATTTCGGGTATCGACAACACCCGAGCAGACTGGTTGAGCAGGGCCACCATAGACCAGTCGGAGTGGCGCCTTCACACAGCCCTATTCAGGGAGGCAACAGCAATATTCGGTCTGCCAGTAGTAGACCTGTTTGCCTCCCACCTCAACACCCAACTTCCAAGGTTCGTTTCGAGATTGCCGTCCCTAGGGGCAGAGAACCACAATGCCCTTCGATGCCTGTGGTCCTCGGGCCTCTTTTACGCCTTCCCTCCTCTAGCGCTGGTGCCCAGAGTCCTTTAAAAGGTACTCCACGAGAGGGCGGAATTACTTCTTGTAGCTCCTTATTGGCCCCATCGCTCTTGGTTCGCGGACCTCCGCAGCCTATCCGTAGCCCCTCCCTGGAGGATCCCAGCAGACAGGATCTCCCTGTCTCAAGGCCCCCTTCTTCACCCAGACCCCCAATGGCTCCAACTAGCTGTCTGGAGGTTGAGTGGGAACGTCTGAAGCAGGAAAATTTCTCCACCGAAGTCATTGATTCCATTTTAGCAGCCAGGCATCCCTCCACCAGAAGGATTTACGATGCCACTTGGGTCATCTTCTGCAAATGGTGTGCCAATCTCCTCATTGACCCAACTGACCCATCTATTGCCCAAATTCTCAATTTTCTCCAAGAGGGTCTCAGCAAGGGACTGTCCCCCAACACACTAAGGTGTCATGTGGCAGCCTTATCCACCGTCATTTCCTGCGAGGGGGTCAATTCCCTCTCTCACCATCCCTGCATCCGAGCCTTTCTGAAAGGGGCCACAAACTTACGGCCACCGGCCCTTCACCGATATCCGACCTGGGACCTCAACAGAGTCCTGACTTCTCTCACTAAGCCACCCTTCGAACTCCTAAGAGAGGTCTCTCTCCAGTTCTTATCCTACAAAGTAGTGTTCCTGGTAGCAATCACATCAGCCCATAGGATTTCAGATTGCTGCCCTGTCTGTTAGGAAAGACTTGTGTGTCTTCCATCCTGACCGGGTGGTCCTCCGACTTGACCCTTCCTTTCTACCCAAGATTAACTCAGTTTTCCACAGGGCTCAAGAACATATCCTCCCCAATTTTTGCCCCAGACCCACTCATGAAAAGGAGAGACTATGGCACACTTTAGACGTTAGACATGCCTTGCGGATCTATATTAAACGTACTCAGACCTTCCGTAAATCTGAGGCCCTGTTTATATCTTTTCAACCAAAGTCACAAGGGCTCAAGGTACCCTCAACCACCATAGGCCATTGGATTAGGGCGGCCATTTCCAAGTAATACCAAGCCCAGGCCCTCCAAGTGCCCAGGGGTATCACAGCTCACTCTACCAGGAGTGCGGCAATTTCAGCCACCTGGGCTACCCAGGCCCCAATACTCGACATTTGCCGGGCAGCAACGTGGGCCTCCCCGTCGCCCTTCATTAGGTATTACAAAATTGACAGGTATGCCGCAGCAGAGGCTTCTTTTGGTAGAAGGGTCCTTCAGAGGGTACTCAGGGAACCCGAGGAGTCTACAGACCAGACGGTGCCCCCCCCGTAGGACAGGCCCCAGCTTTGGTATGTTCCACTATCTGGACGATCCAAGCAGCTCTAAGGACAATGGCATTGGTTCTTAACTGACATGCCATTTCTATGAGAGCTGCGAGGATCATCCATCCCCTCCCTTTCTGTCTTTCACCGCCTGGTGGGGTCTTGTTTCGGCCAATGCACTTTAAGTCTAATAAGAGGAGAGCACGAATGCCTGTTTTTCCTCTCGTCTTCGCATAAACTGGGAAACGCGGTGGCGAGCCACGTGATGGAAGGAGGAGCGTTCCTCAGAAATTAAGCTCAGCCTACAGCAGCAGAGACTGAAGCTCCACCCACTATCTGGATGATCCTCGCAGCTCTCATAGAAATGGCGTGTCAGGTAAGAACCAACGCCCATTTTCATTCATGTTGTATTGTTAAGAAAAGGAGTTGTCTCAGTCTGACTACACACAAAGTTCTTTTGGGTAATTAAGAAATTGGAACGCTCCCCCATCATTCTCAAACTTGGGTCAAATAATTAAAATTAGTTCAATTTCAAATTTTTTATTTTCTCATCTTTTTTATGTGTTTCAATATGTTGAACTACATAGCCTTGTCCTCTTTCCATTAGAGTGTGTTGAGCAAATCTCTAAGGAAATATGAAATCACATATGACACATCCCCTATCTCTGAAAAAAACTGTTTGGAGTTTTTATTAGAGCAGTAAGCAAAGTAAGGCTGAATTATTGAACCTTCTTGTTGTTTTTCTTTTAAAAGTTTGGAGACAAAAGAAGCTGACAAATATATGGAACAAATAATGCAACCTTGCTGGGGAATTTTCAGAATGGAAGTACACACATATTTAAGTTACTAAGGCTGAGCTACAGTATGTGTCTCATTGAAGTTGACATGCCCTTGCTGGAGTCTGAATCTGAGGAAGACGAACAGCTGTCAGGGAGCGGAGTGGCTCTGTTGGCTGTGGAGGAAACTGGGGAAGGGCAAAGTCAGGCTGGGCAGAGCAAGGAAGAGGTAGTGCAAGGGAGAGGAGATTCAGAGGAAAACCAAGGCCCACCTTCTCTTTATCCAAGGGCACACAGGGAAGAACAGAGAAGAGAGCAATGTGGGTTGCATGGCTTATGAGGGAGGAAAGGGCCCTGATTCCCTTCTCGAGGCACATCTGGGGAGGGAGTTTAAAGGAGAACCAGTTGAGAGGTGTGTTTGTTGGGAACAAACATTGAGTTTATTTTATGTTGCTGCTGTTATCTGAGTTCCTGGCATCCTCCCAACTGGTTTGATTTACTGCCCTGTTACTTCACTTCTGGGACTCCTTATCTTGCCCTGGCAGATTTATTACCTTATCTTGCTTTGTTGGATTTATAGTTTAAAGTTTTCTGTTTACACCATTTTGGATTGGAATATCTGCAGCTAAAGGCTGTTGCAGGTTCCCAGGAGAGTTTTTCTCCAGACCAGAAAGTAATCGGGACACTGGGGGGAAAGTTGGAGCTAATAAAGGGACTTCTACTTATTATCTGGCTGGGTTGTCTTGTGCCATGCCCCGGGTCATCACAGAACTAGAGACATGTCAGTTTGATGGGGTTGTAGTCCTTCATATTATTTATAATTAAATTCATGTGGCTTGTTGGCCTTTCTCTCATTTGGCCACTATCCTAGCCTTTTTACCAGGATACGGTACCAGTTGTCCTTCTTTCTTTTGCTTTTAACAGAAGAAAACAACAGAGTGTTATAGTTCATGGTTTCTTCAGTTTTCTATGAGTATCCATCTTGTTTGTATGTATTGTTCTAATATTTTCTATTGTTCTGGAACTTCCACATTTCTGAACAAACTACAACTCACCTGTTTCCTAAAAGGCCCCAAACTTAAAGGTGCTGTCTATTAGTTGGACAGCTACAACACATTTAAATAATAAAATAACATTTTATTCAAGCTGACATATTCTTTTCTTATATAATAAAAATTCCAGCCAATAAACTCATTAGATTTAATTTATAATCCAGAGTATTTTTCCTTCATTTCAACTCTGACACAAAATAAATTAAGAACAGCTACAATGGAAAAGTCTCCAGAAGGCTATAACAAATCAAAGAATAGTTTCCATACAAAGATTATTCATTACAGTCCCACTTATACATTTGGTTCTTCATAATAGAATGCGCTGAGGATTTTTGCAGTGCAATTTATACATAGAGTAACACTAAGCCAAACTTGGGTTTGTTTTGATTTGGTGTATTGAATAAACCCAGTCTTTGTGATTTACAAAGTTTGATTTACGTTTTTTTTCAAATGTTAGGTTGAACCTTGAATTGTCTATATATGATTTATTGAATAATCTACAATTGGATGGTTCTAAACCTCATGGTTTATCAATTACAGTGACTGAGTTCATGCAACATAATAAACATATTTGAGAAAGTCTGCTTAGCTGCAGAGAACATTTTTATAAACATTTACCAGTGACTTTGCAAGACAGGATTGATTATATCTTTTAATGAATGATATTTGAGAGAAAATCCTGATTCAGATTTTGTAGAAGGGGGTCACTTAAGTGACCCATTGAGGTATTATTACATAGGTTGTATGTAGCTCTCTTCTAAGTATGTACAGGGAAGTTAGGATAATCTGTGGATTCTCCTGAGAGCCGGTCGGATCATCCAGAGAGTGGGAGGTGCTTCAGTCTGCGTTGTTGAAGGCTGAGCTTAATTACTGAGGAAGGCTCCGCCCTCCGTCACGTGGCTCCCTTGCATTCCCCAGTTTACGCTCAGCCTTCGTGAGAGTAGGCTGTGTATTTCACCACTCCTTGGCTGATTCACGAGCTCTTTATTCATCAGGTTTGATGATCATTGCCCTGGTTCTCCTTAGCCTCTAAGCGCATTGGGATAGTGATTAAACAGGGGAACGCGTTTTCTTCGCCCCGGGGGGGCTGTACAGCGGATGGCTTCCGCGCTCCGGCGCCAATCCCCCTCCTCAATTCGATCCTCTTCCTGCCGCTTTTCTACACCGCACTTGTAGCGGCTTTATTTGATCGCGCTGTAATAGCGCAGCTGGTGTTCCCCCCCACCGTAAACGCCGATCACCCCAGGAAGGGGGCGAAAATCACCTGGCTGCCTCTCCCGGCCCCTAGATGTGCCGGAGAGGCTGATTTTGGCCCTGAGCAGCCCATGAGTAAGGGAGCATGGGCGGCCGCCATTTTGGGCGCCACCACGTGTCGGGCGCCGCTTTTAGAGGCCTCATTGAGCTGCGAAGGGACTAGCTCTAATTATAGGCCTTCCAGCCTGTGAGAGCTATCAGAGATTTAGGGAAATTGGCAAACTTGTTGGCTTTCCGCAGCACGCTCAGGGCAGGAAATAGCAGCCTATCCCTCCCGGTTGTTGCCTGGGAGCTCCAGCTGCCCGAGGCCTCACTCCA
Organism: Hydrophis major; assembly: GCA_033807585.1. Classification (NCBI taxonomy): domain Eukaryota; kingdom Metazoa; phylum Chordata; class Lepidosauria; order Squamata; family Elapidae; genus Hydrophis; species Hydrophis major. The sequence continues at coordinate 33,037,262 of CM066328.1, forward strand.
GTCTCAGGCGTTTTATTTGGCACATTGGCAATCTTAACAGCAATTTCTGGGGTCACTCCTTCCTGGGAGCTCCAACCAGACCTTGGATTAAATATTATAAATAATAATAAGACTAATAGTAATATTTATCATTACATAGATATCTAAATAGATTTAGATACACAATTGCATATATATATATATTTAGATAGATATATGTATGTATTTGCTTATATATATATATATATATAAAACATTTTATCGATATTTGGCTATTTCATGTTGCCAACACTGGTTGGCTTATATATCTTGATTGTACGCTTAAGCATAAAAGTATAAAAGTATATTTAGATACACAATTACATATATATATATATTTAGATAGATATATGTATGTATTTGCTTATATATATATATATATATATATAAAACATTTTATCGATATTTGGCTATTTCATGTTGCCAACACTGGTTGGCTTATATATCTTGATTGTACGCTTAAGCATAAAAGTATTAATAATTATATTAGTTTATATACATTTAAAATTCCTAAAGGGGGTGCGGGCCAGCGAAAGGACACCCGGCCTTTGTTGTAGGTCAAACCCTTGGTGAGCCAACCGCCCTTACATTTGTATTACAGTCCTTTCCTCTACAATGGCAGATGACAATTCCGCTAAAGGCTCTTCTTTGAAGGCCAAATCTAAATCCTACCACCTGTGCAAACAGGCTAAGGAAGCCCCTAAAGAAACTTCCAAAGCTTCTCAAAGGGACGCTCTAAGACGTCATAGGGCACTGGAGAAAGAATTTGACAGACGATCTAGAGAGACACAACCGGTATTTCCAGCCCCCCCACCCTCTGCTCCCTCTACCACCAGACACCCCCCCTCCTCCAGATTGCTCTTCCCTCTCCAGGCGCAGCCCATCCCAGGGACACCAGATTCCCGGACCAATGACCAGGCGGACGCTGGAAGCAATATTTACGCCCACGGCCACTGGTCTGCGCCATGAGGAGGTCGCCACAGTTGAGATCCCTACGCACATGCAGGCATGGATGGAACGGGCTATTCGCCAGGGGATTGCAGAGGGCCTGCAACAGATGTCCAGGTCTGGTCCTCCCTCGATGGCGCCCGAACATGACTCGCCATCAGTCAGGTCCTACCTAGATTGGACCCCACTCTTGGTCAGGTAACTTTACAGGAGGGCAGTCCTCTCCCAGAAAGGGATCTGGAGGAGGCTATGGAGGACCTAGATCGGTTCGGGGAGGAGGAAGAATTGGAATGGGGGTCTACGCACCAAGGGGAGCCCCTATCGAAGATAGACCCTATGGAGGGGGACATGTCTGAGGAGGAGGGCCTAACCCCGGATCAACCCACCTTTGTGGGTATGTTCAAGCTGCACATGTTTAAATCGCTTCTATTTAAGGCCAGGAACGTTTCTGGCCTGTCTGTACAGTCCTCCTCTGCTCTCCCTTCCCCAGCAGAGGGACAGGAGGACGCCATCTTTAGGCAGCCTGTGGTGGAGGCGGAGGTGATCTCGGCCCCGCCCATTTTTTATGACTTAGTCTCAAACCAGTTAGACTCCACAAGGGCCCCACCTGCCCCATCCAGCCAGGACAGGAGGTTCTTTAACCTTGAGTCGAGCTTCTGCAAGCTGCTTAACACTCCTGAGGTAGATGAGCCCATCGTTGGTTTGGCACCCTCGTCCTCCCCCAGTGATCCCCTGGAGGTCCTGAAGCCTGAGGACAAGAGGTCCGAGCTTGCTTTACGTAGGGCTCACCAAGCGGACACCTGGGCCATTAGATCGGCCACTGCCGCTTCCTTCTTCACCAGGTCTTCGATCCGGTGGCTCTGTCAACTGAGGCAGCATGTCCCCCCTTCTAACACAAGGGCACATCAGGACATAGCAAAATTGACAGCAGCGGCAGAATTCTCGGCCGACACCACATACCACGCAGTTAAGTTCTCTGCCCGAGCAATATCCTCTCATGTTACAGCTCGCCGCCTGCTCTGGCTCAAGCACTGGCAGGCGGACGTAAAAAACAAGGTTAAGCTGGCCACCGCCCCCATAAAAGGGGACAAATTATTCGGCACCATCCTGGAGCCATTTCTATCAGAAACCAGAAGCAAGAAAAAATTTCTTCCCCCCCTTTTCCGTAGGTCAGAGTCAAGAGCACAGCCCTTTCGGAGAGGTTCCTCACGACCTTTCTACCAGTTTCCTTTCCTGCCCAGGTACCCGAGACCCCCCTCCTTCCGGCCTTTCCAGCCCCAGGATGGAGCCAATCCGGGTGACAGGAGCAGGAGGGGCGGCAGCTACAGGCGCCCCTTCAGGGGTTCAGGAGGGAAGCCCTTCCGGCGCAACAGATGGATCCCATCCACCCCTCCCCATCGGGGGACACCTCAAGCATTTCGCCGACCGGTGGGACTCTTCCACCTCCGATGCCTGGGTCCGGGAGACCATCAGACTGGGCCTCGTGTTTGAATTTCAGCACGCCCCCCCCTGAATTTTTTATGGCATCCCCCCTCCAAGGATCTCACCAAACGCAACCTAATGGATTCAGCTATCCGCCATCTCCTCTCCATACAGGCCATACAACCTGTTCCACCATCCCAGCGGAGGCAGGGGTTTTACTCTCACCTCTTTGTGGTGCACAAATCCTCAGGGGGATGGAGGGCTATCCTAGACCTGAAATGCCTTAACCATTACCTGACCTATCGCAGGTTTAAGATGCACACCCTACAAGCCATTCCACTAGGCTTCGGGCAGGGGGACTGGCTATCTTCCATAGACCTTTCAGAGGCATACCTTCACATCCCAATCCGGCCCTCCCATTCCAAATTCCTCAGGTTCTGCTACAATCATCACCACTTCCAATATGTGGCACTTCCCTTTTGGATTGGCCTCTGCCCCGAGAACCTTCACTAAGGTCCTCGCAGCCCTAGCAGCCCACCTCAGGGAAGTCCCGGTTCGTCTCTACTGTTACCTGGATGACATCCTCATCCTGTCTCACTTCCAGACCCCAAGCAGAAAAGGATATCAGAGCTACTCTTTCTGCCCTCCAGGATCATGGGTTCCTAGTAAACTGGCAGAAGAGCCATCTGTTACCATCTACACGGATCACCCACTTGGGGTCCGTCATTGATTCGGTTCAGGGAAAGGTTTTCCTTTCCTCTGAGAGATTCTGTAGCATCCTGGAGACTGTCAAACATATCAGACGATCAAGAAAGATAACACTTTCAGAATTGTCTAAATTACTCGGTAAAATAGTCTCATGTATTTCCATTGTTCCCTGGGCCCGTTTACACACTAGATCCCTACAATGGTTCCTGCTCCCGTTCCATAGGACCGGCAGAAGCAATTCAAAGGCCGCGGTCAAGGTGTCTTCAAGGGTCCTCACGTCCCTCCTCTGGTGAACTAGTCCCGCCATCAACGAGGGACACTGCTTCAAGGAACCCCAACGCCTCATCCTCACCACAGATGCCAGCCTGTCCGGATGGGGCGCTCACATCCACTCGCTCTCGACACAGGGCAAATGGTCACAGGTAGAACGCACACGCAGTATAAACTGGTTGGAACTTCGTGCCATCCACCTGGCCCTGCGCAACTTCCTTCCCCACGTACGTGGGTGGCATATCCTGATACTTACGGACAACGTCACCGCCAAGGCTCACGTCAACCGACAAGGGGGCACCCAGTCCATAAGTTTGATGAGAGAGGCCGAGCGCCTCTGCCGTTGGGCGAAGCGCAATCTCCTCTCCCTCAAAGCCGAGCATATCTCAGGGGTCTCAAACACCCAAGCAGATTGGCTGAGCAGGACCACGGTGGACCAGTCCGAGTGGCGCATTCACCCGTCACTGTTTAGGGAAGCGACCGTGATGTTCGGTCTCCCGTCAGTAGACCTCTTTGCATCCCGCTCAACACCCAACTCTCCAGGTTTTTCTCGAGGTATCCCTACGGGGCCAAGAATCACAACGTCCTCCGTTGCCCCTGGCCCACAGGGCTTCTACATGCATTCCCTCCGTTGGCCCTGGTCCCCAGAGTCATCCAGAAGCTCATCTCCGAGAAAGCAGAGCTGATTTTAGTGGCACCCTACTGGCCCAGGCGCCCATGGTTTGCAGACCTCCACTATCGGTCGGTGGCCCCCCCTTGGAAAATTCCCCCACACAGGATATTCCTTTCCCAGGAGCCCCTCCAACACCCGGACCCTCAGTGGCTCCAGTTAGCCATTTGGAGGTTGAGCGGGAACGTCTAAGGAAGGAGCAGTTCTCTGACCGGGTTATTGATACCATTTTAGCCACAAGGCGGCCCTCAACAACCAGAATATACAATGCCACTTGGAATAGCTTCTGCAAGTGGTGCCATAATTTCCAGATCAACCCTCTTTCACCCTCCATTGCTCAAGTTTTGGAATTCCTCCAAGAAGGTCTGAGGAAGGGACTTTCTCCGAACACCCTGAGGCATCAGGTAGCAGCCTTTCAACTGTGATTATTTGCGACAATCTGGGTACCCTCTCCCTCCACCCTCACATTAGGGCGTTCCTTAGGGGAGCAACTAACTTGTGTCCCCCAACTGTACACAGATACCCGACCTGGGACCTCAACAAGGTCCTGGTGTCCCTTACTAAACATCCCTTTGAGCCTCTCAGGGAATCCTCACTTCAGTTCCTAACTTTCAAAGTCGTATTCCTGGTGGCCATTACTTCGGCTCGCCGAATATCGGAAATAGCCGCCTTGTCGGTGAGGAAAGACCTTTGCATCTTCCATGCCGACCGGGTGGTTTTACGGCTGGACCCTACCTTCTTGCCTAAGGTCAATTCAGCCTTCCACAGGGCACAGGAACTCACACTTCTGAACTTCTGCCCCAATCCCTCGCGGGAAAGGGAGAAGCTTTGGCACACCCTGGACGTAAGACGGGCCCTCCACATTTACATTAAACGTACCCAGCCCTTTAGGAAGTCTGAATCCTTATTCCTTTCCTTTCAACCTAAATCCTTAGGACACAAAGTGTCCCCGGCAACCATCGGCCGCTGGATTAGAGCTACTATTTCCAAACTTACTTGTCCCAGGCTCTGCCGGTGCCCAGCGGAATAACGGCACACTCCACCAGAAGTGCAGCCACCTCGGCAGCTTGGGCCACTCAGGCTCCAATTGCTGATATTTGTTGGGCAGCCACCTGGGCCTCCCCATCTCCCTTCATTAGGCATTATAAGATCGACATATTTGCCTCGGCGGAGGCTTCGTTTGGGAGACGAGTTCTCCAGCGAGTCCTCAAGGAACCGCAGGGACTTCAGAACCAGACGGAGTCCCTCCCGTAGGACAGCCAAGCTTTGGTATGTCCCACTCTCTGGATGATCTGACCGGCTCTCAGGAGAATGGGCGTTGGTCCTTACCTGACACGCCATTTCTCTGGAGCCGGGAGGATCATCCAGCCCCACCCTTTTAAGTTCACCGTCTGGTGGGGTCTTGTTTCGGCCAAGGAACCGCTTAGCATAGTTAGATGAGAGCACGATCTTCTCTTCACTCTCGTATTCGTGTAAACTGGGGAATGCAAGGGAGCCACGTGATGGAGGGAGGAGCATTCCTCAGTAATTAAGCTCAGCCTTCAACAACGCAGACTGAAGCACCTCCCACTCTCTGGATGATCCTCCCGGCTCCAGAGAAATGGCGTGTCAGGTAAGGACCAACGCCCATTTTCTTAATACAGGCATGTTTCTATATTAACTAGTAGGAAAGGCATGATTGTAACTATAGTCTTTGTGGCCCTATATGCTTCCATTATTTTTATATGGAAGTTCCTTCATGTTGAATATTTAAAGACAAGAAAAGGCACCCGATATTGCAGGGAAATAAAAATGGAAATTAGTGATGTTCTGTCTAAACTCAAAGACAATGCTGTGTGATCCAGTCGAGTTTAGTTCTTTACTTGATCACAACGAACAGTCAGAATCTTGCCAGACTAAAATATAACTTTCTAATCTAATAGATATATTCTGGGAAATTCTAGGGTGTGGCTACCCTGAGCATCTTCCTCTCTCCCTCCCCAATCCACTTCAGGACTGTGCACTCCTCTCTGAATTGTGCTGCCTCCTTCCTGGGAAGTAATGGAGCTGTTGCTGATACTCTTGCATATTCTGTTCTACATTAGATGGCACATGTAATGAAAGTATTAGCCCTATACAGAGCAAACCAGTTGGTCCATGTAGCCTAGCAGCAAAGTCTTCCAGTTATGCTACTTAATTCCTTTAATTGAAGATGCCAGATATTTAAACCTGGGGTCTTAAAACTCTACATGACTCAGTTTACAATATTTAGTTCTTGCCAGTAAGTGAAAGCTCCTGCCTGGTAATGTGAACATTTTTGCCCTACCAGTGTTGCAATTATGAGATGGAACTAACTTAATATATCTTTGAATGCCATGGGAAGTCGGTTGAGTGGTGTATTTAATGGTCAACTGTCCACAATTAAAGTGGAATTAAATTCCCTATCTTTTAGTTGAATTTTTCCATTATTACTTGTATTCGTATGAATATTTCCCCTAAAATAACAATAGGAAGACTAGTGCAGATAAGAAATGAATAATTAATCTAGCTTTAATTCGCTGCTTTCTGAATTTGCATCTCAATTTGCATTTGGGTGAATGTTTAGAAATAAAAAGCTGAGATGTACTTTAATTAAGAATAGAATTGTATGCATTTGTGGCTGGAAAGAACCCAATGTTTAGCCAGGTTTTTTTATTTTTCAAGTTGGAAGTCTTTCATATTCCATTGCAGCTATGTATGATACAATAATAATCAGAATTCTAATTAAAATCAGTACATTTAGTCGTTTGTTCTTTTTCTGTCAAATGTGTAGCAGTTCATTATTGCACATGCACTCAAAAGATAGAGTTTTTAAAAAATGAAGAAACCATTGATGGTTAAAATTTACAGCACTGGTATTTTTGCTGTTGTTGCTGTAGCCCTTAAGCCAGTGCATCTTGTTAAAATCTCATTGAGGCTGCCTCTCTGTCAATATAATTTACAGTCCTTAGTTGCACAAAAGCATTTGAACCTGATTTAAAGTCTTCATGGCCACAGACTCTGAAAACTCCGAGATCACCATGAACCAATTGATGGCTTTTTCTAGTTGACCCAACTGAAGAGTGGATAAACTGGCATTATTCAGTCAGTGCTCTGCCTCTTCTATATCATTTTTTAAATTCATTTGTCTGCATTTGTTCAGTGATGTCCTTATAGAATGGAGTGAGAATAGAGAATGGGAATAGCATCCCATGGATGGTAGGACTCACTAGTACTTATTTCTTCAACTGGAGCGGGAAAATGCTGCATTGAATACAGAAGCTGGAAAACCTGGGTGATGCAAGAGTTCTTGCTAATAGGAAACCAGCCCTCCTGAGACTTGTAGCAAAAACAAAGTTTAGTTTCAGATACACCACAACACAACTAGAAATAAAATCAGTCTTCAACCGCTGCTGATGGTCTGGAATCACAGAGATTTAGATCTGATTGCAGTCAGTAGAATGTAGAGGTAGATCAGTTGGTGAGTACAACTTTCTATCCTTCCTCCTCTTGTCCAGTTCTTCAATTTGCTAGAAATTGGACAGATGGTGTATAGGTTTTGAATTGGCTCATGGTGACTTCAGCGTTTTGAGGGTCTGTGGCTTTGGCTCCAAATTATTAGTGTGGAAATAGGTATTAGAAATGATCATGATGTGGAGAGCATTCACAAATAGAGTGCATTTATTGATGAAATGGCTCATGATGGATTTGCAAATGGCTCATGATGGGATTCTGTTGATTATTTCATAATTTATTTTATCTATGATCCTTAGCCTCAGTTGTGTTTTCAAATAAGTTTTGATAAATGTCAACATTTTTTGAGATATGATAGTATCAAAAAACCCACCTTTCATTTTCTTTCTCCCCTCTTTTTTTTTGATAGTTTTAAAATATATATTCTTGTTTCAGAAAATTTAAACTTCTTGCTTCAGATCCTGAACTACAATTTGTGGCAGGTTTCCAGATGGCAACCAACTTAACGGTGGGTAGAAAGTATAGCCACGATGTCTTTCAACTCCACCCTCCCAAAAGCTTGAAGTCTGCTCTAAGTGTCTTTGAACATCTTGAAGCACAGACTGAAAAGGATATCTAACTTTGGCATTTTTGTATCAGTGCTGGAAATAACTTGTCCGTTTCTTGCACAGTTCTAGGACTACAACTCCTGGCAGGAAAAGCTGTATTTTCAACGTGGAAAGCATCTACTACTTCCAGTCTCCCAAGTAAATTCCTGGGCTTTAGAAGAGAACTTGTAGGAGATGACCAGGCTGAGCTCGAGGGTGGGGTCAAACGTATCATCAGTCCCTATGCCCCCGGAAGAGACCTAAGTCCAGCCCCTCTTAAAGTCCACTGACTCTTATTTTTTGCCAATTTGCCTTGACTGTACTGTCAGTTAATGAAACATCTGCAGGCAAACAACCAAACTCTTAGAGTATTCCACTTAGAGTATTCCACAAGGATTCTACTTTAGAGCTACCTATATTCTCTTCGAATGAAATCAGTATTTGATGAGAGTCTGCTGTTTTGCTTCTTTTTTCAAATTATTTCAGGATACAGTGTGCTAAAACTAACTGATTCAGTATTGAAATAAAAATAATTCTATTGAACAGGGACAGACTGGCATGTGAAAGCAAAATCTGTTTCTTTAATTGCACAGAAGGACAGCATTGGAATCAAACTGCCTTTGTAGAGAATAATAAATATTTCTGTATAATGTATTTCACAGAATGTCACATATTTGTCACATTGAAATCATGTATATGTATATGTGTATGTGTATGTATGTGTGTATATAAGCTCACATCACTCTGCAAGCTCACATCACTCTGAGAAGCACAGAGCTGAAGACCAAGCCTGAAGATGATGAATGAGACTTCATCGAAACGTTGCCTAGATACTTCCAATCTTACGCGGGAGAAAACCCGAATAACCAAAGTTCTCCTGAGAGCCGGTCGGATCATCCAGAGAGTGGGAGGTGCTTCAGTCTGCGTTGTTGAAGGCTGAGCTTAATTACTGAGGAATGCTCCTCCCTCCGTCACGTGGCTCCCTTGCATTCCCCAGTTTACGCTCAGCCTTCGTGAGAGTAGGCTGTGTACTTCACCACTCCTTGGCCGATTCAAGAGCTCTTTATTCATCAGGTTTGATTATCATTGCCCCGGTTCTCCTTAACCTCTAAGTGCATTGGGTTAGTGATTTAACAGGGGAGCACGTTTCTTTGTCCCCGGGGGGGCTGCACAGTGGGCGGCTTCCGCGCTCCGGCACCATTCCCCCCCATTCAATCCTCTTCCTGCCGCTTTTCTACGCTGCACTCGTAGCGGCTTTATTTGATCGCGCTGTAATAGCGCAGCTGATGTTTCCCCCCACTGTAAACGCCGATTGCCCCAGGAAGGGGCGAAAATCACCTGGCTGCCTCTCTCAGTCCCTAGACGTGCCGGAGAGGCTGAATTTGGCCCTGAGCAGCCCGTGAGTAAGGGAGCATGGGCGGCCGCCATTTTGGGCGCCACCGCGTATCGGGCGCCGCTTTTAGAGGCTTCATTGAGCTGCGAAGGGACAAGCTCTAATTATAGGCCTTCCAGCCTGTGAGAGCTATCAGAGATTTAGGGAAATTGGCAAACTTGTTGGCTTTCTGCAGCACGCTCAGGGCAGGAAATAGCAGCCTATCCCTCCCGGTTGTTGCCTGGGAGCTCCAGCTGCCCGAGGCCTCACTCCAGCCTCAGGCGTTTTATTTGGCACATTGGCAATCTTAACAGCAATTCCTGGGGTCACTCCTTCCTGGGAGCTCCAACCAGACCTTGGATTAAATATTATAAATAATAATAAGACTAATAATAATATTTATCATTACATAGATATATAAATATATTTAGATACACAATTATATAGATATAGATAGATAGATAGATAGATAGATATATGTACATATTTGCATATATATGTATGTATATATATATATATAACATCTTATCAATATTTGGCTATTTTACGTTGCCAACACTGGTTGGCTTATTTATCTTGATTGTACGCTTAAGCATAAAGGTATTAATAATTATTTTAGTTTATATACATTTAAAATTCCAAAAGGGGGTGCGGGCCAGCGAAAAGACACCCGGCCTTTGTTGTCGGTCGAATGCTTGGCGAGCCAACCGCCCTTACATTTGTATTACAGTCCTTTCCTCTACAATGGCAGATGACAATTCCGCTAAAGGCCCTTCTTTGAAGGCCAAATCTAAATCCTACCACCTGCGCAAACAGACTAAGGAAGCCCCTAAAGAAACTTCCAAAGCTTCTCAGAGGGACGCTCTAAGACGTCATAGGGCACTGGAGAAAGAATTTGACAGACGATCTAGAGAGACACAACTGGTATTTCCAGCCCCCCACCCTCTGCTCCCTCTACCACCAGACAACCCCCCTCCTCCAGATTGCTCTTCCCTCTCCAGGCGCAGCCCATCCCAGGGACACCAGGTTCCCGGACCAACGACCAGGCGGACGCCGGAAGCAACATTTACGCCCATGGCCACTGGTCTGCGCCATGAGGTCGCCACAGTTGAGATCCCTGCGCACATGCAGGCATGGATGGAACGGGCTATTCGCCAGGGGATTGCAGAGGGCCTGCAACAGATGTCCAGGTCTGGTCCTCCCTCGATGGCGCCCGAACATGACTCGCCATCAGTCAGGTCCTCGCCTAGATTGGACCCAACTTTTGTCAGGTACCTTTACAGGAGGGCAGTCCTCTCCCAGAAAGGGATCTGGAGGAGGCCATGGAGGACCTAGATCGGTTCGGGGAGGAGGAGGAATTGGAATGGGGGTCTATGCACCGGGGGAGTCCCTATCGGAGATAGACCCTATGGAGGGGGACATGTCCGAGGACGAGGGCCTCACCCCAGATCAATCCACCTTTGTGGGCCTGTTCAAGCCGCACATGTTCAAATCACTCCTATTTAAGGCCAGGAACATTTCTGGCCTGTCTGTACAGTCCTCCTTGGCTCTCCCTTCCCCAGCAGAGGGACAGGAGGACGCCATCTTTAGGTAGCCTGTGGTGGAGGCGGAGGTGATCCCGGCCCCGCCCATTTTTCATGACTTAGTCTCAAATCAGTTTGACTCCACAAGGGCCCCACCTGCCCCATCCAGCCAGGACAGGAGGTTCTTTAACCTTGAGTCGAGCTTCTGCAACCTGCTCAACACTCCCAAGGTAGATGAGCCCATCGTTGGTTTGGCATACTCGTCCTCCCCCAGTGATCCCCTGGAGGTCCCGAAGCCCAAGGACAAGAGGTCCGAGCTTGCTTTACGTAGGGTTCACCAAGCAGACACCTGGGCCATTAGATTGGCCACTGCCGCTTCCTTCTTCACCAGGTCTTCGATCCGGTGGCTCCGTCAACTGAGGCAGCATGTCGCCCCCTCTAACACAAGGGCACACCAGGACATAGCAAAATTGACGGCTGCGGCAGAATTCTCGGCCGACACCACATACCATGCGGTTAAGTTCTCTGCCCGAGCAATATCCTCTCATGTTACAGCTCGCCGCCTGCTCTGGCTCAAGCACTGGCAGGCGGACGTAAAAAACAAGGTTAAGCTGGCCACCGCCCCCGTAAAAGGGGACAAATTATTCGGCACCATCCTGGAGCCATTTCTATCAGAAACCAGAAGCAAGAAAAAATTTCTTCCCCCTTTTTCTGTAGGTCAGAGTCAAGAGCACAGCCCTTTCGGACAGGTTCCTCATGACCTTTCTACCAGTTTCCTTTCCTGCCCAGGTACTCGAGACCCCCCTCCTTCCGGCCTTTCCAGCCCCAGGATCAAGCTGATCCAGGTGACAGGAGCAGGAGGGGCGGCAGCTACAGGCGCCCCTTCAGGGGTTCAGGAGGGAAGCCCTTCCAGCGCAACAGATAGACCCCATCCACCCCTCCCCATCAGTGGGCACCTCAAGCATTTCGCCGACCGGTGGGACTCTTCCACCTCCGATGCCTGGGTCCGGGAGACCATCAGACTGGGCCTCGTGCTTGAATTTCAGCGCGTCCCCCCTGAATTTTTTATGGCATCCCCCCCCTCCAAGGATCTCACCAAACGCAACCTAATGGATTCAGCTATCCGCCATCTCCTCTCCATACAGGCCATACAACCTGTACCACCATCCCAGCGGAGGCAGGGGTTTTACTCTCACCTCTTCGTGGTCCCCATATCTTCAGGGGGATGGAGGGCTATTCTAGACCTGAAACGCGTTAACCGTTACCTGACCTACCGCAGGTTTAAGATGCACACCCTACAATCCATTCTACCAGGCATCAGGCAGGGGGACTGGCTATCCTCCATAGACCTTTCAGAGGGGTACCTTCACATCCCAATCCGGCCCTCCCATTCCAAATTCCTCAGGTTCTGCTACAATCATCACCACTTCCAATATGTGGCACTTCCCTTTTGGATTGGCCTCTGCGCCGAGAACCTTCACTAAGGTCCTCACGGCCCTAGCGGCTCACCTCAGGGACCTCCCGGGTTCGTCTCTACTGTTACCTGGATGACATCCTCATCCTGTCTCACTCCAGACCCCAAGCAGAAAAGGATATCAGAGCTACTCTTTCTGCCCTCCAAGATCATGGGTTCCTAGCAAACTGGCAAAAGAGCCTTCTGTTACCATCTACACGGATCACCCACTTGGGGTCCGTCATTGACTCGGTTCATGGAAAGGTCTTCCTTTCCTCTGAGAGATTCCATAGCATCCAGGAGACTGTCAAACATATCAGACGATCAAGAAAGGTAACACTTTTAGAATTGTCCAAATTACTCGGTAAAATGGTCTCATGTATTTCCATTGTTCCCTGGGCCCGTTTACACGCTAGATCCCTACAATGGTTCCTGCTCCCGTTCCAAAGGACCGGCAGAAGCAATTCAAAGGTCGCGGTCAAGGTGTCTTCAAGGGTCCTCACGTCTCTCCTCTGGTGGACCAGTCCCTCCATCAACAGGGGACACTGCTTCAAGGAACCCCAACGCCTCATCCTCACCAAAGACGCCAGCCTGTCCGGATGGGGTGCTCACATCCACTCGCTCTCGACACAGGGCAAATGGTCTCAGGCAGAACACACACACAATATAAACTGGTTAGAACTTCGTGCTATCCACCTGGCCCTGCGCTACTTCCTTCCCCACGCCCGCGGACGGCATGTCCTGATACTCACGGACGTCACCGCCAAGGCTCATGTCAACTGACAAGTCAGTAGACCTCTTCGCATCCCCGCTCAACACCCAACTCCCCAGGTTTTTCTCGAGGTATCCTTCCCACGGGGCCGAGAATCACAATGTCCTCCGCTGCCCCTGCCCCACAGGGCTTCTATATGCATTCCCTCCGTTGGCCCTGGTCCCCAGAGTCATCCAGAAGCTCATCTCCGAGAAAGCAGAGCTGATTTTAGTGGCACCCTACTGGCCCAGGCGCCCATGGTTTGCAGACCTCCGCTATCGGTCGGTGGCCCCCCCTTGGAAAATTCCCCCACACAGGATATTCCTTTCCCAGGAGCCCCTCCAACACCCGGACCCTCAGTGGCTCCAGTTAGCCGTTTGGAGGTTGAGCGGGAATGTCTAAGGAAGGAGCAGTTCTCTGAACAGGTTATTGATACCATTTTAGCCGCAAGGCGTCCCTCAACAACCCGAATATACAATGCCACTTGGAATAGCTTCTGCAAGTGGTGCCATAATTTCCAGATCAATCCTCTTTCACCCTCCATTGCTCAAGTTTTGGAATTCCTCCAAGAGGGTCTGAGGAAAAGTCTTTCTCCGAACACCCTGAGGCGTCAGGTAGCAGCCCTTTCAACTGTAATTATTTGCGACAATCTGGGTACCCTCTCCCTCCACCCTCGTATTAGGGCATTCCTTAGGGGAGCAACTAACTTGTGTCCCCCAACTGTACACAGATACCCTACCTGGGACCTCAACAAGGTCCTGACGTCCCTTACTAAGCATCCCTTTGAGCCTCTCAGGGAATCCTCACTCCAGTTCCTAACTTTCAAAGTCGTATTCCTGGTGGCCATTACTTCGGCTCACTGAATATCGGAGATAGCCGCCTTGTCGGTGAGGAAAGACCTTTGCATTTTCCATGCCGACCGGGTGGTTCTACGGCTTGACCCTATCTTCTTGCCTAAGGTCAATTCAGCCTTCCACAGGGCACAGGAGCTCACACTTCCGAACTTCTGCTCAAATCCCTCGCGGGAAATGGAGAAGCTTTGGCACACCCTGGACGTAAGACGGGCCCTCCGCATTTACATTAAACGTACCCAGCCCTTTAGGAAGTCCGAACCCTTTCCTTTCAGCCTAAATACTTAGGACACAAAGTGTCTCCGGCAACGATCGGCCGCTGGATTAGAGCTACTATTTCCAAAGCGTACTTGTCCCAGGCTCTGCCCGTGCCCAGCGGCATAACAGCACACTCCACCAGGAGTGCAGCCACCTCGGCAGCTTGGGCCACTCAGGCTCCAATTGCTGATATTTGTCGGGCAGCCACCTGGGCCTCCCCATCTCCCTTCATTAGGCATTATAAGATCGACATATTTGCCTCGGCGGAGGCTTCGTTTGGGAGACGAGTTCTCCAGCGAGTCCTCAAGGAACCGCAGGGACTTCAGAACCAGACGGAGTCCCTCCCATAGGACAGCCAAGCTTTGGTATGTCCCACTCTCTGGGTGATCCGACCGGCTCTCAGGAGAATGGGCGTTGGTCCTTACCTGACACGCCATTTCTCTGGAGCCGGGAGGATCATCCAGCCCCACCCTTTTAAGTTCACCGTCTGGTGGGGTCTTGTTTCGGCCAAGGAACCGCTTAGCATAGTAAGATGAGAGCACGATCTTCTCTTCACTCTTGTCTTCGCATAAACTGGGGAATGCAAGGGAGCCACGTGATGGAGGGCGGAGCGTTCCTCAGTAATTAAGCTCAGCCTTCAACAATGCAGACTGAAGCACCTCCCACTCTCTGGATGATCCTCCCGGCTCCAGCGAAATGGCGTGTCAGGTAAGGACCAACGCCCAATCCACATACAAATACCTGCGAGAAACTCAGAAAACATATATATATATATATGTTTTTCTGAGGTTCTCTCTTACGCGGGAGAAAACCCGAATAACCAAAGATCCATATATATATATATATATATTTATATTTGATGGTTGTTGTTTTGTACCATTTGTCATTTCTTAGTGACTGCATATATATTTTCTCCAGAAGAGTACTTCTTATTTGAATAATCCTAAAACTATTTCCAGTAGCAATAAAAATACAATACAAATTTAAGTCTATAAAAGCAGGAGGAAAAAAAACCTAAGAAAAATATGCATAATATTTTTAAAACAAGTAACAAATATTAGCGGATGGAGACTAATAGATGGTTTTTAAAAGACATTTAAAATGCATTAATTTCAGGGACTCTCTTTTATGGTTATTCCACACTGCAGATGTTCTCTCATTGATCTTTATGGATATTCTTCTTTGTTTTCTCAAAAATAAGACCTAGTCTAAAATAAGCACTAGGACTTAATTTTGGGGATGTCTTATTTTTTTCCCCATGTACAGGAGGCCCACTTCTTCTGCTTGCTTGCAACCACAATGGAGCAGGCAATGGTGGAACGCAGTGGGAAGGTGGGCATGGAGGCTCATCTCTTGGCTTTCTTGTGGCATGTCGGGATCACTTGCCTTCCGCCCATGCCTGTCTGCTGCCGGGGCTTCTGTGCGAGCCTCCCATGGCTGCCCACCTGCTTTGGCCCACCAACTCGGCTTTCCTGCATGATGCGTCCAGATCATGTGCTCCCTCTGCCTCTGCCTGCTGCTTGGACAGGCAATCAACTCACCTATGTTGTGCAGGCTGCGGTTGCTGCCAGACACCGTCGGCTCCAGCAGCCTTACTTCCTCCAATGCTGGCCATGGCCCCCACTGATGATGACCTTAACTAGGACTTATTTTTGGGGTAGGGCTTATATTAGAAGTATGCTAAAATCAGGTGAGGGCTTCTTTTTGGGGTAGGTCTTATTTTGGGGTAGTATAGGGAAGTTTTTTCTGTCTATGGAAGAAACAGAAAAAGGACATCTGGATGATAGAGAAAGGAAGCTAAAGAGAGATAAAGAGCGATCCATTCTTGAGTTTGGTTCCATCTTCCAGAGCTGTGATGTAACTGCCAGTTATTTTCCTATTGGAAAATTTTACTGTTTTAAACAACCAAGCTTCTGTTGCTTCAAAGTAGTTCAGCTAA
Source organism: Hydrophis major (assembly GCA_033807585.1). NCBI lineage: Eukaryota > Metazoa > Chordata > Lepidosauria > Squamata > Elapidae > Hydrophis > Hydrophis major. The sequence goes on from CM066328.1 coordinate 33,053,503, forward strand.
TGACTAAGAAGTCTCAGAGAAAGGGAAGAGGGGTTCCGGCATTTTGGCAAACTGGAATAAAATATGATTTTCCTTAAGGAAATGTACATATTAGATATTTTTTAAAAAATAATTTAATTTTTCTGTTCAGTTGTGTCTAATTCTTGGAGAATGCCTGGGCAAATCGCATGGTAAGGTTTTTCAGAAGTGGTTGGAAGTCTCAAATAGATGATTTCGTAGTGAACCACTAGAGGTCAGTATAAGAGCCTTCCACTTTAAATAAGCTGCCTCTCTTTAGTAAATAGTGCATAAAGGATTAAAATCAAGGAAGAAACCCTTAAGTGGAGTTTGTATTAGGCCAGTAGTTTACAGAAGGAACTTTGAATATGTTGTGGTGGATGAGTGTAATTAGCAGGGACAAATTCACCTGTGAAAAATTATTGTCTCCAGAATTGATATTTGATTCTTAAGAATAATGAAATATTACTATGCAGACTTTATTGTAGAGGACCGATATATGATTGGCAGCATTAGAAAACGTAAGTATATTTTGTTTTGCAAATTTCTGTACAAATTGACCAGAGGATATATAAAAGTTGCATAATTTTTAAATTTTACATAATTTTGTTCTTTTGGCAATATGAATCTGATTTCATTTGATTTTGTTTAATTATGGATAAAGATAAGAAATCTGACCATTGGTACTTTTAAAAGCAAATATTGTATATTTTGTTTTCATCCAATTGGGCAATAACTTTCCCTTTATGTGCTGGGTGAATTTGTAAACACTGGCCAAATTAAGGTAGTCCTTGACTTATGACTACAATTGAGTTGTCAAATTGGCAACACGTTATTAAGTGAATTTGATTTTCCTTGTCAGAAGGTTACAAAAGGAGATCAATCACATGAGCCTAGGACAATGGCAATTGTTATAAATACATGCCAGTTGCCAAGCATCTGAATGTCCTAAGCCAAGGACTACCTGCCATCTCACTCCTTAAGTCAACTTTTGAGTTGCAAAGCTGTTTCAAAACAGAGATACCCATCTAGCATTTTAGCCCCATTTTACAACCTTTCGTGCCACAGTTGCTAAGTGAATCACTGTAGTTGTTAAATTAGTCAAACTTGTTAATTGAATCTGGCTTCCCTATTGACTTTATTTATTTATTTTATTTTATTTATGTTTCCGCCTATTCGCCCACGGCGACTCGAGGTGGCTTAAACAATGTAAAACCATAGTTAAAACAAAAAAAAATAAAAATAAAAACTGACAAAAAGAATCAAATAAATTAGTAGAGTACAATAGAACAACATTTGGGAAAACAAAAAAACCCAATTCCCATTCTCCACCCCAATGACAGCAGATAACACTAGCCATCCCTCTCTGGATTCCCCAGGCCCGCTGGCAAAACCAGGTCTTCAGTGCCTTTCGAAGAGTATTAGTGAGGGGGCTATTCTAATCTCTGGGGGAAGGATGTTCCAGAAAGAGGGAGCTACCACGCAGAAGCCCTTTCTTCTAGGTCCCACCAGGTGTATCTCCCTCAGGGGTGGGACCCGCAACATTCCCTGCTTCTCTGCTCTAATGGGTCGGGTAGATGTTACTGGCAAGAGACATTCCCTCAGATAACCCGGACCCAAGCCATGAAGGGCTTTAAAGGTGACAACCAGCACCTTGAATTGCACCTGGAAGCAAATCGGTAACCAATGAGCTCCTGCAGGAGAGGTGACACATGTGCACACCAGGGTCTGCATAAAACCATGCGGGCTGCTGCATTTTGCACCAACTGGAGCTTCTTTGCTTGCCTGAAGGTTGCAAATGGTGATTACATGACCCCAAGACACTGCAACCGTCATAAATATGAGTCAATTGCCAAGCATCTGAATTTTCATCACATGGCCCTGGAGATGCTGTAACGGTCATAAGTGTGAAAACTGGTCAGTCATTTTTTTCAGTGCCATTGTAACTTTGGACAGTCACAAACTGTTGTAAATCGAGGACTAGCTATAGAGACAAGGGGGGGGTGTGGAAAGGGAAGGGAGGAAAGCAAAAGATTTAGAAAAAGAAAAGAAAAGGTGATGACTTCTGATTTTTTTTTTCAGTGCAGAGTACAGGAAAAGTTATAGCCTTAACATTTTGCTTTACATTTCTATTATTTCAGACCATTTCTATAACAACAAAGTCCAGTTAGTTATCAAAACCTAAAATCAAAGTTTCGTTTTCCATTTCAACAAAAGTTAATAAGTTCTTCTCAGTTTTGTCATATATGCAAACTCCATCATCTTTACCATCCATTTTTCGTTGTGGGTGAGGCGAGTCAGAGGCTTCTGATGTGGTAATATTAGGAGGGTGGGTGAAAAATCAGAGCAATAAGCTGCCCACAGCTGCTTTGCAGACTGACACAGGCATTGCATGTCTAGGGAGATTCTCAGTTGTGTCAAAGATGCTTTTTCAAAAGGTACTGGATTGTGTTTTTTTTTGAACACGTGTTTTTCATCTAAGAAACTTTTTCAGTTCTGAACTTCTGTCAGAACTGAAGAAGCTTCTTGGATGAGAAGTGAGATGTTTTCAAGGAAAAACAAAGTCCAGTTGCCTCTTGAAAAAGCACCATTGGACACGGGCAGCATACAAATATATTCACTCACTCAGTCAATCAATGATGCAGTAACATCAGGCACATTGGGCTCATTCCTGTGAAACAGGTTCCAGGACAGAATTTACCTATGGACCAACTTATGCCCATGAGGTGTGGCATCATGATCTTGCAGTTGGTTATCTGCATTATGAAATGTGGCTGTTGCATGCATGCACGTTTGAATATTACCGGTATATGTAAAAAAACCTTTGACTTTAAAGGAAGGCAAGCATCCAGAGCATTTAGTATTAAGCTTGCTTTGTTTAAGGTTGTTTCTGTTGTAATAGTACTGACTCTTAACTTTGCAACACATTGAAAGATATCTCCCCAATATGCAAGTAGCCCGGGTTCAAATCCCAGAAAGGGTATGGCTAACTGACGAGAGCTAAATAGCTTGAAATAGATCTATACTAGTCTCCCTTTATTCCTTTGTCGGTAAAATATAAATTCAGTACATTCATAGACAGGTCCAAAATACTGTGTAAGAACCAGTAAAACATAGAGATGCCTTCAAACATATCCATAGCGCAATGTGCCTGACAATATCATGATCCAAGTGAGGTGACTGATGTGGTTGCATCAGACACTGGGATGCAAATATTCATTCTTAGCATTCTTTTGGTGTCACTGAAGTTGGTTATGGATGCCACTGATTGGACCCAATTCCTCCAGGGCTATGCTGGCTGGGGAATTTTTGGAGTTGAAGTCCAAGCATCTTAAAGTTACCATGGTTGAGAAACACTGTTCAGGGCTAGCCTTCTATTTCCAGTCTGGCTTAGTGTTGTGGTTCGCCGGCAGCAGGTGCAGGCGGCTGAGGTCTCGGAGAGTGAGCACTCAAATGAGGGGCCTGCATGTGATGAAGGAATGGGGCCAGGACCCTCAGGGAGTGGAATGCTGCCTTCAGAGATTGTAGAGGCTGGCAGCAGTGATGAAGAGGTCCCCAAGGAGGCTGTGCCCAGTGCGCGCAGGGCTACTCGAAGGAAAGAGCAGCTGCCGCAGCATGGGTGACTGGAGTAAGGATGCAAAGTAATAGCCCCTCGCTTAAGAGATATCCTGTTTCTCCAACAATACGGCATCCCCCAATAGGAAGTCCCAGCATGTTTTATAGGCATGAAATGAAATTAAGCCCCTTCCCCCAAATTAAGACCTATATTAAAACATGCAAAATGGGGAGGAGTGGTGGGGGGGCTTGCCATTAGGAAGTACTTTTGTTGCACACCCGGATATGGTGCTGCCTGCATTGACCCCGATACAAAGTGCCCCACCAACGCCGAGGTCAACATCCAAGCTGTCGCCGCCAGCCCTCCTGAAGATGCAAGGGGGGGGGAATTAAGTCACCCCTGAAAAGATGGCCTAGCCATTTTTTCGGGGCTCAAAAAAAAAATAAGACCTGGCCTTATTATATGAGAAACATGGTAAAAGCCAGCTGAAAAACCAGAGTTCTTTGCAGGAAGCAAAGAAGTTTTTGCAGTCTAGCCTGGTGGACGTTCGGAATATCTTGGTTGGTGTTTAGAGACTCTTTGTGTTTGAAATATTTCTTAGAAACTTTAGTGTTCTTGGCAGCCTTGCACAACCTTGGCAAGGCTCGTTCTTATCAGACACAATTAGTTTGAAACAGCCTTTTAACTGTGAAGGAACAGAATTTGTAAAGAATCATAAAAGGTTTTGCTGTTACCTCTATTTCGTGTTTGTTTCCTTGGAACAAGGTTTGGGGTCAGAACATTTACAGACATGTTCTATGATCTCCAGTCTAAGTCCTAACAATGGTCTATCCATTTTTTTTTAACAAACATAAACAGACAAACGTAAAACAACCAATTAAACCTTCTTTCAATTGTACAGTGTGTCAGTTGGTACATATTTCTTGTGCATAATGTCTATAGTCTTTTCCTCTTAGTTTTAAATTTACATTCAAATTATATTAATCAACTTTCCATGTCATATTATATTATTATACATCATGATTAGATTCGAATTTCAATTCCACATTATCCTTTTAGAGAAATGCCCAATTCTTACTGGTCTATCCATCTTAGCTCCAGAAAATGCGCTAGTTGACACTTACTTCAAAAAATAGAGTAGGGTGAGAATTATACAGATCTTTAGATTTTCATTAAGCTATTAATCAGCTCCACTTTATGTGAGTGGCCATGAGCTATGATGTTATCTCCACAGGTAAACAATTCTTCAGTTTTCAGCCAATATCTAAGAAGTGGCAGCAATCATATCCTGTACATTAAAAAAATTCAGCAATTTTCAAGTTTTAACAACTTACATTATGCTTCCACTAGAGGGGGATGCTCATGTTTCTTATTTTCCAAAGCCTCTTGAAGCTGTAACTGCTGCTTACTCAATGTTGCGGTTAGAGTAGCTATGCCCCTATGCAAAGATATATGAAGCAGTCAGCAGGAAGCCACACTTTAATTTGGATCCTATAGGGATTTCAGACTTCTTCCTTGCTTTATTTGGTGGTTATAGTCTAGCAGGCTGCTTGGTCAAGATTGGCTGGTCTTTCCTGTAAATTGCAGAGTTACAGAATAAGAAATACATAATCCCACAACGTTGGCAATTATCGGCAAGCTCCTTGCTGAGAGCAATTGTTTCTCTATAGCAGAGAAAGCTTTTATGTGCCCAGCATAAACATCTTTGCATTGATTGGAAGCGGCAGAATGACTGTCTTGTATTGTTTAAAATAAAAATCAATGGTGTATGGAGCAGGAGGGCTCTAAATGCAACATTAAATTGACTCAACGAGATGTTACTCGCTGGAGGGGAGGGAGGGAGAGGAGAGTGCTATTCATCTAAGAGCTAAAGGAAATAGAGATGCTGGTTTAAAGTTCTGAAATCAGACCATCAGTAGTTTGTATTTTCCTTGGAAGTCTTCCTCAGAAGAGTCTAAGTTGCACTTTTATTGGGTTTCTTGAAAGAAAATACTCTGGCTTTAAATTGTTTTATTGATGGGGGGAAAGAGTACAGGTTGTGCCAGTAGCAAGGAAATTAAGCTGTAATGCCAACTCTCTTCATTTCTATCTTCCTAAGCTAGGAACAAGTCTTGGGCCTTGCTGGGCTTCATTGATGTCTTGTGGATTTTGCTGATAATGTGAATGGCTTTTGAGTGACTATTGATCATTGCACATGGTTTACTCATCATGCACATGCTTTATTGCATACTTTTACTGCTTCAGCATAATCATTGGTCATGAGTTATATGTACTTATTTATTCTGTCAAACTACTAAAAGGCATATTTAGTATTCAGACTTGCTTGACATGCTTTCATTTGAGTTTTTGCACTCGGGTCTAAATGGCCTTTCCAACATGATCCTTGTACACTTTTAAATAGTTCTTCATTTGAGGATCAGGGGGTATTTTTGTAAAGATACAAATGCAATATTCTAAGTTTGTTAACTATGAAAACAGTACATTTCTGAATAAGCTAGGGTGCATTTTAAAGTAACATGACATGAAATTGATGTTGCCTATCATGAGCAAGGCATCCACAGAGATCTTATTGGAGCTTATTGGAAAAGGCACTGAACAGTTCATGGGCATTTAGCACTTAGGGCTTTACAGGATCCAACAGTATTTTGAAGAAAACTTTGAAATGAATAGCCAATCCATGCTGATCGCATGCGACCAAATCATTGAGATGTAGCATTTTGTTGCAGTGCTGAGTCCATTGGAGTTGAGCGGCTAATAAATTCCAAAAAAGTCATGTAATACACCTCAGAACATATTACACTAATAATGCCCATCCAAACAACCTTACCACTGTTGACATCAAGAGCTTAAAAATGAGCAAGTCCTAACTCCTACGGCCCCTGACTCTTTAATAATAAAAGTGAATCCCAAACTGCTTCCATTACACATATTTGTGATATTAATAGAATTCAGCCCCATCCAGGATCAGTTCTCTTTTCACTTTCTTTATCTCATCGGAATCCAGTTTCAATTTTTAGTCCTCATCCAACCAATTGCTGCTCCAGACAGAGGCAGGGGTGGAATTCTACCAATTTGCACCTATTCGCTAGAACCGGTTGTGAACATTCTAAGTAGTTCGGAGAACTGTTGTTAGAAGAAATTACTGGCCTAATCCTGTAAAGAAGGCAGGAAGGAAACATTCTGGTGTTGCTTACAGAAACCGCCTCTCCTTATTACATTCTTGGCAGGACTAGACTTCCTGTCTCAGGAACTTCTCTGGAGTTTTTTCCCCCTCCTTTGCTTGTGTGGAGTGATCATTCAAAGTTACAAAGACACTGAAAAAAGTGACTTATGACCATTTTTCACACTTACAATGGTTGCAGCATCCCCACAGTCACGAGAGGCCAGGCAAGGAGATGTGTGCCTCGATGTGAGTGATGTTGAGTTGGCCACACCCAGCCAATAACATGACCACCAAGCCATGCCCACCAACTAAGCCACACCCACAGAACCAGTTGTTAAAAATTTTGAATCCCACCCCTGGACAGAGGTCCAGTTCTTCAACCACTTCACTTAAGTGAATAGAGCTAGGTGTTCTCACCAAGGGTTTGGTGATCTTTCCTAGAAGTACATATTGGGGACAAAATAGAGTTCTGTGGAGAACAAAAGACTGTAGCAAATTACTTTTACATTCCTGTCAAGAGAATGTTCCTGTCAAGAGAACATAAACATTTCCATGAAGTTACTAAGAACTGAATTTATCCTGAAGCATTATATTGTTTTCTCAATGTAGTGAACAGCCTTTGAAACAGCTTTTGAATCTTCCTAAAGATTTAACCCTTTGAAATATAAGCTTTGCGTATATTGGTACTAGTGTGTTTGTATGTGTGAATCTTCTCTAACACTTTGTTTATGTTGATATGCCCTGCAGTATATTTCCTTTTCTTGGAAAGCAACATGTGATTGCCTCTGAAGGTTGGAATGTTTAAATAGAAACTTCCATAGGCAGATACTACAACTCCAAATATGTACTATTTGGGAAGTACATTGAAAGCTAATTGAGATACATATTCTGCTCCTGGAGAATGGAAAAGAATCACCTGAAATCTAGCTCAGAATGCTGAAGATCCTACAGAAATAGAGAACGCTGAAGACTGGCTTCTGTTCCATACAGTTCTCCTGCTTTATCTTAGCAGCAGATTGTTTCTGCTTTTCATCTTAAAACCTCAAGGAAAAACAAACTTATAAAGGAGAATTAAATAGAACAACAACAAAATTCCTGTACACCTATCTCAAGTAGCTTTTGACATTTTCCCAGGACAAGTGTAACATGAAGTCGGGCTCTGCTTCTTCTTTAAGTAAGACTCCTGCAAGCCTTTGTCTATTAAGGACAAATAAATTGTCCTTAATTAATGAATTTATGAAATTCTCATCCAGGATTATTTTTATACTTCTCATTTTGAATTGTGTTCTGGGACCAGTTGAAACCATCTAGATTTGTGTCAAAGGGCTTCTTGGTGTTCATATATATGTAAACCATTAACCAATAGTAAAATCTGTCTCTTTTCTCCGTTACTGCTTTTAAATGTCAAGCTGTTATTTTAAAAGAAATCTTTATGGCGATTGTCTCAGAAATCTTTGCCCTTTTTACTATTAGGCTTATTGTTTTTTTTTTTTTAAATAAAAAATCAAACATCCTTTCACGAAAGGCATGGTTACCCAGGTAACATCATTCTGCTTCCCGCTCAACAGAACAGTTAGAATTTCATGGGTTGAGCGCACGTGTCAACCCATCTGAGCCCAGGAAAAGCAATGAATTTGCCTTCAGAGCAACTATAAAAAGGTCTGTTGCCAAGGTGCATCTGTAAGATTAAATGGATGTCTTGTGGATTGATTTCCTATTCGTTTTTCTGAAGATATTGAAGGCTCACTCTGGCCTTCCTCCAAAAGAGACAGATGTGTTGTATAAACGGTTGCATTTATCTTTCCTTGCTTTCTGAAATTTGAAAGAAAGCCAACTCCCTGGGTGAACATGCCAGGTTTTTCCCCTCTTCCTTATTAATTTCAGTAGTTAAAAGCTGGCCAAAGAAGTAGAACTCCCACAGTCTGTATGATTTTGTTTATATATTTTTACTCCTACGCTCAACTTGCTCCTTCAGAGAAAGTTCCCATGTTGTCTTCTCTGCATGCAGCTTACTTAGGAACTGACTTATTGTGGTTTCAGCAGTTAGATTCTTTGTGTAACATGAAGATAATCATGGTGAGCTGATGAAGCCTGTGACTGCTAACCATTAACTAACCAGTTCTTGCTTACTATATCTGCATGCTGGTTGCTCTCTTAGCCATTCAGGGTTAATATTTGTTCTCAGCATCCTTTTGTAAAGGGTGCTTGCTACAAGCCATGGTTTGACATTTGTAACGGAACGCATGCTTGCACACACAAGTAGGGATGTGTAGATTGACTCCTCTGTTTCCCTCAAGCAGTGTTTTTAAGCCCACCCCTATAATAACTACTGTGACACTTTATCAGGATAACAGAATTAAAAGGGACTTTGGAGGTCTTCTAATATAACACCCTGCACAATATAGGTATATAGGAGACACTATATACCCATGATGGCGAACCTATGGCACATGTGCCGGAAGTGGCACACAGAGCCATCTCTGCCGGCATGCAAGCTGTTGCCCTGGATCAGGTCCACTGCGCATCCCACCAGCCAGCTGATCATCAGGTATCTGCTGTGCATGCATGTGGGGCGCATGTGGGAGATGCGTGCATGGGGGGCACATGTGCATGTGCAGGGAGGCAGAGGGATCACGCAAACATGCGCGGGGTGGTGGTTGCGTGCGCATTGCATTATGGGTGCAGGCACGTGACGAAAAGGTTAGCCATCACTGCCCTATACCATTCCAGACCAGTGACTGTCCAGTCTCTTCTTAAAAGCCTCCAGTGATGGGGCACCCACAGCCTCTGAAAGCAAGTCGATCCACTGGTTAATTGTTCTCACTGTTAGGAAATTTCTCCTCAGTTCTTGGTTGATTTCTCTCCTTGATTAGTTTCAATCCATTGTTTCTTGTCTTGCCTTCTGGTGCTTTGGAAAATAGGTTGACTGCCTCCTCTTTGTGGCAGCCGCTCCACTATTGAAACACTGCTATCATGTCACACACCCCCCAGTCCTTCTTTTCACTAGATTAGATAAACCCAATTCCTGCAACCGTTCTTCAAATGTTTCAGCCTCCCGCCCCCTAATCACTTTCTTAGAATGTTGTGAGAGAGGATCTGTTTGGGAAGTGATATCTTTGCAGAGAAAATGTCCCTTTGAACCATTATTCTAGAGGAAGGGAAATTTTCCATATTGTAGACTGTGACTGGGGAATTCTCCTTAGAGCTGTTCAGATTGTCCAGAGAGTGGGTGGAGCTTCAGTCTCTGCTGTAGTAGGCTGAGCTTAATTTCTGAGGAACGCTCCTCCTTCCATCACGTGGCTTGCCATCGCATTCCCCAGTTTATGCTCAGCCCTCATGCAGAGTAGGCAGTGTTTGTATATGCTCTTGGCCATTTCAGGAAAGCCCTATTTGATTCATATTCTTTCTTCTCCAGGTTGTATTTAATTCATTTAATTGTGTTCTTCTCTTAGCCCTGCGCAGTTGGTCCTCTTTAATTTCTAGAGTCCCCTGGGAGGCTCTCCCGGCCCCAGGGGTTGCCAGGGGGAAGGCTAGCAAACCTTACAAGCTGCCCCCCCACCCCTTCCCATTGCCTTACTGCCTGTTTTGTTCCGATCGCTTTAAAATGCTCCGTTTCCCCCCCCCCCGAACTCCGTTTTTCTGCTGTTTGAACTTCTTTTGGTTCCTTTCTGTTTGTCCTTCTGGGGACCTTGGATTACCCCTGGGGAGTCTCCTGGTCGCTGCAGAAGGGCCCCTGCAAGCCCATGTAGAGGCGGCTGCCATTTTAAGTGCTGCCTCGTGGCCAGGCGCCATTTTGTTTTCTCATCTCTCCGATCGCTGCAGCGTGCCTAATTAAAACAACAGGACCGGCAGGCCTGCTCTGAAGCGACTTATATCCCAATTGTGAATTGTTCTGTTGGAGGCTTGGGTACCTATCTCCATTTGTTGGCTTCCCCCGCAGCCAGCCGTAGCGGCCGTAGTTTCTTTCTCACCACTTCCGCCCAGTTCCGCCTGGGAAGGCAGTTTGGTACAGGCCTGGCTTTGCCCTTAAGGCCTCTGTCGTGCCTTGATCAGCCCGATCAGCCCTTCCAATTCAAACAAAAAACAAAAAACCAGATCTTCAACAATTACAAGATCAGAGGAAAAGTAAGAGACAGAGAAAGGCAGCTTAATTGAATAAGTCTACCAAAAAAAAAAGGAAAAACATGTACATTTATATATATAAAATAAAAATACAAAGAAATAAGAACAAATAAGACAAACAGATTTATTATAAATGATTAAGAAACGGGGGGTGGGTAAAAGAATTTCCCAGGGCTCCTGGCCTTTGTTGTAGGTCGACCCCTAGGCGTGCCAACCGCCTCATATTTGATCCTTATCTTCCTCAATTATCTAAAATGGCAGAAGGCAATCCTTCAAGAGGCCCTTCTTTAAAGGCCAAATCAAAAACCCACCAACTGCGCAGTCAGGCTAAGGAGTACTCCAAAGCCTCCCAAAATCCCTAAAGCCCTAAGATGCCACAAGGCGCGAGAAAAATAAATAGACAAACGCACCAGCCAAGCAGGCTCAGTGCTTCCCGCACCAGCCACTCCTTCTACCTCTGCTCTACCCCCCCCTTTAGCCCTTTCCCCCCTATCCAGGCACAGCTCGCCCTCTCAAGGTCACCAGGCCCCTGGAACACCAGCCAGACGAACACCAGAGGCTACTTTCACACCAACAGCTGCCGGCCTGCGCCAGGAGGAACCTCTCATTCAGGAGGTTCCGGAGCAGCTGAGAGCCTGGATGGAGCTGGCTATCTGCCAAGGAAATGCGGAAGGACTCCAACAGATGCCTAGGCCTGGCTTGCCTCTGCCGGCCACCAAATCCGTAAGTTCATTCCCACTCATTCCAGAACCGTCTCAGGATCAGGTACCTCTTTGAGGGGAGGTTTCCCCCTCAGCCAGGGAGGACGAGGAGGAGGTGGAAGGGGACCTAGATTTGTGCAGGGAGGAGTAGGAGGAACAATTTGATTTGGAGTCCTTATAATACAACGAACCCCTTCCTGACTCAGAACCATCAGAGGCAGAGATATCCGAGGACGAAGGTCTCACCCCTGACCAACCCGCCTTTGTAGGGCTCTTCAAGCTCCAGCTATTCAAATCCCTCCTCTTCAAAGCCAGGAATATCTCGGGTCTAACCACTCAGAACCCCTCTGATCCCACTCCTCTTGTTCCAGAAGGGCCAGAGGACTCCATTTTTAAACAGCCTGTGATGGAAGCCAAGGTCATTCCAACCCCCCCATCTTCCTGGACCTGGTGTCCAAGCAACTTGCCTCCTTGGCTGCCCCCCCCAGCCCCTTTGGCCCATGATAAAAAGTTCTTCAACCTTGACCCAGAGCTCTCCAACCTACTGGGCACCCTGGAGGTTGATGAGCCCGTCATGGGCCTGGCCTCTTCCTCTGCCCTGAGCAACCCCTTAGAGGCTCTGAGGCCAGAGGAGAAACGGTCGGAGCTGGCCTTATGGCGGGATCACCAGTCGGACGCATGGGCGATCAGAGTGGCCATGGCTGCTTCCTTCTTCATCAGGTCGTCCATTCGCTGGCTTCGCCAGTTTAAGCAACATGTCCTGGCCTCCAATCTCTGTGCCCATCAGGACATAGCCAAGATCATGGCCGCGGCTGAGTTCTCAGCAGACGCCACCTTTCACTCGGTAAAATTCTCCTCCTGCGCTATTTCCTCCCACGTCTCTGCCCGCCATCTGCTCTGGCTAAGGCACTGGCAGGCAGACCTCAAGAATAAGGTGAAACTAGCCTCTGCCCCCCTCGTGGGAAATAAACTGTTCGGACCATCCCTGGATCCTCTCCTAATTGAAGGAAGGAACAAAAAGAAATTCCTCCCATCCCTCACCCGTAAGTCAGAACCCAGATTCCTGCAGCCCTTTCGGAGGGCCCCCTTTTGTCCCTATTTCCAATCCCCCTTCCCTCCCAGGTACCAAAGCCCCCCCCTTTGGCTCGGGACAGCCCCAGGACAGGTCCGACCCCTCTGATAGGCACAGGAGAGGCGGTAACTTCAAGAGGCCCTTTCGTGGCTCTGGCAGCAGGCCCTTCTGGGCTCCAGATAAGCCACCTGACTTAATTTCCATTGGCGGGTGACTTTAATCCTTTGCCAACCAGTGGGGCTCTTCCACTTTGAACGCCTGGGTCAGGGACACCATCAGGTTTGGCCTTGCCCTCGAGTTCCTCTCTACCCCCCCCAATTTCTACATGACATGTCCCCTCTCCAAGAACCACACCAAACGCAAACTCATGGATTCAGCAATTCAGCACCTACTTGACATACAGGCCATCCAGCCCGTTCCTCCATCCCAAAGGGGACAGGGATTCTACTCCCACTTATATGTGGTGCCCAAACACTCGGGGGGATGGAGGGCGATTTTGGACTTAAAGCAACTAAATCGCCATCTTGTATACCGCAAATTCAAAATGAACACGCTGCAATCCATCCTCCTGGGCATTAGACAGGGAGATTGGTTGTCATCCATTGACCTCTCTGAGGCATACCTTCACATCCCAATCCGACCCTCCCACTCCAAATTTCTGTGTTTCAGCTACAATAACCTCCATTTTCAATATGTGGCCCTCCCATTTGGGTTGGCTTCTGCCCCCAGAACCTTTACCAAGGTCCTGGCCGCTCTGGCTGCCCACCTCAGAACCATCCTTGTGCGACTCCACTGTTACCTGGATGATATTTTCATCCTATCCTCTTCCAGGGAACAAGCCATCAAGGACACCCAAATTACCCTTTCCTCTCTCCAGGAACACAGATTCCTCATCAATTGGAAGAAAAGCCAGTTGGCACCTTCCACCAGGATAACCCACCTGGGGACGGTTATAGACACGGTCAAAGGAAGGGTGTTCATCTCTCCGGAGATAATACTCAGCATCCAACAATCAGTCAAACTCATCAAACGACTTAAGAGGGTCCCCCTCCTCGATCTAACCAAGTTACTAGGTAAAATGATATCTTGTATTTCCGTTATTCCCTGGGCCCGTCTCCACTCCAGATCCCTTCAGTGGTTCCTGCTCCCATACCAAAGACCAGGATCAAGCAACTCAAAGCACAAGGTCAAGGTCTCACCAAAGATTCTCACCTCTCTCCTTTGGTGGAGCAAGGCGTCGATCAACAAGGGCTGCCTCTTCAAGGAGCCCTCAAGACTCACCGTTACCACAGACGCCAGTCTGTCCGGATGGGGCATCCACCTACAGTCCCTTACAGTTCAGGGCAGATGGTCAGCGACAGAAAAGCTGTGCAACATAAACTGGCTGGAGCTTTGCGCCATCCACCTGGCCCTCCGCAGTTTCCTCCCCCAGGTACAAGGCTGCCACGTTCTCATTCTCACTGACAACATCACAGCCAAAGCTCATATCAACAAGCAGGGGGGCACTCAGTCATCACGCCTAATGAGGGAGACCGAGCGCCTCTGTCGGTGGGCGGAGTCTCACCTTTCCCTCATGGAGGACCATATTTCGGGTATTGACAACACCCGAGCAGACTGGTTTAGCAGGGCCACCATAGACCAGTCGGAGTGGCGCCTCCACCCATCCCTGTTCAGGGAGGCGACAGCAATATTCAGTCTGCCAGTAGTAGACATGTTTGCCTCCCCCCTCAATACCCAACTTCCGCGGTTCATTTCGAGATTCCCAGCCATAGGGGCGGAGGACCACAATGCACTTCAATGCCCGTGGCCCTCAGGCCTCCTTTATGCCTTACCCCCTCTGGCGCTGGTGCCCAGAGTTCTTAAAAAGGTACTCAATGAGAGGGCGGAACTGCTTCTTGTAGCTCCTTATTGGCCCCGTCGCTCTTGGTTCGCGGACCTCCACAGCCTATCCGTAGTCCCTCCCTGGAGGATCCCAGCAGACAGAATCTCCCTGTCTCAAGGCCCCCTTCTTCACCCGGACCCCCAATGGCTCCAACTAGCCATCTGGAGGTTGAGCGGGAACGTCTGAAGAGGGAAAATTTCTCTAACAAAGTCATTGATACCATTTTAGCAGCTAGGCGCCCCTCCACCACAAGGATTTACGATGCCACCTGGGCCACTTTCCGCAAATGGTGTGCCAACCTTCTCATTGACCCAACTGATCTATTGGCTAAATTCTCGACTTCCTCCAGGAAGGTCTCAGCAAGAGACTGTCTCCCAACACTAAGGCGTCAGGTGGCAGCCTTATCCACCGTCATTTCCCGTGAGGGAATCAGTTCCTTCTCTCACCATCCCCGCATCCGAGCCTTTCTGAAAGGGGCTACAAACTTACGTCTACCGTCCCTTCACTGGGATCCGACCTGGGACCTGAACAGAGTCCTCACTTCTCTCACTAAACCACCCTTCAAATCCCTAAGGGAGGTCTCTCTCCAGTTCTTATCCTACAAAGTAGTGTTCCTGGTAGCAATCACATCAGCCCTTGGGATTTCAGAGATCGCTGCTCTGTCGGTTAGGAAAGACCTTTGTGTCTTTTATCCTGACCGGGTGGTAGTGTTGACCCTTCCTTTGTACCCAAGATCAATTCGATTTTCCACAGGGCTCAAGAACTTATCCTCCCCAATTTTTGCCCCAGGCCAACTCATGAAAGGGAGAGACTGTGGCACACTCTAGATGTCAGACGTGCCTTATGGATTTACATTAAACGTACAGAGACCTTCTGTAAATCCGAAGCCCTGTTTATATCCTTTCAACCAAAGTCACAAGGGCTCAAGGTCCCTTCAACCACCATAGGCCGTTGGATAAGGGCGGCCATTTCCAAGGCATACCAGGCTCAGGCCCTCCAAGTGCCCAGGGGTATCATGGCTCACTCCACCAGGAATGCGGCAACTTCAGCCGCCTGGGCTACCCAGGCCCCAATACTCGACATTTGCTGGGCAGCAACGTGGGCCTCCCTGTTGCCCTTCATTAGGCATTACAAAATAGACAGGTATGCCTCAGCGGAGGCTTCTTTCGGTAGAAGGGTCCTTCAGAGGGTACTCAGGGAACCAGAGGAGTCTACAGACCAGACGGTGTCCCTTCCATAGGACAGGCCCCAGCTTTGATATCTCCCACTCTCTGGACGATCCAAACAGCTCTAAGGAGAATGGGCGTTGGTTCTTACCTGACACGCCATTTCTCTTTGAGCTGTGAGGATCGTCCAGCCCCTTCCTTTTCTTTCACCATCTGGCGGGGTCTTGTTTTGGCCAATGCACCTGTAAATCTAGTAAGATGAGAGCACGAATGCCTGTTTTCCTCTCATCTTCACATAAACTGGGGAATGCGGTGGCGAGCCACGTGATGGAAGGAGGAGCGTTCCTCAGAAATTAAGCTCAGCCTACAACAGCAGAGACTGAAGCTCCACCCACTCTCTGGACGATCCTCACAGCTCAAAGAGAAATGGCGTGTCAGGTAAGAACCAAGGCCCATTTTATCTGTTTTCAGCATAAAGTCTATAAAGGATTTCCAGGTTCTTTTTTTTTACAAAAGTAATTGTACTTCTCTCCTTGATCAAACTAGTCAATTTAACCTTTTCTGCAAACTCAGCTATCTTCACAATCCTTTCTTCCATTACTGGTATTTCTGCAGATTTCCATCTTTGTACTAATAATATCCTCTCTGCAGTTGCCATACATAAAACTGATCTTTGCATCACCACAGCTTGCCTTTCTACCCAGTATATTTTTGCTTTTTCACAAGCTTATGGATAAATGTTCCTTGGCGTTTTGCACATTTTCAGCAGTGTCTAGAAGTACCTTTATACACCAGACATTTTTGAAAAGTTTTCTTTTAAATTATAAGACAATGTAAATTTCAGATCTTTTAACCACATTGATCGGAAGCAGATTTGGACTTCAGGATTTTACTTGCTACTTAGATGTTTTGTGTTCATAAATGCACATTTTATGTTCAAAATATTATACTTCTCTACTCCCCCCCTCCCTGCAGTGGTGCAGGAGGCCGACTAGGCCACGTCCAGCATGCCCACACTCACTCAGCAACCAGGTAGCAAATCCGTTGCTGAAATTTTTGAAGCCCACCTCTAAAGAGTGCGATAGGATGCACGTCTTGGTTTAAATGGTCTTGTCTGGTTTTGGCATTCTGAATAGCACTGGGGCTTCTGGAATTCACACACTTCTAGCTTTCAGCCATCTTGAACCTGAACAGTGAGCCTTGTTTCTAAATTGCCCCACCCAGAATAATTTTGTAACTAAGAAAGATTTGGAAGAGAGGTAAAGTCTCTTCTGAAATATTGTAAGTCGTTCCCCCCACCCCCCAGGTTCTCTGTAAAATATAGATACACCAGATGTCTTTTGTAAGCGATGCTTGTGGGAGGAAAAAGAAACTAAATCTTTGCTAAAGTAATTTAGCCTTCTGTACTTTTTCTTCTGCATGGCAAATCGATGATCCGATGATAAATACCTTGTCATTTCTTTTTGAACACATTGTCCCAGGTGCATAATAATGCACGGAAAGTGTGTAGTTCCTTGGCCTTAGAACCTCAGAAGTAAGAAATAATACAGCTTTTGGGTGAAGTAATGATTGGTGAAGGTCTGGACAATTATATTTGCAAGTGAAAGTCTTTTGTTTTACCTTTTCTATTGTAAACATTAAACTTTAGCTACAGGAAGGAGATGTCTCTTTGGTGGCTGAAGCATATTTCTCGTGACTGCTAGTATTTTGAATCTAAGCAAGGAGAAAAATTATACTGCTGCTGTGGAAGACATTAGTAAACAATAATTTACAGTTCTTTCCCCTGGGTAGATTTTGTCAGCAAAAATAATCCCTCTAGTACAGAAATGGGTAATAATTTGGCCAACAGTAGGATGCATCAGTATTCTTCCAAAACACTTTGTTACTATCTCGTAATGGAGAAACATGTTAGGCCAGTTTCGCTGCTGTCCGTCTGGCTAACATTCCTTGGCTGTTTGTCATATGTTTATAGACCCAGAAGCTTCCTCCTTTTTCTGAATAAATCACCACTCCCAGTTCTAAACTTTGCCATTCAAGGTTTGCAAAGAACTCCAAAATATCTCACAGGTGCAAATCGATCATGGAAACCTGAATTTATAATCCACTAAAAGTTTCCTTAATCACACAATCAGCGCTGGGATGATAAAGTGAAACATCTGTATTAATTAATTAAAGTTTGGAGTTTGAAGCTTAACTTTCCTATGGGGCATAAGGGCAATCAGGTAAGCTGTTGTTGTCTATATGATTCTTTGGTCTAAAGTTGATTTTCCTACCCTGATATCCTTGTTTTGTGATTTATTTTGCAAACAAAACATTTGACAAGAGTGTTTTGCACTTTGTATTAGATGATATTCAAAGACTTGCAGTAGAATCTGTGTTATTAGTATAGATAAGCATGGTTCTTTTGATTCCCATGGTCTATTGCAGCTCCAGGCTTTTCCCTTATTATCTGATAAAGGAAAAAAACCTCAGCATGTCTGGCTTTTTTGCTTTGAAATATCACATTGGTCTTCTAACTTCATTAGCTTTTTCACTATTAGAACATTTTCCTTCAGGGAGAAAAAAGATGGAGGGGAACCATTAATCCCCTGGATACCTTTTTTTTCCAGCTAATGTGTCAATTTAATTTCTATATCCTTTTCCCTGTTCTCCTCAGCTTGTTCTCTCATTTGGTCAGACATCAATTCAAATTCTCTCTCAGTTGGTTGGGACCTTTCCTCCTTATGCTTTCTGCACTAAATTTGAGAAGCAGTGAAAGAAAACATTTTTATATGAGAAAGGTGTAGCAGTTTCATGCAATGGGTGCCAAGGAGTCCCAGGTCATACTGGACCATAGTATATGTTTTTGTGTAGTTGAAGTCCACAAGTCTTAAAGTTTCCAGTTGGATATTCCTCTTCTAAACCAAAACAAACATTTTGTTTGTGAAATTTGGTGTTCACCTATCTCAGAACAGGGATAACAGTATTGGAATAGAGCCTTGCTGAACTCGGTGTCAAAGTTTTTCAATGCTCCACTTCTAATAGACTCTAGAAAGAGTGCAGAGAAGAGCAACCAAGATGATTAGAGGACAGGAGGCTTAAACATACGATGAATGGTTGCAGGGACTGGGACTGGCTAGTCTAATGAAGAGAAGGACCAGGGGAGACATAATAGCAGTGTTCCAATATTTGAAGGGCTGCCACAGAGAGGAGAGGGTCAAGCTATTTTCCAAAGCACTCGAAGGTCATACTAGGTATAATGGATGGAAACTGAATAAGCAGAGATTCAACCTGGAAATAAGGAGAAATTTTTTGGCAGAGCAATCAAGCAATGGAGCAGCTTGCCTTCAGAAGTTATGGGAGCTTCATCACTGAAAGCTTTCAAGAAGAGACTGGACTGCCATCTATCAGAAATGCTATAGGGTCTGCTTGGGTGGGGGGTTGGACTAGATAACCTACAAGGTCCTTTCCAACTCTGTTAATCAGTATCTACTATGTTTTTAATTTTGCCTAACTTCACAGAACTGCAAGCAATAGGTTTGGCACATTGAACAATGGACTGGAATCTACTAAGACTTAAAAAAACAATGCTAGTGGTAGGTTTTGATAGAAAGCTTTAAAATTAAAGAGGTGCAAAATCTATGACAGTGCATATAAATAATTGTGTTATTTTCCTTACCTGCTTCTCCCAAAATAACTCTTGTAATCAGTGTGCAGTCCTTGCCAAAATAAAACAAATCAAAATCCAGAGAACAGAAAGAGTGCCTGGAGTGCAAGTACATGTTGGCCTACTTTGTTTTATGTCACCGTTGATTAAGCATGTGTCTTGAAGGGAGACATAAATAATTGTAGGTCAAAGGGAAACAAGATCTGCAAGATGCCCTGTTTCATCTGGGCATGTGACCTGCGCATGGAAGCTGCATAACAGTTAAAAATAGAGGGTTGATTAAATATCAGATTCTCCTTAGAGCTGTTTGGATTGTCCAGAGAGTGGGTGGAGCTTCAGTCTCTGCTGTTGTAGGCTGAGCTTAATTTCTGAGGAACGCTCCACCTTCCATCATGTGGCTTGCCCTCGCGTTCCCCAGTTTATGCTCAGCCCTCGTGCAGAGTAGGCAGTGTTGTATGTGCTCTTGGCCGTTTCAGGAAAATTCCAATTTGAATAGTTTTTGCTTCATTTCAGGTTGTATATAATCCCTTCATTGTGTTTTCCCTTAGCCCTGCGCAGTTGGTCCTCTTTATTTGGTAGAGTTTCCTGGGAGGCCCTCCCCCCAGGGGGTGCCAGGGGGTAGGCCAGCAAAGTTTCAAGCTGCCCCCCCCACCCTGCCCCATTGCTTTTCTGTCACTTTACTTCCGTTCGTTCTAAAACACTCCGTTTCATTCCATTCCCCCCCCCATGAACTCCATTTTTTATATCATTTGAACGAGTGCTAATTCTTTTTCTGGTTGTCCTTCCCCTGGGGTCCTTGGATTGCCCCTGGGGATTCTCCTGGTCACTGCAGAAGGGCCCCTGCAGGCCCAAGTAGTGGCGGCCACCATTTTGAGCAATGCCTCGTGGCCGGGCGCCATTTTGTCTTATCTATCCGATCGTTGCAGCGTGCCTATTTAAAACAGCAGGTCCGGCAGGCCTGCTGAGAAAATAAAATTGTGCTTTCTAGTTGGAGGCCTCTGTTCATTCCTCCGTTTGTTGGCTTACCCCGCTGCCAGCCATAGCGGCCGCGGTTTATTCTCACCACTCCCACCCGGTTCCGCCTGGGAAGGCAGTCCGGTACAGGCCCGGGCTTTGCTCCTAAGGCCTCTGTTGTCCTCTGATCATATCGATCAGCCCTTACATACATACATACATACATACATACATATATAAAACAAAATAAAACAAAAAGAGAGAAATCTTCAAAAGTTATTCAATCATATATATATATATATATATATATATATTCATGGATCTTTGGTTATTCGGGTTTTCTCCCGCGTAAGATTGGAAGTTTCTCCTGAGAGCTGGTCGGATCATCCAGAGAGTGGCAGGTGCTTCAGTCTGCGTTGTTGAAGGCTGAGCTTAATCCCTGAGGAATGCTCCTCCCTCCATCACGTGGCTCCCTTGCATTCCCCAGTTTACGCTCAGCCTTCGTGAGAGTAGGCTGTGTACTTCACCACTCCTTGGCCGATTCAAGAGCTCTTTATTCATCAGGTTTGATTATCATTGCCCCGGTTCTCCTTAGCCTCTAAGCGCATTGGGTTAGTGATCCGGGGGGGCTGCACAGTGGGCGGCTTCCGCGCTCCGGCGCCAATCCCCCCCTCAATTCGATCCTCTTCCTGCCGCTTTTCTATGCTGCACTCGTAGCGGCTTTATTTGATCGCGCTGTAATAGCGCAGCTGGTGTTCCCCCCCACCGTAAACACCGATCGCCCCAGGAAGGGGCGAAAATCACCTGGCTGCGTCTCTCGGTCCCTAGACGTGCCGGAGAGGCTGAATTTGGCCCTGAGCAGCCCGTGAGTAAGGGAGCGTGGGCGGCCGCCATTTTGGGCGCCACCGCGTGTCGGGCGCCGCTTTTAGAGGCTTCATTGAGCTGCGAAGTAACTAGCTCTAATTATAGGCCTTCCAGCCTGTGAGAGTTATCAGAGATTTAGGGAAATTGGCAAACTTGTTGGCTTTCCGCAGCACACTCAGGGCAGGAATTAGTAGCCTATCCCTCCAGGTTGTTGCCTGGGAGCTCCAGCTGCCCGAGGCCTCACTCCAGCCTCAAGCGTTTTATTTGGCACATTGGCAATCTTTACAGCAATTCCTGGGGTCACTCCTTCCTGGGAGCTCCAACCAGACCTTGGATTAAATATTATAAATAATAATAAAACTAATAGTAATATTTATCATTACATAGATATCTAAATATATTTAGATACACAATTGTATGTATGTATGTATGTATGTATAGATAGATAGATAGATAGATATATGTACGTATTTGCATATATATATATATATATATATATATATATATATATATATATATATATATATATATATATATTACATCTTATCAATATTTGGCTATTTCACGTTGCCAACATTGGTTGGCTTATATATCTTGATTGTACGCTTAAGCATAAAGGCATTAATAATTATATTAGTTTATATACATTTAAAATTCCAAAAGGGGGTGCGGGCCAGTGAAAGGACACCCGGCCTTTGTTGTAGGTCGAACCCTTGGTGAGCCAACCGCCCTTACATTTGTATTACAGTCCTTTCCTCTACAGTGGCAGATGACAATTCCGCTAAAGGCCTTCTTTGAAGGCCAAATCTAAATCCTACCACCTGCGCAAACAGGCTAAGGAAGCCCCTAAAGAAACTTCCAAGCTTCTCAGAGGGACGCTCTAAGACGTCATAGGGCACTGGAGAAAGAATTTGACAGACGATCTAGAGAGACACAACCGGTATTTCCAGCCCCCCCACCCTCTGCTCCCTCTACCTCCAGACACCGCCCCCCTCCAGATTGCTCTTCCCTCTCCAGGCGTAGCCCATCCCAGGGACACCAGGTTCCCAGACCAACGACCAGGCGGACGCCGGAAGCAACATTTACGCCCACGGCCGCTGGTGTGCGCCATGAGGAGGTCGCCACAGTTGAGATCCCTGCGCACATGCAGGCATGGATGGAACGGGCTATTCGCCAGGGGATTGCAGAGGGCCTGCAACAGATGTCCAGGTCTGGTCGTCCCTGACCAACAGTCAGCTCCATAGGCTCATCTCTACAAAACCTAGCCAAATTTCTTGCCAAACAACTACAGCCCTATGCAGAATCCATCAACTCACACGTAAGAAACTCATTCCAGTTCATCGAGATCATAAACAAAACTTACAACCCAGTGACCTACTAGTGAGCTTCGATGTCATATCCCTCTTCACCCAAGTGCCAATAAAAGAAGCCTTGACAGCCATCCAAAACAAATACAACCCCCCCAAGCACATGCTAGATCTGACCAACCACTGCCTATCCAATACATACTTCACCTACAATGGACAAAAATACAAACAAATAGAAGGAGCACCCATGGGATCACCCCTCTCACCTGTCATCGCTAACCTCTACATGGGACACTTTGAAATACAAGCTCTAGAAAAATATGATCACAAACCCAAACTCTGGCTCAGATATGTAGTGACACCTTCATAATCTGGCCACACGGGAAAGAAAAACTGAACAACTTCCTCACACACCTCAACAGCCAACACCCCAAAATACAATTCACCATGGAAACAGAAGCTCACAACCAACTTCCCTTCCTAGATGTCTTGGTATACAAAAAATCCAATGGCTCCCTAGGACACACCATCTACCAGAAGAAAACACATACAAACCACTATCTACACGCACTCTCACACTACCACCCAGCACAGATCAATTCCGTAGCCAAGACACTCATCTCCAGAACAAAATGCTTAGCCGACGAACAACACCTAGAGACCGAACTACACACTCTCACCGGCATGCTGACAGCCAATGGATTCCAAAGAAAGAAGATCACCCTCCTAATCCAAAAAGAAACCCCAACCAAAATCCAAGACAGAGAACAAGAGAATGGCAAAGTCCTCCTCCCATATATAAAAGGCACTACAGACAAAATCAGCAAGATCCTCCAAAAACACAACATTAAGACAGCATTCTGCACAAACAGAAAGATATCCACCATCCTAAGAAACCCAAAGGACAAAATCGAGTTAGAAAATCAAGGAGTATACGAAATCCCTTGCACTGCCTGTCCCACCGCATACATTGGACAAACTAACAGAAGAATAAGTGCACACATTGAAGAACATAAGAACTCTATCAAAAAGGAAGAACCGACCTCTTCCCTGGTCCAACACCTCAAAGCCACAGGACATGAGATTGACTTTAAAAATACCAGAACTATCGCCAAAACCGAACACTTCAGCAGCAGAATAATCAGAGAAGCCACAGAAATAGAAAAATGCCCACACAGCATGAATAAACGAGATGATACCTCCCGCCTACCAGCCATTTGGAAACCCGCCCTCATGAACAGATGAGTACCTAACATGAAGAATGACACCAGACCCACACCCCTGAGAGCCACACAAGATGCCACCACCACACTTCCACGTAGAAAGCAGACTCACAGCCACACAGAAGATGAGACATGACCACGGACCAGAAGCCGCACTGCAGCTGCATCACTACCCACTTCAAACCCCTCTGAGCCATACATGAAGCGAACTGACCCTCACCATGAAGATGCAGCACGACCCCGAACTCGAAGCCAAACAGCAAGATCACAGCTCACCAGCTCAAATCCCCCAGCAACTAAGACTAACCTGAACAGAACACGCCTCCAGCCAATCAGAACACAGCCAACCCCCCCAACAAATCAGAACACAGCCAAACCCCCAACCAATGAGAACACACCCCCACCCAATCAGAACACAGCCAAGCCCCCACCCAATCAAGTCACACCCCCACTAGCAGTTAAAAGGAAGAAGCAGCTGCGAGCTCACATCACTCTGAGAAGCACAGAGCTGAAGACCAAGTCTGAAGATGATGAATGAGACTTCATCATCCATATATAAAGTTAAAATACTGAGAAATAACAACAAATAAGACAAACAGATTATTTATAAACGAATAATAAACGGGGTGTGTGTGTAAAAGATTTCCCCAGGGCTCCCAGCCTTTCTTGTAGGTCGACACCTAGGCGCGCCTACCGCCTCATATTGATCCTTTTCCTTCCTCAACTATCTAAAATGGCAGAAAGCAATCCTTCAAGAGGCCCTTCCTTAAAGGCCAAAGCAAAAACCCACCACCTGCGCATTCAGGCTAAGGAGCCCACCAAAGCCTCACAAAGGGACACCTTAAAACGCCACAAGGCTAGAAAAAGAGATAGACAAACGCTCCAGGCAGACAGGCTCAGTGCCCCGAGCACCAGCCACTCCTTCCACCTCCGCTCTACCCCCTCCTCCTGCTGCTTTTTCCTCCCTATCTAGGCACAGCTCGCCCTCTCAAGGGCTACAGGCCCCGGGAACACCAGTCAGGTGAACTCCAGAGGCTACCTTCACGCCCATGGCTGCCGGTCTGCGCCAGGAGGAACCTCTCATTCAGGCAGTTCTGGAGCAGCTCAGAGCCTGGATGGAGATGGCTATCTGCCAGGGAATTGCAGAAGGAATGCAGCAGATGGCTAGATCGGAGTTGCCTCCGCAGGCCACCGAATCAGTAAGATCGTTCCCTCTCATTCCACAACCGTCTTATGATCAGGTACCCCTCCAGGGGGAGATGTCCCCTTCAGTCAGGGAGGACGAGGAGAAGGCGGAAGGGGACCTAGATTTGTGCAGGGAAGAGGAGGAGGAACAATTTGACCTGGGGTCCTTACAATACAACGAACCCCTTCCAGACTCAGATCCATCAGAGGCGAAAATGTCAGAGGACAAAGGGCTCACCCCTGACCAACCCGCTTTCGTAGGGCTTTTCAAGCCCCAGCTATTCAAATCTATCCTCTACAAACCCAGGAACATCTCGGGTCTAACTACCCAGAGCCCCTCTGATCCCGCCCCCTTGGTCCCGGAAGGGCCAGAGGACTCCATGTTTAAACAGCCGGTGGTGGAGGCTGAGGTCATCCCAACCCCCCCCATATTCCTGGATCTGGTGTCCAAGCAACTGGCCTCCTCAGCTGTCCCCCCCAACCCCTTCGGCCCATGATAAGAGGTTCTTCAACCTTGACCCGGAGCTTTCCAACCTGCTGAGCACCCGGAGGTTGATGAACCCATCATAAGCCTGGCATCTTCCTCTGCCCTCAGCGACCCCTTAGAGGCTCTGAGGCCGGAGGAGAAATGGTCGGAGCTCTGCTCTGGCTAAGACATTGGCAGGCGGATCCCAAGAATAAGGTGAAACTAGCTTGCGCTCCCCTAGTGGGAACTAAACTGTTCGTACCTTCCCTGGATCCTCTCCTAGTCGAGGGAAGGAATAAAAAGAAATTCCTCCCATCCCTCTCCCGCAAGTCAGATCCCAGATCTCTGCAGCCCTTTTGGAGGGCTCCCTTTCGTCTCTATCCCCAACCCCCCTTCCCTCCCAGGTACCAAAGGCCCCTCCTTTGGCTCGGGACAGCCCCAGGACAGGTCCGATCCCTTCGATAGACCTAGGAGAGGCGGAAACTTCAAGAGGCCCTTTCGTGGTTCCGGCAGCAGGCCCTTCTGGCGCTCCAGATAAGCCTTCTGACCTGATCCCCATTGGCGGGCAACTTAAAACCTTCGCCAACCATTGGGACTCATCCACTTCGGACGCTTGGGTCAGGGATACCGTCCGGTTTGGCCTTGCCCTTGAGTTCCTCTCTACCCCCCCTGATTTCTACATGACATGTCCCCTCTCCAAGGATCACACCAAACGCAACCTCATGGATTCAGCAATTCAGCACCTACTGGACATACAGGCCATCCAGCCCGTTCCTCCATCCCAAAGGGGACAGGGCTTCTACTCACATTTATTCGTGGTGCCCAAACACTCGGGGGGATGGAGAGCTATTTTGGACCTAAAGCTGTTAAACCGCCACCTGGTATACTGCAGATTCAAAATGAACACGCTGCAATCCATCCTCTTGGGGGTTCGACAGGGAGACTGGTTGTCATCCATCGACCTCTCCGAGGCATATTTACACATCCCAATACGTCCCTCCCACTCCAGGTTTCTGCGTTTCAGCTATAATAACCTACATTTCCAATACGTGGCCCTCCCATTTGGGTTAGCCTTGGCCCCCAGGATCTTTACCAAGGTCCCGGCTGCTCTGGCTGCCCACCTCAGATCCATCCCAGTGCGGCTCCACTATTACCTGGATGATATTCTCATCCTCTCCCCTTCCAGGGAACAGGCCATCAGGGATACCCAAATTACCCTCTCTGTCCTCCAGGAACACGGGTTCCTCATAAATTGGAAGAAAAGCCAGCTGGTCCCTTCTACCAGGCTACCCTACCTGGGGACTATAATAGACACAGTCAAAGGGAGAGTGTTCTTCTCCTGAGAGCCGGTCGGATCATCCAGAGAGTGGGATGTGCTTCAGTCTGCATCGTTGAAGGCTGAGCTTAATTACTGAGGAATGCTCCACCCTCCATCACGTGGCTCCTTGCATTCCCCAGTTTATGCTCAGCCTTTGTGAGAGTAGGCTGTGTATTTCTACTCCTTGGCCGATTCAAGCTAATTGCTGCAAAGTCCTTCACTTTTTCAGGTTTGCCTTTTATTCTTGGGTCTTCCTTAGCCTCTGCGCACTTCAGGTAGCTGTAGCAGGGGAGCGTGTTTTTCGCCCCCAGGGGGGATAACGAGCGGGCGGCTTTCGCACTCCAGCGCCAATCCTCCCCTCCCCAATTCGGCTCCTTTCCCTGCTGCTTCACGCCGCAATCGCAGCGGCTCCATTCGATCGCACTGATAAGTGCAGCTGGTGTTCCCCCCCACCGCGAACGCCGATCACCCCAGGAAAGGGCGAATAGTTTACCTGGCTGCCTTTCCGGCCTCTAGACGTGCCAGAGAGGCTTTTTAATTGCTCTGAGCGGCCCGTGGATAAGAGATCGTGGGCGACCGCCATTTTGGGCGCCGCCGCATGTCCGGCGCTATATTTAAAGGCCTCATTGGGCTGTGAAGGGACTAGCTCTAGTTATAGGCCTTCCAGCCTGTGAGAGCTACTAAATTTTAATCACAATTGGCATACACTAGTTGGCTTCCGCAGCACGCTCAGGGTTGAAGCTTGCAGCCTATCCCTCCTGGTTGTTGCCTGGGAGCTCCAGCTGCCAGAGGCCTCATTCCAGCCTCAGGCGTTCATTTGGCAGATTGGTGATAACTTACAGCAACCTCTGGGGCCACTTCTTCCTAGGAGCATCGAACCAGACACCAAATTGAATATTATGAAATAAAAATAATAAATAATAATAATAATAACAAAACAATAACAACAATAATATTAAGAAATATTAAGCATATATATATATATATATATATATATATATATATATATATATATATATGCATATATAGATATATAAACTTTCTCGCTAAAGGACTATTACACAGTTTCAATACTAATTGTTTTATATATATTAATTATAACAATATTAATTTTATAGGCTGTATACATCTAAATTCCAAAAGGGGGCACGGGCCAGCTGAAAGGACACCCGGCCTTTGTTGTAGGTCGAACCCTTGGTGAGCCAACCGCCTTAAATTGGTATTTTAGTCCTTTCTTCTATAATGGCAGATGACATTTCCACAAAAGGCCCTTCTTTGAAGGCCAGATCTAAATCCTACCACCTGCGCAAACAGGCTAAGGAAGCCTCTAAGGATACTTCCAAGGCTTATCAGAGGGACGCCCTAAGACGTCATAGGGCACTGGAGAAAGAATTTGACAGGCGATCTAGAGAGGCACAACCCATGCTTCCAGCCCTCCCCTCCTCCGTTCCTTCTACCTCCAGACACCCCCCCTCCTCCAGATTGCTCTTCCCTCTCCAGGCACAGCTCATCCCAGGGACACCAGGTCTCCGGACCAGCCACCAGACGGCCGCCCAAAGCTACATTCACGCCCATGGCCGCTGGTCTGCGCAGGAGGAGGCCGCCACAGTCAAGATTCTTGCATACATGCAGGCATGGATGGAACGGACTATCCGCCAGGGGATAGCAGACGGCCTTCAACAGATGTCCAGGTCCAGGCCCCCCCTGATGGCGCCCGAACACAACTCACCATCAGCCCGGTCCTCGCCCAGATTGGACCCTACTCATGGTCAGATACCTTTGCAGGGGGACAGTCCTCTCCCAGAAGGGGAACTGTAGGAGGCCATAGAGGACCTGGATCGGTTTGGGGAGGAGGAGGAATTTGAATGGGGTTCTACACACCAAGGGGAAGCCCTATCGGAGATAGACGAGGGTCTCACTCCGAGGACGAGGGTCTCACTCCTGATCAACCCACTGTTGTGGGTCTGTTCCAGCCACACATGTTTAAATCGCTCCGATTTAAAGCCAAGAACATTTCTGGCCTGTCTGTTCAGTCCTCCTTGGTTCTCCTTTCCCTGGCGGAGGGACAAGAGGATGCCATTTTCAGGCAACCCGTGGTGGAGGCGGAGGTTATTCCGGCCCCACCCATATTTCACGACCTAGTTTCAAACTATTTGGACTCTACAAGGGCCCCTCCGGCCCCATCCAACCAGGACAAGAGGTTCTTTAACCTCGAGTCGAGCTTCTGCAACCTGCTTAATACTCCCGAGGCAGATGAGCCCATCGTGGGTTTAGCATCCTTGTCATCCCCCAGTGATCCCCTGGAGGCTCTGAAAACCGAGGACAAGAGGTCCGAACTGGCCTTACGTAGGGCCCATCAAGCAGACACCTGGGCCATTAGATCGGCTATGGCCGCTTCATTCTTCACCAGGTCTTTGATTTGGTGGCTCCGCCAACTGAAACAACATGTTCCTCTCTCTAAGACAAGGGCACATCAGGACATCACAAAATTGACGGCCGCGGCAGAATTCTCGGCCGACGCCACCTACCACGCGGTTAATTTCTCCGCCCATGCAATAACCTCTCACGTTATACAGCTCGCCGCCTGCTCTGGCTCAAACACTGGCAGGCGAACGTGAAAAACAAGGTTAAGTTGGCCACCGCCCCCATTAAGGGGGACAAACTATTTGGCACCACCCTGGAGCCATTGCTAGCCGAAATCCGAAGGAAGAAAAAATTCCTTCCTCCCCTCTTTCGGAGGTCAGAGTCAAGAGCACCTCAGCCTTTTCGGAGAGGTTCCCCCCGTCCTTTCTACCAGTATCCTTTCCCGCCCAGGCATCCGAGACCCCCCTCCTTCCGGCCATTCCAGCCCCAGGATCGAGACGATCCGGGCGACAGGAACAGGAGGGGCGGCAGCTACAGGTGCCCCTTCAGGGGTTCAGGAGGGAAGCCTTTCCGACACAATCCTTTGGCAGGTGGCCTAGAGGTGGAGCACTTGCCCCACAGTCAGGAGGTTGTGAGTTCGATCCCAGATAAAGGGAAATATTTGGAATAAACTCTCCTTCTCAAGCAGGGGGTTGTACTTAGATGAGCCAGATAGATCCCATCCCTCCCTTCCCATCGGTGGACACCTCAAGCATTTCACTGACCGATGGGATTCCTCTACCTCCAATGCCTGAGTTCAAGACACCATCAGACTGGGCCTCGCGCTTGAATTCCAGCGCGCCCCCCCTGATTTCTTTAATGGCATCCCCCCCTCCAAGGATCCCAATGGATTCAGCTATCCACCATCTCCTCGCCATACAAGCCATACAACCTGTACCACCATCCCAGCGGGTTTTACTCCCACCTCTTCGTGGTCCCCAAATCCTCAGGGGGATGGAGGGCTGTTCTAGACCTGAAACGCCTTAACCGTTACCTGACCTACCTCAGGTTTAAGATGCACACTCTACAATCCATTCTACTGGGCGTCAGGAAGGAGACTGGCTATCCTCTAAAGACCTTTCAGAGGCATATCTTCACATCCCAATCCGGCCCTCTCATTCCAAATTCCTCAGGTTCTGCTACAACCATCACCACTTCCAATATGTGGCCCCCCTTTTGGATTGGCCTCTGCCCCGAGAACCTTCACTAAGGTCCTCGCGGCCCTAGCAGCCCACCTCAGGGACCTCCCGGTTCATCTCCACTGTTACCTGGATGACATCCTCATCCTGTCTCACTCCAGACCCCAAGCAGAAAGGGATATCAGAGCTACTCTCTCTGCCCTCCAAGACCATGGGTTCCCAGTAAACTGGCAGAAGAGCCATCTGTTACCATCTACATGGATCACCCACTTGGGGTCCGTCATTGACTCGGTTCAGGGAAAGGTTTTCCTTTCCTCCAAGAGATTCCATAGCATCCAGGAAACTCAAACATTTCAGATGATCAAGGAAGGTAACACCTTCCAAATCGCCTAAATTACTCGGTAAAATGGTCTCATGTATCTCCATTGTCCCCTGGGCCCGTTTACACACTAGATCCCTACAGTGGTTCCTGCTCCCGTTCCAAAGAACCGGCAGAAGCAATTCAAAGGCCACGATCAAGGTGCCTTCAATTGTCCTAACGTCTCTCCTCTGGTGGACCAGTCCTGCCATCAACAAGGGACATTGCTTCAAGGAACCCCAACGCCTCACCCTCACTACAGACACCAGCCTGTCTGGATGGGGTGCTCACATCCACTCGCTCTCGACACAGGGCAAAGGGTCACAGGTAGAACAGACACGCATATAAATTGGTTGGAATTTCGTGCCATCCACCTGACCCTGCACAACTTCCTCCCCCACGTATGCGGGTGGCATGTCCTGATACTCACGGACGTCACCGCCAAGGCTCATGTCAACCGCCAAGGGGACACCCAGTCCATAAGTTTGATGAGAGAGGCCAAGCGCCTCTGCCGTTGGGCGGAGCGCAATCTCCTCTCCCTCAAAGCTGAGCACATCTCAGGGGTCTCAAACACCCAAGCAGATTGGCTGAGCAGGGCCACGGTGGACCAGTCTGAGTGGCGCAGCTACCTGTCACTGTTCAGGGAAGCGACAATGATGTTCGGTCTCCCATCAGTAGACCTCTTTGCATCCCCGCTCAACACCCAATTCCCCAGGTTTTTCTTGAGGTACCCCTCCCACAGGGCCAAGAATCACAATGCCCTCCGTTGCCCCTGGCCCACAGGGCTTCTATATGCATTCCCTCCATTGGCCCTGGTCGCCAGAGTCATCCAGAAGCTCATCTCCGAGAAAGCAGAGCTGATTCTAGTGGCACCCTACTAGACCAGGCGCTCATGGTTTGCGGACCTCTGCAACCTATCGGTGGCCCCCCCTTGGAAAATTCCCCCGCACAGGATATCCTTTTCCCAGGGGCCCCTCCAACACCCGGATCCTCAGTGGCTCCAGTTAGCCATTTGGAGGTTGAGCGGGAACATCTAAGGAAGGAGCAGTTCTCTGACCAGGTTATTGACCGCCAGGCGGCCCTCAACAACCAGAATATACAATGTCACTTGGCAGGGGTTCTGCAAGTGGTGCGATAGTCTCCAGGTCAACCTGCTCTCACCCTCCATCCCTCAAGTTTTGGAATTCCTCCAAGAGAGTCTGAGGAAAGGTCTTTCCCCGAGGCATCAGGTCGCAGCCCTCTCCACTGTCATTGTTTGCAACAACCTGGGTTCCCTTTCCCTCCACCCTCGCATTAGGGCATTTCTCAGAGGAGACTCTAACTTGTGTCCCCCAACCGTACATAGATACCTTACTTGGGACCTCAATAAAGTCCTGGTGTCCCTTACTAAACAACCCTTCCAGCCTCTAAGGGAATCCTCACTCTAGTTCCTAACATTCAAAGTCGTGTTCCTGATGGCCATATATCGGAGATAGCAGCCTTGTCAGTGAGGAGGGACCTTTGCATCTTCCATGCCGATCGGGTGGTTCTCCGACCGGACCCTACCTTCTTGCCAAGGTCAACTCAGCCTTCCATAGGGCACAGGAACTTATACTTCCGAACTTCTACCCCAATCTCTCGCAGGAAAGGGAGAAGCTTTGGCTTCTGGATGTAAGATGGGCCCTCCGCATTTACATTAAGTGTACCCAGCCCTTCAGGAGGCCCGAATCCCTATTCCTTTCCTTTCAGCCCAAATCATTAGGCCATAAGGTGTCCCCGTCAACCATTGGCCACTGGATTAGAGCTACTATTTCCAAAGCGTACTTGTCCCAGGCTCTACCGGTTCCCAGCGGAATAACAGCACACTCCACCAGAAGGGCAGCCACCTTGGCAGCTTGGGCCACCCAGGCTCCAATTGCAGATATTTGTTGGGCAGCCACCTGGGCATCCCCATCTCCCTTCATCAGGCACTATAAGATTGACCTATTTGCCTCGGCGGAGGCTTCGTTTGGGAGATGAGTTCTACAACGAGTCCTCAAAGAACTGCAGGGACTACAGAACCAGACGGAGTCCCTCCCGTAGGACAGCCAAGCTTTGGTATGTCCCACTCTCTGGATGATCCGACCGGCTCTCAGGAGAATGGGCGTTGGTCCTTACCTGACACGCCATTTCTTTGGAGCCGAGAGGATCACCCAGCCCCACCCTTTTATTTCACCATCTGGTGGGGTCTTGTTTCGGCCAATGATCCTTTTAGCATAGTAAGATGAGAGCACGATCTTCTCTTCACTCTCGACTTCGCATAAACTGGAGAATGAAAGGAGCCATGTGATGGAGGGCAGAGCATTCCTCAGTAATTAAGCTCAGCCTTCAACGATGCAGACTGAAGCACCTCCCACTCTCTGGATGATCCTCCCGGCTCCAGAGAAATGGCGTGTCAGGTAAGGACCAACGCCCAATCTCTCCGGAAAGAATACTCAGCATCCAACAATCAGTCAAACTTATCAGACGATTTAGGGGGGTCTCTCTCCTCGAATTAACTAAGTTGTTAGGTAAGATGATCTCTTGTATTTCTGTTATTCCCTGGGCCTGCTTCCACTCTAGATCCCTCCAGTGGTTCCTGCTCCCGTACCAAAGAGCCGGTTCAAGCAACTCAAGGCGCAAAGTCAAGGTCTCGCCAAGGGTTCTCACCTCCCTCCTTTGGTGGAGCAAGGCGTCGATCAACAAGGGCTACCCCCTCGAGGAGCCCCCAAGACTCACCGTCACCACAGACGCCATTCTGTCCGGATGGGGCGCCCACCTACTGTCCCTTACAGCTCAGGGCAGATGGTCAGCGACAGAAAGGCTGTGCAATATAAACTGGTTAGAGCTTCGCACCATCCACCTGGCCCTCCGCAGTTTCCTCCCTCAGCTTCAGGGCCACCAAGTTCTCATTCTCACCAACAACATAACAGCAAAGGCTCATGTCAACAGGCAGGGGGGCACTCAGTCATCAAGTCTAATGAGGGAAACCGAGCGCCCCTGTCGGTGGGCAGAGTCTCACCTCCTTTCACTCAGGGCAGACCACATTTCAGGCATCGACAACACCTGAGCAGATTGGTTGAGCAGGGCCACCATAGACCAGGCGGAGTGGTGCCTCCACCCAGCCCTGTTCAGGGAGGCGACAGCAATATTCGGCCTGCCAGTAGTAGACCTGTTTGCCTCCCCCCTCAATACCCAACTTTCACGGTTCATTTTCAGATTCCCGTCCTTAGGGGCGGAGAACCACAACGCCCTTCGATGCCCGTGGCCCTCGGCCTCCTTTACGCCTTCCCCCCTCTGGCACTGGTGCCCAGAGTACTCCAAAATGTACTCCATGAGAGGGCGGAATTGCTTTTGGTAGCTCCTTATTGGCCCCGTCATTCCTGGTTCGCGGACCTCCGCTGCCTATCCATAGCCCCTCCCCCCCGGAGGATCCCAGCAGACAGGATTTCCCTGTCTTAAGGCCCCCTTCTTCACCCACACTCCCAATGGCTACAACTAGCCATCTGGAGGTTGAACGGGAACGTCTGAAGAGGGAGAATTTCTCCACTCAAGTCATCAATACCATCTTAGCAGCCAGGCGTCCCTCCACCAGAAGAATTTACGACGCCACTTGGGCCTATTTCTGCAAATGGTGTGCCAATCTCTTCATTGACCCAACGAACCCATCTGTGGCCCAAATTCTCGACTTTCTCCAGGAGGGTCTCAGAAAGGGACTAAGACTTCAGGTGGCAGCCCTATCCACAGTCATTTCCTGCGAGGGTGTCAGTTCCCTCTCACCATCCCCGCATCCGAGCTTTTCTGAAAGGGGCCACAAACTTACAACCTCTGTCCCTTCACCGGTATCCGACCTGGGACCTCAACAGAATCCTGACTTCTCTCACTAGGCCACCCTTTGAACCCCTCAGAGAAGTCTCTCTCCAGTTCTTATCCTACAAGGTAGTGTTCCTGGTGGCGATCACATCAGCCCAGAGGATTTCAGAGATCGCTGCTCTGTCAGTCAGGAAAGACCTGTGCGTCTTTCATTCTGACCAGGTATTCCTCCGACTTGACCCTTCATTTCTACCTAAAATTAACTCGGTTTTCCACAGGGCTCAAGAACTTATCCTCCCCAATTTTTGCCCTAGGCCAACTCATGAAAGAGAGAGTCTGTGGCACACCTTAGACGTCAGACGGGCCTTGCAAATCTATATTAAACGTACTCAAACCTTCTGTAAATCTGAGGCCCTGTTTATATCTTTTCAGCCAAAGTCACAGGGGCTCAAGGTACCCTCAACCACCATAGGCTGTTGGATAAGGGCGGCCATTTCTAGGGCATACCAGGCCCAGGCCCTCCAAGTGCCCAGGGGTATCACGGCTCACTCCACCAGGAGTGCGGCGACATCAGCTGCCTGGGCTACCCAGGCCCCTATACTTGACATTTGCCGGGCAGCAACGTGGGCCTGCCCGTCGCCTTTCATTAGGCACTACAAAATTGATAGATATGCTGCAGCGGAGGCTTCTTTCGGTAGAAGGGTCCTTCAGAGGGTGCTCAGGGATCCCGAGGAGTCAACAGACCAGATGGTGTCCCTCCCGTAGGACAGGCCCCAGCTTTGGTATGTCCCACTCTCTGGACGATCTGAACAGCTCTAAGGAGAATGGGTGTTGGTTCTTACCTGACACGCCCTCCCCTCGGGGCAGCAACGACGCCCGGTATTTCCCGAGATGAAGCTCCGCCGTGCAATGAAAGCGCCCTGGCTCTAGGCTCACGGGTTCAGAAAACTAAGGAGTTCTACTCCCCCTCCCCACCTGAAAAGAAATCTGTTCCAAATGCAAAACACAAGCAGAGGAGAGGAGTTTCAGTTTCACAGCAGCAAGCAGCTTTAGTACAGAACAGTTGATCTAAGCCATGCCCAGGCTCCTTGCTGTCTCCTTGCTCACACAGCAAATATTGTTTCAGTTTTCAAACAGCCCTCAACTCTCACACACTGACAGGAGCTAGCCAGATGAATACCAATGGATTTTTTCTCCTTATTTTCCTCCCCCAAAACTAAGCCCAATCACATAGTTTCGTAGCAAAGCACAGGTATCCAGCTAGTACTTTATATTCACCACAAAGAATGAGGAACTCAACAACTGGTATTTGGAGACAAAATACCAGTTTTCCCCATCACAGAGGAAACATTAACACTAATCACCCTCAGAATACTTGACCTTTATGAAGTTATTCAAATACTTCTTAAAGCCTTCAGCTTGATTCCACAAATTAATTATGGGATTTTGGACACTTTAAAGCTTGCGTGCTCCTTTGTAAATTTTCAATTGATGTACCAGTTCAGTGTAGATTTTGGATTGTTTATTTTGGATTCAAAATCTATTACCACTATTTATTGAACTAACCATGAAAGTCTGGTCTTTGAAATTCCAAGCATCATTTAAGTGGTTAATTCTCTTCTAAGCTAGAGAATTGTTTTCTGGAATTTATTTCTTTGAAAGCAGAGAGCAGCTATTACTCCAAACTGCAGATTAAGGACCTGTCTGGATTCTGTAGATATCTCAGGAGAATGGTAAGGGCTATTTTACTTGAGCAGATGGCAGCTATGCGGAAGCTTCCTAGCAATGATATACATAATTTTCATTAAGTCAAAATATTTCATCAGTATGTTGCCATAGGAACAAAGATATTGCACTCACTATGAGGGAATTTTTTTTTTAGAAACATTCCAGATGGATGTTGAAATTGGCAGCCTGTCAGGATATACCTCACAATGTTAATTTTGAGAAGGAGCAAAATGCATGGATGGCCCAAGAGGGATCTGAGAGTTCACCAGGGGAGTGTATCTGTAGGGGAGGGGGGAAAATCCATTTTCAGATGAATGGAACGACTGATTTCCCCCCTTTCCCGCTATATCTGCTTTATGCTCTTGCAGCAAACACAACCAAGATCTTGTGATACTTTGAAAGGCTAAACAGATTTATTTATTGCGGCATAAGCTTTTGTGGACTTGAGCCTGTTTTGGCAGATGCACAGTGTTAAAGTCAGTTAGCAGAGTGCTATGTGTGTTACATATCTCACTCCGGTTCTCTCTCCCTCTGTGTGTATATGTGAGAGGTTCTATAAAGAGAGCAAAAGGCCATTGGATATAAAAGGCAGCTGTCACTTCCTAGCCCAAATGTGTGCAAAATAAAACAAGCGATTGTTCATATTGGCAGGAAGCAACGATGGAACTCAGGGTCCAATTTAAACCCAACTGAATATAATGTGTGAGTAAATGGAAAACGTTGTAGTTAATGGACAGTGGTGGGTGCTAAGCATTCATCCTCCATAATAAACCTGAGGCAGCTGAAGCATCTTTGTCATTCTGTTTTTTCCCAATGTGATGTTTACAGTTAAACACAGAAACTCATGCCAATTTGTTAAGTTGTGCCTCTCATGAAGATTCCACTGGGATTCTGAACAGGATTACAAGATTTATATAACCTTTTTCTCTCTCCTATACTTTCTATGCTAAACAAGTAGCTGAAATACTGTTAAAAAGAAAACAAAAGTCACCAACTGCTGTAGGAACATTGGTTCATATAGTATTTACCAACTTTCCTAAAGCAAAAATCAGATGAACAGCCTCTTGGAATAGTTTCAACCACTGTCTTATCATGCTATGTGAGTTGTTAGAATAGGTTTCTCCCCATCCTCTTTTTTGTGTGTATGTGCCTTCAATTCAGTATTTTTATTTATTTATTTTATTTGTTAAATGTAGTTACCAAGATGAATTCCCAAATTAAATTCTGCATCCAAATACTGATAGATTTTTAACTGATGGGCATATTTTATTGCAACTGTTATTTCTTCCATATTTTGTCATAATGGGTTGACTTTTGGCAATTGCTTGGACTAAACCTGCAATTTTCTTGCCAACTTTTATTTTTTTCCAAATAGCTTGCCATTGACTTCTTGGTCCTTGGGCCAAGAAACAATGCCTGGTCCAGAATCACCCAGCTGACTATGTGCCTTAGGCAGGAGTAGAACTCAACAGTTTTCCAGGTTCTAGGCTGATGACTTATTCACCATATGAAATTGGCTCTCTATA
The DNA here is from genome assembly GCA_033807585.1 of Hydrophis major. Taxonomy (NCBI): domain Eukaryota; kingdom Metazoa; phylum Chordata; class Lepidosauria; order Squamata; family Elapidae; genus Hydrophis; species Hydrophis major. The sequence goes on from CM066328.1 coordinate 33,091,089, forward strand.
CTAAGCTATAGTAATTTATTTCTTTGAACACCACACAGCATTTGCATGTTTTAAATCAAGGTTTAGAAATAAGCAGCCCCTTGCCTGAACTCTTCTAATGCCGGAAAGCCTGTTGAATTATAAATTATTCTAACAACTTTAACAATCTCTGGATTCTGGATAGCTTTTATTTTTACTGTATTTTTTTTTGTGTATTTTTTTTTCTAGTATCTTCCTTCATTTTACGCACGAAATCAATACTGAAGATTAGAGGTCTCTGCATATTTATGAACATGGCCAATGTTGTAGGAGAGAGAAACATTTGGACTGTAAAAAAAAAATATTTAAATGCATCTTCCTGTTTTTCTGGCCTCAGCAAGAGAGAAATGTATGCCATAATCTTTTTTTTTTTTTTTTTACAATTTTCATTTCATTGGTTTGCAGTTTCTGATCTGTCTTTTTCTACAAAAAAAAACCCCCATCTCTACTCCATATTTTATATTTGCCTAATAATTAATTCCCCTGCAGTAAGTTGCTTCTAGACGGAAGACTTTTTATTCTGTCGTCCATGGAAATAGATCAGAAATAATAATAAGCAAGTTTAATTACTGTTTTCCGGTTTGTGATCTAGAAACCATAAAAGAAAAGGAGGGAAAGGACATGTAAAACTTTGCAGCTGTTTATTCAATAGATTTAAATCCTGTTTCCACCGAAAATAGCACTTGAGAGACAGCTTACAACAAAATACGGGAGAGATAAATTGTCATAAAATATGTCCCTTCATCAGATTAACAAACTAATAGAATAAGAGTTGAAGGGACCTTGGGGGTCTCCTAGTCCAACCCCTTGCTCAGGCAGGGAACCCTATATCATTTCTGACAAAATGGCTGTCCAATCTCTTGTTAAAAACTCCCAGTGTTGGAGCATTCACAACTTCTGGAGGAAGTCATTCCACTGATTATTCTGCCAGGAAATTTCTCCTTAGCTCTCGGTTGGTTCTCTTCTTGATTAGTTTCCATCCATTGCTTCTTGTCTTGTTTTGGAAAATAGGCTGACCCCTCTTCTTTGTGACAGTCCCTTACATATTGGAAACTGCTATCATATCACCCCTAGTCCTTCTTTTCATTAAACTAGACATACCCAATTCCTGCAACTGTTCTTCACATGTTTTAGCCTCCAAATCAGGGGTGGGCTGCTATTGGTTCGCACTAATTCGGGCAAATTTTCCTTTAATTTTACTTCTGGTTCGCCGAACTGGAAGTGCAACGACTGGCTGGTCCCACCCACCAGGAGTCTCCATGTGGCCTGTTTTAGACCCCAGGTAAGTACAGGGTCTGCACAGAGGCTCAGAGAGGGCAAAAAACAGTCCTCCCAGAGGCTACAGAAAGTCAGAAACGGGCCCATTTCCGGCCTCTGGAGCCCGGGGAGTCCATTTTCTTGCTCCTGGAGGCTCAAGGAAAGCCTCTGGAGCCCAGGAAGGGTAAAAAACAGGCCTCTGGGAAGTTCCAGAAGGCCAGAAACAGGTCCTTTTCCTCTGGAGCCTGGGGAGGCCGTTTTTGCCCACCTGAAGGCTCAACGAAAGCCTCTGGAGCCCAGGGAGGGTGAAAACAGCCCCCCCCCATGGTTTAGGAGTCCAAGTAGGCCACGCCAACCCAGCAACCAGGCAGAGAATCAGTAGCTAAATTTTTTGAAGCCCACCACTGCTCCAAATAATCTTTGTTATTCTTCTCTGCATACTTTCTCAACTTCTTTTTTATATTGTGGCAACCAAAACATGATATAGTACTCCAAGTCTGGTCTTAACAAGCAGGGGTGGGCTTCAGATGTTTTAGCAAGGGGCTCTCTGCCCTAATGATTGCCTGGATAGGTGTGGCTGGGTGGTCATGTGGCTGGGTGGAAGTGGCCAACTCAATGCCACTCCCACCCAGTCACATGACCCTCCCAACCACACCAACCCAGGTTTTATTGCTCCTGGTGTTTTCTGTGGGAAATGGGTGTCTCTCTCTCTCTCTCTCCCCCCCCTCCATCTCATTCCTTTTTTTCTCTCTTTTTCCACCCCCTCTCCCTCTCTTCTTTTTCTTCCTTCCTTCCTTTCCCCTTCTCTCTCTCATTTGTTTCTTTTTCCTCTCTCTCAGTCTCTCCCTCCATCATTTATTCATTTCTCTCTCTCTCACTTGAGCCAACATGAAGGGGACCATGGCTGGTGCTGAACTGCCTGCGAGGGACACGGCGTTGCAGAAAGCAGCCGGTCATGGGCAGTGCATTTGCTTTTTGCAATTCTGCATCCATCATGCACAGCTCGGGGCCAGGCACAGTCCTCTTTGTGTCAGTTCAGGAATGAGGAGCAGCTGTGGTCCCCTTCATGTCGGCTCAGAAAGGAGGAGCAGCTGCTGCCACCGCCGAATGCAATGAGGGAAGATCTCTGGCTCTCCTGCGCAGTGCAGCCGGCTACTCATGTGATCGTGCAGTGACAGCAATGGGAAGAGGAGTCGCTGTGGCCACCGCCATGATCCCGGCCCAGGAGGGTATCCTCCTTGTATGTGTGCATGTGCACACAAAAGATAGATGAGAGAGAGAAAAGGGGAGAATTCCTTTCTCTCTCTTTCTCTCGTCTCTCTCCTCACCCCTTGTGCGGCGGGAGGTGAGGGATGCCTTGAGTGCAAATGTGGCATGAAGGACCACTTTGCTTCTGCGCTAAGGACCCAGCCATTGCCTTGCTCTGTCCCCCCGCACAGCTCTTCAGCTGAGTGTGGCAGGTGTGAGTTCCAGCCTGAAGCAGTGGGAAGCAAAGGCTGCCTTATGCACAAACAAGGCACGATGGCAGATACAGGGCAGCTTTGCTCCTGCACTGGGGCTCCGGCCACCAGCTGGGGTGGAGTGGGGCCATCCAGGAGTGGAATTTGGGGGCTCACCGAACCCTGCAGAGTCTTAGCCAGGGGATTGCCCAAGCCCCTGTGAGCCCCCAGCAGCCCACCCCTCTTAACAAGGCATTATAAAGGCATTATTAGCAAGGCATTATCACTTAAAAAGCTATCAAAATTTGGGTGCAGAATTTAATTTAAATTGGAAACTGTTTTTGGAACATTGTCTTGTACATAGAATTGTGCCACAAGCCACACTGAAAATTTGAATTCTACAGCTCATACTTGGGATACAATTTATGGTAGTAGTGGAATTCATTATCTAGTGGTTTATTATTTGAATAATACTGTTTAAACTCCACAATTGGATTCGTGGATTTTGACTTGAAAATGAATGTGAAATAACTTATTTCTTCCTTTATATTTCATACTTCTTCACTGCCCATCCTCCTCAGAGAGAGGCATATGGTACAGTATTCTCCTGTGGATATATTAGATGAGCCTTGCTGGCGCCGTGGTTATAGTGCAGTACTGCAAGCTACTTCTGCTGCAGCTAGCTGCCTGCAATTTTGCAGTTCAAATCTCAGCAAGCTTGAGGTTGATTCAGCCTTCCATCCTTCCGAGGTGGGTAAACTAAGGGCCCAGATTGTTGGGAGCAATATGATGACTCTGTAAACCGCTTAGGGCCTATAAAGCACCGTGAAGTGGTATATAAGTCTAAGTGCTATTGCTATTATATTAGTTATTTGATATTTCAGATCTGTTGACACACCCTATTTTGGTTCCTGCATCTGATTTTCTTTGTGCTCCTTGTTTCTTATATTCACATATAGCAGTGGTGGCTAACCTTTTTGGGCTCCTGTGGTGAAAATTGCGTACATGCTCACACACGTGTGCTCGCATGCCAGCACCCAGAAGGCAATGTGTGTGTGTGGGCCCTGCTCCTTTCGCGTGTGTGCACGATCTCCCTGCCCCCTTACCTGCACTGTGCATGCGTGCACCTCCCAGCTGATTTTCGGCCAGTTTGAGGCCTTCTTTGGCCTCCCAAAGGCTGAAGGGAAGCCTCTGCAGCCTTTGGAGGCCGAAAAATGGGACCATTTCGTTACTTCCGGTATTGAGGTGAGTTTGCCTGAGGCTCGTGTGCCCGCACAAATGGCTCTGCATGCCACAGGTTCGACATCAAGGTTATATAGATATAGATAATGAAGAATTGGGGGGAAACTATGAGACATAAATTAAAAACAAGCAACAGTATATACTAGATTAAAGCTAGTGCTCTGGGGAGAAATTGTCCTGTTTGCTTGCTACCAATTCCCATTTGAACTAATTTTAAAAACTGCTTTTCAACTTTGTTTCAAAAGCAAAGAACGTTAGATACGTTAATTCTCACAATAGAATAATGGAAGTTAAGGGCAATGGAGTTGGCAGAGATGGCAAAACTTTTAATTAAAGAGAAAAACCTATCTACTCCTGTTTCTACTTGGAAACTGCTTCTGGACTTTTTGCTTGAAACTGGGAAAAAAATTGAAACTCCGAGTTAAGGTTTTATTGACTTTGTATTTCAAGAAATGGCTTGAAATCTTTAGAAATGTAAAGCAAAAAGTTATAATTTTTTTGAACTTTACTGCGCTGAAAAAAGTCAGATGTCTTCCTTTTCTTTCTTTTTCTCTACACTTTTCCACTTTCTCAAAGATTTCTTTCTTTTTTTAATCTTATAATAAACCTTTATAATTTTTTTTAAAGCAAAGAACATTTGGCAAAGTTCTAATAGATGGAGTCTGGTGTTCTTGCCCATGTTACTAACAAGAGGTTCTGGGATGTGTGTGAATCTTTCATTGCACAATCCTGTTCCTATTGAGTCATGGTGGCATAGTGGTTAGAGGGCTACTTCTGTAGACTGCTGGTTGCCTGCAGTTCAGCAATTCGGGTCTCACCAGGCTCAAGGTTGACTCAGCCTTCCATCCTACTGAGGTGGGTAAAATGAGGACTCAGATTGTTGGAGGCAATATGCTGACTCTGTAAAACCTCTTAGAGAGGCTGTAAAGCACTGTAAAGCGGTATATAAGTCTAAGTGCTATTGCTATTGCTATGCAATCTTTTTGACTTCTGCTTCCCATCAGTCAGAAGAGGAGATACAGGGAGAGAATGTCTCTTTTTGCCTTTTTTCAGTTAGGAAACTGCAGGAAGCCAAGGGGACTGCCGAGTAATGGAAAAAATATATAGATAGTCCTCAACTTACAACAGTTCATTTACTGATCATTCGAAATTACAACAGCACTGAAAAAAAATCAATTTATGACTGTTTTTCATTCTTAACGAGTGCTGCAGCATCCCTGTGGTCACAAGATCAAAATTCAGATGCTTGGCAACTGACTCATATTTATATTGTTGCAGTGTCCTGGGGTCATGTGATCAGTTTTTGTGACCTCCTTACAAGCAGTCAATGGGGAAGACTTAACAACCGGATTACTAATTTAACAACTGCAGCGATTTACTTAACAACTGTGGCAAGAAATTCACTTAAGAATTGTCTCACTTAGCAACAGACATTTTGGGCTCAGTTGTGGTCTTAGGTCAAGGACTGCCTATATAGTGGAATCAAAACACCAGCAGCAGCACTATTTCCACATCCAAGTATAATGTGTTGAAAACATCTCAGGAAAAAAAAAATCGAAAGTTCCTCTCCAACACCTTGAGGCTAACAGAGAAAAACAGACACTCAGGAGAACATTCCCTAGAAATTATAAGGCTGATTTTGGCACAGTAATAATTAAAACTTCCAGCTGCTCAAGAGTTGTTGAATAAAAACTACTTGTTGCCTACCAACCATATGTCATCAGAGATGAGGCTTTTGTCAGAGTTCCGACAATTGCCCTAATTAAATCATGAGCCTTGAGCCAAGCTTCAAAAGAATCCAAAAGATTTATTAGGAGCAACATGTCCAGCACTAACCCGTATGAAGCCAACTCTGAGACCTGTAATTTACTATCATGTATGACCCTGTTTCTCCCCATCCTCCTGGGTGTGTCATAATCAGATTTTCCAACGGGCTGGGTGTCATCAATCACACTCTCCAATGAAGGATTTTTGTGGGCAGAAGATCCAGTAGCTCAGACTACAATCTCCACAAGATAAGCATGGAATGGGCTTCTGACCTTTATCTGCCACATGCCTTCCTCAGGCCTTCCCCACCCCTTCTTCTTATGGCAACTCGGAAACAGGCATAAGGAATGATTTAGGAGTTGACAGCTTTGAGATTGTGGGTTGGCTTCCGAACACTTGGAGAATGAACCTTCACCCTCATCCTACATCTGAGTTACAGATATTCACTACTATTGCTAAGATAAAGCTGTACTTAGAGATCTTCAGTGGTTTTTCTCAATACAGAATCGCCAGGCCTAAGGATCTTAACAAGACCTACATGGGATAACGTTTGTTCATGAAAGGGAACAGAGCCTGTTATAAACATGTAACGTTTCATGCTAGTACCTATACATGAAAATCCAAAAGGTTTGAGATTGGGATCCTAAAGTGACTGTTCTTCAGCATGTAATAGGCTGGGTACAGTCTGAATTTCAAGATAATGCTCAGGACGTTGAACTAGGGTCTACAAGCACTTTACAGAACGGTTCGTATGAGTAAGAAGAACAACAGCAGAGAGACTGAATCCTTAGTTCCATTTTTTTTTTTTTTTGCAATTCCTATATCTATTCCTACAACAATGAATCATTAAAAAGGCCACGGATCATGATATCATCATGCTATGGCCATGTCCTCACAGCCCTTGGAGACTGAAACATTTGCAGACGGAAACCGCAGTGTTCCTGCCCACCCCTGGACCGCTGTTTGCTTCCGTTCAAGACTGACAAGCCACCCACTCCCTCCCATTCCACTCCAGGTGATTGATGATTAGGGTCACCTTTGGGACAGTGGATGTGTTATGCCATTGCTTTATTCCTTGCAGCATACAAGCAGTTGCAATAATTCATTCTCTAGCTTGTTTGAAATAATCAGCAGAGACCTGCTGTCCTGCGAAAACACACACATTTTATTTCTGGAGTGTTTGCACATTGTGTGAGCCTCACACATGAATAAAAGCACCACCTGTTTGTGGCTGATAACTATGGCTCATAGTGCACATATCAATTTGGCTTGCTGTAGCAACAAGCAGAAGTGGCTTTAGCAGTTCTGGTGTGACCCACATTTTGTTAAAACAGCTGCCTGCTGTTCAGTTTGCTTTAATAAGTCTCTGAGGTTTTCAGAGTTTGCACAAAAACAGTTTCTTATATGTTTCCTGCTACGGAGATAAGCTTGAAAATGGTTGTCAGCATCTAGGGGGAAAAAGTTGAAGAGATGAAGTAGATTGGAAAGAAGCTACTAACTTCCAATAAGTGCAGGCAGAGGGATTTTAGAACTACATCTGTATCACAGATGGCAGAAAATAAGTCTCTACTATTTGGTACATATCGTAATGATTTGCAACCTCTCTGCAAGATGCTTACTATAAGAGTGGAGAACTTGTGGTCTTCCCAATGAGGCTGATCTATCATCCTAGGAACCTTCACTATTGACCAAATGCTTGCTGGGAAACATGATTCAAATGAAACGTGATTCAAATGATTCATACCACAAGTTTCTTAGTTCTCTCCAAGATTCCTGTACTTACTGCTTTGAATATGTGGGGTGGGGTGTAGGTAGGAGAACAAATAGAATTGTATTTCCTTTTCCAGCTACTAACCACAATATGTTTGAATTAATGCTTGTGTAAAGTTTATTCGTGGGTAACTGTACTTTACTAATCTCCCCTTGTGCAATCGGTAACCTGCATAAGTAGATTTTCCATCTCATTGAAATATAGTTTGTATTTGTTGCTTGTATAAATAATTTATATTGAACTCATGGTGGTAGAAGACTGGGTTAGAGCATCCAAATATAATTTGTTCAAAGGGATATTGGAGTTCAGACAGTTGCTAAAATCAGGTTTTCACATTTCTGCTTATCTCTCAATTTTAATTTTGGAAAATGAAATGCAAAAATTGTATGTTAAAACTCATGGTGAACTGAACCATGGTTTACTTCAGGAATTCCCAATCTTTGTGGTGTCACCAGCCTTTAAAAGTGTAACTATCCCAAACCACTTTCAAGTGCCCCCCCCAAAATAACCTGGCCAGGTTTGAGGCCCTTTAGCTTACTGAGACTTCCCCTGTATTCCAGAGTTAACTCTTCCTGGTCTTCTTCCTAGGAAGACACTCAGTCCAGTTGCTATGTTTATAGGCTTGTTGTATTTTGGAGAAGATTCTTGAGTCCCTTGGACTGCAAAGAGATAAAACCAGTCAATCTAAAATAAATCAACCCTGACTGATCTTTGGAAGGGAAGATACTGCAGCTCAAATACTTTGGCCACTAAATGAGAAGTGATAACTCATTGGAAATACTTTGAAGTTGGGAAAGCCTGAAGGCAACAGGAGAAGGGTGTAGCAGAGAATGGGATGGTTAGGCAGTGTCATTGACACAATGAATGTCAGGTGTCCAACAAATCCACCCTCTTTCAAATCAAAAGTCTCTAGCCGCATCTCAGAAAAAGTAAATTGGTTTATTAGAAATTGCCATGTTGGCGCGTGGTTGGGTGCAGCTGATACTAAATCACATTATTCATTTCCCCCTTGACCCTGGTCTTTTCCCCACCCCCTGGATGTGACTTCTCCAATGGGACACATCCAAGAGTCATCTATCATGTTCTCCAATAACCTTATGTTTCGACAGCTTCAGGCTGCCAAGGTGATTATCTAGGCATTTCAAGAATGCCTTGTTTTCCCCTACTCCCTTTTTCTGGCAGCTAAAAAGACCAAAGGAGTATCTTTTTAGTTGATAATGAGCATGAATTTGGGCAAACTATGGGAGACAATAGAGTACCGGGGGAGCAGGGCTGATGTGCTATGGTCTATTCAAACTTAAAAAGTCAGACCCAACTTAGCAACTGAACACAACAACAAAACATCCTGGGTAGGCTGGTGTCTTTTATTGAAGAATAGTTCTTCTGCAAGAAATAGGGACACAATATTCCAGCTATTCAAGAGATGAAAATATAGTCCTTATAATGCAGTGATGGTGAACTTTTTTGTTGTGGTGTGCCGGCTTCTACTTGCGCTCTAAATAGTGCTCTGTTGTACCTTCCCCCCCATGAACGCCTTGGAAGAAGGAGAGCCTTCTTCCGTAGCACCTTAGTTTCGCCTGCATTCTGCTCGCTTTTTCATCATGAAGGGGCTTGTGTCGTCTCTGAGCTATTCGCGCCGGGGCTGGAGGCCATTTTGGGTGCGCCTCGTGGCCGGCCGCCATTTTGATTTTTTACTGTATTTGACCGATCTTGCTGCGATGTTCATGAAGGCCCATAGTGGGACCGGCAGGCCGTGTGGAGCCTAGTCATTTAGAGGGTAGTGTGGTTTTGTGCCCTGTTGTCCCTTTTTCAATTTTAGTTGGCTGTTTTTTCCCGCAGCTCGCTCAGAGGCACAGGCACTAACTTCCCATTTTTGTTGGGAGGCTGCCTCAGGAGGCCTTTTTTCCTGTTTTTTTTTATTCTTTTGATATTTAGATTTAGAGTTTATTTGTCATTACACTCGCAAGCGGGTGCAACGAAATGAGGTGCTCTTCCACAAGTAAAAACTGGACAAACACCACTAAAAGAAAAAGAATTAAATTAAATTAAAACTAAACACAACCGACCATACAATGATCTCTATGCAATTTAAAAATGTAAAACCCCATTCATTACTCTCATTCACTTCCACATAAATCTTATGACCCTGCATTCAAACTCAAAACTGCACTTGGATAAAAACTGTTCTTAAATCTGGTTGTCCTTGTTCTTAATACCCTAAATCTCCTTCTCGATGGTAATAGTTCAAAGAGCTGATGTCCCGGATGAGACATTTATCTCTTTCCTGGCCTCAGTGTTCATTTGGCCTATTGGGTGATTAGAGTTTTTCTCCAAAAATTTTTTAGTTATTATTTGAAAAGAATAAATAAACAATAAGATAAACCGGTCTATTATTAATTTTTTTTTGAATTCGATTGGCACCTTTGGGTTCCTCCCTTAAAAAAAAAAAAAAGAACAAAACAATAGATAAATAAATAAAATAAACCAAAAAATTTTTTTTTTCGAAAAGGGGGATGCGGCCCAACTTTAGGACAACCAGCCTGCATTGTAGGTCGAGCTCCCAGGTGTGCCAACCGCCCTTTTTTTGTCTAATATCTTTCTTGGCTTTTTTGGTGTTATGGCAGAAGGCAATCCCAGCAGTCCTTCTTTGAAGGCTAAGTCAAAGACGCACTATTTGCGCAAATGGGACAAGGACTCATCCAAGGCCTCTCAGATGGATGCCTTAAGGCACCATAAGGCCTTGGAGAAGGAGTTTGACTAACGGTCCAAAGACTCGCATTCTGTAACCCTTGCCCTTCCTACCCCCTCTACCTCTACTCAACCCCCTCCCCTGCCAGAACAACTTTCTCTTTCCAGGGGCAGCTCACCCGCCCGGAGCCGCCAGGCCTCTCAAGCGCCTGAAGCTACATTCACACCAACCACTGCGGGCCTACGCCCAGAAGACCCATCCTCAACCATCATTCTGGACAGTATTAGAGAGTGGATGCAGCTGGCTATCCGTCAAGGAATAGCAGAAGGTATCCAACAGTTGGCCAGACCAGGTTCCCAAATGATGGCACCCGAGGTCGAATCTATGTCCAGAGGATCCCTCTCCAGACCGGCTTCACAACACGGTCAGGTACCTTCCCAAACAGAGGCTCCTTTCCCAGAAGGGGAGGAGGCTCAAGGAGAGGAGGAAATGGGCTTTGAACCCTTCAGGGAAGAGGAAGGGTCAGATAGGGGGTCCCTACAATATTCCGAACCCCTTTTCGAGGTAGACCCTATGGAGGGAGAGATGTCAGAGGACAAAGGCATACCTCCTGACCAACCTGTATTTGTAGGTCTGTTTTAGCCTCATTTGTTTAAGTCCTTGCTATTCAAGGCAAAAAATATTTTGGGCCTGACTTCCCAGTCACCCTCTGAACCATCTCCAGTGAACCCGGGGGCCCCAGAAGATTCTATATTCAGGCATCCGGTCGTCGAAACCGAGGTCATTCCTACCCCTCCAATCTTCTCCGGCTTGGTTGCGAGGCAATTGGCCTCTTCGCCCCCCCCGCCCCTTCCAGCCAGGACAAGAGATTGTTTAATCTTGACCCGGAATTCTCTGTCATGTTAAACACTCCTGAGGTGGACGACCCCATAATTAGATTAGCATCATCCTCTAACCCCACTGACGCTCTAGAAGCGCTGAAGCCAGAGGACAAGCAGGCAGAGATGGCGCTACGGCGAGCACACCAGTTGGATGCTTGGGCCATTCGGTCTGCCATGGCTGCGTCATTTTTCACTCGATCTTCCATCAGGTGGCTCAGACAGTTGAAACAGCATGTCCCCCCGTCAAGCACCAGGGCCCATCAGGCCAATGCCACTTTTCACTCTGTGAAATTTTCTTCTTGGGCCATCTCCTCACACGTTACTGCCCGAAGGCTGCTTTGGCTTAGGCAGTGGCAGGCCGACATTAAGAATAATACTAAATTGGCCTCAGCTCCCATATCGGGGGGCAAATTGTTCGGACCGGCACTAGAGCCATTGTTGATGGAGAGCCAGAATAAAAAGAAGTTCCTCCCATCACTTTCGCAGGCAAGAGTCCAGAGGGTCCCAGCCCTTTCGGAGGGGCTCCTTTCGCATCTCCTTCCAACCAACCTTCACCCCTAAATACCAGAGTTCCCCGACATTTCGGCCGGCCTATCAGGACTGGAGTGACTCGGGAGACAGGAACAGAAGGGGGGGCAGCTACAGGAGACCCTTCTGGGGTGCAGGTAATAAAGCGTCCCGCCATCCCAGATAGGCCTTCAGCCACTTATCCCATTGGCGGTCGCTTCAAGTATTTTGCCGACCAGTGGGAATCATCCACTTCAGATTCCTGGGTCAGGGACACTGTAAGGTTTGGCCTCTCCCTTCAGTTTCAGTCATCTCCTCCGGAGCACTTCATGGTTTCTCCCCTTTCCTGAGACCCGGCTAAGCGTGCTCTCATAGAAGCCGCTATCAAACACTTTTCTGATATCAAGGCCATTCAGCCCGTGCCACCTTCGCAGCGGGGAGGGGGGTTTTATTCCCTCCTCTTCTTGGTTCCTAAGCACTCCGGGGGTTGGAGGCCCATTTTGGACCTGAAGAGGCTCAATCGCTACATTGTCCATCATAAGTTCAAAATGCATACACTTCATTTAATCTTACAGGGCACCAGGAAGGGAGACTGGCTCACATCCATTGACTTCTCTGAGGCATACCTTCATATCCCCATTCACCCCTCGTGTTTCAAATATTTGAGATTTTGCTACAATGGTCAGCATTTTCAATATGTGGCCCTTCCCTTTGGTCTCGTCTCAGCCCCGAGGACCTTCACCAAGGTATTGGCAGCTCTGGCGGCCCACCTCAGACATTTCCCTATCCGCATTCACTGCTATCTTGACAACATTCTCTTACTATCCCCTACCCGACATCAAGCCGAGAGTGACACTAAGACCACCCTCTCGATACTTCAGGCTCACGGCTTCCTTGTAAACTGGGAGAAGAGTCAGCTTAACCCTTCCACCCAAATAGCTCACTTAGGGGCAGTGATTGATTCAGTTGAAGGGAAGGTCTTCCTTTCCCACAAAAGGTTCAGCAGTATCCAAAAAGCTATCAGGGCTATTAGACGGGCTAGAAAGGCCTCATTGCTGGACTTATCCAGGTTACTTGGAAAATTAGTTTTATGCATATCTATTGTCCCCTGGGCACACTTACATTCCAGATCCTTGCAGTGGTTCCTCCTGCCTTATCAGTGTTCCGGAAGGAGCAATTCAGGTCTCGTGGTGAAAGTTCCTCCAAGAGTTCTCGCCTCCCTCCTCTGGTGGACCAGACCCACTACCAACAAAGGTCATCTCTTCAAGGAGCCCCAAAGGGTCACTCTCACAACAGACACCAGCCTATCTGGATGGGGGCCCCACATGCAGTCACTTTCAGCGCAGGGAACTTGGTCAGCAACCGAGCAGCGCTGCAGCATCAACTGGCTAGACTTCACGCAGTATACCTGGCCTTGCGCGCCTTCCTCCCTCAGGTGCGAGGGCACCTCATACTAGTCTTGACAGACAACACTACCACCAAGGCCCACATCAACCGTCAAGGGGGCACTCATTTCATCCGCCTCATGAGGGAGGCTGAACGGCTCTGTCGGTGGGCAGAGGTAAATCTTTTATCCATCAGGGTGGAACACATCTCGGGGGTCTCAAATATCCAAGCAGACTGGCTGAGCAGGGCCGCTCTGGACCAATCGGAATGGCGCCTACACCCCTCACTGTTCAAGGAGGCATTAGCGATATTCGGTCAACCTCTGGTGGACCTGTTCGCATCTCCAGACACTGAGATTCTTCTCGCGATACCCCGCCAACGGGGCCGAGAACCACAATGCCCTGCGTTGCCCCTGGCTCACGGGGCTTCTGTACGCCTTTCCTCCCCTCCCGTTGATCCCCAAGGTGATTCAGAAGTTGATACTCGAGAGGGTGGAAGTTCTCCTGGTAGCCCCATATTGGCCCAGGAGACCGTGGTTTGCAGATCTTCGCAATTTGTCAGTGGCCCCAACGTGGAGGATTCCCCCAGACAGGATCTCATTGTCCCAGGAACCTCTTCAACATCCAGATCCACAGTGGCTTCAATTAACGGCTAAAAGATGAGGGCCTGTCGGTCCAGGTCATCAATACCATCCTGGCAGCAAGGCGGCCTTCAACTACCCACATTTATAATGCAACCTCTTTTGTAAGTGGTGCCATAAGTCCTCCATTAACCCGCTCTTCCCTTCAATTGCACAAATCCTGGCCTTCCTACAAGACGGGCTAGATAGGGGCCTTTCCCCTAATACCCTGAGAAGGCAGGTCACAGCCCTATCAACAGTGGTCGCTGGCAGCTCTTCTGGCTCACTCTCCCATCACCCTCGCATTTGGGCATTCCTTAGAGGGGCTTCCAATCTGCGCCCTCCAGTGATTTACAGATATCCGACCTGGGATCTTAATAAGGTTCTTATGGCGTTGACTAAACCTCCCTTCGAGCCTCTCAGGGAGGCGCCACTTCAGTTTCTCACATTCAAAGTGGTGTTTCTTGTGGCAGTAACATCGGTGAGAAGGATATCTGAAATAGCAGCTCTATCCGTAAGAAAGGATCTATGTGTTTTCCACACTGATCGGGTGGTCCTGCGACCAGATCCCGCCTTTATGCCTAAAATCAACTCGGCATTTCACAGAGCACAGGAATTGGTTCTGCCTAATTTTTGTCCCAAGCCTTCTCGAGAAAGGGAAAGGCAGTGGCATACTCTCGATGTCCGAAGGGCACTTCGTATCTACATCTATTGTACACAGTCTATCAGGAAGTCAGAGTCGTCGTTCCTGTCATTTCAGCCAAAGACGTTGGGTTGCAAGGTATCCCCGTCTACTGTTGGCCGCTGGATTAGAGCTACCATACCCAAGGCCTATTTGGCTCAGGCTCTTCCTGTTCCCAGTGGGATAACCGCTCACTCTACAAGGAGTGCAGCCATCTCGGCAGCCTGGGCTACTCAGGCGTCGATTCAGGATATCTGTCGAGTGGCCACCTGGGCGTCTCCGTCTCCCTTTATACACCACTATAAAATCGATGTTTACGCCTCAGCTGAGGCATCCTTTGGCAGGCGAGTCCTTCAGCAGGTGGCTAGAGAACCAGAGGTGATTCTGGACCAGACGGAGTCCCTCCCATAGGACAGGCCATGCTTTGGTATGTCCCACTCTGGATGCTCGCAGCAGCTCTATGGAGAATGGACGTTGGTACTTACCTGATACGCCCTTTCTCGTCGAGCTGCGTAGAGCATCCACCCCCACCCTAATTGGTCCGTCTGGTGGGGAATCCTGTTTCGGCCAATGATGTATTTAGTTTGTAGTTGAGACTTGTATACTAGTTGACATGAGAGGATAGTTGTTGTCTTCTCGTCTTCGTAAAATTGGGGAACGCATGGAGGAGTCACGTGGAGGAGGAGGAGCATTCCTCAATTATAGCTCAGCCTGTAGGAGTAAAGACTGGAGCACCTCCCACTCTGGATGCTCTACGCAGCTCGGCGAGAAAGGGCGTATCAGGTAAGCACCAACGCCCATTTTCCATCCTATTTCTTCTAGTCGTGCCTTCAGGTGCTTTGAAAAATAAATTATTCTCTCTTCTTTTTTCAGAAAACTTGATTTGGCTATTATTGGTGACTTTCGCCTAAATCAAATTTTCCAAAGGAGGGTTGTTGACTACAGCATCCATCATATGGGCTGTGGTGGCATGGTGGTTAGGAGGAATGCAGTACTGCAGGCTACTTCTGCTGCCCATCAGCTTGCCTGCAATTTTGCAGTTCAAATCTCACCAGGCTTGAGGTTGACCCAACCTTCCATCCTTCTGAGGTCGATGAAAAGGAGGACCCAGGTGGTTGGGGGCAATATGCTGACTCTGTAAACTTGCTTAGAGAGGGCTGTAAAGCACCGTAAAGCAGTATATAAATCTAAATACATTTGCTATCATCCCTAAGCAATAGGTACTTCCAAAATCCAGTGCCGCCTTTGGAGAGAGGGGTTGCTCAAATGCTGCCCTTTTGAGGATAGCACTGGGGTAGGCTATGCAGAAGTTCCAGCCTTGCCACCCTCCCAAGCAGTGTGAAAGAAGCAGTATAATTGCCTTCAGCAGACAACTTTCTTGGCTATATTTTTCCACCTCAGAAGTACATTTTTGAAGCACTTTGGGCCTTCTCATGGGAGGTAATCTAATGCTCGAGCCCATAGTAATGTCGTACAAGTCTGCCACATGCAGCTTTCCTCCAAGTTCCTGCCCACTCACCAGCTCTCTTGGTGTGAAGTCTTCTGTGTATGTGTGCATGTACGTGCGGTATAATTAGCCGTTGGTTAGAAAGGGTACCGCAGGAATTGGTTGGAAAACAACACATTGCTACAAATGTATAATGAAGTTCAATTAGCACAAATGGTTATAACCGAGGCAGTTTATAGACTACTGGTTGGGAGGTTGCAGAATTATAATTGGAAAAGTACCAGTGATGCTTTTCTTATTATTCTCTGGCCCACCTTCCACCCAAATGTCAGGAATAAATTAGAATTAAAGCAATTGCTGAGAACAGTGCTATCTCTGGCAAGTAGCAGTTTAAGAAGCCACCTTGTAATGAATCCTCCCTTCTAGTTTGGTGATGCTAAGAAACTGCTCTGTTTAGAAAGCAAATGCTGGGGAATAGTCAAATGTCTGGGATTATGTGACAGATGCTTTTAACTTGCATGCCTTGAACAACATGTCTTTCACTTATGGTAACACTCTTGGACATGATTACTTGCTAATTGCTGTAGCATATACTATTCTACAGCCTTATTTTGTGCCAGTCTGAGATTGAATTGCAAAGTCATCTGATGAATCTTGCCAGTGGCCCTAAGAGAGGATTTTAAATCTGAAAGAAATGTCAACTTAATTCTTTCTGTTAAGTGTTCTGGTTTTCTCACCTTCTCCAACTCAGTTGATGCAGTTTCTCAGGTTTTCAGTACTGTATTTTACAATAGGCAAAAAATTCACTAGCTGTAGTTTTCCCTGCACTGTATGCATACATGACATATTTAAGCATGTTATGAGATCATTAAAGGCACAGGACATGGGCAGATGGAGATTTAAGATGTGGCAATCTGATTTCTGTCTTTAAAAATTAATAAATTGATAAATCTGTCTATTCTCAGTCATCAAGGGTTAGGGGTTAGGGTTGTCTTGTTTTGGACTGTCTTGTTTTTCTTTCTCTTCTCATCCAAGAAGCTTCTTTAGCTCTTACTGATGATGAGGAATGGAAAGATTTATAAACCTCATAGACAGCTGGTCATTTGCATTATTTTAAAGGAATATAAATCCTTCCATTCCCCACCATCAGTAAGAACTAAAGAAGCTTCTTGGATGAGAAGCGAAACATCTTCAAAGAAAAACAAGAAAGTCCAGTTGTCTCTTGAAAAAGCACCTTTGGGATAATCAGTAAATCCTTTTCCCCTAAGAAACCAACATTGGTATAATTGAAAGCATGTAGTTTCAGTTGACATGTCTCTTCATTTTGAAATGGTTGGTATTATAATAAGAAAACTTAAACACTGTCCTGTTGGATCATGCCCCTGTCCATCTAGCCAAGCAGTCTGTTCTCACACTGGCCCACCAACTGCTAAAGGAAACATGCTAATCTCCCAGCAGAATGCAAATCATTATTTGTGCTATTTAAAGTTTACATCCTTTTCCCTGTACAAAATGTATAGATAATACTGGATTGCCCTGCAGAGCTGTATTCAGGATTATGGATACAACCAGATGTATATACATTATGGTCTAGTATAATGTGTGAGTCAGTAATATTTTAATTTTGTTGTTGATGTTGCTCACATCGTTTAACAATTGAGAGTGAGAAATGCTTTCTCTTGTACTGCAACTTTTCTCGGTATCTACTAAGTACAGGTAGTCCTTGACTTACAACAGTACGTTAAGTGACGATTCAAAGTTGCCACGGCATTAAAAAAAGTGACTTATGGCCATTTTTCACACTTATGATGGTTGCAGAATCCCTGTGGTCACGTGATCAAAAATTAAGACTCTTGGCAATTGACTCACATTTATGACGGTTGCAGTGTCCTAGGGTCATGTGATCATCTTTTGCAACCTTCTGACAAGCAGATTTAATGGGGAAGCCAGATTCACTTAACAACGGTGTTACTAATTTAACAACTACAGTGATTCACTTAACAAAAGTGGCAAGAAAAACCATAAAATGGGTCAAACCAGGGGTGGGATTCTGCTGGTTCGGGCAAACCGCTAGCTCTGATGATTAGCTGGCTCCAAACTGGTTTGCTCTGACAATCATGTGGGCCTGCTCAACCACCCACCTCTGTGCTGTACTCACCTATATCTACTTAGCTGATTCATGCAGCAGAGCGAATTGCCGCACCTCAGCTGTGTTACTTCCCCGAAGTAACATTGAAGGGAAGTAGCTTTGAAAGCTGCCCATGCGCGTAAAGGGTACGATTAGCGAACCGATTGTTACACCAGCATCATCCCACCACTGGTCAAAAACTCAATGAACAAATTTCTCATTTAGCAACATAAATTCTGGGCTCAATTGTGGTCATAGGTTGAGGACTACCTTTATACTAGTGTACCTTTCTGCTGGTCATCAGGGTGGAAGGCAGGAACTGTATAACTGTCAGTAGCTAGCTACTTCTAAAGTTTCTTTTGACTGGAAGCCATGGTGGGCTAGTTCCCCAAATTGGTTGCTATTTTTGTAGCAATATTGACAATAGCTGCTGATTACATTGTCCTTGAAGTCTCCATATGATAGGCCATGTGCAGTAATATTACTGTACTTCACTGACAGCCTTAGCCAAAGTGTCTCCATTTACACACACATATGTGCCCAGGTGGCTGAAGATTTGTTCCTGATGAAAGACCCACCAGTTTTATGTAGCTGAAGTGAGATTCTCTGTTTGCATTAACGTATATTGTAAAAGATTTCTTTCAAACATTTCTTTGCCTGTTAATTATGAAAATAGACTGAGGATTCTTGGTCATTAGCCAAGGCTGTATCTTAGGATTGCCATGGAAACAGTGCACTGATTAGAAAAATAAAGCTAATTTATACATGTTTGTCTGTGGCTAACAGGTATTGTTCAGTTTCAATTTTTAGTAGCACTACCTGTGTTCAAACATTTGAAGGGCCACATTTGTCATCCCTAAACCAAAGCAAGATAATGCAGTTGAGTGGAGTTTTAAACCTAGTTTAGTCTAACATGATTAAATCAGTTGCGTAGCTGAACAGATTTAATGGAAACTATAAAATAAAGTGGGCATTTTTAAAAAATCCCAGAAGGCAGTAATGGCAAACAATTTCTGCACTGCTGCCCCTCAAATGAACATGGCCAAAGCCAGGAACTCTACTTGATGTTCCCTTTTTACTGTGGTTAGTCTAGTCATTTCTACATGCCCCTTTCCGTTTCTGAAGTTCAGCTAATTCCCCAGCTACTAGAGGTAGTCCTCAACTTATGTGTTGTGGTTAGCCAGTAGCAGGTGCGGATGGCTGAGGAGAGTGAGGACACAGATGAGGGCCCAGGACCATTAGGGAGTGGACTGCTGCCTTCAGAGATTGTGGGGTCTGGCAGCAGCGATGAGGAGGTTCCTGAGGAGCCTGTGCCAAGTGTGCGTGCACGCAGGGTTGCTCACAGGAAAGAGCAGCTACAACAGCATGGGCAACTTGGCAGTAAGGCTGCAAGGTAATGGCCCCTCCTTCAAGAAGATAAAAGCCAGCTGTGAAGTGAACGTTCTTTGTAGGAAGCAAAAATGTTTTGAAACTCAGCCTCGTGAACATTACAATTGGTATTTGAAGACTCTTGTGTTGTAAAGTATTTCTTATCTGTTGTTTTTTGGCAGCCTTGAAAAAAATTGGCAAGGCTCTTTCTTGTCGGATCTAATGAGTTGGAATCAGTCTTTTATCTGTGAAGAAACAGAATTCATAGATGAAACATTAAAAGGTTGTGCTGCTGCCTTTGTCTTGTGTTTGCTCTCTTGGAACCAGGTTTGGGTCAGAACATTACAACCACAATGGAGGCCAAAATGTCTGTTGTTAAGTGAGACATTTGTTAAGTGAATGTTATGACTTTTCTTGCCACATTTGTTAGTTGAATCACTGCGGTTGATAAGTTAGTAAGCCGGTTGTTAAATGAACCTTGCTTTCCTGTTGACTTTGCTTGTCAAAAGGTTGCAAAAGTAGAGCACATGATGTTGAGACACTGCAACCGTCATAAGTGAGAAACAGTTGCCAAGCATCTGATCACATGATCATGGGGATGCTGCAAAGGTGTTAACTGTGAAAAACAGTTATAAGTCACATTTTTCAGTGCTGTTGCAACTTTGAACAGCCACTAAGTGAACTGTTGTTAGTTCAGGACTACCTGTATATCCGATGGCTCATCACCATCACTTTGAGGAAGCCTGCACTAGTTGTAGCCCACTGGCTGCTGACTTTCAGAGGTTGCATTGTCCATTTTTCATAGAAATGGATTGTGGTTCGTTGCAAATTATGATGGGATGGCAGAAGTGATGATTTTCATCCTGAAGACAAAGTAATATTTATTTGTTAGCTGTATATCTGTAATTTCATTGAGGATCTTGTAGCATCCTTCCTTCCTGTTTTTTTGCCATAACAATAACATTATTAGTTGAGATGGTTTGAGAGAGAGTCAATGTCCTTGGGGTCCTTGAGCCTGTATGGTTGAGGATGGACTAGAAACTTTGCATCTTAACTGCTACAACTCTCATTCTCTCTTCCTGGTGATCCCTGTAAACATCCCCAATATCTACACACTGATAGCAAATAGTGGGATAGCAGTTCTGTGGGTTATCGGTTCTCTGGGCATGGCTTGCTGGGCGTGGCATGGTTTGGTGGGCATGGTTTGTTGGTTCTGTGGGCGTGGCTTGGTGGGCATGACAAGGGAAGGATACTGCAAAATCTCCATTCTTTCCCCACCCCACTATCCTGCTTTCCAGCTCCGTTCTCCTCTGCAGGGCAACAAAAGAAGACCCAGCCAATCAGCTGGGACTCGGGAGGCAGAGAATAGATGGGGGTGGGGCCAACCAGAGGTGGTATTCTGAACTACTCAAAATTTCTGCTGTCAGTTTTCCAGAACTGGTCAGAACTTGCTAAATACCACCTCTGGTAGCAAATGCAGTTCATGCATTTCTGCCATTTTTATTTTTTTTTTGGTACAATCTCCATTTATTCTATTTGCTTTCTCTCCTTTTATTCCCAGTTACTCCTGAAGCAATTGGGTTCCTCTCTGCTGTTGGGGTCTTTATAATTCTCCTTGCAGTCCTCTCCCTCTTCATCAACAAGAAGCTCTGTTTTGAAAAGATTGGAGGTCTTCCCTGTTTGGAGCAACAGGGGAAGCTCAAGCACTACAAAGAAAAATCTGGGGTTCGGGAGGGTCTTGGTAAGTAATATGTAATATTCTGGCAACAACAGCATCAGCGGCCACAGTGATATCCTCTTGTTGATTTTAATGACTTATTTCTGTTTTCATATTGATTGCATGCAAATTGCAAAACTTTAGTTTAGCCAGAATGTTTTCCTATGCCTATAATCTTCGCACTATATAATCAATTTCCAAAAATAGATCACAACATACATTGTATTGCAGCTTATCTCTTTTTTAACCTGCAAGAATTTGGACACAAGGCATGAGCCACCTGGGTGATTCACAATTTTTCTTTCTGTGTGCTTTCTGCTTGGTGATAGATAATCAGCTCCCTTCAGATTAAGATGTATGTTTGTTGATTCGTGTCAGAAGCATCACAATTAAAATAAGGCATACTATATGACATAGCATTTAAAATATAGCATTAAGATGTATGCAAAGGATATAGTATCTGTTTGTGTCTATCATCTATCTGTCTGTCCGTCCATCTATCCATCCATCCATCCACCCACTCATGCTCACTATATTCTTGGAACATTTTTATCTGGGGGATTTTTTCACCTATTTACAGATCTTCCTCACTGGTTGTTTATACGATGAAGTATTTTTTCAACATTAAAAAATTGAAATGCTGATCCTCAATCAATAGAACATGCTGTAAATTTATTAGTTAAAAACAAAAGGAAGAGTTTGCTTGCAGATTGTGTGTGTGTGTGTGTGTGTGTGTGTGTGTGTAACAAACAAAGTGAGCCTCTAAAGCTTAATTTGATTACATTTTTGTTGTATGGTCTGAAACAGCAGAGGTGAAAATGGGATTGGACAAGAAACACAATCAAATCAAAAAGAAAACATAGTGAATGTCTTTGGGATAGTGCTTATTCTGGTATAGAAATGAATTACATGAGTTGATGGGGCAACTCAGGTGGTTTATTCAGACATATAAGACATTCATTGATATGTAATGGCATACTTAGGTATACTGGTCAGTTAATGAGAATGAATGAATGATCTTAGTTCATACCTGAATTTGGAGCAGTAGTTCATTGTTGATTTCAGATTTTGACTAGTAGCTATCCTGAAATGATGATTGCTCTGGACTTGGTTGAATACTCTACAGGAATGGCTTAGTTTATTGTGTCAGGATCATATAAATATGTTCATATAGATATTCAAACGAGATACAGAAAATAAAACATTTTAGTTTTCCTCTGAGTGACAAACAGGAAGAATCATGAGAAAAGTACACCTTTGGGTTCTATAGGTAACTATTGGAAAATTATTTTGTTTCATTGGGTCTGTTCCTCTGCCTCAATAAGAAGATGGAAACAAATCTAGGATTATTTGTATTCCAATGATCACATTTTGTTTTTTTAATTATTTCAATTTTGAGGCTGCCCAATGTCTTAGTGACTTAGACAGATGAAAATTAAAAGGAAATACATAGAAAAAGAAGATAAGTGATTAGAAACCAAACTCCAATTTCCAAAAGCCAACCAACGAGGCTCAATCTCCATCCTAGCTCAGGATGTAAAATAATGAGGTCTTGAGCAGTTTGTGAAAATTCAAGAAAATAGGAGCAGTATGATGACATAATTGATCAAATACATAACCCTTATATCTTCTTTTTGTGGCATTGCAACCCAAAAGCTCCCAATTAATCATTGTTTCCTGATATATCAAAACGAATAAGCATTTCTTACTAACTTTGCCACATGGTAGGATCTGAAATCTGCTTCAGAGCCTAAGATTCCAGCTTGTTTTATTTTATCAGTGATGGAAGTCTATTAATAATAGACAAGGCAAATTGGAAACCTATAGTTAGTTGGATTTCTAAGCAATGTGCAGCAGCAGAAAAGGTTGAGCAGTTTTTTCTGGACCTTCCTGATTGGAATCACTTTCAAGGATGGTTCCTTCTGGGAAGCATAGTGGGATTGGTTGAGCTGCAGACAGATTTTGCAAAGCAGATTGTCTACTTTGCACATACATGCTAAAAATAGTGTATTTCAAGTCTAACATATGTAATCCTGATAAATATAAAACTGGGTATACACATTTAACAGTGCATGAAAGAGGCACTTTTCATGCATTGTAAGTGTGTAGATATTGAGAGGTATGTGTGTGTGTGCAGTATGATCCTGGTCCTTGCCACCCATAGCTTTAAAACTTCTTTCTGGTTCTACAGAACTTGTGCTCTGCTTCTTTTATTTTCTTCTCTGCCATGGTTCCAGTTTTATATAAATGCTGATATTCTTCTGTTCAAAATTTCTTTTGTGTGAGAATTGCAAAATCTTTCTTCTTCTTGACAAATAACACGATGGAGGAGCCTTACTAAATGACAACATCTCTCCTTCCCTTTATGTGGGTGTTGACATTTTTTTGGAGCTGCCAGAGATGATCTTGCAAACATATATTTATTGAAGCTTTTTAAAAAGTGAATGATTAATAAATAGGGGAAGTTTTAAAATGGAGTAAAGTGGGAAGGAGGAGGGGAATTCATTTGCTTCCAAGCTGTAGTAATTTGCATTTGAAAGTGATTCTTTCACTTAACATGTGATTGACAAGTAAAACCTTGAAAAATATGGTACTTATAATGGACAGATTTGTATTGATTCTAACCACAGCTTTTGAAAGCAGGTGGATTATACTAGCTGGGGGTTGGGGCAGGGAAAAGCATAGCTCCAATTGGGATGCAACGAACGTAGCACAGCAAAAGGAAAGTTGGCTGAAAAACTAGGTGTGAGTGGGCTGCATTATTTTGAAAGGAGTTTTGGACTTTTGAAATTCTAAGTCAAATCTATCAAGATCTAAATGTGATTGGGGCAGTCAAGTTTTATTTGTTTACATTCCTGCCCATGCACTAAAACCAAAGCAAAGAGGATCTTCTGTCAAAAGCAGGATGGTTTCTGTGGAGCAACCATTCCCCTGCCTTAACTGTACCATGTTCCATTTCCCCCATTACTTTGACTGGCTTCTAGTATGGGTACCTTCCAGATATCTTTGATATCAATGCATGAATGTCTTGCCAGCTCCCATTACTGTGAATAGCAATTAAGTGAATAGAGATATATTCAAACTTTATAAGTCATGAAAATAGCAGATGAGTAGGATAAATGCATCCTTGCATTGAGCTTGATTCCTGGTGACTACATGAATATGCCAATGTAGGTTTAGGGTCAACATTATGTCCACAGTCCTAGGATTTTCTAGTAATGTCCCAATCTAGACCTAGCTTTGCATAGCTTTTGAACTCGGCAAAGGTTGCTAGGTGCCAGTATCTGCTGAGACTGTTTATGAGGTAGACTGTTAAACTATATATAACTGAAGAAAAGGCACTTTATTCTTTCATATTTTTATTAATGACTTGGATGAAGATGTAGAAGGTATATCAATTGTCACAAAATTGTGTGGGATGGCCAATATCCTTGAACGGGTCTCCAACTTTGGCAACTTTAAGACTTGTGGACTTCAATTCCCAGAGTTCTTCAGTCTAACTCAGTCCTTTGGCTGAGGAACTCTGGGAGTTGAAATCCACAAGTCTTAAAGTTGCCAAGATTAGAGACCCCTGACCTAGAAGACAGAAATAAGATTCAAAGTGATCTTGAAAGGTTAGAGAAACGGGCTGAAATTGACACAATGAAATTTAATAGAGACAAATGCAAATGGCTTCTCAGAATTACCAACCATCCAGGTATATAAAATAAGGCTCATTTTCGCATGTATGGAAAAGGTCTTGGAATAGTTGGTACAAACTGAATCACCTCTATGATTCGGCAACATTTTGTTGCTGTTATCATTCATTTTGCTGATCTCTATCCATGATTTCAGCTTAACATCTTTCAGAAGCTTGATACTTTTCTTTAAAGTAGTTGCTGTTCCCCATTTTTGTGTTGACTACAAATTTATAATAATTCTGCCTTCAATGAAATCATTTATAAATATTATGAACAACAAATATTCAAATATTTTGAATGAAGCCCTACAGTAGAGCACTCAATATTTCCTTTCGGTTTGTTGCGAAGCAGTTAATGTGCGCTCATTGGGTATAGTGGTTTAACCAGCTATGTAGACCACTCCTAGATTCCCATGGGAAACATAATCAAATAGTTTGCTGAAATTAAGATGCAAGATTACTGATGCAAAGTAGAAGAGTACTGTCTCCTTTCTGTCAGCTGTTACTATCCTACCATTTTCTTGTATGACCGCTTCTTTTTTTTCTTCCACTAAATACTGAAAACTCAAAAGCCCATTTTGTTGTTTCTAGTGTACCTTGTCTTTTGTGTTTTAAATTTTCTAATTTTCTTTCTGCAGGTAATTGCTATTTGCTGATACACTTTGACAATTATACCCATTTGTATATGTGTCTTGTTAAACTTCCTAAGTTGCCTTCCCCCCATCTCCATTAGACTTGTGTACAACTATGCTTTCAGTTCCTGCTTTCCTTTTTTCCCTTGACCTGAGGATTTCTGCATGTGAGTTTGTACCTAGTATTCTCAAAGGATTAATTTTGACCTGTTAGAATGCATGAATGAGTATGCCAGAACCCCAGGATGACATGATTACTGTCTATCAAAGTAATCTGCTTTTATCTCTTTAACTAAGTTTTCCATACTGGTTAGGATCAAATCTAGAGCAATTTATCCTTTTTAGCTTTTGTTGTTCTTTCTAAAAATTGAACAAGTGTGGAAGAATTTTTGGGATCTTGGATTCTTGTCTGAGTTCATTTTCCAGAAGGGTACAGGTAGTTGAAGGGGCTTCTGTTATTTATTGTTGCATCTTACTGTACATCCTGGTCAAGGAGGGCAATATGTAGATTGATTGATCAGCATGACAATTAACAACATATCTTAGAATTATATATTTACTGTTTTCTTTCTTTGTATTCTTATTCAGATTCTCTGATCTGGACTCTAAAATTGCATTCAGATTCCTGGATCTTAATATATAACATTTATTTCCTTCACTTATAATGCCAATCTTCCTCACCTTCTTTTTATCTGGCTTGTTTCTTTTCTATAAATTATATTCATAAGTCTTTGTATTCTATTAGTGAGTTTCATCCTACCAGTTATCAGTAAAGTGTATTAAACTTCTTAATCCATTAACACATATCATGTGAATCCAGCTATTATGATTTATAAACCATCATTAGATAAATCAAGACTTAATATAAAATATGAGCCTGTTCAGTATCAATTGTTAATGTCAGTTGAATTACATCTGCGTGAGGACTGTCTAATCTCAGCTGCTTCTTTCTTGGCTGCAAATAACTTTGTTCTACAAATGCTGCAGGCAAGCTGGATTCATAATAGCAGTTGACAGCTTGGGCCACTTAATAGGTTGTACCCATAAGGATATGCACAGCAAGAAATAGTTTGACGCTTGGAAGTTTTGTTTTGCTTGGAGGTTTTAACAGCGTGCTGATAAAAGTAGTTTGCCTTAAAAAAAACAACAACCAAATAGTGATACAAAACTGTTGAGTGTTCCATTGATTTGTATTCAGGATTTATTCCAGCTGTTTTGATTTAGTTGTGCTTGCCACTTAGGATGAATCTGCCTTATATTAATCTGACCATAAGTGCCTCCTGTCTCCTTATTATCTATGTAGACTTGCAATAACCTATCAAGATAGGTTTTTTAGCCCTTCGTGGATTTGCTAGGGTTTGAATCTAGCACCTTTCTTATGAATAAATATGTGCTGTGAGATTTAATTAAGGCCTTACCAATTACATACAGTACTTATGAGCATTGTTCATAATCATTCTCTACTTCGATGCATTTAGAGTAAAATCAAATACTGCCTAGGTGCTTCTTTTTCTTGGGTTCTATCTTCTTAGCTAGATTTACTGATTAACAAAGACCATTACTAAGAACAACAGATGATTCAAACTAATTTCTTGTAATGCTTATTCTGTAGCTCACAGAGCACTGAATCTGATACACTGGCAAAGAGGAACAGCTGGACTTTATGACCATCACAGGTTCTGCTCATTAAATATATAAAAGTATGGCTTCAGAGGATGTCTTAAGCTTCTTCCAGCCTTTTTCCTCCTGGATATCTCGAGTCTATGAAGCTTTTCAGCAAGCAGGAGAATCCTTATCTTCTTCGTTGAATAATCTGGGAAGCAAACCAGATCAAAATGAATTTGATGGGGAAGATGAAGATTTAGAAGACCGTGATGGGTTTTATGAACGCTACTCTGTAGCTTCTGATGATGACAGTACTTCAAGTCAGGAGAGTGAGGAATCTCATCATTCTTCATCATCCTATCAAGATCTTGCTTCACCTGAATCTTCAGATCTCGATTTGTATTGGCCTGAGCAGAAAGGAACCATTCCCCACACCTCGGAGGAATACTTTGAGAATACCTCCCATGAAGCCTACCAAAGTTACAAGAGTTATCAAGCTATGGAAGCTCTCCCCACTATCCCTGAGGAGGAGGAACATCTCCACTCCAAGCAAATTAAGAACCTTTCATGTAGCTGGGATGGTGAGTTTTTATTCTCCTTTGACGGCATTACATTTGCTTATCTAGTTGATCTTCTGTTTGCAAGGCTGGCATCTGTACACTTAGACAGGCTTCATGTTCTGAGTTTTGAGAACCAGAAGTTAAGACTTTGATTTTTTTCAGTGCACCTTACACCCTACAATTTGAAACCATACAAGAAATGGATAAATTTTTCAGAAACACTTTGGGCTATCTTGGAGAATGTATATGATCCAAAATATTTGGAAGATCTTGTATATTCTTTGAGCTATTTTAAGGGTTTGAAAGAAAGTTCCCACTTATCAATTTGCTGTAAAGGAAATTACTCTGTCAGGTTACAGACCAAACAATGTGGCTCTTCTCTTGGAACATTCATTGCAGATCAGAATATCCT
Source organism: Hydrophis major (assembly GCA_033807585.1). Taxonomy (NCBI): domain Eukaryota; kingdom Metazoa; phylum Chordata; class Lepidosauria; order Squamata; family Elapidae; genus Hydrophis; species Hydrophis major. The sequence continues at coordinate 33,118,895 of CM066328.1, forward strand.
ATGGATAAGTCTTACAGCAGACAAGTACTTCATATTAAACACTTTACAATGGGACCCTAAAGAGTTTAATTTCTACTTTCCTATCTTAACCAAGGCTTGGGGCTGGGGTGTGGGGGATCTAAGCTGGGAATGGCTTGGATTCAGGTTGGTCCTCACCTAATGATCTGTGGAATTCAGTGATAACTATGGAAAACATCTTCAGAGAACCTTCACTAAAAGAGTTTTAGAGGCCACAGAACAGCCAGGCTTGATTAGTTAATGCAACTTCATATCTAAACAAATCTGTTCTTAGCAAGATGGTATCAGAGCTAAGGAGAAGTAACAATTTATAATACATATTCTGTTAGCACCCCCACTTTTGTTTTAAGTTAGCATCTCTCTCTCTCTCTCTCTCTCTCTCTCTCTCACACACACACACACACACACACACACACACATCCCTTGTAGGTTCCTAACATACATAGCTATCAGCAATTTCAGCTCAAAGGCAAAGCAAGTTCAATAGTCAGTAATTATTTACCAGGATTTCTATTTTAATCATTGAACAACTTGAGATTTTAAAAAAAAATCATTTCTCTTTTTGAGAAAGGCTTGAATAAAGTAACATTCTTTTTCTGGTTTTTGATGTTGGACAACTTTGCTAATATTTACTTGCTTTCTCTGGGCAAATGGAAAACTCTTTACCTGTATCATCTCTGGAGATTCTCAATCATCCAAGTCCTGGTTTCCTCAAAGGTGTTTTTTCCAAAAGGTAACTGGACTTTCTTGGTTTCTTTTTTCTTTGAAAACATTTTGCTTCTCATTTTGTGAAATGTTTTCAAAGAAAAAAAAAAGAAAGTCCGGTTTCCTTTTGGAAAAAACACCTTTGGATCTTCCTGTATCCACATTGTTATATACATGACTGAGATTGCTTCTGTTTGATATTCCAGCTGCTTTTAAGGGATAATGCTTAAATGTGCAATCACTGCTAACTAAGCCCTGTTTATTAGTATATTGAACATTATATATCAATTTTCAACTCTGATGGAATACTCTTACAATTTTGATACCTTCACAAATCAATTTCCATTTTTTAATCTTCCATCAAGAAGTATTTTTCAATTTCAATATAAGGAGATTTTTTTTTCTGGCAATGAGAACAATAAAACCAATGGAACAGCTTGCCTTCAGAAGTTGTGGGAGCTTCATCACTGGAGGTCTTTAAGAAGAGCCTGGACTGCCAAATGGTGTAGGGGGTCTCCTGCTTGGGAGGGGGAGGGGGAGGGGAAGTTGGATTAGATGACCTACAAGGTGCCTTCCAAATCTGTTATTCTGTTAATTATCAGTTGCTGTTCCATATTTGTAGTACTAGAGACTGGGCTTTCTTTTATAACTCACACCTCAGAAGTTATTTCAATGTGAATGTTGAATGTATTGGCAAAATTGTATCTCTTCATATGAAGCTTGAAATACTCCTTGAACTTCATCTCACTTCATCAGAGGGAATTGACTTGTACCTGAAGACAGAATCAGTTCTTCTTAAGAAATTGAGAGAGAAGTTATTTTCACTTTTGACCAAATCTCTTTTCCAGACGTAAATAAGAAATTTGCTTTCAGGGTTCTGAGCTTCAAATTCTATTGAAATAGTGTACTGTAAATATTTCTCATTTCATGTTGTTGCTTTCTTGAAAGTGCAATGAATGTGACAACTGTACATAGTTGATACTTGCAAGATAGATATACTGTTCTGATACCAACAACTTCATTCTGTTTATTTCTTATCTAACCTGTGCCAGGTTGATTAAAGCACCTTCTTTATCACTGTTAAATCAGACTTTAATTTCTTAAAATCAAAACTGCACATCTTTGATGTAGCTGGAATAGTACTTTTGATGAAATTTCTCATGGTGGCTGCCATTTGCCATTAGAGGAAATGGCAAATGGAAATTGCTGCTAAAATAATCATTGTTTAATATGTGAATATTGAGTATATGCATAGACATAATATCTAACATATTTTGTTCCTAAACGTAGAGGGGATGACTCTAAAAATAAAGCTTCTATCTCCTCTATTTTTCCCAACTTGATGTTTTTCAGATATGTGAGATTTCAAATTTGACTATGCTGGCTAGAGAATTAAAGGTATCGATATCACTCCTCATCTGGAGAGGACAGGGTTGGGGAAGGCTACCTTTAAGATTTAATCCTTACTCTTCAAGTTCTCTTTCAAACACCAAACATATGAAAACTGAGTACAAGAGGGCTGACACTGTCTTTATGATGATCTAAGCCAGGGGTCGCCAACCTTTTGGACCTCAGAGACCACCAAACTCATAATTTTAAATCCCATGGACCAGAGACCCTGGGAAAATCCCCCAAAAAGTCTGCAGGAAAATTTTCTATCAATCGATCATTCTTTATTTGGGATTGCAGGATACCATCTCCAGCTCCGTTCTCAAGGGGAGAGAGAGAGAGACTTTTGGCTTCATGCAAGGAAAGCAGCAGAAGCAGCAGAAGTCTTTCTTTCTCTCCCCCAAACTCTGCCAGAAACGACTCTTTGTGAGACTTGTCATGCTGGTGCAGCCTCTTGGAGCAGGAGGCCTTGCAGGATCCCAAAAACACATTTCTGGTGGAGTTTGGGGGAGAGACAAAAAGACCTTCACTGCTTTCCTTGCGTGCAGCCCAAAGCAGAAAAAGAAAGAAGCGGAAAGAAGCAGCCTGGTGGCCAGGCAAGGCACATGGGGCAAGTGGGGCAAGTTTCCCCCTCCATCCTTTCCCCCCTCCTCTCACTACCTCGTGTTGTTTGCAATGCAAGCAACGCAAGCCTTGTGTTCCCGCGGGACATGTGAGCGGCACAGCCTTGTGTTCCCGCACAGCCTGGATTACTTGCTTTGGGGGGTGCTTTGGGGGTGACATTTCTGACATTTGACATTTCTCTTCAGACCACCAAAATTTTCTTGCAGACCACCAGTGGTCCCCAGCTCACTGGTTGGCGACCACTGATCTAAGCTGAGGTGGTCTGGTACATAACATTTGGTAATGGAAGAGAGATTATTTTTAAAAGAAGCCTTCCCCTATATCATACCCTGGCCTATACGTGTGTTCTCCTGCCTCAAAATTGTAAACAATTGTCTTAGTGTGGGGTTGTTGTTGTTGTGTGTTTTTTTTGGTTCAGGGGAGTTTCTTGTGTTTCTCCTTAGAGCTGTTCGGATCATCCAGAGAGTGGGTGGAGCTTCAGTCTCTGCTGTTATCGGCTGAGCTTAATTTCTGAGGAACGCTCCACCTTCCATCATGTGGCTTGCCATCGCGTTCCCCAGTTTATGCTCAGCCCTCGCGCAGAGTAGGCAGTGTTTGTATGTGCTCTTGGCCGTTTCAGGAAAATTCCAATTTAATTCATTTTTTTTGCTTCAATTCAGGTTGTATATAACCCTTCATTGTTGTTTTTTCTCCTTAACCCTGCGCAGTTGGTCCCTTATTTAGTAGAGTCCCTGGGAGGTCTTCCCCCAGGGGGTGCTAGGGGGTAGGCCAGCAAATTTCAAGCTGCCCCACCACCCTTTCCTATTGCCTTGCTGCCGCTTTAGTCATTTTAAAAAGCTCCGTTTCGTTCCATTTCCCCCCCCCAAACTCCGTTTTTTACATCGTTTGATCGCTTGCTGATTTATTTCTATTGTCCTTCCCCTGGGATCCCTGGATTGTCCCTAGGGATCCTCCTGGTCGCTGCAGAAGGGCTCTTGCAAGCCCTTGTAGTGGTGGCCGCCATTTTGAGCGTTGCCTCGTGTCCGGGCACCATTTTGTTTCTTTATCTTCAGATCTCTGCAGCGTGCCTAGTTAAAACAGCAGGACCGGCAGGCCTGCTGAAGAATTTAAATTGTGCTGTTCAGTTGAAGGCTTCTTTCCACCTCCTTTTGTTGGCTTTCCCCGCAGCCAGCCATAGCGGCCGCAGTTCATTCCCACCACTCCCGCCCGGTTCTGCCTGGGTCGGCAGTCTGGTTTAGGCCCGGCTTTGCCCTTAAGGCTCCTGTTGTCCTCTGATCATCCTGATCAGTCCTTCAAAACAACAACAACAACAACAACAACAACAACAACAACAACAACAATAATAATAATAGAGAGAGAGAGAGAGATCTGGAAAAGTCATTAAATCAGAGGACTTAAGAGACTCCAGTAAGCCTAAGCTTACCAAAAAAAAAGAGAGAGAGAGAGAGAGAGAGAAGGGGGATCAATCATTTATATACAGAGCAAAAAATACAGATTAATTGCAAGTGAATAATAAATGGGGGGGGGGGGTAAAAGAAATTCCCAGGGCTCCCGGCCTTCGTTGTAGGTCGACCCCTAGGCGCGCCAACTGCCTCAGTTTTGATCCTCTTCCTTAACTATCTAAAATGGCAGAAAGCAATCCTTCAAATGGTCCTTCCTTAAAGGCCAAAGCAAAGACCCACCACCTGCGCAGTCAGGCTAGGAGCCCACCAAAGCCTCACAAAGGGAACCTTAAGACGACACAAGGCGCTAGAAAAGGAAATAGACAAACGCACTAGACAGATAGGCTCAGTGCCTCCAGCATCAGTCACTCCTTCTACCTCCGCTCTTCTCCCCCCCCGCAGCCTTTTCCTCCCTATCAAGTCACAGCTCGCCCTCTCAAGGGCATCAGGCCCCGGGAACACCAGCCAGGCGAACTCCAGAGGCTACTTTCACGCCCACAGCCACCGGCTTACGCCAGGAGGAACCTCTCATTCAGGCAGTTCCAGAGCAGCTCAGAGCCTGGATGGAGATGGCTATCCGACAGGGAATTGCAGAAGGAATGCAGCAGATGGCCAGACCGGGGTTGCCTCCGCAGGCCACCGAATCTGTAACATCATTCCCTCTCATGCCCCTCCAGGGGGAGGTTTCCCCTTCAGTCAAGGAAGATGAGGAGGGGTCGGAAGGGGACCTAGGTTTATGCAGGGAGGAGGAACAATTTGACCTGGGGTCCTTACAATACAACGAACCTCTTCCGGACTCAGATCCATCAGAGGTGGAAATGTCCGAGGACGAAGGTCTCACCCCAGACCAACCCGCTTTTGTACGGCTCTTTAAGCCCCAGCTATTCAAATCCCTCCTCTACAAAGCCAGGAACATCTCGGGCCTAACGGCCCAGAGCCCCTCTGATCCCATTCCCTTGGTTCCGGAAGGACCTGAGGACTCCATGTTTAGGCAACCGGTAGTGGAGGCCGAGGTCATCCCAACCCCCCCTATTCCTGGACCTGGTGTCCAAGCAGCTGGCCTCCTCAGTTACCCCCCCGGCCCCTTCGGCCCATGATAAAAGGTTTTTCAACCTTGACCCGGAGCTCTCCAACCTGCTGAGCACCCCGGAGGTTGATGAGCCCATCGTAGGCCTGACCTCTTCCTCCGCCCTCAGCGACCCCTGAGAGACCCTCAGGCCAGAGGACAAGGGGTCGGAGTTGGCATTGTGGCGAGCTCACCAGTCGGACGCATGGGTGATCAGGGCGGCTACAGCTGCTTCCTTTTTCATCAGATCGTCCATTCGCTGGCTTCGCCAGCTAAAGCAACATGTCCCGACCTCTAATATCTGCGCCCATCAGCACATCGCCAAGATTACGGCTGCAGCTGGGTACTCAGCAGACGCCACTTATCACTCAGTAAAATTCTCCTCCCGCGCCATTTCCTCCCATGTCTCGGCCCGCCGCCTGCTCTGGCTAAGAAACTGGCAGGTGGATCTTAAGAATAAGGTGAAACTAGCTTCCGCCCTCCTAGTGGGAGATAAGCTGTTCGGATCTTCCCTGGATCCTCTCCTAGTCGAGGGAAGGAATAAAAAGAAATTCCTCCCTTCCCTCACCCGTAAGTCAGAACCCAGATCTCTGCAGCCCTTTCGGAGGGCTCCCTTTCGTCCCTATCCCCAACCCCCCTTCCCTCCCAGGTACCAAAGACCCCCCTCCTTTGGTTCGGGTCAGCCCCAGGACAGGTCTGACCCCCTCAAAAGACACAGGAGAGGCGGAAACTTCAAAAGGCCCTTTCGTGGTTCCGGCAGCAGGCCCTTCTGGCGCTCCAGATAGGCCACCGGACCTCATCCCATTGGCGGGCGACTTAAAGCCTTCGCCAGTCGGTGGGACTCATCCACTTCGGACGCTTGGGTCAGGGATACCGTCAGGTTTGGCCTCGCCCTCGAGTTCCTCTCCCCCCCCCGATTTCTACATCTCATCTCCCCTCTCCAAGAACCACACCAAACGCAACCTCATGGATTCGGCAATTCAGCACCTACTGGACATTCAGGCCATCCAGCCAGTTCCTCCATCCCAGAGGAGACAGGGCTTCCATTCACTCTTATTCGTGGTGTCCAAACACTCGGGGGGATGGAGGGCTATTTTGGACCTAAAGCAGTTAAACTGCTACCTGGTATACCGCAGATTCAAAATGAACACGCTGCAATCCATCCTCTTGGGAGTTTGGCAGGGAGACTGGTTGTCATCCATCGACCTCTCCAAGGCATATTTGCACATCCCAATTCGGCCCTCCCATTCCAAGTTTCTGCGTTTCAGTTATAATAACCTGCACTTCCAATATGTGGCCCTCCCATTCGGGTTAGCCTCGGCCCCAGGACCTTTACCAAGGTCCTGGCTGCTCTGGCTGCCCACCTCAGATCCATCCTGGTGCGGCTCCACTGTTACCTGGATGATATTCTCATCCTCTCCCCTTCCAGGGAACAGGCCATCAGGGATACCCTTACTACCCTCACCTCCTTCCAGAAACACGGGTTCCTCATAAATTGGAAGAAAAGCCAACTGGCCCCTTCCACTAGGCTACCCCACTTAGGGACCATAATTGACACAGTCAAAGGGAGGGTGTTCATCTCCCCGGAAAGAATACTCAGCATCCAACAATCAGTCAGGTTCATCAGACGACTTAGGAAGGTCTCTCTCCTCGAATTAACCAAGTTGTTAGGTAAGATGATCTCTTGTATCTCCATTATTCCCTGGGCCCGTTTCCACTCCAGATCCCTCCAGTGGTTCCTGCTTCCTTACCAAAGGGCCGGGTCAAGCAACTCGAGGCACAAGGTCAAGGTCTCGCCAAGGGTTCTCACCTCCCTCCTCTGGTGGAGCAAGGCGTCGATCAACAAAGGCTGCCTCCTCAAGGAGCCACCAAGACTCACCATCACCACAGATGCCAGTCTGTCCGGATGGGGCACCCACCTTCTTTCCCTGACAGCTCAGGGCAGATGGTCAGCGACAGAAAGGCTGTGCAATATAAACTGGTTAGAGCTTCGCGTCATCCACCTGGCCCTCCGCAGCTTCCTTCCTCAGCTTCAGGGTCGCCACGTCCTCATTCTCACCGACAACATAACAGCAAAGGCTCATGTCAACAGGCAGGGGAGCACTCAGTCCTCAAGCCTAATGAGGGAGAACGAGCGCCTATGTCGGTGGGCAGAGTCTCACCTCCTCTCACTCAGAGCAGACCACATTTCAGGTACCGACAACACCCGGGCAATTTGGTTGAGCAGGGCTACCATAGACCAGGCGGAGTGGCGCCTCCACCCAGCCCTGTTCAGGGAGGCGACAGCAATATTCGGCCTGCCAGTGGTAGACCTGTTTGCCTCCCCCCTCAATACCCAGCTTCCGCGGTTCATCTCCAGATTCCCATTCCTAGGGGCGGAGAACCACAACGCCCTTCGATGTCCGTGGCCCTCGGGCTTTCTTTATGCCTTCCCTCCTCTGGCACTAGTGCCCAGAGTACTACAAAAGGTCATCCACGAGAGGGCGGAATTGCTTCTGGTAGCTCCTTATTGGCCCCGTCGCTCCTGGTTTGTGGACCTCCGCAGCCCACCCTGGAGGATCCCAGCACACAGGATCTCTTTGTCTCAAGGCTCCCTTCTTCATCCAGACCCCCAATGGCTACAGCTAGCCGTCTGGAGGTTGAGCGGGAACGTCTGAAGAGGGAGAATTTCTCCACTGAAATCATTAATACCATCTTAGCAGCCAGGCGTCCCTCTACCAGAAGGATTTACGACGCCACTTGGAACACTTTCTGCAAATGGTGTACCAATCTCCGCATTGACCCAACGAATCCATCTGTGGCCCAAATCCTCGACTTTCTCCAGGAGGGTCTCGGTAAGGGATTGTCCCCCAACCCATTAAGGCGTCAGGTAGCAGCCCTATCCACTGTAATTTCCTGCGAGGGTGTTAGTTCCCTCTCTCACCATCCCCGCATCCGGGCATTTCTGAAAGGGGCCTCAAACTTACGACCTCCATCCCTTCACAGATACCCAACATGGGATCTCAACAGAGTCCTGACTTCCCTCACTAAACCACCCTTTGAACCCCTAAGAGAATTCCTATCCTACAAAGTAGTGTTCCTGGTGGCAATTACTTCAGTCCGGAGGATTTCTGAGATCGCTGCTCTGTCAGTCAGGAAAGACCTGTGCATCTTCCATTCTGACTGGGTGGTCCTCCGACTTGACCCTTCATTCCTACCTAAAATTAACTCGGTTTTCCACAGGGCTCAGGAGCTTATCTTCCCCAATTTTTGCCCCAGGCCAACTCATGAAAGAGAGAGGCTATGGCACACCTTAGACGTCAGACGGGCCTTGCGGATATATATTAAACGTACTCAGACCTTCCGTAAATCCGAGGCCCCATTTATTTCCTTTCAACCAAAGTCACAGGGGCTCAAGGTAACCTCATCTACAATAGGCCGTTGGATAAGGGCGGCCATTTCTAGGGCATACCAGGCCCAGGCCCTCCAAGTGCCCAGGGGTATCACGGCTCACTCCACCACGGCTCACTCCACGGCTCACTCCCAGGCGACATCAGCTGCCTGGGCTACCCAGGCCCCTATACTTGACATTTGCTGGGCAGCAACGTTGGCCTCCCCGTCGCCTTTCATTCGGCACTACAGAATCGATAGGTATGCCGCTGCGGAGGCTTCCTTCGGTAGAAGGGTCCTTCAGAGGGTGCTCAGGGATCCCGAGGAGTCAACAGACCAGACGGTGTCCCTCCCGTAGGACAGGCCCCAGCTTTGGTACGTCCCACTCTCTGGATGATCCGAACAGCTCTAAGGAGAATGGGTGTTGGTTCTTACCTGACACGCCATTTCTCTTGAGCTGAGAGGATCATCCAGCACCTCCCTTTTCCTTTCACCGTCTGGCAGGGTCTTGTTTCGGCCAATGCACTTTAAGTCTAGTAAGAGGAGAGCACGAATGCCTGTTTTTCCTCTCGTCTTTGCATAAACTGGGGAATGCGATGGCAAGCCACGTGATGGAAGGTGGAACGTTCCTCAGAAATTAAGCTCAGCCTACAACAGCAGAGACTGAAGCTCCACCCATTCTCTGGACGATTCTCTCAGCTCAAGAGAAATGGCGTGTCAGGTAAGAACCAACGCCCAATCTGTTTCATCTATTGCTGCTTTTAGGAGGGAGGGGTATGTTGCTTTCTCTACTTTTAGTTATTCTTAATGTACCATTTTCATCTACTTCCCAAAAATATAATAGAGGCTTTTAATGATAAATTGTCACAAAACAAGAGCAATACTTGAATGCTTTTTGTTGCCATAGAAGCACTTCTGGCAGATCACAGAAGGACCCTTTTGCTAATAGTAAAGTATGAGAAGAAAATAGACACACTCTTCATCAAGTGATTGTTGTTGATGAAAAAGCAGAGACCTTATGTTCTTGGTCCAGAATAGTCCTTACTGAATGTACATGAGTTTCATTTTGGGAAGGGGCAGGGAGCAACAGAAGAATTAATGTCTTAATCTTCAAATCTCAACAAATAAATGCTCTGTCCTACATATTGGCAAAAAAATTCAGAAAATAAAATACAGGCTGAATAATCAAGACCTTGTTGATGATCCAAATTCTGTCAAGGATGTTGGAGTACTCATCTCTATTACCTAAGTGCTAGAGCCCACTGTAACTACATAGCCAAAAAGGCGTTAAGAGTTGTTAACCTAATCTTACGTAGCTTTTTCTCTGGTAATATTATACTAATAACTGGAGCATACAAAACATTTGCTAGACCAGTACTCAAATACAGCTCATCAGTCTGGAACCCACATTATGTATCTGATATTAACACTGTTGAGAAAGTCCAGAAATATTTCACAAGAAGAGTTCTCCACTCCTCTACTCATTGCAGAAAAAACTTACGCCATCAGACTCGAAATTCTAGACCTAGAAATCCTAGAACTACGTCGCCTTCGGTCTGATCTAAGTATAGTGTATAAAATCATACGTTGCAATGTCCTACCTGTCAATGAATACTTCAGCTTCAACTATAACAACACAAGAGCAAACAATAGATACAAACTCAAGGTTAATCGCACCAAACTTGACTGCAGGAAATACGACTTCAGCAACAGAGTGGTCAATGTCTGGAATACTCTACCTGACTTTGTGGTTTCTTCTCCAGACCCCCAAAACTTTAACCTACTATTGGCCTCACCCCTTTCCTAAGAGGTCTGTAGAGGGCGTGCATAAACACACCAACGTGCCTTCCATCCCTGTCTTTTTAATTTTTTTTAATTTTTCTTATATGTATCCATGTGTTCATAACTGTGTTTTTACTTATACCTATTATCTTGTAAGCAATTGACAAAAATAAATAAAAAAATATGACAATTCTCATCCTGTGCTTGAATAAAAGAGGAACATAAAATCAAGACTATTTGGAGATAGCTTAGAAGTGCCAATGCTATGTTTAACTCCAAATCTTTTCTGTCTTTCTGAGCTCAGAAAAATCATCTTGCAGTTTTCAAGAATGTTTCATTTTAAAGAGAGATAAGTAATATTTCTTTGCCATCTCTAGGGAAAATGTTTGCACCAAAAAATGCTAGTAATCTGTATTTGTGGATATGGGCAAACATCAGACACATCAAATCACAGACAACTCAAGTGGAATTACTGAGTTAAAATAGTAAAAGAGTGCACAATCCATCGAAGCGTAGATGTGAGACTAAACCAACCTTTACGTTGTCATGTACATATCCAAAGCAAAGTGTAGTCTTGGGTTAATGGCAAGCTTGCATTGTACACTCAAAAGGCCTCATGATCACTGATGGTATTACACTAATTTCCAGTTGCAATTGCAGCTGGGAATGCAATTCCACTATCTGGCCAAGCAACCCCTATGATATATGAGCCATAAAATCACTGGCAGCCATAGCTTTCCACAAATTGACATACAGATGGATCTTGACAGACGAGAACACTGGGCCATATTTAATAAAATGAAATTCAATGTAAAGAAAAGTAAAGTCCTACACTTAGGCACAAAAAAACCAAAATTACACATAGACTGGGTGAAACCAGGCTCAATAGCAGTAATTGTGAGAGGGATCTTGGAGTCTTACTGGACAACCAGCTAAACATGAACCTGCAGTGTGCAGCAGCAGCCCAAAAAGCAAATGCAATCCTAAGTTGTATTAACAGAGGGATACAATCAAGATCAAGGGAAGTACTAATACCACTCTATAAAGCCTTAGTAAGACCACATCTAGAGTACTGCATCCAGTTTTGGTCACCACATTATAAAAAAGACGTTGAGACTCTAGAAAAAGTACAGAGAAGAGCAACCAGGATGATTAGGGGACTGGAGGCAAAAACATACAGTTTTACAGGTTGCAGGAACTGGGCATGGCTAGTATAGCGAAGAGAAGGACCAGGGGAGACATGATAGCAGTCTTCCAATATTTGAGGAGCTACCACAGAGAGGAAGGGGTCAAGCTATTTTCTAAAGCTCCTGTAGGACAGACAAGGAATAATGGATGGAAACTGAACAAGGAGAGATTTCACCTGGAAATAAGGAGAAACTTTCTGACAGTGAGAACAATCAACCAATGGAACAGCGTGCCCTCAGAAGTTGTGGGAGCACCATCACTTGAGACTTTCAAGAAGAGATTGGATTGCCATTTGTCAGAAATGGTGTAGGGTCTCCCGCTTGGGCTAGATGACCTACAAGGTCCCTTCCAACTCTGATTATCTGTTATCTGTTAAGGTATAGTAGTTACTAAAGCTGTCTGAGAGCCCATAAACTGAAATTTCGTTGAAGACCAGCTGTACTCTTGTTAATGTCATTGAAAAATCCTCATACTTTTCATGCCACAACAATGGCTGGGGTTCATCACAGCATTCTAACATTTTTTAAAACTTCCCAAGGTGGACATAATGATATTTAGCAAAACAACAGAATAAACAGAATTGGAAGGGACTTTGGAGATCTTCTAGTCCAACCCTTTGCTCAAGCAAGACAACCTATGCCGTTCCAGACAACTGGCTCTTCAGTCTCTTCTTAAAAGTCTCCAGTGATGGAGCACCCATAATTTCTGAAAGCTATCTGTTCCACTGGTTAATTGTTCTCACTCTTAGGAAATTTCTCCTTAGTTCTGCATTGCTTCTCTCCTTGATTAGTTTCCATCCATTGTTTCCTAGGGGTTTCCAGCCAAATAGTAGCCAAATCTAAATCTTCCTAGCTTTCGGTGAGTTGCCAAGATCAACCAGATGCTACCATCTAGCTCAGGGGTCTCCAACCTTGGCAACTTTAAGCCTGGTGGACTTCAGCTCCCAGAATTCCCCAGCCAGCAAAGCTGGCTGGGGAATTCTGGGAGTTGAAGTCCACCAAGCTTAAAGTTACCAAGGTTGGAGACCCCTGATTTAGCTGATCCTGAGGTTCTCCTTCGAGCCATTCGGATCATCCAGAGTGTGGGAGGTGCTTCAGTCTGCATCGTTGAAGGCTGAGCTTAATTACTAAGGAACGCTCCGCCCTGTATCACATGGCTCCCTTGCGTTCCCAGTTTATGCTCAGCCTTCGTGAGTATAGGCTGTGTGTATCTTTTCTCTTTGGCCGATTCAAGCATTCACTTTTAATTTTAGGTTTGATTATTCCATTTCTTCCTCCTTAACTTCTGCGCATTTGGGGTGGATTTGCAGCAAGGGGAGCGCGTTCTTCGCCCCCAGTGGGGATAAGAGCGGACGGCTTCGTGCTCCGGTGCCAACCTCCATCCCCCCATTCAGATTCTTCCTGGTAGCGGCCTGATCAGATCGCACTATAAAAGCGCAGCTGGTGTTCCGCCCCACCGCGAACGCCGATCACCCCAGGAAGGGGTGAAATCTTGTTCGGCTGCCTCTCTCAGCCTCTAAACTTGCTGGAGAGGCTTAGCCTTTGCTCTTGAGTGGCCCGTTTATAAGATGATCGTAGGTGGCTGCCATTTTGGGCACCGCCGCGTGCTCGGGCGCCATTTTAAACTGGCCTCATTGTAGCTGCGAAGTGGCTAGCTCCATTCACAGGCCTTCCAGCCTGTGAGAGCTGTATTGGGCATTAATAAAAAGATTGGAAAAATTGTTGGTTTTCCACAGCAACGCTCAGGGCAAGGAGTTGCAGCCTATCTCTCCCAGTTGTTGCCTGGGAGTTCCAGCTGCCAGAGGCCTTCTTTCCAGCCTCAGGCATTTCATTTGGCGAATTGGAGATAGTTAATAGCAATCTCTGGGGTCATTCCCTCCTGGGAGCACTGAACCATCTCTCGAACTAGATATTTGTAAAAAAAAAAAAAAATTAATAATATATGTGTATATATATATATATATACACATATATATATATATGTCTGGCATTCAGCTTTGTTCGGGTATTTTCCCACATCATCGTAGTGGTGCTTTTAAAGTTGTAGCAACGTTTCAGCAGAATCTCATCTGCCATCATCAGGCTTCTGTATAGTGTTTGTCTGTGAGTCAGACTTTTACAGTGGTTTCAGATTTAAATTTGGGGCAGCCTATTGCTGTACCAGAATGGTTTTTTCTTCATCCTGATTGGTTGAGAGTCTTGGTCTGTGTTTATTGGTCTTGGAGTTTGCTGTGTTCTGCTTCTAATATCTTCTGTTTTTTTGGGGGGGGGGCTCTTTTTGTATCTTGACTGGCTGGCAACATTGTGTTACTTTATTGGAGGCCTTTAGTGCAGCTTGGCTTCGGGTAAATGGACGGCTATCATTAGTTAGGAAGCTGGGTTTGATCTGGGTGCCTGGTTGGGGTGTCTTTGAGCTGGAGGTATCAGGGGGGATCTGTTTGTGCCCAGGTGTTTGTCTGGCTTGTATATATATATATATATATGGATCTTTGGTTATTCAGGTTTTCTCCCGCGTAAGATTGGAAGTATCTAGGCAACGTTTAATGAAGTCTCATTCATCATCTTCAGGCTTGGTCTTCAGCCCTGTGCTTCTCAGAGTGATGTGAACTTGCAGCTGCTTCTTCCTTTTAACTGCTAGTGGGTGTGTGACTTGATTGGGTGGGGGCTTGGCTGTGTTCTGATTGGGTGGGGGTGTGTTCTCATTGGTTGGGTGTTTGGCTGTGTTCTGATTGGTTGGGGGGTTGGCTGTGTTCTGATTGGCTGGAGGCGTGTTCTGTTCAGGTGGGGGCTTGATTGTGCTCAGGTTAGTCTTAATTGCTGGAGGGTTTGAGCTGGTGAGCTGTGATTTTGCTGTTTGGCTTCGAGTTCGTGGTCGTGCTGCATCTTCATCTTCATGGTGGAGGTCAGTTCGCTTCATGTATGGCTCAGAGGGGTTTGAAGTGGGTAGTGATGCAGCTGCAGTGTGGCTTCTGGTCCGTGGTCGTGTTTCATCTTCTGTGTGGTTGTGAGTCTGCTTTCTACATGGAAGTGTGGTGGTGGCATCTTGTGTGGCTCTCAGGGGTGTGGGTCTGTGGAGACACTCATCTCCAGAACAAAATGCTTAGCCGACGAACAACACCTAGAGACTGAACTACACACTCTCACCGGCGTGCTGACAGCCAATGGATTCCAAAGAAAGAAGATCACCCACCTAATCCAAAAAGAAACCCCAGCCAAAATCCAAGACAAAGAACAAGAGAATGGCAAATCCCTCCTCCCATATATAAAAGGCACTACGGACAAAATTAGCAAGATCCTCCAAAAACACAACATTAAGACAGCATTCTGCACAAACAGAAAGATATCCACCATCCTAAGAAACCCTAAGGACAGAATCAAGTTAGAAAATCAAGGAGTATACGAAATCCCTTGCACTGCCTGCCCCACCACATACATTGGACAGACTAACAAAAGAATAGGTGCACGCATTGAAGAACATAAGAACTCAATCAAAAAGGAAGAACCGACCTCTTCCCTGGTCCAACACCTCAAAGCCACAGGACATGAGATTGACTTTAAAAATACCAAAACTATCGCCAAAACCGAACACTTCAGCAGCAGAATCATCAGAGAAGCCATAGAGATAGAAAAACGCCCACACAGCATGAATAAACGAGATGATACCTCCCGCCTACCAGCCATTTGGAAACCCGCCCTCATGAACAGACGCATACCTAACATGAAGAATGACACCAGACCCACACCCCTGAGAGCCACACAAGATGCCACCACCACACTTCCATGTAGAAAGCAGATTCACACCCACACAGAAGATGAAACACGACCACGGACCAGAAGCCGCACTGCAGCTGCATCACTACCCACTTCAAACCCCTCTGAGCCATACATGAAGTGAACTGACCTCCACCATGAAGATGCAGCACGACCACGAACTCGAAGCCAAACAGCAAAATCACAGCTCACCAGCTCAAACCCTCCAGCAACTAAGACTAACCTGAGCACAATCAAGCCCCCACCTGAGCAGAACACGCCTCCAACAATCAGAACACAGCCAAACCCCCAACCAATCAGAACACAGCCAAACCCCCAACCAATCAGAACACACCTCCACCCAATCAGAACACAGCCAAGCCCCCAGCCAATCAAGTCACACCCCCACTAGCAGTTAAAAGGAAGAAGCAGCTGCAAGCTCACATCACTCTGAGAAGCACAGAGCTGAAGACCAAGCCTGAAGATGATGAATGAGACTTCATTGAAACGTTGCCTAGATACTTCCAATCTTACGCGGGAGAAAACCCGAATAACCAAAGATCCACATACAAATACCCGCGAGAACCTCAGAAAACAAATATTGCACCTCTACGGGGAGGAAACCCACCATCTGACCAGGACTTATGAAAAACTTGAAGTCCAAAGAGCTTCCATTTTATGTGACCTCGCATTCCCATGCAACTGCCGAGATCAAAATTTAATTCCCACAAGCTTCCAATTGAAATTCCACACCAACACAGCAGCCACCAAACGCATCCTAAAAAGAACAGAATTGGCCCTAATTAGAAATGAACTTCACACAAAAAGATTTCTCCTAGACCAAATCATCAAAGATCTCCTCACACTTCACCTCAGACTCAGCAACAAGATTCACCCCTTACTTTGGCACAAATCCAAACAGCTCGCTGTCTGGAGATCCGAAACACAGACCACCCTCAAGACAGACACACACACCAACAAACTCAGAAAACTACAACAACGCCAGAAACCAACTCCTCCCCCCTCACAGCCACACATGAAACAAACAGTGCACAACATCTCAGACAAGATCCTCACCGAAGCCGAAACCAAGGTCCTTTCTAAAGGATTCAACTTTGCTGTCGCTCCCAAACACATCCCCACAGAAACCATCATATGTGGAGTTGAAACCAGCCTGACCAAAACCCACCCTGATGATGCTAATAGAATCAGACTCAAAATCACCAACATCCTCTGCACTAGCAAACCACCCAAAAGCAACTGATCCAAAGAAGAACAAACTGCACTATTTAATCTGAAAGAAGACACCAGCATAATAATCCTACCAGCAGACAAGGGCAACGCGACAGTGGTTATGAACACATCTGACTACCAATCCAAGTTAACCAACCTACTCCAAGACCCCACATACAAACCCCTAAAAACAGACCCCACCACCTACCTAGAAAAAACCACCAGATCCAAAATAAAAGCCTCCCCCATCAGTGAATAAATCCAGCAAAGAATCATACCCAGAGAGAAATCATCCAGATGCCCTAAACTTTATGGTCTCCCCAAGATGCACAAAGAAGGAACCCCACTCAGACCAATAGTCAGCTCCATAGGCTCACCTCTACAAAACCTAGCCAAATTTCTCGCCAAACAACTACAGCCCTATGCAGAATCCATCAACTCAAACGTAAGAAACTCATTCCAGTTCATCGAGATCATAAAGAAACAAAGCTTACAATCCAGTGACCTACTAGTGAGCTTCGATGTCATATCCCTCTTCACCCAAGTGCCAATAAAAGAAGCCTTGTCAGCCATCCAAAACAAATACAACCCCCCCAAGCACATCCTAGATCTGACCAACCACTGCCTATCCAATACATACTTCACCTACAACGGACAAAAATACAAACAAATAGAAGGAGCACCCATGGGATCACCCCTCTCATCTGTCATCGCTAACCTCTACATGGAACACTTTGAAACACAAGCTCTAGAAAAATATGATCACAAACCCAAACTCTGGCTCAGATACGTAGATGACACCTTCATAATCTGGCCACATGGGAAAGAAAAACTGAACAACTTCCTCACACACCTCAACAGCCAACACCCCAAAATACAATTCACCATGGAAACAGAAGCTAACAACCAACTTGCCTTCCTAGATGTCTTGGTATACAAAAAATCCAATGGCTCCTTAGCACACACCATCTACCAGAAGAAAACACATACAAACCGCTATCTACACGCACTCTCACACCACCACCCAGCACAGATCAATTCCGTAGCCGAGACACTCATCTCCAGAACAAAATGCTTAGCCGATGAACAACACCTAGAGACCGAACTACACACTCTCACCGGCGTCCTGACAGCCAATGGATTCCAGAGAAAGAAGATCACCCACCTAATCCAAAAAGAAACCCCAGCCAAAACCCAAGACAAAGAACAAGAGAATGGCAAAGCCCTCCTCCCATATATAAAAGGCACTACGGACAAAATCAGCAAGATCCTCCAAAAACACAACATTAAGACAGCATTCTGCACAAACAGAAAGATATCCACCATCCTAAGAAACCCTAAGGACAGAATCAAGTTAGAAAATCAAGGAGTATACAAAATCCCTTGCACTGCCTGCCCCACCACATACATTGGACAGACTAACAGAAGAATAAGTGCACGCATTGAAGAACATAAGAACTCAATCAAAAAGGAAGAACCGACCTCTTCCCTGGTCCAACACCTCAAAGCCACAGGACATGAGGTTGACTTTAAAAATACCAAAACGATCGCCAAAACCGAACACTTCAGCAGCAGAATCATCAGAGAAGCCATAGAGATAGAAAAACGCCCACACAGCATGAATAAACGAGATGATACCTCCCGCCTACCAGCCATTTGGAAACCCGTCCTCATGAACAGACGCGTACCTAACATGAAGAATGACACCAGACCCACACCCCTGAGAGCCACACAAGATGCCACCACCACACTTCCATGTAGAAAGCAGACTCACACCCACACAGAAGATGAAACAAGACCACGGACTAGAAGCCGCACTGCAGCTGCATCACTACCCACTTCAAACCCCTCTGAGCCATACATGAAGCGAACTGACCTCCACCATGAAGATGCAGCACGACCACGAACTCGAAGCCAAACAGCAAGATCACAGCTCACCAGCTCAAACCCTCCAGCAACTAAGACTAACCTGAGCACAATCAAGCCCCCACCTGAGCAGAACACGCCTCCAGCCAATCAGAACACAGCCAACCCCCCAACCAATCAGAACACAGCCAAGCCCCCAGCCAATCAAGTCACACCCCCACTAGCAGTTAAAAGGAAGAAGCAGCTGCAAGCTCACATCACTCTGAGAAGCACAGAGCTGAAGACCAAGCCTGAAGATGATGAATGAGACTTCATCGAAACGTTGCCTAGATACTTCCAATCTTACGCGGGAGAAAACCCGAATAACCAAAGATCCACATACAAATACCCGCGAGAACCTCAGAAAACAAATACATACCGTATATACTCGAGTATAAGCCGAGTTTTTCAGCCCAGTTTTTGTGCTGAAAAAACCGCCCTTGGCTTATACTCGAGTCAGCCGCTATGGCACCATGCCTGGCCTGCGCTGGCGTGGTTGCAACCGATCGCGCCTCCAGGGCAGCATCGCCGCCGCGGCTGTCTACCCGCTGAGGGACACACAGGCGACCCCAAGCGGCCTCTTCTTCCCCATTAACGGGCCCCCGGGGCCCCCGCGAGCTCCTGTGTTGCGCGCTTCCAGCTTCGCAAAGAAACCGCCAGGCTCAAGCAGCCTCCCCCACCCCCTAGCCTAGCAGCGAAGAGCTGCTCCGGGGGCAGCGAGACAAAGTGCCTGGCTGCGCCGTGGCGGGAGCCCCCAGAGCAGCTCTTCGCTGCTAGGGGAGGGGGTGGGGGAGGCTGCCTGAGCCTGGCGACCCCAAGCGGCCTCTTCTTCCCCATTAATGGGCGCCTGGGGCCCCCGCGAGCTCCTGTGTTGCGCGCTTCTAGCTTCACAAAGAAACTGCCAGGTTCAGGCAGCCTCCCCCACCCCCTAGCCTAGCAGCGAAGAGCTGCTCCGGGGGCAGCGAGACAAAGTGCCTGGCTGTGCCGTGGCGGGAGCCTCCAGAGCAGCTCTTCGCTGCTGGGGGGGCGTGGGGGAGGCTGCCTGAGCCTGGCGACCACAAGCGGCCTCTCCTTCCCCATTAACGGGCTCCCGGGGCCCCTGCGAGCTCCTGCATTGCGCGCTTCCAGCTTCACCAACAAACGGAGCTGCAAATCTGGTAATCGCTTGCGGAGCCTCGGCACGAACCCCCTTTCCCTGCACTCCCCCCCGCACTCCTCTGGAGGCAGCAGGCGGAGAAAGCCCCACTTCCCCCTGGCTTTGATGGCACGCGTGAGTTGGCTTCCCACTCTTTTTTTTAAAACTCTCCTCTTACTCCTCCTCCTCTCCTCTCCTCTCCCCTTGTTGTCTGGTCTTCCCTAAGGAAACTCGAGGGCTCACACTTCCAGGTGTTTCTCCCTGTCTTTCTCCCTGTCAATGATCTTTTCTTCCCTTCCCTTCTCTCAGCCCCATCCTCCTTCACCTTTGTCACCACAATCCTGAACAGATGAAGTTTGTACTTCTCAAAGGTTGGATGTTCCTTTTGAGGAGGGAACCTAGTGTGACATCTGTATGTTGACCTACTACTGAGCCATGGCATGTGTGCAGATGCAATGGAGGCATGAGGGAGAGCTGTGAAAGAGATGGTGGCTCTCCAAAACAGGATGTACATGCAGCACATACGCATGCTTTTTTCTTGCAAGGGAGAGAGTGACTCTGTTTGGACATACAGATGATGAGGAGGAATCCAATCTTGAAGGATTTTAACTCTTGTGTTTTAGCTTGGTTGCTGATTGAGCTAAGGTTTTTGTACTTTTAAAGTTATTGTTGATACCATATTGGTTTTGTTGGCTCTCTTTTCCACTTACAGAGCTAGTTTACTGTTTTTCTTTGAAATAAATATTCAACAACATTTAACCTACTGATGCCTCAATTCATGTAATTTTATTGGTATCTATTTTTATTTTATTAAATTTATTTATTTTTATTAAATTTACCAGTAGCTGCTGCATTTCCCACCCTCAAATTATACTCGAGTCAATAAGTTTTCCCAGTTTTTTGTGGTAAAATTGGGTGCCTCAACTTATATTCGGGTCGACTTATACTCGAGTATATATGGTATATATATATAAGCTGCTGCAAGCTCACATCACTCTGAGAAGCACAGAGCTGAAGACCAAGCCTGAAGATGATGAATGAGACTTCATTGAAACATTGCCTAGATACTTCCAATCTTACGCGGGAGATACACACACACACACACACACACACACACTCACACATACATACTTACATATATATATTTTATCGATATATGACTAGAACAAATTATTAATAGTAATTGGATTATATATTCATTGTACGTATACGTATATAGATATTAATAATTATAACAATAACAATATTATAGATTGTATACATCTAAATTCCAAAAGGGGGTGCGGGCCAGCTGAAAGGACACCTGGCCTTTGTTGTAGGTCGAACCCTTGGCGAGCCAACCGCCTTAGATTGTTATTACAGTCCTTATTCCAAAAAATGGCAGATGACAATTCCGCTAAAGGCCCTTCCTTGAAGACCAGATCTAAATCCTACCACCTGCGCAGACAGGCTTAGGAAGCTTCTAAGGAAACCTCCAAGGCCTCTCAGAGAGATGCCTTAAGACGTCATAAGGCACTGGAGAAAGAATTTGACAGGTGATCTAGAGAGTCACAACAGGTGCCTCCCACCTCCCCACCCTCCATTCCTTCTACCTCCAGACACCCCCCCTCCTTCAGATTGCTCTTCCCTCCCCAGGCGCAGCTCATCCCAGGGACACCAAGTCCCCGGACCATCGACCAGACAGACGCCCGAAGCTACATTCACACCCACGGCCGCTGGTCTGCACCAGGAGGAGCCCGCCACAGTCAAGATCCCTGCACAAATGCAGGCATGGATGGAACGGGCTATCTGCCAGGGGATTGCAGAGGGACTCCAACAGATGTCCAGGTCCGGTCCCCCCTCGATGGTGCCCGAACACAAGTCGCTATCAGTCAGGTCCTCGCCTAGATCGGACCCTCCTCATGGTCAGGTACCTTTGCAGAGGGACAGCCCCCTCCCAGAAGGGGAACTGGAGGAGGCCATAGAGGACCTGGATCAGTTCAGGGAGGAGGAGGAATTTGAATGGGGGTCTACGCACCATGGGGAGCCCCTATCAGAGATAGACCCCATGGAGGGGGATATGTCCGAGGACGAGGGTCTCACTCCCGATCAACCCACCTTTGTGGGCCTGTTCAAGCCACACATGTTTAAATCGCTCCTATTTAAGGCTAGGAACATATCTGGCCTGTCTGTTCAGTCCCCCTCGGCTCTTCCTTCCCCAGCAGAGGGACAAGAGGACGCCATTTTTAGACAGCCCGTGCTGGAAGCGGAGGTTATTCCGGCTCCACCCATATTTCACGACCTGGTTTCAAACCAGTGGAATTCTACCAGGGCCCTGCCTGCCCCATCCAGCCAGGACAAGAGGTTCTTTAACCTCGATTCAAGGTTCTGCAACCTGCTTAACACCCTCGAGGTAAACGAGCCCATCATTGGCTTAGCATCCTCCTCCTCCCCCAGTGATCCCCTGGAGGCTCTGAAACCCGAGGATAAGAGGTCCGAACTAGCCTTACGAAGGGCTCACCAAGCTGACACCTGGGCCATTAGATCGGCCACGGCCGCCTCCTTCTTCACCAGGTCCTCAATCCGGTGGCTCCGCCAACTGAAACAGCATGTCCCCCCCTCTAACACAAGGGCACATCAGGACATCGCCAAACTGACAGCCGCAGCAGAGTTCTCGGCTGACGTCACCTACCACGCGGTTAAGTTCTCCGCCCGGGCAATAACCTCTTATGTTACAGCCCACCGCCTGCTTTGGCTCAAACATTGGCAGGCGGATGTAAAAAACAAGGTTAAGTTGGCCACTGACCCCATCAAGGGGGACAAACTCTTTGGCAATGCCTTGGAACCATTACCAGCTGAAACCCGGAGCAAGAAAAAAAAAATTCCTCCTCTTTTTCAGAGGCCAGAGTCAAGAGCCCCTCAGCCATTTCGGAGAGGTCCCTCCCAACCTTTCTACCAGTCACCTTTCCCGCCCAGGTTTCCAAGGTCCCCTCCTTCCGGCCATTCCAGCCCCAGGATCGAGCTGACCCAGGCGACAGGTACAGGAGGGGCGGCAGCTACAAGTGCCCCTTCAGGGGTCCAGGAGGGAAGCCCTTCCGGCATACCAGATAGGTCCCGTCCCTCCCTTCCCATCGGGGGATGCCTCAAGCATTTCGCCGACCAATGGGACTCCTCCAATGTCTGGGTCTGGGACACCATCAGATTCGGTCTCGCTCTTGAATTCCAACGCGCCCCCCCTGACTTTTTTATGGCATCCCCCCCCTTGAGGGACCCCACCAAACGCAACTTAATGGATTCAGCTATCCATCATCTCCTTAACATACAGGCTATACAACCCGTCCTACCATCCCAGCGGGGGCAAGGTTTTTACTCCCACCTCTTTGTGTTCCCCAAATCCTCAGGTGGATGGAGGGCTATTCTAGACCTGAAATGCCTTAACCGTTACCTGATCCACCGCAGGTTTAAGATGCACACCCTACAGTCCATTCTACTGGGCATCAGGCAGGGGGACTGGCTATCCTCTATAGACCTTTCAGAGGCGTTTCTCCACATCCCAATCCAGCCCTCCCATTCTAAATTCCTCAGGTTCTGTTACAACCACCGCCACTTCCAATATGTGGCCCTTCCCTTTGGGTTGGCCTCTGCCCCGAGAACCTTCACCAAGGTCCTCGCGGCTCTGGCGGCCCATCTCAGGAACCTCCCGGTTCGGCTCCATTGTTACCTGGATGACATCCTCATCCTGTCTCACTCCAGACTCCAAGCAGAGAAGGATATCAGAGCTACTCTCTGCCCTCCAAGACCATGGGTTTCTAGTAAACTGGCAAAAGAGCCAATTGTTACCATCTACCCGGATCTCCCACTTGGGATCCATCATTGACTCAGTTCAAGGAAAGGTTTTCCTTTCCTCGGAAAGATTCCTTAGCATCCAGGAAACCGTCAAACATATCAGACGATCAAGAAAGGTAACACTTTTAGAATTGTCAAAATTACTAGGTAAAATGGTCTCATGTATTTCCATTGTTCCCTGGGCCCGTTTACATACCAGATCCCTACAGTGCTTCCTGCTCCCGTTCCAAAGGACCAGCAGAAGCAATTCAAAGGCCACGGTCAAGGTGCCTTCAAGGGTCCTCACATCTCTTCTCTGGTGGACCAGTCCTGCCATCAACAAGCGACATTGCTTCAAGGAGCCCCAACGCCTCACCCTCACCATAGACGCCAGCCTGTCCGGATGGGGCACTCACATCCACTCGCTCTCGACACAGGGCAGATGGTCGCAGGCAGAACGGGCATGCAGTATAAACTGGTTGGAACTCCGCGCCATCCACCTGGCCCAGCGCAACTTCCTCCCTCAGGTATGTGGGCGGCATGTCCTTATACTCATGGACAATGTCACCGCCAAGGCCCACGTCAACTGACAAGGAGGCACCCCGTCCATACGCTTGATGAAAGAGGCCGAACACCCAAGCGGACTGGCTGAGCAGGACCACGGTGGACCAGTTCGAGTGGTGCATCCGTCTGTCTCTGTTCAGGAAGGCAACCATGATGTTCGGTCTCCCAGCAGTAGACCTCTTTGCATCCCCACTCAACACACAACTTCCCAGGTTTTTCTCGAGGTACCCCTCCCACGGGGCTGAGAATTACAATGCCCTCCGTTGCCCTTGGCCCACAGGGCTTCTATATGCATTCCCTCCATTAGCCCTAGTCCCCAGAGTCATCCAGAAGCTCATCTCCGAGAAAGCAGAACTGATTCTAGTGGCCCCCTACTGGCCCAGACTCCCATGGTTTGCAGACCTCCGCAACTTATCGGTGGCCCCTCCCTGGAAAATCCCCCCGAACAGGATATCCCTTTCTCAGGGGCCCCTACAACATCCGGATCCTCAGTGGCTCCAGTTAGCCGTTTGGAGGTTGAGCAGGAGCGTCTAAGAAAGGAGCAGTTTTCTGACCAGGTTATTGATACCATTTTGGCCCCAGGTGGCCCTCAACTACTCGAATATACAACGCCACTTGGAATAGTTTCTGCAAGTGGTGCCATAGTTTCCAGGTCAACCCGCTTTCACCCTCCATCGCTCAAGTTTTGGAATTCCTCCAAGAAGGTCTGAGGAAAGGACTTTCCCCGAACACCCTGAGGCGTCAGGTCGCAGCCCTCTCAACCGTCATTGCATGTGACAATCTGGGTTCCCTTTCCCTCCACCCTCGCATTAGGGCATTCCTCAGAGGAGCCTCTAACTTGTGTCCCCCAACCATACACCGATACCCTACCTGGGACCTCAATAAGGTCCTTGTGTCCCTTACTAAATATCCCTTTGAGCCTCTCAGGGAGTCCACACTCCAGTTTCTAACATTTAAGGTTGTGTTTCTGGTGGCCATTACTTCGGCCCACCGAATATCAGAGATAACAGCCTTGTCGGTGAGGAAGGACCTTTGCATCTTCCATGCCGACCGGGTGGTTCTCCGACCGGATCCTACCTTCTTGCCCAAGGTCAACTCAGCCTTCCACAGGGCACAGGAATTCACACTCCCGAACTTCTGCCCCAATCCCTCGTGGGAAAGGGAAAAGCTTTGGCAAACCCTGGACGTGAGACAGGCCCTCCGCATTTACATTAAGCGTACCCAGCCTTTCAGGAGGTCCGAATCCCTATTCCTTTCCTTTCAGTCCAAATCATTAGGCCACAAGGTGTCTCCTTCAATCATCGGCCGCTGGATTAGAGCTACTATTGCCAAAGTTTATTTGTCTCAGGCTCTGCCGGTCCCCAGCGGAATAACAGCACACTCCTCTAGAAGTGCAGCCATCTCAGCAGCTTGGGCCACACAAGCTCCAATTGCTGATATTTGTTGGACGGCGACCTGGGCCTCCCCTTCTCCCTTCATTAGACATTATAAGATCGACATATTTGCCTCGGCGGAGGCTTCGTTTGGTAGACGAGTCCTCCAGTGAGTCCTCAAGGAACCGCAGAGACTATCGGACCAGACGTAGTCCCTCCCGTAGGACAGCCAAGCTTTGGTATGTCCCACACTCTGGATGACCCGAACGGCTCAAAGGAGAATAGGCGTTGGTCCTTACCTGACACACCATTTCTCTTGAGCCGTGAGGATCATCCTGCCCCATCCTTATTATTTCGCCATCTGGTGGGTCTTGTTTCGGCCAATGAACCTTTTAGTATAATAGGATGAAAGCACGACCTTCTCTCCACTCCCGACTTCGCATAAACTGGGGAACTCAAGGGAGCCACGTGATACAGGGCGGAGCGTTCCTCAGGAATTAAGCTCAGCCTTCAACGGCGCAGACTGAAGCACCTCCCACACTCTGGATGATCCTCACGGCTCAAGAGAAATGGTGTGTCAGGTAAGGACCAACGCCCAGTCTATGCACACATTTTACCATCAGGAGATGGTTTCCATAAACGCTCATACATTACTACCTATTACAACTCTAAGAGTGAGTTATATATCTCAGGTTCAAAGAGTACAGTACATTTCCCCCTGTATTTCCTAAATGAGCAAGAACCAATAATTTTTCATGCATTGTTATTGCAATGGCCTGCCTGTTCACACCTTCTTTGTATCAGATCTTGATCCCTTTAATCTTCACATTTGCTTTAGATTTATGAGATTCCAAGTGTGGGATCTCTGATGGGTTTTGGAGAGCCCACTGGATATGAGAAGTCCAGGAGAAGTGCTCCCAGTTCCTGCAGATCCACTGTCTACCTACCTATTGCAGACTGATTGTCCCAGATGCATGGCTGACACCATTATTCCTGAAAGCAGCAGTTGTGAATTCTTTGGTTATTAATTTCTACCTTATCAGTTTCTATAATTTCTTCATGGCATCTGAAAGGATTTTTTTATGATAGTACTGCTACCATAAGTCAAAAGTATATGATAGTTCTGGGATTCCACTGAGTTATCAACTGCTTCTTTAAAATTCTTATATGGAAGCAGAAAATACAATTCGCTTGACAGATGGTTCGGAGCTATTAACTTTTAGCAAGAAGCAAACAATAGTTTGTACTTTTGATATTTGCAAGCTTCTTGAGATTGCCAGTTCAATGTTACTTCAAAGTTTACTTTGCTTGATGGGAATAACTTAATGTTTTGTTAAGGTTATGGCTTCATTATCTTTGTTAACAATGTTTTCTTGGTTAGTGTATCTTGCTAATTGACATAGAGCTTTTTCTACATTCTCTCTCTGAATTAGACCAGGACCAAGAACTCTTTCATTCTTTTGAACATTTCTGATTTTATAGATTCTTTTTTTTAATCCTTCCATTCTCTTTACTCCATGACTTCACTTAGCTACACTAGTGGTTCTTTTAGAATAAACCTTCTTAACTCCCTTTCAGCAACTTGCAAGCAATGCTACATCTCTGTTGTTTAAAATATGTTTTCTCTTGCCAACTACCTCCTGCCCAGGACAATTGCTTCTCCAGTAGACACATGCATGTTATATGGGAAATACATAATAAAAGGCTGTAACAATACAATTCAGAATAAAATCAACTATTAGAGACTGAATTACAATTTTCAGAATGCCAAAAAACTGGACAAAGACTATTAAAGTCATTACTGAGATAGTAGATTGATGGTGCAAAGCAGAAAAGTCATCCTTCCTTCCTTCCTTCCTTCCTTCCTTCCTTCCTTCCTTCCTTCCTTCCTTCCTTCCTTCCTTCCTCCCTCCCTCCCTCCCTCCCTCCCTCCCTCCCTCCCTCCCTCCCTCTGTCCCTCCCTCCCTCTGTCCCTCCCTCCCTAAATTGATGGCTTTCTTTTGTCTTCAAGCACACTAAACCTTTTTCCCAGGATACACAGAATTATCTATCATCCATCTATTTATCTATCTATTTATCATCTACTACATACTGTGTTTCCCCGAAAATAGGACTTGGTCTTATATTTTGGGGGTGGGCTCCAAAATAAGCACTAGGGCTTATTTTCGGGGAAACATGATTTCAGGGTGATCAGCCAGGCTGGGTTCCCCACTCCCTGGCACACACACAAGAGGCAGCCCATGCAGTGCAGGTGAGTTGATTCCCTGTCCAAGCAATAGATGGAGGAAGGTGTGAGGTGGAAGGCAGATGATCCTGACGCACTGCCCAGGCCACATGCAAGCTGAGAGACATGAAGAGGAGCTTTTTCGCCATACCTCTGCCTCAGTCTGATGCTTAGGTAATCAACTCACCTGTGCTGTGTGGGCTGCAGCCGTTTCCGGACACCGTCAGCCCATGCATGCTCATCCCCTCCTCTGCTGACCATACCCAACCCTTCACTTGGGCTTATATTTGGGGGGGGGTAGGTCTTATATTAGGTGCATGCTTAAAAACCAGGGTAGGGCTGATTTTCGGGGAAATGGTATCTACCTACCAGCTACCTGCCTTCCTATTGACTCCTATTTCAGCCAAGGGACTCTGGGAGGCTTACAATTCTAAATTATAACATGTTTTGCCCAGACCATGTTTAGGATGGTCCCCGATTGGTACATTCCCCTAATACTTTACCTCCCAGCCATGCATGCCCGGAAGTTCTCAACTGTTTTTGCCATTCTATTAGTTGGTCTTACAGGCCATGTACCTTCAATAAAAAGCCCTCTCAGAGACCCCACCCCTTGAAATAGCCAGCATACACCTATAGTAAAGCAATTATAATATTTTTATTTTTGATTAGTTATATGCATTTTTTTAAATGCCACTTTCATAGCAACTAGTTTTACAACAAAAATACCTTTCTTAAATTTTTCCAGGTTTAATGCCTTAATTCTGAAGCTTTTGTTATGGTAGTAGCATAGTTGGTCCTTGCCACTATCGCCAGACTCCACTCCAGATGCCCTATCTATTCAGGTTATCCTGCTCTTTCTTTTCATATACTTGTAAACAAAAAGTAATAGATCATTGCCATTTACAATGCTTAGTTTCCAAGATCATTCCTATGGCTCACAAGAAAGAATATCTATACTAGAAGCTGTTGCTGTGATTTGTAGCATTATACGTCAAAGTAAGGACAGAAAGTCATCTGTGCACTAAAGGAGGTAGCCATGGTAATAAAGATAAGGAGGAGAGAATTTGATGGAAATAAGTGCCTGCGTGTGAAGGTTGACTTCAGAATATGCATTTGTGCTCTAAGGAAGTGAATTCTTTGGTAGATTGTTCATCTCAAAAGGTAAATATTTACTTGCAAGCTGTGAACAAAGAAGATTATTCTGTAGAGCAGCTGAAAATATGACATTTGAGATGGGGATAATAAGATGGGATTGAGAAGTAGATTCATCTAGAAAAGTTTAAATGACAATCAAAGCATCCTCTGTACTTTAATTCTTGTATGTGTGATTAAAGAAACAGTCCAGCTTCTCGGCCTGACACTGTTATTCTTGTTCTGAGATATAATTGAGCCTGGCACATAAGAGAAACATTGGCAGAGTTAAAATAGCTAAAATTGAAGGTATCCCTGTGACTAGAATGAGATCTGTGCTAGAAATGTGTCTTGGATATGTTTGCTGCCTTGAGTTACTTCTAAAAATAATAAAGGTGGAATGCAGAGAAATTTTAAAAATCCCTGGTTTTTTTTTTTACTTTGGATCTTTTTCATGTACAATGGGAAACATAATATAACTAGTATTACAGTAATTATTTATAAATTTGACATCTGTCTGCGGGGAAAGGAGATTAGTTACATAAAGGAGAACCAAGACAATATTATTATCTAGCATTATGGATAGAGAAAAATAATGTGAAAAGAAAGGGAGGTTGAAATCTTCATGCTGTGTATACTCACAGCTACACATAATATGCACCTACATGAAATGCATGGGTATGGAAGTTAGAAATGGGCATTTTCAGTTTATAGATAGAGACTGGATTCTTGTGCCTAGTTAGTATAAGACCAGTTCTGTGACTGACATTGAAGCATTTGCTACATTATTTTAGGCTTGCAAATGCTTGACTTTTCTATGCCTACAGCCTCATCACAAAGCTTTGGGATATTTCTAGAGTGAGTTTGAGGTATGAGCTAAGTTTACAAATTTGGCTATGAAAGAGCAGGTGTTTCAACACCATCATCTACTAATTGATACAAAAAAACAGCGTGCTGCTTCTTGATATTTAATTTAAATTTTTTTTTACCATCTGCATCCAGGCAAACAACAGGAGGAATCTTTCCTTTGGGAACTGCTGGGTTGGGGGAGTGGTGGTTATAAGTGACAATTTGTGTGCGTGTGTGCTCATTCTCTCTCCTTTTCTCTCACACACTTACACACAGTCAGATGCATTTGAATATACCAGCTGTCTAGCGTGTTACTATGTTATACTGCTTTTTTTTTTTTTAAGGATAAAAGAATACAACTCTGGCAGCACACATTTTTTTTTCCAGTATTGCCAAGAATATATGCAAAGAATATGAAGACCATGTCTTTGAGTGCTAATTATTCTTTTGCACAAACATGTTGTTAGCCTTGAAGTATTTTATATCCAGCATAGGAGATGGCATTTTCTTTGGTGGCCTAGAGGACTTGGAGATCTGTCAGGCATGCTTTTTTCACAATCCCATCAGTTCTGTTGCCTTAATCAACAGTAGCATGAAACTTCAGGATGACTATTGCCCCAGGTCAGAGTTTTTGCAGAGATTTTGATTGACTGACTGCATTCAAAAAGCGAATCCTGTAACATATCAAAATGATGACTTTGACTAAATAGCAAAGAAGTTAGGACTTTTAATGACATTTTCTCTGCAGGAATTGTCTGTGTCCAATACATCGATAGCAGACAGAAATAATTGATACGTAATATTGCAGCTGATCTTGAAACGCTATCCAGGTTTATTTATGACATGGGTATACCTTATCCTTCAGGGTAGAATGGAGATTGGAATAGTTGGGGAGGCTTTTTCATTCAGATGATAATCATTGATGGATAAATATTTCTTTTCCCATTCCTACAGCACTTTGTGCTATGTTTAAAAGTATTAATAATGGTGATGGATAAATAAATGTTTAAGGCAAATAGCATTTTATAATATCTACTCATCCTGTACGGCTCATATGAACATGGTAGAAGATATGGGGAGCAGTGTCTGATTTACAGTTACTAGATTTGCCTTTTCAGCTGCAGTATTAATTTCATTACTCGTTTGAGGGATATAATGTGAATGCCTCCACTTTGTTTGCTGTAGCATTTGACATCTTCATTCAGGATAAAGTTGACTGATAGAAAACTCTTGAAAGTCTACGTTTATTATTGAGATATTAGAAAATCAACCACTTCAAGTAAAACAAACGAAACAACAAACATTAAACACCAGCATCCTCTTAAAGCAGGGATGTCAAACTCTATTTCATTGAGGGTCACATCAGGGTTGTGTTTGACCGGGAGGGGGGGGCAGGGTGGGTGTGGCCAGCTCAACATCACTTCTGTAGGGAGCACCTGTGGTGGCCCAAGTGTTCTGCCAGTGAAAATAGGCTCCCAAGCTTTGTTTTCGGCTGCACATGTCCCGAGCTCCCTTTTCACTGGCAGAGGGTTGCAGGAGGCTGTAGAAGCCAAAAATGGAGCTCAGGAACCCATTTTCACTGGGAGAAGCACTGTGAACCAGTTCTTTGCTGTTTCCAGTGGGCCCCGTGGGTCAGATCTTAAGTATCCTGTGGGCTGGATGTAGCGCCCAGGCCTTGAGTTTGACACCCCTGTCTAGAAAGAAAAAATGGAATGACGATTAGGGAGAGGAGTAAAAAAAGAAACATTCATTGTTATTATAAAGATCACTCGCAGAAAGGTGGCACACCTCTTGGTAAAACACAAGTAGCTAATTGGAGATCCTGTATCCCGTGGCTCCTGCCTTGCTTGGTCTTTCTGAGCTTGTAAAATGATTCTGCCTCCTGGGCTGTCAAAATCTTCTCTGTGTCTTCTTTTTCTGTCAGTGAACAGTTATGGGGATGATGAAGATCTAACAACATCCTCAGACAGTGATGAAGAGGTGATTAAACAGTTTGAGATTTCAGTTTCTCGTTCGCAGAGCTTTCGATCAGGAGTTTCTGAAAAAGGAATCCAAGCAGGTTTGGAGCACAGGCCAAAATTTAACTGCTTCTTGTCAAATCATGAAGAATACAGTACTGAGGCCTCTGAAAGTGAAGGTATTTTATAACTCTTTCAAAACCAAAACCAAACCATGAATGGAAATTGCAGAGATAAACAAAAAGTGCACCAGGTTTTGCTAAGTCAAGGGATAAATCAAGTGGTCAACAACATGGCTAGAATTTGCTCCAGGGTTGAAGGCCTATGGACATCTTCTCATACTAGCACCGCTTCTGCTAAGCCTCTCTTAAAATTAGTCAAAACTTAATAGTAAATATGACAAAAGCCATAAAATCAGAAGCTTATAATGTTAATCTAAAATCAACACATCACTTAAAAATGAAATGGGCAAAAAAAAATTTTTTAGGAGTACTTGGGAAACAGGCATGCACTCACAAGCTTCTTAACTTCTCCAATAACTTCTACATCTAATACCTTAATAGGTTGATAAAATAAACATTTGACTTGGGTAAACTGTAATAATGGTTGCTGTAGCCATCACGCTATTGTCTTAAGAAAGCACAATTAATACCATTTTATGATAAGTCAAATGTACAGATAATCCTCGGCTTACAATCATTGTTTAGTGGCCATTCAAAGTTACAATGACACCTAAAAGAATGACTTACGGCCATTTTTTACACTTATAATCTTTGCAGCGTTCTGTAATGACCCAGGGCATGGCACAAAGGCAACACAGTCAGATAATCAGTAGAAGTCCCTTCATTAGCTCCAACTTTGCCCCAATGTCCTGGGCTGGAGAAAAACTCTCCCAGGAACAGCCTTTGGCTGCAGAGAATCAAGTCCAAAACGTGGTCAACAAAAACTGTAACTGTAAGTTCAATCAAGGCAAGATGAGGTAATTAGTCTAGCAGGGCAAGAGAAGGAATTCCAGACGTGAAGGGATGGCAGTAATTCAACATGATTGGGAAGATGCCAGGAACACAGATAACCAAAGTCAACACAAGATAAACTGTTTGTTCCCAGCAGAAGCTGCACTTAGCTTGCATCTCTTTTAAACTCTCATTCCCAGGTGTGGCTAATGAAGGAAATGAGGGCCCTTTCCTTCCCTGTAAGCCACGCAACCCACGTTGCTCTCTTTTCCATTCCTCCCTGCGTGCCCTAGGATGAAGAGGGGGTGGGCTTGGGTCTTCCTCTGAACTCCCTCTCTCCTGCTCTGCCCAGCCAGACTTTGCCCTTCCCCAGTTTCCATCAGAGCCAATGGAGCCACACTCCCACTCCCTGTCAGCTGGCAGGCATTTATAAGGGTTTCAGTGTCCTGGGGACATGTGATCAACTTTTGTGGTCTTCTGACAAGCAAAGTCAACAGGGAAGCCAGACTCATTTAACAACCATGTTACTAACTGAACAACTGTGGCAAGAAAGGTCATAAAATGGAGGCAAAACCCATGTAACAACTGTCTTATTTAGCAACAGAAAATTTGGACTCAATTGTGATCGTAAGTTGAGGTCTATATGTATTTATCAAGATGCCTTTGCTGATGACAATTCTGGGAGTGGCATAGGGAGGGACCTAAGATATGACTTCAGAGAATGAGTCAAGGTGGTTTTTAACCAGGTTGCTTGGTCTAAATGACCAATCTTTCTCAACTGCAACAACGTTAAGATGGGTAGACTTCCAACTCCCAGAATTTCCCAACCAGCATGCTGAGGTTGAGATTGCTGAAGCTGCCAAACATTGGTTTAAATCAGACTTCTCCATTTAGCATCCTCCAGAGAGAGAATGCCAAGCTGGAAAAAAGCTGGAGTTGGTGTACCATGCACTTTGGAATATATCTCACTGACTATTTCTAGTACAGCTAGTTCAACTTTTGGAAATTGTTTATGAGGAATCCTGTAATAAACTTTTAAGTGAACTTCACGGCAGCATTTTCAGAAGAAACTGAATTTTTTGTATTCCGAAATAGGCCCCATTTGTTTCAGGAAGGCTTGGCTCCCAAGAGCAGGAATAGGATTGCAGCCTTAGGCAGTCAGTAGATTGCCTTGAATTACATTTCTTAACCTTCAAACAGATTTTAACGCTTAACTGATACTCTGGCTGCAAGCCAGATTTGCAAGGCACTGAATATGTGTGCTGGGGGAGGCTTTGTGTGGGAAGTGTGTAACATAATTTCTCACTAGAGAAGCACTTCTATTCTGAAAGCTTATGGCATTTTATTTATTTATTTTAAATTTTAAAACCTGTCTTCCAGCCTACTGCTCTGGTCTGTGCCAAGTGTATATCAAACATGTACTGCTTATGTTAGAGCTACAATCTGTGATGTACACCATGTTCTATTCAACATCAGTGGTGCCCGGAGCCTTCATCGTGGAATGAAAAACATCCTATAACACTCTTGTAGGAAGGAATGCCCATGGCCCTCCAAACAGGCTGATTCCAAACAAACACATAGGGAATTGTATGCAAGATGCCAGCCAGTTTGTTTGCTTACCTGGGAATTGGTTGGAGTTGGTTTTCAGTTAATGAAATCAAAAGATAAGCAGTGGTGACTTCAGGAAGAATTGAATGAGGAAAAATACTTTATAAATGTTCAGAAGTCTCAGCAGCATGTCTGAACTTTATGAAACAATTTCTATTATTCCTGATTCTGCCAATTTTGCTTCCATTTCCCCTAAAGGCCCTTGACTGTGGTGCTTCAGAAGTCCTTTAAAAGTTGTTCTTCCATTGCAATTGTTAATAAAAGAAAGGGGGAATCATTATACTAATTACACTAGTACAGTTAATTAAACTTCTTGAACATTAGTTTGGTTACAGTGGCAATGGGTGCCCAGTTGAAAGACCTGAAAAGCTACATTGGGAACAAATTGTGCAAAATGCATACCTTTGATATAGAAAAGAGATTTTTATGACGTTCATCATAGGGAATTACATGAAACAAACTTCTTAAATGTGGGACTAACTACGTCATACCTTTAAATGATGCCTTGCAATTTATAACTAATTGTAACTAAATCTGGAATCCTCAACCTTTTTTTAACTGGAATAGTTTTATTTCATGCTAATGACTCAGAATTTATGTAGTATAATTTCAGGGCCCTAAATTGGATTGTATATACAGTATCTGAATATTTTGTTTGCTTGAAATGAATTAGATTTAGATGGGTTCAGTCACCTGAGTTACCAAGACAACCTGTCTTCTCATGAAGATGACCTTCAATCCATCAGTTCGAGAGTGGTGGAGAACAGGAGCTCTGGGCAGCCAAAAGACTCTGAGATGGATGTTAGTGCAACACCCAGCCTCAGCCGACAAGAAACCGAAGGAAGTTTGGAAATGGAAACAGCTTTCAGCAACCAAGGATTTGAAGGGAATGATGAAACTGACAGCTCATCAGCTTGGAGTCCAGAGGTAAGAAAAGATATATAAGAGTGTGCGTGGTTCTCTGAAGTCTTGTTAGTAACGGCTGCTTTTGAATGTACTTGTCAACTCTGGGATTCATCGTTGCCATAGAGTTCTGGAGGGAGGAAGTAATGTATTGAATAGCTCTTAGGAAAAAAATAATACTATGAGTTATTAGTTCAAGGTGTGAAAAAGGCGGTGGAGGTAGGTAGAATTTTGTGGGATCAGCTGGTATATCGGTCTTGGAGTTAATGTTTCAAATGAAGGTTTGCTGGAAGTCTGAGAGTACTGTGTTAAGACTACATATTTCAAGTTTGGGTATTTGTGTTTTTACCATCTTTGGACTGTGGATATTCTCTGAACCCATTTAGTAGGATGGTTTTCATAGGATCATGTCCACGGTAAAGTAGCAAATATAAAAGGTTCATATTTTAAAGTTCTTGGATTTGTATGATCATCCCATTATCTAAACTCATGCCTTGTAGTCCAGTCGTGAAGTCAGATAGGCAATAATTGGTGCCCCCAAGGTCAAACAGAACCCTGATGCAGCCCTCAATGAATTGAGTTTGACACCCCTGCTCTAATGGGAGTTGTTAAAGATCATGTCAAGTTGCAATCCCTTGGACTATGTATAGGAAATCTGAAATCTGGCTCTTCTCTGCAATGACCCTACAAGAGTGATTGTACAAATTGTAAATTGAAATGGAAAACTAAGATTTAATTTTAGAGAGTCTCCTCTTAGTTTCAAAAATCCATCTCACTGTCCTACTGTGATTTCCACTCCATTTGTTGCTAACAGAACAATTTTGCTTGCTAGAATTTAAGAGATCAGGATGTTGTTGTAATTCCGGTCAGGGGCACTGAGAGTTGAGTCCTACATAGTCACAGGGGCAATCTATGCAGGGAATCTGCTAAATTACATTGGAAGTTTCTCCCATCTCCAAACAATCTTTGTAGTGCATAATTTGTCTTCGTATGGTAGCCTCTGGGTTGCTGGGAGATGCCCACTTGCAGATCTTGGAAGTTGCTTTCTACTGCCTCTGAAATATTTTTAGTGTAGGGCAGGGAATGCCATATAATTAGTCTTGTATCTTCTTTCTCTCCCCTGCATATTGCACAGGCATCTTGTTGTAAACAAGATTGTGGGTAGCCATTCTGCCTGAATTGTTCAAGTAGGCACTTGTTCTCCAGTTGGTTTGCTTGCTGGGTACTACAGCGTATTCTTACCCTGCCTTACAGTGTTTTGATGCAACTCTTTTTATGTGACAGTGGTAAACCCATTGTTTGTGACAGTTCATGCAAAAAACCTGAGCCAAGGTTTTGACTAGTAAGCCCCTTCCTGTCTTTGGAACATTGAACATAGGTCTGGATCTCTGTACGCTTTGCAGTCACTACATCCCTATTATATAGTTGCGTGATCTCTAATGCTTTTGTTTTTAGATTTAGTTTTCTAGGACCTTGAATTACTCATCAGACAGCTGATTGGTTAGTCACCTCAAGTGGCTTGTGCGTTTCTCCGCTCTGAATGCCACTTCCATAATCAGTCTGTTGATTTACAAAAAGGCTTTACACACTTTTTTCTTTTATTAGCTCATCTTTATCATTCCTCCTGAGCCTAGAAGGTATTGATCACTTGGTCCTCATTGGCTGAATGATCCCAAGGCCACAAGCTTGGAAATGTATGGAACATCACCAAGCCCACCAAGAATCAGGACTGTTACCTAAACATTTCATTTGAATCTCACTGGGCACTAAACAGATAATAGGGGAAGAGTCTGAGTAAGTAGGCAGATTTCGCGTACAAACTTTGGATCTGGCTTTCACCTCGTTGAGTTCTTCATCTATATCTTCTTCCTATTTTTAGAGAATTAACCCCTGAGCTTTTATCTCAAGGGCTGAATTGAAATGAAGGAGACTTTAGTCATTCATTATGAGCCCCTCTCATGATTCATACAAAGATACCTCCTACTGCTCCTCTTCTTCTTCAATCTTATCCCCCTCTTCATTTCTGTGTCTTCTGATCATCTCCATTGGTTGTGGAATTAAGATGATGCAGTTTCTCCCATCCCATTCCATGAATATACACGTCCTTCTGTTAGGAACAGTAAGATTTGGTACTGGGCCTGTCCCAACTGGGTCAATAGAACAGAAGAGCCATTGACTGCATCATTAGTGAAAGGAGTAGCTTTACTAAAGACAAATGGTTACAAGCCAGGTGAAAGCCAGATCCAAAGTTTGTCCGTGAAATCTGCCTACTTACTTAGACCCTCTCCTCTATCATCTGTTTAGTGCCCAGTGAGATTCAAATGAAATGTTTTGGTAACAGTCCTGATTCTTGGTGGGCTTGGTGATGTTCCATATTCCATTCCCAAGCTTGTGGCCTTGGGATCATTCAGCCAATGTTTCTGCCAGGCATTCAGTGTAATTTCAATTTCTGTTTACTTCCTCCCATGTGTTGGCTCCTCCTTCCTCACTCTTCTTCTCAGTGAAGTGGAGATGAGGTGGAGCAGAATGGCAGCAATCACATTTTGACTTTTTTTTTAAAAAAAAGATACTCTCTTTTTCTGAGTAAATCAGTACCTATTGATTAATTACCCCTTATAATGCAAGGTGTGCCCTCTCTTTGTGCAACAGTTACATTTTGGATAGAAATTGGAAAGATCCAGGTTGAAATCCAGCCTCGGACATGGAAACCCACTGAACAATTTTCAGCCAGTCCATCTGCTTCAGCCAAACCCACCTCACCAGGTTGTTATGGGTGAAAAAAAAAATGGAGAAGGGGATGTTCCTTTGTACTTCTGGAGGAAAGGCAGTTTATAACTCTGGCAAACAAAATGAACATTTTAAAAGTGCCTAGTTTTTTATTTTTGAGCAGCCAGTTTCCTCATTTGGACAGCACAAGCAATTATGATTTTAGAAGCTGGTATATTCTCTTTCTCACAGGAGAGCTACAAGAAGAAATAATGGGAGTAGGCAGTACTAAACCTCATCTCCTGTGCTCATTCCAGTGTATGTTGCACTGGAACCATTATGTCTGAACTGGGCTGTACAAAGTTGGAAAGTTGCTTTAAAAACCTGCATTCTGCTGAAAAACCTGCATTCAGTATGTCTGTGCTAGGTGCTTCCCCTCCAGCTACATTGTGTAGCAGATGTAAAAGGCCGAATCTCATTTTCTAACTTTCTAAAATGATTCCATCATCTCTGAGTTCTGTTGAGACTTCCACCTATTCAAAAACAGAAATCTCATTTTGACAATGTAAATTATAAACAACATGTTAGGGCCATTTCCATAATTGCCTGTTTTGTCCAACAGATATTGTCTCCCCATCTCATCCCAACCTACCCACCCACCTTCACCTCTGCTTTTTTCTTTAATTTCACACATTTATATAAAACCCTTTCTAGGGTGGGTATCTTTTTTAAAGACCTCCTTTAGCAAAATCTAACTTTCATTCTATCTTTCTCCCTGAAGAAAGGGTATTGTTTTTTGAACTGTTGAGCATTTGGGAATTATTTTGGAGTAATCATCTTCTCCTTCTCCTTCTCCTTCTCCTTCTCCTTCTCCTTCTCCTTCTCCTTCTCCTTCTCCTCCTCCTCCTCCTCCTCCTCCTCCTCCTCCTCCTCCCCCCCCCCAAATTTGGTCCTGAATTTTCTTTTGCCAATTGGGCATACAATTGTTGATGTTGTTGACCCATCTTCTTTTAGGTCTTTTTTGTAGACGCTTTTCATCAAGTGGATTTTGGAATTATTACACAAATTTATATTTGCATATAATGTGTTGAAGTGTAAATATTTCTAGAATTCTGACTCCAATGCTGACATATGATGATCATAAACTAAATGAACTCTATATATACCTTGTTGCATTAGTAAAGTTTCTCATTGTAAATTACCCAGGTATCTTTTTAAAGGTTCCAACTCTTTCCATATCCAGATAAACAGCTCAGTTATTCACCTATGGTCTGCAAACTTGACAGCTTTAAGACTTGTGGACTTCAACTCCCAGAATTCCTCCTCCAGTTATGTTAGCACATGAATTCTGGGAGTTGAAGTCCACAAGTCTTAAAGCTGTCAAGTTTGAAAACCCTTGACGTGTAGTCAATTATGATCTTAAAAGTAGACATGACTAATTCTGTGTTTGTTTGTGGCCCCATTGTTTAGTCAGCAAAATGCAGGATTTGTCTGCATATCCAGGATAGCTACTGTGGGAACTAAGATCCATGAAGTACTTCAAACAAATGCCTGGGCACCACTCAAGTAGAATGATTGCAATTAGCTAAGAAAGCAACAGTGAATCAATTGTCTGGACTCTTAGGGTGTTCAAGCCAGGATTCAACTCATCTTATGCAAAATCAGTCTTGTCTACTATAGAACATAGAATCACAGGGCTGGAATCACAGGGCTGAGGGGTCCTAACGCCCTGCTCATTATACTATCCTGGTCAAATGGTTATCCAGTCTGTTTTTCAAAACCTCCAGTGATGGAGCCACCACAACTCCGGGAGGCAAGCTGTTGCATGTGACATATCTTGCTGAATGCAGCCAGCCCACTTTGCAGGGTAGCGATCAAGGATGCAAGAAACTTTATGTTTCGCATTACAGAATCGACAGAATACTGAGCACCAGGCAGAATACAAGGCATGGTGGATTACCTGTCTCTGGTGAGGTGATTAACAAGTAGTTGTCATGGTCATCATCAACATCATTGTTATTATTTCTTTCTGGCACTTCTATGCCATTTTCCAAATAAAAATATATAATCAAGGCAATCGAAAGAAGAAATAGTGACCAGCAGCAAAAGAGTAATATATAAAATATTCTGCATCAGTGCGCTAGAAGGGTTCTGAAATACAGCTATAGGAGTAAATCCTTAAATTCTTTCTGCAGACCTACTCTGCTCCCTGAATATCCTGTTCTTTCACAGCATATTCATGTTTAAATAGAAAGGAAAGGTCTCTATGGCAACCCATTTTAATCTGAGATTAAAAAGCACCTTTGAACAGAAAACACACACCCAGGAAACTAAGCACCTGACTCTCCCTCTTTCCTCTTCTCACAGGCTTTTATCAAAAGTAAATTTTGTTTTAAAAATAGAAGAAGAAAAGGGATTAGATGAAAAGTGTAGATGGATCTGTCTGGAGAAACGCATTGAAAAATAGGAAAGAAAACATTTTGTGCTGTTTGATGTCATCTGTAGGCATGAAAAGGCTTAGATTTAGTGCCCAGGGAAGACTAAAAACATATGTTTATCCCTTCACAAGAGATGAAGACATAAGTGGAATATTCTGCTTTTTATGATAGGGGACAGCTCTTTGCAGAACAAGAACCCAGTAATGCATTTCTTTTGTACAGATAAATGGCATTCAAGAATTTGTCCCAAAATCTTTTTGTCAAACTTAATTTTTACTTATCTTTCATACTTATCTTTTCAATAATGGAGGGTTTTCTTCTTAGATCTGAATTTATCTTCTGTGCTCAATCTTTTGATCTTAATATGTAACTCCTCTGTATGGATCTCCCTTCTCCATTCTGTTTGGCCTCCTGTCTTTCATAAATAATCTGTCAGTGTTCCAACAAACATCCCTAACGGAATCAAAACTCCAAGGCAAAGCATTGATTTATTAGGCATATCATATTGGCACATCTGGGGAAAACCTGAAGGATCCGAGATTTTCCCCACCCAAACCAAAACCCCAAAGTTCTTTCCCCAGGTTATATCCTCCATCCTGGCTGGCTTTGGTCCACGCCTCTCCAATACCTGGTAGGACATCCTTGGCTCCCACGGGAAAGAATGTTGTTTTGGCTACACATTCCCAGCTATCTCTATCTCCCCCCTCCCCATGTTCCCACAGCTCCAGCCAGTCTTGCTGTGGCAGCTCTGAAGATGCTTCCAAAATGGCTTCAGCCCAAAATGGCTTCAGGACTTACATAATCATCCAGCCATATTTTCCTGAAGCTCTTGACTCTGACTCATTTTCCCCTGATTTCCAAGCCATGCTATGTTCCCCTGTCCATTATCTGTTATTTCTTTTGAATTCCTAGACTGTGTCTCTTTTTCTCTACTTTTTCCACTATCAAAAAAGGCAGAAGTGTCCTCTTGACTTCTGTCTTCTTCCAACTCAACATGCTTTTTCCCCATTTCTTGTTGACAATTAGACAATACCCAGAATCAGTGATCTGCAATTACTTAATTACTATCTATTAGTAAATAATGAGGCTTTTCAATTCCAATTTTGTATTTTTTTCTCATTAAAGGAACATGAAGAAACAAATGTCCTTCCAGCTCATATTAGTGCCTATGAGCCAATTTCAAGATGTGGTGACTTAGATATCATCTTTAATTACAAACCATCGAGCCAGAAATTGGTGGTGACTATTATCGAAGCTAAAGATATACCAGACAAGGACCGCAGTGGAGCAAGTACCTGGCAGGTACACACAGTTCTGATGCCCAGCAAGAAACAGCGAGGGAAGACAAGTGTCCAGAAAGGGCCCAACCCAACGTTCAAGGACAAAGTGACTTTCACTAAGTTGGCACCAGAAATGCTGAACAGCTATGCTCTCCGGTTCCGCCTCTATTCTGTGCGCAAAATGATGAAGGAGAGAATGATGGGGGAGCAGTTGTTTTATCTTAGCCACCTCAACCAAGAGGGGGAAATGAAGACCACGCTGGTTCTGGAACCAAGGAGCAACTTATATGTAAGTAGAATTAAATTGGGGACAAATTATTGAAAGTTCTTATTGCATGTCCTTTCACTGGGATAAAAGAGGAGAGTTTGCAGCCATGATGAATTGCATATTGTCTATAAACTGAATGGTCAAGATTGATCCATAAAATAATTCTCAAGAATTTGAATAAGAAATGCTATAAATAGTGAGGGTATGAAATCTAGTGCCTCCCACCCCCCGAATGTTTTAGACTTCCCTTCAAACATTTGAAATCCTAAAATCTAGTGGTATCAAAACCTGCAATAGTAAAATTGCATGCATAAACTGACCATACATACAGGTGAAACTCAAAAAATTAGAATATCGTGCAAAAGTTCATTTATTTCAGTAATGCAACTTAAAAGGTGAAACTAATATATGAAGTAGACTCATTACATGCAAAGCAAGATAGTTCAAGCTGTGATTTGGCATAATTGAAATGATTATGGCTTACAGCTCATGAAAACCCCAAATCCACAATCTCAGAAAATTAGAATATTGTGAAAAGGTTCAATATTCTAGGTTCAAAGTGTCCCACTCTAATCAGCTAATTAAGTCATTACGCCTGCAAAGGGTTCCTGGACCTTTAAATTGTCTCTCAGTTTGGTTCAGTAGGAATCACAATCATGGGAAAGACAGCTGACCTGACAGTTGTGCAGAAAACCATCATTGACACCCTCCATAAGGAGGGAAAGCCTTAAAAGGTAATTGCAAAAGAAGTTGGGTGTTCCCAAAGTGCTGTATCAAAGCACATTAATAGAAAGTTATGTGGAAGGGAAAAATATAGAAGAAAAGGATGCACAAGCAGCAGGGATGACCGCAGCCTGGAGAGGATTGTCATGAAAAGGCCATTCAAAAGTGTTGGGGACTTTCACAAGGAGTGGACTGAGGCTGGAGTCAGTGCATCAAGAGCCACCACACACAGACGGATTCTGGACATGGGCTTCAAATGTTGTATTCCTCTTGTCAAGCCGCTCCTGAACAACAAACATCAGAAGTGTCTTACCTGGGTTAAAGAAAAATAGACCTGTCCTCTTTCCTGATGAGAGCCACTTTTGCATCTCATTTGGAAACCAAGGACCCAGAGTGTGGAGGAAGAATGGAGAGGCACACACTGAAAGATGCTTGAAGTCCAGTGTGAAATTTCCACAGTCTGTGTTGATTTGGGGAGCCATGTCATTTGCTGGTGTTGTTCCACTGTGTTTCATTAAGTCCAGGGTCAACGTAGCCATCTACCAGAAGATTTTGGAGCACTTCATGCTTTCTTCCACAGACGAGCTTTATGGGGATGCTGACTTCATTTTCCAGCAGGACTGGAAACCTGCCCACACTGCCAAAAGCACCAAAACCTGGTTCAATGACCATGGGATTACTGTGCTTGATTGGCCAGCAAACTCACCTGATCTGAACCCCATAGAGAATTTTAATTTCTGATTAATACTTTTTGTTGTTGTTGGCTTTTAAAAAAATCTTTCTTTATCCACAGAGTGGAGGCTCCCAACTGAGTCTCTCGGCCATCTCTCACAGTGACAGTGCTTCTTCAACCCAGTCTCTCTCCCACGGAGGAATTCCAGAATTGCTGGTCGGACTATCCTACAATGCTACAACAGGCAGACTGTCAGTTGAGATGATCAAAGGCAGCCACTTCCGGAACCTTGCCATTAACAGACCACCAGGTATATAAATATATGACCACCTGGTCTCATGGATGTAGAACTTGGACTATCATTGCCATGCTTCTTTGATGTGAAAAAAGCACTGGCCTTCAAAAACTGGGAGCGATTTTGAAAAAAGAGCCTAATCTTGGGCGTGTGCATGTCCCATTTGTGAATATAAACAGGTCGTGTGTGTGTGTGTGTCTGAAAAATCTGAAATGTTTAATTAGAAATAGTGGGGAGAGAGAGGACGGAGGGACACAACCTCCATTGTAAGCACAAGTGTTTTGGTTTTCCAGGACCTAAACATATACTGTATATTCTTCCAAACTACAAAAAACTTCTTCTGCCATTTGGGCTTCTCTTTTGGCATTTCAGAACAGAATTTTTGAGTAATGGAGTTTCACTCTGTAGTTTCCAGTTCGGTCATTCAGAGTTGCCTATGTTTCAGTAGAGTCAGGTTGGGTGTTTAGGATACTTTTGGCATTTCTGAGTAATGAGTTGCTTTAGCAGCTATAGAGCTAGACCAGTGATGGCTAACTTTTTCAGCTTGGTGTGTCAAAAATCAGGAAAAAGTGTAGCCTTCCTCGGGTCGTGTGTCACTTCAAGAAATATCAATAATTTGGGTTATAACAGACTGGGCTGGGGTGATCACACAGAGCTGTGAAACTCGTCTCCCTGGTCTCAGGGCTGCAGGTGCAGGATGTGGGGATCGGAAGGCCACCTTACAGGGCTGTGAACCTCATGGATCTCCTTTCCTCCTGTAGCGTTCCTGAGGTAATAAAACTGACAAACCTCAGTTTATGGTGGTTAAAACTGGTTCTCTGCTGCAAAGATCTCGCAGCAGTGGTGACACCACGCCTCTGCACAACAAGCAGGGAGCAGGGATTGGAGCAGAGCACAGGCAGCCTCTAAATGTGCAGGTTTTCCCTACACCAACAGGCGTGTCAGTCAAAGTGCCTCAGTGTGTCACGAGTGACACGTGTGTCATAGGTTAGCCATCACTGAGCTAGACCATAATTGATTATTACATTAGACCAGGTAGGAATTTTCTAGCTCTTCAACTTACCTGACTTCTTGGGCTAAAGGCTCCAGGACAGTATTTTTTCCAACTTCCACTGGCTGAGAACTCTGAGAGTTGAGGTCCACACCTTTGAATTTGCTGAAGTTAAGAAACACTGGCCCAGGACATCAGAAATCAGGCTATGGATTAGGATGGCCTTGGACTAAAAGCTGCTTTGGAGATGGTCAGCTAAAGGATGCAGAAGTTGGCATGGTTTATTTATTGGCTCATTAGATTTTCAAGTATTTTGAAAGAATGCTTGATTTCTTGGAAATCTTTATTCAACTTGCTGGGCACCTTTAAGCACACTCTGTTGCATTGGATCCAGAGACATATTATTTTTCTTCTCTCTCCCAGCTGTCTCTTCTGAATTGTTTTTTTTTAAAAATTGATTAGACCAAGAGAAAGTGAAGACCAAGAATGCATCTCTATAAGGATTTTACACATTTTTCTTCCCATTTTGCTTGGATTACTTGATTTTTTTTTCGTCTTCTACTTTTCCTAAGGAATACACTCAAATGTAGGAACAAGTTTTTTTTTCCTTAGTATAATTTCAGTCCCCCCCC
The DNA here is from genome assembly GCA_033807585.1 of Hydrophis major. Classification (NCBI taxonomy): domain Eukaryota; kingdom Metazoa; phylum Chordata; class Lepidosauria; order Squamata; family Elapidae; genus Hydrophis; species Hydrophis major. Next base: position 33,163,873 of record CM066328.1, read on the forward strand.
CCACTACTTCGTGTTGTTTCAGCTTGCATTTTTTAATTATTTTGTTTCCCCTCAAAAGAATGTGTACAATAGTGCACAGTATAGGATTGGAATGAGATGATTTCCTGCATTGCTAATTAATGCTCATGGAAAAGTACTGTGAAAACTCTTCCTTTAAAGAACATAGACTTAACTGTGAAAAAAATAAACAGACAACAAAAAGGTGTGTGCCTAACAGTGCACAAGACACTGATTAAGGCAAAAAAAAAAAAAATCTGCCAAGAGAGTGGGACAAAACCAACCCCTAGGCTTCACAACGCTTCAAAAAGAAAAAAAAAAAAACAGATTTCATAGGATAATTAGAGCCTTGCTTGCCTATGATGATATCCCAAACTTATTATCTCTACCACACAAATGTAATAACAGTAATAATACAAAAGAGCAGATTTGTGCGGTGAAAAACACAAATCTGAAATGCTGGCTTGGACTCAGGGTGGCATTTCCTCTGAAAGAAACTGGATATAATTTAGCTGTAACCTTTGACTTCAAAAGGTATTATCAAACCTCTTCCACCTGGCAAAATCATCACAAGGTTGGAAGCGTAGGAGATTCAGATGAGTCAAACTTCCATTGTAGCAAGTGCTGTAGCTTGTCACAGTAAAGCCATCATCTTCCAGGATGTGAACAATGGAAAATTAAGCTAGTTTGAGTCATAGGAGATTGGCTTGCTGCCTTCCAAATTGAGTTCATTTTTTTTTTCTTATAATGGCAATAGTTCACATTTTTAGAAGTCAGAATAAAGCCTGCCTGCCGAGTAGATTTTTGGATAAGGTGATGTCCTCTTCTTGAATATGTTGTAGCGCTGCCATGGGATAGAGCCTATCTCAGCCCAGCTTTGTGTTTAATTACTTGTCTGATTGCCATAGGCTAGAAGGAATTCAGAATTGACAAATGTACACCTGGGCACAAACAGATCCCCCCTGATACCTCCAGCTCAAACACAGCCCAACCAGGTACCCAGATGAAACCCAGCTTCCTAACTAATGATAGCCATCCATTTACCCGAAGCCAAGCTGCACTAAAGGCCTCCAATAAAGTAACACAATGTTGCCAGCCAATCAAGATACAAAAAGAGCCAAAAAAACAGACAGAAGATATTAGAAGCAGAACACAGCAAACTCCAAGACCAATAAACACAGACCAAGACTCTCAACCAATCAGGATGAAGAAAAAACCATTCTGGTACAGCAATAGGCTGTCCCAAATTTAAATCTGAAACCACTGTAAAAGTCTGACTCACAGATGAACACTATACAGAAGCCTGATGATGGCAAATGAGATTCTGCTGAAACGTTGCTACAACTTTAAAAGCACCACTACTATGATGTGGAAAAATACGGACAGACAGCTGTATTTTGTTTTTAGGCAAGGTTTCCTGGTGGAGCATGGAAAATAAGGACCAATGCCTTGTCTCAAGTACTGAGATAGTCATATAGATTTAACAACACTTAGTGGCCCAGCCCTGCAAAGCAAATTCATTTCCCTCAGTGCATCACATAAAACTGTTTTATTTCCTATGTTTAGCTTCTGTTCTGTTTGCTTTCTGCTGGAGCATGTGATGTTCTGAGGAGCTGACTGAGTCAACATGAGTATGAGGGCCAAAGTTCTTGTGTTCGCTATGCAAGCAGTGGGTGTTCCACTGAGCCCTAGATGAAGATTTCTGCTCCATTCCCAGTGAGGAAGATCAACCTCCATCATTTGGTTTCACTTCATGTTCACCATGGCAAGTCCCACCATGACAATCATATTTCTTTAAATTGGAATTTCCAGCCAGGGAAAATCTGATTCCCCCCCAACCCCCCCTCCCGGGAATGGATAAGTTACTCCTGCACAGAATAGATTTTACAGAGTTGTCCCAAAAGTACTTTTTCCAAAAGTACTTTTTCTTATTGTTGTTTTCTTTGAAAAAGTTTCGTTTCTCATCCAAGAAGCTTCTTTAGTTCTAAATGACTGGAGGGGAATTCTGTCAAGTTGAGCAATACGTTCTTTTTGGTTAAATTGCCCACTGGAAAGTAGAAGACCTTTTTTTTTTAGGTCAGGCTCACCTTTGGCTCACTGGGACTAACCAATGGTGGGATTCAAATTTGTTTACCGGTTCTGTGGGCATGGCTTGGTGGGTGTGGCAGGGGAAGGATACTGTAAAATCTCCAGTCAGAGGTGGTATTGGCCGGTTATCCGAACTACTCAAAATTTCCGCTACTGGTTCTCCAGAACTGGTCAGAACCTGCTGAATACCACCTCTGGGACTAACCCTCTTTTGTGTTATGGTGCTTCTGGAATGTTCTCCATGAGAAACTCATTGGATGCTACCATTTAGGGGTTACTACATCTTCCTTTTTAAAATTTCTGTTGTATCACAACTTTTCTCCTAAAGTGAAAGCACCCCCTTTGCCAGTTTTTCCTACAATAACAGACCTGTCAAATGAAAGTTGTACTGAGAAAGGAGAATAAGTGACATACAATGAGCTTCCATGGCTGATGGTGGACTTGACCTGTTTCCCCCCCCCCCAAGTCTTTAACCAATATACTGTACTGGCCTTTCCAGAGCGGAAAATTTATCTTCTGTATTTCTACCTTTGGGGTTTATTTTCAGCAATTTAATACCATCCTTTAAGAGAAGCCTCCAGAAAATGGTTCATGTGTGCCAAGCATGATTAAAAATAATATTTGACGTCTTTTGTATGTGTATGTGCTTGCCTAGGGTGTTCAGTTCTGAAAATTGAAAAGTAGCATAGAAAGTCAGCACCCACCCTAGAAGAATGAAATATATTGAGGAATATTTTAAAAAACAGATTATTATATTTCCCAAAGGGAGAAATGGAGAAACATGTTCTTGGAGGCAGAAAGCAGCCCTCGCCTTTTCTTAATAGCCCACATCAGATATCAGCACTTAAGCAATAAAGAGCTTATTGAAAGAAGACAATTATCTAGATAGCTCTATTCATAAGCAAATAGCCATCACCCAAAATCCAACACAGGAAAAAGCCATTAAGCCACAATAGGAATTGCCCAACACCCTTTCAGAACACAAGCCCCTTCGTTGCATCTTTAGCAGTTTTCCTAACCAAGCACCAAAAACAACAACAACACGATGACAATTTTTGGGTGATTTATCGCTGGTGCTATGAGGAGTTGCTCAAAGAGGCTAGTGACCATGCATATCTATGAGGCTACAAGTGATTGGGCATTGGTCCTTACCTGATACGCCCCTTCTCGGCGAGCCGCGAGAAGCATCCAGAGAGTGGGATGTGCTTCCGAGTCCTCTTCTTGCAGGCTGAGCTTTAGCTAAGGAAACGCTCCGCCCCCTCACATGACTCCAAGAAGCGTTCCCCCAGTTTTTTGCAATAACAAGAAGAAAGGTTATGAAATCCTTCTAATCAACTATTGGCTCCTTGGCTGAAACCAGAGTACCCACCAGATGGAGGAGTTAGGGTGGGGCTGAATGCTCCTCGCGGCTCACCGAGAAGGGGCATATTAGGTAAGGACCAATGCCCATTCTCCCTCGAGCCGCTCGGAGCATCCAGAGAGTGGAACATACAAAAGCTTGGCTGTCCTACGGGTGGGACTCCGTCTGGGCCGGAAGCCCCTCCGGGTCACTGATGACCCTCTGTAGGAGGGTCTTTGGCCATGACGTTGTCCAAGAGAATAAGGACGTGACGCCCGCATACCAAGGGGAGGAATCTGCGCAGGGCCAGGTGGACGGCGTGAAGCTCCAGCCAGTTGATGCTGCATCTTTGCTCGATCGGCGACCATTTGCCCTGTGCCGAGAGCGAGTTGACGCGAGCGCCCCAACCGGATAGGCTGGCATCCATGGTGAGCATTAGCCGCTGAGGTTCTGAGAAGAGGTGGCCCCCGTTCATGGCGGGGTTGGTCCACCAGAGGAGGGACGTGAGGACCCTCGGAGGCACCTTGACTCTGGACCTCGAGTTGCTTCTTCCGGATCTTCGGAATGGGAACAGGAACCACTGGAGGGATCTGCTGTGTAAACGGGCCCAGGGAATAATTGAGATGCATGAAACCATCTTACCCAATGATTTAGAAAGGTCAAGTAACTCCACCCTCCTTGATCGCCTAATCTGTTTGACCAGAGCTTGAATGCTGAGGAACCTCTCCGAGGAGAGGAAGACCTTTTCTGTAACCAAATCAATTATGGCTCCCAAGTGGGTGATTCGGGTGGATGGGGTCAGTTGACTCTTTTGCCAATTGATGAGGAACCCGTATGCCAGGAGAGCGGAGAGGGTGGCTCTGATGTCCCTGACTGCCTGGGTCTTGGACGGGGAGAGAATAAGGATATCGTCCAAATAGCAGTGAAGGCGGACAGGAACGCTCCTGAGGTGAGCCGCCAGGGCTGCAAGAAGCTTGGTGAAGGTCCTGGGGGCCGAGGCCAGACCAAACGGGAGGGCCACGTATTGATAGTGAAGGTTGTTATAACAGAACCTAAGGAATTTGTGGTGAGAGGGCCGGATTGGAATGTGTAGGTATGCCTCCAAGGGATCTATGGAGGATAACCAGTCACTCCGCCTGGTACCCAAGAGAATCAATTGCAAGGTGTGCATTTTGAATTTGCTCTGGATAAGGTGGCGGTTTAGCCGTTTTAAATCTAATATAGCTCTGCATCCCCCAGAATGCTTGGGCACCGCAAAGAGGTGGGAGTAGAATCCTCGTCCCCTCTGGACCAATGGAACGGGTTGAATGGCCTGAATGTCAAGCAGATGTTGGATGGCTGCATCCATTAGTGCACGTTTGGCGGGATCTCTTGAGGTGGGGGATGTCATGAAGAAATCAGCGGGGGCGGACTGGAACTCAAGGGCAAGACCAAACCTGACGGTGTCCCTAACCCATGCATCGGATGTGGATTTGTCCCATTGAGCGGCGAAGTGTCTAAGGCGGCCGCCAATGGGGAGGGAGGAAGAAAATCTATCTGGGTCAGCGGTAGGGCCTCCCCCCTGACCCCTAAAGGGCCTCTTATAGTTGCCGCCCATCTGTTTCTGTCGCCTGAGTCCGAGCAGTCCTGAGACCGGAAGGAAGGGGGTCTCGGGTATCTGGGCAGGAAGGGGAGTTGGTAGAAGGGGCGGGGGAAGCCCCTCCGAAAGGGCTGAGGGCCTCTTGTCTCTGGCCTCCGAAAAAGGGGGGGCAGGTACCTCCTCTTACTGCGGCCCTCGACCAGCAGGGGTTCCAAGGCCGGGCCAAACAGTTTGTCTCCCTTGACGGGAGCAGTGGCCAGCTTGACTTTATTTTTAACATCCACCTGCCAGTGCTTGAGCCACAGTAGGCGGCGAGCTGTGACATGGGATGTTATCGCTCTGGAAGAGAACTTTACCGATTGGTAAGTGGCGTCAGCTGAAAACTTGGCTGCGGCCACCAGTTTCACTATGTCTTGGTGCACCCTCACATTGGACGCGGGGACGTGTTCTCTCAGCTGCCGGAGCCAGCGGGTAGAGGACCTTGTGAAGAATGAAGCGGCCGTAGCCAATTTAATGGCCCAAGCGTCGGATAGATGGGCCTGGCGCAACGCCAGTTCTGTCCGCTTGTCCTCAGGTTTCAAGGCCTCTAAGGCCTCACTGGGGGTAGAGGAGGAGGCAAGGCCCACAATGGGATCGTCAACCTCCGGGATATTTAGAAGAGTAGACATTGCCGAATCGAGATTAAGGAATCTCTTGTCTTGGTTAGAGGGTGTAGGGGGGGCTCCCGTGGAAGCAAGTTGCTTCGTCACTAGGTCTACGAAGATGGGCGGGGTTGGGATGACCTCAGCTTCCACCACTGGTTGTGTGAAAATGGAGTCCTCTGGTCTCTCTGAGGCAGCGGGGAAGTCAGAGGGAGACTGGGGAAGAAGACCAGAGACATTCTTGGCTTTAAAGAGGGGGGATTTAAACAAGTGTGGCTTGAACAGCCCCCCGAATACGGGAGAAGCCCTCTCATCCTCCGACATCTCCCCCTCCATGAGGTCCGCCTCTAAGAGGGGCTCACTATAATGGGAGGATCCCATCTGGGAGTCCTCTTCTCTGAAGTCACAAAAGTCCCCTTCCTCCTCCTCCTCCTGGGCCCCTACGGGAGGAGGGCTGTCCCTCTGAGAGAGTACCTGACCAACTGGGGGATCCGGCTGTGGAAGGGATCTGATGGATAAAGAGTCGTGCTTGGGAGCCCGTGGAGAGAAGCCTGATCTGGACATGTGCTGCAGGCCTTCCGCAATGCCCTGGCGGATAGCCGATTCCGTCCAAGCCTTTATGTGGGCTGAAACCTCAGATATAGAGGGTTCTTCCTGACGCAGACCAGCGGCCGTAGGTGTAAAGGTAGCTTCAGGGATCTGTCTGGTCGGTGGTCCCGGGGTCAAGTGACCCTGAAGTGGGCTGCGCCTAGATAGGGAGGACGGGTCTGAAGGGGGAAGAGGTTGAGTAGAGGTAGAGGGGGTGGGAGAAGGAAAGGTTGGAGGCCCCGAGCGGGACTCCCTTGATCGCCTATCAAACTCCTTTTCCAACGCCTTATGGCGCCTTAAGGCCTCTTGTTGGGAGGCCTTGGAAGGTTCCTTGTCCTGCCTGCGCAAGTAGTGGGACTTTGCCTTAGCCTTCAAAGAAGGTCGTTTAGAGAGATTGCCGCCTGCCATTTCGATAATTATAATAACAGTAATAATAATAGTAATAATAGCAAAGGGCGGTTGGCTCGCCTGGAATTGGCCTGAGTGGGGCCGAGTGAGGTTTGAGCTGGCCCGCTCCCCCTTTTGGAATTTAATATGTACAGTGGTAACAGGTAGTAAGATATATATATATATATATTTGTTTTCTGAGGTTATCGCGGGTATTTGTATGTGGATCTTTGGTTATTCGGGTTTTCTCCCGCGTAAGATTGGAAGTATCTAGGCAACGTTTCGATGAAGTCTCATTCATCATCTTCAGGCTTGGTCTTCAGCTCTGTGCTTCTCAGAGTGATGTGAGCTTGCAGCTGCTTCTTCCTTTTAACTGCTAGTGGGGGTGTGACTTGATTGGCTGGGGGCTTGGCTGATTGGGTGGGGGTGTGTTCTCATTGGTTGGGGGTTTGGCTGTGTTCTGATTGGTTGGGGGGTTGGCTGTGTTCTGATTGGCTGGAGGCGTGTTCTGTTCAGGTGGGGGCTTGGTTGTGCTCAGGTTGGTCTTAGTTGCTGGAGGGTTTGAGCTGGTGAGCTGTGATCTTGCTGTTTGGCTTCGAGTTCGTGGTCGTGCTGCATCTTCATGGTGGGGGTCAGTTCGCTTCATGTATGGCTCAGAGGGGTTTGAAGTGGGTGGTGAGCCAGCTGCAGTGCGGCTTCTGGTCTGTGGTCGTGTCTCATCTTCTGTGTGGGTATGAGTCTGCTTTCTACATGGAAGTGTGGTGGTGGCATCTTGTGTGGCTCTCAGGGGTGTGAGTCTGGTGTCATTCTTCATGTTAGGTACGCGTCTGTTCATGAGGGCGGGTTTCCAAATGGCTGGTAGGCGGGAGGTATCATCTCGTTTATTCATGCTGTGTGGGCGTTTTTCTATCTCTATGGCTTCTCTGATTATTCTGCTGCTGAAGTGTTCATTTTTGGCGATAGTTCTGGTATTTTTAAAGTCAATCTCATGTCCTGTGGCTTTGAGGTGTTGGACCAGGGAAGAGGTCGGTTCTTCCTTTTTGATTGAGTTCTTATGTTCTTCAATGCGTGCACTTATTCTTCTGTTAGTCTGTCCAATGTATGTGGTGGGGCAGGCAGTGCAAGGGATTTCGTATACTCCTTGATTTTCTAACTCGATTTTCTCCGTAGGGTTTCTTAGGATGGTGGATATCTTTCTGTTTGTGCAGAATGCTGTCTTAATGTTGTGTTTTTGGAGGATCTTGCTGATTTTGTCTGTAGTGCCTTTTGTATATGGGAGGAGGGCTTTGCCATTCTCTTGTTCTCTGTCTTGGATTTTGGTTGGGGTTTCTTTTTGGATTAGGTGGATTAGTCTGGATTAGTTTGGATTAGTCACACCCCCACTAGCAGTTAAAAGGAAGAAGCAGCTGCAAGCTCACATCACTCTGAGAAGCACAGAGCTGAAGACCAAGCCTGAAGATGATGAATGAGACTTCATCGAAACGTTGCCTAGATACTTCCAATCTTACGCGGGAGAAAACCCGAATAACCAAAGATCCATATATATATATCTATGTACAGATGTGTAATCCTCTGATTTTTATTTTTATTTTTTTATTTTTCATTTTTTATGCTATCTGCATGTAAAGGTTATCTATGTATATACGTATAAAAACGTATAATTTTGTCTGTAAAATTTTCTCTCTTTTCTTTTCTTTTCTTTTTTTTTACATAAACAATAGCAGGAAAGGAACCAAAGAGGTACCACAGTACAGGCCGGATTTACCAAATAAACGCCTGAGGCCTAGAAGGAGAGAGGCTTCTGGCAGCAGAGGCCTCTGGCAAGCCGGGGGGGGGGGGGTGCTGCAACTTTGCCCCGATAGAGGCTGCAGGAGGCTAACAGAAACAGTGAAAGCCAGCCCGAAGGAACGCTAAAAGCAACTAACTCTTGACCCAAGGGGTCTTGGACTTTTACTTCCACCGCAGCAGCAAGAATCAGAAATAAAAATGCCGCCCGACCATGATGCGGCCCCAAGATGGCGGCCGCGAGCTGAACTGTGTCGGGCGCCTTCGGGACGGCAAGGAGGGCTTGTCCGGTTAGCTCAGCATGCCTGGTGCTCTTAAGGAGCGACTAGCCCTTCCTGGTCGGCATTTAGGGTGGGGGGGAATCCAGCGAATGTTGCGCGCCACAAGGCAGCGCGGAGGCAGCGACGCGATCTAATAATGGGGGGGGGTCGCACGAAGCGCTGCGAACCCACCCGCTTGGCCCCTAGGGGCGAGGGGAGACTTCCCCTAAGACCCAACCTTTTGCGCAGGAGGAAGGAAAGGAAATATCAGACCTGAAAAATGAATCAGCCAAGGAGCTCTTTCCAACAACAGCCTGACTCTTCGAGGCTGAGCAAAAGACTGGGGGAACGCTACTTGGAGTCACGTGAGGGGGCGGAGCGTTTCCTCAGCTAAAGCTCAGCCTGCAAGAAGAGGACTCGGAAGCACATCCCACTCTCTGGATGTTCCGAGTGGCTCGAGGGAGAATGACCTAGCTTCTGCATTTAGGACATCCTGTCTGGGAATTTATTACACAAACAATACATTGTAATCCTGAATATATATTAAATTCTCCCCCCCACTTAAATGGCTTCATTTCTTTCTTAGGCAATATATACACAGAGCAATGTATGCATATATACCTTAAAATACAGATAAAAACACATGCGAAAGCACATGGTCCTTGTATGGCATAGATTAGTGATGGATAATCTTTTTGTAGTTGTGTGCCAAATGTACACAGGTGCCTACACCCATAATTGGGTGGGATTCAATTTTCTTAACAGCCGGTTCTGTGGGTATGGCTTAGTTGGTGGGCATGGCTTGGTCATGTGATTGGCTGGATGTGGCCAACTCAATATCACTCACATTGAGGCACGCATCTCCTCATCTGGCCTCTCATGACTGTGAGGATACTGCAACAGTTGTGTATGTGCATGGGACCCCCCCCCACTCCCCCGCACATGTACACACATCTCCCGCATGCTCCCACATGCACGGCAGATACCTGAAAATCAACTGGCTGGTGGGAGGCATGTGTGCATGCACAGTGGAACTGAACTGGGGCGATGACTTGCATGTGATGGCTCTGTGTGCCACTTCTGGCATGCATGCCATAGGTTCGCCATCACGGGCATAGCTGCACACAATAAGTAATGAGAGAAGACGAAACTCTTTGAAGAGAAGCAGGATGCCCTTGATTTTCAAGTGTGCCTATCTGTTCATACCTGAAATGAAATTTCATGCCTTATCTTCAGCAGAGTACAATACTAAAAAAAAAAAAAGGCCCCACCTATAAAGAAAAAGAGCCCTAATGGTGTCATGAAAAGCCTACAGGCTGCATTTTGCAGAGGACATCCTAGGATAAGCTTGTAAGAACATTGCTGCATATTCCTAAACATTAACGTTTGATTTATTTGCTTTTTGTATGATGCCATGATTTCAGTCAGCTAAAGCAATATGCTTTAGGCAAATGGGTGGCTTCTCTGAGTGATATATTAGAAAGAGAAACAAGCAAGCTTTTTTTTTTCTTTGAATAAACAGCAGGGTGACTTTGGGCCAGTCACACACTATCCATCCAACCCACTTCAGGGTTGTTGCTGTGGGGAAAATAGGAGGAGGAAAGTGGGTGTTTGTCACCTTGAGTTATTTGTGAAAAAAATCAAGACGGGATAGAAATAAATAAATGAACTTTAACCACTTTAATGTTGCCTGCAGATAGTTATGGGAAACTCTGCCTTCTGAACTCTGTCGGTCAAGAAATGTCTCGTTGCAAGACATCTGTTCGACGAGGACAGCCAAACCCTATCTACAAAGAGACGTTTATCTTCCAAGTTGCCTTGTTCCAGCTCTCAGATGTCACCCTGATGATCTCCATTTACAATCGCCGCAGTATAAAGCGCAAAGAGATGATTGGCTGGATTTCTATGGGTCAGAACAGTAGTGGAGAAGAAGAGTTAAGTCACTGGCAGGAGATGAAGGAATCTAAAACGCAGCAAGTGTGTAGGTGGCACATGCTCCTGGAGTCTTAATGGAAACCTTTCCAACAGATGCAGGGCATCTGTCTTTCCAGCATTTGACATATAAAGGACTATATCATGTTATAACTGGACTTCTGATGCTCTTTACTAATGGAATTATTCTGTTTGGTTATTGCCCTTTTATTTTTAGTTATAGGAAATTGCTTGAAGTCACAAGTAGGAAAATTGGGTTAAAACTTTATGGTCTCTGTTCACCTGTCAAGAATTGAGATTGAGTGTTCAATATCATCCCGGTATCTTCAGCGGTAATGAGATTTGCTCTTGCTCATGTCGCTGTAGAGAGCCAAATTTGGTTGGGTGAGCTTTGTGCCTTTGTTGTGAGGAAAGGCTGCAAAAAATGATCATGAAGTAGTGAGTGATCATGAAAATGGTATACAGTGGTACCTCGGTACTCATCGTTAATTGGTTCTGGATGGCACAATGAGTATGAAAAATGATGACTACCAAACAAATGTTTCCCATAAAGAATAACATAAATAAATGTAATGCATTCCCAAACCAAAGACAATGCACATTTTAAGGCAATATGTAAAAAGACAGAGTTGTATATCATTACTTTACATAAGAAATAAATCTAAAAATAATCAGATGAAATAAAATAAAAACTTTCACTTTACCTGTACTGATGACAGGGGGTGGGGGGAAAGCTCAAAAATACACAAAATGACCACAGAACTTAAGATAACACTGCAAAGGGATGTGCACAGGACAAGAGCTACCGCATAATTAATGCATCACCCTTTGCTTCACCTGGAAAGGATAGCAAGTCATGAGGCAACTGACACCAACAAGTTCTAGCTTGTGCATTGAATACTAAGCAAATGATGAGTACCAGGACAAAATATTCTCATTAAAATGCATTGAGTACCAAATTCGATCAGTTTCAAAGCAGTTGAGTACCAAGGTTCCACTGTATTTGGACGGTTTTGTGGTATGGTTTCTGGCCTAACCTACATTTTTATCCCAGAATCATTCACTTAAGAGTATTTGGCTCAGCCCTAAATTCTCTGATATAATTGAGATGGATTTTGATCCCTGACAAATAGTTACTTAAAATTTGCTCTTTATAAATAGAGACTTCCCAAAGGCTTTGTTTGAACCATGTGCACATATATCCAGATTATACCAGATATGTGTATATTATTATTAATGCAACTTAATCATAAAATGACATTGGACTTGGAGTGTTCAGTGTCCTGCATTTACTGTATTTGTTTTTTCCCACCCAGAAAGATAGCTATATTTTAACCTGGCTACTATGATTTCTATCCAGTGGTGGGATTCAAATTTTTTTTACTACTGATTCTGTGAGCGTGGCTTGGTGAGCGTGGCAGGGGAAGGATACTGTAAGATCTCCATTCCCTCCCTACTCCTGGGGAAAGGTAACTGCAAAATTCCCATTCCCTCCCCATTCCACTAACCTGCTTTCCAGCTCCGTTCTCTTATGCAGGGCAACAAAAAAGACCCAGCCGATCAACTGGGACTTGGGAGGCAGAGAATAGATGGGATCAGGCCAGTCAGAGGTAGTATTTGCCAGTTCTCTGGACTACTCACAATTTCTGCTTCCAGTTCTCCAGAACTGGTCAGAACCTGCTGAATACCACCTCTGATTCTACCGTTCCATGACAGCAAGGAAATAATATGTGAATATGGGCTCCATCTATACCTTTTGATATATAATGTTGTTTTCTCTTAGGAGCAGCCAAACACTTGTGCTTTATATTAGGTTCTCCATAAGCATGCATGTATTATTACTGTTATTACCGTGGAAGCCATGGATCCCCTTAGCAGTTCTAGCTCTATGAGTGCTAAAAAAGAAATCAAGAGACTGGATGCCTGCATTATTGATAGCGGCTTTCTTGAATCTGGTGCCATCCGAATGTGAAGATGTGTGATTGGGAAAAGGTGATTTTAGGAAATTCTACAGGGATTTTTTGGAAAGATGATAGACAGTGGTAAAAAAATAAAACCACCTTCCCTTGTTAGGAGACCCTGGAATGTGCTCAGATATCTTTTGAACAGTGTTCTCTCCTGATAATGGATTTCTCTGAAAGACTACATGGGAGCCTCTGCAGCATGCAAAAAAAACAAAAAACACAAGTTTTGAGAAACACACTATTTTAAATAACTTGTAAATAAACTTCAAAACTATCTTAGAAATGGGCCAGAGAGTATATTTATAATAAGATGCTGGTGATGGGGAGTTCCTTATTTAAAACCTGGCCATCATGGGTAACAAAACTTGTTACAGAACAATAATTCACCATAATACTGCCTGTCCTCCCAGGCATCCCATCCTGCTGGAGACCATTTGGGATTCTACTTATTTTATCTTTCTCTTTTGGGGGATCCGCTTTGGCACATCTACTACTGCAGGGGTTTTGCAGCTGCTTATTGTTTCTATATTATAAAGAAGCTTAAAGGGCCTGTTTGAATCTCAAAGGCATTCTAGAAAATAAAAATTATGGTTGGAGGCTGGTACTTGGTTTTATAACATATCTTTCGGAGGTGGTATTCAGTAGGTTCTGACCAGTTCTGGAGAACTGGTAGCGGAAAGTTTGAGTAGTTTGGAAAACCTGCAAACGCCACCTCTGGCTGGCCCCACCCCCATCTGTTCTCTGCCTTCCGAGTCCCAGCTGATTGGATGGGTCTTCTTTTGTTGCCCTGCACAGGAGAACAGAGCTGGAAAGCAGGTTAGTGGGGTGGGGAGGGAATGGGGATTTTACAGTATCCTTCCCCTGCCACACCCGCCAAGGCACGTCCACTGGTAGTAAAAAATTTTGAATCCCACCACTAATATCTTTGTTATATTTTCCTGATACTTTTATTTCAATATATTTTATATTGTTTCTATGTTTTAAATTAAATAGTTGTTCTTAAATGTGAATATAAAAAGTCCAATGGGACAGGGAGCCTGGGAGATACCATGGAAAGTGAAGTATCTGTGAGTACTTCACCTTTGAGAAGTACCGTGTTGAGAATAACCAAAATGGGCTGTTGGCTGGATATAAAGCCTTTCTGTCCAAGCTCCAAGTTCTTTTCCAAAGATCTGGAGATTGAATTCAGGATCTTCCGCATGGAAAGAATATACAGTATACTGCAACTCAGTGATGGCCTTCTAGAAGAATGTCTCTTTTAAGCTTTTGCGCAAACAATTTACAAAGAGATACATCATTAGCTGGTTTCTCTAACAAGAACAAAAATTGAAACAGGTTGATTGAAACACTGCATATCAATATGTATGAGAACAGAGAAATGCCTTTCAAAAGGCCATTATACTTTGAATTATACTTTTGTTATCTAAAATTTAGAATGCTGCTTTACTTCAGAATTATTCTTTTCTTTTTATGGAAACGTGCAGGGTTTTTATTGGCTGAAGCACAAAAAAATCAATTACTTCTGAAATAAGAGAAATCAAGTTTCCTTGGTAATGCAGATGAGATCAAGAGTCTAGTACTACATGTTGCTCATCTATTTTTCCTTTTAAAAATCTGTTTCTTCAATGGAGAAAAAAAATAGCTTGCTACCATTTCCAGAGCAGGAGTCAAAGAGGACATCTCACCAATATGTCTCCCTTTTCAAGCTGCATGCCAAAAATTTATAGGTTGCATTTTTTCCCCTTCTGGAAATTACCAAGGGCCCATAAGCTTTGAGTAATCTGTGATGCATTCTGTTAACTGGGAAATAATAATGTTTCCCAAAGTAGCAAAGAATTCATCTTTTAATAACAGCAGATACAGCATGTTACGGCAGCTTTTCTTTCCTGCATTGTTCAAAAGGTTGCATGAGAAGATTCCTGTTTGGCCTCCATCTCACAGAAATAGCTTGTGCAATCCATCTCTGAGGACCTCCTATTTTAACTGCCTGCCCAGTTCCACTAGGGAGAGTGCCAAAGCCAGTGGATGAAGGGGGCTTCTGTTGGAACACATTATGAAGCCCTGTTAATTTCCAGTGCCAAAAGACCACCTTTTCATTCAGTGATGGATCTGTGCAAACGTCGTGGATCTATAATTCTTGAGGCCATACATGATGGCTATGTATCACATTAATTGAATTCAGCTATAGTGAGTTGTAGAAAAGCCAACCAACTGAGATTTATAAACCATCATTTATGGCTTTAGGGTGAACCCAGCCAATTATGACCTCAGAAACCGTGGACAAACACAGTGTTTGAATGTAGCCAGTGAAATGACTTGGGTTTGGAGCTGCCTAGGAAGTAACTCAGGCCAGGAACAGAAATTACATTTCATTTCTAGGAAGAAACTGGGACTTAATAATGGTATCTGTAAGTTTTTTTTTTTTTTTTTAATTAGGAAAGCATCTGTTGAGGGAGAGGGGTTCAAAAGGAGCAAGATGATGATTGTGGCAATGCATTGGAATTCTCATCCTGTTTATACTTGCATTGACATTAGCAGACACCTACAAAATTGTTATGATTTGCATTAGGACATCTGACTTGCCCTCTTCCTTTTTTTTGACCCACAGAAAGATGCTGCTGGATGCAGAAGAAAGTAAATTGCATGAAGTAGGGCAGAGGTAGAAAATTTGGAAGAAATTGCCAGGCAGTTGAGCTAAAAGCAAGCACAGGGGGGGAAATACACGCTTAAATTGCATGGAATCACCTGACTTTGGCTAATATCTGAAAACTAAGCAGGATTAATTCCAATTATTACGTGTAAGAGAATACCCCAGGAAATTCCGGGGCTGTAGGTCAAACTAGAAACTTTTTAAAAAAATCTAGGAAGAAGGGGTTGGCAAACTGATTTTGTTTTTGTTTTTTGCTTCAGTTTCAATTTAAGGACCGTAGGGTTTAAAAGGGATGAATATTTTTTTTATGCTTCCACTCAGTTGGATAAGCTCTCAAGACTTACAGGTTTTTTAAATGAGTTTTGAGCAAAAAAAAAAAAAAGGTAGGCAGAGACAGCAAACCATGTAGGTCTTGGGAGATTTCCAGAATTGCAACCTATATTAAACATAGCTCTTTGAGCTTAGTTCTGAGACTGCATACTACCTACAGTAAATAGCAGAAAAATAGTTAGTGGTCTTCTCAGAGAACCAGCATGCCGTCTTGTCATGCTATTCTTCCTCTAGAGAAAAATTTGCCAAGCAATTGTCTCAGTCCTCCTTACAGGTAGTCCTTGACTTACAACAATTCGTTTAGTGAATGTTCAAAGTTACAAGGACACTGAAAAATGTGACTTATGACTGCTTTTCCTAATTATAACCTTTGCAACATCCCCATGATCAGGTGATCAAAATTCAGACACTTGGCAACTGGTTCATATTTATGACCTTTGCTGTGTCCCAAGGTCATATAATCACTTTCTGCGATCTGACAAGCAGAGTCAATGGGAAATCCAATTCACTTAACAACCAGGTTAGTAACTTATCAACTGCAGTGATTCACTTAACAACTATGGCAAGAAAAGTCATAAAATGGGGTAAAACTTGCTTAACAAATGTCTTAACAACAGAAATGTTGGGCTCAATTGCAGTTATAAGTCAAGGACTACCTGTATTTTGTGTGGTTCCAAGGAACTCTCATGTTTGGTTCCCAAAAAGGAGATCTTATAATCTAAAGAGTAAGAGACTTTGTTCTGCTAGAATCTTTTAATACAGAAAACGTGACCACACCAAAATGAGAGATTGAGCTCATCTTTGTGCCTAAATTCTGCAGTTCCTTATAAACCCCTTTGCTGCTGCTTAGAGCAGCAGTTCTTTACATGCTTACTTAGGGGTAAGTCCCAATTTTTTCAACTCTTTACCATCTGCTCCTGAGAACACCTGCGTAAGATTTGCTATAAATCTACTGCTATTGGGGAAGGTCTGAATAGAGACATTCTTTAGGTTATCAGAATTCATGTCGGTGCCAAAAGGCATTACATTTCATACTGTTTTCAACAGCAAATATATAGAATATTTTGAAAATATCTCCCCCCAAATACTAGATGTTCTTTCTATATATACGCTATGAAGAATACAACAGTATATTGAAGGTTGAAGTATGTAAAATAAATATTGGATCCCAATCATGCAAGTCATGGTGCCCGCTCAATTCAAGTAGAGTTAGAGTAAGGGGACATTGAATGCTCACAAAGGCTGTTGCTCAAATATCCTTCCTGTTTCTGTTGAGTCCTGTGCAGAGTGGTCTAAGTAGATCATATATGGGTTCAACCTCTTCTCATTCAAGAGTTCTAAAAGACTTGTTAAAGCACAGTAGAGCTGAGCAGTAGATTGGTAAGAATAGAAGTCTCAGTTATTAAAAGATCATTTCTTTAGGATAAAAAAAGCACAGTTTATAGGCAATATCTACATTAAAAAAACAAAAACAAAATGTACTTGTGTTCTGCATAAATGTTACATTACTTTTTATTGATGAAAACTAAATGTATATTTGATGTTTTTTGAATTTTTTGCTTTGTGAAAGATGTATCTAAATGTGCAATATTAAACTTACAACATTTCTGTTAATTGTCTAGTGGAAATGTCACTTTTTTATGTGTTACACCATTCTTAAGCTTTCATAAAATGCTGTGAAATTCAGAAATTCATCAGAATTGCAAGATGTTTTAGCCCTCTGAGTGTAGAGATGGCGATCTAATCAGCGAGAATGTCAGATCAATATTTGTTCAATGGGAGGAGAGCCTTGACTTCAGTCTGTTTATTCATCTCTACACGTTGAACTCAACGATGTAGAAAAGAACAGAAACAAGTTCCCAGTCAAGCAATGCTAACCCTGAACTGATAAAGTATCTGCAGCTTAAAATTTCATTCCAGTGGATAGAAAAATCCTGTTGGATAATAAGGGGGGTGATGAGTGAGCAAACCATAAGGAGCCTTATTTGTCTGCATTTCTAGGATGTATATGGCTGCCTATATCATGTAAAAGACTCTGGGAAGCTCACAGGTATACTTCTGCATATCTTAATAATATTAATTTATTACATTTATATGCTGTCCAATTCCCAGCAATTCTAGGCGCTTTACAATTGTTAAAAATCTTTTACAAATAAAGAACAACACAAAGAGCAAAAAAGTAGCACAAGACACAGTAACAACAACAGCAAAGAAAACAAGGTAAACTGCACCAAACTTGATTGCGGGAAATACAACTTCAGCAACAGAATGGTCAGTATCTGGAATACTCTACCTGACTCTGTGGTTTCTTTCCCAAACCCCAAAAACTTTAACCTTAGACTGTCTACTATTGACCTCACCCCTTTCCTAAGAGGTCTGTAGGGGGCATGCATAAGCGCACCAATGTGCCTACTGTCCCTGTCCTATTGTTTCTTTTTATTTTTCTTATACATGTGTCCATTTCATGTATTCATAACTATGTTTATACTTATATCTGTTATCTTATAATCGCTTGACATAAATAAACCTGGGTGGGAATAAAAAAGGAGGAAAGGGTTGCATGTCCTTGCCTAGGTGAAAGGTTAGGTTTTTAGGCTGCTTCAAAATAAGGTTGGGGGAGTATTTAAACCTTGTAGCCAGGAGGGAAACCTCATTTTAGAGGACAGGTTTTGTTACAGAGATACTACTCTTCTGTAGTTTTGATAGATGGCATTGCTTAATTGAAAGAACCCAGAATGCAAATAATTTTTACTATTGCAATCAAAGTCCTTAACAAAAAGTTATATTAGATAAAACTGTTTTTCATTGAACGTATGGAAATTGTGAGGTAAAATAAGAAGTTTTCTACCTAACACTAACCAAATTACAAATACAAGTGGTCCTCAACTTAACAATTGAGAGCAAAATTTTTGTTGCTGAATGAGACATTTATTAAGTGAGTTTTGCCCCATTTTACAACTTTTCTTGTCACAATTGTTAAGTGTGTCATTGCAGATATTACGTTAGTAACAAGATTGTTAAGTAAGCTGCCTTCCCCATTGACTGCTTGTCAGAAGATTGCAAGAGGCAATCGCATGATATGGGGACACTACAACCATCATAAATATGAACCAGTTGCCAAGCATCCAAGCCTTTGTCACATGGCCATGAGGGTACTACACACCAGTGTGAAAAACATTCATAAGTCACTTTTTTCAGTGACGACGTAAAGGTTACTAAATTAACTATTGTAAGTTGAGGACTACCTCTATGGCCCTTGATAAGCCATACTTAAGCAGAAAACAACGGTGTCCCCAAGAGGAATGGCAAAACTGGCAAGTTTGTGGGTGTATGAGATTTGTGTGGCATTTAAGGGGTGCTACACTCTGCCTGTCATGTTGCAGGTTGTGTATGTCTCTTCCAGGGATGCGTGCTGCGTAGAGCTAAAAAAGCTGGATTAGGCACCAATTTGCTATGCTGCAAAGGTGATGGTGGCATCTCACAAATAGTTTCCTGCAAATGCACAGGTGATTAAGCAACAGGAGAGGATGATAGCATCATCACAGGTGACCTCAGTTAACTGGCTGACCATGGACTTGACCAATCTGCTTTTTATACTGCAATAAACAATCCTCATGCTTTTCCCTTTCTGTAAGACTTTCATTATGCTGGGTCATTTTACCATGACCCTTCCTGCTCCCTACTTCGAGCATTGGCAACAAAATGGGATTGTTAGGGATAACATTGTTTTACCCTAACTGGTTTAGGTAAATAATAATATGTAATCATAGTTTGTATGTTAAAGTGTCTGCAACTTTAACTGTGGGATAGTAATTAAGGGAGTGGTTGTGAAAGCACTTTAAAAGAAGCAAGGCTGCAGCTTGCTCTCTCTCTGGCTTTGATGATCCCTGATTACTGCAAGGAAACAAGTCTGCATTGCTCGAACGGGAGAGAAAACTAAGGACTGACTTGTAAGTGAATTGACATAGGGTATTCAACACGGACTTTGCTAACTGAATATCCCTGAATGGACTGACTAAATGATACATGACTATTGGACTGTTATTTTGACTATGCTATTAACTCATAATGGAATAAACTATATTTTTGATAGCACAAGCGTATCTGTTATTTTTACTGTATGTTAATAAACATACAAGCTTAGCTCACTCATTTATCTGTGTGCCTATCTGACTAAGCTGCACATTCTGTTTAGCTTGTCTCCCTAACCCTGGTTGGGGAAACCAGGCTTAACAATGGTTATGGGCCCAGAGGCTGCAAAGTCAGTTTAACTAGGTTAAAACAGATTTATGTAAAAGTGAGAGTTTGTGTTGTTATACATTACAGTAACAGACAGCTGTGTTTTATTAATTATAGTTTTATATCCATATAAGAAAACATGGCACAAGTCAATCTACAAAGTTTGTCCCTGATATCCAAGTTGGATGGAACAAACTATGTATCATGGTCTATGAAATGTAGTCTGCTTCTACGAAGAGAAGGTTTGTGGAACATAATTGAAAATCCACCAAACGTAGAAGAATGGGATCCAGAGGATGAGGAAGATAAACTAAAGATAGAAGAATTTATGCATAAAAATCAACAAGCTATTTTCATTATTGCTTTAACCTTAACTGATATGCAACTTGTTTATATCCACGGAGAAAAAACGGCTGTTGGGTGTTGGCAGAAGCTGAAGAGGATTTATGTTCGAGATAACGTTGGTGCTCACATAAATCTAACACGGAAACTTTTCAGTACACATCTCCATAAGAATGGTGATATGCTGAGTCATTTGAAAACTATGCAAAGCATTTTTCAAGAACTGCACGAGAAAGAGCTTATTTTCTCTGAACTACACCAAGTTTACATAATTCTATCTTCACTTGATAAAACCTATGATAACTACGTAACTTCACTTGAAATATTGCCAAAGGAAAGCCTAACTTTAACTGATATAACTGGCAGATTGATTGAAGAGGCCAGAAGAAGGCTTGAAAGAGATGAGTTAAGGAGGCAGCAACCTCAAAAAGAAGAAAATGAAACTCCTACTGCATACGCAATTAAAAAGTGCTTTAATTGTGGAGGAAGAGGACATTTGGCAAGATTTTGTAAAAAAGCAAAGAGCCAGAACGCTGGCCAGAATACAAAAAGTCATCAAAAGATAAATAAAAATATAGAGTTAGCCATGTATACTAACGGAGCTGTAAAAAATAATTTATGGGTGGTTGACAGTGGAGCATCTCATTGTATAACTAATGATAAGAAACATTTTATTAAAATGTCCAAGAGTACACAGCAGATATCGTTAGCCAATGGCTGGAAACTGAAAGCTAAAGGTCAAGGTATAGCATATTGTTCTTTTATAAAAGAGAATGTAAAAATGTTATATGTACCACAACTTAAGTTTAATTTAATTTCAGTAAGAATTTTGGTTAAACTAGGATATGTAGTTACATTTAAAGGAGATAACTGCATAATTGAGAAAGAAGATAAGAAAATTACTGCATCTTTAAGAGGTGAATTATATGTGTTAAATGATGATGGTTTAAAGGTGGCTAACACAATTTATGAAAATAAGAAACCTCATGATGAATGTATTCACTTGTTACATCGAAGGCTAGGGCATTTAAATTTTAAAAAGCTTAAGAAAACTGTTGAATTATCTAAGGGAATAAGTTTGAAACCTTGTAATAAGTATTTGCAATGTAATGCCTGCAATCAAAGTAAGGCCAAGGTCACACCGGCTGATAGAGTTGATGGATTTACTACCAAAGAACCTTTAGAGGTAGTATTTGCAGATTTAATAGGTCCTAAAAAACCAAGTGTAGGAGGAGCTCGTTACATACTAAGTATAATGGACCACTATTCTAGATATGGGTTTTGCTATTTAATGAAGAGCAAAACTGAAACGTATCAAAATCTCTTTAATTGGATAAAATTTTCTGAAAGGAAAACTAAAAAGAAATTAGTAACTCTTATAACAGATAATGGTACAGAATTTACAAATAGTAAATTCCAGAACAGACTAAGAATGTTAGGTATTCAACATAAAATGTCTGCACCATATAGGCCACAACATAATGCCTTTATAGAGAGAAGAGGTCAAACATTACAATCAATGACACGAACTATGATGTCTGATTCAGGATTACCTGACAATTTATGGGGAGAAGCAATAATGTGTGGTAATCATATATTAAATAATGTTGTTAATTCAACAACAGGTGAATTACCATTCACACTGTGGCATGGTACAAAACCTGATTTAAGTTACATGCACACATTTGGAGCACCAGCATGGGAGCATATCCCTACACAACTTAGATACAAAGGACAACATAGAGCTAAAAGATTATATTTTGTAGGATATACATCTAATCATAGATCTTATAGATTCTGGGAACCAGGTACATCTAGAGTTTACACAAGTGCTAATGCTAAATTCCTGGAACATGTAGGATGGAATAGATTAGAGCAAGATTTAAATAATGAAGTAATTATTGAACCCTACAAAAGGCAGAAAGATCAGATTAGTTATAAGAAGAGTCCAATTAAAGAAGAAGTCCAAGAAGAGCAAATAGGACCAGAACAAGAGGAAACAATTGATCAGGAAGAGTTAGATAATCAAGAAGAGTTAATAAATGAAAGTCCACCTGTAAGTCCTGTAATACCTAGACGTACTACACGTGTAACTAGACCACCTGATAGGTATCAAGCAAGTATAGTTTGCCAAGTAACTAAAGTTCCAACTAGTGTAGATGAACTTAGGATGTATCCTGCTAAGGATCAGGAGAATTGGCAAAAGGCAATGGAAAAGGAATTAAATTCATTAAAGGTAATGAAAGTTTATGAAAATGCTAAATTACCTCCAGGAGAAAAATCCATTGGGTGCAAATGGATATTTAAAGTAAAAACTGGAAATGATGGGACTGTTACCCATAAGGCTAGGTTAGTAGCTCAAGGATTTAATCAAACTGCATCTGATTACGATGAAGTTTTTGCACCAAGTCTTAAAGCAACATCTTTAAGAGCAGCATTAGTGTGGGCAGCTAAGAAAAACTATGTAATTAACCATTTAGATGTAGAAACTGCTTATCTACATGCACCATTGCAGCACACTATATATTTAAGAAAACCAGTAGGTATAAAAGACAACAAAGTAAATAGTAATGATTGTTGGAAACTCAAAAAGAGTCTTTACGGGTTGAAACAATCTGGGTTTGAGTGGAACCAATATATTGTGAAAGAGTTAAACAATATAGGTTTTAAATCTGGTTTAGCAATCCATGTGTGTTTAAAAGAGAAAATAATGGAACGGTGTCATTATTGTTATTATTTACAGATGATATTGCTTTGATAACTAAGACTAATAATGAAGCTAATGAGATTATATCATTATTAGCCAAAAAGATAAAATTAAAGCATTTAGGTAAAATTAAAAAGTATCTAGGATTGACAATTAACAAAACAAAAAATGGTTTTAAGATATCTCAAGAAGATAAAATTTGCCAATTAATTAAAACGTTTAAAATGGAACTTTGTAAACCGGCAAAGACTCCAATGAGTCAGGAAGTTTGCCAAACTAATGATCAAAGTCCCAAATTTGATAAGTCCATATATCAATCTTTGATTGGCAGCTTATCATATATAAGCAATTGGTCTAGGCCAGATATAACTTATAGTGTAAATCAGCTGGCACGTTTTAATTCAGATCCACATCAATGTCATTGGCAATCATTGAAGAGAATTTTAAGATATCTTAAAGGAACAATGAACCATGCATTGTATATAGAACCAAAGGGTGATTTGAGTCTTAGTGCCTATGCAGATGCAAGTTTTGCAACTGATATAAACACTAGAAAATCAACATCTGGGATGGCTATATTATTTGGTAAGACACTAATAGGGTGGAGGTCAATCAGACAACAGCATATCAGTTTGTCCACGATGGAAGTGGAATTTTCATGTCTGTCATTACTATGCACTGATTTGATTTTGTACAAACAGTTATTATTAGACATGGGTATAACTGTTAAAGATTCTATTATTGTGTTCGAGGAAAACCAAGCAGCTATAAAGTTAGCTACTAGTATTGCTGTAAAAACTAGATCAAAACATACTGATTTAAGATACTTAAATGTTAGAGAATCTGTAAAGAATGGGCTAATTAAATTGGAATACTGCATGACGGAAGAAAACATTGCAGAACAATTTACAAAAGCTCAAGGAGTAATTAAGTTTAAAGAGAGTTGTAACAAATATGATTTAAAGATGTAAATAGTTATATTTATTATTATTTCCTAAAAGGGGAGAATGTTAGGGATAACATTGTTTTACCCTAACTGGTTTAGGTAAATAATAATATGTAATCATAGTTTGTATGTTAAAGTGTCTGCAACTTTAACTGTGGGATAGTAATTAAGGGAGTGGTTGTGAAAGCACTTTAAAAGAAGCAAGGCTGCAGCTTGCTCTCTCTCTGGCTTTGATGATCCCTGATAACTGCAAGGAAACAAGTCTGCATTGCTCGAACGGGAGAGAAAACTAAGGACTGACTTGTAAGTGAATTGACATAGGGTATTCAACACGGACTTTGCTAACTGAATATCCCTGAATGGACTGACTAAATGATACATGACTATTGGACTGTTATTTTGACTATGCTATTAACTCATAATGGAATAAACTATATTTTTGATAGCACAAGCGTATCTGTTATTTTTACTGTATGTTAATAAACATACAAGCTTAGCTCACTCATTTATCTGTGTGCCTATCTGACTAAGCTGCACATTCTGTTTAGCTTGTCTCCCTAACCCTGGTTGGGGAAACCAGGCTTAACAGGGATAATAAACAACAGCCCTGGTTTGGATGCATGGGATTTCAATACAATAATCAGCAAGTAAGATAAATTTCTCTTCATTAATTTCTTCTTTTTAATTTATAGCTGCATGCATTTTGTATCATGTTTCCACCTTTTAATATTAGAATAAAAATAGGAAGAAGTATAGGAGTATATGTGTGTCTGTACAGATGGACCAAAATTGTGTAATCGGACTAATGGACTCTCAGAAATACATGTTTCTTATTAATTGCTGCTTGATATCATAGGCTGACTTTGGAGTGTCCAGCATGTTGAGCAGGTGATGTTCTGCAATTTTAATATACATTTGTAATAAACATACAAATAAAAATATATTTAATTCTTTTACATAATAAGATTGATGGGATGTGCAATAACATACTGAGAATTGACCCATGTAATACATAATTAATGACCAGCATTTATTATCAAAAATGTAACAATGAAATTTTAGTAAAATGGCTTTTATGTAGGCAGGCATCAATTATATGACATGTCCTGTTCCAAATATCAATTTAAAAAAAAGATATCTCAAAAGCTGTTAGAAAAATGGTACTTAGATGATAATTACAAATATCAAAGCAGTATGTTTTGAAGTGTTTGGGACAAGCAATAAGCATAAAGTAGGCTTACTTTTTCAAGGTGTTGAAATAAAAATTTATATTTAATTACTTATTAAATTTCTTTGCCTGTCCCACCTCTGGGGGACTCCGACTAAATAGACCTCTGGTTTGATCTCCCAGGTGATTCATAACTGCTTAATAAAATTCAAATACAAGCTGCAAAAGAATTGGGGAAAGCAAATACACTGCTCAAAAAAATAAAGAGAACACTTAAACAAGACAATGTAACTCCAAGTCAATCACACTTCAATTTCACATGCTGTTGTGCAAATGGAATAGACAACAGGTAGAAAGCATAGGCATTTAGCAAGACATCCCCAATAAAGGAGTGGTTCTGCAGGTGGTGACCACAGACCACTTCTCAGTTCCTATGCTTTCTGGCTGATGGTTTAGTCACTTTTGAATGCTGGCGGTGCTTTCACTCTAGTGGTAGCATGAGACGGAGTCTACAAGTGGCTCAGGTAGTGCAGCTCATCCAGGATGGCACATCAATGCGAGCTGTGGCAAGAATGTTTGCTGTGTCTTGTCAGCGTAGTGTCCAGAGCATGGAGGTGCTACCAGGAGACAGGCCAGTATATCAGGAGATATGGAGGAGGCTGTAGGAGGGCAACAGCCCAGCATCAGGACCGCTACCACCGCCTTTGTGCAAGGAGAGACAGGAGGAGCACTGCCAGAGCCCTGCAAAATGACCTCCAGCGGGCCACAAATGTACATGTGGCTGCTCAAATGTTCAGAAACAGACTCCATGAGTGTGGTATGAGGGCCCGACATCCACAGGTGGGGGTTGTGCTTACAGCCCAACACCATACAGGATGTTTGGCATTTGCTAGAGAACACCAAGATTGGCAAATTCACCACTGGCGCCCTGTGCTCTTCACAGATGAAAGCAAGTTCACACTGAGTACATGTGACAGACATGACAGGGTCTGGAGATGCCGTGGAGAACGTTCTGCTGCCTGCAACAGCATGACCGGTTTGGCAGTGGGTCAGTAACAGTGTGGGGTGGCATTTCTTTAGGGGGTCACACAGCCCTCCATGTGCTTGCCAGAGGTAGCCTGACTGTCATTAGGTACCGAGATGAGATGCTCAGACCCCTTGTGAGACCATTTGCTGGTGCGGTTGGCCCTGGGTTCCTCCTAATGCAAGACAATGCTAGACCTCATGTGGCTGGAGTGTGTCAGCAGTTCCTGCAAGACGAAGGCATTGATGCTATGGACTGGCCCACCCATTCCCCAGACCTGAATCCAATTGAGCACATCTGGGACACCATGTCTCGCTCCATCCACCAATGCCACGTTGCACCACAGACTGTCCAGGAGTTGGGGGATGCTTTAGTCCAGGTGTGGGAGAAGATCCCTCAGGAGACCATCTGCCACTTCATCAGGAGCATGCCCAGGCATTGTAGGGAGGGCATACCGGCATGCGGAGGCCACACACAATACTGAGCCTCATTTTGACTTGTTTTAAGGACATTATATCAAAGTTGGATCAGCCTGTAGTGTTTTTTCCACTTTAATTTTGAGTGTAACTCCAAATCCAGACCTCCATGGGTTGCTAAATTTGATTTCCATTGGTAATTTCTGTGTGATTTTGTTGTCAGCACATTCAACTATGTAATGAACAAAGTATTTTAATAAGAATATTTCATTCATTCAGATCTAGGATGTCTTATTTTTGTTTTTCCCTTTGTTTTTTTTGAGCAGTGTATTTATTTTGTATTTATCAAATGTATACAAATTTAAATTCATATCTTCATTGTTCTTTGCTTAAATGGAAGGCGGGATTCCTAAGAATCAGCAGGAATGGAGTTGACAATGCAATGGGGAGTGAATCTGTTAAAACTACAAAAAATATGAGGCAATTCAAGGAAATGAGAAAAGAGACTACTAGGACAGGACATTAATATTTTTAAAGATGGCTGCAGATCACAAGTTCAGTAGACAAAAAATATACCCCCCCCTCATTTTTAGCTGGGAAAAGAAAAGAAGGAGGCCACCTGTTTTGCCCCCCAAACCCTCTGAAACATCTTTGTAACCCCAAGTATGTTCTCTCACTCTTGAGCCTCCTGAGTCCATCAAAGTTCCTCCCAGCTGAGGACTTCCGGTTGCAAGGCTTCGGCGGCGGCAGGAATCCGCTTCTCTGTGGGTCCCTGCTGCTGAGGTACCCCCGATCCAACTGGATTTGGGGGTTGTCACTACCCCGAAGGGGCAGCGGAAGACAGAGGAGATCCGGACAGGGGTCTGGGGATATCGCACCCCCTTTCCCCAGCTGGCTAGACTCCTTTTTCCTGAGGCAGTGGAGCGGCTGTCAGAAATCTTCAACCGGATAAGACTGTGCAGGAGGAAGAACCAGAAGGAGAAGTTTTCTTGGCTGAACCGGGACATTAAATTACTTTTAAAACACCCTGGAAACCTGACTTTCGGATTGATACATTTGTTTCCAAAACAAGTTGCTACAGCGGCGAAAGTGCTGAAGGAAAGTTCACTCCCCTTCCTTACAGAGAAAGCAAATGAGCACAGAAAAACCTGCTTCTTTAAGGTAAAAATAAGCTCTTTGTTATAAGTGGGAAGGAGAGGACTAAAAAAAATATTTAAAAATTTGTTGGAGGAGACGCCTTGAAGATTATAAGACCAGCAACTAACTGTAATACGGCTTTAAAATATATTTGGGATTTTGTCCCAGGAGGAAAAATTGCAAAGAGAAGAAGAGGAAATAATTCCTGTCTGTTTGGATTGTTTGATAACTTTGACATTTGGAAATTACTTTAAGATTAAAAACATCTGGGTTGTTCTTAAAAATTTACAATGGCACCATCTGTGGATGAACTAAAAATGGAATATGAAAAATTACAAGAAAGAGAACAAAATGGCAAGGATTCATTGGGAGCTGTCTTCCACTTTTTAGAAATGGCGGTTTCTACATACCAGCAAATACTCGAGGAAGAAGGATAAGGAGAAGAAGAAAAGGAAGAAGCCATTTTTAGTGGACAAAAAGTTCTATTAAGAAAGAAAAGAGGAAAAGAGGAAGGAAAAATGAGAATTTAAGATTCAATAAAACAACCAAGAAAAAGAAAAATAAGGTGAAAAAAAAGGTACAATGTTAGAAAGCAATTGAAAAGAGAATTACAACAGAGAGGGGAAGTTAAAAAGGTGGAGGTTAGGAGAGGTGGGGGGCAAAAAGACCAGACTGGAGAAGAAAGGGAGGGAAAAAGGGAAAAAAAGCCATGGTCTGAAACAAGATGCCAAAAAGCAGATTTTTTTTAGAGATAAAGGATAAAGGATAGTGTATAATTAAAGAAAGATTCTGCAAGAGTACATAAGATAGTATTGTAGTATTTGCTTTTGAAATAGTCTATTGGAATATTATAAGATTTAACAAAATATTAAAATATTAAAATGTTTAATAATGATAGATTTCAATATTTAATAAAATATTAAAGAGAATGTGTAAAATAATTAATGCTTAGTTATAGTTTAATTTGTTATTGTCTTAATGTTATTATAAATTTACTATTTCATTTTCTTATTTTAAAATAATGTACTAATTAGAATTAGAACTAGAAGGGAAATTATATACTTAACTATATTATAAGTTTATTATTCTTTTATTTTAAAATGCAACATGTAAAATGTACTAAGCAGAATCAGGACAGAAATTATGTATTATTTTAAGTGTTACTTTAGGGGAAAGATAGAAAGGCGTCACACTTTAAAAGTGATTACAGGGGAAATTCTTTGCTAAAGAGAAGAGATAAATAGATGATTGGAAAAGAACAGACAAAAGGTACAAACATAATGATTTTGAAATAAGATGAAATAAACAAAATATAATTAAGAGAGTGAAAAGAAGGGAGAAGTTATATAGAAAATATAGAATGGTTAATAAGATATGAATGGTATATAAGGTGAGCATGAATTTGATTTAGGTCTGTAAAATAAGATGTAACCCAGCTAAGCCACTTTTCAAAAGAAGTTTTATGTTTTGTGTTTTGGTTAGCTATGTTTTGATTGTGAATTAATAAAATCTTGGAGGAATAAAACTAAAGGGAGAGAAATTTGGAAAAGACATGTATAAATGATGATTAAGGAGGTTTTATCTTTTTATGTCTTGTTTTATGTTTTGTATTTTATGTGTTTATGCTTGATTGAGAATTAATAAAACCTTGATAGAAAGAAATATAATTGAATAAAAGTGAAGGGAGAAAAAATGAGAAATTTTGAAAAGATATATATGTGCTTAAATGGAAATGTGATAACGTGGAACTATGCCTTAAAAAATAATGTTTTATTTGCCTTGTTAAAACTTATAAGTAATTTTTAGAAAGGAGGTTTTATACTTTTATGTCCTATGTTTTGTTTGTCTTCAAAAAATCAATAAAACTTGTTTAAAAAAAAACCGTTCCTCCCAGCTAACCAATGGGAGAGTGCCAAAACAATCTCTCCACTTCGCTCCTCTTCATCCTATCCTTATGTGGCATCACATCACATGTGATGTATTGGAATGTTTCTTCCCTTTGTGGAGCTGGGGTGGGCATGGCCTGTGTGTGATGCATCGGGCCTGCAGGCTGCCAGTTTGACACCCCTGCACTAGGAGGAAAGTAGAACCACAACAAGAAGAAAAAGCTGGCTTTCTACTAAATTTGAGCTTTGGTGAAATAGTATCTCAATTATTATTTCAGCAGTAGAAATGAAGCCTGGTGAAAAAATGGCAAAATACCTGTGGCATGGTGCAAGAAGTAGAAGACGTAAGAAACATAATGCAAGTGATCCTTCCATGGAGAAATTACTTCTTGTGCAGGCATTGCAGATCTTCCACCCCAGCATTTCCTCCTATATAGGTAATCCTCAATTTATGACCACAATTGTGTCCAACATTTCTGTTGCTAAGTGAGGCAGTTGCTCAGTGAGCTTTGCCCCATTTAATGACCTTTCTTGAGACAGTTATTAAGTGAATCACTGCAGTTGATTCACTTAATAACACAGTTGTTAAGTCGATCTGGCTTCCCCATTTGACTTTGCTGGTCAGAAGGTTGCAGAAGGTAATCCCATGATCCCTGGATGCTGACACTATCATAAATATGAGTCAGTTGCCAAGCATCTGAATTTTGGTTATGTGATGGTGGGGATTATGTGACAGTGGTCATAACAGTGGTGGGATTCAATTTTTTTTACTACCGGTTCTGTGAGCGTGGCTTGGTGGGCATGGCAGGGGAAGGATACTTGTAAAATCTTCAGTCAAGAGGTGCTGGTTCTCTGAACTACTCAAAATTTCTGCTACTGATTCTCCAGAACTGGTCAGAACCTGCTGAATACCACCTCTGGTTCATAACTGTGGAAAATGCTCCTAAGTCACTTTTTTTCCAGTGTAGTTGTAACTTTGAACAGTCACTAAACAAACTGTTGTAAGAAGAAAACTATGTGTACTGCAGATGAGCTGGAACTTTAATTGGTTTAGCTGCAGAAGGGCTACAGACTCCCCATAATGACTCTGTGAAGACATGGACAAGGAGTTCCTCCTGGGTTGATTCAAATGCAGATCTGGAGGGGCTCACAGACCTGCCAAAACCAAGAAATATTTAAATTAGGATTCCTTAGATATGGCTGTCCTAGTTTACATGAATCTCCGGTTTGATGTATGCACAAAAGAAAGGAGATATAGAACATGAAAATAAATAAAAATCAAGTCCATTCAGCAGTCAGATAAGTCTGTAAGAAGGATACCAGTTTTCACAGTGAATATCATCTCCCATCCTGAAGCCACGCTATTTTCATATTTTTCATGTGTCATATAGAATTGAAGAGGAAATTTGCTTGATTCCTCCGGCCGTTTCAATCCCTCTGTTTATGTTTCTTTTCATCTATGTCATTACCAGTATTTTCCTTGCTCCCAATGTTTCACTTCACCCAATTGACTATTGATGAGGCTTTTTTGGGAGGCGGGGGGGGGGTGAGGATGTGCGTGTGATTATTCAACAGCTGCTTCCTACCACCTGCCCCTCGTGGAAATTGTACATCTCTTTTGAAACGGGTAATGGCTGCTACTTGTAAAATCAAGCCCTGCAATCATCTTTCAGTCTTGATGTAAAGGAAACTGCAGATTTACACAAGTTTTGTTCTTGGCTATCATGCTTTGGAGGAATGTAGGGTGGCTGTTTTTTTTTTTTTTTAAAAACATTCTGAGTGGCAGACAACCTTCAAAGATCTTCTTCCATGCCTCCCACCCCTGTGACTTTGTTACCACTCAGTCTGGCTGATATTCTGTGCACATATCCATGACAGTATTGATCTGTTGTGCAGGCATAGATTTCAGGCTTTCAAAGCTGTGAAAGACTCTGAGCTCTTAGGAGGAAGAGAGAAAGGGGCTGTTATTGATTCCATTGGATGGAAGGTCATAAGAAAAGATGCAGAAGTAATTGCAGGGAGGTATCAGGCCTGTCTGTGTTTTGAAGTTATTGGTCCTACGTTTTCCAGATCTTGGAATTTGACCTGAATGTTTGAGGCCAAAAGAAGCAATTCAAAGGATTGGACAAAGTGACCAGTACTTCCAATGTCAGCAAGTTCCATATAACTGAGAGCCACCTTCCACTGCCACTGCCATCAGGCCTCACTAATCTTAGCCGCTAATTACCTTAAATTACTAAAAATCAGTTTTGTTTGCTCCTAGACCACGGGTGTCAAACTAGTGGCCCACGGGCCGTATGAGTCATGTGCTGCCCATGCCCATGCCCAGTTTAACGAAGGGTAAAAAAAGTTGCAATACGTCACGTGACACTGCCATGACAACACGAGTTTGAAAACCCTGTCATAGACTCTTCCTCTTAAAATCTGAGCCTCAGGAGCAGTGTTGCCAGACGTACGATAATTATCGTATTTGTACGATAATTTGGCCCTCTGTACGATGTATGATCAATAATTCCCAAAAAGGTCAAATGTACGATAATTTTACAGTTTGGCAATTTAAGAAGATAGTTGGCCTACTTTGACCCTTTTTTGTGCCTCTTAAGAGCTAGTATTTTACCATACTGTACTTTTCGTGGGTTCATGAAACTTCATGAGTCTAGATCACGTGTGTGTGCGTACGCGCGTGTAGTTTGTGCATACGTGATACACGCTCGCTCACGAGCTACGTACAAGTACGAGTACGAGTTGAGTCAGCTAGTCGTCGCGCGCGTCAGGCCCATTGAGGTAGTTTATTGCTGATCGTAAGTTTTGCGGGATCGTATCTTGTGGCTTCATGCCTTCAGTTCGGACATTTTCCACATGGATATATGCCTACAGTTGGTACTTCCTGTGAGATATAGAGTTTGCTATATGTACGATAATTTTCTCAAAAAAACGATAATTTTGAGTCTCGGGTACGATAATTTTACATTTTGAATCTGGCAACGCTGCTCAGGAGCCTACTCGAGAGTGTCTGAGGAGAACTTCAAGAAGGAAGCGTGGGCCTGAGCAGAGAAAGCCTGGGCTTTTCACCCATTGTGAGCCCTTAAGGCAATCACTGAAGGCCCCAATATTCAGCAGTGAATATTGAGTGTCAATTATATTGACTATATTCAATATATTGAATATTGAAAGTAGTCAATGCCTGGAATGCACTCCCTGATTCTGTTGTTACATCCCCTAACTTCCATTCCTTTAACCTCAAACTACCCACTACTATGTCTGTAAGGGGCATGCATAAGCGCACAATCGTGCCTATTGTCCTATTGTCCCCATTTATTCATACCTATTTCCTGTATTCTTATTCATGTTTATACTTATACCTATTGTAAGCAATTGACAAATAAAATGAAATAAAATAAATCATTGGCAATGCCTTTATCTGTGATCAGTTTTTCATTTTGCTTTTGGGAATCACTGAATGTTGGCATAAATTAACAAGCATTTTGTATTTTTTTTTTCATTTTCTAAAAACAGAACAAAGAAATTAACAGAGCAGGGAAACAAGATGGATGTTTTCTAAGTTAAGACACATTAATACAGATCTGTTCTTTCAGATTCTGACATGATAGAATAAGCCACATTTTAGAGAGCCAGATTGTTTTTTTCAGCCCTTGTCCCACATGGTTACAAGGTTTGCTTGTGTTTGTAATGCACTCATCTGGTTCTTATATGTGATGTAAAAAGAGGTTTTATTTATTTAAACATCCAGCTTGTTGCAGAGTCCGATGCTGATAAGGACTGAGAGGGAAAGGTCACACAGCTGGCATCTGTACTTAAGGAAGGACTACAAACTGCACCTCATTTTTAATCCAGTACCTTACTTTCTATACCACACTGATTCTCATTTTTAACAGGCTGAATGTCACTCGGAGAACAGGAATTGAATGCATGGTTTGTATTATGAGTAGAACCACTCGTGAATCTTTTGGACTGGTAAACTTTACAGGATAAAAGCAAGGTGACTGCATCCTTCCATATCTTTCCTAGTATGATTTGATTGCCTATTTGTATCCTATGACTATATTAAGTGTACCTTATGATTCTTGACGAATGTATCTTTTCTTTTTATGTACACTGAAAGCACACACACCAAGGCAAATTCCTTGTGAGTCTAACCACACTTGGCCAATAAAGCATTCATTCATTCATTCATTCATTCATCTGCTTGGCTATGTTTTCCAACTCCATTTTCTTTTGGTTTAGACATTTTAAACATGTTGCTACTCGTACCTCTCCTTCAGTCTGCTCAAACCCCAATATGACTTTTTCCTTATATCTTGAGCAAGACTAAATAGGATGAGTCTTTTATCCAAACAACATGGTTGTTTGTGATGGGCCAACTACCCTTTATTCTCATTACATAGACCTTCGTGAAATGTTGTTTTTTGAAGCAGCCGAAAGTCTTGGATGTTGCACATTGTTGAACCTCTGAGAAAAGTTTATCTACTCTTAGTGTGCATTGAAAACAATGTGCAGCATTTAAAGGAATAAAGAAGCACAGCCATCTTGTTTTCAGGGTACTTTTTTTGGAAACAGCTAGGTTCCCTCTCCCCCAGTACCCATAGTTTCTGCTTCTAAATTTGTTGATACCATCTGGCACAGATTTCAATCATGTCCTTATTGCAGTCAATAGAAAGGATAAGATTGGAGGACTCGTGATCCAATGTCTCTTCAAACCTGGAACCAGGCTTACAACCAGAAGTGCATTGTCAGTGGAGTTTGAGTCATCCAATGGCAGTGAGGTAGTTTCATAGGCAGAAATTCTTAGCTTTATCCATAACAAAAAAGAGCAGCTATTCTATCTAATAGGAGATAGCATACTAGCCCATAAGGTGTCAGAGAAAGAGGTCTAAGGTGTGATTTGTTTTTTCTTTTTCTTTAAAGTGTCTTCCTTCTAATTATCTGATAAAATCTGATGAGAATATTCTGAATATCATCCACTGCATAATCTCTTTCATTTCTTTATTTTATTTATTTTTTCATTTATTTATTACAAACATCTATATTCTGCCTGCTTATAGAATTATAGGTGGCCACATCTCAAAGGACCTTTGCATGCTAAAGATAACATTGAAGAATTGGCCACACATTTTTAGAAATAATTTCTGTAGCCCTTCTTATCTTACAACATTCTTTAGGTTCTAATTTTCATCTACTCAGATTCTCTTGTTGGTGGTTCTGGTAGCACACAATCCCACAAATAGGATCAAAAGTCAACCTTTTAAGAAAGCAATTTCCTACTCCTTTTATCCAGAATGGAGCTAGTATTCTGTGAGTCCTTGAATGAGGAAAGAACAGGCAGGACATGATTAGTCTCTTATCTTAAATAGGTCGATGTGGCTTGCCATTGTAATCAATCAAAACTTGAGTTCAACAGTGTCATGTCTGTAATAAGGAGACTTGTTTTTTCTGTCACCATTTCTTTTTCAGGCTTTTTCACCATTTCTTGGGCAACTGAGTAAGCAAAATTGGTTAGCTGACTGGGTTTAGAAGTTTGCACAGGACAACTGAATGACTGAATTTAGTTTAACTCTGTATTTATTGGGTCTGTTGAAGTTCGGTATAACCCAGAAGGATTGATGGGCCACCACATGATACTACCTCCTCCTCCACTGATTCTGTTTCACATTCTACTTCACAACAAGGTGAGTAATTTGATAGATGAAGAATGTAGCTTGAGAGAGATCCAAGAAGTTCAACAAGCTTTAACTAAAACAGCTAGACTTGTGTCTAAAGGCTTGACACAGATTTAATCCTAGAGAAAACCAGGAAGTAGACAAAGTTTGCAGGACTTAATAGGTCTTTCCCTTTCACTGCTATGTCCTTTCTCCATATACTCACCGCTACTGTGAGAAATTTCATGATTGTTAGAACGACTTGCCTCCAGAATCTGTGGGTGCTTGACTTGCCTCCAGAATCTGTGAGTGCTCCAACAGTGGAGGTTTTCAAGAAGAGGTTGGACAACTATTTGTCTAGGATAGAATAAAGACTTCTTCCTAGAACCTAGAGGGTTGGATTAGAAGACCTCCAAGGTCCCTTCAAAGTCTATTATTCTATTATTCTGTCTATTGTCTATTTAGTCATTGATTGTTATTGTAACCAGTACTCTTTTTGCTATATCTTTCTTAACTATGAAAACAATGCTGCTCTTTAATTGTTTTTCAGGTCCTGTATAGTAAACTGTGATATCTGACTGAAAGGCTCCAGTTCCAATCAATTTACTGATGCCTAAGATGACAATGTGTAGTTGATTCATTTAATCTTTTACTGTGTTGAGATTTCCTATGTTTAAGCTCACGCTGCTTGTGTTCCATGTTTACAGTGTAATCTTGTAGTTGTGGTTTTGGATTTTCTTCTCATGCATGGCAACATTCAGCAACTAGATATTCTGAAGGGTTTAATTTAACAACATAAAAAACAACATTAGTATTCTAAAAGACTCGATGTTGTTGAATGCCATTTGTCCTGAAGAAGCCCTTATCAGACTGTTGTTCTACCCAAGATTATATATTGTACCCATATGATTTTCTTGGTAAAATACAGAAATGGTTTAGCATTGCTTTCTTCTATGAAGTATGAAATGATAGTAAAGTGATCATTTATCACCAGTATCTTTCTATATTGCTGCAGTCCTATCTTTCTCACTTAACCCCCTACCTCTCTCTCACACACACACCTATATATTTGCTTATTTTCTATAGCTGAGCATTTGGGATGATTGGGTAATCCTGCCGGGATTACATATTCTTACTGTTATCCTTTGCTCCCCATTCATACAGACAGACCCTATCATGATGAAGCAACACTGCAGGATTTGAGATGAAGTTCCCCTTTAAACCCATCTAAATTGGTTATCTTCATGTCTCAGAAAATTTTACAATTTAATTGTATATTGTATTAAAGAAACCTTTCCTGTGAATTTCCATTTGAAGATGAAATGGTGGGTGTGTTAAAACTAGGCAGGAGGTAAGGAAGAGAAAAGAGAGAGAAATGGCATAAAAGCACAGGAAGATTCAGGCATGCCACAACAAATGAGAAATTGTGTCCAGGTAATAGAGTAATTTAGAACTGAGATATGTTCCATTCTCAACATTGGGAATCTTTGGTGCTCTTGACTGAAAATGCATTACTCAAGCTGAGCTCACTGACTATTAGTGGTTAGATACTTCTGTGAGTTTTATTTCCATGGTAACTGAACGGCTCCCTGGTAAGTACACAATAAAAATGTGAAAGAGGTGGATGCCAAGCCACAGACAGCTTTGATTGTAAGGCATATTTTTATTTGGGAAGGGTTACTTCTTATTGGAAAAAAAGAAAGATGCAAACTTTAACAGCAACTCAAAGCAGGCCTTGGATCCATTGGGGACTAAGGATGGGGTGGTGGTGATAGTTTCACATAACATAGTTCTCTTATTAAACATCTAGTGCAGCTGCATGGTCAACCCTAATCCCTTTGACCTGGTGCAACAATTTCCTTCAAATTGTAAGTTGCTACTTTACCCTAAGTGACACTGGTCCCCCCAGTCAAGACTGTTTTACCCAATGAGAGATGCACAACCTCTTTCTTGTTAAGAGCTTCACTCTTCCAGAGGCCATACTCCCAAAAATCAGGTAGCCAGGACAAAAGTAAATGTTAATTTTACTTCACCTAAAATGAGATTGCATTCATTCAATACTTTACTCCTCATGTTTTTGATAACATTATCCCTTGTCTACATTGTCCTATTTAGATAGGTGACAACTTTTAGATGCCCCCCCCCCCCCAAGAAATGGTCTTGAAAATACCAAGGACTGAACCTGGAGATCAGTTGTATGCAAACCCTTTGTTCTACTACTGAGTTGCAATCATTTTTGGGGGAATATAAGAAGCTCTTCATACCGGCTCAGAAATGCGGCTCATTTAATACATTGTTCTTTAACTATACTGTACTAATAATGGCTTTTCATAGTTTCTGATTGACCATTATTTGAAAAAGCTGGAGACCAAATCTGGGATTTTCTACCTGCACAGCTTGCATTTTACCAATGTAGCAAATAACAATGAGTTTACAGGGTAGGGAGGTGGGGAGAGAGATTGGGGTCAGGATGTTGCTTTTTGCATGGCAGCATGAGAACAATTATAGTCACCATGTAATGACTGAATATGCTGGGAAGACCTAGAGGTGAGGCAAGAAGAACAATTAGCCTAGTTTCAAATCTATGCAAGAGATCATTAGAGATGTCTAGAAAGAGCTGACTAGTTTTTGTTGTTGTTTTAATTATTATTATTATTTGCAGTCTAATGTTTGGGACAAAGAAGGTCAGTGATAATTGGTATTATTACTATTTCTTACGTGTATATGCTCCCCAAAGCCCAGGGAGTTATTTATTTATTTAGCATATGGCATATTATATGTGGACTTATTAGCAATATAAAGTAACATTTCAGATGGATTAGTAGAACCCAATAAAATATAAATGTCAACAAGATTTACATACAAAATTAATGTCTAGGCCAGGGATATCAAACTCGATTTCATTGAGGGCCACATCAAGGTTGTGTTTGATCTTGGGTGTGGCAGGGATGTGTGGCTGGGGGGGGGAGTATGGCCAGCTTGAAGTTACTCATCGAGGCTCCATTTTTGGCTGTGACAGCCTCTTGCAGACCTTTGCCAGTGAAAACGGAGCTCAGGGAGCTGTGTGCATCCTTCCCAAACTCCTTTTCACTAGCAGAGAGCTGCAAGAGGTCATCGTGGCCAAAAACGGAGCACCAGTGGCCGCGCATGGCCTCCCCAAGCAGAGGCACCATGGGCCAATCCTTAATTGTTTCCAGGGTGGGCCTGTGGGCCAGATTCTAAGCACACCCTCAGGCCTTAAGTTTGACATACTGGTCTAGGCCATCTAACCACTGAAGCACAACTATATTTTAAAAAACACCAGATACTGGGGCAGTAAGTGCCCTGAGCTTACAGTCGGTCACAATGTGATCTACAGTTTGATATAGGACCCCACAGTCACACTGGGGGGAGGATTCTATGCCCCATTTATATGGAGAGCCCCAACAGATACCATATGAGGTGCAAATTATAGTCAGGATTGTTTGTGGCTGGTGTGGTAGGTCAAAGGCTGACACCTTTTTTTGTGGGATCATTTATATGTCTTCCTATAACTGGGCATTCAGGGACCCATTTCGCTTTCCATTGGGAGTTAAAGCTGTTGGCAGCTGGTTGGGGGGTATTTGGATCTTGGGGGGAACCTCATTCCAGAAGGCAGGGACTGAGACAGAAAAGCTGCATTTCCAGGGCCTGGATAGATGGCCCTGTTTAATTGAAGGAACCTGGAGTGTGCCAGCCCTGTCATATAGAATTGGCCACACAAATATTTTAGGAGGCAGACAATCCCTCAAGTGGCCAAACCCTTTGGTTTATAGATAGTGTTGAACACCTCAAATCCCATCTACAAGCAAGTTGAAGATCAGTACATTTGGCAAAGTAGAGGTTTTTTTATTCATTAGATTTTTTAATCTCACCTTTACAATTTTATGAGTAACTCAAGATGGTAAAAGCATACTGCGTGTGTGCTTATTATTGCCATCCTGCTGTATTCAGCTGAAGCTTCTGTATAGTCTTCAAGGGCAGCTCCATGGTGAACAAGATAAAGTCTTCTGATTACAGTTACCACTTGCTTCTTGAGCTGTGAGTCAGAGGTGGTATTCAGCAGGTTCTGACCAGTTCTGGAGAACTGGTAATGGAAATTTTGAATAGTTCAGAGAACCGGCAAATACCACCTCTGACTGGAGATTTTGCAGTATCCTTCCCCTGCCACACCCACCAAGCCATGCCCACAGAACCAGTAGTAAAAAAAAAATTGAATCCCACCATTGCTTTGAGTCCAGGAAGAGCCTCAACTTGGACACCACCTGTCAACCCAATCAAGATCAGAGATGATATATCCCCCGATCGAGGCAGCTCAACACCCACAGGCACTCTGTCTTGATAGGATTGAGTCAGAGATGATTCCTCTCTATCCAAATCTACACAGCCTCTAGGCACCGGGACAGAAGCCTCACATAGCCATCTGGGAGTTGATATAACTGGGTATCATCAGCACTGATGATACCAAACCCTAAAATGGTTGGTTACCTCACCCAGCGGTTTTACATAGATGTTGAAATGCATTTCTGCTTTCTTTAGTCTTAATCACCATGTGATCTGAAAAGATTTCCTCTGAGGAACTGCAAGTCTGAATAGACAAATGTTGCCTATCCTGGCTTAAATGAATACAGAGATTTCCTTACACCAGGATACACACCATTTGTCACTGGTGGGTAAAGAGAGTGAAAATTGTTTGCTGAGGGGAACTTGCCTATTCACAAAATGGCTTCCACGGGGGCATAGCCGGTTACAAAATATGGGTTTATCTGAATGTTACTTGTCATCCTGCTAGCTTTCCCCTAGGATATTTTGTACCATCCTTCTTTCATCCACAAAGCTATGTTTTCCATTAGCCAACCTTTCAAAGGGGGATGATTATTATTTGCTTTATTAAATTAGAAATAAAATAATAATAATAAAACACTACTACTACTATTTGGCAAATGTGAAATAAAATTTTGAAATATTTAAAATAATTTCAACCAGCAATTAAATATCTGCTTGTTTTAGGACCTTGTTAAAAGTTTCAACTTAGCTGAGAATACTTGTCCTTCCCCCCCCAAAAAAAATGGGGGTTGTTTAAGAGAAGTCTTGACCCTCCAACCACCATATGAGCCTGCAAAAGTTGGATCATGAATTCTTCCTGAAGACCTGGCATGGAGGTGGGGGCAGGAGAGGAATTGTAGATAATGGGAACTTTTCTCTCATAAACTGGGTGCCAGCTGTAAGCTTTAAAAGTAATTACCAGCCTTCCGTATTGCACCCGGAAAAAATTGCTGGTGAGTGCTTCTGGCTTAAGAATAATGTGGATGCTGAGTTTCTCTGGTTGCTGAACACTGTTTGAATTGACATCTAGGCATTAGTGATAAAGGCAGCATCACAAATAATGTATTGCAGTAAAAATACCTGAGAGTACATGCAAATTTTTAAAGCCAGGGACAGTTAGGGGTGATATTGGAAATAAAAATGATGCACTCTGATTTGCAGTAAACCGTAATACTGGATTTTTTTTTCTTTTTAATTTAAAAATTCTTTTTAGTTTTTTTTTTAATTGGAAAATTCAGATGGATCAGGGATCCAGATGGGTGCCAGTGAAGTGTTTACAATCTCACTGTTGCTGTTAGCCATCCATTCTGGAACTCCAGTCTTAATATCCTGACAGACAATTGCCCATGTGGCACTGTCATACATACCCATCATAGAAAATCTGTTCATATTTCTTCCATTCCATCAGTCAGCTCCTGGATCATTTGGAGATAGATGACAAGAACAGCAGAAGCCAATGGAGCTGAGGAGCCATTCAGCATCAAGTGCCCTTCTATATTCAGGCTGCATGCCCCTGTCACCATTTAATAAAGAATTGGTCCTTCTCTCTTGAAGAAAAAGCCCAGGAAGTACTAGGGAAAGGAAGATCTTTAATTTAAGCTATAAAATAGCAAAAGCTAGAATAGAACAGGCCAGTTTTGAAATGTGACTTGCCTGCTTGGGGGAACCTATTCCTGCTTCACCTCAAACAAGGAAATGTCCTTGATAAGTTTGGCTGGAATTCTTGCTAATCTTGTATTGGAAATTTCTACTAGTATTTAACCATGTATGTATCAATTACACACTGCCTTTGTCTTTAAATGGAGCGTGAGAAGCATTCCGTAGGAAAAATGTGATTTCCTGCTATAATAGCTTCTTGAACTTACATAATTTATATATGGCCATACATATTTGCAGCTTCTATAGTTCCATTGATCTGGAACCAGCCTCTGCATGCATGTCCTTCCCTGCAGCAAAGATTGATGGCATCGTAATTTGGACTGCACTACACATCCTACAAAGAAATTGCTTCCCCTTTTGAGATGTGGTTGCATAACCCATAATCACTTTGTCAGTCAGTCTTCCCTGGGTGGGCACAATCTGCATTTTTCTGCAGGCAGTTTCATCAGCTGCTCCCTGAGCAATTCTTCAGGTGGTTTTATCTATGTTTCAGAGCAGGGAATCTCGACAATAAACCTAGCAGACAGCCCTGTTGATTTTGCTGGGCCACTACTTGTCCCCAACCTAACCTCTCTCCCCTTACCTGCCCTGATGCCCATCCACCTCCTTGCCTGGTTCCCTGTTCCTTCCTGCTCCCCCAAAGCCCTCGCCTCTTTCTACATCCACTTTTCCTCAGGACATGCCTAGCGGCCTCTGGAGCCACTCTGGAGATGCTGAAAAAGAGCGTCACCGGCTCTTAGCAACGCGCCTAGCAACAAGCTAACATCTTTTCCCTCTGGACCAATCCGGGAAGGAAGGGAATATCTGGACGCCCGCCTCTCTGCTTGCTGAAGAGAGGAGGCGATGAGCTCGCCAGTGACCGCAGAAAGCTGGCCGACGGGAGCGGGAAGAGATCAGCCGAGCCCTCGCATCAGCCTTCCCCTGGGGCATGTGCACCGTTGGGAAGGTAAGGAGAACTGAGCAGGGCAGGGCATCGCATCCTCCCGCAGCCCGCTTCGTCTCCCGCGTTTAGAGATGCTTTGAGAGGCGTGGAAGGTGTGCGCTTCGAACGGCGGACATCCTCCAAGGCTGAGCCCCGCGCAATACCCTTCTGATCCGCTGCAGCGGGTTTCTGAGCGCACACCAAGTTACCCCTCAGCTTTGGCCGAATAGTTCCGCGACGAGGGTCTACATGACCTCCCCCTACCCCCCAATTACCTCTGAGAAGACAAACAGCAGAAAGGAAGCTACTCCGATGATGGCCCTTCCAACATTTCAGAGCTGTTTTCTTTGGCAACTGAGATCTCTCTCTCTCTCTCTCTCTCTGTGTGTGTGTACGGGCGTATTGGGGAGGGGTGGGGGGTG
The DNA here is from genome assembly GCA_033807585.1 of Hydrophis major. Classification (NCBI taxonomy): domain Eukaryota; kingdom Metazoa; phylum Chordata; class Lepidosauria; order Squamata; family Elapidae; genus Hydrophis; species Hydrophis major. The sequence continues at coordinate 33,206,282 of CM066328.1, forward strand.
CATCTATTCCTAAAGCAATGGGGGGGGGGGTTATCTGCTGGAACATTTTGCTTGCTGAAGGCGCTCTTGTTACGCCCCAGCCACGTTTCCTTTTTCTTTCTTTCTTTCTGAAAGGTATTTTATCCACCCAATTAACCCCTAAGCTCCTCGGACCTCCCCATCTCTTTACAAGAAGGCTTTCGGATAGAATAGCCTCCCTCCCTGCAGTCCCCTTTTCCTGCATGGTAGAGTAGCATCCCTCTGAGAAGTTCTTGACGTTGCTGTTCTTTGAATTCGGCTTGTTGCTGTCATTTGATGGCTTGCAGGAAACCTTCTCTCTGTCCCTGCTTCTGCCCTTAATGGAGATGCAGCCATACAGGGAGGGGGGGAAATGGTTTCAGGATTTCTTTCACACTGACTTTTTGTGTGTGTATGGGTGCTGATGTTGGGGAACCAAGTCTTCCTCAACCTAGCAACCTCCAAAAATATCAGACAACTTCTCTCCAAAAACCCTGGGCTATGATGGGGAATGTGATCCAGAATGTCTGGAAGGCACCACATTGGGGAAATATTGAATTTTAGGATTGGACTTTCTGAAAAATAACCCTCAAAAGGTTCTGGCATGGATGAGAAAGAGCCTGCCTGTAAGATCAAACCTCTTTTGTATGAAACATACATGCCAGCATGGAACATCGTATTAGCATATATATTCTCTCAATGTCGGGGCAGATTTCCCTGACATTGTTTAAAGATGATGGCTTAGGACTTAGCTATATATGAAATGCTGTAAGTTTTTATAACTTTGTAACACTGTTATTTTCATGGTCCATGTCAAGAAATGTAATTACAGTGACATAATGTTTTAAATTTAGCTCTCAGGAAGCATGCTAGTAGAATATTTTAATTGACTCTTCTTTATAGATTCCATACTGGCAACAATGCTTCTTCCATGTCAGTTGATTCAAATCATACACTTGATATCCAGATAACCTTATCTTCTATTTACATAGACAAGGGAAATAATTTACATTACTTAGTGGGATATCTTTTTGTGATTAAAGTCTACATCTATCATTTGGGGGAAAGTTGAGAGTCACTGTTTAGAGGAACCTGCATTACATACTGGAGTGGGTCTTGGTTCTGGGGAGTAGATTGGCAATCTCTCTATCTCTCTCGCTTTTTGAACTGTATCTAGGGCTTGCATTATACTTGTCAATTGTTTCCCAATAAAATGGAAGGAAATTATTTTTCAGGGGATAGGGTGAGAATTATTTTTCAGGGGATAGGGTGAGAAGGACCCTTAAGGATTAGAAAAGTGCACCCTGGTTTAGTGCCTGTTGACTATTGAATTAAGGCAACCTTTGCCAAGTAGCATCCTCAGACATGCCAAGTCTACAATTCCCAGATTTCACAGCTGCATGGTAGAGTGGTTGGGGATTTTGAATATTGCAGTTCCAATACTTCATTGGGAAAATCTGAACTAAGGGGGCTTTCTTGGCATCGAACCCGGTATACAAACCACTACCCCATAGCACCAACTGCAACAAGCAACACTCTTGATCTGCCTCAAAGGGTTGTTTTAAAGATTATGACATCCTTAACTAACCCGATGCCCTGCAGATGGGTTGGGGTTCCAAATCCTAGAATTCCTGGCTAAGAATGGCATAAAATAAACTAAACATACATACCCATGTGAAATATTACATACAAGTATTCAGCTGAAAGCTTTGATATTGAAGAATCAATACCTAAGACTGGAAAGTATAGCTTGTAACAATATTCCAGCAAAATCTTGAATGCTACCATTTTATTAAATGTTTACTGTATTTGAAATTCAAGCTGAGAGTGCTTCGCTCTTTTAATTTTGGCAGGGATCAAATGTGAACTTTCACAAGCTGTCAGAAACCGAGAAGGATTCCATGTCTTGTGTCAGATAGTATCAGAGTCTAATTCCCACTGCAAACCAACCATCAAAGTCAACCAAATGCTACAGAAACTAGGAAAGAAGTCTAATCCAGAAGACTGTCATATCAACCAGGCTCCCCTATCCAATTTCAAACAGTGAATTAAAAATAATATACTGTATTCAAAATGAAGATTTTGGTCTGATCCAGCTAGGAACACAGCTGCATGAATGACCAGCTGCATGCAAAATTAGGTGCTGAATGGTTTTTCTCTAAGCTGATTTGCCAGCTCAATGCATTTCTTTAAAACTGGTATCTAGTATTCCAACAGCAAGGATAGGGAAATACCACCTGGATTCAACCCTCTCCCTTTCAAGAAGCAATTGATAGAAGAGTTTAGAATGTGAAAATGTGCTGCCCACATACTCATTTTGTCCATGTTCTGACTGGAATAATTAAGTTTCCTTTGAACAGTCAGCACATGCAGAAATAGTAGACTATCTAGCATGCCCTGTCAAGTTTATTGAATAATTTTCTTAGGAGTCAGCTTGAAAGGAGATTCATGTTGACTACTAACATAAAGAACAAGCAACTTTTGCTGTGTGTTGTGATTGTGCACTTAATACAATCAAACTCTGCTGGGAGGTAAACGCATGTTGAGAGTAAATACATTATGAGTTTGAGATTATTAATGTTTTGCATAGCATCAGCCATTCAATCAACTCTATCAACAGCCCTCGGATGGGGTAATACAATGAGATTTCCCAATATTAGCTGCAGAGACAATAACAAGTCGATTTGCTTTAGGCAAACGGCAGACCATTATTGCAAGTAGTGGTGGTAGGTGAGTGGATTAGGAGAAACTTAGGTCTAATGCATCTGGCAAAGTGCCATTGGACCATAGCATATCTTGGAGCGTTAACGAGAACACCAGAACATCTCCTATAAATATAAGGGGCTTCACTGTATTAAATATGTATTAAATATGTGTTAATCACTTTGGAAGGGTTTCATAGACTTTTCCAAGTCTCCAGATCATAGATTGTGATGTCACATCCAAGGGCTCTTTGCAATTTATATTAATTATGTATAGGGAACGTTTTCCTGCTTACTGATCTCCTAACGTCATTTAAGTGGTGCTATTAAAATCAATGGCAGTTACTTCTCAATCAATAAATTTCAGGTTGAAGAGTTCATGAGCCTACTGGTTTGGCAAATCTTTCCTCGTTCATTCTCAGAGCTGCCTTCTTCAGGATTAGAGCACAGCCATGGCTTTGTTTCCCTGCAAAGTTCTCCAAGAGAATGAACTACCCTTTGTAGCTGAAGCCAAGGAACTGAATCCAAACCCCAAGCCAAAAATTACTGCCCCTAAAAAAATAGCTAGACTAAAGAGGGAAAACAATTACTTCTGAACCATTCTGCACAGATTGTGGTTTCTACTAAATGAAACCCACCAAGTGAAGTTTATCAACATCCCACATCCCTATTTTCCATTCTCTTAGCTCTTCAGATTTTTGAAGCACCTCTTTGGCTGTAGACATGTCATAAAACATCCTATTCATCATGAAGAAATATCCCATTCATCACACTGATATAATTCTCTCTCTCTTTTCTGCTTGTCCTTAGCTGCTTGGTTTTCATGTTTGGCAAGCCAAACTTCTTTTTCAGTCCATGTTGCTTTTTGTGGAAAGGTTTAAAGGTACCTTTTAAAAATGCAAAACTTAAACCTGGCTTTTCCAGGGTTTTCCAAGCAAGCTAAATTTTAATGAGTTTATGGTTTGCGTGTTTCAAGTCAAGAAGCTTTTCTTGCATAGACATGCAATCTATGCCTTGACTTTAGTTCCAAAATCATAATCAGAACAGCGATAAATGGCAGTCCAATCTCTTCTTGAAAGTCTCAAGTGATGAAGCTCCCACAATTTCCAAAGCTTTGGCTAGATGATTGAAATTTCCACTACCCGAAGAAGCTGCATTTTTCTCAGTCTTGCCTGAGCAAGCCTGGGAAACCTCCTGAACTCAACTTCCTGGCTTCAGAGCTGGGCTATACTCATATCTTTTAATGTCCTTTAGCAGAGATAGTGATATCAGCGATTGCCCTCCCTGATCATTCTTTGCCTAGATTTATAATCCACTCTGCCAACCAGCTGCCATTGATCAGATGCGATGCATTGTAAATAGGATGGATGTTATAAACAGGAAAGCAATGGGGAGATGGAGGGGGGGGGGAGCAATTGCAGCTGCTCCACAGTGGCTGAGACTGTTTGCTAGCTTGGAAACATGAATCCTGGATTGACCATCTTTTCCTTTACTTCCACTCCAAAAGCCTTTTGCTTAATCTGAGAGCAGAATAGATAAATATAGCTAATGACCTGCAAAAGCCACGCCTACAGAAATAGGAATGATTTTAGAAACATGCCAGAAATGGGGCATAGCAATCTATTGCAAAATAAGAACAAGATCTTAGCATACAGAGGTCCCCAATTCCCAGGCCATGGAACAGTCCAGTACTGATCCATGGACTGTTAGGAACATGGCTGCACAGCTGGAGATGAATGGCAGGTGAGCAAGTGAAAGCTTCATTTGTATTTGCAGCTGCTCCCCACTGATAGCATCATCGCCTCAGCTCACACCAGCTCATCAGGATTAGATTCTCATAGGAGCATGAACCCTACTGTAAAACTGCTCATGTCAGGGATGTAGGTTGTGTGCTACCCAACAACAGTCCATGGAAAAATTGAAACCAGTCCTCAGTGCCAAAAAGATTGGGGACTGCTGCTACAATAGGCAGGGAAGAACCATTGACTATGGAAACTTGGGAGAATTCAGATGGACAAAAATGTGCTTCTGTTGTCAAAAAAGTTAGAAATATGTGTGCCTATTTTATGCCTGTGAGATGTTGGTCTACTTAGACAGCATTATTTGCTGACCAGCATTACTTTTCAAGAGCTTCAGATGTTGGGCCATCTGTTGGAGTAATGGGGTATTTAAAAGTCAATATGGATGCATTAATTGTATGGTTGCAGCTGCCTTTTCTAATTTTGTACATCACTTCCTTCTCCTCCTCCATGAATGACCCTGCTAAGAATGATGTGCCTGTGGCAGCAGCGGGGAGTTTGCTATCAGACATGCTGTCTGAAATTAAGATTTAGGAAGTATTAAGAAAACTGCTTAGAAAATAATTCTAATGTGGCTTTCCAAGAGCAAGTGAGCAGTTTGTGTCTCAATCTTGATCTGGTGCTTATGATGTTGGTTGCAGTTAGATGAGGTAGTAGAAGTTCTGCATTAAAACCATATTTCCTGGTTTCTTGTCTTTGTATAATTTATCAAGTTTGTGTTGTAAAAACTAAACATTTTTGTTAAAAATATGCACTAGTTTGTCTGCATTAGAGTACACAATATTTTCCTAAACATTTGCCCAATGTACAAAGCTTTATTCTTTAAATTTTAAATTGAAAAGTGCTTTGAAAAAATACCCCAGCGCACCAGTTTTGAATAACCAATTTTATTTCTGTATCAGTCTGAAAATATGTTATTAGTTAGGGTTATATTCAAAAGCAAACTAATCAAAATTTTTCCTCCACTCTAATCTGTATTGACTTTCCTGCCCAGGAAAAAATTCAGAATGGCCATTGCTGATTGCAATTTTTGGTGTCATGGAGCTCCAAAGATTAACTGGAGCACCAAGATCACCTGAAGGTGTCATCCATCCATCCATCCATTCATCTTGAGTTTCTTTGAAGGAAAGGCTTTTTGAAGATTTGATGAACAATAAATGTTTCAATAAGATAGGTTGGTTAGACTAAATGGAACAAGAACAGTGGAATAAGAAGCATAAGCTTATGTCATTGGTCTTAAGCACAGGATTTGTTTAAATTAATAGTAAATTTTGTCTTCTTTTTGAAAGAGAACTGTATTGTCTTTGAAACCAGCATTTTCCTTGTTACCATTTGCCATTTTACCCATGCTTTTTAGAGACTTTATGAAATTTATGAAGCTTCTTTTTCAATGTTTATGTATTTCAACTGTAAACTGCCAAGAGCCACTTTGAAATGGTATACAAATTGGTAAAATAAAATAAATAAGCCTGAAGTGACATGTCTTTCAAGAAAGAAAATAAAAAAGTGCTGGATGCCTGAATAGGTAGCCTTTGAATTTTAAATCTTTCAGCTCAGAAAGGCCTACCTTGGTATATGAAGATGTAACTGGGATAAAAGACTGGTCTTGTCAATGTCCTAAGACAAAGGGCTGCAGGAAGTTTATGAAGAGAGCTACAACATTTCTGAAGCAAATAAATCCCTCTTTCTAGGTTAATAACATTATAGTTCTAGTTTAGCAACTTATAGGACTTCTTCATTTTTCAGGGCATCCACAACAATGAATTTTCATATGGTTTGTTTTATTCCAGAAATTAAACAGAATTTGTCAAATAAAAATGAGAACAAGAATAAGAGAATAAAAATATAATGACGGGAATGATAGGCACATTAGTGCACTTATGCATGCCTTCTCTACTGACCACTTAAGTATGAAGTAGGGTCCACAGAAGTCAATTTGTGATTGAAACTGAGATATAATTAAATACACACAATACTGATTTCCTGCCGACAAAGCAAAAGGAGTAAGCTCTACTGTAGCCTTCCCCTCTCATAGCTAGTTAGATCAGAAACATGCCTCTCAAGATATACTTTGGAGCGTCTGTCTGAATCATTGCTCTTGTAATGGTCAAACATATCTCAAATATGTCAATAGTACTGACCCAAAAATAAACCACAAGGCCTAGCTTGCAATTCAATAATTTAATTATTTCTTTTTAAAAATTAGAGTCTTTGGTTGTCATCAGTAGCCAAGCAAGCTTAAAAAAATAATTGCTACTTACAAGGATACCTGATTTATAGTTTTGCCTTGCTTACTGATCTATCACTGATCAACATGATTTGTCTTCTCTTGGAGGTATCATCAATAACCTTGGATATGACCTTCCCCTTTCCTAGTAAGCAAGTAGGCAGCTAGCAAGATTTAGGATAACAAATACTTTCAGGATATTCCCACCCCAACCCCCCGCAAAAAAAGTTCGCTTTGGGGTGCTTGTATGTGCATGGGGAGTTGAACTAGATGACCTACAAGGTCCCTTCCAACTGTGTTAATCTGGTAATCCCCTCTCTCTCACTTTCCTTTCTCTCTTTCCTCTCTTCTTCCTCCCTTGATTCATTTTAACAGGTGTTTGTTCAGAACTGTGTGGGAAGCAATGCTAGCTAAGCTTTTCCGAAGACAGAAACTCATTAGAACCACTGAAAGCACAGCAAGAAGTCACTTTGTGGATTGATTTGGCACGACAAGGTACAACATATTGCTTGGGTTTAATTAAAGTGAGAAACAACAAAGCACTGGCATTGCAAGTCTCTGAAGGAGTCTGGAACTTCAGTCTCAAGATACTGGCCTCAGCAATCAGATATTTTACTCCTTATGGCAGCCTTCTCCAGACAGATTCTCTCCAGATGTGTTGTATTGCATTTTCTGATTTCTGATTACTAACCTTTCTGGCTAGAGAGATGTAAATTGTGATTAGAAATATGCAGAGCATCAGATAGGGGAAGATATTTCTATACTGTGTTTCATAGAACTCAGGATTAGTCTGCATTGAATTGTGGTACCACTATAGATAGCCAGAGGAGTTCCTAACTTTGTGCTCCAGAAAAGTATGTCTTTCATGTTCCTTTAAATCTGTTGATTCTGGACTGAATTCTTGATCTAAGCTTAGAGAGAATCAGAGAACCTGTCTACTTTCTTGGCTCCCTGCTTGATTCTCATAGAAGCATAGAACAGAGGATGCCAGTTATATCATCAGGTATAACTTTGTATTAAATGCAAGGGTTCAAATTTAAGCATTCCTTGCAAATTTTTATCCATTTTTTGCTATCTATTTTGAAAATACCCATCTGGTCACTTTATCAGATCCAACTGGCTTTTTGTCTACCTCAACCCCATACCACAGTTCAAGACTAATATCTAAGCACATGGGTTGAGATGATTGAACAATTCCATATAAGCTATTCTGGTGGCTTCATCACTTTCAAAAACTTCAATATGACAATAATACACTAAATTATCCCTCATGATTTTGAGTTAACTTTTGACTGCATCTGTATATATTACAGTGGTTTGGAACCAAGCAGTACAACTCATGAAACTTATGTAGCATCGATGAAGTAGCTGAAAGCATTATCCATAATTACATAATCTTGTTATTCTAGAAGGAATGGTACCACATAATTTTTGGGGAGTAAAATATGGCATTTCAATCCTGTTGGACTGGATAGAAACATAGACCCCAATAACATACAAAATCTGGCCAGTAGTTTTTCTTGTGTTGTTTAAACCAATGAAAAACTGCCCCAAAAAGCTACATTGAAAATTGGATATATTTGTGGTAGATATATGTACAGATTATAGAGACATGAAACATTATATGCCAAGGAAAAAAGGCAAGGAAATGTATAATTTTAAATGATTCATATACATCTATAATGCCAGTACAGTCCTAGTTAGTAGACTACTACTATTAACTTTCAAGTTGGAAGCATCTACCAAGGGGCTTACAGGTTGATAGGATTATCTGATGACATCAGCATTGCTCAGGGATGCCTGAGGGGGCTCCTTTCATGTCCCTGTTATTTTTCTATTGAAGTGGTACCTATTTATCTACTTGCCTTTGCATGCTTTCAAACTGCTAGGTTGGCAAGAGCTGGGACAAACTGATGGGAGCTCATTCTATCAGGCGGGGTTTTGAAGTACCGAGTTGTCAACATTTATCTAGTTAATAGATAAATCTATTTTAACTTCCCAGGTGAGGGCAGAGAGAGAGAGAAAGAGAGAGAGAGGGAGAGAGTTGGCTCAAAATCAGCCATCTGGTCTCTGTCTCAAGGGAGGACTACCACCCACATGAGTCTCTCCATTTCTAGTCCAGCACCTGAACCACTATAAGACACTGATTCTTATATAGATATATGAGGCTCTGTATGATAGGAACTGATTTTTTTTAATCCATAAAAATCTGCAGAAAATTGCCAAATTGAAATGAAAATAAAGTGATTTTTTATCGCTAGATAGTTTATCTTCTCTAGAAAATCTCCAGCAGAAAATGACACAAGAGAGCCAACTAAATCTTCCACACTGTGGTGCTCTCATCATCCACAACACATCCTCATCTTGTTATTTCTACCTGCTACACAGAAGACAGAATGCTATATAGCTCTAATGGTTCAACAGTGACATATAGGATTCCTCATTAAAAATATATGTAATCCCTTACAAACCAGCTTCTACATTTTTAGTAACAATGATATTGAAAAAAACAAACAGTAAATGAAGTAATTCTTTTGGAAAGCTGGATTAAAACAGACAAAATGGGAAAATCTAGAGATGAGTAAATCTGACATGATATAAAGTTCTATAATAATCCCAATTGCACTGGGGCTGTTACAGAGAGTCATTGAGGCTCATTGACAGGAGGTCCAGGCCAAATTCTTGACAGTTCTATCTCTATCTAGAAAATCCTAGAAAGCTTTTGCTAGCTTCTATAGATAATATTGATCTAGATCAAGGGTGCCAAACTCACATCATCACAATGGCATCATGTGATATATCGGGACTTACTAGGCATGGGTGTGGACATGGGCATGGCCAGCACATGACGCACCCAGTCAACAGATCAGGAGTCTGACAGCCCTGATCTATATGGTGCAGCATCATTTTGTAGATTGAACTACTAGAATAATGCACACAATTTTAAAGCAACTGCAAGATGGCCCATAGATATATTCTACCTGCTCAAGAGCTCAAATATTTCCAAGATTTAACCTTTACTTGGGTTATGAAGTAAAGAATTCATGCTGCCAAAAATATATAGTAATTGTATATTTCATAATGTCAACATGTCTGCTTCTTAGAAATCGGTTTCAGTTTTAGCTCCAAACTTTCCCTGTCCATTTGCAAGAAATGTTTGGAATTGTCCATTGCTTCTGGTTCATAACTTCTTTTACGTCTTTTTTTTTGATCAGATAACCAAGGGCAACATTTTAGATTGGTTACCATATAAAGGAATGTAGCAATTGGAAACTGATTGCAAAAAGCAGTTGGAACATTTTTCAGCTGACTAGAAATTTCTGCTCAGAAACTTTGAAAATGTTTCTATATGTAGACATTCAAAGAAAAATTACAAATAAGAGTATAATGGTGGTGATTCTTCCAATGTGTCTATTCCTGGTTTTAGTATTTATTATTATTAAATAATCCAGGAAAAATTGTCATGATTGCTAATGTTGGTGAAGATTTTCAGTCATCCAGGCAGAGGTGTCTGAAGGTTGTCTGAAGGTTAGTCTGATTAGTCCAGTTGCAATAATTCAACTTTCAGACAACTTCAGACAAACTTCAGTCATGATTGCAATATAGTGAATTCCTTGAAAGGTTAATAGATAAAGTAGCTATTTTTCCAATTACTTTAAGTCATCTGTTTGTCAGGTGAGCACTGAAGCTTAAAATAATCAGTGCTACAATCATTTCAGAACCAAAGACTATCTTGTCCCAAAGGTGCTTTTTTCAAGAGGCAACTGGACTTTCTGGTTTTTCTTTGAAGACGTTTTGCTTTGAGAAGGAAAACATCTTGAAAGAAAAACCAGAAAGTCCAGTTGCCTCTTGAAAAAAGCACCTTTGGGACAACCATGACCTGGATGTCTGAGAATCTCCATAGACAAACACTATCTTATTTTTGCAGGTGTCTTTGTAAGGCAGCTGATAGTGAGGGCATTCATTTTTGGCCCCAAAGACTTGCATTTATTTTAAAACAAGCTGTCATTTTCTAAGAGGCTGTCATATTCATGTTGTAAAAATTAATTGGTCAAATTAAAAAAGGTAAAAAATATCCAAGTAGATGAAAGGATTGCAGAATTTTCTGGAAAGCTTCAGGGCTTTAAGGAAGGCAAAAGGGAAATACTCTGAAACTGGGGAAGAAAGAGAAAAAAATAAACCCTGAATAAGCATACTGCACAATTTTAATTAGCTGAACAGTTTGCACTGAACATGAGAGAGGATTGCTTAGATTTTCAGTGTGGCACCACTGCCATCTTGTGATGAGTGTACAAAGTACTCCAAAAATACATATCTGTCTGGGGAAAAACAGTGTTGAAAGTGAAGCTTTTTATGAAAGGCAAGTTTTTGAAGTACTGTATATAAAGATTGCATTTAACGTACAAAAAAATAAATAATAATGGACAATCATAGGGAGAAGCAGGGGAAGTTGTAGATTTGACCCCTATATACTTTAATCATTGTACAAATGATGACAACACAATGAAGTGCATAATGTCAATGTGGTGCTAATTTATGATTTATTATAATTTTAAAGTTGGCATCCTCTGTCCAGGATCATATTGCACAGTACAATTGACTTTTTGTTGAAGCTGAAGTATTAGAAGATTTTAAATAACAGTGAAATCAATCTGATTATGCACCATTAGGCTTTATAAAAAGTAGAAAATAAGTATTAAGGACAAACAGGTCATGGACTCATCATTCAGATTTAGCAACAAATTTGCACCATGAAAAGCAGGAACCTTTTAGAATTTTCTCAGTGCCTAAGGTGCAGCAGATAGTTTATAAATACAGATGTACGTGGGCAGCTCATGTAGTTTTGGTGCAGTGCTCATAAATGATTTAGAACATGTGAATTGTTGCTTCTGTTGCTCTGAGACTGTGTAAAGAACCAACAATCACTTGGAAAACTGTACTCCTGCCTTCACCAAGAACAAGGGAGAGATCTACCCACTTATACATCAACTGCTGGATTGCTTGAATAGTATCTGTGGCTTTATCTGTGTCTATTAGTACAGTCAGTCCTTAATTGGCCTGGAAATCCTTTGAGGGCCTTCAGTTTCCCTTTTCTTTGAAAACAAAATACAAATAATTGCTTAGAGGCTATATGTAAAGCTGAGCACCATGTGCTATATTTTCCTTTTTAATGAACTTGTAATGAACTTTCTTAACCTTATTGTTATGTATAGAATGTATGCATTTAAAGACCTCAAGCTTTTGGGAGATTGCCAACTAGGGTGGAGGGAGGGGTCAAGCAAGGGGCTAGTTTGAAGTTGTTGTGCAGTCTCAAATGGAATATGTTGACCTCCCTGCAAATTCATGAAGCCTTATCTAGTCGTTCCCTGGGGAAGGCAAGCAGCCTGCTGAGATTCTCGTAACATAGGGATAAACAATAAAGTTACTGCCAGGAGTTATTCACAAGTATTCTGGTTGCTTGCACCTAACATAGTCGCAATATTAGACCAATCACTTCTAACATTCAAATCAATGCAAGCAAAATGGCTTATGATTTGAAGGAAGCCATTGTAAAATGCTACAGTGTCACGAAGTTGTCGGGCTATTAAAATAATACTGAATCCTTCTTGTTTGCATATTGAAGCTAAGCATTGACAAATACCTTAACAACGTCGAAAGTAGCCTACTTTAAGAGGAAATATGCAGAAGAAGAAGATTTACATCAAGATTACCCAGGGTGTTTTCCAAAAGTGAGTATGTTTTGGTTAATATAACAAAGCTGAAATTAATATAGATGCATTTCCTAACTTGCAGTGTGTGGATAGTTGTTAAAAGCAACAATTTGAACATGAATTTGTTCTTAATTCTGAGACAGATAATTCACATTTACAGTATACAGTACATGCCAGTTGTACTGGATTTATATTTGAAAAACTAATGTCTGATGAAATAAAACCATATTGAGATGGTAAGAGAGAGGAAAAAAGGCCATGAAGATCTCCTATATAAATGAAGCTTGCAAGGCCTCCTGGTCCACAATGCCCAACTCAACCCATGGGCTCTTTGGGAACTCCCTGGGCTTCTCTTTTCATAGTGCAATTTCCCCCTTCCTCTGGGATGAGGCTGGTGGCCCAATTCATGGGGAAGGACTTGTATTCTTGGTTGTCAGAAGTTGCACAACTGCTGTTGGTAGTGGCTAAGTAAGTAGGGACAACATCTTCCAACTGTTCCACATTACGGAAAAATATAACATAAGAAAACAAAATAAGAAAGCAATTATAACCCTCCTTGCCAATTTTCACACAAGCTCCACAAAATATTTTCAGTGTTTAATCAACAATATTTTCTAAAACAATAACTCTTTTAAAAAGAGGTAAAAATAGGTGCCAAACAATGTCAGTAAATTCCAACAGCAAAAGTGCTGAATTTCAGCAGTTCGTTACAGAACAAATCATGGAGACATTTGGAAGCAACAAAGAAGGGGAGAAACATTGCTGGCTCTCACAAGGGATAATGACAGATTTGGATGATAGACATTTGTATGTGGTTATCTTGCTGTTCTTCAAAATCAACTAAGACCCCAGCTTAATTCTATCCCTGAGTTAGAAGTGTGGGTTGCAAACATTTGAATCTCTAGATGGCAGAAAACATGAAATATTGCTATGTCTCTTTGGTGCCATCCAGTGACCAACTATATGTTTGCAGCACAGCTCAGTGCAGAATAGGGAGGCCTATTCTGTGCTACATGTATTTTCTCCTATCCTTGACAATTCCCACTTTTTCTTTCTGCTTAGCACCTGATATTACCTGAAGATCGGACTTGTATTTTGAAGCTGTCTCTGCAGAAGCTTCAGTTTCTTGAAGATCCTGAGCTCTATCTCCGCCGCTCAGTACTAATTAATAACTTGTTGCGGAAAATTCACCTGGAAACTGAGCGTGAACACTATGAGTATCTTAAGGAAAGCTCATGCTGCCGGACTGCCTATTCAGATACAAGAAAACGGCTGAAGTTTATGGTACAAGAATGTCGTTCTCAGTCCCTTTATTACAAAGAACTGCATTCATATCATATTGTGCCTTATTCTCCAGAGAATGCCATTTATGGATTGGGCTATTCAAGTGGCCATTTGGAGCAAAATTCTCAATTGCTTATTTATAAAATGAAATGAGGGTTGTTGTTGTTTTTAAAAAACATGGAGTAATTTGTTTTTGAATGCCTGGATGGCTTACTACTTTGCTAAAGTGATGCATTAATGTGCAAACGTGGGCAAGATCAATAGTTTAAGTCACCTTCAGCTATATTGCAGACAGCTCTGGTGGTAGCATTTAAGACTTGAGGGGGCTTGGTTGCACAATGATGGTACCCAAATGAAAACAGTGCAACCTGGAATTTCTAATAAGCCATGAGCCCTAGGGTGAAGTGCTTGTTGGCTGTCCAGTTTTCCATATGTATATATTCAGACTAACTTTAACTGCTAAGTTATACCACCTTTCCTTAGAAATGTAGATTGATAATAAAAGGATAATATGCTGGCTGGTCTAAAGAGGGTGGGCAGCTACTTCTCAGAAAGTCTAAAAAGATTCATAGTCATTCAAAATATTGATTCATTTATATCAACCCTCTTTTTGAAATCTTCAACAGCATTAACCATCTAGATTTATTTGCTAGCATGCTTAGTTTCTGTTTAAGTCAGCAGCTATTCTGTGATATTGACAGCTAGAAATCCGTAATTGGGATGAGCAGGGAAGCTACATTCATTTACTCTCTTAAACTTGGTCAGAATCCTCTCTCTGAATCTTTGTTACACTGATTTGGCTCTAGGAATGCAGAATACCTATCATAAAGGTGGGAACAGTATCTTTCTTTTTTTTTAAATAGCACCCCAGTGTAAATGTAAAACATTTTCTGATTTAGCACTCATAGCCAGGAGCAAAATATTAATAGAATAAATGGGACCAAAATATACATTAAAAAAGTGTTTATGTGTATATGCTCAGCTGAGGCATGGGTTTTTTTTTTTTTTTTTGGTATCTAATGATAGTCTGTTGGATTTCATTTCTTGGGAGATGGATATTCACATGGGGTCCCTCTTCCAATCCTTTCTTCATTCAGCAGTCTAATTTCATTGGCAGATAATATTCTGGTGATGCTTTGGTTAAACCATTGGTTGTTCAGAAATGTTTGCAATCCACTGGTAGATCTATTGAAAGATCTCCATCTAATGTCTGCTTATTCCTGGCCTAACACAATCAGTATTTTCATATATATATTTGCCTATTGTTATGTGTATATACATAACAATATATATATATATATATATATATATATATATATATATATATATATATATATATATATATATATATATATATGGATCTTTGGTTATTCGGGTTTTCTCCCGCGTAAGATTGGAAGTATCTAGGCAACGTTTCGATGAAGTCTCATTCATCATCTTCAGGCTTGGTCTTCAGCTCTGTGCTTCTCAGAGTGATGTGAGCTTGCAGCTGCTTCTTCCTTTTAACTGCTAGTGGGGGGGTGACTTGATTGGCTGGGGGCTTGGATGTGTTCTGATTGGGTGGGGGTGTGTTCTCATTGGTTGGTGGTTTGGCTGTGTTCTGATTGGTTGGGGGGTTGGCTGTGTTCTGATTGGCTAGAGGCGTGTTCTGTTCAGGTGGGGGCTTGATTGTGCTCAGGTTAGTCTTAGTTGCTGGAGGGTTTGAGCTGGTGAGCTGTGATCTTGCTGTTTGGCTTCGAGTTCGTGGTCGTGCTGCATCTTCATGGTGGAGGTCAGTTCGCTTCATGTATGGCTCAGAGGGGGTTTGAGGTGGATAGTGACCTTCTGTGTGGGTGTGAGAAGATGAAACACGACCACGGACCAGAAGCCGCACTGCAGCTGCATCACTACCCACCTCAAACCCCTCTGAGCCATACATGAAGCGAACTGACCTCCACCATGAAGATGCAGCACGACCACGAACTCGAAGCCAAACAGCAAGATCACAGCTCACCAGCTCAAACCCTCCAGCAACTAAGACTAACCTGAGCACAATCAAGCCCCCACCTGAACAGAACACGCCTCTAGCCAATCAGAACACAGCCAACCCCCCAACCAATCAGAACACAGCCAAACCACCAACCAATGAGAACACACCCCCACCCAATCAGAACACATCCAAGCCCCCAGCCAATCAAGTCACACCCCCACTAGCAGTTAAAAGGAAGAAGCAGCTGCAAGCTCACATCACTCTGAGAAGCACAGAGCTGAAGACCAAGCCTGAAGATGATGAATGAGACTTCATCGAAACGTTGCCTAGATACTTCCAATCTTACGCGGGAGAAAACCCGAATAACCAAAGATCCACATACAAATACCCGCGAGAACCTCAGAAAACAAATATATATATATATGTCTGGCATTCAAACTTAAGAAAACACACACACACACACACACACACACACACACACACACACACACACATATATATATATATATATATATATATATATATATATATATATATATATATATATATATATGCCTATTGTTATGTGTATGTGGGGTGTTTATATGATTTGGGGAGACCAGTTGTTGAACTTTTCAGTTTGCCATAAGAGACAACAGATGTTGTCCCAATTGACATAGGAATGCCATAGGAGCCTGTGAAATGTCTTTAATTTGTTTTGAAGGTACCCTATAAAGAGAAGAGATGATGGCTTGGTGAAGATCACTGGAAAAATTTCAGGTGCCAAAGTTCTCTTCAAAAAATGCCAAAGAGAAATAGTAGGCAGGTGTGTGCAAAAAAGAACCTGCTTCCAAAGCTGAGATGCTATGTGTTATGGGAAGGAAACCCTGATAGCTCTTTTATTGCAATTAATGGTAATCTCCCCCCAAGAATTCTTAGGAACTACATTCAGTGTGATATTTTTCTAATGGATTCCATTCCATGGCTAAACCACAATTTTCAAAGTTTCAGGCAAAGAGTGTGAAGCTTGTTACAACCTGAGTGAGCTTTGCTCTTAGACATTGAGTTGTGCTTTACAGTACTGTGACATTATTAATAGATTAATATTCTATAAAGAATGGCCCAGCCTAGAAAGAGAAGTACTGTGCAGTACTGAATATCTCATTTTCCTTTCATGCACCTTTAAAATACCATCTAAAATGGCAGACTTTCACCAATCCGAACCTGAAAAAGGGAAGCTGATAGATGGAAAACAATTCTAGATAACTCTTTCATTTGCCTTATTATCACTTGATAGCTCTTTTCATCTTAGCCTTTTGTCAGTATACCAGTCCTTCTTAACAAACAGCATCCCTCTTCTTTCAGGGCAGAAACTTCTAAATTGTTCACATAATAACTTTATACCCTTAGTTAAATGTGGACACAACCCTTCTTTTGTAGTTGTATTCCTACAGCTACTTCCCTGAGCGTAAGCTCTTGAAACCAAGAAGTTTTACTTCCACCTAAAAATGCACAAAGTTACCCTAGTTTTATTGTAACTAAGAAGATCAATGCATGTGAATTGCTGGGAACTGTTGGGTCATCTCACTTAAACCTTTTTTGCACATATTTGGCAAAATTTCCAAAGTCCCAGTAGCTTGTTTTTTTGTTTTTTGTTTTGCTTGATAACATGTTGATTTGTTGATCTGTACAACGGAAACCCCAGTATTTGTTATTATTATTTATTTATGCTGAATCTTAAGCTCTAAGTAAAACAGTTTTAAAATATCTGGCCATAATTGAAAATCCAAAGAATGTGATCTGTTGAAGTAGCTATAAGATCATAGAGATGATCAATCATCCTTAGGTATCTTTCGTTAAACTATGCCCCCTCTCTTGCATAGTATTTTATTTTTCATATCTATAACATTTATGAAAAGTTTTGAAAACAATTATAAGAATACTGCTAAATTAGTACAGAGAAAATGAAAAAAATGATAGAAATACCAATAATTTTAGAAAAAATTAAAAGTGCAATATGGAAAGTAAATAGAAGAAAGTAGAAAAAAGAGAAAGATATAAAAAGATATAAAAGTATAAAGATATTCTGATATTCCTTGCAGTAGTTATAAGTTCAATTTTATTTTAATCTCCTTCTCTAAAGTTAAATCATGACTCTCTTCTTATATCTTGTGTAATCACTAAAATCATAAATAAAGTTCTTTTTTTCATTTAAGTCCATAAGGGCTTTCCATTGACCAATAAATGTACATATTGATCTTTCTCTAATTAAAAGTCACTTGTCCATTCCTGTATGGTAGTTAGAACCAAATCTTTCCATCTTTGTATATATAGTAGTATTGCCACAGTAATCATATTGAAATAATCAGTCATAGTTTCCCCCCCAATCATCATTCCTAAATGGGAAAGCTCTGATTCCAGCTGAATATTGATCTAACACCCTCTTTATCAATGTATGTATTTCAATCCAATTTTTGAAAGGTTTTCAAAATGTTTCTTCATGTTGTTTACATTTCTAGCATACTGTGTATTTGGAATGCCTTTATATCTTGTAGATAATCTCTTTTGTGTCCTGTACCAACAGTATCTCGTATTTTAGATGCCCCACTTCAAAAGAAAAGAGAGAAAAAGACAAAAAAAATTCCTGTCCCTGCCCATTTGTGTCACATAGCTCCATTCCTTTGCATCATAATTTCACCTCTCACAGACCTCGCCTTTTCAAAACTTTTAAGTACAACCCAGTGCTGGGATTCAATTTTTTTTTTTTTTACTACCAGTTCTATGGGTGTGGCAGGGGAAGGATACTGTAAAATCTCCAGTCAGAGGTGGTATTTGCCGGTTCTCCGTACTCAAAATTTCCGCTACTGTTCTCCAGAATTGGTCAGAACCTGCTGAATACCACCTCTGGTACAGCCCATGGTCAACTAAAGGGATGCTTATTGTCCTTTAGCTGGCAATATGTATGGCATTCTGTCAATTATTTACAAATGTTTTAAAAATAGCCCTTCCCAGCTGAAAGCTAATTCTTCTGAACCAAGATCTGGTTAATCCTCAAAATCCTCTCTGGTTGGCACCATGGTAACTGTTTTAAATTAGATATGGTAATAACTTGAAAGATGCTTTTAGTTTTGGCAAATGTTACCATTATAATGAACAAAGACATATGTCATGATTGCTTTATATTGAGACACATAAATGGCATTTTTAAAATGAAGTACTGTCTGCTGTGACTAGTAATAGTTTTCGAGTACAGTATCTCCTGTAAGTCTCATTCCTCACAGACTCTTTGAACTGGACATTCCATCAGTTAAAGTTAGGAACTTCTTGCATGCCAAACATATTCCTTACTCCAGTGATATGTCCCCCTCCTTCAATCTTATTAAATTCATTTGAAGCCTACATGTGATGGGCTTCTTTTTTACCCCTTTTTTGCTTAATTACAATTAACAAGCTTTAAATTCCTTGTGCTTTGCATGCTGAGCTTTGTGCACAGGTCTGAGTTCATACAACCAGATACAGTTAGAATTATATTTTAGTATTCCATTTCATCTTCTGGTGAGATCAGAAACTGAAACCTTCTTAAAGAAAAAGTGGCACCAGATATTTCATTCTCAATAGAACATTGCATGCATTTGCTAGCATTTTTTTTAAAAAATGTAAATAAATCAGCTATGGACACCAACTTTTTGCCTGTCAACCTTCAGAGATTGGGGTATTACAAGGACTTAGCTTAGTCAGAGTCAGTAATCAATCTCAGTTTGGCTTCAATCAAATCAACCTCAGTGCTTTTTTTGTAATCACTGAATGTATCCGTTAGCACTTTAATCTGTCCAAGAAAAATGAAATTAAAAAAAAAGCAGGGTACAAGTTATTGTAGCTGACCTTAGTTGTGTAAAAAGTGTACTGATTTACCAATCATTTTAAAAATCAAGTCAAACTCTTCACCACCATAGCTATAGAAACATTTGGATTATTCAAGCTAATGTCAAGTTTTTGCCCATTTGGAAATGTGAATTGTATCAACATTTCAGCCTTAGTTTGTATTAATTCTAAAATAGCAAGATGAATTTTGTATGCCTCATTTTCAGGTTGAAAGACTGCATAAACTGTGCAACAACTTTTAGAAATACAACCCTACTTCATTCAATGGAAACTATGGATGAAATATTGCTTCTAGAATACATGTACAGTATTCTGCACTTTTCTTTCTGTATTTCTGTGGCTGATGAATGTGTGGTTGAGTATATGAAATATTGTGCCTTAAAGTTCCCTTATTATGTGAGCCTTCATTTCTTGTGAAAATTATATAACATGTATTCTAGCTAAGGATGGTTGGATGGTCTACAAAGATCTGTTGATGGTATTTGGCTCTCTCACAAAAAGCCATTGTTTGTAACAATTTTGATGGAACTTGAAACTTTAAATGGTAGAGGCCTGAACATAAAATCCACATCTGTACTCCAAGGTTTATGCTGTTTCCCTGTTCAGTTTATAAATTTAGTTTTACCTATGGTGGAATTGTATGCACACTGACAATTATGCAAGATGGTTTTAGGTCAAGAAATACAGAAATTGCTCCATTCATTATGCCCCTTGTGCACATAGACATATGATAAACACAATCTGCCCATGCACACATGCAGTTAAGCCATTGGTTGCTGGAATATCATAATTTGGTAAACATAAGAGCCAGAAGACTTTTGGAAAAGTATTCTATTTATATTTTTATAGATTGGATTTTACTTTTATAATTCAGAGCTATAGAAGAACAATGTCAAAGATTGTCATCATAAGATTTGTGCAGCTAGAGCTATGGGCTGATTAAGCTGATTTTTAAAATTGATTTTAACCAATAACAAAAATTGCTTTAACAAAAAGTGAAAGAAATATGACAAAGTAAAAAAAATAGTATGATAAATCATTTTCACAGTAAACATAAAATTCTATATATAATTAGCTAATGCAAATATTATTCAAGTATATAATGTTTCTAATGCAGTTATATACCGGTAACTGTTTTTAATCTACTGTATTTTATTTAAATGAGTCCCATATTTCATTATACTTGTCATACAAAGACTAATTTATAAGCAATTAGCTCATAGTTTGACAAGTGCAATCAGGTCTTCAGTCTATTGAGTGAAATAGGCCATATCTTCATAAAGCTGCAATATCAGTCTTTTGGTTACAGAAAAGTTACAGAGAATCAATTTATGCTGTCAGTTGTCAAAATACATGTACTGTGCATATAGTGCAAGAAAGTATCATCCTCTGAAAATTTTAGCTTTTGTCACACAACTACAGTTATACAGTCCACTTTCTCAAAAAATGTAGTAAGTATTTTGGGTTTTTTTAAAAAAAGGATTGATTAAATTGATTAATCACAATCATGAAGTTCCTCTCACCCACAGAATGTACTTGATTTTTTATTTTATTTTAATACAGGTAGTCCTCAACTTATGACCCCACATGAACCACAACGGAACTATGTTGTTAACTGAGAAATTTAACTGAGTTTTGCCCCATTTTATGACCTTTCTTGCTATAGTTGTTAAGTGAATAACTGCAATTGTTAAATTAGTAACAGAGTTGTTAAGAGAATCTGGTTTTCCAGCTTCTGGTTTGACTTTCCTTGGCAGAAGTTCACAAAAGATGATCACAAGACCCTGGAACACTGCAACTGTCATGAATGTGAGTCAGTTGTCAAGCATCCAAATGTAAATCACGTGACCAGGGGGATGCTGCATAAGTGTGAAAAATGGACATGGGTCACTTTTTTCAGTTCCGTTGCAACTTCAAACAGTCACTAAATGAACTGTTGTAAGTTGAAGACAACTTTTACAGGTATATATCTGCTCCAATCTATAATGGCTCTGAATGGCATAAAACATTCTAAAGTAGTTAAAAATTCCAAGGCCCAGAGGAAGAACAACTATTAAAAAAAAAAAAAACCAGACAGGATCCGCCACTCGTTCTTGAGGCTATTTTGAAGACTACTTTAGACATGGCTTGGTGGAGAGATTGGTCATTTCCCCTGCATTCATATTTGCTAAGTAGGAAGGTATAGGGTGGCTTGTGTCACTTGGGAAGTTGCTCTGTCCTCATTGTTTATTGCCTTAGGCACAGATGGCTTAACTGTATGGAAGGACATAGAAGCAAACCCCACAGCTCTCATTTTAATGCAAGCATTGGGAGTGCAGGAGGCAACACCGCGAGGAAGTATTTCAAGTAGAATGCTCCAATTTAAACTCCAGGACTTTTCTGCCCAGTCTACCTTTTCCCAAATTTATTAGCATAAGGGCAAAATGCAACTGATTTTACACACACACACACACACACACACACACACACAGAGAGAGAGAGAGAGAGAGAGAGAGAGAAAGAGAGAGAGAGAGACAGACAGACAGACACACGCACACAATGCAGACACAACGCACACAATGCAGACACAATGCAGATAGACAGACACACGCACACAATGCAGATGAGCTTTCAGCCTCATCACTAAATTCTTAAATCCTGTCCAAGATTCAAAGAATTGTTTTACGATTCAGCAACAGGCAGGGCAAGGGAACGCCTTGTGGGTAGCAATCATAAGCATAGAGTGCAAGTAAAGATTCTTAGAGACAGAGAGAGAGGGAGGGAGGATCAGTAATGTGGACAACGCTCAGTATTTTAACCCATTTGGACTACTTGAATGCTTTTAGCTTATTTTAATGAAGCACTTTGTGTTGCAATGACATAATGATGCACTTTGGGCTAATATGCCTGATCTGAATTAGATCATTTGTATTGGCTCACAACCGCTTTTGGCAGTTGCATAACCAAAGGCTTCTGTGCATTCTCTGCACACATGCCACATGCCCCGTTCTAATAATAACAACAATTACTATAAGTGTAGATGTGATTATTTATTACTGACATTTCAAAAATGTAAGTTTTTTGGTCAAATCCAGGATCCTAGGGCATGCTAAAATATAAAAACTATAATATTATACATTATGCAGTTGTTTTCTTTTCTAAGAGCAATGGGACCTTAAAAAAACAGTAAATAAGGGCAAGGAGCTTAGAAAAAGGCCAACACTTATATTTCACTTCAATTTTCTGTGGTTCTAATATAACCACAGATATGAAGGGAAAAAGCTGTCTTGATTTCTTACTCTCCCTCCCTCCCTCCCTCCCTAAGAAGTCAGACAGAAGTTTTAGCTGGGCTATATCAAAAAGGCAGCAAATATGACATCAGATATTCCAGGAATTACAGAACTTGATTCAGATGTGGAGGTGGGGCATTTTATGCTTCTAGGTTGGAATGACTTGCTTTGTGTTGTATAATAAACAGAATATTTTGGACCTGCTTGAGACCTTTCTGAAAGGTTTTTATGATTTTTTTAAAAAGTTACTATTAGAATATGTATCATTCTCATACACACATACACACATGTATATGCATGGTATTACTAATAAAATGCCATTTCTATTGAAAGAAGTGTGTTTTCATTAATGCTGTAAGAAAACCATAAGAGACACATATTCCAATTTTGTTGGCCTTATCTAAGACCTTTTGTACACAGGAGATTCCTCCATGTGGAAGTTGCCCACCATTGAAATGAAAGTAGATCTGAACATATTTCAGATATATGTAGAAATACTACATCCTCAGTTAAGTGAAAGGCTATAAAAATACATTATTATTCAACAGATCTGGATCTAGGGAATATATCATGGAACCTTTCTTATGCAGAAAGAAAGAAAAGGAAAGAAGAAAAGAAAAGAACTTAACACTTAACATAGTTGTTAAGGGAAGGAAGGAAGACAGAAAGAAAGAAAGAAAAAGAATTCACAGCCTGTTTTATTGAGATGATTTCTTTTGGAAGGTTGTCAATTTGCTTAGGCTTATGGAATTCCACTTCCAAACATAGAATTCTTTCTCATTTTTGGATGATCTTGTGACCTTTAAAATTTTGAGCTAATTAATGACATTTAGTATTGACTATCTAATTCTATGCTATGGAATCAGATAGATTAGATATGTGAAATAATAGTAGAGAAACAAGTTCATATTTTAATTTACTTAATCTGCTAAAAGTTTGTCTCCCCTTAAAAGGTTACATCTGACTTTTATTTAACAAAGAAACTACTAGAGAAGACAAGAATATCACTAAATGAACTGTTGTAAGTTTAGGACTACCTACATTCATACTATAATCTATGGCCACATAAAAAAACAGCTGGAAAAACAGCTGGAGAACCAGTGGAAAGCGACACTCTTTTTTATTCTCTCATTCTTTGATTTATTTGTTGCCAGAAGGTAGCCTCTTTCTTTTTATTTATTTATGTTATAGATAAAATACGTATTATGGAATAATGCAATAAATCTTAGAAATAAAGTAAACTTCATTTTGTTTAACATTTATTTATTATCATTTTTTAGCATAACAAAAGAGAAGGCTTAGGGATGACATGATAGCTGCCTTCTAATACTTGAAGGGCTGCCGTGGGGAAGATGGGGTTGATTTATTCTCCAAAGCACCTGAGGGCAGGAAAAGGAGTGAAGGAAGATCCGATCTGGAACTAAGAAGACATTTTTGGACAGTGAGAATCGTTAGTCAGCTTGCCTCTCAAAATTGTGGGTGCTCCATCACTGGAGGATTTCAAGAAGAGATTGGGCAACTATTTGTCCAAGATAGAGAAAAGGATTTCTGCCCTGAGAAGAGGGTTGGACTAGAAGACCTCTAAGATCCCTTCCAGCCCTATGATTTATAATTCTATGATTCTTTTTCTTTCTTGATGTTACCCTCCTTTGTTTTATCTGGCACATAGACCCTGAAGTTGAAGGAATAAATAAATCAGTGAAAAGAAAAAGTTGTGACATGGCTGTATTATCTGAACCTGTTTTATTTGAATATTTTTTAAATAAATCTAATTATACTAAACTTTGTGTTTTTGTTTTTGTTTTGTGTGTGTGTGTGTGTGTATTGTACATGTAATAAGCATGGAGGGTCACATAGTTAGGACACTGAATAGGAGGTTAGCAAGTCCATGTTTGAGACCTGAGTGCTGCCATGGGGCAGGGTGAGCCCCCATCCTTCGCTCCAGCTCCTGCTGGGGACATGAAAGGAGCCCCCAAATGATTTTTCCTCAGGGCAACTGTGATGTCACTGGGTAATCCTTTTAACCCAGAAGCGTACTTAAGTCACGAGTGTGATGAGATGTGATACACATATGTATGTAAAATCGAGTCATATTCTAAAATTCAGGTGATTTCTATGTGATTAGAAAAATCTAAAGTCATGCAAATAAATAAAGATGATGATGAATTGCAAATAATGAATTAGCAAAATTTGAAAATGAATCTGGAAATTCTTCCTGACATGAGAACATCTTAACATATGCTGTTTGCATACAACAGGGAGTTGATTTGATGGAAGAGATGCTGTAGGAAAACTGAGTGTATGGTCTGCTGTAGAAAGGGGAAGACCTTTCTCTATACCTTCTGAAAGAACGAGTATTATCTAAAATGAAAAAAAAAGAAATGCATTCTTCTTCTCCTCAAAACACCACATACCTCTTTTACAGCAGATGGTGCTATTGGACAGACAGGCATAAGGAATCCAGCTGTTAATATTTTCCTACATGTCAATAAATAGCACTTAGATTTATATACCACCTCATGGTGCTTCACAGCCTTCTCGAAGTGGTTTACAGAGTCAGCATATTGCCCCCAACAATCAAGTTCCAAATAAAAGTGTTTTCATTTTATCTAGAGGATAATAGCATCAGTTCAGGTCTGGAATATTCAGAGAATGACCATCATTTGTTAACATTAAAGCATAATCGCACTGTTTGATGGTTATTTCATTTTCATATTTTCATGTTTTAAATATTGCACAACAGCAGGACCAAACAGAGGACTGATGTTGTGCAAAGTGAAACCCTTCTTTTATGGCAGGAAACAGAAAGGTTATCACAAGTAGTTCTTGACTTATGACCATAATTGAGCCCAACGTTATTGTTGTTAAGTGAAACATTTTAAAAGTGAATTTTGCCCCATTTTGTGACCTTTCTTGCCACAGTTATGAAGTAAATCACTTCAGTTGTTAAGTTAGTTATGTGGTTGTTAAGTGAATCTGGCTTCCCCAATGATTTTGCTTGCCAGAAGCTCACAGAAGGGGATTACATGACCCCAGGACAATGCAACTGTCATAAATATGAGTCAGTTGCCAAGCATCCCAATTTTGATCCTGTGACTATAGGGGTGCTACAATGGTCCTAAATGTAAAAAATGACCTTAAGTTCCTTATGTAAGTCAAGGACTACCGTGTTTCTCACAAAATAAGGCTGGGCCTTATTTTTTTTTTACCCCCCCCAAAAATGGCTAGGCCGTCTTTTCGAGGGTGACTTAATTCCCCCCCTTGCATCCTTGGGCGGGTGGGCGGTGATGCCTTGGATGTTGACCTCGACATTGGAGGGGCACTTCGTATCGGGAGACCTTCTGCCATTTTGCTTTCCCTTCTCCCCATGCTGCTGTGGCATTTAGAGCAACTCCGTGGCATTTGGCGCAGCCACGTGCATCCAGTCTCCCTGCAACTGGAGCCCGGCAGAGACACTCGGCTTCAGGTGCTCCTGTTGCCGCCTTCCCTTCACCTTTGAAGGCAAAGCCAATCCTTTTAAAAATGATGGCGAAGGGAAGGCGGTGACAGGAGTGCCTGAAGCCGAGTGTCTCCCCTGGGCTCCAGTTGCAGGGAGACTGGCCGCGCGTGGCTGCGCCAAACATTGCATGGCTGTACCAAATGCTGTGGCATTGCTCTAAATGCTGCGGCAGCACGGGGAGAAGGGAAAGAAAGCAACAATGGTGGAAGCTCTCCCGATATGAAGTGCCCCACCAATGCCAAAGTCAACACAGGCAGCACCATATCCAGGTATGCAACAAAAGTACTTCCTAACGGCAAGACCCCCCGCCATTTCCCCCATTTAGCATATTTAATATAGGCCTTAATTTGGGGGGAGGGGCTTAATTTGATTTTATGC
Source organism: Hydrophis major (assembly GCA_033807585.1). Classification (NCBI taxonomy): domain Eukaryota; kingdom Metazoa; phylum Chordata; class Lepidosauria; order Squamata; family Elapidae; genus Hydrophis; species Hydrophis major. Next base: position 33,232,978 of record CM066328.1, read on the forward strand.
CTATAAAACATGCTGGGAGTTCCTATTGGGGGAGGCCGTATTGTTGGAGAAACATGGTATCTATACTTATTGAGGATTTTTGCTAATTCATGCTTTTCTTTGCCTGCAAAATTAATAAGCAGAAAAATAAAAGCTGAAACTTTCTGGAGAAAAATTAATAACTAGGCCATATCTATTATAAACTGATAACAACAGATTTGGTTCAAAATGGAGCATAAATAGCTTTAATAGCCAAACAAACTTTGTTATTAAATACTTTCTAGACCTTTTAATAGACAGTATGTTTTAGACATTTATACTTTATATATCTATTTCATATCTAGGAATTATTGCTCCAACTGACATGGTTATTTGGTGTTTATCTGTCTAGGACTGAATTCCAACTAATCCAGCATGTATTTTTTTTAAAAAAGCGATAACTAAATCTGGATTTAGAACGTGTTAGTAAAATGCAAAGGAATTCAACATTTCAGACCTTCAATGATCATGTCCAAATTGGATATTGAAACTGAATTTTATGTGTAAAGAGAGGAAGAGAAGAAGAATATCTCCTAATGAACTTTGAGTATGACCGCATGAGTTTCCTGAATGCAGAGATTTACATTTTCTTCTGCCTATATAAAATGCTATACATGATTAATTATGAAGGGGAAAAAAAAACTTCATTAGGATATTCTAAAAATCTTTTGCAGGCAAAATGGAATCTAGGAGAAGCTGTCCCCATGTTATTTTTAAAATGCCAGATGACTTTTTACTGAGTTGGGCAGGATGAACCTATTGTGGCAACAAGAGAAACTGATGGGCAGTAGAAGACATGGCATCTCCTTTGGCGGTCATTTCTCCAAACAGCTTGGTCCCTAGGGAGAGTCAAACCAGTTAGCCTGCTAAAAACACGACGTTGTGCCTGTTTGTTCTGTTTGTACAAAAAGATCTCACATGCACATTTCAAGGGGTGGGGGGAGAGTTTGTGGTGCAACAGTCAACACTGGGGTTTTTTTTTGAAAAAAAACTAGTGGGAGATGCACATGCCCAGGTCTCCAATAATAATATATTCTGGATTCAGAGTAGCCAGCAATTTAGGCTTGAAGATCATGTTAGTATGTAATTATGTTTTGTATCCTGCTGCACCTCATAACAATATATATATATATATATATATAGGTAGTCCTTGACTTATGACTACAATTATGCCCAATATTAATGTTGCTAGTGAGAAATTCATTAAGTAATTTTTGGCCCATTTTACGACTTTTCTTGCCATATTGGTTAGGTGAATCACTGCAGTTGTTAAATTAGTAACATGGTTGTTAAGTGATTTTGGTTTCCCCATTGACTTCACTGGTCAGAAGGTTGCAAAAGGGGATCACATGACCCCAGGACAATGCAACCATCACAAACGTGAGTCAGTTGACAAGCATCCAAACGTAAGTCATGTGACCATGGAGATGCCACAATGATCCTAAGTGTGAAAAATGTTGTAAGTCCAGGACTGCTTATAATATGCCAACCATCGAGCCTTTTTTGAATCAAAAACCAACTGAGAACCTATGGAAAAATAGCAATAGCAATAGCACTTAGGCTTATATACCACTTTATAGTGCTTTTACAGCCCTCTCAAAGCAGTTTACAGAGTCAGCATATTGCCGCCAACAATCTGGGGCCTCATTTTATCCACCTTGGAAGGATGGAAGGCTGAGTCAACCTTAAGCCTGGTGAGATTCGATCTGCCAGATTGCAGGCAGCTGGCTGCAGCAGAAGTAGCTTGCAGTACTGCACTCTAACCACTGCACCACTGAGGCTCTAAAAGAGAGAGAATGAAGAAACCCCAACTAAGGCAACAACCAGCTAATGATGAGCCAGCAGTGTGCAGCAGCAGCCAAAAAAGCTAATGCAATCCTAAGTTGCATTAACAGAGGGATACAATCGAGATCAGGTGAGGTACTAATAACACTCTATAAAGCCTTAGTAAGACCACATCTAGAGTACTGCATCCAGTTTTGGTCACCACATTACAAGAAAGATGTTGAGAGTCTAGAAAAAGTACAGAGAAGAGCAACCAGGATGATTAGGGGACTGGAGGCTAAAATATATGAAGAACAGTTACAGGAACTGGTCATGGCTAGTATAGTGAAGAGAAGAACCAGGGGAGACATGATAGCAATCTTCCAATATTTGAGGGGCTGCCACAGGGAGGAGGAAGGGGTCAAGCTATTTTCTAAAATCCCTGAAGGCCAGACAATGTATAATGGATGGAAACTAAACAAGGAGATATTTAACCTGGAAATAAGGACAAATTTTCTGACAGTGAGAACAATCAATCAATGGAATAGAAATTGCCCTCGGAAGTTGTGGGAGCACCATCACTTGAGACTTTCAAGAAGAGATTGGACTGCTATCTATCAGAAATGGTTTAGGGTCTCCCACTTGGGCAGAGGGTTGGACTAGATGACCTGCAAGGTCCCTTCCAACTCTGATTATCTGTTATCTGGATTGGAGACTTTGTCTTAAGGCCGTTTGATCATAGCTGCCTGATCAGCATAAAGGAAATCAAAACAATTTACTGGGGCAGGCTTTTGCAGTGGCTGTCAATCAATCAAGCAATGATGAGTTATTGTGTTGAATGGCTGATGTCTAATCATTTTTATTTTATTTATTTATGTATGTCAATTGCTTACAAGATAATAGGTGTAAGTAAAAATATAGTTATGAATACATGGATGTTAGGAATAACAAGGTAACCTAACTTAGTTTGGGTAAAATAATATATATAAACTATGATTGTAAGTAAGTGTGTGTCACTTTAAACAGCAAAGCATGTAATTTTGGGTGCGGTTGTAAAAAACGCCATAAGAGGGAGCATGAGAATTTGATTGATTACTGTATAACTGGCTTACTGAATTGCTTGCTGACAATGATGGATTGATGGTTCCCTGCTGTTTTTGCTAAAGGAAGAAAGGAGGTTTGAACTTCTTCGTATCTCCATTGTGAGAAGATTTATTACTGGACTGATATTTGTAAGTTTACTGACCTCTTTTTCGACACTGGACTTTGCAACTGAATAATCCCCAGACGGACTGAACTAGTGAATGATTTATGGACTGTTTTTGACTGTGCTAAAACTCTTACTGGAATAAACTATTTAACTAGCACAGTGTATCTGTTTTACTGAGTGTACGCTACAAAAACGTTTATCTCAAATATTTTGCCTGAATGCCTGACTGCCGTGCAGATTCTGCTAGGGTGTATCCCTAACACTGGTTATGGGCCCAGGCTGCACAGTCAGACTAACCAGGATATAACAGGCTTATATAAAGTGAGAGTTAGTGTAGTTACACAATACTGTAAACAGACAGCTGTGTTTTATTAATTATAGTTTAATATCCAGAGAAAGATGGCACAAGTCATTTTACCAAGTTTGTCTCTAATATCCAAACTGGATGGAACAAACTATGTTTCATGGTCTATGAAATGCAGCCCACTTCTATGCAGAGAAGGTATGTGGAGTATAATTCAAAACCCACTAGAGGTAGATGCTTGGGATCTGGAGGATGAGGATGATGCCCAGAAAATACAAGAATATAAACTGAAGAATGAGCAAGCTCTCTGTATAATAGGACTGACACTCTGTGACCAGCAGCTTGTCCATATTCGTGGAGAAGAAACAGCTGCGAAATGTTGGGAGAATTTAAAGAAGATTTATGTTCGAGACAGTGTAGGAGCACATATAAATCTTACACGAAAGCTGTTCAGAACACATCTTCAAAATAATGGAGACATGCTGACTCATTTAAACACTATGAAGAAAATTTTTCAGGAACTGCATGAAAAAGAACTTATCTTCACAGAACTACATCAGGTTTATATAATTATGTCTTCGTTAAATGAGAGCTATGATGACTACGTAACTTCACTGGAAGTACTGCCAAAAGATAACCTCACATTAACTGACATTACTGGCAGATTAATTGAAGAAGCCAGGAGAAGGCTTGAAAGGGATCAACTAAGAAGGGAACAACCAAAAGAAGATAAAGAATCTTCAACAGCCTATACAATTAGAAAATGTTTTAATTGTGGAGGAAAAGGACATTTGGCTAGATTCTGCAAGAAAGGAAAATGCCACAATGCCAGCCAGAATGCTAAAAGGCATCAAAAGGATGAAAAATGCTTAGAGTTAGCTATGTATAGCAACGAAACTGTGAATAATAATTTATGGGTTGTAGATAGTGGAGCATCGCACTGCATAACGAAAGATAAGAAAAGATTTATTAAGATGTCCATGAGTTCACAGCAGATATTGTTAGCTAATGGCTGGAAACTGAAAGCAAAAGGTGAAGGTATTGCACATTGTTCTTGCATAAAAGAAAATGTAAAAATGTTATATGTACCACAACTTAAATTTAATTTGCTTTCGGTTAGAGTTTTGGTTAAACTAGGTTATATAGTTATCTTTAGGGGAGAAAACTGCATAATAGAAAAGGAAGGTAAAAAAGTGACTGCAACTTTAAAAGGTGAATTATATGTGTTAAAAGATAATCAATCAGAGGTAGCTAACACAGTGTATAATAACATTAAGCCTCATGATGAATGCATACATTTGTTACACAGACGTTTAAGGCATATAAATTTTAAAATGCTTAAACAAACGGTTGAACTGTCTGAAGGTATAAAACTGAAGCCTTGCAGTAAGTATTTGCACTGCAATGCTTGCAGTCAAGAAAAAAGCAAGGTAATACCAGCAAATAGAATTAATGGATTTAAAACGAAAGAGCCTCGAGAGGTTGTATTTGCTGATATTATAGGTCCTAAAAAACCAAGTGTGGGAGGTGCTCGTTATATACTAAGTATAATGGATCATTATTCTAGATATGGTTTCTGTAATTTAATGAAGAGTAAAACGGAAACATATCAGAATTTCTTTAATCGATTCCCTGCTGCTGAAGGAAGAAAGGAGGTTTGACTTCTTTATAACTCAACTACGAGGAGATTTGTAAGTTTACTGACCTCTTTTTTGACACTGGATTTTGCAACTGAATACGGATGGACTGAACTGGTGAATGATTTATGGACTGTGCTAAAACTCTTACTGGAATAAACTATTTAACTAGCACAATGTATCTGTTTTACTGAGTGTAAGCTACAAAAACATTTATCTCAAATATTTTGTCTGCCTGCCTGCCTGCCGTGCAGATTCTGCTAGGGTGTATCCCTAACAATGGATACATATAAGGAAAAAAAAAACACAATAGGACAGGGACGGTAAGCAGGTTGGTGCGCTTATGCAGGCCCCCTACAGACCTCTTACGAAAGGGGTGAGGTCAATAGTAGACAGTCTAAGGTTAAATTTTTTGGGGTTTGGGGAAGAAACCACAGAGTCAGGTAGAGTATTCCAAAAATTGACCACTCTGTTGCTGAAGTCGTATTACCTACAATCAAGTTTGGTGCAATTAACCTTGAGTTTGTATCCATTGTGTGCTCTTGTGTCGTTATGGTTGAAGCTGAAGTATTCATTGACAGGTAGGACATGCAATGTATGATTTTATATACTATATTTAGATCGGACCAAAGGTGGTTTAGTTGTAGGTTTTCTAGGTCTAGAATTTCGAGTCTGGTGGCATAAGGTATTCTGCTATGAGTAGAGGAGTGGAGAACTCTTCTTGTGAAATATTTCTGGACTTTCTCAACTGTGTTAATATCAGATATGTAATGTGGGTTCCAGACTGTATTTGAGTATTAGTCTAGCAATTGTTTTGTATGCTCTAGTTATTAGTGTAATATTACCAGAGAAAAAGCTACATAAAATTAGGTTAACAACTCTTAATGCCTTTTTGGCTATATAGTTACAGTGTGCTCTAGCACTTAGATCATTAGAGATGAGTACTCCAAGATCTTTGACTGAGTTTGGATCATCAACAAAGTCTTGACTATTCAGCCTGTATTTTATTTTCTGATTTTTTCTGCCAATACGTAGGACAGAGCATTTATTTATTGAGATTTGAAGTTGCCATTTGCTTGACCATTCTGATACATAGTCAAGATCTTTTTGAAGGGTAGCAGCATTGTCTGTGGTGTTGAATAGCTTTACATCATCAGCGAAAAGAATGCAGTTACTCTTAATATGATCACAGAGGTCATTTATGTAGAGTATGAAAAGAGTTGGTCCTAGAACACTGCCTTGGGGGACACCACTGTTGACAGATACAGAATTTCATAGAACGATCCCAATTTTGACCATTTGTTGTCTGTTTGACAGGAATGCTTCTATTAGGTGTTTTTAGTTTTAGGAGTAGTTTGTCCTGTACCACTGAATCAAAGGCTTTACAGAAGTCTATGTAGATTGAGTCTATTGTTTTGCCCTGATAGAGTTGTGTAGTCCATATGTTTTTGCAGTGTAAGAATTGCAGATTACATGACAGGTTTTCCCTGAAACCAAATTGTTTATTAGAGAGTAGGTTGTTTGTTTCTAAGTGGAGGATGATGGATTGGTTAATAATTGATTCCATGACTTTACAGGTGACGCAGCATAAAGAGATTGGTCTGTAATTTTCAACTAGGCTGGGGTCTCCCTTTTTGAAGATGGGGATGACTGTGGCTTGTGCCCATAGTTTTGGCAAGGAGCTGGTCCTGAAAGGTTTTTCAAAGATTATGCTTAGAGGTTCGGCTTTGGCAGTGGATAGGTTTTTTTTTAAGAAGTAGGCACATATTCTGTCTGGTCCAGTAGATAGAGATGGTTTTAGATTGTGTAGTGATTTTTCAACATTGTCTTCTGTAAAATTGATATGTATTAAATAATTGTAGGAAATACTGGGCATGATCCATTGCTGTTTACAAATACTGATCCAAAGAATGTGTTAAAGAGGTTGGCTTTAATAGTGTCATCATTGCAGGAACTTCCGGTTTGTCAGCTTCGCTAATGGCAGGGTTTTGCGATCCTGCGCGATCCCTGCCGCGCTAGCCGTTTTGGTGCCTCCGATCCGGACGGGTTTGGAGTCTAAGGCTGCCTTGCAGAGGCAGCTGAAGATAGGGGGAGCTGGTGAGGGGTTTGGCGGTGTTGCAGACCCCCTCCCCAGCCGGCAAAACCCCCTTTTCCCAAGGCGGTCGAGTGGCGGTCTGCAATGGCCGCCACAAAGAAGCCAGCAGCTGGGTAAGACTGAGCAGGAGGAAGAGGGGAGAAAGTTTACAAGAGAAAGTTTTTTGGCTGATCCAGGACTTTAAGAGGCGTTTAATCCTGAGAACTATGACTTTTTGAAAAATACTTTATTTCCAGAGGAGGATTTCAAGCGGCAAAATTGAGGTGCTGAAAGGAAAGTTTACTCTCCTTGCCTATGGAATCAACAAATGGCCATTGAGAAACCTGTTGTTTTTTATAAAAGGTAAAAACTTGGCTTCTTGTTATAAGTGGGAAGGGAGAGGACAAAAAAAAATATTAAGATCTTGCTGGAGGAGATGCCTTGAAGATCTTGAGACTAGAAATTGATTGGAACAAGGCTGTAAAATACAGATTGGGCTTTTTTTCTTTTCCCTTTTACTGATACCACCCCAGGAAGAGAAAGCGAGAACTTTGTGCATTGTTTGGACTGATTGATATCTCTGGGACTTTGAGGAATTGTTTTAACTTTTGAAACAATTTGGTTGCTCTAAGAAGAACAAAGAATGGCTTTATCTGATGATGAACTTAGAAAGGAATATCAAGAAAATAAGGATGCTGTGAAAGAAGCTTTCCTTTCTTTAGAAATGGCGCTTGCTAATTATCAGCAAACACAACAACAGATGGAGGAAATAGAAGGAGAAGAAGAAAAAGAAGAAGAAGATGCCATCTTCAGTGAATCTAAAAAATTAATTAAGAGAGAAAGGAGAAAGAAAGGAAGGAAAATGAAGGACTTAAAAAAAAACACTTAAGAAAGGAAAAAATAAGATGCAAAACCAAATTAATGTTACTGAGCAAAAGGAGAAAGGATTACAACAGAGAAGGAAAGCTAAAAAGGTGAAGGTTAGTAGAGGGGGGGTAAAAAGGCCAGGGGGGATAAGAAAGGAAGGGAAAAGGGAGGGAAAAGCCACAAAGGTATGAAATAAGATGGGAAAAAAGGATTTTTTTTCAGGGATAAAGGGTAAGTATAATTTTTTTAAAAAAGAAGATTCTGCAAGGTACATAAGATGGTACTATGTCTTAGAAATAGAAAACTAGAATGTTATAAGAATTAATAAAAGATTAAAATATTGAAATGTTTAGTAATGACAGATTTTAAAATTTAATAAAATTGTAGCACTTGTTTTTTGAAATGGACAATCGGAATGTTATAAGAGTTAATATTTAGATTTATTATCTGATTATATTAATTATTATGAATTTATTATTTTTTCTCTTTGAAGGTTAGTAGGTTGAATGTACTAAGCAGAATCAGATTGGGTATCAGGCGTTATTTTAAATATTAATTTAGGGGGACGATAGAAAGGCATCATACTCTGATCAGTGATTTCAGGAGAAATTCTTTTATTTTTCTTACTATAGGGAATGAGATAAATGGATAATTTGGAAAGAATGGACAAAAAATATAAATACAATGATTTAAATTAAAATGAATTAAATAAAATAGAAATAAGAAGAATGAAAAGCAGGGAGAAGTCATATAGAAGATATAGAATGGTAAATAAGATAGGTAATGGTATATAAGATGAGCACAAATTTAATTGAAGTCCATACAAAGAGAGGTAATCTGGGGCCAAACTACTTTCTTAAAAGAAGTTTTATATTTTTGCGTGTTGTGTATTTATGTTTTGTTTGAGAATTAATAAAACCTCAGAGGAATGTTGGATGAGAATAATGGTAATCAAGTCAGAGAGGAATGAAGATGATGACCATAAACTGGATTTATCCATTTACTGGATAAATATAGAAAATAATAATAGTAACAATGAAATTGAATACGAAAAGAGAAATAATGAGAAATTTGTTAAGAGATATTCATATGTTTATATTGAAATGGTGTAAAACAGAATTATGTTGCATAAAATAATATTCTACTTGACTTGTAAAATTAATAATGGAAAGAGGTTTTATGTATTTAATGGTTAATGATGGTTTGTTTGTCTTTAAAATTAATAAAATTTGTTCCAAAAAAAAAAAAATGGTGTCATCATTGCAGTCTTTACCATTAGGTCCTTTCAGGGGTGGGATGGACCTTGGGTCTTTCAGTTTGTTGTTTACAGAATTGTAGAAAGTGCAGGTGGAATTGGTGCATAGAAGGTTTTCTTCTTGTTTAATGTGATAATTGGTGCATTCAGATTTTATCTGGTGGCATAAATTTTTGTATCGGCTTTTGAAGTTGGCAATGTGTCCAGATTTGTTTTTCTGCTAAAGTGATTTCTTTTTGGATTGAAGCTTCCTTATTGTTATGTAATTGTTTTTTCTGGTTTTGGGAGTTGTTAATTGTTCATATAGTTTGATGACTCTTTTGACTTCAAGTAAAAATATGTTGTAATGGTCTTCTATAGTATTGCATCCAGTGAATAGAAATTGCCAATCAAGGGATGAGAGATCATTGTTTATAAGATCACAGATGCCTTTTTTGAACTTATAATTGGGGATTCCATCGTTGTGATGATATTTGTGTGGATGTATGTTGAGACAAAATTCTATCACTGTTGGAAAAGGGTTCTTTAATTTGTATTCTGTAAATTGAATTCAAAGTATTGTAGAAGATGAGATCGAAGTAGTTGTTAAGTCTAGTGTTGTTGGTTACTAGTTGTTCTATTATTATTATTATTATTATTATTATTATTATTATTATTATTATTATTATTATTATTATTATTATTCGTGATCCATAAATATCCCAACAACTTTAATAGATAGATCAAACAATAAAACAAAGGGTGGATCTTGGCTTTATGCCACACCAAGATTAAATATCCCCTAATTCAGGGGTGTCAAACTCATGATGACCCGTTGTCATCATGTCACGTATCGCATCTTTCCCCTCTTTGCTAAACTAGAGATGGGCTTGGCCAGCACGTGACACAACCAGCCCATGATTAGTTTGACACCCTTGTCCTAACTAATCAAAAAGAATCTTCAGCAGCCTCAACAGAAACAACATCCAGAAACACTCTTCCTCAAAGACAGAACCCATCAGGAACTGGTTGTCTGGGAATGCCTTCAAAATGAAATGCCTAACTAGAGGAGGAATCAGCTTTCTTGGACTCCCATGACACAGATCAAGATCAATGTCCAGGTTCACTTGCAAGAGCTTTCTCAGTCCTTGTTCAGCTGCCTGTCATCTGTTGTGAAGAAGCACATCACAAAGGAACCTTACTCTGCATCTGAAGAGGCTGGCCACACACAGCTGCTGGAGAAATGTCAGGACCACAGAAAACTGGAGTTTTTAAAAACAGGGTTTGAAATCTGAGAGGGTGTAATTTTTAAAATCCCTCCTAGCAGATGAATGTCTTCTATGTATAGGTTATTCCTGCATGATGGGAAATTTATGTTATATTGTTGTATTTTTTTAAAATCCTTATTAATGGTTGTAGGTCAGTCAAAGACTCAGAGTACATTGGGCCAGAGCAGCACATGATATAAAACTTGGGAAACAAATCAATAAACACAATTTAGTTTAGTGAGTAAACAAGAACTTTAACAAGCAATCTCACAATATCACATGATCATTAGGGTGGTTATCAATGATAAAAGATAAGATGCTGTGGATTAAAGTTGGCTATACTATAAAATAATAGATCATGTTAACTCCAATTCTTCTTGAAAATGCAAAACTCCTCTAACCTAGTAATTTAACACAGATCCATTTAAAATGGATAGATCATTGGGGCAACTTCCATCCCCCATGACTGATTTTCATGACTTTGGAATAATGAAGTTGCAGGGTGGCTAAATTTTATTTGATCCTCACTGCTATTTGTCATTTAATACTATAGCTACTTATGGAATTAAATATTCTGTTGCACTTGAGTGGCATACAATGTTAAAACATTTTCATGACAACAAAGAAACATTTTGAATCCCTGCATTCCTTCGCTGATAGTCCAATTCCCCAACCTCTTCAGCACACAAATAGACATGAAAAATTAATAACAGCTACCATGTTTCCCTGAAAACAAGACCTTGTTTTATATCTTTTTGTCACCAAAAAAGGCACCAGGTCTTATTTTTGGAGGGGAGGGGATGTTATCTACTGATTCACCTCACTTGCATGCATCCCCCCCCCCAACCTCCTTTTCACTGTCAGGAATTTCTTTTGTGGCCGGCAAGGCCTGCAAGGTTTTCCTGAAGGCCTCTGTCGCTGATAACAGAGCTCTGGATCAATTCAGGGGTATTGATTCAGGCTTATTTTTTTTGGGGGGGGGGGCGGGGGGCGGTAGGTCTTATATTGGAGGCAAGTATAAAAAAATCAAGCTTGGGCTTACTTTCAGGGTAGATCATATTTTTGAGGAAACATGGTACTTAGCATTGGACATGACTGCCAAATACCCACAGAAGAAGGATCTTGGTTCTCACCCAAGAGCAAAGGGGACCAGGAGAGAAACATCTGCTGCTACCTAGGATTGAACTCTCAACCTTCTGACTGGTAGGTGAGTGTCTTCACCACTAGGCCACAATGGCACTCATGTACCTTGCTAAAAGAAAGAAAAAAAAAAAAAGATGTCATTTCACGTGTGTGACATTTTTCTGATGTGCATGTATATTTCTACATATAAATAAATACCACATATTAATAAAAAACCAAAGATCCTCCCCCCCCCGATATTTCTTTTTCTAACTGACAAATCTGCTTGAGGTAAAACCACTTCAACAAATAATATTGAAAATAGTGATGTTAAAAAGCAGAAACTAACAGTAAACTTCAAGCTGCCCTTGAAGGAGGAAGTGTATACATTGTACCTACTACTGAATCCATATCCCAGTTTAATGTAGGGTTGTCTTATACCTTCTTTCCTTGGGAACAGAAAAAAAATCTGTAGAAAGATGTCAGTCTCACCTACATCCTTGGCCCAGTAACTTTTTTTATTTGTGCTGATATGAGCCTCAGTGGCATAGTGGTTAGAATACAGGCTATTTCTGCTGACTGCTAGCTGCCTGCAGTTTGGCAGTTTGGGTCTCACCAGCTCAAGGTTAACTCAGCCTTCCATCCTTCTGAGGTTGGTAAAATGAGGACCCAGATTATTGGGGTTCATATGCTGACTCTGTAAACCACTTAAAGAGGGCTGTAAAGCACTGTGAAGTGGTATATAAGTCTAAGTGCTATTGTTATTGCTGATTCTCTTTGTAAGACTATGATATGATTACAGACTAAATATTTGGAGAACTCATCAGCCTGCTGATTTGGTCCTTGAGCAAATACATTCTCTAATTTTGATTCAGAATCTGTTGTTCAACTCTTGAGTTCCTAGACTGCTGACCCAGTAATTTTACTTCCCTGTTTCCCCTCCCATTTGGTTCTAGTTCCAGAGGTGGTGTTCGGCAGGTTCTGACCAGTTCTGAAGAACTGAAAATTTTGAGTAGTTTGGAGAACCAGCAAATACCACCTCTGACCGGAGATTTTACAGTATCCTTCCCCTGCCATGCCCACTAAGCCATGCCCACAGAACTGGTAGTAATTTTTTTTTAATCCCATCACTGTCTAGTTCCTTTTATTTTTATATATAATTTGATACCATTTTTGCTGCTTACACAATCTTTACTTCCTTGCTGCACTTGATCTGTGATTCAATAACGTGCAGTTAACTAGCTAGGCTTCATGTACTAGGCATTAATTTCCGGGACACATTAATTCTTTCTAGTCATATTGCTGACACTTTTTTTCCCCCCTTTAAGTTAATATCTCTCTAAAGATTTTGGAGATGTCTCTTTGGCCATTTTATACATTTTCTTGCTGTTCTGACAGTATATTTTTAGACCTTTTAGAATAATTCTGTAATAACATCATGATATTCTTCAAGAGGATATTCACCTCTTAGGTAAGGCTTATCCCTTTGGATCTGGAGATCCTACCTGGCAGTTTTATTTCCAAGATGAGAAGTTTCTGTGTGTAAATATCTATGCCTGTAAATATCCATGAAAAGGGGAAATAAATATGATTATCCTTAAGATGTAACAGTGTAGCATAAGATTTATTTATTAATCTGAGAACAATGTTTAACTGTTAGTCAATGAATCATGCTGCTTATGTTTGCTTTTGTATGCATAACTGAGACCATTTGGAATAAGGTTAATGCATATAGTGCTATCATCCATCTCATGAAAATTGGAGTTTCAGATCAAAGAGGATGACAATCAGCAAGAAGGACTGTGTATTAGCAATAGCACTTAGAGTTATATACTGCCCCATAGTGCTTTACTAGAGTTCTCTGGGCAGTTTACAAATGTCACTGTATTGCCCCCAACAATCTAGGCCCTCATTTTACCAGCCTTGGAAGGATGGAAGGTTGAGTCAACCTTGAATTTTGTCAGGATGGATTTCCAGGCTATTGGCAGAGTTTGCCTGCAATGCACACTAACCATTGTGCCAACAGGGCTCCTTCTACAAAATTCTTCTACAAAAGGAACTTTGCACAGGCTCCTTGGAGCATCATTAAAATGCCTGTGTTATTTAATATTTTGATAGCATTTTATAATCCTATTTACTATTTATCATTTAAAGACACTTTACTCTGTGGTCTTTCAGAAGTGGATGATTCCTAGTAACCTCACCACTGATCAAACAATCTACAGCTGCTAAGATTTATAGCAGAGTAACTTCTTAAAGGCCAAAATTCCCCATTCTTGTTTTATAGCTAGCAAAAGGATTGTTTCCCCTATTTTTCCCAAGTTGAGAAATGGATTGTTTGAAGGATGAAGGAAAACGCTGTCTGATACTTATCTGTTTCCCATGAAAGAGGAAAATATTAGAGAACACTATATCTTTTTTCATAGATGAGATGGTAACCACTGGAAGGATAACTTACAGCAACATGAAGAAACCTACATTTTTATTTATTAAATTTATATGTCATCCATCTCATTGTTGAGGAACTTCTATACTCTCAACATGAAGACACTTGTAACAATTTTTACATTTTTTAAAAAAGTAAGTATGATGATCACACAATTGGATTTTTGTGTCATAAATTTGTTCCAACTCCTTTCTTTGTTCTTTAATGAATAAAAATTGCATGAAAGTACACAAGAGGGTTTAGCATGTATGTTGTGTATGTATTTTTCCCGGAGACTTAGCTTAGATTTTTGTGCACAATTTTTAAGCAGAAAAATACTCTGGACAATTGGGGAAAGTGTGTTGCTAGGCCACAGCTTAAGCCAACAATGTGTTGTTAGCTGTCAAATGAGAAATATAGTTTTGGGCTGTATCAATAGAAGTGTAGCGTTAAAATTATGAGAAGCAATACTATTGTTTTATGTTGCAATGGCCAAAGGAGAGGTGGTGAGGGACCTGAAAGTTAAATCCTACAAAGAGTGGTTAAAGGAATTTAGTATGTTTAGCCTAAAGAAGAGAATGCCAAGAGGAAACATTATAGCAGTCTTCCAATACATACATAGATGGATATCATAGAGAAGAGGGTGTAGATTTATTTTCCAGAAGACCCAAATGAAAGACAAGAACAGTAGGTTCAAACTTTACAATGAAAACTATATTGAAACAAGCAGCATTTTCCTAACTTCAGGTGGTATTAAGAAGAGGAATAGCCTGACTCCTGAAGTTGTGTCTACTCCATCAGTGGACAGCTTCAAGAAAAGATTGGACCATCAATTGTCTATGATGGTATAAAAGTTCTTGCCCTATCAGAAGGTTGGGTTACAAGATCTTTAGGGTTCTTTTTAATCTTACAATTCAATGTTCAAATGATTTGTCCAAGAAATTGGATGAGTATGATTGATTAGAAAATGTAGTTCAGATGAAATGTTTATTCTGAAGAAACATGATGTGGAGGCATAAAGTGTGTTTATATTTTTTTCACCTGTTTTCTTGACCCCCCCCTCTTCCTAAGGAAAGAAAATGTACTGAGTAGTACAAAAGTGGAATATTTCAGGTCACTGAATCTGCAGTTCAATTCCTATCTATATCAATAATTTAACTGTCTTGCTTTTTCTAATTGCAAACAGAGAGTCTTGATTTTATGAAGCATTCTAACAGATGGGCTTAATATTGTGGCTGCTTTTGTGCAGAAGGTTGGAGGGGGTCTGAAAAATTGCTTTGACAATAAAAAAGAGCAACCCTGCTTTCTTTCTTGCAAGCTGCTTTTTCTTCACCAAAATAACTAAGTTAGTTAAACAGCAGTCCCATTAAATCTTGCTAATAGGACCTCAAATGGGCATTTATTTATATTTATTAATTTACTTTTCTAAAGGTGCCCAGCTTTGCTAACAGCACTGACAATAGTTAACCTATTAACAATTAAAAATAAATATATAAAACAACAAGTCTAACCAGAAAAGGAGGGTAGTCAATGGACAAATGAAATGGGCAAGCATTTGTCTGAAATGGAATAAAAAATCTTTCTTGAGCAGAGGGTTATGCTAGAACTTCAAGGTCCCTTCCAACTTTGTTATTCTGTCATTGCATTGGGACAGAGATCCACTCAAGACTTGTAAAGCTCTTACAATATAACAGACTGCATCTCCCCTATGCTAGAGCTGCTGGAAGGGGCCATATCTTCAATACATATTTAAAAGGAAAGTAAGATTTGAATAATTCAAATCCTTTTTGTGGGATACTGTTCCTTAGGGCAAAGAAAGCAACAGCGTCACCTGGGATTGAATAATTGATTAATATTATGATATTTAGTAGGCAGCCCAACTCCCAAATGACTTAACATATAACATTACTTAATGGATGTAACATCCTGATTGCCTGATGGGCAGAAACAATGGGAGAATGACAATTATTCAACCACTGTACAGTGTTTTATATACTGTTGTTTGTCATTAGTGAATTTTGGGTGCATGGAACAGTTTGGGAATGATTTAATGCATGGCAGTCTGATTAGTAAGCTAATTAAATGTACACTAGAAGACCCTATGCAAAGAATACTCATGAACAGTTCTTCAAAAGACTGAAGTAAACTATCTATTACATTAGGAAGCACCAGGTTTTATCCTGGTCCTCTTCAACAGTTTCATTACTTATGTGGATGAATAGATAGATAGATTTATCAAGTTTCATATAATGCAAAATTGAGTAGGTTAATTAATACTCTTAATTAAAACAGGGGTCTCAAAGTCACATCATCACAGCAGCGTCATGTACTGTTTTCAGGACTTTTTCCCCCTTCGCTAAACCGGGCGTGGGTCTGGGCAGCATGTGACGCATTGGCCTGTGGGTCGGGAGTTTGACAGCCCTGCTCTAGAAGATGGAAACAAAATCCAAAAGGAACTTGCTAAATTAAAGAACAGATCAAGCATTACAGATCACTTTCATAAAGAAATGCAAAGAAATTTCATTTAGGGAAAAAAATAAAATGTGTATGTATATATAATCTGACTAGCATATATTATAGATCTTGAATTATTTCTTACATCAGTGAAACAATATTAGTAAGACTTTATCCAAAATAACAAGTGAAATGTAATTATATCAAAGGGTGGAATCAGATTAAAATAAAATCTAATAATTATTATGGTGTTTCATTAGAAGCATTGTTTTTAAATGTTAACAAGTAGAAGTTTAGTTTTTGTCCTAGTCTTAAGCAAGAAGTGATTCTTTAGTTGTGACTTAACCACAGGGGTTGTTTTTTTCCACAAATTTATATATGGGAGACTGAAAGGACTTTATGAACCCCCAAATTTGAACTATTTGGTTGCATTTAGGTGGATGTTGTATCACTTGAATATAGCACGAATCTCATAAAATTGCAGGATATCAGGACCTTGGAGAGCTCACAACCAAACCATAGAATGTTTGGAATATTGTTCAAGTAATGGCCTAGTAGGCATGGGCAATTAATTTTTCCCAGGGTCCACATGAGAAATTGAAACTGCCTTCATGCCACAGGCCAGATTGGGACTGCCTGCAAGCCAGATATAGCACAAAGACTGCAAAATGCCCAGATATGGTCCAGAGCCAACTAAAACTCTAAATCAGGAGTGGAGAACCACTCCACTGGGTTCATATCTATAAGAATCTCTAGTGGAAAAAATTACCAAATCAGAGCTGCAAAAATCTAGATTACCAGGACAGCAGAGATATATACAACATCAACATTTTATCTGCATGTGGTAATAATTCCAATTTTTGCATCAGAGATGCAGAGATACAAAAATTGGAATTACCACCACATGCAGATAAAATGTTGATGTTATGTATATCTCTGCTGTCCTGGTAATCTAGATTTTTGCTACTCTGATTTGGTAATCTGATATGGTAGCTTAATTACTTCAAAGCCCTCAATTTTTTCATCATCTATGTGTTTCTTGGATCATGAATCATTGTGAATTTGATCAGAGAAATCAAAACCACAAATGGAGTTATTTTTTCTTACAAGATAACTTAGCACAGAACCTTACATGCCACTGTGGAAAATTACTTATTCTTTTCTTTCTCTCACATTTATTCTCTAAATATTACAGAATTAATTTCTCATCTCTTCCACCTGGCAGGAGTATAGTAATTCAGCAAATTTGGAAGGTTACACATTCTCCACTTTGACAGTTGCTGAGTTTGAGCATTTATTTCCCTTGCTATAACTGCAGAAAATAAGTTCCCGAGTGCCTTTTCCTTCCAGCTGTCCTCAAACCATCTTGTCAGAAGCAATTTGAACAGAAGGTGGAGAGAACTGCAGAAACCTTCTAAACACTACAATAAGCTTGATGCTTTCATTTATTCCAGCAGCAGGCTCCCCTCATCCATGAAATAAGTCCAAATGCATCTGCTTTGATCTGACACAATAAAACAATAAAAAGGAAATGATCCAGTGTTCTAATTCACTATTCTATAACAAAGGCTGAAATCCTACATGGGCTTATCTCCCAGTAAATTGCATTGAATTCAGTGTGAGTTATTTCACACAAATTGGGGTTGTGCTAAGAATTGCTAGTCCTTGGGTATAAGCTCCATTATTTTCTAGTGATTGAACCAGCCCATCCTCAAAAAAAAAAAAAAAAAAGAATTGAGTGAGAGGGTTGCATTGTTTTATACAATTACCTGGAAGCAAATGCTATTGTGCCCAGTGGACTATTGAGTAAATGTGCATAAAATCGGTCTGCAGAAACATTCTTTAAAGGACCTTCAATCAACTGGATTGAGTTTGGAGGTAACAGCTGATTTCTCAGAGCTGCAAGCAATTGTGAAAAAAAGAATGAGTTGGCATAGTAGAGGAACACTTGAAAAGTACATTAGCCACTGGGCCCTTTGCATCTGTCAGATCACCTTGGCTGCTTCCTACAATTCTTGTTTAATGCTAAAACATATGTATCTTAATAAGAAGCCTAGGCTTATTTATAGCCTTAAATTTTATATCCAAGTTCGCTCCTCTGGTTGGCAGTAAAAGTTAAGAATAGACTACAGCCTAGTGATTGCATTCATTTGTTGCCTCCAGTGGCACCCATCACTTCAAGGCTAGTATGATTTCTGCTGTTTTAAGAGTTTAAAATAGAGCCTTAAGAAAAACAATTATGCAGCGTAATTTGTCTTCAGCTAAAATATAGGATGAGGTAATTGCTTAGACTCGTTATCTGAGGCTTCTAGGTAAATTTAGTCATTCTGTTTTAATTTGTATGGAATGGATAAGAATACATGTCATTAATCTTACAGATAAAGCTATAATACCACCCATCCACTGTATATAGTGGATCTTTGGTTATTCAGGTTTTCTCCCACGTAAAATTGGAAATATCTAGGCAATGTTTCAATGAAGTCTCATTCATCATCTTCAGGCTTGTGTCTTCAGCTTTGCGCTTCTCAGAGTAATGTGAGCTTGCAGCTGCTTCTTCCTTTTAACTGCTAGTGGGGGTGTGACTTGATTGGGTGGGGGCTTGGCTGTGTTCTGATTGGGTGGGGGTGTGTTCTCATTGGTTGGGGGTTTGGCTATGTTCTGATTGGCTGGGGATGTGTTCTGTTCAGGTGGGGCTTGGTTGTGCTCAGGTTAGTCTTAGTTGCTGGGGATTTGAGCTGGTGAGCTGTGATCCTGCTGTTTGGCTTCTCGTTCTTGGTCATGCCACATCTTCATGGTGGGCGTCAGTTTGCTTCATGTATGGGTCAGAGGGGTTCGAAGTGGGTAGTGATGCAGCTGTGGTATGGCTTCTGGTCCGTGGTCATGTCTCATCTTCTGTGTGGGTGTGAGTCTGCTTTCTACATGGAAGTGTGGTGGTGGCATCTTGTGTGGCCCTCGTGCATGTGGGTCTGGTGTCATTCTTCATGTTAGGTACTCGTCTGTTCATGAGGGCGAGTTTCCAAATGGCTGGTAGGTGGGAGGTATCATCTCGTTTATTCATGCTGTTTGGGCGTTTTTCTATCTCTATGGCTTCTCTGATTATTCTGTTGTTGAAGTGTTGAGTATATATATTCAGCTTTGTTCGGGTATTTTCCCACATCATTATAGTTGTGCTTTTAAAGTTGTAGCAACGTTTCGGCAGACTCTCATCTGCCTTCATAGGAGAAGGAGAAGTAGCAAAGCAAAAAATAATGAGCCAAGAATATTTGATTCTAAGAAAGCCATTCTGAGTTACTGACAGGAAGCCACTGCAAACCTTTTAATCTTAGGTCTCCATAGCATTCTTCAGTTATCCGACAAAATGTCAAGCAACAAGGCTTCTCACTGCAGAAGATATTGCTAATGCTGCCAAGTAAAAAGAAAAAGTGAAAGGACTGGGATGTGAAATAGAAACGAAGAGCTTAAAAGTGGCTTAAAAGTGTGCATGTGTATGACAGTGTGTATGAAAGTGTATCCCATCAATGCCTAATGACTAAGGGAGTGAGCTAGGCAAACTAAGGATTAATTATATCATATTATATCACAGATGTGCAAGGTAGCTTTAACAAAAGCACTACACCTCTGTTCCCATATTTTTCTTTCTTTTTTCTTTTTTTTAAATTTTTAACAACAAACATAAACATAAAACAACAAATAAAACCTTCTTTCAATTGTACAGTGTGTCGGTTGGTACATATTTCTTGTACCACAATATCTATAGTCTTTTCCTCTTAGATTTACATTCTTATTGCATTCTTATTGCATCCATGTCATATATTATTATTATTACATCATCATTAGACTTTAGTTTCAAATCCATCTTATCCTTTTGAGCAAGTTTCCATATTTTTTCAATCAAGTCATTAATACAACCAACACTTAAATATTTGGCAAAAGATGCCACTTTATAATGCTTTGGTAAGGCCACACTTGGAAAACTGCATCCAGTTTTTTAGAACATAATGAATATATAAAGATGTATTTTTTTTAATTATATCTATAAAATGATTATAGGATAGATTGAGATGGAAATATGAACTGTCTTAAAACAAATTAAGTAAAATATGTATGCATATATATGGAAGATGGTTTGATGTTTTTATGTTGTGTTTGTTTATGTTTGTCTTAAAAAAAACAATAAAACTTTTTTAAAAAAAGAGTGCAGAGAAGAGCAACAAAGATGATTAGGGGACTGAGGCTAAAACCTATAAAGAACGGTTGCTGGAACTGGGTATGTCTCATTTAAAGAAAAAAAGGACTAGGGGTGACATGATAGCGGTGTCCCATTATCTGAAGGGTTGTCATAGGGAAGAGCGGGTCAGGACAAGAAACAACAGATGAAAACTAATCAAGGACAGAAGCAACCTAAAACGAAGGAGAACTTTCCTGATAGTTGGAACAATTAATCAGTGGAACAACTTGCCTCCAGAAATTGTAAATGTTCCAACACCTGGAAGTTTTTAAGAAGAGATTGGATAACCATTTGTCTGAAATGGTATAGGGCAGGGGTCTCCAACCTTGGCTCCTGGAAGCCTGGCGGACTTCAACTCCCAGAATTCCACAGCCAGCTTTGCTGGCTGTGGAACTCTGGGAGTTGAAGTCCGCCAGGCTTCCAGGAGCCAAGGTTGGAGACCCCTGGTATAGGGTTTCCTGGCTAAGCAGGGGGTTGAACTAGAAGACCTCCAAGGTCCCTTCCAACTCTGTTATTCTATTCTTTAAAGATGTTTCTCATTATTTCCCCATATGTAGTAGAAGCCAAACACATTTCCTTATGGTATGTGTTCCATTTCCTGACATAGTCAAGATCATGGCAGCAGAGACATCTTCAGAAAGGCTCTTTCACTGATTTAACGAACTAGATAAGTCTTAGAAGGAGAGGCAGTCCCACTGATTATCATGTCTGCGCCCATTCAGGGCTTTATAAAATCAGCATCTGCACCTTAAATTAGTATCTTGGATAGATCTTTTATTCATATCATCCTGTTACCTTACTTTGCTCAGTAATTTCACCACCACATTTTGCACCAAATGCAGTTTAGGTTAATTTTCAAGGGTAACCTCAAATATTGAAATTTATAGCATGCTTACTATGAATTAAGACTCAATATGACTAATAGGAACACATGGAACAGGTTGTCTTATAGCTAGCAAGACTCTTGGTCTATCCAGCTTTGTGGCAACCTTGCTCCAGAAGCCTTTGCTATTTTGAGATGCAAGGGACTGAACATGCTACTTCTATGTGCAAGGAGTTGCTTATCACTTAACTATAGCTCGTCATTTTTAAAGTGGAGACAGATCCTTGACATATAAAAGGTAACTATTTTGCAACAGATATTTTATTTCTTGCTAAATCAAGTTGAAAGACACATGCCTGTTTGCTCTGTAAATGTATTATTGTGGTGGAATGTAGACTGGATCCCCAGAAAGCAGGAGCTGTATTCCAGAGGACCAAGAGACAATGAAGTTTAGGTAGTTTGATTATGAGAAAGAGAGTTAAGATGCCCCCTCTCTAGCAATTCTGAATATATTGAGAAGCAACCTAAAACTAAGGAGAAATTTCTTGACAGTTAGAACAATTAATCAGTGGAACAACTTGCTTCCAGAAGTTGTAGATGCTCTACCACTGGATGTTGTTAAGAAGAGATTAGACAACCATTTGTCTGAAATGGTGTAGTTTCCTGCCTGAGCAGGGAGTTAGACAAGAAGACTTTCAAAGTTCCAGCCAACTTTGTAATTTTGTAATTCTGTTATATTTTGGATGATGCAAATAGTTGCTCTGGCTTGGCAAGATTACTGTTTATATGTGAGGAACAATAAAGGAAACTGCTTAGAAGTAACTCTACATGTCTTTCTTGGTTTGTGGGGAGAGGGGCTTGTTAGGAATAACAAGGTTACCTAACTTAGTTTGGGTAAAATAATATATATAAACTATGATTGTAAGTAAGTGTGTGTCACTTTAAACAGCAAAGCATGTAATTTTGGGTGCGGTTGTAAAAACCGCCATAAGAGGGAGCATGAGAATTTGATTGATTACTGTATTACTGGCTTACTGAATTGCTTTCTGACAATGATGGATTGATGGTTCCCTGCTGTTTTTGCTAAAGGAAGAAAGGAGGTTTGAACTTCTTCGTATCTCTATTGTGAGAAGATTTATTACTGGACTGATATTTGTAAGTTTACTGACCTCTTTTTTGACACTGGACTTTGCAACTGAATAATCCCCAGACGGACTGAAATAGTGAATGATATATGGACTGTTTGACTATGCTAAAACTCTTACTGGAATAAACTATTTAACTAGTACAGTGTATCTCTTTTACTGAGTGTAATCTACAAACACGTTTATCTCACATATTTGCCTACCTGCCTGACTGCCGTGCAGATTCTGCTAGGGTGTATCCCTAACACTGGTTATGGGCCCAGGCTGCACAGTCAGACTAACCAGGATATATCAGGCTTATATAAAGTGAGAGTTAGTGTAGTTACACAATATTGTAAACAGACAGCTGTGTTTTATTAATCATAGTTTAATATCCAGAAAAAGATGGCACAAATCAATTTACAAAGTTTGTCTCTAATATCCAAACTGGATGGAACAAATTATGTTTCATGGTGTATGAAATGCAGCCTACTTCTACACAGAGAAGGTTTGTGGAGTATAATTCAAAACCCACCAGAGGTAGATGCTTGGGATCCGGAGGATGAGCATGATGCCCAGAAAATACAAGAATATAAACTGAAGAATGAGCAAGCTTTCTGTACAATAGGACTGACACTCTGTGACCAGCAGCTTGTCCATATTCGTGGAGAAGAAACAGCTGCGAAATGTTGGGAGAATTTAAAGAAGATTTATGTTCGAGACAGTGTAGGAGCACATATAAATCTTACACGAAAGCTGTTCAGAACACATCTTCAAAAAAATGGAAACATGCTGACTCATATAAACACTATGAAGAAAATTTTTCAGGAACTGCATGAAAAAGAACTTATCTTCACAGAACTGCATCAGGTTTATATAATTTTGTCTTCGTTAGATGAGAGCTATGATGACTACGTAACTTCACTGGAAGTACTGCCAAAAGATAACCTCACATTAACTGACATTACTGGCAGATTAATTGAAGAAGCCAGGAGAAGGCTTGAAAGGGATCAACTAAGAAGGGAACAACCAAAAGAAGATAAAGAATCTTCAACAGCCTATACAATTAGAAAATGTTTTAATTGTGGAGGAAAAGGACATTT
This sequence comes from Hydrophis major, assembly GCA_033807585.1. NCBI lineage: Eukaryota > Metazoa > Chordata > Lepidosauria > Squamata > Elapidae > Hydrophis > Hydrophis major. Next base: position 33,256,633 of record CM066328.1, read on the forward strand.
GGCTAGATTCTGCAAGAAAGGAAAATGCCACAATGCCAGCCACAATGCTAAAAGGCATCAAAAGGATGAAAAAATGCATAGTTAGCCATGTATAGCAACGAAACTGTGAATACTAATTTATGGGTTGTAGATAGTGGAGCATCACACTGCATAATGAAAGATAAGGAAAGATTTATTAAGATGTCCATGAGTTTACAGCAGATATCGTTAGCTAATGGCTGGAAACTGAAAGCAAAAGGTGAAGGTGTTGCACATTGTTCTTGCATAAAAGAAAATGTAAAAATGTTATATGTACCACAACTTAAGTTTAATTTGCTTTCGGTTAGAGTTTTGGTTAAATTAGGTTATGTAATTACCTTTAGGGGAGAAAACTGCATAATAGAAAAAGAAGGTAAAAAAGTGACTGCAACTTTAAAAGGTGAATTGTATGTGTTAAATGATAATCAGTTAGAGGTAGCTAACACAGTGTATAATAACGTTAAACCTCATGATGAATGCATACATTTGTTACACAGACGTTTGGGGTATATAAATTTTAAAATGGTTAAGAAAGTGGTTGAACTGTCTGAAGGTATAAAACTGAAGCCTTGCAGTAAGTATTTGCATTGCAATGCTTGCTGTCAAGAAAAAAGCAAGGTAATAGCAGCAAATAGAATTAATGGATTTAAAACTAAAGAGCCTCTAGAGGTCGTATTTGCTGATATTATAGGTCCTAAAAAACCAAGTGTGGGAGGTGCTCGTTATATATTAAGTATAATGGATCATTATTCTAGATATGGTTTCTGTAATTTAATGAAGAGTAAAACGGAAACATATCAGAATTTCTTTAATTGGTTGAAGTTTGCTGAAAGAAAAACTAAAAGGAAACTAGTGACTCTTGTAACTGATAATGGTACAGAATTTATAAATAATAAATTCCAAAATAGACTGAAGATGGCAGGTGTTGAACATAAGAAGTCTGCACCATATAGGCCACAACATAATTCCTTTATAGAAAGACGAGGCCAAACAATATAAGCAATGGTTCGCACTATGTTGTCGGATTCAGGATTACCTGAAACTTTGTGGGGAGAAGCAATAATGTGTGGTAATCATATATTGAATAATGTTGTTAACTCAACAACAGGTGAATTACCATTCACACGGTGGCATGGTAGAAAACCTGACCTAAGCTACATGCACACATTTAGAGCACTAGCATGGGTGCATATTCCTACACAACTGAGACATAAGGGGCAGCATAGGGCTAAAAAGTTGTTCTTTATAGGTTATGAATCTAATTACAAATCATACAGATTCTGGGGAAAAGGTACATTGAGAGTTTACTGTAGTGCTGGTGCAAAATTCTTTGAACATGTAGGATGGGAAAAACTGGAGCAAGATTCAAGTAAGGAAGTAATTATAGAAACCTACAAAAGACCAAAACAACATATCAGTAAAAAGAATACAATTAAAGTGGAAGTACATGAAGAGCACATAGGACCAGAACAGGAAGAAATTGGTGAATAAGAAGAAATAGATAACCAGGAACAGGTAGTACATGAAAGTCCACCTGTAAGCTCTGTAATACCTAGATGTACAACACGTGAAACCAGACCACCTGACAGGTACCAAGCAAGTGTAGTTTGCCAAGTTAGTAAAGTTCCAACTACTGTCAAAGAACTTAGAATGTATCCTGCAAAGGATCAAGAAAATTTTGCATAGAGCGATGGAGAAGGAACTAAATTCATTGAAACAAATGGAAGTTTATGAAAATGTCAAATTACCTCCAGATGAAAAGTCCATTGGCTGTAAATGGATATTTAAATTAAAAACAGGTAAAAATGGGACTGTTACCCATAAGGCTAGGTTGGTAGCTCAAGGTTTTAATCAAACTGCATGTGATTATGATGAATTATTTGCACCGAGTCTAAAAGCAACAACCTTGAGAGCAGCTTTAGTGTGGGCAGCTAAGAAGAACTATATCATAAATCACTTAGATGTAGAAACTGCCTATCTGCATGCACCATTGCAGCACACTATATACTTAAAGAAACCTGTAGGAATTAAGGATGATAAAAAGAATAATGACTGTTGGAAGCTTAAAAAGAGTCTCTATGGATTAAAACAATCTGGTTATGAATGGAACCAATATATTGTTAAGGAGTTAACCAATATAGAGTTTAAAGCAGGTTTAGCTGATCCATGTGTATTTAAGAGAGAGACTAATGGAATAGTGTCATTATTATTGTTGTTTACAGATGATATTGCCTTAATTACAAAAACTAATAATGAAGCTACTGAAATAATATCATTATTAGGTAAGAGGATAAAATTAAAGCAATTAGGAGAGATAAAACAGTATCTTGGATTGACAATTAAATAAAACCAAAAGTGGCTATAAGGTATCTCAAGAGGATAAGATTTATCAATTACTAAAAACATACAAGATGGAACTTTGTAAGCCGGCAAAAACTCCAACGAGTCAGGAATTTGGCCACATTGATGCACAAAGTCCAAATTTCGATAAGACTATTTATCAATTGTTAATTGGTAGTTTATCATACATTAGTAATTGGTCAAGGCCAGATATTGCCTATAGCATTAATCAATTGGCAAGATTCAATGCTAAACTCACTCAACAACACTGGCAAGCGACAAAGCGTATCTTAAGATATCTTAAAAGGACAATGCACTATGCATTGTATTTGGAGCCAAAAGATTATCTGATTTTAAGTGCATATGCTGATGCAAGTTTTGCAACAGATATAAACACTAGGAAATCAACTTCAGGTATGGCTATACTGTTAGGAAAAGCACTGATTGGTTGGAGGTCAATTAGACAGCAACACATAAGTATGTCCACAATGGAAGCAGAATTTCCATGTCTATCTTTATTATGCACTGATTTAATTCTGTATAAACAGTGGTTATTGGGTATGGGAATAACTGTTAATGATTCCATTGTAGTTTATGAGGACAATCAAGCAGCCATACGGTTGGCTACAAATATTGCTGTGAAAATGAGATCCAAGCATACAGATCTTAGATATCTGAATGTAAGACAATCTGTAAAAAATGGTTTGATAAGATTGGAATATTGTATGACTGAAGAAAATATTGCTGATCAGTTTGCAAAAGCCCAAGGTTCAGTCAAACACAAAGAAAGTTGTGATGACTATGGTTGAAGCAGTGGTGGGATTCAATTTTTTTTACTACCAGTTCTCTGGGTGTGGCTTGGTGGGCATGGCAGGGGAAGGATACTATAAAATTTCCAGTCAGAGGTGGCATTTGCCTGTTCTCCCAACTACTCAAAATTTCTGCTACTGGTTCTCTAGAACTGGTCAGAACCTGCTGAATGCCACCTGTGTCATGAAGGTGTTATGGAAATAAGTAATTTTCCTCATTTAAGAAGCAATAAAGCAAATCAAATTGGGACTGGGGCATATCAAGAGCTTATAGCTCTTCTGAATTGTTTTAGGGACTTCCAGCTCAATATTTGGGTTGTATTCTCTGACTTAAATATAGAGCAGTATTCTGTATAGAGTATTCTATATAGAGTATTAAATATAGAGCTGTATTCTCAAATCTTAAATATAGAGCAGATCAGTGCAATTTATGTTTTTAAACTCATTCTAGGTGAAATGAATGGCTTTGATTTGTTTTGTCTTTGATTCAAAATATTCTCTAAGAGTCTCTTTTAATAAAGCATATTTCATCTAAGGCATAAAAAATATAACACTGTTATAAAAAATGCCTTGGTGAGAAGAGGTAGAAGAAAAAGTGTGTGGCAATATTAGATACATCGATTTTTCAAATCATGGTCCTTGTGATTGGATTTCTATTTTGTTTCAATTTAACCATTTGTTCACCTCAGTGGTTTTCATTTCCTGTCTATAGTCCTAGAACAATTTGTGTCTTCCTTAGCTTACTAACAAGCTTAAACAATATATTTTATTTTAAGAAAAAGGAATGACTTGAGTTAGGGCAACTTGGCACAGCAGCCTGATTTTTGTTCCAAGACACAAACGAATTGGGCTGAACTATCATTGGATTGATGCAAAGCACATTGTGCTCCTTTCACATATAGCAATCTGCTGGCAAGGTGGCTTAAGCAGTCCTTATGCCACACTATTCATATATCTTTTTATGCAGATAGAAAATTAAAACACAAGGTTTGAGGGGATAGTTTGTATCAAGTTGGACTTCTGGTGTTATTTATTCATTTAGATCAGGGCTGTCAAACTTGCAGTCTGCAGTCCAGATATGTCATACACTGGCAACGCCCATACCTGGTTTAGCGAAGGGGAAAAAAGTCACGATACATCATGTGACACTGTCATGACGATGTGAATTTGACCCTCCCAACTTAGATGAATTGTTTTTCCTCCTGTAAAAGGGGCTAGCATGAAAAAAATAAGTAAAATTGAAATGGAAAGGCAATGCAATTAAAATATATACTTAATATATACTATATGTTTAGAAGAAGTTCCCTTTTCTTTTAAAATATAAAAAGTGATGAAAGAATGAATAAATAAGTAAAAGTGAGATTGTATAATGCATGATTACAATACAATCACAATTTTAAGAAAACATCTTTAGCTAGGGATTTGTAATCAGAGAGTAAGTACTTTTCTTGTTTCCGCTCTCAAACATATGGTCCTTTTTTGTGTCATTTAATGGTAATCACCTTGTTTAGGAAGAAATTCCAGCTATGAATTGTTGCTGATTCTGTAAAGCACTTTTATTCAAGACAGAAGACCTGCAGAGCAAATGGACTGAAAACTGTTATTTACAATCAATATATTTCTCTCCTCACACAAAATTGTCAGTACCAATTCAGCTGTTAGAAATGATCATTAATGTGCCATGTTCTTTTTACAGGTTTCTTGTTATTTGTCAAACAAGAAAAGTGTTTTCTTAAAAATTGATCGGCTCTCTTGGTGAACAGAAATAAGGCTAGTTGATGACATAAAAATCTTAATCTACAGAAGCTCCTTTGGCTGACGTGACAATTCCCTAACTCAAATGTTACCAAATGCTTATTTAAAAATGAAAAAGATTCATGCCCAATTTAGTTAACAAGATATAAGTATAGCATAGATAGATGCAGCCTTAATTTAAAAAAATAGAATAAATATTTTTAGATCTTTTTTTGCTTGAGGGCTTATATTATATTTCAGCTAGTACAGAAAAATTACTGAATAAACCAGTAAATGCTGAATTCAAGATATTTTAAAAGCATTTTGAAAATATGAATAGTTATTTCCAATGCCTTGCAATTTTTCAAAGGAACTACCTTTTTTCTAAGAAGCTCCTGGTTAGCAGTTAGAAGGTTGATTTTGATTGCAGAAACCAGCAGAAAGGGAACTTCTGGATGTGATATCCAATAAGCAGTTTGCTTACTGCAGCAGAATGCCGGCATATATTAAAAGTCAAGTAGCATACAAAATATTAAGAAGATAGATTACGAAAAAGAAAGCTAAGGAGTTAGGAAGAAGGGAAGATCACATTAAAAATGGGAGAAGAAGAAAGCCATCTGTGTGATGGCCCTCTCCCAGCTTTCTAATTTTGAATTTTAAATATTTTATTCTTGTTTTAATTTGTCTTGCATTATAATATTTATACAGTTTTTATGTTTTTGATATCTTAGCTGTATACTGCCCAGAGTTGCTCTGTGGAGGAGATGGGCAGTTTCTAAGTGTGATAGATAGATAGATAGATAGATAGATAGATAGATAGATAGATAGATAGATAGATAGATAGATAGAGATAGGCAGACAGACAGACAGACAGACAGACAGATATGTAGCAGCACCATGGGAGACAGAAGAAGAACGCAGATCAAAATAGGTAAGGGAATTTTAGAGAACATTTAGCTGCTCTAAATGAGTTCAGGTCTTCTGCACCAGATGGCTTCCCCTTACCCAGAGTACTGAAGGAGCTGGCAAATGTGATTTCAGAACCACTGAATGAAAACTTTGAGAGCTCCTGGAGCATGGGAGAACTGCCAGAACATGGGAAAAGAGCTGATGTGCTTCCAAACGTTTTTTTTTTAGTGCCAGGAGTGGATACAAAAAACTATAGACCATGGTTGTCAAACTTGATCGTGTCACATAATGTTACGTGACATATCATGATGTTTTTTTTTACCTTTGCGACACTGGGAAGGTGTGGCCTGTGTGTGAGATGCATCCGGCCCATGGACTGCCAGTTTGACACTCTGCTTATAGACCAATAAGCTTGACATCTATACATGGGAAAATCCTGGAAAAGGTAATCAAGCAGCGGGGTTGTGAGGACTTTGAAATGAACAAGGTGATTAAGAACCATGGTGGCGCAGTGGATAGAATGCAGTATTGCAGGCTAATTCTGCCAACTGCTAGCAGTTTGATTCTCAACCAGCTCAAGGTTGACTCAGCCTTCCATCCTTTCAAGGTTGATAAAATGAGGACCCAGATTGTTGTGGGGCTGACTCTGTAAACTGCTTAGAGAGGGCTGTAAAGTACTGTGAACTGGTATATAAGTCTAAATGCTCTTGCTACTAGAAACCACCGTGGGTTTGTTAAGAACAGGTAATACAAAATATACTTTACAACTTTCTTTGATAAAGTGACTTAATTATTGGACTGAGGAAATGCTGTGGTTATAGTATACAGTATAAGTCTAAGTGATATTGCTATTGCTATCAAGGTCAAGGGAAGTGACTGTACCACTCTATATTGTATTAGTGAGGCCACACTTGAAATACTGCATCCAGTTTTGGTCACTACAATACAAAAATGGTTGTTGAGGCCCTAAAGAGTGCAGAGAAGAGCAACAAAGATGGCAGAGGTCTGGAGGCAAATTCTTTGAAGGATGATTAAAAGAATTAGGCATTTTTATCTTAATGAAGAGAAGGCTTAGGGGGAGACATAATAGCAATCCTTCAATACCTGAAGGACTGCCACAGAGAAAAAGATATTAATTTATTCTGCATTTCACCTGAGGCTAGAACAGGAAGCAATGGGTGGACATTTGTTAAAAGGAGACCCAGTCTGGAAATAATGGAGGAATTTCTGGAGAAGTATTAAGGAGTAGAACAACTTGCCTCCTGGAGTTGTAGGTGCTCACAATTGCTGGAAATTTTCAAGAAAAGATAATACAACCATTTGATTGAGATGGTACAATAGAGAATAATTGATAGCAGAGGGATTTGGTGTTCAATGGTTTTTATATGCATAATTAAGAGAACAATTTAAGACAGATAAAAAGTACCAGAAATAGAATATTATAAAATGGGATTTGAAAAATTAATTATATATAGAAGATGAACCTGTGCTTGCTCAAATGCACAAACTTTTGTTGAGATTTGAAATGGAAGAAGAAGGACAGTTTGGTGTTGTGGTTAAAGTGGGATAGACAGGAGAGTAGAGTATTGGGTATGTTTAGCTTTAATTGTTCATAAAAGTAATAAAGGCAGAATAAAAATAATAAATATCTAAGAACTTTGTTATAATATCCAAATGGATCAATGGGAAAGAATGTGGTTAAAAGATTTGAAATTTAAATTATTCTGTAATTTAAAGGAGAACTTTTATAAAATGATATAGCTGTGGTTGAAAAAAAGTGGTGACACTTAGACAAACCGTCTAAGATGTATAAACACACCTCTAATTACTGTTGGAAACATAAAAAGCATGAAGGGACATCTTACCATTTATGATGGATTTGAGTAAAGTACTTGACATAAATACATATGTTGATGTAGAGAATTTTAAAAATTAACATTCCAATGAAACTGGAACTTTTCTCATTAGGATTTTTCTTGTTAGGGCATGTGGATAGTCAACCAGAAAAGACTCATATTTATGTATGGTAATTGCAGCAAAGTTATCATCTGCACAAAGATGGAAGAATATAAAAATACCCACAATGGAGAAACCGATTGTGAAGATGGCAGAACTTGTAGAAATGGCTACACTGATGTGTTTGATTAAGGATGGAATAGCAATTATCTTTACAGAAAACTGAAACCCCTTTATGGATCTTTTGCTGGACAAAAATGAATTGCTGATTTTGAAATTTACTGATTAAAAAGGATTCAACCTGGGTCAGTCACTGGGACCAGAGATTTAGTCTTGCAAGATTTCAGATTTGTCCTGGAGCTAATCCTCAGGGAACTTTTCTCTACTGGAATGAAGATGGGCTTCAGCACAAGTCTGAAAGCTCAGAAGACTAAAACTCTGGTCCCAGTGATCCGCCCAGATTGGATCCTGCAGCATTATCCTGGGGGACATGTATATTTGCCTTCATTCATGATTTTAAAAGGTTGTTTATGGGAAGAAGGGAACCATGATATGTAATTTGGGAGGATGGAAATGGTAAAAATCATGTTTGTAACTGCTGTAAAGAAGATCAGAAATATTTCAGTTCTTGTTTGACTGTGTCTCATCTGATTATTAGCCATATACAGTACTTTCTATTTTATTTACTGTTGTTTTATCGAAACTCCATATTGGGGGTAGGGGATATAATTGTAGTTGCAAAACTGTTGCTTTAGTCCTCTGTGGTCTGAGATTATCCAACTCTGCTATTTTTTCACTTTCATCTGAAATCTTCCTTGCTTCTTTCATTTGGTCCATATGAGGGGGGCATCTACATAGCAAACTTTACCCACTATCATTGCCTCAAGAAAGGAAGGAATACTTTGTCTTTTGGAGATACTATTCACAATAGGGGAACAAATTAGAGCCGATAGCAAACAAATGATTTGTTTTTCTTATATTCCATTTAACAGCATGAAATCTCAGCAATTTAAGTTTACTTGCATAAAGCCTCTGAAATGCTTTGCTTGTTCAAACACAAGATGACTTTATTAAATTTACATTAACAATTATGTAACTCTCCTTATGCCAAATCTCTGTTATATTAGCAGAGTAAAAAGAAAGCTTTTCATTCTAATTACTTCCAGTGGGTACTTTGATTTAGTGACGATAGATACTTTTCCAGTTCTTTCCATAAATCTAAAATAATGTACTGCATTTTTATTACTGGAAATAATTACTCAGACATTTTAGGTTGTTTATTGGATTCAGATGTCAGCTTTTCTTTCTTTCCTTCCTTCCTTCCTTCCTCCCTCCCTCCCTCATTCTTTACTGTTCTGTGCCACATTTCCCTAACTAATAGCAATAGCACTTAGACTTATTTACTGCTTCACAGTGCTTTGCAGCCCTCTCTAATTGGTTTACAGAGTCAGCATATTGCCCCCAACAATCTGGGTCCTCATTTTACCCACCTTGGAAGGATGGAAGGATGGGTCAACTTTGAGCCTGATGAGATTTGAACTGCCAAATTGCAGTCAGTCAACAGTCAGCAGAAGTAGCCTGCAGTACTACACTCTAACCACTGCACCACCACAGCCCACTAAACTTTCATTTTCTTATTATATCTTACAAACCATGTCCCAATTACTACATAGGAATACTACATAAGTGCACTTGCATTTTTTAGTAATTGGATTTGGTTTAATTTTGTTAGGGATTATTTTCCATTACAGTTTTTCTATTTTGTTCCACTGGTGATTTTCATACTTGCTCTACGTGCATTGTCTTCTTAATTTGGAATGAAAGGATAGGTTTTACATATTTTACATTCCCACAGTTGAGTAGCAGTGTCTAAAAAACTCCATTAACTTTCATGTAGTCATGAAAGAAGAAACATCATGTAGAAGAAATGTACAGAAATAAAATTTGTGGTGAGGAAAAATTGTTCATGAATAAGAGTGAGAAGACAAACAGCCTTACAAAAAGATATGTGTCTGGCAGTGCTAAAACAGCTATTACATATGGGAGAAAGAGAGAGGAGGAAAACTTTAAAAGTAATAAGAGCCTCCAAGGTCCTCCTTCTTGAGCTTGTAAATGAAGTTATATAACATAATATATAAATAATAAGAAGTCTCTTTTGCTTGTGCTAAGTCATGGGGGCAAAACAGGTTTGCTCCTGAAATAGCAGCTAATTTGCTTTAGATTAAGTTCATTTTTCTTTTCCTCCATGTCATTTGTTACAAAAGAACAGGGAGGAATGAATGCTCAGCACCCCCACACCCATTTTATTTCAGATGACAGAGTAAAAATAAAGCAGTGTTGCTGTCTTCAGCACAGCCATCTACCTTGATTTCCACTCACAGATTTTTGTGTAAGAAAAGGGAAAAATCACTACATTTTTTAAAGAAACGACTTCTGCTTGTGTTCCTTTTCAACAATAAAACATGAGATCTAAATAAACAACAACAAAAAATAGCGTAACATGAATGTCCTTAGTGCTCAGTCTCAAACAATGAAATCATGACACTGTTTTCCAAAGGAGCTTTCTTGTTTTTTTCCCCCCTTGAAAACATTTTGTTTCTCATTCAAGAAGCTTCTTCAGTTCTGAACTGAAAAAAAAACAAAAACTCTTGGATGAGAAGCAAAATGTTTTCAAGAAAGAAAGAAAAAACAAAGCAACAAAAACAGTTGCCAGTTTTGGAAGAGCACCTTTGGGACAACCATTGACTCGTGCAGTATACATGTCCTCAATGGAAGGCAGGTTGGTAGTAATTGTTTTTTCTGTAGTCTTAATTACCCTCTGGAGTCTGTGTCTGCTTTATTGGGTTGCAGAATCAAACCAGATAGTTACAGAGGTACAGATGACAGACTCAATAATTCCTCTGTAGAACTGTATCAGCAGCTCCTTGGGCAATTGGTATCAGCAGCTCCTTGGGCTTTCTGAGTTGGTGCGGAAAGAACATTCTTTGTTGTACTTTTTTGATGACATATTTGATGTTAGGTATCCATTTTAAGTCTTGAGATATGATAGAATCTGGAAACTTGAAGGTCTCTACTGTTGATACTGTGTTGTCTAGTATTGTAAGAGGATGTAGTATGGGAGGGTTTATCCTAAAATCTACTACCATTTCCACAATTTTGAATGTGTTTAGTTCAAAATTGTTCTGGTTGCACCACAAGGCTAGTTGTTCAACCTCCCATCTGTATGCAGATTCATTGTTGTCTCAAATGAGACAAATCACTGTTGTATCATCTGCAAACTTCCGTACTTTAACAGAGGGATCTTTTGAGATGCAGTCATCAGTATATAAGAGAGAAGCAAAGTGGAGAGAGCACACAGCCCTGGGGGCCCCTGTGCTAATTGTACAAGTATCAGATGTGATTCTGCCTAGCTTTATCTGTTGCTTCCTATCCGTTAGGAAGCTTATGATCCATTTACAAGTATGGCCAGGTACAGCTAGTTTATTTAGAAGAATATCTGGAATGATGGTATTGAATACTGAGCTGAAGAGGATCCTTGCATAGGTCTTTGGAGGTTAAAGATGCTGTAGGATGTAGTGCAGAGTCATATTAACAGCATCATCTGTCGATCTATTTGCTCGGTAGGCAAACTGTAAGGGGTCTAATAGCGGATCCATGACGGTTTTCAGGTGGGCTGGCACAACCCTTTCAAATGTCTTCATAACTAGAGATGCTAGAACAACCAGTCTGAAGTCATTCAGTTCCTTGATGGAGGGTTTCATTTGCCCTCCCTTGCTCTCTTTCTCCACCAGTCTCACCTCCTTTTCTCAAATAGCCTAATAAGATGAGCGATGTAATTCAGTCATTGCATGGTTCCTCACATGTGACTAATTCAAGAAGACGGGACCATATTTTTCTGCATTCAAAGGAGAAGGAGGAAATAAGGCCAGTAAATAAATTAGATTTAGAAAGCTACAACTTCAGCTATTCCTCTTCATCCTCTTATTCTCCTAACCAAGGCTAATAAAGGAGGTGCTGGCTTTATAATTTTGTTTGTAAGGCACATTTCATGTATTAGCAGCTGTTCTCTGCAAAGAGAAATTTTCCATGTTCAGCTTCTTTTATTTAATGCACTTTTGCCACATAGAAATATACATTCATTTTTAAACTTGCACATTCTCCTGGGGTCTTGTTCAGTTGATTAAAATTGCACATTGCTGCTTTGCTGCTGGTGTTACCTCAACCGCACCTAGGAATTGGCTGCCACTTTCAAGGGCTTGAATTGAATAGTCTGTCACATCCAAGCACTGGTCTCCTGCAATTTTCATATCTGTGGCAATTCCCTCTCATCCCCACTTCACCAAGAGTCCCATAGCCAACAGCTCATACTTAAATAGGGAGAAAGTCACATTAATTTTTCATAAATGACAATATAACTGCATGAGGTTTCTTGCAATTAAATGAAACATGTTCCTCTAAAAGGCTGGATAGGCATAGCAAAGTCTACTCCTGCCTTCCATTTAGTAGTGGCAAATGTAGTTAGCTTCATAATCCAGCATATATGCATTGCCAGAACAGTTGTGGAGTCCCTTCACACATATTCCTAGTAAACAACCCATTCTGTTTGAATTCAGTTTGTATACTGATGACAGGAAGGAGGCTCTACCCAAATTGCTTCATTTATGTTTGTAACACATAAAAGACAAATCCAATAAAACTTAATGTGCAGTTTTCACTTAATTATATCTGATCATGGAAACAACTTCTCCTTATTTAATTGTAAGTTCAGATTGTTTCCCCCTTTTTCACAAAGGAGAGACAAATAATGAGATGTGATAAAACCTGTTTCTTGGAAGATATCCTCTGATTGAAGACCATTAGGCCTAAACATCAAGAATTAGAGATAGGAAGAGGCAGGAAGAGGCAGTGAGTAGACTCAACCAACCAATCAGCAGATATTAGCCTCAAGGAAGGAGACTGAATAGCTAGTCAATCTTCCTTACAATGCTGAGGTATATCTTTATTTAAACTACTATAGAAATAATTTTCAAAAAGACATCTGAGCATGTACCTCAAATGCAAAGCTTTCATGTCCTCTTTTGGGGTAAAGAAATTAAATGTTTGGTAATGAGTCAGTGTTTTATCTCTTTGTCTATTTGTGCCCAATTTTCTTTCAAGGCAGCTCACCTAAGATGACACGCTATGCTTACCTGAAGTCCATGAGATGAATCTCTGGCATTTCCAAGCAAGGCTAGGGGAAAAAATGCTTGAAACCATGGAGACCTTCCCTGTTGTTAATATTAGGTAAGATGGACCAATATAGTTATTATAAATAGCTTTGAGATACAGTTATATGGAAAGTAGAATAAACACACAATAAGCATGCAAATACAATATAAAAGCAAACATTATAAGGGGTTTTATTTCACTAGGTTAATCTGCCTAGAAATCTTTAAGACATGAAGGATGCTTTAGATCTAAATCCCACAAAGACTCTTCATGTTTCTGGAATAAAAACAACAATGTTTGATTTTTAATAACCAATAGTAGAAAAACACACAATTTTCATAATTTGTCAGTTGGATACATTTGTTATTGTTATTCAGAGAAACCTTTAAAACAACTAAAATTAAAACACACACACCCATCTGTTTCCAGTCATTCTGGATTCAGAATAGCTATAAATATTTACTTTTAGACATTGTTTTTTTTATAAAGAGCTGAGTAGTGTATTTTGAAAATGCAATTTATTATTGATGTTTGCCAGGGAAAAAAGACTTATTGGGTTCTGACTGAAAATGAATAGTTGAAGAATTGGGCTAATGCATTTGCTTGAAAATGATTGTTTTTCTGTTTAAATAAAGTTTAAACTTTATAACCAAGTTTAAGCCAAATCAGTTTGCACTTTTTGGATACAGAGAATTGTCATATCCACAATGATATTAGTGATGTGTTTGCAACAACTCTACTCTGTTGGAACTTTTCCAAATATATTGAACTACAACATCCAAGGATAAAGCCACAGTTCTCAAATATTTAAGTATCTATTTTTCACTGGATTCATGGAAGGATTCTTGTTCACCTTTCTTTTACTGAAAAAAATAAAAAATGGATAGGGAAGGAAAATATTTTCTCGGTGTTACCACGGAAGGAAAAATGGTTGAATTTAAATGAATCTCTTTGGAACTGATTTTCATTTTTAAAAATTATTTTTAATATTTAAAATAATCACTGGAAACATCTTCTGAAATCGGGCCTGAAACCTGTAAGTTAAATAGAATAAATGGCTTCTGATCTGTTACATCTAAACCTGTGAAACAGGACAAAATAGTAAATAAACAGTTCTAGCAGCTGAGTCTCTAGGAGGAAAGGTTAGAGGTTAAGTCCTCTTAGATTTACATCTTGGCAATATTTCCTAGGTTGGCTTTGGCCAGCTTGGCCATTCCCATGGGCACTATTTATATTTTCCCTACTAACCTCAGTGTGTGAAAAACCTAGGGTTCTGCCCCTCTAGTGATTAAAAGATTAAAAACACAATAATAGAAATTATGTCTATATTGCAGTTTTCTGACTGGGAGGCCCCAAGGCATGTGTTTAAAGGTTTCAGCCTTTCTTTCATGGTCACCAATAATAAAAGTAACGGAATGATATGATGTTGAATTGTCCCACAGTAAGTTGTCCTGTGGCAAATTAGCCTAGACCCTTGAAGACCCCAGCACCTACAACCTAATTATGGCCCAGAATAGAACCAGAAGCTAAACATCCAGGCAGAGCAGAAACAAATGCAACCTTCAAAATTTGCTTGTGTCTCTAGATTCTTGCGCCCCATTGCTATCAGTCTTTGGAGGAGTCTTGTTTTCTGATTTGAGGGATGACCATCCTGCTCTCATATTGATGTTGAAAGATGCCATGAAAACTCTGGCATTCTACTCCATGGAAGCCTAGCCCTGTTTTTCTGAGGTCCTTCTTACCCTGCCTCACCTTCCCAATTGCAACATTGTCAGCTGGGGTAAACCAGATAAGAGTTACAGATGATTAATTTTACTTTATCATAAAGCTACATTGACAGAATCATTCAAATCTGAAAGTACGATCCTCCCTTGGACCGTAGTATCAGTAGTATCTTACTGATTTTGTCTGTAGTATCTCTTATGTAGGGCAGGACAGCTGTTCCATAGGTCTGTTCATCTTCTAGGTCTCCATTATGTCTCAGTGTGTTTTTGTGGATCAGGCCTGTGATTTTGCTTTTGTGGAAGCCATTGGTTGTCAATACTTTAGTCAGGGTACATAGTTCAGTCTTGATGTGTGTCTTGTCTGCCAGGCGTTTGGTTCTGACAATTAATTTTTTGGCCATAGCATTTATCTGTGCTGGGTGGTGGTTTGATTAGGCATTGAGACAGTGGTTGGTGTTTTTTTTTTTCTGGTATATGGTGTGTCCTAGTGTGCCATCTGTTTTTTTGTAGATTAGTACTTCTAGTACAACCAGTCAGGATGAAGGAAAAACCATTCTAACACAGCAGTAGACTAGCACCAAATTTAAAACAGAAACGGCTATGAAAACCTGACTCACAGATGGACACAATACAGAAGATGAGATTCTGCCGAAATGTTGCTACAACTTTAAAAGCACAACTATTATGACGTGGGAAAATACCCAAACTAAGCTGAATGCCATACATGTAAGTACCCGCGAAAACTTAAGAAAACAAATATATATAAAGATATAGATATAGATATAAAGATATAGACTCACAGATGAATACTATACAGAAGCCTGATGATGGCAGATGAGATTCTGCTGAAACGTTGCTACAATTTTAAAAGCACAACTACTATGACATGGGAAAACATCCGAACTAAGCTGAATGTCAAAGATATATATATATATATATATATATATATATATATATAAGAAAACAAATATATATATATATATCACATACACACATGCACATACATGCATATATTCTTTATTTGCCTAATGAGAACGATAATGGATTCTATATAGACAAGTTCTTGGATACCAAAAGGCAAAGAAGGAAGCATTTTGCATTAGCCTGCATTCTTTTAAAGCTGCTGTGTCAGTTTGGCACATGAACCATGTAATCCCATATGCTAAGCTGGTAGAATCTGATCTCTCACCAAGCCCATTTGTGCTAGGCTGCAAAGCGTTGTTCTGCCAACAAGCTGATAGCTAGAGAAATTGAATTATAGCCAAGAGCTTGGCAGAACTTGGAATTGCCATCCAATACCCGAAATGTTAGATGCACTCTTGATATTTCAAGGATGGCAGTCTTCCAGAGTTTCATCAGCAATGTCAGGAAAAGAACTGCAACCGTGTTGAATGAAATCCTCCTGAGCATGTGTCTGTGTTATTGTGCAAGCTTCATGTGAAGGCCTGCCAAAAACTACAACTACATTCTAGTCTTGTATCTCAAGGGGTTATCCATTGGCAGTTTCTCACACTCTTTTAAGCATGTGTTTCTTTGTGGAAGAAAAAAGTAATTTTATTTGGATCTCTCTTTCTGTTCAAGGTACCAGTTTTGTGTCTACTTCCTTTTTAATCTAAGTTCATTTGGTTCACATCAGCTTTTGTTTCAAATATGATGGCTGTTGAATTTGGCTTGTTAGTATAAATATTTGTTTGCTGGTTTAGCTGTTATGTTGTGAACTAATATAGTAATTGCTCAGCTTCTCTGAATAATACTGCATCCTTATAAAGGGGCATAATATTATTATTATAATATTATTCTATATTATTATTATTATTATTATCCTGTTGCCAGCTTTTCACCAGCACTTGGATTTCCATAAGCATAAAGCATGAATAAACCATCATCATCTAGCAATGTTGCTTTTTGTTCAAGAGATATATCTTTGTGAGGTATTAAAACTGTGAGTGTATAATGCACATGATCCCAATTTTCTTGGAATAATAAATATTTTCTGTCAAAAACCTTGTGAAGAGAGATGTTTCTAGATACACAATGTGTTGTCTTCTAGATATTGCTAATATCTCCTAGTAGCCTGAGCCAGCATGGCCAAGAGTGAAGGATGCTGGGAGAAGTAGTTCAACAATATTTGGGATATCTGTTATGCATCCATGCTTTATATCAGGAGATTTGACTGTGAAATAGAGGGGCCTATTAAAAACTAATGCTAAATTTAATATTGATATTAATATTGTATTGGTGCTTCAGGGAAAGCTAAGAAAGATATGCATTTTTTGACTGAAGAAGCAAAGCAATACTTGATTCAGGGTTTGTTTGATTTTTCTCTTGCAATGTGTCTATGTATCCATGCTTTAAAGCAAGTTTTTTCTCCTGGGCTTTAATAGATTTGTGAGCTTTTTTACACTAAACTAGCTATTACCCACTTCCTTGAAATATAGCGCACAAATTTGCTGTGCCCTGGCGCACTTGTGGAAGTGCTCTCTGTAATCTTTCTTGACACATGGAAACATTCTCTGTTGCAAGTCAGTGCATGATCTGGGATATACTGTGACAAGATCACTGGTTATTTACTTCTGGCTCAGCATTATGAGCTTTGTTTGGTTTTCTTTCTACTTATTTTTACTTCTGCTCACATATTTCCCCCCTGGAGAATTCTCTAGGAGAATTTAGTTGCTTTTGGAAATACTTATAGCACATACTAATCAATTTCCCTGCAGTTGCTCACAGAAAAAAAACCTTCGTGATAAGACTCAATATTGACATCCCAGATGATTTATAGTATTTAAGAAGGGAATGAGTCACCTGCTGACTGAGTGAAACTAAGGTCTCTCCTGTGTGTACAGAAGTGGGTGTATGGGTCTGTATTTAATGGGTTTTTCCCCTCAGCTTCCAAAAACCCAGTTGGTATTAGCTGTTGAAATTCAGCAAAATGACATCACTTTCCTTTTTTCATCCCTGCTTAACTAGAGAAAAAGAAACTCTGATATTGGAGAAGACTCTTGAGAATACCAAGGACGATCAAGAAAGCAAACTGATGGATCATCAAACAAATCAATTCTGAGTTCTCACTTGAGGCACAGTTGATCATTGTCCTACATTATGTGAAGACCTAGCTCTCTGGAAAAGGCTCTAGTGTTGAGTAAGATGGAAGGAAAGAGAAGAGGATGGATTCAACAAGGTAGATGAACTCAGTTATAGTGATAATGTTGACTAGGAATCTAATGTTTCTATTGAACGTCTTGAGGGAACACATATGCCAATGTCGATATTGCCTCTGCAGGCCTTCAAGGTCATGGAAAGTTCCTCAGGAAATACCCAAATACCCTGAGATGATACCCAGTGTCCAGGGGTGGGCTTCAAAAATTTTAGCAATGGGTTCTTTGCCCATTGGGTGGGCGTGGCCATGGTGAGCATGGCCTAGTTGGCCTCCTGCACCATAGCAGGGTGTATGTGTGTTTTTGCCCTCCCTGGGCTCCAGAGGCTTTCCTTGAGCCTCCAGGACGGTGAAAAGGGCCTCCCCGGGCTCCAGAGGCTCTCTGGAAGCTGGAAACAAACCTATTTTTGACCTTCATGTACTTCCGGGAGGCCTGTTTTTTGCCCTCCCCAAGCCTCTGTGTGTGCCTTGCACTTACCGGCATCCAAAATGGGCTGTGTGGGAATTCCTGGGAGGGGAGGCACGGTGGGGCAAGGCCATCCAGGAGTGGGATTTGGGGGTTCTCTGAACTGCACAGATTCTTAACTGGGGGTTCTCCTGAACCCTTGCGAACCCCCAGTAGTCCATCCCTGCCAATGTCCTTGGGTGGGGCAAGGCCATCCAGGAATGGGATTTGGGGGTTCTCCGAACTGCACAGATTCTTAACTGGGGGTTCTCCTGAACCCCTGCGAACCCCCAGTAGTCCATCCCTGCCAATGTCCTTGGAGGACCTCCAAGGGTGTTGGATGGCTTTTTCTGGACTTCTTTATCTTATCTAAAGTGTGCCAGCTTGTCTGGGTGGAGTGTGCCAGTGCTTCTGGGTGGAAAAGTGGACAATGCAGCAAACATATAAATATGAGTGTCAAAGTGTGTTCAGGGTTCTCCTTTGCTAAGGGAGGCCCATCTTTATTCAGCTGAATAAACACATTAAGCTTATTAAGGTAAATACCTGGGCTTTGTCTTTCTTTATACCAAGCAGCACCTGGAACAGCAAAACAGCAATGAGTGCCCCATTGGGAGACTTAAAAGACCAGGTTGGAGATAGATCATGATGGAGAAAAGTTATGTGTATGGCTACTAGGAGATCAAAATGACTTATTTGGCATATAATCAATCAATCAAAATTTATAAAAATGAGTAATAAAATATCTCTATATAAAAGCAAAATACCACTCATGCATCATCACCAAATCTCCAGAACTATAAAGCCTACAAACTTGAAATTTGGCAGGAATGTTCCTCTTGCTTCTAGGTGCTGACTAAGAAAGGATTTTTCGAAATGACCACCAGAGCATTAGTGTTTTGTATATTATTATTAACATGCTCTGATGCTAAGGCGTTCTACTCCCCCTCCCACCTGAAAAGAAATCTGTTCCAAATGCAAAACACAAGCAGAGGAGAGGAGTTTCAGTTTCAGTTTTAGTTTCACAGCAGCAAGCAGCTTTAATACAGAACAGTTGACCTAAGCCAGGCCCAGGTTCCTTGCGGTCTCCTTCTTGCTTACATAGCAAATACTGTTTCAGCTTCCAAACAGCCCTCAACTCTCTATACACTGACAGGATGCTAGCCAGATGAATACTGATGGATGGTGGTAGACAGAGGCAGAATTTTTCCCCTTATTTTCCTACCCAAAACTAAGCCCGACAACATAGTTTTGTACAGAAGCACGAATATCGAGCTAGTTAAGTATAAAATTCCTTTCTCATCTTTATGGATGGTATATGTCAATGGTAGGATTCAAATTTTTTTACTATCTGTTCTGTGGCGTGGCTTGGTGGACGTGGCAAGGGAAGGATACTGTAAAATCTCCAGTCAGACCTGGTATTTGCTGGTTCTCTGAACTACTCAAAATTTCTGCTACCGGTTGTCCAGAACTGGTCAGAACCTGCTGAATACCATCTCTGATATGTGTCCCCTCAATCTCAAGTCCTCTACCAAAGGCCTGGGAGTTTGAGGGTTCTGTGCATTACTTTAGCTGTTCCTAACATCACACTCTTTATATTAGATGAAAATGAAAGTGAAAACAAGTCACATCCAGAAAAATAACAGTCGCTGCTGTTGGTAACAAATATCTCTGGGCAGAAATACTTACTTTCTTCTGTTCTGAATCTCTTTTGAGTTGGACTCCTCAGACAGGTTTGGTCTGAAGAATCTTGGCCAAAAATTCTTCATGCAGACAATCCAACCAAGATGTGGTGATTCAAATCTAGGACTCCTTTTCTCAGGGTGGTTTAAAACAGCAGTGTTGAAAACATTGTTTTATCAATTACTTCATTTGGAGCAGGGAATTAAGGTATATGTAACATTTTTTTAAAAATCTTGGTTTGACATGAATATTCTGGGAATTTTAATTTTCTCTTGGTATTGCCTGTTGTCATGTGATATGGATTTTGTATGAATTCACATGTTCTTATCTTGTTATCCTTTCATTTAATTGTGTAAGCCATCCAGAGTCCTTTGGGACTTGGGTAGTTATCCAGTGGTGGGATTCACTTTTTTTTTTACTACCAGTTCTGTGGGTGTGGCTTGGTGGGCATGGCATGGCAGGGGGAGGATATTGTAAAATCTCCATTCCCACCCCACTCCAAGGGAAGGATACTACAAAATCCCATTCCCTCTCGACCTCACTAACTTGCTTTCCAGCTCTGTCTCCTGTGCAGGGCAACAAAAGAAGACCCAGCCGATCACCTGGGACTCAGGAGGCAGAGAATAGATGGGGGCAGGGTCAGTCAGAGGTGATATTTGCAGGTTCTCCAAACTTCCACTACTGGTTCTCCAGAACTGGTCAGAACTTGCTGAATATCACCTCTGTAGTTACCTAAATATAGTAACAACAACAATAATAATGACTGACAAAAGAAAGCAAAGATAGCGCCAATAGTGGTAAGCACCTTGAATATAATTCCAAAATAAATGAAGCACTGCTTAAATGCCCTAAGCATTGATTAAATCACTATTAGTCAATTGCAAAAGGCACCTTTACTTGGAACAGCTCCTCTAGGTAGATAAAACTGGCAAATCCAATCTAAACATCTGGCTGATTTGTTACCATAGTAATATAATAGTTTGTCAATCTCTCCTATGTTTACAAGAGTACTGAATATAAAATTGGGGCAAAGTATTGTTAAACCCTTGAACCCCTCAAGTCAAGTTCACTTCTGATTAGTCATTTCCCAATCAATTCAACAGCTGTTATTTGCTGGCAGTTTCCCACCCAAATATGAATAAAGCTTAAGCCAGCCTAGACAACTAATGTGGTGTAGTGTGTGGTGGTCTCCCATGGAAAGAATGAGACACAGGCTGGTGTACTTGGGATGGGAGCCCAGAGTAAAATTCCAGTGCTTCCTTTTATTGAGATTTTTGTGCACAGTAAGCAATTACATTGTGGATTAATAATTAGATATAGTACAGGCTTGTTTGCAGTTGTCTAAGCTGCCTCTTTGTATTTGTTCTTATTGTTCTCTTTTCTTTGTACTATCTTAGTGACCTTTAGACAGGCATGAATGTATAGGGCATTATATTAATCATTGCTCAAGCTCAGGCCAAAGTTTATTCCCACAGTAGTGGTTAAGGCATCAGAATAGAAACCAGGAGACTGTGAATTCCAGTCCTACCTTAAGGCCCAAGCTAGCTGGGTGTCCTTGGACCAGAAACTCTCTTGTCAGTCTTAGGAAGGAGACAAAGGCAAACCATCTTGGAAAAACCTTACCATGAAAATTGTCCAGGAGTCAAAACTGGATTTCAAGGCACAAACCACAACAATAAACCCTGCCTAGATTCTGAAACCACAAAAGGTCAACAAAGAGCTAATACTTTCCAAAATGATGCAATGCCCACCCCCACTCCCTGCAAAAGACAGCACAAATCAACCTAATCATGTAATGCCTCTTTCCTTTAGAAGAGTATCCTTCACTTAGGGGAACATTACATTATCTACCTTGCTATTGGATTCTACCTTTTTCAAGTCATGCCATCTTTGAACATATTTATTGTCTTAAAAAGCCTGAAAGGTGCCTTAAAAGAACTTTAAAAGTGCCCTCATGTTTTTGCAGCAACATTAAAAATACATCAAAGTACATTCACTCTTTAGTCTTATAGCCACTCACCAGATTTGCACAGCTCAGCAAGGACCTGCAGATGGTGGACCACAGCTCATATGCATCTTGCTCACAACTACAGCAGAGACTTTGAAAACACTAAGTGTGCAAAGCTAATGAATCATTTTTTGAAAATTGTGCCTTAACTACTTCAAAGCTATTAGAGAAGAAATTTAAAAAGAGATCTAAGAAGGGTGGACAACCATACCTTATAGATTTCCTGCTTAACCAGGAAATAAGGTATCAGCTCCTACAGGAGGTCGTTGAAACTGGTTCAATAAAACACTTCACTCACCGTCTTGATATAGCAATGTGTATTTATTTTGGCCTCGTCCAACAGCAGCAACAAATGGAAAGTCCGAGTAAAGCCAGCGCTGAGAGCGTTTGCTTCTCAGTGCTGTTTATATTTCCCGTTCACCCCCCCCATTAATTAGCTAACATCCGCCCTTAGCAAAACACCCAACATCCATCTACACAGGGGTCTCCAACCTTGGCAACTTTAAGCCTGGAGGACTTCAACTCCCAGAATTCCCCAGCCAGGCTGGGGAATTCTGGGAGTTGAAGTCCTCCAGGCTTAAAGTTGCCAAGGTTGGAGACCCCTGAACAGCAATCTCGCGCGCTACCACCCAACCCCCCAAATAACACCTTCCCCCTCCCCGAGTGTCATCCTTCCACCCTGATATATTCGATATCCCCTATGTGGAATGCTGACCAGCCGAAATGACATCCCGAGGTATCTTCCGGCTGGTAAGAGTGGGAGGCATTTTGCTTAGAGCTTTGCAAAATGCCGAACAACTGATAAGGCAGTTTCCCACCGGTCGCACCAAAGCGTGGAGGGGCGGTTACGCCTGGCTTCGTCGGCTGTCATCAACATCGATTCAGGACTTTCCAGGTAGATAGCTCTCCCCCAACCACAGCGACGTGTCGGGCTTCATTTCATCAGCAGCGTTGTTGAAGCCCGACATAAGGTCCATTCCAACTCTGTTATTCTGAGACTTTCAGAATGACAAATTTGGTAATGCTGAGTGAGTCTGCCTTTAACCCTAAATGAAAGATTTTAATTACAAGCAAAAAAGGGAAAGAATTTGAAATAAAGAGCAAAAATCTAAATAAGTTTTTGATAGTAAAAAGCAAAAAGTAGAATATTGAAATTTTTACAGGATTTTGGAATAAATAATAAAGAACAAGCAGCTTCTCCTGGGAAATAGATCCAAGAAAACACGTGGACCATAGAGGGGACTGAAGATTCTAGATAGATTTTATTGTTCTAATCACCTGCAAGATCATTATAACAATAAAAATACTGAAGGGGCTCTCTGAAGAATTGAATCAGAAAATAGCCACAATATCAACAGTATAAGTGCACACATGTCTGCTTCTGTGAGTAGGCAATATCCAAAAGATGTTATTGAAGAAATGTCAGATATAAAACAAATTTTATCTGACAAAGTAGAGATGACATTGAAAGTGGATTTACAAGTGACAGGCCAAGAGAATGATTTAGAAAAGTGTGTTTCGTTGAATGTTACAGAATTGCCAGCTAGACTGGAGGTAGGAGTCAAATGAAGGCCTAGTTTGGAGTCATTGCACAGCCACAATTGCATAAGCATGACTCCCTCAAAATCTATGAAGCTTTATCTGGTCATTCTCAGGGGAAGGCACACAGTCTGATGAGATTCTTGTAATATAGATGATAAACAATAAAGTTATTGTCCGAGATTATTCATGACAGTGGTGTGATTCAAATATTTTTGCTACTGGTTCTGTGATCATGGCTTGGTGGGCATGACAGGGGAAGGATACTGTAAAATCTCCAGTCAGAGGTAGCAGAAATTTGCCGATTCTCCAAACTACTCAAAATTTCTGCTACCGGTTCTCCAAAACCTGCTGAACCTGCTGAATATTACTTCTGATTCACAAGTATTTCTGCTTGCTTGTGCCAGATATTGGATCACCCCCCCCCCTAAAAAATGACTGAGATTTAAAAATTTAAAAAGGAAATACAATGAGAGGGACCTGGATAATTTATTCCTACTGTTTCCTACACCATTCTACCAATGATGTAAC
This sequence comes from Hydrophis major, assembly GCA_033807585.1. Taxonomy (NCBI): domain Eukaryota; kingdom Metazoa; phylum Chordata; class Lepidosauria; order Squamata; family Elapidae; genus Hydrophis; species Hydrophis major. The sequence continues at coordinate 33,280,688 of CM066328.1, forward strand.
AATAAAAGATGAATATATTGAAATACACATAGAACTTAAGGTAATAAACCTTTGGATGATCTCACCATTACTGATTCCAGTTGATGTTGGTAGCTTATGGAGATTCTTTTTCAGCTCTGATATTCATGATCCATTAAGCCTGAAGTGGCAACAATGGCAATATTTATGCCCAGTGATTTAGTTAGGTAATTCTTGATTTGACACTTAATGGTTTTATATAAGTAGATATTTTTTGGGATGGCACTCCTTTTCCAGGACTACTCAGCCAAACTGTATACTGTTTATAACGTACTGCTGCTAGGGATCTTGAATTTGGGTCCATACATTTTCTTTTTTTCTTTTTAATAAATTTTATTGATTTTACAATTAAAACAAACCAACAACACATACATAAATGAAAAAGAGAAAAAGAAGAAAGGGAGAAGAAAATAAAAAGAAAAAATAGAAAACAATTAAAAACATTCTCATCTTCAACAGTTTGTAAGACCTCTTTTTTATCCTTATTTTATGCCATATACACACACCTAATCCTTACATATATCTGTGTATCACTACTATGGATTTATCCTATCCTCTTTTGCCTTTTAGTGTGAAATCTATCTTTGGTCTATCCATTTGTGCCAGCAGTTCCAGCTGTTGTAGTATATTGAAGTGTCTTTATTTTTTAATGCCAAAGTTAATTTGTCCATTTCTGCACAACTTGAACTTTTTTGAACAATCATCTCTGATGGAACATGAGGTTGCTTTCAACATTGTGCAAAAGCCAATCTGGCTGCTGTCAAAATGTGTATTATTATATATTTCACTTTTTTTGATATTTGTTTGTCAAAGATCCCTAACAGAAAGGATTCTGGTTTGAATTCGATCTGTTCTCTTGTCATTTCTTCCAGCCAATTTCTAATTTTCTGCCAATATTTTTGAGCTTCTGTACAGGGCCACCACATATGGAAAAAAGTTCCCTCTTTTTTTTTTGCATTTCCAGCAATTCGGACTCATATTGGGGTGCATCTTCGCTAATCTTGAAGGAGGAAGGTGCCATCTATAAAACATTTTATAGGCATTTTCTTTGTATGCTACCGATTTTGTAATTTTATTATTTCTACCCCAGACCTTTCCCCATTCTGTTATGGTGATGCTACGTCCTATATTCCTACTCCAGGCTATCATGTTCCCTTTTACAATTTCTTGTTCTAATTCTACTTCTAATAAGTAATTATAAAATGTTATTTTTTTTGCTTGATCCTAATAAAATTTTATCTGATTGCTGGAGTTTATTGTTAATTCCAAATTCTTTCTTGTCCTGTTTATATCTACTTTGAATTTGAAGATATGCCCACTGATCAATTTTTAGTCCCCTGGGTCCATACATTTTCTATAACAATAATGTAGCAGTGTGCATGATGTTTGTGGTTAAGTAGCTCACATGAATGAATAAGTCCAATGAAGAGATGAGGTTTTGGGAATGTTTTTGTTTTAAACTTCCTGCTAAGTCAAGGGCAGATGTTTGGTCAGTTCATGGTTGAAGGAGTTGCTGGAGCATGGATCTGATGGGGCAGTCAGTCAGCTAATGAGGAAGATGAAGATCCCAGGATGACTGAGGTGGTGATAGAACTCACTATGGAGCAAGAACAGCAACAGTGCTGATTACCTGTTTGGCAGTACATAGACTCCTGCCTTTAATTTGATGTTTTAGCTTAACTCAGATGCCTCTAACGCTTACATTGCTATCAGTGGACCTCAGGAAGTTCATTGATAATCTACAGTTTTACATTTATTTATTTATGTTATTCCACCTTTATTATTTTTTAAATAAATGACTCAAGGAGGAGAATTATACCTAATACACCTTCGTCCTCCACTTTTCCCATTAACTATAACCCTGTGAGATAGGTTGGGCTGAGAGGGAGAGTGACTGACCATCATTCAGCTGGCTTTCATGCCTAAAGTGGGACTAGAACTCCCGGTCTCCCAATTTTTCGCCTGGTACCTTAATCACTAAATCAGTGGTTCTCAATCTTTTCTTCACCACATACTTTTTGTGGCCATGGACCATGGCCACAAACCCCCAAGACCCAAAAGATTTAAATCAGAGCATTTCTTCAAGCCTTCACAGATGCCCTTCAATGACTTCATGACCCCCCCCCCAGGGTCTGCAGAATACTGCTTGAGAACCAACACATTAAACCTAAGCGTCTCTGTCATCTCTCTTGTGTTGCCTGTTTCCCTGTAACAAGGCATGCTCATCCACCTCAATCATTTGATGATGGGATTCTTCCCACTATGTTGATTTATTTCCCATCATATCATATTTGTTTTTGTGCTTCATGGCTTTCAGTCTGTTTTGTTTGTTATCCATGTTTTGTGCATTAATGTAGAGTCATTTAAGATAATGAATCAGGCTTCCTATGATTCAGTCTTCTTTTTAGTTTATGCCTGAATTTTCTTTGTTTCTCTGTTAAACCAGTAATTTCCAAAACCCTTTGCTATACTGTTGCATACAATTCATTACTCACCAATTTGTTGTTTAGCAATAGTCTTTCAACACTCACCCCCTTGTATTCTAGTTTAAAGCCCTCCTGATCAGTTTTACCTCCTTAGTAAGGTGAACTCTACAAAACAGCCCTTGTTTCCTGAAATTTATATATGTGTTGAAAAAACAAACCTCTGTGATTTCCATCAACATTATAAGCAAAATTTCAACAGAAAAAAAATGTTTTCTCTTGCCAGACTTTTGTCTTTAATGGGAAGTACTGATGAAGATACCACTTGGGTCCCCAAATCTTTTATCCGTGCCCTCAAAGCCATTCAGTCAATTATTTGACTTCATAAATAATTGTTATTTTATCTAAATAAAATAATTAATTAAAATGATATAAAATAGTCCACCTAATAAATGCATATGTTGCATTCAACTCCTTTAAATCTGTTTTTCTTAGTCTAAGTACCCTCCAAATGTGTGGACTTCAACTCTGAGAATTCCTTACCCAGTGTGGTTTCTGCTCAGAATTCTAGAGATTGAAATGTGTACATGGATGAGATAAGGAAGTCTGCATTAAATCTATGTATTACTGAAATATTACTAATGGTATTTCAGATTAAGTTATCTGCTTCCAACACACATCGAGCAAGTGAAGTTGGAAGAAAACTCTAAAAGAATCATGGTTTTCTGCCAATCATCAGAGCTGCAGGAACTTTGCAAATGAAATGGCAGCAGCATCTGCTTATTCAAGTGATTACAGTTCCCCTAAATATTTCAGTGCTTACTTTACAATGAAGAAATTTATCTTAATAATAAAAAGTTCAGATTTATGGAAGAAAGAGGCAAAAGATGAAAGAGGAAGAGAGAGAGACAAGGAAGACAAGAGGATATGCCAATGTATTTCTCTGCGGAATTGTGTTTGCATTTTAATCACAAATTAACAGTCCTTTGGTGGTAAAGTGATTGCTATTGCCATACTCACTCTTACCCTCTGATTCCTTCCAATTCTTTTGGCAAATTCTGTGCAAAAGTACAAAGGCAACAACTGAGTTATTAATCAAGTCTGTCAAACAAGGACTGCAATAATTTTCTATCTGGAAACAATTCAAAATACTGTCTCACACAATTTTAAGATGCTGTAATTATTTTTTAGTAACTTTGTGGGTGCTGGGTGGTAGCCTGGGGAAAAAGTCTTTTGCTCATTATGTAACTCCAAGTTGGGAGGAGAAAAACAAACTCTTGCAAGCTGATCGCAAATGGACCCCAAGTGTCAGAACTCTATTTCACGGGATACATTTACTGGGATCTTTGTTTGGTTTTGGATATGATTATGGTTGATAAAGTGCCATCAGCTCTTAGTGATTACATGGGGAGATTTTCTCTGTCATGATTTGTCCCTAATCTGTCCACCCACCTTGCTGCTGTCCCAAAGGTGCTTTTTGAAAGGCAACTGGACTTCCTTTGTTTCTTTCTTTGAACCAAGGAAGCTTCTTGGATGAGAAGCAAAACATCTTCAAGGGAAAAAAAAAAGAAAGCCTGGTTGCCTTTGGAAAAGCATCTTCAAGGGACAACCATGATCTGATGGCTGAGAATGTCCATAGAGCCTTGCTGCTGGTTGACCTCTTTCTTTCCATCTTTTCCAATATCAGAATCTTCTCCAGAGAACCAGATCTTCCCCTAATACAGGGATCCACAATTCCTGATCTGTGTATTAGCACTGGTCCGGTCCACGGCATGCCAGAAACTGGGCTGTGCAAACAAGGGAAGCCCCATTTGCGAGATGCAGGCAGCACAAGACACCATGCCCCTTCTGGTCCACAGAAAAATCTCTTTCCACGGAATTGGTCCCTGATGCCTAAAAGGTTGGAGGCTGCTGACCTAATGTGTCTGAAGTAGGATCCTGGTCATCTGTACCTCAAGTAAGAATTCTCAGTTGATTGATTAGTTTATTATTATTTTTTGACAGTCCACAATGTTCTTAAGACACACACACACACACACATACACACACACATTCATGCATACACTTATACATATATCTCTATACACATACATAATACATATTTAGAATATTTATCTATATCAATACATCTAGGAGCCCTGGTGGCATATGATTAAAGTGCAATATTGCAAGTGAACTCTGCCCACAGCCTAGAGTTTGGTTCTGATGAGGCTCAAGGTTGACTTAATCTTTCATCCATCTGAGGTCAGTAAAATGAGAACCCAGATTATTGGGGACATTATGCAAATAATGCTTACATTGTAAGCCACACAGACAATGTGGTAAAATGCTATGGGGCAGTATAATAAGCTTAAACTTATATACCCTGCCCCATAAATTTTGGTCTTCTTCTACACCAAAGTTTAAAAGCATCAATATTCTACTTATCCTTCTTCTTAACATCTTTTGTACCTATTACTAACAATTAAACTTTTTCTTGATTGTAATGTTAAAATTGTTGAATAAATGACTCTGTTTCTCTCATGGTTTACTGTGCAATTCATCCAATGGGATTCAGAATCCATATTTTATCTTTCAAAAGGGAATAGTTTTTATCTCTAGGGGAAGGAATGGCAAAGCCTGGGAGTGGAGTTAAAACTATGTAGCTTAGAGTTGCTATGTAGCCACAAACACAGTAGCCCATCTTGAATGTCATTGAACCTTATCTAACTTTTAACAGGTACTAATCGTTAATTGAGAATATTCCCATGCATAGACAGGAGCAATAAATCTGCTTAATTGGAACTTCACAAATAGTCCTAGTCTTTCACACATTGACTTAACATTATAACTATTACTGTCATCCTATATTTTTTATATATATATTTCAAAATAATTATACTTCGTGGGCCCCAGGCTTTTGCCATGTTATCACCTTCCTCTGAGCAGATTTTGATAGGTTTTTTATTAATGATAGGAATATCCCATCCTGACTTGTAGGAAATATTTAATCAAGAGCATGGGAATGCAGGTAATATAAGCCTGCAACCTACTGTGCAAGATGGGATATGTGTAGGTGAGGAGAAGACGACCAAGGCTTCTTTTCATACTGTAATACTGTAAACAGGTGCACAGGTTTTGAAGTATCAATTCTATAGCCTATCTTGTCCACTGCCTGGAAGATGTATTGTACTATAAAATTACTTCCCAGTCAAGTAGTCCTGTCTCTGTAAGAAACTATTCTTAATTTTTTTCTACCAGAACTGAACACATTACCCCAACGGAAGTGGATTACTGATATAAAGGTATAAAGAATCATTGAACATTTTTATGCTTTGTCTGCAATCTTGTGCAATGCACGAATAACCTTGGTATTTTTACATTTACTGACCCATAATTTGAAATTCCAAAATAGACTTCAAAGACAGTGTGAATTTATTTGCAGCCATTTATTTATTTATTAAAAGGTTTAACAGCTTGTGCTAAACATATTATCCCCATTCAGCATTAAAATATTAGCTGTAGCAACTTTGTCTCTGAAACAGTTTCAGGACAAGCATTTACCTAACCATAAAGAATGATGCTGTGCCTATAACAACATGTTCACTGGCTTCCATGGGGAACCAAACTCTACACAAAGACTCTCTGTACAGATAACTATGGTGGTACTTGAAAATGCCTGGCATCACACATGAAACATCTTATGGATGTTTCACTATATAGTATTATTGTTAAGATCCTTATCGGAATTGTAATGCATTTTGTAATTCCTGAATTGTCTGGCAAAGAACTTCTACAAATTCTACAAGAACATATATTTTAAAAAATCAAAATTTATTGACATTTTTGGAATGGCTAATAATGTTCATAACTGCAATATATACAAAAAGAGAGAAAACAGTGTTGGAGAAGATGAGTAAACCTGAGTAAAATCTTATGTCTTTAGTAAAACTAGGTATTAATCTAGCAATTTATTCCTTTCTGCTCATGCATGTGATGTCACCTTTCAGACATTACAAAATGTTTCTATATCCTTTCCATATTAATGCAGGGGAGGGGTATATATTTTTTATTTATGCGATTTATATGACTGCCCAGTTTTCATACTGTGACTCTGGGTGGCTAATATAGGATTAAAACTCAAAAGAAGGTAGGCAATCATCATTAAAAAATCACAAACATATGGAATTAAACAACACAAGTTGAGGGGGAAAAAACTTTTAAAAATTCCAAACCATTTAAAAATAGGCTCATCAAATGCTGAAGCCCAATGCCTAGAGAAAAAAAACCCCAGTTTTTTATACTCTACAGAAGACCAGCAAGGTCAACACTATCCACAACTCAGAGGTCATGATTTCTCTGTTACATAGAGAAGATACATCTCCTGGGTCTCATTAGATGATATTGTGTTATGGAGGAAATTGGGACATGCCCACCCCATTAAATCCTGTGGAATGGCCAGACCTAACTGAAAATAAATATTTCTGCAAACGATCTGGTGGTGTGCTAAGGAGGGCCTTATACAATAGGTATGATCATCACCATGAGTTGCACTCAAATAACTATAAGAAGGTTGTGATGGTTTTCAAGGACATCTTTATGTTGAGTACGTTGCAATAGTTCAGGCAGGAAGTGAGTCTGAGTAACCATGACAACAATCCAGGAAAGGCTGCAATTAGTACACAAGATGGCAACTATGGCAAAGGCCTTTCCACTCACTCTTCAAGAAGGTCTGCCTGATATGGATTAAGAAAATCTAAAAAAGAGAGCTCTACACAGAAATTTATTTACAGTTTGTAAAACTAAGGCCACTGCATATGTTAGAAATAAGCATCAATTCTTTAGTTAAAGCACCAATTCTTTACTTTTGCAATAAACACTACTGAATTTAGACAAAAATATCATATATGTACATCCAGAAAGTTTTTCTTCCTTCCTTCACCTTCCAACAGCAAGGAAAGGAGAAAAAATCAGGAAATATACAATAATTGCTTTCTGAAAGATATCTGCTTCATTCTCAGGAAAGAAGCAAATACTTTTTGGGAGGGAATCCTCCCATGTTAAACTGTAAGATGACAAGAGAGCTGATGTTTCTCCAGGTATTGTTGAATATAACTTCTGGTAGCCCCAGTCTGTGGGAAGAAATAATGGGAGCTATGTTGATAACATCTGAAAGGCCAAATTTTGGTGACTTCATTTTTAGTGGGTAGGATGAACAAAATGAGATTTGGGACATATCTCAACCTATGAGTATAATATATTCTACAGAGGCTTCAGACATTTATGAGATTCCTGTAGTCACAGTGAAGGAACTATGAATTATCATTACATCCACAGAATCAGCAGCATAGTCTTTTTGTAAGAAATTTAATGTATTTATTGCTATCTTAATTTATACCAATATTTGATGCAACCCAAGCCCTTAATCCACCTCTTCAAAAGCTGCATGTATTTCAAGGAATAGAAACAGGACAAACCCAGATAAATTTACCTTAAAGGCAAAACTATTTTATTTCACTCTGAATTATTTGATCTCATTTTGATGAGCATGAATCTCTTCCTCAGTTTGCACACTTTTACAAAAAGCCAGATCACTTGTTTTCAACCATCCTAAGGGAAAATACAGTTTTGATATTTCAGGAACATAAGCATTTTAGCTCAAGACCTCATTGTAAATGTGTTGGCATATTAGATGACCTGTTGCTTTCCCACCACTCTTCAGTTGTCAAAGTATTTGTACACTGTGATTGTGTTCACATCACATGTTTAACAAGGGCAGTTATAAATTTAGCAACTTCATTTGCACAACATGTTTAATTTTGTTCAGCTTTCTTTAATTTAGTACATTGCACGAACATAGGCAATTGAATTAAAGAGTCAAACTGTGTGCAAATTTAGGAAAAATGTTATGTAAAGGTTTACATTACAAAAGTTATGTAAAGGTTTATGTAGAGGTTTACTGTAAATCAGCATCCAGATTAAATGTACAGTATACACATTCAGCCAGTATGTTATTATAAAATTAATTCAAAATTACTCTTACTTGGGCAACAGGATTTCTTGATTTGGCTATGGTTTTCTCTATAGTTTCAGGACATGTAGGGGACATCTGGTTACCAATCCCCAATGACTGGTGGTGACTTTTTCAGGTTGCAGGCTGGAGTCTTTTCAAATTCTGCTTGGAGATGCTAGGGATTGAACTTGTCACCTTTGGAATATAACATTTAACTATTATTTCTGCATAAATACATCCTGAAAAGCTTCACTCGTCCCATTACACTGCCTCAGTGTCATTGAGTTTAGTTTATGTAATTCTGATGTTGTTTTCCCTTGTTGCCAATAACTCCATATGAACTAAAAGATGCTATTTTAATTTCCAGAAGGGAAAGAAAAGCTTTCTGTTGAAGGCTTTGTAAATTGCTTGTCCCACTTATTCAATATGCCACTACTTTTTGTTGAGTTTATTATCTGCCTAATACTTTGCATTTCTATATAGCACTCACTTATCTAATATAGAAGCACTCTGGCCCGAAATAGATTAACAACTATCCAGCAGGCAAGTATGTTATGGTCTTTATTATTTTAGAAAAGCTGCATTTATTGAATCATTTTCTGGAATATTTTTGCTTTTTTTGGGTGATGGTGTTGGAGGTGCCCCTGTAGTGTTTGTTTGTATACATATGGATGCCAGACCTATATTCTCACTTTTTAATAAAACAGAGATTATCATGGTCTACAATGGTGAAAAAAAATCTGAATTTCCAACTTTTAATTAGAGAGGTATCTTTGCATAATCACTTATCTGCCACTGGACAACTGTGCATTGCAAACTGTCCTGGAAAAAAACTTACCCAAGAAATTCCAATAACTGGACAGGATCCAATCATTTTATTAAAACTAACATATTACAGTGAGTCATTTGCTCTCCTATGGTTAAAAGTAAATAGTGCTGGAGAACTGGTCAACCAAACTGAGCATGAATTTATATGTACACATATTTGAACACTGATAAAGAATGGTTTATTACAAATAGTACACAGGAATCTGCACTTCTCTTTGTCGAGAAAGAGAAGACTTACTCATGCAGTGTACTTACCCTGGGAGAAGAATGGCAATCAGGTTTAGTGATGTTTAACAGTTTGTGCCCACCCCCCACCTGGAAAAGAGAGAATTGCAATCACACTCAAGCTCCAAACCCTTCAGAATGTTACAGTTTATGGAGACATGATTTGTGAATCAAAGGGTGTTCTGGAAGAGTTAGCTAGCATGAGCAGATATACAGAAAAAAGATGGTTCAAATTTTTAAGGCTATTGTTTATTTTTATTTATTTTATTTATTTTTTATCAATTGCTTACAAAATAATAGGTATAAGTAAAAACATAATTATGAATACATGGATACATATAAGAAAAATAAATAAAAATAAAAGAAACAACAGGACAGGGACCATAGGCGCGTTGCTGCGCTTATGCACGCCCCCTACAGACCTCTTAGGAAAGGGGTGAGGTCAATAATAGACAGTCTAAGGTTAAAGTTTTTGGGGTTTGGGGAAGAAACCACAGAGTCAGGTAGAGTATTCCAGACATTGACCACTCTGTTGCTGAAGTCGTATTTCCTGCAATCAAGTTTGTTGCGATTAACCTTGAGTTTGTATCTATTGTTTGCTCTTGTGTTGTTATGGTTGAAGCTGAAGTATTCATTGACAGGTAGGACATTGCAATGTATGATTTTGTATACTCTACTTAGATCGGACTGAAGGTGACGTAGTTCTAGGTTTTCTAGGTCTAGAATTTCAAGACTGGTGGCATAAGGTATTCTGCAACAAGTAGAGGAGTGGAGAGCTCTTCTTGTGAAATATTTCTGGACTTTCTCAACTGTGTTAATATCAGATACATAATGTGGGTTCCACATTATGATGAGATGTATTCGAGTATTGATGTAGCAAATGTTTTGTATGCTCTAGTTATTAGTGTAATATTACCAGAAAAAAAGCTATGTAAGATTAGGTTAACAACTCTTAATCTTATTGTGATTAGATACATTGACTTTCACATTTAACAAGCAAGCAGAGGCAGAAATACTTGGGGCCCATTGGTGATCTAGGTTATGAGCATGTAGGAAACGTAGCTAATAATATTAAAATTCTCCACTACACAAAGAATTCTGGAGCTATTTAATGTGCACACATTTTTCATGATGCGTATTGCTGAGATCTGTCATAAGGAGTTTCCATCAAATAAAAGTGCCCCTTTGAACAAGCTGCAAATAAGGATGGCATTTCAGAAGAGATGTGAATTGTGGCTGCACAATATTGGCTTGACAGCCAGTTTGTTGTAGTGGCACTGGGGCTAGAAACTGGGAGACCATGAGTTCTAGCCCTGGCTTAGGCACAAAGCCATTTGGGCTACCTTGGGCCGGTCCCTCTCTCTTGATCATAGGAAGAAGGCAATGGCAAACCACTGCCAAGAAAACTGCATGGACTAGTTCAGGCAACTGCCAGAAGTCAATACTGACTTGAAGGCATTAAAAAAAAAAAAGGTTTCCAGGAAAAGCCTGGCCTACAATGGTCTTTCTGAACTTTGTGTCCTCCAGATATATTGGCCTTCAGCTTCCATAGGAACTGTATGAGCTGCAGTCAAATACAGATGATAGCAGGTTGAACTGGCTGCTCAAACATTCTGTTTTTCAAGCAACAGAAATCATCTCTATCACAAAACTATTGTTGAAACAAATCCTCTTAGTTATTTTGTTAGAAGGTTGGCATAAGCCTTCATGCAGAATCAAATTGCAGAGATATTGCTCAAAAATATGCCAAAGGCAATAAACAGTAACATTTCTAACAATAAAAAGCATAGCAGGCAACAGTGGTACCAGAAAAAGCAATATACAGTATGTTCATTTGCAGTGTTATGAGTGAGAGATAAAAGTCACATAAATCCCAAACAATCATCAGACAAAACCTGGGCGTGTCATTTTAAAGTATAAAGAAATAGGACAAGATAGGCCAAATTGAATCAAAACTCTCTTTGGAATTTATATGAGAACGTCTCACTCACTCTAGCCTCAGCTACCTTTTTTAGTTTCATAAGCTCTTCGTTTTATTTCATTTTAGGTCTTTCATGCAACCAGTCTTGCACAACATATAACTGCATTAGCAGACGGCTTGGAAAGCTGCAAAACACATTTCACTCTATTAAAAAAAATATTGCTTTTTTTCTTCTCATCCTCACAACTTGCTTTTCTTTCCATTCCTCTGAAATTTCATAAAAGCATATCATGCCCATCCATAAAGTGCCTATACAAGAAGTGTTAAAAAAACACCATTGAGAACTTTTTTGGTTTACTTGTTATAAAAGTTATTGCTACTGAATTGCATCTGTTCCAGAATCTGTCTGCACATTTAAACTACCCATACACACACAGCGCTTTTCATATGACAAGCAACAATTGAAAAAAGGACCTTGTAACATCAACACAGCACTCAAATTACAAGAGTAAGTGATCCAATTCATGGCCAGCACACACACTGATGCTTACAGTAGAAATGCTTGCTATTCAGAAAGCATTCCAAAAGCCATATTTATATTAATAGCAGCACCCAGATCCTGGGACAGCTAACAAATCTAGCTTGAATGGAACTTATGGTTGTTATTTCTTCCATCACAAACTTTGTGTAGAAACAAAGATAACATAAAAATCTAGCGTTAAAAAGGTTGTTTCTATGCCACATCCAACTCAGTGCAAGAATCTAAATTAAAACATCTCTGACAGATGATTTTATAGCTTCTACCTGAATACATACAGTGAAAGGGAACCTATCATTTCTCTGGGTAATTAGTTTCACTGTCAAACTGTTCTTACTGTTAGGATTTTCTCCCTCTAACATTCAGTTGGAATTTGCCTTCTATAATTTAAATCCACTTTTCTGTGTCCTGTGCTCTGCAACAAGAGAGAACAGATCTTGTTCTTATCCTTCCGTGTGACATCCTTTCAAGTAGTTGAAGAATGCTACCACATCGACACCACACATCATTTCTCAAGGTTAAACAGCCACTTTCTAATCCCTGATCATCTCTGTCATCTTTCTTAGAAGCTGTTTGAATTTTCCAGCATCCTTCAGGCTATGGATCCAGAAGTAGATGTGGGGTTTAAAATGGGATCTGATCAAAGCAGAAGAAAGTGAAATTTCTCTTGATCATTTGGAAATTATAAGTAGCTTAGAATTGTATCTGGATTTTGTGCAGCCAATTTGCCCAAAACTGGCTAGAACCATTAAGTTTTCTTGCTTAATGGTTACTCCAAGGTCATTTTCAAAAGAGTTAGCATTCATCTGTTTGATAGCAGGAAAGGGGAATCTTTACTCTCTGGGACTAATCCTGCCTATTTAAGGATGAAAAAATCATAGAACCATAGCATTGGAATGACTACTGGAGGTCTTCAGGTCCAAACCCTTGGCCAAGGCAGAAATCCTCATACCATCAAGCCCAATTTTTTTTTGGAAAAACCTTCAGTGATGTCTTCAGAATTTCCAATAGAAGTCTGGAAATTCCCCTTATTTTAGCTTTGGATCTCTCATTGTAAAGCTTGCAACCATGATGATCCATTTATCCATTTATTTATTATATAAATAAACCCCAATTCAATAGAGTAACTCTGGATGCCTCACAACTCTCTTCTCTGTCATTACATTTCAGGTTGTTCACTCAACTGTGAATCTATTTAAAGGTGAAACCATCTGTCCCACATTATCCCTGTTTACCAAGAAGGAGATTGTAGTTTACCTTATCAAATACCTTAAAGTCAGAGGTGGTATTCAGCAGGTTCTGACCACTTCTGGAGAACCGGTTGAGAAAATTTTGAGTAGTTTGGAGAACTGGTAAATACCACCTCTGACTGGCCCCGCCCCCATCTATTCTCTGCCTCCTGAGTCCCAGGTGATCAGCTGGGTCTTCTTTTGTTACGCTGCACAGGAGAATGGAGCTGGAAAGCAGGTTAGTGGGGTGGGGAGGGAATGGGATTTACCTTCCCCTGCCACAGCCACCAAGCCACGTCCACCAACCACTCCTACAGATCCAGTTGTAAAATTTTTTGAATTCACCAGTGCTTAAAGTCTAAGCACAGTATATCCATGGCATATTCTGGGTGCCCTGAAGGAAGAGTCTGACTTGCCATACCTTTTTCCTGTGACGATGCCCTTTACTTGTGCCCCCCAAAATATTTTTTTGTGATTTTTAGCTTCTTTTCTAATTTTGTCGCTTCTTTTTGCTATTTTTTTTCCTCTGTATTTCTGATAGTTTTATTTCTACTCTTCTAGGAGTAATTTATGCTGCAAGTGAAAACAGTGGTTAGGCAACGTTTGTGTAGCTATAATTACTTTCGGAACAGATCTGATGGTCTCCTTCTTTTGCTTTGATTTTGAAAGCGGCATGGCAGAATGAAACAAGGCGCTTCAGATGGAACTGAGGAGAAATGGAGTCTAATGGTGCCAGATGAGGGGACTGCATTTTGGAGCTGACACTCATTTGGGGCTTCATAAAGAAAAGTTGCCAACTGCAACAGTAGCCACTGAATCAAGGGAGGGATTTTGCCTATTCTATACTCTTGTATACAATATGCATATTCTTGCATATTGCAAGTGAAAACAGTGGTAGTGCAATGTTTATGCAGCTATAATTACTTTCAGAGGAGATGATCATAATATTTATTACACTGGAAAAACAAAAGGGGGACTGCCTATGGCTCGCCAGATGTGATTAAATCCTCAAGTCAGGCTTCACCCTTAGTGATTACGATGATACATCTTCTTGGTGATTGTATAGAGATGGTTTGCCATTACTTTCTTCCAGGATTTTTTAAAATTTCCCTGTCAAATCTACTCTCCTAAAATTTCTTAATGACCTCTCATTCAAATACTAAGCGGATGTGACCATATTTAGCTTCCAAAATCAGTAAGATTGGCTATTTGCAGGCACATGCCTAGGCCACCAAATACAGATAGTCCTCGACTTACAACAGTTCATTCAAAGTTACGATGGAACTGAAAAAAGTGACTTATGACCTTTTTTCACGCTTACAATCCTTGCAGCCTCCCCATGGTCATGTGATCAAAATTCAGATGCAGATAACAGATAATCAGAGCTGGAAGGGACCTTATAGGTCATCTAGTCCAACCCTCTGCCCAAGCAGGAGAACCTACACCATTTCTTGAAGATCTCAAGTGATGACGCTCCCACAACTTCCGAGGGCAAGCTGTTCCATTGGTTGCTTGTTCTCACTGTCAGAAAATTTCTCCTTATTTCCAGGTTAAATCTCTCCTTGTTCAGTTTCCATCCATTATTCCTTGTCTGGCCTTTGGGTGCTTTGGAAAATAGCTTGACCCCTTCCTCCCTGTGGCAGCCCCTCAAATATTGGAACACTGCTATCATGTCTCCCCTGGTCCTTCTTTTTACTAGATTAGCCATGCCCAGTTCCTGTAACCATTTTTCATGTGTTTTAGTGTTCAGTCCCCTAATCATCCTGATTGCTCTTCTCTGCACTTTTTCCAGAATCTCAACATCTCAAGATGCTTGGCAACTGACTCATATGTATGATGGTAGCAGTGTCCTGGGATCATGTGATCCCATTATTGTACCTTATGACTATCATTAAGTGTTGTACCTTCTTGATAAATATATATTTTCTTTTTACGTACAATGAGAGCCTATGCACCAAGACAAATTCCTTGTATGTCTAATCGCACTTGGCCAATAAAGAATTCATTCATCATTCATTCATTCTTTTGTGACCTTCTTACAAACAAAGTCAATGGGGAAGCCAGATTCACTTAACAATCATGTTACTAACTTAACAAATACAATGAGTCAGAAGAATAATCATAAAATGGGGCCCACTCACTTAACCAATGTGTCATGCCCCTGTTGGAATCTGACTCCAAGGGAGAGATGGAACAGCTGACAGGGAATGGGAGTGTGGCTCCAGTGGTTGTGGAGGAAACTGGGGAAGGGCACAGGCCAGATTGGCATTCAAAGGAATGCCAGGCCCGTTCCCTCTTCATCCTAGGGCACACAGGGAGGAATGGATAAGGGAGAAACGTGAGTGGCGTGGTCTACGGGGGAGGAAGGGGCCCTGATCCCCTTCATGGGCTGCAGCTGGGAGGACTGGTTAAAAGGACAAACTGCTCATGGCAGAGTTGCTGGAAGCAAAGCGTGCATTCTTGTCAGAGTTGTATTTTGGCTTCCTCCCTTGCTGCATTATCTGGTAGAAGTCTGCAATTAATCATCCTTGCCTGCCATAGTAATTCTTTCAGTATGATGTGTTGGTTTTTTATTTCAAATCAACTTTACTTTGGGTGCGGACTGCATTTACTCCCTCTGTTTTCTTTAAAAGTTTGATATCCAGCAGAGGACAATTGGACATTGGGACCAAACTGGAGGCATTAAACGGACTTTCTTCTATTTTTGTGACTTGGTTATTTTTGTGTCACACCCCAGGTCATCACAAAATGTTTCATTTAGCAATATAAATTTTGGGCTCGATTGTGATCATAAGTTGAGGACTACCTATATTATTGGATTATAATTTCTAACAGCCAACTATCATGTCCAATGCTCAGCTGTTCATAGCTATAGTTTCTTAGTGTCTGGAAACTGCAGCTTGCTTCCTTCTTCCTAGTCTTCAATCTTCCAGTTTTTCATGCCTTTTTTTTAATAGATTACATTAGGCAATTCAGGTTATTCTTTTTTAAAAAACTGTCTCATTACACCAGAAGTGGCTGAAATGAGGAACATTCAGCTCCCACTGTGCTATTCTCGCTATTTCCTCACCAAACAACTCCAATCTTTAAGCCTTGTGTGGGTGGTGAAGGATATAAGTCACAAGGCTGCAAGCAAGTTCTTAGATATTGCATTCTGCCAATTTTCACTTTAACTCTAGATTATTATTTTTTTGCTTTACTGCCATTAGCAGTGCACTTAGTATATCGAAATCCCTGGCACACTTGCTTTTAGAGATATTTGTGCATTGGCCCCCACTCAGACTTAAAATGGATTTAAGAGTTTCAAAGTTTATTTGAATTTGCTTGCACATGGCATTTTACACAAGTAGTTTCTTTATATACAAACCATTAGTCTAATACTGATTTTGGGCCTGAAATACAATTCACTCAAAAATAAAGCACTTTTTGAGAAGTTCAATAGGTAAAATGTCATTAAATTTACATATATATCATTGAAATAACCAGAGATGGCCCTGAGTCCAAATTCAATGATGGCTCGGTGGCCCCAAAATTTTGTAGAGTTGTTTGCAAAAATGAGTCCAGCAAACGCATATTCATTCATACAATAAACAGCATTGCAAAAATCAATCCCAACCACAAAAAACTTTGCTCAAGACCAGACCTATCCATACTGCAAAGAATCTGCTCCTGTGAACTCTGCAAGGAACTCAAAAGACATCTAGACAATGGAGAGAAGGATCTCCACAGTGACTCCCATGCTGATTGTATCAAAAGTAAGTCACACAACCCACAATTCTACATCCAACTCTACCTTATCCAACCCACCATCACTCAAAACTAGGCATGCATGCCCTTAATTACCTCAATTCCAACTACAACTGGCCTTAAATGCAAGCTGCTCAATACAAGAATCCTTGTGAATAAAATACATGAATTTCTCCTCTTACTAAATATGGCTAAATTCGGCATCATATTTGTCTGTGAAACATGGCTCAGTGCATCTCTCCCTGACTCAATTACCACAGTAAGAGACTATCATGTTTACCGATCAGATCATGAAATCCATAGAGGAGTTGATGTTGCTATCTTCTATAAAAAGTCCTTACATCTAAAAAACATCCAAATTACCCAAGAGCTTGCTCTTTCTGAGACCATCGTCTGTGAACTGTCCTTAAATATCATATTTCGATTCTTACTATGTGACATAGCTCCTGATTATGACATCGATCATGTAAACAAGCTAAATTCACCACTAACATGGGCAACATCCTGCCCACACACTTTTATCTTTCTTGATGACTTCAATCTACCTCACATTAACTGGACCCTAAATGAATGTAAAACTGAATCCATACATGCAACCATCTACAATGCTGTAACAAACCTGTGACTGGAACAACTAGTAACCAACAATACTAGACTTAACAACTGCCTCGATCTCATCTTCTGCAATAGTTTGTGTTCCGAACTAAGCAAACTCGTTAGCTTGCAATTCTAATAGTTTTCCTTCCACGACAGGCTCGTAAACCCGCACTTCTGATTGGCCCACTGATAGCGGATCATGATTGGTTGTTGTTGGCTGATCTGATTGGCTGATAGCGGGTCGCCACCGATTGGATGCTCCCAGCGTGGCAAACTCAAATCATTGGGTGTTGTGACAGCAGCCAGCTCTATAAAAGGAGCTGCTGCTGCCCTAGTATTTTGCTCTGTTCTAAAGTCACTAATAAAGAGTTGGAGTCACTATTCGATGCCTCGTCTCCGTTCTTGTGCCCACTCTCCCAGATCTAACATTGGCGATGAGGATGGGATGCGGAGACGATAGAGCTGACTGAATACTCATTGAACGCTAACAGAGCACGTGGCTGAGGGCGCACCAATAGCAGCAGAATGACCAGTGGCACCATACCTCCTGCTCCATTTGATCTGGCTAACGAAGACTGGGACTCGTATATGGACAGGTTTCAGATATTCCTGGAAACCAACAACCTGAAGGATGCTACGCCTGGCAAGAAACGAGCTGTATTCCTGATCCATTGAGGGCCCGCCATTTTTAAGATGGCAAAGGCACTTGCAAAATCAGCTGAGGTCAAGACGATGGACTGGGACAACCTTGCCCCAATCCTCCAGGCCCATTATGCCCCAGCAGTGTCAACACTCATCAGGAGACACGAGTTTTACCAGAGGGACCAACAGGAAAGCGAGAGTGTTGGAGACTTCATTGCGGACCTCAGAAATCTGGGGGGACTCTGTGGCTTCGCAAATCTCGAAGAAGCCATGAGAGATTGAATTGTTCTGGGTCTAAGAGGCCCCACAACCCAGAGCAAGATTATGGTGAAGGGGGACATTGGCCTCACAGATGTCATCGCCGATGCTACTGCAGCAGAAGCAACCAGGAAGTCGGCAGCTCAAATGCGCTGAGCAAACGGACTGCACCGCCAACTCGCCAGTGACACTACGCCCCTTCCTGAGAGGCACACAACGACCAACCACCATGAAGACCTCGAATCCTCATCAGAAAGCGAGGAAGAGGAGGTCAACAGACTCAGGTCAGAACGCGATCAGCGAGATCAACAGAATCGTAAGCCTTCATATCAGTGTGCTGGATGTGGGGGAAACCACCCGCGATCAGACTGCAAATTCCTAGATGCCCTCTGCTGTTCCTGTGGAAAGAGGGGACACATTGCAAAGGTCTGTAGAAGCAAGTGAGGGTCCAGCCCAAACCATAGAGAAAATAATTTCCAGCAGACAACAGGCATCCCACCAGTAAATCTGGACCGCCCAAGCAACCAATGGAACCACTACTACAGAAATTGAGCACCAGCCACTTTTACCAGACGAGAAGACCAAACCATCACTATCGACTATGCTTCATCCCTTGATGCAAGAAAAATCTGAGTAAAGGTCACCATTGAGAATCGACCATGCATTATGGAAGTTGACTCCGGGTCTTCCCTATCAATGGTTTCCTGGAAAACCCTCAAACAGCTGATCCCTGACATCTGTCGCCAGGACCTCAGCACTCAGAGAATTATATTAAAGGACTACCAAGGAAATAGGATCCTAGTCGCCGGTTTCAGCCACGTCCAAGTCTCCTTCAAAGACCACACCACAGCCCTACCTCTTACCGTCGTCGATAAAGATCAACCCAGCTTACTAGGCTTGCAGTGGTTCGCGCCACTAGGAATTGAACTGGCGGGCATCAACCAGACTGAAGGCGTTGATTGGGAAGTGGCCCTTGTCCAGGAATTCCAGGAAGTTTTCACTGAGAAGCTAGGCAAGTACAAGGGATCCCCCATATCGTTTAATCTCTGCCCTGATATTGTGCCCATTCGCCTTAAGCCTCGTCGAGTGCCCTTTGCACTCAAACCAAAGATTGATGAACAATTGGACAAGTTAATAGCCCAGGGTGTGTTGGAACTGATTGACCATGCCCGATGGGAGACCCCAATTGTAACCCCCATAAAACCTGATGGATCTTTGAGAATTTGTGGGGATTACAAGGCCACCCTAAACCATGCACTTCAGCAGAGCGCTTACCCCTTGCTGTGGTCCAACACCTCTTTCACTCCCTTGGGGGCGGAAAAATATTCGCAAAATTGGACCTAGCCCAGGCGTACCAGCAGCTGCGCATAGATGCAGAGACCGCAGAAGCCCAAACTATAGTCACGCACAGAGGTGCGTTCAAATGTAATAGACTCCAGTTTGGAGTGAGCGTAGCACCTGGCATCTTCCAAAGTCTGATGGAGAGATTGCTACAAGGCATAAAAGGGGTCGTGCCATATTTCGAAGATGTCTTGATAGCCGGCCCCACTAGAAGTCTACTAGAAAAGCGACTAAGAATGGTCCTCCAAAAATTTAAAGATGCTGGCCTGAAGGTCAAGAAGGACAAGTGCCAATTATGTACTAAGTGGGTTGAATTCCTTGGTTACCTTCTTGACAAAAAAAATTGGCTGCAATAAAAAATGCCCCAAGACCTAGGAACAAAACAGATCTCCAAGCCTTCCCGGGACTCATTAACTTTTATAACATCTTCCTACCCCAGAAGGTGACTGTTGCTGAACCCCTGCATAGACTCCTCGACAAGAAAGCTTCCTGGGTCTGGGGACAATGAGAACAGCGAGCTTTTCAGCAAGTAAAAGACCTTTTAACATCAGATCCTGTATTGATACAATATAACGAGACTTTACCCTTAACTGTCACCTGTGACGCCTCACCGTTTGGAGTAGGAGCCATCCTGAGTCACGTCCTGCCAAATGACACTGAGGCGCCCATTGCATTTTTTTCTAGAACTTTATCTAAAACTGAGAGAAACTATAGCCAACTAGATAAAGAGGCTCTCGCTATTGTGTCTGCGATGAAATGATTCCATGAGTATGTATATGGGAGATCCTTTTCTATAATCACTGATCACAAACCATTACTTGGCATCTTGGCGGGGGATAAACCAACTCCCCACATCTTATTGCCAAGAATGACACGCTGGTCAGAGTTTCTAGCCACATACGATTACCAACTGCAACACCGACCGGGGAAAGCCATTCCCCACGCTGATGGCCTGAGACGCTCTCCGCTACCAGAAGTCCTGGACGACCCAGCTCCAACCCTAGTTACATTACAAATCGAGACACTTCCGTCATCACCACTGACTGCACAAGACATTGCATTCGAAACACGAAAGGACCCTTGTTTGGCACGAGTCCTCAGCTGGGTGGAAAGAGGTTGGCCTGACAACGAACTCAATGACACCTTCAAGCCTTTCAAACACAGGCAGACAAAACTTTTCTCCCAAAAAGGATGTGTTTTATGGGAAGACAGAGTCGTCATCCCAGGAAGACGACAGCATAAGGTCCTAAAACTATTGTATGATGGACATTCGGGCATCGTGCGAATAAAGGCACTAGCAAAGAGCTACACTTGGTGGCCAGGTATAGATAAGCAAATAGAAACCTGGGTCGCCACCTGCAACAAGTGCCAGGAAACATGCTCAGCTCCACCAAAAGCACCACCAACTGAATGGGACGCACCCCGAGGTCCCTGGTCCCGTATCCACATTGATCTTGCGGGACCTACCAAGGGGCATACATTTCTCATAACAGTGGATGCCTATTCCAACTGGCTTGAGGTCCACAAAATGAAGAGCACCATCACAGAGGCAGTCATTACGCCACACTTTAACATCGCCGGCTCACCCTGCGACCAACGGTAGGGCTGAACGAATGGTCCAGTTCATAAAGAAAACCTTACACAAGATGGAACAAGGGGACATCCATGACAAGGTGACCAGGATGCTTCTCCTTCAACATATTACTCCAAACAGCACCACAAACAAAACCCCAGCTGAACTCCTGATGGGCAGGAAACTTTGATCACATCTTGACCGACTACACCCTGCCTACACGCTGGAAAGGCCCCTGGGGTCCAGTATCGCATGTTCAAGGTAGGTAACCCGGTTTTTGCAAAAACCTTTACCGGTGACCCATTGTGGGTTCCCGCTACCATAACTCAACTTATGGGTCCCCGTTCCTACCGTTTACAAACTGCTGATGGGAGACTGTGGAAGTGCCACATCGACCAACTACGCTCCAGGCTGGCACCTACCCCCTTCACAAGCCCTGAACTCCAAACCAGGGGGGAAGGGAAATCGAGGGGGCCGAAAATGAACTAGTACCCGACCCAGTACTCGAAACCCAGCAATCAGCACGACCAAACCTGGAATATTCACCTTCCAAAGAAGAGCTGGGGCAGATGGTCATCTCTCCATGAAGCAGCACAGCGGCATCAGCAAACCCAGAGAATCCATATGACAGCCTTGATGGGAGTAGAGATGACAACCCCGAGTCTCCCAATGGAGAAGTGAGATCACCATTACCACTGAGTTCAACAAACAGCCCATCGGAACCAGAGTCCAGGCAAAGACTGGTGGAGCAATGAAGATCTGGTAGACAGGTGAGATGACCTGCCTACCTGCGAGAATACATCACCCCACCCTTGAGACGGAACCTAGGGGGGAGGGGTGTTCCGAACTAAGCAAACTCGTTAGCTTGCAATTCTAATAGTTTTCCTTCCATGACATGCTCGTAAACCCGCACTTCTGATTGGCCCACTGATAGCGGATTGTGATTCGTCATTGTTGGCTGATCTGATTGGCTGTTAGCAGGTCGCTGCCGATTGGATGCTCCCAGCACGGCAAACTCACATCATTGGGTGTTGTGACAGCAGCCAGCTCTATAAAAGGAGCTGCTGCTGCCCTTGTTTTTCGCTCTGTTCTGAAGTCACTAATAAAGAGTTGGAGTTACTATTCGATGCCTCATCTCTGTTCTTGAGCCCACTCTCCCAGATCTAACAGTTTGAATTCAATTTACGGGATACAAATTAAAGAACCCTTTTCCAACAGTGACCACAGCATGATTGACTTTTGTCTCAACATAAGTCCACACAAAAATCAACACAATGATGTGACCCCCCCAATTATATCTTCAAAAAAGGCAACTATGCTCTTATAGAAAATGATCTCTCATCCCTTGATTGGCAATTTCTATTCACTGGATGCAATACTCTTGAAAACCATTGCAACATATTTTGACTTGAAGTCAAAAGAGTCATCAAACTATATGTACCAATAACAACTCCAAAAACCAGAAAAAAAAACAGATTACCCATAACAATAAGGAAGCTTCAATCCAAAAAGAGATCACTTTGGTGGAAAAACAAATCTGGTCACGTTGCCAACTTCAAAAGCCGATACAAAAATTTATGCCACCAGATAAAGACTGAATGCACCAATTATCACATTAAACAAAAAGAAAACCTTCTATGCACCAATTCCACCCGCGCTTTCTACAATTTTGTAAACAACAAACTAAAAGACTCAAGGTCCAGGGAGGAGAAGGCGGAGAAAGGGAGAAAAGGAGAAGGCAGAGCTTCGTCGCAGCGATACAGCTGTGATCTCGGGGCTCCGAGATCACAGCTGATACCTTCGCCCCTAGTCTGTCCTAACGGACCTAAACCATCTCGTAGTGATGGGGACAGTAAGGGGCGTGTTCTGTAGATCCCAGGGACATCGCAAGTCCCTGGTCGATCCAGAAGAAGCCCTTTTGCCAACGGCGGAGAGGCAGCCATTGGCTGCTGAAGCTGGGACAGCTCCGGAAGGATGAGATAGAAAGAAGTGTATCAGCTGGTGAGGATCTTTTTTTTTTGCTTGGGACTTAAGAACACTCTAATATGAGAAGAAATCTGTAAACTTATTGACAAAATCTGATTTAGCAGCGATTTTTTTTTAAGTAATGTCAAAGTGAAGCTTGGCTTTTTATTTTTACTTTTTTTTTTTTTTACTGAATTTCTATTGCGATCTAGTTAATCAGACTGGTTTTTTCTTTTATATTTTTATATTTACTTGCTCTCTCTTCTCCTTTCTGACTGTTTATATTTTTTAAAATAGAGGCCCCCTTTGATATTTTTTTTTAATAGATATAAATATACATATATACATTTTTTTTCTTTTTAGGCTTTTTTCAGGGGGGAAGAAGGGGGAGTGGTTTGAAGAAACTTTGTAACACTGCCAACTAGAGGCTTGAAAATATTTCGTTTGAAGTTGAAAAACTCTTGTTTGAAAAACTTTTCTCAAGGCTACTGGAAATGATAAGATAGAGGGAAGAGTACTGGAGGATATTTATACAGGTGCTCTTTGGGACTTCTATTATGAACTGAATATTTGAAGTTTGGCTTTGAAATTTGTGGAGAAGCCAAATAAGAGCCTTGGATAAATAAAAGGCAGTGTGCGGTTTTTTTTCAATTCCTTATTAATTGTTTTATCCCTCCCCTCCAACCCCACAGCATTTTGTAATATTGATATTTTTATTTTTTATTTTTTATTATACCTCATTTTTATTTTTATTTTTTTTAAAAGGGAAGTCTCAGAATATTCTTTTTTCGCTTTTTTCTTTTTTTCATAGGGATGTCAGCCTCTTGATCTCTATTTTTGACTTATTTTTATGGCTATTTTTCATTTTCTGGGGTCTTTCAGTTGGATTAAGGTGGGAAGAACCTGAAGAACTCTTTTTTTCTTTTTTCTTTTTCTTTGTTTATTACTTTTTGATATTATTGGGCTTTATTTTGTTTCTTTTTTTCTCTTCATTTTTAATTTTTACTTTTGAATTATAATTCCGTATTTCACAATTGGATTAAGAACCTTGAAGAACCTGAAGAATTTTTCCTTTTTAATTTTGGGCTTTTTACTTATTATTGGTTTTGTTTTTTGTTTTTTATGGTGTTTTCCTTTTTCTTAATTGGATTATAATTGGTTACCTCACTAATTGGATTAAAAGACCTGGAAGACCCTGAGTTATCGAAATGAGTAAGAAAATTTTACCTTTGGGCATCTCAACTTCTGCTCCTGTCTCCCCGTCATCTGGAGGATGACTCTCAACAAGGGTGAAGCAAGATAAGGCGCAAGTGGATTTAACGATGGTTATGCAAGGAATACAAGAACTTAAAATGAGTATTGAACAAAGAATGGAGAGTATTGACCAAAGAATTGGAAAGATTGATGAAAAATTTGAAAATTTTCAACAAATGATGGTGAAACATGATGAGAGAATTCAAAAAATAGAAGAGAAAGACAAGCAAAGAGATGATATAATTGGAAATATCGATAACAGATTAACAATGGTCGAACAAGAAAAAAGTGGGATGTTGAAGTGGAAGATGGACAGGTCAGAATTTTATCTTAGATTTCAAAATATCGAGGAAGAAATAGGACAAAACTCGGTGGCAGTAATGATTGAAATTCTGGCTGGAGTTTTGGAAATAACAGAGGAAAAGATGATGGATGGAGTAGATGAGATATATCGAGTCTTCACAAGATATGCGATGAGGAACCAATTACCAAGAGAGGTCCATGTTAGATTCACCAAAAAAACTATTAAAAACCAAATATTACAAGTGGTAAGAGAGAAGGGGTTGAAATACAAAGGCAAAGAGATCCTAGTCTTAAAACAAGTACCAAGAAAAGTGAGAGAGATTAGAAGAGAATATCGATTTTTGACCAAAATGCTATTGAAAAAAGAGGTGAACTATAGATGGCTGATTCCAGAAGGATTAATGTTTACATGGCAAGAACAGAGACACAGAATTGATTCAATTATGAAAGCAGAAATATTCTATAAGGAGTTTTTTGAAAGAAGAGAAATGGAGATAGAAAAAAAGAATATTTTAATTGAATCTGAAGAGGACCAAATGGAGATGGAAAAAGAAGAAGGCGCAATAGGTGGACAAATGGAGATCAAAGAACAATGTGAAATAAGATCCACGAGAGCTGTTAGACCTAAATATAAAGCATAACCATGGGAGAAAAAAAACTGATTTTCATGAATATAAATGGACTGAATTCAGCTACCAAAAGAAGGAAAACTTTTTACAAATTAGAGAAGCTAAAATTTGATATAATTTGCTTACAAGAAGTACACATTAAAAAACAACATGAAAAATTATTGATACGACCAAAGTTAGGGAAAATATTTACTTCTCTGACTCATTGTAAGAAAAGAGGAGTGGTTTTGTACATCAAAGAAACCACTCCAGCCAAACTGATTTATACTGATGAAGATGGAAGAGTATTAATAGTTGAAATAGTGGATAATAATATAAAAACACTTTTGGTTGCAATTTATGCCCCGAATGATAAACAAGAAGAATTTTATAAAAAGTTACATATGAAAATAATTGAACTGGACTATGTTAATATACTTATGATGGGGGACTTCAATGGAATTGTAGACAATAAACTGGACTATACAGTAAAAACAACACGACAAAATAGGAAAACTCTCCCTAAATCCTTTTTCAAAATGACAGATGAATTAAATTTAAAAGATATATGGAGAGAAACAAATGCTAAAATTCAACAATATACTTTTTATTCAAACAGACATTTATCGTGGTCCAGAATAGATATGATTTGGACATCAACAGAATTATTATCTAATATTCAAGAAATGAATATTGAAACAAGTATGTGGGCAGACCATGATCCAATGACAATTAAATGGAAAGGACAAAAAAGAAGATCTAGATGGACATTAAACAATACTATTCTAAAGGAAAAAGACTTTACACAATGGATGGAAAAAGAATTGGCCTTCTTCTTTAATGAAAACAAAAAAGAAGATACTTCAATACAGAATGTTTGGGACACAATGAAGGCATATGCAAGAGGATTAATAATTGACTACACAAAGAAAAAGAACATTAGGAAGAGGCAAATGATTAAAGCTCTAGAAGATGACAATAAAAAACTGGAAAAAGAATTACAGAAGACGCCACAGAAAAAAGATATCAAACTTAAAATGGACATAATTAAACATAAAATTGATCAAGCAGAGAAAGAAGAACTGGCACAAAAAATTAGAAGTGCTAAAGCGAACTATTTTGAAGATGCAAATAGGCCAGGTAGATGGTGAGCATATAAGTTGAGAAAAGAGAAAGAATCAAGGAAAATATCACAGTTAATAGATGATCATGGTCAAATTTGTTATGATAATAAGGAGGTAAAGGCAATCATTCGAGATTTTTATGGACAATTATATAAACAGGAGGATCTTGATGAGGAAAAAATTGAACAGTATTTACAAAATGCTAACCTACCTAAGATACCTGATGAAACTCGGAAAATGTTAGAAAGTGCTATAACAATGATGGAATTAACCAAAGCACTCAACAGACAGAACAATGGAAAAGCACCAGGACCAGATGGTTTCCCGGCAGAATTTTATAAAACATTACAAGAATCATTGAGCATTCCACTGTTAGAAGTCATGAATGAAGTTATGATAAATAAGAAAATACCTAAAACATGGTCAGAAGCTTATATTACATTTATTCCAAAAGAAGGGGTTGACCCATTACAAATTAAGAACTATAGACCTATTTCCTTATTGAATGCAGACTATAAAATCTTTGCTTCAATCTTGGCAGAAAGGCTTAAAAAATATCTAAATAACTTTATTCACTCTGATCAGAATGAATTTTTACCAAAGAGACACATTAAAGACAATATGAGGGTAATCCTGGACACATTGGAATATTATGAGGTGCACTCAGAAAAACAAATGGTTTTGATATTCTTAGATGCCCAAAAGGCATTTGATAATGTGAACTGGAGATTTATGTTATTACTAATGGAACAGATGGGCTTTACTAGAAAATTTATCCAAGCAATAGAAGCTGTATATTATAAGCAAACGGCAAAAATAATGATAGATGGAGAATTCACAGACTCTATCAATATTAAAAAGGATACAAGACAAGGATGCCCATTATCTCCTTTGTTATTTGTATTGACCTTGGAAGTCTTAAATAGAAATATTAGAGAGGATATAAACATAAAAGGAATGAAAATCAAAAAGGAGGAATTTAAATTGCAAGCCTTTGCGGATGACTTGGTCTTTATTTTGGAAGACCCTTTAGAGACAGCTTTAAAACTATTGGAAAAGATAGAGATGTATGGTGAGATGGCTGGTTTGAAAATAAATAAAGACAAAACAAAGATTCTGACAAAGAACATGTTATTAAGGCAAAGAGAAGAGCTGGCAGATTTATTGAAAATTCAAGTTATGAACAAAGTTAAATATTTGGGGATATATCTGACGTCAAGATGTACTACACTGAAAGAGAATAATTATATTAAGCTTAAACAGCAAATAGCATCCGACCTGAAAAAAATGGGAAAACCTACAATTGTCATTGATAGGTAGAATTTCAACAATTAAGATGAATATTTTACCCAGAATTTTATATTTGTTCCAAACAATACCAATTAGTAAGGATTACTTTGAAGAATTAAATAAAATTGTGTTGAAGTATATATGGCAAGGCAAGAAAGCGAGAATAAAATTAAAACTTTTACAGGATGCTAGAATTAGAGGAGGATTTGACCTTTCTAATTGGGAGTTGTATTATCAAGCTGCAAACTTAATGTGGGTTAAAGAATAGATAACGTAAAGAAAGACTAGATTGTTGACATTAGAAGGTCATGATTTATTATTGGGTTGGCATGCTTTTTTATGGTATAAGGGAACTAAATCACAGGGTTATTTTAGAAGGCATTATATACGGGAATCGTTATGGTTGAATTGGGAGAAAATTAAGAAACAATGTTATTTGAAAATTCCAGTTTGGTTATCAACTATTGAAACTTTTTCGTATCCTATAACTTATAAGAAGGAACAAACAGTTAGATATGGGGAAATATTGGATGAAAAGGGTGAACTTAAAATGATGCAAAATTTAGAAGAACAAGGTATAAAGATGAATTGGTTTTCATATGCGCAAATACATGCAAAGTATCTTAAAGATTCTAAAATAGAAGGATTTTATGATAAATTGACAAATTTAGATAGGATTTTGACAGGTACTGATGAAAAAGTGATTAAAAAACTATATAGTTATTTGCTGGAAATTAAATTAGAGGAAGAACAAGTTAAAGATACAATGATTGCTTGGGGGAAGACTTTTGGATATGGGATTGATTTAGAGAAATGGCAAAAATTGTGGTCACAAAATTATAAAATGACAATGTCAACAGCATATAAAGAAAATTTGTATAAGATGTTTCACAGGTGGCACTTTCCCCCGAAAAGAATAGCAAGAATGTTCAAGAATAAATCTGAAAAGTGCTGGAAATCAGATACCTGGCTCATATTACCATATGTGCTGGACTTGTGAGGAGGCCAGGAAATACTGGACTAGAATTCTCATATGGCTGGAAAAAATGACAAAAAAACACATAGATTTGAAACCAGAGATTTTTTTATTGGGAATCTTACCTGATATATATAATAAAAACTTAAAGTATTTGATTGTAAATGTATTAACAGCAGCTAGGATTGTATTTGCTAAACATTGGAAGAGTGAGAAAATACCATTAGAGGAAGAAATTATTAAGAAAATATTGGAATGTGCTGAAATGAGTAGATTGGCACTTGAAATTAGAGAACAAGAAAATAAATTATTTTATGAAGTTTGGGATCTCTTTTATCAATGGTTAGATAATACAATATAATAATAGAATATTTAGAAATTTAGGAAATAAGGAATATGTAATTTTTCTTCGTTTTGATAATTTTTTAGAATACTTTACTAAGATAGATTTGGTATGATTCTATGATTTGTTACAAAATAATTTAACTCAATTATAGTTATCTCGCTTAAGTATGAATTAGTAAAATTATAGTCAAATGATTGTTCAATAATGATATTAGGATATTTAACTGATGATTGATAATGTGAGTTATTATGTAATATAATTATTTCGATGACTATGAAATGGATGCACAAAAGGGAGTGGTAAACCAACCGATACACTGTAAATTTTTGAAGAATGATATTTTTTTATGTTATGTTTTATGTTTTATATGTTTTTGTTTGTCGTTAAAATCAAAAAAACTTTTATCCAAAAAAAAAAAAGAAAAACAAATCTGGTCATGTTGCCAACTTCAAAAGCCGATACAAAAATTTATGCCACCAGATAAAGACTGAATGCACCAATTATCACATTAAACAAGAGGAAAACTTTCTATGCACCAATTCTACCTGCGATTTCTACAATTTTGTAAACAACAAACTAAAAGACTCAAGGTCCATCCCACCCCTGATAGGACCTAATGGTAAAGACTGCAACGACGACACCATTAAAACCAACATCTTTAACACATTCTTCGGCTCAGTATTTGTAAACAGCAATGGATCATGCCCAGTATTTCCTATTCGAACCACAGACAACTGCAATGATCTAATACATATTGATTTTACAGTAGACAATGTTGAAAAGCACTACGCAATCTAAAACCACCTCTATCTATTGGACTAGACGGAATATGTGCCTACTTCTTAAAAAAGCTATCCACTGCCATAGCCGAACCTCTAAGCATAACCTCTAAGCATTGAAAAATCTTTCAGGACCAGCTCTTTGCCAAAACTATGGTCACAAGCCACAGTCATCCCCATCTTCAAAAAGGGAGACCCCAGCCTAGTTGAAAATTACAGACTAAATCTCTCTATGCTGTGTCACCTATAAAGTCATGGAATCAATTATTAACCAATCCATTATCCTCCACTTAGAGACAAACAACCTACTCTCTAATAAACAATTTGGTTTCAGAAAAAAACTCATGTAATCTGCAACTCTTACACTGAAAAAACATATGGACTACACAACTCGATCAGGGCAAAGCAATAGATGCAATCTACATAGACTTCTGTAAAGCCTTTGATTTAGTGGTACACGACAAACTACTCCTAAAACTAAAATCTTATGGTATCTCTGAACACCTGCATAACTGGATAGAAGCATTCCTGTCAAACAGACAACAAATGGTCAAAATTGGGAGTGTCCTATCAAATTCTGTACCTGTCAACAGTGGTGTCCCCCAAGGCAGTTTTCTAGGACCAACTCTCTTCATACTCTACATAAATGACCTCTGTGATCATATTAAGAGCAACTGTGTTCTCTTTACTGACGATGTAAACCTATTCAACACCACGGACAATACTGCTACCCTTCAAAAAGACCTTGACTATGTATCAGAATGGTCAAACAAATGGCAACTTCAAATCTCAACAAATAAATGCTCTGTCTTATATATTGGCAAAAAAAAAAAATCAGAAAATAAATTGCAGGCTGAATAGTCATGACCTTGTTGATGATCCAAACTCTGTCAAGGATCTTGGAGTACTCATCTCTAATGATCTAGAGCCCACTGTAACTACGTAGCCAAAAAGGCATTAAGAGTTGTTAACCTAATCTTATGTAGCTTTTTCTCTGGTAATACAAAACATTTGCTAGACCAATATTCTAATACAACTCATCAGTCTGGAACCCACATTACGTATCTGATATTAACACAGTTGAGAAAGTCCAAAAATATTTCACAAGAAGAGTTCTCCACTCCTCTACTCATTGCAGAATACCTTATGCCACCAGACTCAAAATTTTAGACCTAGAAAACCTACAACTACGCCACCTTCAGTTCGATCTAAGTAGAGTATACAAAATCATACATTGCAATGTCCTACCTGTCAATGAATACTTCAGCTTCAACCATAACACTACAAGAGCAAACAATAGATACAAACTCAAGGTTAATAGCACCAAATTTGATTGCAGGAAATACAACTTCAGCAACAGAGAGATCAATTTTTGGAATATTCTACCTGACTTTGTGATTTCTTCCCCAAACCCTAAAAACTTTAACCTTAGACTTTGTACTATTGACCTCACCCCTTTTC
The DNA here is from genome assembly GCA_033807585.1 of Hydrophis major. Taxonomy (NCBI): domain Eukaryota; kingdom Metazoa; phylum Chordata; class Lepidosauria; order Squamata; family Elapidae; genus Hydrophis; species Hydrophis major. Next base: position 33,312,126 of record CM066328.1, read on the forward strand.
TAAGAGGTCTGTGGGGGGCGTGCATAAGCGCACCAACATGCCTACTGTCCCTGTCCTATTGTTTCTTTCTTTTTTCTTATATGTATCCATGTATTCATAACTATGTTTTTACTTATACCTATTATCTTGTAAGCAATTGACAAAGCAAATAAAATAAAATAAATATTGTCTTTTAAATCTTTTTGGTTCCTCCTTTACTTTAGGTAAGGATTCTGCAGAATTTGAAAAGCTAAAAGCAAAAAGCAAAACAAAAAACAAAACCAAAGAAAAATAACAGGCATATTCACTTAAATGTAACATATTTTATACTACTAACTTCTGATTCTTGAGCAAGACTTGTGGGATTTATTTATTTATTTTAAACCAAATATTCCACTCCCTGAAAATGTTTTTTTTAAATTTTATTGGTTTTTAAAAACAAACAAAACATAAAAACATCAAGCTTTCTTCCATAGGTGTACATACAGTGTGCCGGTTGGTTTACAAATTATTTTGTGCTTCCATTTCGTAGTCTTCAATTACAATTACATTACATATAATCTCATATTGTCAATCAAAAATTAAATACCTTAGTATCATTATTAATCAATCATTTGACTATACTTTTATTCATTCATGTTTTACAAGATAACCATAATTTACTTAGTTTATTTTATAACAGTTCATATTATCATCCCAAATCTATCCTAAAATCATTCTGTAGATATAATAAGAAAGAAGTACATCTTTATATATTTATTATTTTCTAAAAGTCTACATATTTCATTACTTGGGGTTCTGGTTGGGGTTCTAGTAATACTCATTCCCTTAAACTAACCATTGATAGAAAAGATCCCAAATTTTATAAAATTGTTTATCCTCTTGTTCTCTAATTTCAAATGTCAATCTACTCATTTCAGCACATTCCAATATTTTCTTAATGATTTCCTCCTGTGATGGTATTTTCTCATTTTTCCAGTTTTTAGCAAATACAATCCTAGCCGCTGTTAATACATTTACAATCAGGTATTTCAAGTCTTTACTGTATATTTCAGGTAAAATTCCTAATAAAAATATCTCTGGTTTCAAGTCTATATGCTTTTTTGCCATTTTTTCCAACCACATGTGGATTTTAGTCCAGTATTTTTTAGCATCCGCACAAGTCCACCACATATGGTAATATGAGCCAGGTGTCTGATGACATTTCCAACATTTTTCAGATTTATTCTTGAACATTCTTGCTATTCTTGTTAGGGGGAAATGCCACCTGTAAAACATCTTATACAAATTTTCTTTATATGCTGTTGACATTGTCATTTTATAATTTTGAGACCACAATTTTTTCCATTTCTCTAAATGAATCCCATATCCAAAATTCTTCCCCCAAGCAATCATAGTTTCTTTAACTTGTTCTTCTTCTAGTTTAATTTCTAATAAATATCCATACAATTTTTTAATCACCTTTTCATCAGTGCCTGTCAAAATCTTATCTAAGTCAGTCAATTTATCATAGAAACCTTCTATTTTAGAATCTTCATCATAACTTGAATGTATTTGCGCATATGAAAACCAATTCATCTTTATACCTTGTTCCTCCAGTCTTTGCATAGATTTAAGTTCACCCTTTTCATTCAATATTTCACCATAACTAACTGTTTGTTCCTTTTTATATATTATAGGATACGAAAATGCTTCAATAGTCGATAACCAGACTGGAATTTTCAAATAACATTGTCTTTTAATCTTCTCCCAGTTTAACCACAGAGACTCCCGTATATAATGCCTTCTGAAATACCCCTGTGTTTCAGTTCCTTTATACCATAAAAAAGCATGCCACCCCAAAAACAAATCATGTCCTTCTAATGTCAACAATATAGTATTTCTTAGTGCTATCCATTCCTTAACCCACATCAGATTTGTAGCTTGATAATACAACTCCCAATTAGGCAAACCAAATCCTCCTCTAAATCTAGCATCTTACAAAAGTTTTAACTTTATTCTCTCTTTCTTACCTTGCCATATATATTTCAACACAATTTTATTTACATCTTCAAAGTAGTATTTTCCAAGCCTAATTGGAATCTGTTCTTTGTTCAATGTTGTCTGTTCTTTGTTCAATGTTCTCTATTCTCTTTTCAATATTCTCTGATCTTGCTTGAATATTTTGAATTCCTTGCATAATCATCTGCAGAGTCACTTTTTCTTGTTCTTTTTCTTGCTTTAACATTGTCTGTATTGAAAGTTGTCCTCCAGATGGTGGAGAGGAAGAAGTAGAAGTTGAAGAACCAGGAGCTATAAATTTCCTACTCATTTTAAGTAATTCAAAATCTTCAAGTTCTTCTAAACCTTAATCCAATTGTGAAGTAACCAATTATAGTTCAAAATAAAAATAGTAGAAAAAAGCAGCCCAATAATAATAAGAAAAAAAAGAAAAAAAAGGTGGACAAAATTTCTTCAGGTTCTTGTATACCTTAATCCAATCAATAGTTAAATAAAGAAAAAGACTTAAGGAAAAAAAAGGAAAAAAAAGGAAAAGGAAAAAATTCTTCAGGTTCTTCAACACCTTAATCCAATTGAAAGGTCTCAAATAGAAAAAAGTGCATAAAAATAAACCAGAAAGGTAGATGAAAAAACAAAAATACCAGGAAAGGAAAAAAAAAAAGGCTTTTAAGGCTTTTCCTTTAAAATAAAAAGCAAACATAGAGATTGGACTTCCCCCCGCCCCCCCCAAAGAAAAACAAAGACAAGCTCCAACAAAGCCCAAAACCCAAATAGTTATTACAAAAAAAAAAAAGATTAAAAAAATACAATAAAGCTAGTGAGGAGGGATAGCACAAATTAGGAAAAGTAAAAAGGGCGCACTGCACTTTGTTTGGTTATCCAAGGCTCTTATTATAACTCTCTTCTCCAAAAACTTATCACCTTTTTTCCCCCTATGTTTCAACACCAGACTCCAGCTGTTGATAGAAACCCAGAAGAGCACCTGCAACAATACTCTCCCATGCTCTTCCCTCTATCTTATCAAATAGCAATGTCCTTGAAAAAGAGTCTCAGTTCTTTCTTTCTCAGCTTTGTCTGGTCACAGGGAAATAGAATATTTTCAAGCCTCTAGTTGGCAGTGTTACAAAGTTTCTTTGCTCTCACTTTCCCCCTCCTTTTTCGAGCAGGATATAATAAGAATTAATAAAAAAAGAAAAAGATATTTTTTTAAAAAATGAAATAACTAAAGGGAACCTCTAGCCTAAAATATTAAATCAAAAAAGGAGAAGAAAAAAATAGTTATAAATGAAAAAACCAGTCCAGTTTCAAAATACAAGATCATATATAGAAAATCCAGCAATGAGAAAAACAAAACAAAACATTACTTTGACATTCCTGTTTAAAATCGCCGCTTAATCACTTCTGTCAAAACTTTTACAGATTCTTTCTTTTCCTTAGGGTGTCCTTTCAGATCTTAGAATAAAAAAAAGTTCTCATCAAAACCAGCACACTCTCTCTGTTCTCTTCTGTTTCAGAGCTGTCCCAACTTCAGCAGCTTTAATGGCTGCCTCTTTGCTGCTTTCAAGAAGAGCTTCTCCTGGATCTACCAGGGACTTTGCGGGAGTCCCTGGGATTGACAGGATGCGCTCTACACTTTCACCATCTCTTCGGGATGGTTTAGATACGATAGGACCATCCAGGAGCAAAGATATTGGCAGCGATCTCAGACCTCGAAGATTGCATGCTGTATCGTCGCGATGCCAGCTCCGCTCTCCCCACTCCCTGAAAATGTTTTTGATCTATGTTAATACAATTTAAGTTGCCATCATAGAAAAAGGAAGGCTGAGGCCAAGACCAGCCACAGGAAAATATGCAAAAGATAAGATAATTTGACACATTTGAATGGGAAGTGGAACATTTCCAACAGTGTCTCAAAAGTAGAACTCTCTATTAGCAGCCTGATAGCATCGCTAGTAAAAACTCCCACAGAGAGGAATTCTCTTATCCATAAAAAAAAAAGATTTCTACATTAACCTTCAGCCATGCTTTTTGCTGTTACCTTGAAATAATGTGCAAGAATATCATGTTCTATTCATGGGAACATGGTATTCTCATTTTTTCCCCTCTGAATGAATTCTGTGTCTTTGAACTGAATGAGGAAAAAATATAGGAGACCTGGTTGTTTCATTACATGGGCATGCAGTTATACAAACCCTGCTCCTGTCAGTCTTTGGAATAATCAAATCCAATGCTTCTGTGGAGACTAAACTGACTAGTACATCAATATCTTTGTACATCACTGTAAGAGTTGGTACACTACCCCAAGGGAAGTTAAAATATTTTCAATCAATAAGGAAATAAATATAGACTATGCAGACATACAAGAATAGATTTGCAATATTTTTTTAAAACAAACAAACTGGACTCCTCACATAGAATGTGCTGAACACTTTTGGTCTTGTAGTATTAAAGTATTTCAGGACTTTTAAATTACCGTATATACTCGAATATAAGTCGACCCGAATATAAGCCGAGGCACCTAATTTTACCACAAAAAACTGGGAAAACTTATTGACTCGAGTATAAGCCGAGGGTGGGAAATGCAGCAGCTACTGGTAAATTTCAAAAATAAAAATAGATACTAATAAAATTACATTAATTGAGGCATCAGTAGATTAAATGTTTTTGAATATTTATTTCAAAGAAAAACAGATTAATCAATTTGGGAAACGATCTCACTATCATGAAAGGTTTAATTGATTCACTAACCCAAAAGAAGATGACGATGACAGTGGGAGGCAGGAGTCACTCTCTCCCTTGCAAGAAAAAAGCAAGAGCCGTTCTTATGATCTCTCTCTCTCTCTCTCTCCCCGTAATACAGTCAAGCCCTTTCCAGCACGCGCGATCTGCCGCCGCCGCTTTGCACCCTGCAAATGCAAAATCCCGGGGTTTTTGCATTTGCAAGGTGCAAAGCGGTGGGGGCGGATCCTGCGTGCTGGAAAGGGCTTGACTGTATTACGGGGAGAGAGAGAGAGATCATAAGAACGGCTCTTGCTTTTTTCTTGCAAGGGAGAGAGTGACTCCTGCCTCCCACTGTCATCGACATCTTCTTTTGGGTTAGTGAATCAATTAATTTGGGAAATGATCTCACTATTATGAAAGTCAGTGTTCTCTGCCAGTGGGGCATTTGGAAGAAAATGCCCCGCGGCATATCCACGCGCGTGTAAGGGGAATCAGAAATCCCCGCGTTCAATGCCTAGCACAGCGGAAGAGAAAACGCAGCTGTGAACAAATACTAGGAAAACCTGATTGATCAGAAGGAAGGAGGCAAAAGAGGGAGGGGTGGTGGTGGACGGAGGTCCCACTGGTATTTGTGAAACACTTGGTCGGCAGCGCTTAAAGTCAACGTCCTCGCTCCCACCTACCGAAAGCCATGAAGTTCCCCAATTGTGCAGCGCAGAATCGCCCTCCCCTCGGGGCAGCAACGATGCCCGGTATTTCCCGAGATGAAGCTCCGCCGTGCAATGAAAGCGCCCTGGCTCTAGGCTCGCGGGTTCAGAAAACAACGCGAGGCGAGGTTGCTTCGGCTCTGCTCAGCTTCGTTTCCTCGCTGCTTTCAGTCTGCTCGGGAGGAGGGGGAGGAGGTGGTGGCGGCAGCTTGCGTTGTTTTCTGAGCTCTAGGCCACCACCTCCTCCCCCTCCTCCCGAGTGGACTGAAAGCAGCTAGGAAACGAAGCTGAGCTGAGCCTAGAGCCCAGAAAACAATGCGAGGCAAGGCCGCTTCGGTTCCGCTCAGCTTTGTTTCCTAGCTGCTTTCAGTCCGCTCGGGAGGAGGGGGAGGAGGTGGTGGCGGCAGCTTGCATTGTTTTCTGAACTCTAGGCTACCACCTCCTCCCCCTCCTCCCGAGTGGACTGAAAGCAGCTAGGAAACGAAGCTGAGCTGAGCCTAGAGCTCAGAAAACAACACAAGGCAAGGTCGCTTCGGTTCCGCTCAGCTTCATTTCCTAGCTGCTTTCAGTCCACTCAGGAGGAGGGAGAGGAGGTGGTGGCGGCAGCTTGCGTTGTTTTCTGAGCTCTAGGCCACCACCTCCTCCCCCTCCTCCCGAGCGGACTGAAAGCAGCTAGGAAACGAAGTTGAGCTGAGCCTAGAGCTCAGAAAACAACGCGAGGTGAGGTCGCTTCGGTTCCGCTCAGCTTCGTTTTCTAGCTGCTTTCAGTCCGCTTGGGAGGAGGGAGAGGAGGTGGTGGCCTAGAGCTCAGAAAACAACGCAAGCTGCCGCTACCACCTCCTCCCCCTCCTCCTGAGCGGACTGAAAGCAGCTAGGAAACGAAGCTGAGCTGAGCCTCGAGCTCAGAAAACAACGCGAGGCAAGGCCGCTTCGGTTCCGCTCAGCTTTGTTTCCTAGCTGCTTTCAGTCCGCTCGGGAGGAGGGGGAGGAGGTGGTGGCGGCAGCTTGCATTGTTTTCTGAGCTCTAGGCCACCACCTCCTCCCCCTCCTCCCGAGCGGACTGAAAGCAGCTAGGAAACGAAGCTGAGCTGAGCCTAGAACTAAGAAAACAACGCAAGGCGAGGTCGCTTCGGTTCCACTCAGCTTCGTTTCCTAGCTGCTTTCAGTCCACTCAGGAGGAGGGAGAGGAGGTGGTGGTGGCAGCTTGCGTTGTTTTCTGAGCTCTAGGCCACCACCTCCTCCCCCTCCTCCCGAGTGGACTGAAAGCAGCTAGGAAACGAAGCTGAGCTGAGCCTAGAGCTAAGAAAACAATGCGAGGCGAGGTCGCTTCGGTTCCGCTCAGCTTAGTTTCCTAGCTGCTTTCAGTCCGCTCGGGAGGAGGGGGAGGAGGTGGTGGCCTAGAGTTCAGAAAACAATGCAAGCTGCCGCCACTACCTCCTCCCCCTCCTCCCAAGCGGACTGAAAGCAGCTAGGAAACGAAGCTGAACAGACCCGAAGCGACCTCGCCTCGCATTGTTTTCTGAGCCTAGAGCCAGGGCGCTTTCATTGCACAGTGGAGCTTCTTGTCTCGGGAAACACCGGGCGTCGTTGCTGCCCCCTGAGGGGAGGGCAAATCTGGGCTGCGCGATTGGGGGACTTCATCACTTTGGGTGGGTGGGTGGATGGGAGCGAGGATGGACGGAGTCCATGAAGTGGGGCTTGCCTGCAGGAAAGCGGCTGCCCAGCTCCGGAGCTCCACACCATTTTTTTTTTCAGAGGGGAATCTGACTCGAGTATAAGCCGAGGGCGTTTTTTTCAGCACAAAGAATGGGCTGAAAAACTTGGCTTATACTCGAGTATATACGGTAGTTGATACGTCTGTATGTATCTCTGTCTATCTCTTTGTCCGTGTCTTTGTATATTGCTTGATCTATTCTAAATAAAACCTTGTATCTTGCACAAATAACATATTTTATCCAACCAAATATCATCATCACCACTAGCACCACCACCACCACCACCACCAGTCATTGAGGAATAAAGACATATGGTGTCCATTATTTAGTGCATGTATTTATTTCAAATACCAGCTAGTATGTTCTTCCATATGAAAACTTGAGGACTGTCAATTTGCAAATTTGTCTATAACAGCTAACTTTTTTACACATGTGGAAAAACAAGGCAGCCACCATTTACTTCAATCTGCAAACAAATCTTTTGCTGTCTTTATATTTTTGTAAATATAAATGAAAAATTCTGAGGACACTCCCATGTGGTAGTCTTAGAATCCCGTCTTTAGCTGGAAGAGGCAAATCATCAATTTTCTTTTGTTGCTTCTGATATTCTTGGAGATTCTGGAAGTGATCTGCTGATCAATGGATTGGTGAAGGCCTAGCTATGATTCCTTGGAATCAACTTTTAAGTTATCATTACTCCCTGAATTTGTATGTTAAATAGTAACATGTTATAAAAGATCCCAGATACTGCAGACATCCTCCTCCCCAAAATGTGAATAATAAAACTTTCTGACACTCCTTTTCACTTATAGAAATAGGATTGTAATAGCCTAGAGGAAGAGAAGAAGAAATAACCAATTAAATGACACAGTCCTGATAAAAATAAGGCTAGGGTAGATGAAAAGATGTCAGAATAAATATAACAAGAAGAAATCATTCAAAGAGACATTCTGAATAATATATAATTGGAAGAAGGGTAGAAAGGGGCAGGTTTATGACAAATCCGGGATAAATTTAGAATCTCGGTGAAAAAAGGGGTTCACTATAAAACAAAGGCTATAGTGATTTTACTAATATATGCTCTAATTTGCTAACCTGACCATAGTTAGGACAGGACTTCATAAAACCAACATAACACAACCATGTGACCTATTTTCAAGTGGCCAATCATGTATCTGAATTTCTGTCAGCAAAATGTCATTCATTTGTAATCTTCTATTCCAAGCATGGCAATCTGTATTACCATTTTAAGTCCAGCTTAAATATTTTTAAATACATGAGAATAGAAGCTTGAAAGATATTCATTCCAGAATAATTATTATCTTCCTTCCATCTCCCTTACAGTAGATGCTGGAGGACAGAATGGTATATATGACAAAGTTTGTCTTATATTCACAAAGATTACATGTTTCCTAAATTGATTAGGATTATAATATTTATAGAGCATTGCATTCTATGTAACTCATGTTTATGCTGTTTCTAAAATGAATCAGTAGGTCCCATTCTTTTATTTTTGTTTGTTTTTGTTTGCAGTCTGTCTCACTAACCAATGTGACTCTGCATAGCTTACAATGACATAAAAAAATGAAAATCATTAAAGTTGATAATTAAATAAATGTTAAAAACCAAGAGCATAGATGGCATGTGGGTGGGCTTTTGTCTCTCACTTAACCAACCACCTCCAACCTAGCATGCTCCCATCAGGGCCATGGGTGGGTTTCTACTGGTTCTCTGTAGAACCAGTAGCTCTGAAGAGCAGTAGACATAGAACTGGTTCTATGTCTGCTGATGTTTTTGCCCACCTGCCCACCTGGGCTCTTACCTGATCTTTATTTCCTGATTTTTCAACTTCAGCTGCCAAACGAGCCACAGCTGCAGTTAAAAAAACAAGAAAAGAGGGCTGTTTCAAAGTCTGCTTCTCGGCAGGCAGCGTGCTAATGATGTGCTAATGATGATTTATGACGATTTACAGGCACCCTGGGTCAAAGCGGGCAGGGAAGCTTGTAAATCCTGAACCGGTAGTTAACCCCTTTCGTATCCCACCCCTAATCAGGACCCCAAACTAACTGGCAGAACCAGGTTTAAAGGAGGGTGAAAAGCGAAAAGATGGATTTCATATCAGGGATAGACACATTTACTTGGGTTGGAATACATTTACATTTACTTAAGTTGTAAATGGTTGTATTTTAATCATAAGACTCAGGCTGTTTCCTGGGATGAGAAAATGTATGGGTAGAAATAGGAGAAGATTGCTAAAAAGTTCAGGAGTAGACTGGGAAATACTGAATATGGCAGCACCTGGAGACAAGTAAGAGAAAGAATTGAAGAAGATCACAAAATAAAAAGATCTGCACAAAGAAGTAGAACAATTGTGGCAAAAGAAGGTAATTTTAGTATCAATAGTTATAGGCACCTTAGGTGTAATCCCAAAACATCTGGAGCATCATCATCAAACAAAAATATTTTCCTATTCCAGGTTAAGATTCAATAGTGGATAAAAGTGCCAAATCTAATCTGAACATCTGCTTGACTGTGCAATCAAATATAATTGTACCTGTTTGGCAGAAATGGAAGCAAATTTTTACTTCAAATGTAACACACTTCGAAGGAGAAAAGTATGCATTGGCTGATTATATAAAAGATAGCCAAGAACCAGCACTACTGTTAAGTTAAAAATGGGGATTTACTGATAGTATAGGAAACACGAATATTGAAATAATGTAATAAAAACAAGAACAGAATGCTGACATAGAAAAGCATGATATTTCTACAAACATAAGTAGGAAAGTGGATTAAACTAAAACCTGGCAATGGCATACAACTGGAACATTAAACAAAGAAACTGAAGCCTTGATTTTGACTGTACACGAGCAAGCTAGTCAAATGAATGCAATCAGGGCCAGAACTGATAAATCATCAAATGATTCAAAGTGCAGACCATGCAAAGAAGATGAAGAAACAATAGATCATATCTTCAGCTCATGCAAAAACATCTCACAAATTCGAGCAGAAACAACAATGAAACACAATCACCAACATGATTCACTGGAACATCTGTAAAAATAATCATGTGCCAGAAATGGAAAATTGGTGAGACCATAAAGTTGGAAAAAACACAGTTAAAAATGAGCGGGTTAAAATATTGTGGGAATTCCAAATATAAACTGATAAAAGCTCATAACAAGCTATATTTCACTGTGGCTGAAAAGAAGAAACTGCAAATAACTGATGTGGTAATACTGATAGATAGTGGAAGGCAAAAAATAGGAAAGATCAGAAAGTATCAAGATCAGAAAACTGAAACTGAAAGATTATGACATAAAGTAGCCATGGTGGTTACATTGCTTATCAGCATACTGAGTACTGTACTAAAAATCTTGGGATAGCACTTAGAAAATAAACACATTCACAAAATTTCCATCTGTCAATTGCAAAAGGCAACATGTTTGGATCCACACATATACTAGGCTGATACATGATGACATCCTATATTCTTGAAAAGAACCTGATCCATATGAAGAACCCTAAAGAAGTGGCAATTATGACATCATATTGTGAACAAATAATAATTTAACTTAATTTTGTGCGCACTCAATCTTTTACCATGTGTGAGGATTTGATGAGTAGTGTGTGTGCATCCTTACAGGCAATATAAAGAACTAAAGAACACTCAAGTATAGCTATAGGCTAATTCACATGTAAAAGACATGCAGAATAAGAACAAATATTTACTGTCCTCAGCATAAGAGCAATTTGGGATCAAACATATCATTGTTACAGTTGAAAAGATTTTGTAAGCTATTTCAAAGACTAAACATGAAAATGCAATAAGCCAATATTTAAAAGTAGCCTACCATTCCAGAAGGATGTAATTTTCAGGTTCATGCCAGTCTTTTCAATACTGATTGGATTTCAATTGAAAGCTTTTTTCCCCTTGAGTCCACAATATAAATGCTACCAAAATAGAACTTTAAATGCTAATGTTGTCTTCCCAAGCATGAAATCCATCACATCTCTTTCTCTTTCTCACACCTCACTTTCTTTCTGGAGATTGATCTACTATCCCTGATGTCTGTTTCTCAATACTGGGCTTCAGATAAGCAACGTTAATCAAACTTTTGTATAATAGAGTAACGAAACCATTCTTCAGATAAAAGGTAGTTGAAAAAAAAAGAGTAATCTGTCAGAATTAGTTGACTGATTTGAGATGGAATATTATGCACGAGAGAAGGAAAGCCCGGAAATATCAGTTATCTTTTTTCTTGTGCAAAATAACTCTTGCACTTTTTTTTTTAAAGTCATGATAGACACATCTTTGCTGATGCTGTATATGAGAAATATTTGTAGAAATGGTAAAATTTTACCTTAGGATGGATCTCCTTCTTTTACTACACATAGCAGAAAGGTTTCAGGAAGGCATGTAGCCCTCCAAAAATGCTGGATGCCCCCTCTTAAATTTTCCCCACCAAATATAGTTTGCAATGTATGTATGTTTGGAATGTGTGTAGTAATAAATAGTAGGGCTGTACATAACTTTAAATGGGTGTTTCTGCTAAAATAAAGCCTGGATTGCCACAGCCTCCTGATGCCACTTTGTGAAACAATCTCCCCCCTTGCTTCTAATGAGTCTTTCTACAGCTCATTTCAAGTGCTATGCTTGATGCTGATGGAAAACGATCCTGGCACATTTGCAGCCTTGGTAGCTAACCGCAATTTTGCAACAGGCATAATGTTGCTAACCAGCAGCTTCCCTATTTGCTGCATATTTTGGAAAGCAATTGGTGATTTTTCCTGCTCTGGATTCCTCCCTTCCCACTAACCATCATCAGCTAGTAGGAAAATGTTTACTAATCACTCTCCTTAACTGCTCTCAACTCTCCTTAATTGAGGGTGAAATTAATTGAGGCCCCACCAGATGACACAAACCAGGAACTGTAAGCTGCCCAGAGTCATTGCCATGGCCAGTTATATAAATTGACTGAAGAAATAAATAAATCATAAAGAAAATCAGTTCAGTTCCATAGGAATGTTAAAACTGAAGTTTTTGATACAAATTTTTGCAAGTCTGATTGTTCTGTCCCTCCTCTTTCTTTCTTTCTTTTTTTTTTTAATAAATTTTATTAATTTTACAAAAACAATACACAAATAATCCAGGCATAACAACTTGAAAATTCTTTTCTAAAAGAAAAATAAAATAATTAAAGAGAAAAGCCAATAGAACATACAAAATAATTCCAAATTGTAATATCAATATTTACGTTATCTATTTAACTTCATATCTTATCCCGACTTCTCCTTTTCATTCTAGTTATCCAAATTATATTTCTTACTTATTAAAATTTTATTGCCTTTCATAAACATACAAAACGCAAAACATACAAAAAACAAACAAACCTAAAACATCTTTTCTGAAGGCTGCCTGATCCTGGGTTGAAACTCTTCACACAGACACAAATTCAAACATCATATTCACTTAAAATATCCTTCCATATCTTATTATCATTTTCAGTATCATTCTTTGTCTATTCTATTTCCAACTATCCATTCATCTTCTTTCTTTTAATATACTTCTTCTATATTCACTGATTGGAGTGACGCCTTTAACTTGTTGTCCTAACTTAAAATTACTTCATATAACACTTAATTTATCTTGGGATTCTGTTTAGTACATTCTAAAATTACACAATAAATTTTATAAAGAAGGTAAAAACCCAACAATAACTAAATAAAATCCTATATAAGCACTATCCATATCATTAAAAAAAAGACCTAATCGTATACATTAATACTCATTTATATCTTAAGCATTCTACTCTAAATACACATATAAAGACACAATCTTATGTACCTTCCAGAATCCCCCCCTTTTTTTCAGTTAGATTCACCCATTGTCTCTAAATAAGCTTTTTTTCTTTAAATCTTGCTTCCCACCATTAAGGCTTCTCCTCCCCCCCTTTCTCTCTTGCTTATTCTTCTCTTTGCCCTTTTTACCCCTTTGTCTCTCCTCCTCCCTTTTCTTACTCCCTTTCCGTTGTTTTCTAACCTTGCATCCACCTTTCATCTTATATTTCTCTTTGGTTGTTTTTTCAAACCTTAAAATCCCCTTTTTCTTATCCTCTTTCTCCTTCTCCCCAGAAAAAACCCATTGTTCATCAAAGATGGCTTCTTCTTCCTCTTCTTCTTTGTCCCAGTCGTTCTGCTGTGTAGTCAACTTTTCATAAGTGCATAACGCCATTTCTAAAAATTGAAATAAAGTGCCCAAAGTATCTTTTCCATCTTGTTCTTCCTTTTTATATTTTTTATATTCAGTTTTTAATTCATCCACAAGCGATGCCATCATAAAAAGAGAAACTTTTCCCAAAACAACCACCCAAGTATTTTTAATCAAGAATAATTCTAAAAAGATTCAAAAAGTTAATACTTTTTTCTTCTTCTTCTACTTCTCTTTCTGGGGTTACTGTTTAATCAAAGAGGTCCAATTACCATATATCTTTCTTTAGAATTCTAGGCAATCTCCTCCTTTTTCAATTTCTGCTCCAATTTTTTTCCTCTCCCTTCCCCCTTTCAACAACAATTTTTGAATGATCAGAAATCCATACCTCCAATAAGGGTTTTCCGATTTCTTAAATTATTAAGTCCAATGTCCAAAGAGTCTTTTGTCCCTTGGCTTTAACTTTCAAAATAATTCACCTTCAGTGCCCAAATAAATTTTAAATCTTCATCTGCTGTTTCTATGGGGTGGGAGAATGAAGAAAAAAAAAACTTTCCCTTTAACAGCTTTCTCCGCCACTTTCCGATCTTCTTAGGGATACAATGTATCCTCCAGCAATTCAAACAATTCAGTTCCAGAAAGTTTGAGAGATGTTGATTGACCTGGCTCAGCCAGCACTTTCACTTTTCCTGCTTCCTCCAGCACAATCTTACCCGGTTGCAGGCTTCTTCATGGCAGCCATTACTGACCGCCGCTCCACCATCTCAGGAAAAAGGGGTTTTTCTGGGCGAGGAGGGGATCTGCGACACCCCCAACCCCCTTTCCGGCTCCCCTCTCTCTTCGGCTGCCTCTACAGGGCAGCCATATCCCCCGGATCCATTTGGATCGGGGGCACCTCAGCGGCAAGTGCAGCAGGAATCGCGAACAGTCGCGAATTCCTGCTGCCACCGAAGCCACGGGGAACTGGAACCTCCCTCCTCTTTCTTATAGATCAGCTAATTAAGGAGCCATCTGACTATTATCTGACTCATCTGGACTTAAAACAAGGCTTCAGCCACTTTTGTCTAACAGCAGCTCCTGCATAGCTCTGTCATTATCATATTCCTTACTCTGTGCACTGGATGAGTGGCTGCACTTGATGGTTTAGGCATCTGTCAAAATGCATTCCAGGTTCACCTGATTAAGAGCTGTAGTATGATAAGGAGGGTTCGCAATGAAATGGCAGTTCTCCTGTTGAATCAGGCAACCATCACCTCATGCCTGGATCTGTCAAGAACTGCTTCTTTAAAACATGAATTCAGTATTTTTTTTCCAGAGTGTTGCTGAGAGGTGAAAAGCTCTAAAAGAAAAGCCATGGATGTGGTGAGATGGACATGAATAAGGAGGACTGCAAGAGACTGCTTGGTGCTTTGCTAAAGCACATGGTATCACCCCTTTGCCTTGAAAATTTAATTATTTCTTTATTTCACAGGTTTTGGAACTTGTCCCGATCTGCAGCTCATGCAAGGAGCAAAAATACACAATAAAACAAAAAGACATACAATTAACAATCTCCCAGAATCCTTAAGCATTCAATTCTAGTTCAAACAGTGGGATTTTAACAGCTTTATGAAATGTCAGGAGAGAAGCGGCTGCAGAAAAGGAACTGCAGAAAAAGAGAGGCAACAGACAAGATTTATCATTGGTCCATGTTCCCTCATCTTATCTATAAGCTGTAGCAGGTCTTTTTACAGTGTTCTTACAAGATGGGTACATTCAACCTCGGCAAGGCAATACTTCAGTAATCTGATGCTATACCAAAGAGTTTTTTGTAGGTCCTTGCCAGGGTATTTCCATTGAGCCCAGCAGCTTATTGATATCTTTTCTCTGTGTGTCTTTGAGTCAGTCTTGTTTTCTGGAACTGTTTTCTGCAACTTTTTCAGGTATGGTTTGCCATGGCCTTCTTCCTAAAACTTAGAAAGACTGGCTGGCTCAATGTCACCAAGCTAGCTCTGTGCCTAAGGCAGGACTAGAACTCATAGCGTCACAATTTTAAGCCTGGTGCCTTTAGCCACTATACCATACTAATTCTTATTGATAACCAATAGAGTTCTCTTAGTTGGATGTTACTCTGTTCTTACTCTGTTGATGGTCCCATCAACAAGATAGCCAGTATAACTATCTAATCAACTCCAAAATCTGGTCCACATGGAGTGCATTTTAGCAATCCAAGAGGTTATCCAAGTCTATGTTATTGACACTTGGTCCATAAGTGAGACAATAAGGTAAAAAGTTATACCTTAAAGATGGGAATTACGAGGAACAGTGTAAACTGCTTTGTAACGGGAACTTTAGTGCCATCAAAAATTGCTAGATACAATTTATGACAGATCAATGATGGATGGAGTCTGCTCTGTCTTGTTTCCCACTTTGGAACATAAAGAGGACAAAAAGATGCTCCATCCTTCTGTTTTCCAGTACAGGATAACCTAAATATCTATTGCCACTTATGCTTTTTGAGTTTTGTTAGAATAGTATGAAATTTGCAATATTATCAAACCACGAGGTGATGAAGCAAGCCATATTTCATAACTATCAATGCAAGAGAACTGAGTTGTATTATTTTAAGTTGGGTTTATTACAATATGCTTGGCTGTTTATTTTCTAATGCAAGATTTATGGAGATTAAGCCATTATGATGGCATGAAGCTTGAAGCAGTAAAATGTCACAGCAGAGTGCAGGTGCATAATAATGTTACCCTACCAGTGGTGGCATGCTACCGGTTTGGCCCGGTTCTGCCGAGAATGTAGCGGTGATGAGCAGTGGAGACCGAACTGGTTCTCTCTGCCACTCTGCTGTTGGGCCCACCTGCCCACCTGGACTCCCATACTCACCTTTATTGTCTGCTATTGAAGTGCAGCTGCTTTGTGTGGCACAGAAGAGTGCTGTGCGGCAGCTGCTGAAGTGACAGGGAGAGGGCAGGCTTGCAGGAGGTGAGGTAGAATGCCTCTGTGCCTGTGCAAACACCTCTGTGCCTGCACAAAGTGTGTGTTTGGTGCACAAGTGCATGCAAAGTGTTTGCACGCATGCAAAGTGTTATGTCCTGAGCATGGGTGCAAGGAACAGAGACGAGGCATCGAACTGTGACTTCAACTCTTTATTAGTAACTTCAGAACAGAGCAAAATACTTGGGCAGCAGCAGCTCTTTTATAGAGCTGGCTGATGTCACAACAACCAATGATTTGAGTTTACCGCTCTAACAAGCATCCAATCAGAGATGACCCGCTGTCAGCCAATCAGATCAGCCAGAAACGACCAATCATGACTCGCTATTCACGGGCCAATGAGAAGTGCAGGTTTAAGAGCCTGCTGTTAACGTAAAGCTTTTAGGGTTGTTAATGAATGCGTTAGCTTAGTCCTTAACACAAAGTGCACCCACCAAGCTACGGCCACTGAACCAGTGGTAAAAGTTTTTGAATCCCACCACTGTACTCCACCTTTGGGCCACAACAACTTCTCAGGTCTCTTTTGCAACATTCCCAAACCTTGAAGTAGTCTCTCCCAGGATACATTGATTGAGCTGTCAGTGTCTCCAGTGATGCTGCCTAGTATGTTAACACATATCAATCAATTAACAGGTGTTGATATCAGAGGTGGTATTCAGCAAATTCTGACCATTTCTGGAGAACCAGTAGTGGAAATGTTGAGTAGTTCAGAGAACCGGCAAATACCATCCTTCCCCTGCCACGCCCACCAAGCCATGCCCACAGAACCGGTAGTAAAAAATTTGAATTCCACCACTGGTGTCTATGTGTCTGTCAGATGCAGGTGTGTCAGAGATATGTTTTCTGATTTGGGCTATATATTAAAAAGATAAGATAAAAAAAGTCTATTTGTCTTCATATTCACCATCAGTCCAATTCTACATAATAATAATAAAAAAGAAAACCAATGAATTATTTAAAAAAGGGAGAAGACATGTTGCTGGAATGAAACATCACCTTCCCAACATTAACAGATCAGATGTTAATGTTAGAAGTGGGAATCAAGCTTTTCTCCAGAGCACCGGAAAGAACAGAAACAAGAAACAATGGATGGAAACTAATCAAGGAGAGAAGCAACTTAGAACTAAGGAGAAATTCCCTGACAGTCAAAACAATCTGTGGAACAACTTGCATCCAGAAGTTGTGAATGTTCCAACACTGGAAATGTTAAAGAAGAGATTGGACAACCATTTGTCTGAAATGATAAAGCGTTTCCTGCCTGAGCAGGAGGTTGGATTAGAAGACCTCCAAGGTCTCTTCCAACTATTCTATTCTATTCTATTCTATTCTATTCTATTCTATTCTATTCTATTCTATTCTATTCTATTCTATTGTTCTTAAAGGCACCAAACACATTTCAAAAAGCTGACAGTCATGTTTTCTCTCCCCATCCTTTTCCTTTGATCATGATTCATCTTGAGTGATAGAAAAACAGCAATTCATTCTTTTTTTCCCCCCATGCTCTTCGGAAATATCTGCCAGAGATATCATTGGTTAAAAAGCTAGCCTATGTTGGGCATCATTTAACTGAAACCATTATCCATGTATCTTTTTAATTTAATATCTTATTTTTATTTAAAGGAGCTCAATGAGAGACCTTATTTTTCCACTCTGTAATTTCTCCATTAGGAGAAGTGCCATTCATTCTGAAATTAATGAGTCCTTTCTGGCATGAGTGTCAGAAAATCACTAAAAAAAGTAACTGCACACTTTTTTCCATTTCCCTTGAAGAATCTGAAACTCTAATATTAAACCTACCAAGGGGACAGAAATATTCCATAGTGTAAGCACAGAACAAAAAGAACAAACAAAATTTAGCAATGAAAAAAAATGCTATAAAGTGTTGACGCAAATACTGATGCTGGGAGCAACTATAAATAGAGGAATTTATCAATTCACTGTGAAAAGCAGAGTGCTTGAAAAAAAAATGCAATATCTGAGAACAGAGAACTAAAAACCAAACAAAAATATGGCCATGGGAAAGAACAGGTATAGCTGCATGGCTTGGAGGGCTCTCCCAAATGTGTGCCTTCAAAAGCCTTGCTCTACAAATTCAGTATTTACATTGAACTGCAAATACAGTGATTGCATTATCTGAATAATTCATCATGTCCAAACAGTTTACTGGGCTCACAGCAATTGATATCATTGGAAAAGTGGATCTGCCTTTCCCTAGCAGATAATTTTATAAAAGAAAGAAATAGGTGGACTTAACAAATGAAAAAACAAAAACAGAAGATTGGAAAAATGGAGAAGCAGACCTCATAAATCAGGGGTCCCCTCCCCTTGCCTTTCCGGTTCCATGGACTGGCAGAGGCAGTTTTAGCAGTTTCGATGGTGGTGGGGTGCGATGTTTTCACACACACAATCTAAATCCTGTGCATGTGCAAATGAAGCTTTGTGCGCTTGCCCACTTCTTAGGCTGATCGTGGACCTATAGTGGTCCACAGCCTGGGGTTGGGGACCTTTGCCATAAGTAAGTAAGTAAGTAAGTAAGTAAGTAAGTAAGTAAATTAAAAAATAGAATGCCCCACTTACTTGGGTATCTTGGCCCACTCGTGTCTTATTTCAGCCCACCCAACATTCTTATGTGGAATCAACAAGTTACTCCTGTCAACAACTGAAGCACGCAACTGAAAAAAATGCTACCAAGTTTTGATCTGTACAGTCAATCTGCAAAGATCAGAAGTCCAGCAGTGAC
Organism: Hydrophis major; assembly: GCA_033807585.1. Classification (NCBI taxonomy): domain Eukaryota; kingdom Metazoa; phylum Chordata; class Lepidosauria; order Squamata; family Elapidae; genus Hydrophis; species Hydrophis major. The sequence goes on from CM066328.1 coordinate 33,331,185, forward strand.
ACTCCAGGATTTCAAAGGAAAAATACATTTTTTGCATACAAAATAACTGTTTTCCTACAAAGTTATATCTCTTTTTACTTTTGGAAGAAAATGGGTCATTTGGTCTGGTAATAAGTGACCTATCCTTCTCTCCCCCTAAATACGTATGAGAAGGGACTTTCTGTTTACATAGCATCTTGAATGTTATAGTAATTGTGATACATGTTTTGAAATATCCATACAGCTAGTTATTGAGTTCTAGGACTTGGAATATATTGATCAAAAAACGGATGACAGTGTTCTCAGTAAATAAATAGCATGTGTTCTGAAGAGGAATAATAAGTACAGATTAAAAAAAAACAGACTTAAACAAATGATTATACTTGCACTAAAAAGGACAGCTTAGTTGTAAAAAAATACAGCATACTTAAGTCCTTGCCTTTATGCATATCATAAGGAAAAGTGGCATAAATGAAATTTCTTTCAAATAAATGCAATGATAAAATCCATAAACTGAGGTTGATTACTAGTGACTTGTGGACACCGCTGTGCAGTTTTTTTCTGGATGAGAATTTCTATTTTAAGTTTAGCCTAAAGCAAACATTTCAGGCAGTGGAACCAGTTAGTTAAAAAAAAGAACAATCCCAGAATCCTTGATCAAGAGAGAAAGCTCTCGAGATATTTATTTATTTAGCATATGGCAAATACATGGACTTATAAATGGTTCAAATGTTAATGTCCGGTCCACCCAGCCATTCAAGGACAGGGTGGTCTATGTTGAAAAAATCAGACATTGAAAAAAAAATCAGATTCTCAAGATAGAAAACTGGCTACAGCAAATTTCTTTTTCCTTTTTCCTTAGCTTTGCATGGAATCCAATTTAAACACCAAAGAGTGGGCTGATGTTTCCCAACCTCCTATAACGTGTAAATTTCAATTCCCAGAATTTCCTAGCCAGCATGGAAGACTGCCCTTAAATACTGTCATCCCTCATAGTTTCCTATGAAATAGTTATCAGGCTCAAACAGGGCTATATCTGTGTATTTAACAACTGGAGCAGATTACTTTTCAATATCCCTCTCCTCCCTAGCAATTGTACTCTGATGCCAATTGTTAAATAGCTGAACAGCACATCTGCAGCAGGAACTCAACTCCATTCCTCCAGCCTCTTTGTCACTTCCAAATTTCAAGAGAAGAAAATATTAGTGGTTCAGGGTTAAACTATGGGGTCCTTGGTGCTCTCTGAGCTTGGTGGTGGTTTTCTTTCAGACATTTCATGACCAAACTAGATAACATCATGAGTGTGTCTCCAAGTTGTCAGACAGTGAGTCTGTTTATTGCAATGTTCCAATATCTCAGGGGTTGCCACAAAGAAGAGGGAGCCAACCTATTCTCCCAAGCACCCGAAGGCTGGACAAGAAGGAAACGAACCAAGGACAAAAGCAACCTAGAACTAAGGAGTAATTTTCTGACAGTCCAAACAATCTGTGGAACAACTTGCATCCAGAAGTTGTGAATGTTTCAACACTGGAAATTTTTAAGAAGAGATTGGGCAACCATTTGTCTGATGTGATATAGGATTTCTTGCCTGAGCAGGGGAGGTTGGATTAGAAGACCTCCAAGGTCCTTCTAACTCTGTTATTCTGTTATTGCCTGAACCTAAGGTGACTATCCTCATTGCTTTGTCCTTGGTGTGTCACTGGATGCTTAGGTTTTTTTTTTTAAAAGCAACCAAGTTCACTTCGATGTTGCCCTCTGGGTAGATATCTCTTTCATATGTGTCTGTACTGAAAACATGCTAACAGTAAATTGATGCAATGTGCATTGTGGTATCACAGTGCAAGTTCCTCCCTTTCACACTTGTTTGGTAATATTCGTATGGCATTTCTTTACATTTCCATCCATTCCATCTATTTCCATCCATCCAGCAGCTGAAGCTGCACAACTGGTGGATGAAATCCTCTTTCCCCTTTGCAACTCTATACAGCCCTCTAGAAAGTTGGAGAATCCCCTGAAACTGATCTGAGAGGCAAGAGGGAATAAAGATGAGGAAAGCAAAAGTACAGTAGATCCTACTACCTAATTGGGAAAATACTTGTGTGGTGGAGCACATTGAGTGGATGTGCAAAGGCTGCTAAATTCTATAGTTTGGGATTGATATAATCCTTGATACTATTATTATGAGTCAAATTTCAAGGTAATTTTACTTAACTGAAGCCCTGAATTAGATTATATTTAAACTTTAATATGATTTATTGATGCATTAAGGCTGATCTGCCATGGACCTTCTTCCATTATTCTAGACAGCAAGCAATTTAATAGTTGAGCAATCTCTTTTTACAATGGTTTTTGTGACAATACCATGATGTTAAATCAAAGCAATTAAAGGAAACGTGTAAACATTTCCTCCTGATTATGGGCATTAATGCGCTTTATAATCTTATTAAGCTAATTGTATTACTTTAGAACAGGCCTTTTAGACACTAAATGTGAAAGCACAGCTAAATTAAACAAATTAGATATTTGATCTAATTAGAGTAAATTAAAACATTGAATATGAATATGTTGTTTTTCTACACACTTCGTGTTTATATAAATGGTGAGACATTCCAGAAGTCACAAAGTTTGGTATTCTGTAGAGGAGAAAGCACTAAAAATTTATTGTGCTGTTTCTGCTGTTTGGTTTTATTTCCAAATCTATAAATGGAACAGAGCATAGGAAGATATACTGTAAATGGCATTCATGCAATGCCAGATGGCAGGTGTGTTTCTTCATTTCAGGTTTCAGCACAGGAATTCTGCCCAAGATTATATGTGATCCAAGGGGGTCAGATGGCATACTCTCTCATATACAGGATTTAAAATGATTTTGGGAATTGAACTTCATGTGAGTAACAATCTGCCTGCATATGTTCTGCTCACAAAGGGGAGCAAAGTTCTGGATTTCCACAGCAGGCGTACAATGTCTACCTCATCCAGAGCAGCCTCATCCAGATGTATAGAAATGGAGCTGCAATATGCATCCATGCATACAAAAGCATCTCAAGGTAAACAGTATATGTCACAGTCAGGACCATTGAAAAGGCTACTTTTTTATCAGGAAGAGTTGTCATTATGCATATACTCAGGAGCACCAATTCAAACAGCACTGCTAAAAATCTTTGTATGCAGCCACAGCTATGCAAAGGCACTTAGAATCTTGGACACTGGATTGCCAAGGATAATAAACAGTTTTAGCAAGGTCTACATGTGACAAGCCTTGCCAATGATGGTGGCAAGCAGCCATTATTATTATTATTATTATTATTATTATTATTATTATTACAATAACTTTACCACTGGGGGCACCCATGACCTGGGTGACTGAGAATCTCTACAGACTTTTAGCTATACAATTTGGGATGAACACCAGAGGTGGTATTCAGCCAGTTCTGACCAGTTCTGAAGAACCGGTAGCGGAAATTTTGAGTAGTTTGGAGAACTGGTAAACACCACCTCTAGTTGGCCCTGCCCCCATCTATTCTCTGCCTCCCGAGTCCCAGCTGGTCGGAATCCCAGCTGATCAGCCGGGTCTTCTTTTCTTGCCTTGTACAGGAGAACAGAGCTGGAAAGTGGGTGTGGGGAGGGAATGGGGATTTGACAGTAACTTTCCCCTGCCACGCCCACCAAGCCATGCCCATAGAACCGGTAGTAAAAAAAATGAGTACCCTTTGGTATGGGAGTAGGAATGGATTTCTGGGAGGGTGGATTGCAGACTACAGGAACCAGGAGAACTACTCAAGTGACCCTGAGGACACAGATAAATCAATGACCCTCTAAAAGGATGCAGATGACCAGCTCTCTGCAAGAAATATACTGTAAATCCTTCCATTCCCTCCTATCCTGTCAGAGCTGAGGAAACTTCTTGGATGAGAAGCGAAACATCTTCAGAAGAAGAAACAAGAAAATCCAGTTACCTCCTGAAGAAGCATCTTTGGGACAACTCTATTACTGCATTGCTCCACATGATTTCTTGAGATTAAAACAATTACCACTAAGTAAACCCAACCCTTGGCCATACTAATAGAAATGTACCTCTCCAAAGATCTTTGCTGAGTATTCCACCAGACTCGTTCCCAAGTATAGGAACTAAGCAATCAAATACAAGAAAATGGGATTAATTTACTTTTTAAATGGTTAAATTTTCTTACTTAATAATACATAAGTTAAAAAGAAAACAAGCACAAAGAGCCGTTGTACAGAGAAAGAATAGTCACTAATTTTTCCCCACATTGAAAATTTCATCTCTAATTATCAGAGAACTCAAAAGATAAAGGCACAAACCACTAAAAACAGATGCTTTAAAAAAGTAACTTTTTGGCATCACACCCCCTTTTAACACAATAAAAACATAACAATAGAATTCTTTAGAATACTATTTTTGAAGCAACTTCCTTTGTTAAGAAGAGTTAATAATAATATATTTTAAAAGTACCCCAACAATAAATGGAATTACATAAAAGGACTGCATAATTGGTAGTTACCTTCTTGACAATGCTTTGCAAAAATAGATGTGGGGCCTGCTAAAATGAGCATAGCTTGTGTATCAAGAGGAAAAGAAACAACCAAGCACTGAAAAACAAGAAGCTTAAGTTACCCCAAGAAGCAGAATCACGGTATGACTTAAAAGCCAGCTTCTTGAAATAAATCACAGGAGCACACAATACATAAAATGTTGGATTTGCTTCCCAGCCTTCCATACTACAAATTATATTGAACGCACAATTACTTTAAACTGTCCATTAGTGTGCACTGTGTGATCTAAAAGTAACTATGGGGAGAATTGATCAGTGGGGTCAAAGCTGCCAGTTCAACAATTATTTGCACAAGAGAAAAGGTGCAGTCTTCATTTCAATGTCCCTTCTCTCCTGGGCCAAACGAAGATAGCAAGGGGGGTGAATTAAATCCACAACAGTTTGCATAATGGGATGGTTCTGATCAGCTCCTATAATATGTTTGATATGCAAGAGGGGCAAATATCCATAGCTCAGGTGTAGGATGAGGGTGAAGTTTCCTTCTTTGAGCTGGTGGGTTAGTTTCTGAACATTTCGTTATCAGGCTAAGTAACATCTTAGTGGGCCTAAATTCCACTGAAGATGTTACCTAGCTTGGTAATGAAATGTTCAGAAACCAACCCACCCACAAGCTCAGAGAACAAACTTCCACCCTCATGTTTTATATTTTAAGATAGAAATATGTCCTTTGGTGGTTAGACAACCCAGCAATCTTCTTTCTTATGAGATCCATGATGCTACTTTCACCCATCTTCAGCCCATGAGTGGGGTAGGCTTAAGTCATCCTTAAAGTCTATAGCATTAAAATAGTCTTTCTCCTTTCACTTGATAGTATCCAATGATAGTCACAAATATTATTTATAAAATCTACCATACTTCATCATTCATGGTATCAAAGGCAGGTAAACAATAAGCAACTGGATTCCGTAAGTACTTCACTGGATATTTCAGGCTGATGTGGGGACACCCTCCCCCCCTTCTTGTTTCCTTCCTTGCCTCCTTTCTTTCCTCTCTCCTTGTTGTTCTGTCAATCTGTGTTTTTTTTTTTCCAGTCCTCTTGGAGCTGTAGCCCAGTCACCTTCCCTAAGAATGTCTAGGATTATTAAATTTAATGATGGCTTCTTGAGGTGGGGATATACCACCACTTCCTTTAAACCTGGAGATGAAGGCAAGAGTGCAGATTGGAAAGTGTATGTAACTAAGCTTGGGGGCTTTGAATTTCTCTTCAGTGATAAACCTGTTTCCAGGCTTGCATTCACATCTTTCACTGATCCATATGGTGAGGCAAATATTTTTCAAGCTGTTTAGAAATAGCAAATGCTATTTATTGATGTTATTTATTGTTTCAGTGTTTGTGACATACATATCTTCCCCTCTTTCCAGACAGTGATTTGTTTATTTATTTTGCTTTGCTTCTTTTGTTCAGTTTTGACACCTATCTGGTCCATCTGGTTCAACAGAATGTTGTCTGAATAATAGAATAAGTACAATTGTACTCACATCCTTCAGAAGTCTTCAATTTAGAGCTTTGCTACATATAATCTCCAGTGTAGAATAGGAAATTCCCTCCCCACTTTTTTGAAATAAAGATAACACTCCTTGACAGCTAAAAGTTTCAAAGGACAAGCTGGGATTCCCAGATCTTTGAAAGCTTTGGCAGGTTTGTTGCTGCTGAAAATATTTAATTGGTATCTGATGTCTGTTCTTCAATCAGCGCCAATGTTTTCTACCAAGCAACAAGCATAGGTCTGGTAGCTGTGTCAAATTTAGGGAATTAATGCTTAGCCACAAACCTACAATTCCAATGAATATTGAGACTAATAATAGCATCTAGGGTGGTGTTCCTCAATCTTGGCCATTTGAAGAGGTGTGGACTTCAACTCCCAGAATTCCCTATGCTGCTTGGGGTACTCTGGGAGTTGAAGTCTATACCTCTTCAAGTGGCCAAGACTGAGAAATATTGATCTGGTATGGCAGAGATTTCAAATATAGCATATTCCTTTACATCCAAACTCTAGAATCTGTAGAATTCCAAATATTTCTGACTTACAGCTCTCAACGTAGGTATTATTGTGGGTTTCTTGAAACTTAATGTATTTGGTTAAATAAGTAAAATGAAATTTAAGGGGAAAAATTCATCTACTCTTTTTAAACCTTTCTAATTAATTTTGCTTTTGAATATTTGAATCCAGTCACAGGATATCTATCTTGGGATGCATCTTATTGGCTAGGAAATGCATTCAAGGAGAGCAACATGGCTTTGGCTCCCATATCCCATTGCATCTGTGTGAGTGGTTCGCATCTTAAAATAATTAGAAACAAGGGGGGGGGGGATGGAAAAGTTGTTGGCCCCTTGCAAGCATAAATAAAATAAAGATTGGATAGAAGACAAAATGAGTAAGAAAATTGAGCCTTATTTTCAATATAGAGTATTGTAAGAGATTTTGACACAGACAAATGAGAAAGATCTAAAACTAACCAGCCAACTAGAAGTTTCTTGCATTCAAAATATTATCAAGGTCCTATGAAAAGACTTATTGAATAGCAATTTAAAATCTTGAATGTGTGGGATTTTCCATGTTTATCACAGCGAGCAAAAGACATACCAAGCAATTTTCAGGATTTTTTACATTGTAAGTATCCAGCTCCAACACTATTTCATAGGTATATAAGCATGTCTGTAATATTTAGGACCAAAGCAGCATTTGTTCTTTCAATTCTTATAAATGTGGTACCATAACATGGAGCATGAAAGGGTTGGATGGAGGTGTTTCAATATTTGTTCATTTCTGCAGTCTTTTCAACTTCCAGTTGCCAAAAATATTCCACAATAACAAATCAATTAGGCAATTTTCAATTGCCAGAAGCACTTAGTAGTAACTTAGCCTCTATGGATAGCACCTGGCTGAATTGTAAAGTTCAGCAAAGTGATTGGGTAGGCTGCAGGCGACACCAGGAGACTAAAAAAAATATCTTAGAAGAAGATAGTGGAAAACTATTTCCATACTATTTTCAGGAAAACTGAATAGCTTTGCCTCTGCAGTCTTTACATAGGGTTAGGGTCTTTACCACAAGGTGTAAACTTGGAGTCTTCAATATAGTATGGGACACTCAAATACTTTGGCCACCAAATGAGAAGAGAGGACTCATTGGACAAGATCCTGATGTTGGGAAAGATTGAAGGCAAAAAGAGAAGGGGACAGTAGAGGTTGAGATAGTTAGATAGTGTCATTGAAGCAATGATCATGAGACTCAGATAGTGGAGGCCAGAGGATGCGCTATGATCCATGGGATCGCAAAAAGTTGACATGACTTAGTGCTTGAACAACAACAAGTATGGATTCAGTGGGCTCCAAAGTAACCATCCTTTGGTGACTTTTTGTTTTATCACCAGTCATACCACTGGTAGCATACCACATCACTCACATAGCTATTTTGCAAATAAGAAATGTCCCTACATAGTAACCAAATTGTTCATGATTTACTCTGAAAAGTCCAAGATATTGTTCTAAGAAACAATACTGCTGATACAAAACATACAAACTCTGCTAAGTAACAGCAAAACTCAAAGGTTTTTTGTCTATAGTTCAAACCAGACTGTTGTTCCTTCTGACTCAGCCTACACAAGGAAAAGCTAAAGAAGAATGTGAAATCTTGATGAGAAAAGTAAGAAAAAGGGTAGAACAATCCCTCCCCAAGTTGCAGATTCCTGCAGAGCTTTTGGTAGAAAAAAAAAAAAAGAATAGAAGCAAAACACTTTGGGGAAAACATTCAAGTGAGATATCATAATGTGTGGTCAAAAGCTCTCTCTATGGATTTGGTTTCCTGCAGGCAGAGAACACAGTTTTTACATGGGGAGAATTCAGACAATGCTAAAGCGTTAAAAGTCCAAAATTCAATGACCTCAGCATAGCTCCTTGTTATGTGTGATACACAGATCAATACTTAACTGTTAATTCCACTGACATAGTTACTTTTGCTATATCTTCAGCAAAGATGAGTTTTTGCAACAGAGACAAGTTTTTTTTTCTCACCTTCCAAATGCCTAGCAGAGAATCCACCCAAAGCCAAATAAATGAAAATGTAATTTACTTTGCATAAGGCACTAATTTCAAAAGAGACAATAATAATAACACAGAAGAGAAACCCTCCTTTGGAAAATTATTCTGAACTTTTATTCCCCCCTCCCCATGAATACTTCAAGATTGATGGAAGGTGTATCAGTGCAAAATTGCGTTAGCATCCCATGCTATCAATCATTTCCCTTCCCACTTTGGAACATAACAATATCTCTAACAAGCACAGAACTGTGGAGAAGGCCTGTATTCTCTTGTTCCCTCCCTCCTCTATGTAATGATTTATTTTACTGATCCAAATATTATGAAATCAGAAGTAGGTTGAAACTTGTATAACTTGCCAAGAGAAAATTCACCGTCTTCCCATAGATACACCCTGCTTTCACAGCACAACTGTCAAGTACAATTCAGGCCAAACAGATCTGAAGCTAAGCAAAATCAGACCCCTGGGGTTATTTGACAACTGGGGCCTTGAGAAACATCCAAGCTGAACTTGTCCCAGAAGACCTGGCTCTTAGCCCAGGCCTTTGGTGGGCATGAGTGAAAGCTCTCCTTTGGACTAGGTGAGTTTATTTCTTTTAATTCCAGTCTGGGGTTTTGTCTTCACTCTTCATTTTTGTCCATCTTGTTTTAATGTGTTTATTTGTAACTGCTCAGGCTTGTTTGGAGTTCGGCAGCAAATACAGAACATTTAAATAATAATAATTGAGAAGGCAGCAACAGATAATGAATGCTACCTGTGCAAAGAAGCTGAAGAAACATTGGACCATCTACTTAGCTGCTGCAAAACGATCTCACATAATATAAACAACATCATGACAAGGTAGCAATAATGGTACATTGGAAAATCTGCAAGAAATTCCATTGTCTGCAAGCAATGCAGACCCCAAAATACATAAAATAATTGAAACGAAGAAGCTAAAGTGCTCTGGGACTTAAGAATTGAAACAAACAAGCACTTACCACATAACATTCTAGACTTAACAACTCTTGATAAGAAAGATAAAAAGAAAAAAAAAAGATTGGATTGTGGCAGTACCTGAAGATAGCAGAATAGAAGAGAAAGGAACTGGAGAAGATAACAAAATACAAAGACTGGCAAATAGAAATAGAATGACTGTGGCAAAAGAAAGTAATGATAGCCCCAATAATAATAGGCCTTTAAGGTATAATCCCACAACATCTGGAGCAACACTTAAATATCATTGACACTAACAAAATCACCACCAATTGCAAAAGGAAGTTTTAATTGGAATAGTTTACATCCTGCAATGATATCTTTAACACCACCAAGCAACAACATTTGTGTATCCCATATTTGGTTATCCTAGATCAAAAATTGCTGTTTCCAACTTTTTTTTAGGGCTTCTCTACCTTGAACAGGAACATGATTAAAATACATTTAAGAGGTGACATGGCATGCAGAAAAAGTGGAAGGGTTCAAGAAAAGCTTTACATACATATTATACTGCTGTTATTAGATCAAAGCTTTTACCATACCAGCAGCATAATATTGCTGATAGCAATAAGCTATTCCATGTTAGGTATCAGTGCTATTCATACCTGTTAGTTCTGCCCAATTTTTAAGTCATAACAGCCTGATTTTCTTTTGCATCAAGCTATCAAAGCTTTAGGTCTTTTGAAATTCTTGTGTTCATAACCCTGGACCATAGTTCAATTTATACTGTATTACTTATATATAAATATATTATTTCAAATAAGTCCTACCAACTGTGGACTTCCAACCAATTCATTTAGTTAACAGGTTTTATGTTAATTTATTTATTTTTAGTTAATTGCTAATTAAATTTCTTTTTAGCCTATTTAGGAAAAAAAGGACGATAAACCTGAACGCTGAACCAAGCTTAGAATTCAGTCTGATTAGGAAAACAATATGTTATTTTTTCCAGGCATTTTCTTTTCTTTCTTTTAGCAACATTTAGTTCTGTGATTTTCTTAATCATAATTTCAAAGTCTTCTTTACATGCAAAGTCAAGTCATCTATGCCAAACCATCAGTGTAAATACTGACAAGCTGCTTCTTTTAGTAAATAAAAAACCAATTTTCTGTAAGAAAATTAACAGCAACTTAATTTTTCTTTGCTGCAGGGCTTCTGGCAAGCTCTATATTTAGGCAACTGGATCATTTAGTTATCAAAATGTTAAATGGCAATTAGAGCAGGTTGAATAGCTCTTAAAAATAATATATTATCAGAATTTCTTCCATATTAGGATTAAGCATTATTTAGTGCTTAACACATGTTCAACTCTGATAATCAACTTCCCCGAAACAAATTAGACATTATCTTAAGATGTGTGTTCTTTATTTTCATCTTCATTTTATTCTCCATGAAATTAGTAGGAATCCTTGTAGAAAATGGAAGAAGGTTCTGAAGTTCTTTTTTTAATTCTTCTATCTGATCACATTGTCCTAAAGTGATCCTCTGCTTTTCCTTTTGTGCTAAATCTGATGGAAAATGTGGAATCAGAAATCAAATCAAATCAAATCAAACCTTTACTGTCAACACACAACATGTTTACAATGAGATTGAATAGAATTTCCTTCAAAAGGATACTAGTTTGAAGGCCCCGAAAACTGACTAAGGCATACAGTCCCCTAAAACCTGGTTGTGCTGAAAACTTCCGGTTTGCGTGGCTTCGGGGCAGCAGGAATTCGCGACAGCTCGCGATTCCTGCTGTGCTAGCCGTCGAGGTACCCCCGATCCAGATGGGTCAGGGGGATATGGCTGCCCTGTAGGGACAGCTGAAGACAGAGGGGAGTCGGAAAGGGAGGTGGGGGCATCGCAGACCCCCCCTTTCTCCGTGAAAACCCCTTTTTCCCAAGGCGGTGGAGCGGCGGTCAGCAATGGCCGCCACGAAGAAGCCAGCAACCGGGTAAGAACTGTGCTGGAGGAAGTGTGAAGAGTGAAAGTTCTGTCTGAGCCGGGTCAAGTAACACCTTTTAAATTGCCTGGAATTGAGCTGTTTGTTGCTGGAGGATACATTGTATCCCTAAGAAGAGCGAAAAGCGGCGGAGAAGCTGTTAAAGGGAATTTTTTTTTTTTTTTACTCTCCCACCCCACGGAAAAAGCAGAAATATTTGGAAATATTAGACATTGAAAGTGGATTGTTTTGAAAGCTAAGATAAGAGATAAAGGGATTTTTGGACATTGAAAAATGTGAGAAATTGGAAAATCTCTGCTGGAGGTATGGATTTTTGATTATTAAAATTCTCATTGCAAGTGGGAAAGGAGAAAAAAAAAATTGGAGCAGAAGCTGAAAAAGGAGGAGATTGATTAGAACGTCTTTGTGGATCCCAAAAGAAGATATATGGTAATTGGACCTCTTTGATTAAAAATTAATTCAGAAAGAGAAAGAGAAGAAGGAAGAAAAGTATTAACTTTTGGAACTTTTTTTCTTTTTGTTAATTGCTTTTGATTGTCTTTGATTAAAAATTCTTGTGGTTGTTTTGGAAAAAGTTTCCCTTTTCATAATGGCATCGTCTGTGGATGAACTAGAGATTGAATATCAAAAATATAAAAAAGAAGATACTTTGGGCGCTTTGTTTCAATTTTTAGAAATGGCGTTATGTTCCTTTGAAAAGTTGATTACGCAGCAGAAGGACTGGGACAAGGAAGAAGAGGAAGAAGAAGCCATCTTTGATGAACAATGGGTCCCTTCTGGAGAGGAGGAGAAAAAGGATAAGAAAAAGGGGATTTTAAGAATTATAAAAACAACCAAAAGAGAGAAAAATGAGCGAAAAGATGGAGGCAAGGTTAGAAAGCAAAGGAAAAGGAGCAAGAAAAGCGAAGAGAAAAAGCAAAGGGGTAGAAAGGGCAAGGAGAAGAATAAGCAAGAGAGAAAGGGGGGGAGGAGAAGCCTTAATGGGGGGAAGCAAGACCTAAGGAAAAAAAGTTTATTTAGAGACAATGGGTGAATTTAATTTAGATTAAAAGAGGGATTCTGGAGGGTATATAAGAGTGTTTTTTTATATGTATATTTAGAATATAACATTTATTAAGTAATTTTAGAATTTTTTTTTAAACAGAATCCCAAGAAAGATTGCTATATGTAGTATTTCTAAGTTAGGGTAATGAGTTATAGATGTTACTCCAATTGGTGTACAGGAGAAGTATAGTAAAAGAAAAAAAAGATGAATGGATAATTGGAAATAGAACAGACAAAGAATGTTGTTGAAAATGGTAATAAGATATGGAAGGATATATATGCTTTTTTTTTTTTTGGATTTTGTATATTGATAAAAGGCAATAAAATTTTAATTAATAAATAATTTGGATGGAAAAGAGAAGTAGGGACAAGATATGAAGTTAATATTATATGAAATATTGATATTATAATCTGGAAATGTTATGCCTTATTGGTCTATTATTATTATTTTTTCTTAGAAAAGAATTTATAAGCTGCTATGCCTTGATTCTTTGTGCATTGTTTTTATAAAACTGATAAAAATGGTTTTTATATATATATATAAAAAAGAAAATGATAATAAGATTTGGAAGGAGATATGGGTTGAATATGATGTTTGAATTTGTGTCTGTGTAAAGAGTTTTAACCCGGGAACAGACAACCTTCAGAAAAGATCTTTTAGTTTTGTTTATGTTTTGTGTTTGTATGTTTGTGTATTGTGCTTATGGTAAAACTAACAAAATTTGTTTTTTATAAAAAAAAAAAAAAAGGAAAGAATCAATAAAACCTTGGAGGAATGTTAGATGAGAATAATTTATACAAGCCAGAAAGAAAAGAATATGATGACTATAAAATGGATAAATATGGAAGAGAAATGAAATTGAATAGGAGTAAAGAGAAAAAATGAGAAATTTGCTGAAAGATGTTTGTGTGTCCATATGGAGATGGGATAAATTGGAATTATGCTGTATAAAAATAATGTTTTGTTTGACTTGTAAGGATTTACAATGTTAAGAGGTTTTATGTGTTTATGTATTTAATAGTTAATGATGTGTTGTTTTATCTTTAAAATCAATAAAAATTTGTTTCAAAAAAAAAAAAAAAAACCTGGTTGTGCTATCAGGAGTGGGGCTTCCAAATAATTAGAATATAATAATTGCTTAGATGCATATTGGTGTAATTGTTTAAATATCCTCTTTTTGCCTAAGGTTTGTAGATTTGTTTTATAATATTGAACTTTAAATATGGGTTTATATACCTTTACAATGACTGTTTTGTATACGTGTTTTTTTATTGGATGGTTGTACAGCATCCAAAATAATTTTTGTGAGATGGGTGGCTATCCAAATTTAATTAATATATAACTACACAGCCCTACTCCTTTTCATATGTTGAGTTCAGTTATTACCCTGACTTTAAAGCAGGGTTCCAGAATCTGCCAGTACTGATCCTGCTAATCTTTGGATTAATTTTTATCCAATTGCTATTATATCTCCACATTTTTATAACTGTAAATACTGGATATTTTATGTGCAATTAATACAATGCACATTTATTTTCATATGCAACTATATATGTGTATAGATACAGATATACAGATATACATACACATGGGTTTCATTTGCATCTTCCCCTAAGATACACATTTTTTTCTACATCTTATTCTTTAAGTTATTCATTTTTAGATAATTATATTTGAGCTAGGAGTGCTATCACAGTATCTGGAGAAATACAGAATCTGACAAGCCACTTTGCTTGCTCTGCAGAGCATACTTTAAAAATGCAGACTTAAACAAAATTTCCAGCACCTCAAGGCCCCATTTACAATATTTTGTAACTATAATAACTCACAAGACAACTTGATGCAGATTGCTGCCGATGTTTTATTCTGGCATTGACCAGTCTCATCCTCTTGGTAGAATATCTTTGAACTGAAAAGAAAATATGTAGTGAGGATAATTCATGAAAAACAGGTCCAAGCTTTGGAATCTCAGACTGGTCTTCTAGAAGTACAGCTGAACCCCCAAACTAGAGGTGCTCACAAGATTTGGTCAGTTCAGTTCAATTTTACTGTCAGTGCTTAATTAATTAATTACTTGGTTTATCTGGCTACCTATCTCACAATACATGAATCTAGGTAGCATAGCAATAGCACTTAGATTTATTTACTGTTTCACAATGCTTTTACAGCCCTCTCTAAGTCAGCATATGGCCCCCAACAATCAGGGTCCTTGTTCTGTCCCCTCATTAGCATTCTTGAGATCCCCGTGCTTTGATTGGCCAAAGCGCGGGGCACTCTGATTGGCTAGGCGAGCCGCGCTGATTGGCTCGCTAGGAATCTCCCGCGATTGGTCTATTCGAATCGCGGGAGATTCAAAGCGGTGCCATTGGCTGCGGCCACCGTGGCTAAAGAAATAAAAGCCGTGAAGTTTTCCTATAGCGCCAGTTCGGTTCCCACATCAATAAAAGAGCTTGATACAAAGTCACCGACTCCTGGCATCATTTCCGAAGACACAACACTGGTGACAAAGGTGGGATACAGATCCAGAACCGAAGCACGTGTCCGACGGAAGCCAGACGAATCTCCACGATGGTGAAAATCGCACCCCCCGCACCCTTCAACCCCGCCAACAAGAACTGGGAATCGTACTCCGACAGATTCCGCATGTTCCTCGAGTGCAGCGACCTGAAGGACGCCACTGGCCCCATGAAGCGAGCCGTCTTCCTGACCCACTGCGGGACCGAGGTATTTAAGATGGCCAAGGCACTTGCCAAACCCGCCGACGTGACCGCGATGGACTGGGACGTCCTCGAGCCAATACTTCGGCAGCACTACGCTCCAGAGGTGCCCATCCTAATCCGACGCCATGAGATCTACCGTCGGGACCAACGGTCGGGTGAGAGTTTCAGCGACTTCGTCGCCAAACTACGGCACCTAGGGGGGCTGTGCGAATTCGACAACCTGAACGATGCCCTGCGAGACCGAATCGTGCTCGGCCTGTGGGACCCCGTCCTCCAGAGTCAGCTGATGGCCAAGGGCAACATCAACCTTGCAGATACCCTCACCGAAGCCGCAGCCGCCGAAGCGACCCGAACATCCGCCGACCGCATGTGCTGACCGAACGCTGGGGACCGCAGCGGGAGCAACCACCCTGCAAGGTCGGCCAAGGCCCAACCCGAGACGATCACCCACCAGGGTGATTTCCACTCGGCATCAGGCACTTCCAATGAGGAGGAGGAAATTCATCGCCTCCAGGCAGGCCGCGACCCACGGAACCGGAGGGGTCGTAAGTCGAGGACCAACTGTGCCGGTTGCGGAGGCGGCCACCCCAGGTCCGAATGCCGGTTTTTCGAGTCGATCTGCTGGCATTGTGACAAGAAGGGACACATCGCCCACATCTGCCGCCTCAAAAAGAACCGCAGCCCAGCACGATGGGACCAGAGCGAACGGAGGCGAGAGAGCACACCACCCCGGACCAGAGATCGCCCCTCTGACAACAGATGGGACCGGAACGGACGATCCCTATGAGGCAGCGAGACCCGGCGAAGAGAGGAGACCCATCAGATGGTCACCATCGGCCACGCCACAACCAATGACGCCCGGAAGGTTTACGTGGAGGTAGGCATCGAAGGCGAGCCATGCAAAATGGAGGTGGACTCCGGATCCTACCTCTCCATGATAGCATGGCAAGAAATAAAGCGCTTGGTGCCTACCATCCAAAGGAAAGGCCTAGACAGCCAGAGACTAATCGTAAAAGACTACCAGGGAAACCGCATCCCGGTAGTTGGAACTGGACAGTTCAACGTAACATACAAAGGGCGCACCAAAAGGTTTCCCCTGACAATCGTCGATCGCGACCGCCCAAGCCTACTGGGACTGCAATGGTTTGCCCCGCTCGGCATCGCAGTCACGGGAATCGACCACATCACCGACGACAGCTGGGAGCAACAACTAGCCCGGGAATTCCAAGAGGTCTTCGATGGAAACCTAGGCAAGAACCAAGTGCCCCTTATTTCATTCAGCCTAGACCCAAACGTCCCCCCAAAATGCCTGAAACCAAGGCGGGTGCCATTCGCACTTAAACCCAAGATAGACGAGCAAATTGACAAGCTCGTCAAGCAAGGGGCCCTACAACCAATAGACCACGCCCGGTGGGAGACCCCCATAGTCACCCTGATCAAGCCCGATGGGTCGGTGAGGATCTGTGGGGACTATAAGGCCACCCTAAATGGCGCGTTGCAACAAAGCGCCTACCCCGTCCCAGTAGTGCAACACCTACTGCATTCACTGGGAGGGGGCAAGGTTTTTGCCAAACTCGACCTTGCCCAGGCATACCAACAGTTGCCAGTCGACGAGGAAACGGCAGAAGCGCAAACCATAGTCACCCACCGGGGAGCATCTAAATGCAACCGGCTCCAATTCGGAGTCAGCGTGGCACCTGGAATATTCCAAAGCCTAATGGAAAGGCTATTACAAGGCATCAAGGGGGTGGTACCCTTACTTCAACGACGTCTTAGTGTTGGCAACCAACCAAGCCGAACTAGAGGGTCACCTAAGGGAGGTCCTAACCAAATTCAAAGAGACCGGGCTCAAGGTAAAGAGGGAGAAATGCCAATTATACACGGAACAGGTTGAATTCCTAGGATATCTCCTAGACCGTCACAGCATTCACCCCACAAACCAAAAAATCAAGGCCATCAAAGAAGCCCCCACACCCAAGTCAAAGACGGAGCTACAGGCATTCTTGGGGCTACTTAACTTTTACAATGTTTTCCTGCCCCAAAAGGTGACGGCGGCGGAGCCTTTGCATAGGCTCCTGGACAAGGCGGCGACCTGGACTTGGGGGAAACGCGAGCAAGCCGCCTTCCAGAGAAAAAAGGACCTCCTCACTTCGGATGCTGTCCTTATACAGTACAACGAGACCCTACCTCTGGCCGTCACATGTGACGCATCACCCTTCGGCGTCGGCGCTGTCCTCAGCCATACCCTCCCTGATGGAAAAGAAGCACCCATCGCGTTCTTTTCAAGGACCCTCACCAAACCGGAGCGGAACCACAGCCAGCTGGACAAAGAGGCTCTGGCTATCGTTGCCACCATAAAACGATTCCACGAGTATCTCTACGGCCGGACATTCACTATCATAACCGACCACAAGCCGCTGCTGGGAATCCTTGCAGGGAACCGGGCCACCCCGAACATTCTGTCTCCCCGAATGACAAGGTGGTCCGAGTTCCTGGCGGCCTACAACTACGGACTCATACACAGACCGGGTAAGACGATCTCCCATGCAGACGCCTTAAGCCGCTCGCTGCTACCGGAACCTGACACCAACCCAGCACCCACGACGACCACCCTCAGTATAGAGACTCTACCCAACCTACCCATAACCGCGTCAGACATTGCCCGAGAAACTAATAAAGACAAACGTCTGGCGCGGGTGTTGCATTGGGTAGAGAAAGGGTGGCTGGAAAGGGACAACGATGAGTCCGTCAAGACATTCCGGAACCGGCAAACAGAACTCTCGTTATTAAAAGGGTGCATACTATGGGGGGATAGGGTGGTCATTCCAGAAAAACTACAAGGGAAGGTTCTGGAACTATTACACGAGGGGCACCCGGGCATCGTTAGGACTAAATCCCTGGCCAGAAGTTACGCTTGTTGGCCAGGGATGGACAAACAGATTGAGACATGGGTAGCAAGGTGCCAACGATGCCAGGAAACTAGGCCAAGCCCACCCACAGCACCCATCCTAGAGTGGGAAACCCCAAGGGGACCTTGGTCTAGGATCCACATAGGCTTCGCCGGGCCCACAAAAGGACACACCTTCCTGATAACAGTAGACGCTTACTCCAACTGGCTGGAGGTAAGCAACATGAGAACAACAACCACGGAGGCCGTGATCAAGGAACTCTGCAAACTCTTTGCAACGCACGGCCTCCCAGACGTCGTCATTTCCGACAACAGGCCCCAATTCACCTCGCTAGAATTCAAAAAATTCCTAGCGGAAAGGGGCATCCGACACGCGCTGACAGCACCAGCGCATCCGGCGGCGAACGGTAGGGCGGAATGGATGGTGCAATTCACAAAGAAAACCATCCGGAAAATAGACCACGGGGAGATCCGGATAAAATAAATAAATTACTCTTCACCCAACACATAACCCCAAATACCACAACGAATAAGAGCCCCGCCGAACTGTTAATGGGGAGGAAATTAAGGTCCCCACTCGACAGATTACACCCCACGTATAACCCAGAGAAGCCCCCAGACTCAAACAGCAAACACCGAACCTTCGCACCAGGCGACCCCGTGTACGCAAAAAACCTGATGGGAGACCCGTTATGGGTACCGGCCGTCATCACACAAATAACAGGCCCACACTTGTACCGGCTACAAACAACAGACGGACGAGCATGGAAACGCCACATCGACCAATTAAGATCGAGGACGACCACCCAAGAGACCACCGACGCACAAGCAGGCAAAACCAACCCCCACAACACAAACCAAGGGGGGAGGGAATACCCAGGGGACCCAAACCAAAGAAGAATAAACCAACCACACTTACCGGAAAGCAGCCAGCACGACCCCTCACCAGGAAGAGACAGCCAGGCCAGCTCGACTGACCCGGGGAGACCGAGTGGGAGCGGCGAAACCCGCAGTTCAACCAACCCGGGAAGCCCAGGAGGGAGCTACGGAGAGCGGCCCGGCCCGACCAACCAGCCGGTTCCCACGATGGCATCCAGAGAATCAGAGACCCCGACCGAACCGGCCGGGATCCAACCTACGACTGAGCTGCGCAGGTCCAGTAGGCTAAGACGGAGCCCCGCCTACCTACAGGACTACGCAACGTAAGCACTAAACCAAGAGGGGAGGGGTGTTCTGTCCCCTCATTAGCATTCTTGAGATCCCCGCGCTTTGATTGGCCAAAGCGCGGGGCACTCTGATTGGCTAGGCGAGCCGCGCCGATTGGCTCGCTAGGAATCTCCCGCGATTGGTCTATTCGAATCGCGGGAGATTCAAAGCGGTACCATTGGCTGCGGCTGCCGCGGCTAAAGAAATAAAAGCCGTGAAGTTTTCCTATAGCGCCAGTTCGGTTCCCACATCAATAAAAGAGCTTGATACAAAGTCACTGACTCCTGGCATCATTTCCGAAGACACAACAGTCCTCATTTTACCAGCCTTGGAAGGATGGAAGGCAAAGTCAAACTTGAGCCTGGTGAGATTTGAACTGCCAAATTGTAGCAATCTGGCAGTCAGTAGACTGCATTCTAACCACTGCACCACAGCATACAATAAAAATGATAAAATACTAATATTAAAATAACACTTGACAATTAAAACACTGTTATGTATAAAAGGCAAGGAGAGCATTAATTATTACAAACAATGGACTCACCTCATCAACTCACCATTCCCTTGATACTCCTCAAACCTGTTAACCATCAAAAGTTTGGTTGGAATAGGACCAATCTCACCTGAGGGAGGCCAGGAATGATATTCCACAGGGCAGGTGCCACAATAGAAAAAGTCTGTTTCCTGGGTCCTGCTGGGTGAAGCTCCTTAGCAGATCGATTCACAACTTACCTTTTCTGTGGGAGCCAATATTCCACCCATTTCCTGTGCTTATATTTCCCCCTCCAGTAAAATGAATATTTAGATGAAAATTTGCAATACAGAAGTGTGCATATGTCATTAAACATTCAAAGAACTGTAAAATTGTTTTTAGCTGATTCCTTTCTGAGATACTGGAGTTTAAATACCTAATCTGGCTGAAGACTGCAAAGATTGAACTTTTTGGAAGGACACCAACTTAGGGAGTGTTGGTGGATTAACATGAGCCATCAATAAAATGTCTGCCATATTGTAATGTCTTCCCCTAGCAGCATTATATTTATCATGCTTTTCTTCTTGCAGAGGAACTGTGGAGTCAGAGCAAACCTTACTGATGCCTGCGGCTGCTTTTTCAGAGGTCCAGAAAAGCTCTCAGTCTGGATAACATGGCGAAGTTTCCCCTCTGTTGCCAATATAACATTACTACTTCCCTGACCCTTTTCCTCACTGTCAGCGGACTCTGCCGTGGCAGGTGGTGCTTTGGTTTTCTCCAACATGGCAAGTTGGAGGTCATTTATGGAAGGCTGTAAAATGGCAGGTGGTATTCAGAGTTTGAAAGGGTTGCTGAGTGAACGTGTTGAAGTGAAACCAATGACTCTCATGGCGCATGTAATACTTTGTCTGTCTGACAAAGTAAAATCCTCAAGGCCATGAAAGCCTGTATATTTATTAGGCATGAAAACCATGCCCCACTTCCCTTGTGTTTACTTATTTCTCCTTCTCCCTTCATAAATAAGATTTGTTTTGAAAAATAAAAAATAAAAGCTTGATTCTTATTTTTTAAAAAGTGAAAATATATGAGGAAGAGTGCCGTTTGAAATGAAACAAATGTTCCCTTTCATTATCCTAAGACTTTGAGGATGCTATTCTTAGAATCACTGGGGGGATTCTTTGAAGGTGAAGTAGTTGAAGAAGCCCTGATGCAGGGATTAGCAAACTTTTCAAATAAGAGTCGCACATTGTCTTTGTATCTTGGTTGAGCATTGCATAGGGTGTGACTGATGACATCAGAACACTAAAGTTGACATTTCCAGGTTTGTTTTTTTTCCATACTGAGGAGTGAAAAGATATCCATTTTCATTCTTAACAAAATGAAAAAAAAAAAAAAGGTTAAAAAGTTAGGCTCACCTATTATGGGAGGATTTATTTCTCTCCTGAAACTATGCAGAGCAGGAAAATCAAAATGATAACCATTAAAAGACACTCTGGTAATTTAGGGGAGGATATGGAAGAGCTGTTAAGGAACTGCACTCAATATGCCAGCAAACTTGGAAAACTCAGCAGTGGCCACAGAATTGGAAAAGGTCAGTTTATGTTCCAATCCCAAAGAAGAACACTGCCAAAGAATGTTCAAACTACTGCACAGTTGAGCTCATTTCACACCCTGGTAAGGCTGTGCTCAAAATCCCACAAGCTAGGCTTCAGCTGTATCTGAACTGAGGACTACCACAAATATAAATCAGATTCAAAAAAGCAGAACTAAAGATCAAACTGCCAACATTTGCTAAATTATGAAAAAAGCAAGAGAATTCCAGAAAAAAATAATTACTTCCGCTTCATTGAAGCCTTTGATTGCGTGGATCACAACAAACTCTGCTAAGTTTTAAAGTGATGGGAGACTGAAGCTGAAGCTCAAATACTTTGGTCACCTATGAAGAAGAGAGGTCTTATTGGAAAATGTCTGAAGCTGGGAAAGACTGAAGTCGAAGGTGACAGGGACAGATTTAACAGATAATCAGAGTTGGAAGGGACCTTGTAGGTCATCTAGTCCAACCCCCTGCCCAAGCGGGAGACCTTATACCATTTCCGATAAATGGCAGTCCAATATCTTTTTGAAAGTCTCAAGAGATGGCGTTCCCACAACTTCCAAGGGCAAGCTGTTCCATTGGTTGATTTTTCTCATTGTCGGAAATTTTCTTCTTATTTCCAGGTGAAATCTCTTCTTCTTCAGTTTCCATCCATTATTCCTTGTCTGGCCTACAGGCACTTTAGAAAATAGTTTGACCCCTTCCTCCCTGTGGCAGCTCCTCAGCCCTTGTGATGGCAAAGGATGAAATGGTTAGGTAATATCATCAATGAACTTGAATTTGGGAAAACTCTGGGAAGTGGAGGACAGGAAAGCCTGGCTTGCAATGGTCCATGGGGTCATGAAGAATCAGACATGCCTTAATAACAGAACAGCAACAAATGGAAGAGCGCTATTTTTATTGTAACAGTAATAGGCTTTGAGGATAACCTTAGGAGACAGGAGGAAGAACTGCGGACTAGACAGTTGTCTGGTAAATGATATCTGAGTCCAAAGGAGGCATGAGAATGGATAAAAGATTTCAAAAAGACCTTCTCTAGATCTCTGAAAAGTAAAGGCAGGGATGGGGCAAGTGCTTCAAACTTGCAAGCTTTCAAACTGAAACCTTATAATAAAAGTAATATTAGTACTCATAGTTTTGGTTTCCTATGTGGACTACCTTGAACATTTCACACTAATTTATGGTGTCCCATTTTGAGGTTTTGCAAGTAATAAAAGGTTTTTTTTAACTGCAAGTACAGAATAAGGATATTATCTCCCATAATACATTGTTTTTAGGGAGCCTTGTTCCTCAGATGTAGGTATTACTGTGCTTGAACATATAGGCCAGTGGTGGCTAACCTTTCTGGGCCAAAAATTGTGTGTGTGCTTCTGCATGTGTGCTCACATGCCAGTACCCAGAAGGCAATGGGCGCACATGGGCCAGCACCCACAGGGCAATGCATGCACCCCCCAGACCCCCTGCACATGTACACACATTCCCCCACTGCATGCGCAGTGAAGTAAGTTTGCTTGCAGCTTGCATGCTAGCACAAACCTTTAGTACATTCTTGGCAGGACTAGACTTCCTGTCTCAGGAACGTCTTTGGAGTTTTTTTCCCTCCTTTGCTGGTACTTTGCTGGTGTGGAGTGACCATTCAAAGTTACAATGGCATTGAAAAAAGTGACTTATGACCATTTTTCACACTTACAACTGTTGCGGCATCCTCACAGTCATGAGAGGCCAGGCAAGGAGATGCGTGCCTCGATGTGAGTGATATTGAATTGGCCACACCCAGCCAATAACATGACCACCAAGCTATGTCCACCAAGTCATATTACCACCAAGCCACACCCACCAACTAAGCCATGCCCACAGAACCGGTTGTTAAAAAATTTGAACCCCACCCCTGGACAATTGTATTTTGAGGGACTTTCCAATTTTTCAATCTACTCTTCTGATTTCAATGTAGACTCTTCTGACTTGAGTGTCTCAATCTGACTTGAGCTACTTGGTTCCCTAACTTCTAGTTCAGTTGTAGATCAACATTGTGGAATGTCTGTATTATCTTACTTTTACTTTTGCCTTGGGACAATGTTTTATAAATGAAGCACTGACAATAAGAACATTATGCCTTCAGCTATGACTGACTTTACTGCTGAAGCGGAGCATGACCTCACACAATGGTTCTTATTCTTCTGTTTTGCTGTCCTTAAAGAAAAGGGGGCAACAGTCCTTCAAATATCCATTTGATGCTTTAAAATGAAAATTCTTTCAAGCCTCTTAACCACCATTCTGATCTAATATATCAGCAACTTTCTCAGTCACAAGCTAACAGTGCCTATAAAAAGATGCTAGCTTACACTGAACATGTAGGTCAAGTCTGCCTTTCACATTCATCCTCACTTCTGCAGGGAACTTCTAATCTCAGAACATGTGACAGATTTTTGTGATAGTTTACTAAAGAAGTTACTGTCCTACTCTTAATGACCTTCATACTGAATTCCCAAAAGAGCAAAGTGATAAGGAATGTAGAATCTGAATTTTAAGAGGGATTCAACCATTTACATTCATCTCTGATATTTCATATTCATCATTCCTGTTCGTGCAAAATCCCCCACTTTCTGAATCTACCCTGTTTTAGTTATAAAGCTTAGAGTGGTTATTTTCTTCCAGTTCATTAGCAAAACTTAAGTTTAGTATAGTTTAGTTTATTATCATTGCACTTCATACAACGAAATCAAACACCATCTTCAGTGTACATCAGGACTATGACCATGAAAATAAACACAAACACACATTCTTCACCCTTCACACATTGAACCAACCCCCCCCCCCTCCCGACACCACACCAACACTGAACTATACGGCAGAATTCAAAAGAGCTACTGCCCTGGGATAGAAGCTGTTTTTCAGCCTATTTGTCCTTGTTTTTATTATTCTGTACTCTCTGCCATATTGTAATAGTTCAAAAAAAAGGGGTTCCCAGGATGAGATGAATCTTTGAGAATGTTTTGAACTTTCTTAAGACAGCGGGAGCTATAAAGTTCTCCCAAAGAGGGAAGCGGGCAACCAATGATCTTCTGGGCAATGATATTAACTCTCTGGAGTGCTGTCCTATCTGCCACTGTGCAATTGGCAAACCATACAGAGGTGCAGCGGTAGAAGGTCATCAGCAGTTTTTCATTCAGTTGTTGTTTTCTGAGAAGTCTCAGGTAGTATAATCTCTGCTGGGCCCTTTTGACCAATCCTGCAATGTGAGCACCCCAGGTCAGGTCATTTTTTTCGGATAACACCCAGAAACTTCAAACTGGACATTTGCTCCACTCGGTCTCCATTGATAAGCAAGGGTCTGATCTGTTCTTCTATAATCCACTATAAGCTCCTTGGTCTTATTGGTGTTGAGGACCAAGTTATTGTCTCCACATCACAAAAGCAATCAGTCTGCCTCATCTCAGTAGGCAGACTCATCCCCCCTGGAGATAAGTCCCACCACTGTTGTATCATCTGCAAATTTAGCAATAGTATTACTAGCGTGAATGGAATGCAGTTATGCATATAAAGAGTATAGAGTAAGGGACTCAACACACAACCCTGTGGTGTACCAGTGTTAAGAATAAAGGCTGAAGCGCTAACCCTCTGTGAGCAACCAGACAGGAAATCCATAATCTAAAGGCAGATTGAAATAGAAAGTCCAAGGTCCAGAAGTTTAGACATTAGTCTATGTGGAAGAATTGTGTTAAACGCAGAACTAAAATCCACAAAAAGCATCCTCACATAGCCCCCCTGCTGTTCTAGAGGAGTCAGAGCAGTGTGAAGAGTGATGGCTATAGCGTCCTTTGTAGATCTATTTTTTCTGTATGCAAACTGGTGTTTATCAAATGTATGCAGAAGACCAGAAATGATGTGCCGGCAGACCAATTTCTCAAAGCACTTCATGATGATAGGAGTGAGTGCCACTGGTCCGTAATCATTGAGGTTATTGATAGGGAACTTTTTTGGCAGTGGAACAATGGTAGAAGCCTTCAAACAAGGTGGAATCGTGGACTGGGATAAAGACTGATTGAAAATCCTGGTAAAGACTCCAGCCAACTGATCAGCACAGTTTTTAAGCACTCGGTCAGAGATACCATCAGGACCAGCAGCCTTTCTAAGGTTCACAGCCCTCAGAATGCGTCTCACCTCCTGTTCCTCCACAATGAGGTGGGGGCTACAATTGGCTGGTGGTTGTATTTTATCTGTCTCTGATGTCTCCACTTCAAAGCGAGCAAAGAAATGATTCAGTTCCTCTGCCAATGAAGCATCCCCCTCAGCCATTGGTTGGCTGATGGTTTGTAATTTGTTGAATCCTCCTCACCACACGTGCCTCATGTTATCGCTATAAAAATTATTCTCAATCTTCCTCTTATAATCAGTCTTGGCCTTCCAAATACCTTTCTTCAGATTAGCTCTGGCAACACTGTATTTAATAATAATCTATAAATTAGGACAGGTGCCAACAGTAAGGAAAAATCTCTTCCTCACCTCATGAGCCATTTCCTTCTGGAAAGCTGTGAGGAACTAGCTTGCTAAGGGGAGGAAGATTTACTGCAGTAAATCCAATAAACCCAGCCTTGATACCTGATATCAGCCCTTGGATAAAGAAACAGTTGCCTATTTTGCATAATGGCCAACTACGGATGTGCAAATGAAATGTTTGTGTGCATGACATGGGGATTATATAGGGAGACAGAGTGTGAAGAGCAGTGATACCCCTTTTTCAAAGCCAATACTGCAGCTGGTTTGCAGCAAAACTGGAAAGGAGAAAATAATCATTATATTGCCATGGGAAAGATTTAGGAAAAAGAACTGCCAGATTTGAACTTCAACAGGCATAAGAATGAATAATCGTCCCACGGTGAGAAGGCGATTAATTAGTTTTAGTGATTTCATTTTAAAATGTAATAAAGATTCTTTTCTCTGTTGTGATGAGTGTTTGGGAAACTTTTGCTGGGTTCAAAAAAATTCTGAAGGATCCTGGTAGCATCTTTCCAACTAGTCCTTATTTTTAAAAAGGCATAGGTTTTCATGGACTGTAGCTTATGAATATGTATGCCTCTCAATGCAATTTAATTGAATAAGGTGCTGCTGGAATCTTTCTGAATTTTGCCACCATAGATTAACATGGCTCTCTACCTAATATATATAGCGGCACAGGGAATTAACACAGGGAATTAACTTTCATAAAGATTCCTGGACCTGGGACTATCTAATTATTGGGAGAATTACTGTGAGATAGTGAGCTGCATCCGTAGAAGGCTTAAATTAGGGGAGGAAAGAATATTTGGAATGAGTACCCCAAAACCTAAGAATGGTCAAGGCAATTTGTAAATGGGTCATAATGCAAGGTTTCTGATGCTGAGTGAAGCAGTTGGTTCTCCTAGTTCTCCTTGTGGAGATGCTAGGAATCAGACCTACATCTAAAGTATGTATGTAGAATACCTATGCTCTCATCTTGATCTATACAGCCTTCATATGCCTCACACAGAAATGATAGCTAGTAACTGCACATTCATACATGCAAGGCAACGATAAACAGCTAAGAAATCAATTTTGTTTTTGAAAAGGAAGGAAAGAAGGAAGGAAGGAAGGGAGGCAGGAAGGAAGGATTTTTAGAAAAGTATTGTTCCTGTTTTTATAATACTTTCACTACAACAAAACTGATCCTTGGTTACAGTTTAGTGCAGCCAAAAAAGAAAGAAGAATCTTTATGTTACTGAAAAACAGATTCCAACTGAGCAATAGAAAAACCTTTCTAACAGTAAGAACTGTTCAACAGTGAAGCCAATTACTCAGAAAGGTGGTAAGCAGATCTTTGTTGCATTGTTCAAACCAGGCTAAACTGTCTTCTGCTACAGGTGCTTTAATTTGGATCCCCAAAAGAAGCAGAGGTTGGATCTGATGGTCCAAGGAGCCCTTCCAACTCGGTATTCCTATAAGGAGCACACTGCATGGAAAAGGCAATAAACAAAAGTTGTTTAAACAAATGCAAATCTGCTTTAAGTTTATATAATTCATGTTGGTTGGGGAATTCTGGGAGATAAGTCCACATACCTGAAAGTTGCTGAGATTGAGAATAGATGTAGATGGTAGATGATATAGATGGCAGTTTTTCTTTGAGACACAGGTTGGTTCTCAGCAGTCTTGCAACAGAAATAAACCCAGCTCTTTAATTCAAACATTTTCACCAGAAAGTAGAAAATATTCAAGTAAACATAATCAGAATTCTCTCTTATTTTTCTCCCCTTAGTTCAACTCTCTCCCTATAAAGGTTAAACCTGATATGATGATTTAGATAGAGGAAAAGTTCATAGAATAGCTAACAAAAACAAACTTGGTATTTCTCTTCCAATATCCTTCAGGATAGTTACTGTTTAAATCAGCAGTAGTGTGAAAGCTTCATGATATGCAAATTTAGCACCAACATTTTCAACCATGAAAAATGCCATTATTTGAAGTTCTTTTCTCATCATCCAGTGCACTAGAGCAGCATTTCTTAAACTTTTCAGACAATTTTCTTTTAATGAAGAATATTTATCTGTTCCCTGAAAAACATATTTGCATGTGGCAGCATATTACCCTGATGTTTGGAGCTAGATTTATTCAAAAAAAGTTTAGGGTCAATATAATTTCCAACTTATTTGGATATTTGGCTTTGATTTTATCCAGGGCTGAAAATCTACCTTCATAAAGGGATGTGGAAGGAAAAGGTAGTAAAATATGAAGTGCTCCTTCACTTAAAAGCCCATATTTTCATCTAGCAAGTACTGTATTTTGCCTTCTAATGAGAAATGATACATAGGTAGTCCTTATTTTTTGTCCGTTCCTATCAGCCTTTCATAAAATCTTGAAAACATGGCTTTGCACCAGGGGTGGGATTCAAATTTTTTAACAACCAGTTCTGTGGGTGTGGCTTAGTTGGTGGGTGTGGCTTGGTGGTCATGTGACTGGCTGGGTGGCCAACTCAACATCACTCACATTGAGGCAGCATCTCCTCGCCTGGCCTTTTATGACTGTGGGGATGCTGCAACAGTCGTAAGTGTGAAAAATGGTCATAAATCACTTTTTTCAGTGCCATTGTAACTTTGAATGGTCACTCAACACAAGCAAAGTACCAGCAAAGGAGGGAAAAAACCTCCAGAGATGTTCCTGAGACAGGAAGCCTAGTCCTGCCAAGAATGTCATAAGGATTAACAGAGAGACAGAGAAGCAACACCAGAATGTTTCCTACCTGCTTTCCTTACAGGATTAGGCCAGTAATTTCTTCTAACAACTGGTTCTCTGAACTGCTTAGAATGTTAACAACCGGTTCTAGCGAATAGGTGCAAACCTGTAGAATCACACCCCCGCTTTGCGCTCAAACATGGGGCCCTGGATGTGGGCTAGAATCAGTCTCCGGGCTGTAAGGTTGATAGATTATATCATGTCAAGCTGCCCTGTCTCTCTATCTTTTGTTTTATATTATGTAGTTTGTGATTTGTTTTTTATAAGCTGCCTAGAATCTTTTATCTTACCTGATTCTCAGGTTCTACTAGCTTCAATGATTAATTTGAGAACAGATCTGCTGTGTTCAGAGACTAACGGCAATCCTCCCTCTGCTCTGCCGCCTGCACGGGAGCGCCGATCGCTCCCATTGGTTGATGCCGTTTGACAGCCGGCTATAAAAGGGAGCTGTCAAACAGCATCAGCTGTCGCAGCCAGCGGGCTGTCATTTAGCCCCGGCAGACACGGTGACCCTTTATTCATTGGAATAAAGTCTGTTAGCTTTCAACCTGGCTCCATCTCACTCTGTAACCGCCGCTCCACTCTGTAACCGCCGCGACGAGGGCGGGATGCAGTAAAGACAACCAGGCAAGACAACTGAGCTGAAGTCACAGTAAAAAAGAGCTGAAGCCACTATGAGCTGAATGAAGTCACCACTGCTGACGGTCTCCAAAGAGCGCGAACTTTAAAGCTTCCCAGCTGAGGAGCCGAACGCCACTTGACAGGCGCAGCCAGAAACGCTTTTCTAAAAGCGGAAATTCAAGTTCCCTCAGCTGAGGAGACTGACGTCGCCACTCTAATGGCCTCAAACCCGACATTCCCTCACTTCCAGCCGGGGGCTGGGACATGGGAATCATACATGAACAGATTCGAATGCTTCCTAAATGCCATCGATCTGTCTGAAACCACTGACCTGAGGAAAAGGTCCTATTTTTTAAGCTTCTGTGAGGCTACAGTTTTCGATACAGCCTCTGCACTAGTGTCCCCACGCTCTACCATTCACTACGATGAGGCCTCCCAAGAAGAGGAACTCTCGAGGTAAACCGCCTCACACATCCAAGACCCCCCCCCCCAGAGCTACCTAAGAAAAACAATAACCAGACAGCCAGATAGCAATCAAATTGTATGAGCTGTGGAGGTAACCACCCCAGATCAACTTGCAGATTCAGAAACGTTATCTGTCTGAACTGCCAGAAGAGAGGGCACATAGCCAGGGTTTGCCAAGCTGAACAGACCTCCACGTAAAGACCTCAGGCTGCTGCCTCCTTCCAAAGGCAAGTTGAAGATTGCTACACACGTTACCACGCAGACAATACCACTCCTAGGTCTAACAAAATAAGCATTTCTCTTTTTATAGAAGGTAAACCCTGCCGGATGGAGGTAGACACCGGGTCTGCCCTCTCCATCATCTCGTGGACCACCCTGAAGAAATTACTACCTTCGCTCTCAAAGAAGAAGCTGCTCAACTGCCACCTGACTCTTTGAGACTACCAGAGAAAGACCATTCCAGTCCTGGGTAAGGGCAAATTCCTCATTCAATTCCAGAACTTTAGAGGCCACTTGCCACTGGTGGTTGTAGATGTTGCCCTTCCTAGCTTGCTAGGACTAGATTGGTTCCCTGCCCTAGGCCTTAACATTACAGGCATTCACTCTGTGGTAAATTCTGAACTAGATTCTCTTTTCAGGGACTACTCTGATGTTTTCAGTAGTGATCTAGGTTGTTATTCTGGCACCCCATCTCTTTCAATATGGGCCCCCAAGCCATCCCAATTCGTTTAAAACCGTGAAGGTACCTTTTGCTATTCGGCCTAAATTGGATGCAGAATTAGACAAACTTATTAAACAAGGAGTGCTGGAGCAGGTAGATTTTGCCAAGTGGGAAACGCCCATAGTCACCCCCTTAAAAAAAGATGGCAGCGTGAGAATCTGCGCTGACTATAAAACGTCCCTGAACTGTTTTCTCCAAATTAGTGCATACCCAGTACCTGTAATCCAACACCTGCTTCACTCCTTTGAACCAGGTACAATTTTTGCAAAGTTGGACATGTCCCAGACATATCAGCAATTTCCCATGGACCAACACACTGCTGACTTGCAAACCATAGTTACACACAGGGGCACCTTTAGATGTAAATGTTTACAATTTGGAGTCAGTGTGGCCCTGGGTATTTTTCAGTCCCTCATGGAGAAAATCCTCCAGGGTCTTCCTGGGGTAGTTCCATACTTTGATGACATTTTAGTTTCTGCCACCAACAAAACACAATTATTACTCAGAGTTAGGTCGGTCCTTGACAGGTTTAGGCAAAATGGGCTTAAATTGAAAAAAGACAAATGCACCATTGCCACCAAGCAAGTGGACTTCCTTGGTTATCGAATTGACGCCTCTGGAATTCACCCCATAGAAACTAAGGTTAGAGCCATCCACAAGGCACCCACACCCTCTAACAAAACTGAATTGCAGGCCTTTTTAGGGCTCCTGAATTTTTATGCAGCTTTCCTGCCTCACAAAGCCTCTGTAGCTGAACCCCTTCATAGGCTCTTAGATAAAAAGGCCCCCTGGCACTGGGAACAGAGAGAAGCCAACGCTTTCCAAGCAGTTAAGTCTCTTTTAACTTCAAACGCTGTGTTGATCCAATTTAACCCAAACCTGCCCCTGGTGTTAGCCTCAGATGCTTCACCCTTTGACATAGGAGCAGTATTGAGCCATAGGCTCCCAAATGGATCTGAGGCACCCATTGCCTACTTTTCAAGAACTTTCTCTGCAGCAGAGAGGAACTATAGTCAAATCGATAAAGAAGCCCTAACAGCTGTTGCTGCTGTAAAAAAAATCCATAAGTTTCTCTATGGCCATTGTTTTGAACTTGTAATGGATCACAAGCCACTTTTGGGACTTTTAGCTGGAGATAAGCAAACCCCACAGGTACTATTCCCGCGAATGACCAGATGGACTCTGTTCCTGGCTGCCTACTCATACAGACTGGTACATCGCCTGGGGAAGAACCTGTGCCATGCAGATGCCCTCAGCAGATGCCCCCCGCCAACACCAGTCGAAGACCCAGCTCCCATCCATGCAATCTTCGACTGCAATGTTCTTGACCTACCAATCTCAGCCAGGGATATTGCTGCCCACTCCAGAAGGGACCAAGTGATTTCCCAAGTCCTGGACTGCGTGGGGAGGGGGTGGCCTGATATTCAATATGCTCCTGAATTCATGCCATTTAAGACCCACAGGCAGGAGTTGCCTTTACTTCAGGGTTGTCTGCTATGGGGGACAAGGGTGGTCATACCACCCACCTTGCAAGAACAAGTTTTAAAGGCACTGCACGAGGGTCACCCTGGCATCGTGAGGATGAAGGCCTTGGCCCGCAGCTACATATGGTGGCCAGGATTGGATGCCCGGATTGCCAACTGGGTAAGCACATGCCAGCCCTGCCAGGTGACTAGAGCAGCCCCACCAGCAGCTGCCCCAACCAGATGGGAGGATGCTGGGGGCCCTTGGTCCAGGCTGCATATTGACCTGGCTGGCCCTGTGCAGGGGAAGACCTTTTTGGTTGTAGTAGACTTGTTCTCTAAATGGACTGATGTGGCTTTGCTCCCCTCCACCACTATACTGGCTGTCACAAGGGCCTTGACCAGACTGTTTGTTACACATGGACTCCCTGACACTTTGGTTTCAGATAATGGCCCCCAATTTATTTCCAATGAGTTTGCAGTCTTCGCAGACAACCTAGGCATCAGACATGCCCTCACAGCCCCCTTTCACCTTGCAAGCAATGGGATGGCTGAGAGGGCTGTTAGGTCTATGAAGGAAGTTTTGGCCAGGCTTGGCCAAGCAGACTGGCACTCCAAACTGTCCACTTACTTGCTCACGCAACACGCTACTCCATGCCCCACTACTAACAAGACCCCAGCAGAACTTTTGATGGGCAGACGCCTCAGGACCACCCTGGACAGGTTGCACCCCCACTATGCTCCTAGCACACCACTGGCTTCTGACAGCCATGCCAGGGAGTTCGCCCTGCAAGACCTGGTTTATGCCAGGAACTATGCGGGGCATCCCTTATGGCTGCCAGGGCAAATAGTCTCTATTACAGGCCCCAAGTCCTACAAGATCCTCTTGGAGGACGGTCGAGTATGGAGAAGACACATAGATCAGCTAAGGAGATGCTAGAGGAAGACTGCTGCCAAAATCCCGGTCTACCAGCCGCCGGACAACCCTGTCTACCAGCTGCCTGCCGCAGCCAACCCGCTAGAGGCCCCAGTCTACCAGCCGCCCGACAACCCAGCCTACCAGCCGCCGTGAGCCGATCGAGAGGACTCACCTGATCAGCAGCCGGACACCAGGACGCAGACATCCGATGACCCTCGTCGAGCTCCAGACAGCGCCCGGGGAGAGCAGGACTCAATGGCAGCAGGCAAACCTCAGGAACTGCAAAGATCAGGCCGTGAGAGAAAATGGCCAGCCCGGCTGCAGGACTACGCATGCTCGTGGCCAGGGGAAAGCAGTGCTGTGTTCAGAGACTAACGTTAGTCCTCCCTCTGGTCCGCCGCCTGCGCGAGAGCGCCGATCGCTCCCATTGGTTGATGCCGTTTGACAGCCAGCTATAAAAGGGAGCTGTCAAATGGCATCAGCTGTCGCCGCCAGCTGGCTGTCAGTTAGCCTCGGCAGCTGCAGCGACCCTTTATTCATTGGAATAAAGTCTGTTAGCTTTCAACCTGGCTCTGTCTCACTCTGTAATCACCGCTCCACAACAAGATCTTTTATATCGCTTATTACGCTAGGGAAGAGATCATTCACAGGGACACATTTTATCAATTCGTGAGAAGCTTCATTTCAAAGCAAGCTGGCCAAAAATCTTCTATAACAGCATGAAATTACAGACTGACTTAGAACAAGTAATTGCTTTTTGCATTAATGATCTAAATGTGACATTTTGAGTATATATTGTTAAAATCAATGTGAAAGAACTCACATTAAAAGCAAACATCTGGTTCCCTCCTTAAATAATTCACAAATAGCTTCAACTAAATAATGCTTCATGAAGTAATCTCTCATTATTTCCAGAGATTAACTTTATCAATGTGCAAAAAGAGATTATCATTAAGGGTGGAATAGTTTACTTGGCTTGAATGGAAAATGTAAAAATTTGACCTTATTTGTGAGAAATAATAAAAGCTGAGCTCTTCCTGAGTATGAATGCTGATAATATAAATAATCAGTTACCACCTAACAACATGTAAGGCATATTGTGTCCATTACGTGTGTTAAAAACAGGGAAAAGAAAAGCCAGAGGAATAAGATGGCTCTCATTTTAACAGGGAGCAAACAATTGCTGTGATTTCAGTCTAGCATTCAATTGCTATCCATCTAGCTGTGCTGTAGTGAGTTATGCTAAGTTTGAGCCAGCTAAAGAAAGAAATCTAACACCAATGGTTTAATTCTAAAATAGAAATCTTATCCAGAAGGGATAAAGGCTGTGGTTCCCAAATGGACTTTGGAGTGTGCAGACTACAATTCTGTGTGGCTCCCCTTCCCCTTTGCAAGTCTAGAGCAGCTCTTTTTCCTTCAATTCTTTTTGGTGCATTGTAGAACAAAGCTGCAATTATGGGTGGGGGAAAGAGGAAGAAGAACAGCAGGTCAGCATCTCTGCTGGCGTGGATGTGTGTTTTAGACAGAGGTTACGGTTTATCTGCAGAAACTTCCCACTGTGCTTGCGGCTCCTTCACAGACTGGGGGAGGGAGGGGGCCTACTGTTCGTATGTCAATGGTTCCAGGTCTCATCTCCAGTGTTAGATGTGATAATGACGCAGATCTGAGGCAGTCAGAAACCCTAAAGAACTCTTGTCAATTATTGTCAACAGAACTGAGGATAAAATGGTCTCCAGTTCACACAGGGAGTTACTTCTGAGTAAACCTGATGAAGTATCAGGTGAAGTGAAACTGAAAGAAAAGAAAAAGGGAACAATTTCCCCAAATCATTTCCTTTTAGGCTGATTTCATGATGTTTTAACCAGCAGTGGGATCCTACCTGTTCCACTACTGGTTTGGTGATCGCGTGCACACCTAATGTGTGTGCACCTAACGCAGGCACAGCTTTCCACACACCAGCTGAGGCCTGCAGCACCAATCAGCTGAGAGGATAAAAAAGAGAAAAGTACAGGGAAGGTGGGAGGGCCGATCCTGTGCTCTTCTCTTCTTTCTCCTCTCAGCTGTCTTTTTTTCCTCCTCTCAGCTGATCGTTGGAGGCTTTTTTTTTTTTTTTTTTACTATCAGTTTGGCCAAACCAGTAGGAATTTTTGCTACCAGTTTGGCTGAACCAGGCCAAACTGGTAGCATACCACCACTGGTTTTAACTGAGTTGAGTTCTTTTATTCCCTTCACTCCCTTATATAGGCGCTCCTGAGATGTTCCTATTTCTATAGAAATGGAAATATGCCATTAATGACTGAATACTTCTAAGCTTCCTTTAAATGTAGCAACCAATAACAGAGGGCATTCAGACTCCCTAGACTTCCTAACTATGGAAGCCTGCAGGGTTCAAAATATGATGCCATTTGTTTACTTGTAAAAATGTTGAATGGGAAATGTATAAATAATCTGTGTTGGCATCAAGCTGTGAGATTCTGATTCACAGGAAACGCATGACACGACACGGATCTTCAAGAGCGAGGTGCTTTATTCGATTCTGCAGAAGCGGGTTCACATCCAAGGCAGCAGGATGGAACCTTGAGCATAGTTTATTCAACATACTTATACCCCATTTCCTGCCCCACTATACAAGGGCTTGGCTTACAAAACATTATCAGACTTCATCCTTATGGGAACACCCATTGCTTATCAGTACTTTCCAGGCTACTAACTGACAGTTGATGGTTTGGCTATTTCCTCTGGAAAAGTACTGATGCTGCTTTTTGAAACACACATGTGTACAAAATGGATTCATATTGCTCTACTTCTTACAATCCCCCTTTTCTGGATCATAACTGTTTCAAAAGCAATTAAGTCTTTATCAATTCTTTTTGAAATGGCAATTTCATTCTCTTTACTATACAACAATTTTTCTGTTTCTTCTGGATGATTAAATTTTATCTTTCCACAAGCAGATATCATTATTTGCATCAAATTAGGCAAGCATTGGATACAACAACATATAGCAATCAAGATTACTATAATTGTTATAACCGTTGTTGAAATAGATTTCCACCAACTACCATCTGGCAGCCAAGACCACAATGCATCCCATAATGAACCTACTATTCCGGATTCATCCCATTGTTTCTGATATTCTTTTACTCTTTCTTCCATACCTTTTACAGTGCTAGTGATATTTGGTTCATAATTATGTATATAAGTACAACAGTGTGAATGAATTAAGGCACACACTCCTCCTTTAGCAGCTAACATGATATCTAAAGCGAATCTGTTTTGCAAAGCTACTTGCCTTACCTCAGCTAATTCCTCATTAATCATCTTAATTGTTCTAATTGTGTCATTAAACATAGCAACTGTAAAATTATTTAGTCTGGTAATATCCCGGTAGTTCATCCCTATTCCAATTGGGACTATTAAAGCTCTGGCCGCACCTTCATACCAAGATCTATGGTGTATTCCAGAATCTAACTCTCTTTTATTTCTAATTCATGTATTTGGTAATTTATCTAATTTGTATATTACAGGCAATACAAACCCTATGGTACAAGTACCTGACCATAGTTTTGGTATTTCTCTATAGGCATGTTTTCCACACAGCATCCATCTATTGTTTTCCATAGCCCAAGTCAAGTTGGAATCCCTAGTCCAATTGATTATGTTCTCAAAGTACATGCACATCTGACAATAAAATTTATACTCTGGCATATATTCATCCTTACATCTATAACTGGTGCTTATATGATGATCAAAACATGTTTCAGGCATTTCAAATGTCTTGTTACACTTTTCCCAATCTCCAAGAAATGGTCCTCCAGTAACATTCCTTTTAAAGCAAACGCAAGCCATTTCTCTTAAGTGAACAACTACTTTCCTGGTTATTTTTCCTTCTACAGGTCCAGTTTTGGTTTCCCCTTGTGGCACCATCATTTGTTGTGTTAATGGTACCCCATGCAAAATAACTCCTTCTTTAGCTTTCCCAGGCAAATGCATACATAACCAACAATTAGTAACATTCAAATTCTTAGCCGTTGCTCTTATATCTTGGATGTAGCAATTATCCATCCAGAGATCTTCTCCAAGATCCCCTGCTCTCTGAACATGTCAAGATTGTCCGGTTTCTGCTTCTTCAACCTGTTGTGAGACAAAAACACTCACAAGTGCAGTTGAAATATACAGAAACATATACATGATTTTATCTTTTAAAAGTCAGTTTCAAACGTTGTCCTTCCACTGGGTGACTTCTCCAAGGCTTCTCAGGTTCTGGAGCCGCTTTCATACGACTGTAGTGAGTCCATCCATTTTCCTTCGTCCGGACAGCAGATTCAGAAGACAGAAGCACTTGGTATGGTCCTTCCCAGTTGGGTTGCAATTTCTTAGTCCTCCAAGTCTTCACAAGCACCCAATCACCAACTTCATAGGAATGTTGACTTCCTACTAGCGGTGGTCGCTGTGCTAAAAGTCCCTGTTTGTGAAGAGACAATAAAGACCTGGACAGTGTCTGCAAATATTTTCTCACAAACATATCTCTGAATTCTGGTATGGGTCTCCCAAGGGTTGTAAGATATGGTCGGCCCATTAACATTTCAAAGGGTGAAACTCCCACATCCTTCCTGGGACAAGTTCTAATTCTTAATAAGGCCAGAGGCAAATTCTTAGTCCAAGGCAATCCATTTTCTAAATGCAGTTTTGTCAAATGTTTCTTGATTTCAGAGTTCCCTCTTTCCACTTTTCCAGAAGACTGAGGATGCCAAGGAGTGTGCAGATCCTACTTCACCCCTATCACCTTCATTACTTCTTGAAGAATTTTCTGTGTAAAATGTGTACCCCTATCAGAATCAATTACTTCAAACATGCCATATCTAGGTATGATTTGTTCTAACAAAATTTTTGTCACCATAGGAGCTGTAGCTTGTCTTGTAGGAAAGGCTTCCATCCATCCTGTCAAATGATCTTTAACTACTAACAGATATATCCATCCACCACTAGGTGGCAATTCAGTGTAGTCAATTTGTATCTTCTGGAACGGCCAGGCTGCTAATGGTCGTCCTCCTCTATCTGTCTTTTCGGATGCACTTTTATTTACTTTCAAACATATCAAACATTTCCAACAAATGGAGTGTGCTATAGTCCACATATCTAAACTCCAATAATGCGGTTTTATAGCTTGTACCAATGCTTCAGTCCCCCAATGGCTCCCCTCATGCAAATACTGCATCACATTCCTCATTTGGGGTCCCGATAAAACTGGTATTCCCTTAGATGTAAACCATCCTTTTTCAGTTTCTTCGCATCCCTTTTTCTCTAATTTCTTTTTATCATTCTCATCTGGTTTCCACTCCTCATGTGGCTCTTCTTCCAGCAAAGGAATAGACACCATTTGCAGTATCAATTCCCCTGCTGCCTCCTTTGCCCACTTATCTGCCCACCTGTTCCCAACAACTTCTGGATTATCCCCTTTTTGATGGGCACTCACATGTACTATAGCTAGTTGGTGTGGCAATTGTAGACTAGCGAGTACTTCTTCAACCTATTGCAACTGCTCAATTCGTTTCCCATCTGATTTAATGAACCCCTTTTCTTGCCAAATCTTCCCAAATGTATGAACCACTCCCCAAGTGTATTTGGAATCTGTCCATATGGTCACATCTATTCCCTCTGCCAATTCTAAAGCCCTTTTTAATGCAAACAGTTCGCATTTTTGTGCTGACCAATTTGTTGACAAAGGTCCCTTCTCGATGACTTCTCCTTCTCCAGTTACTATGGCATATCCTGACCTTCTTACACCATTTTCTACTCTACTAGATCCATCAAAAAACCATCGTTCGCCTTCTTCTAAAGGAGTTTCTTCCAAGTCCTCTCTGACTTTTGTCATTAGGTCTACTTGTAATAAGCAATCATGTTCTTCTCCTTCCCACTCCTTCCTTGACCCTTCCAAAAACTCAGCTGGATTCAAATTCTTGTCTGTTCCTATAACTATATTTGGACTAGTCCTCAAAATAGTTTCATATTTCAAAATCCTTCCCTCTGTCATCCAGGTGGATGCCAACTGACTCAAGACTGATGTCACTTGATGTGGGGAATGCACTACAAGTGCTCCCCCAAAAGTCAATTTTCTGCTTTCAACAACCAACACTGCTGTGGCTGCAACTGCTTGTACACAAACAGGCCATCCCCTCACAACTGGTTCTAACGTCTTACTCAAAAAGGCAATGGGCTGATAATGCCCCCCCCCCTTTTCTGAGCAAGCACCCCTACTGCAACTCCTGATCTTGCAGAAACATACAAATGAAAAGGAAGCTTCAAGTTAGGCAAAGCCAATACCGGAGCAGTGGCCAATGCCCTCTTGATTTCTTCCCATTTCTGTTTGTCCTGACCAACTAATTTGCTCTTCTTTGCCTCTCAGTTTCTGATTCAAAAACTGAGCCAACACCGCATATTGATCTATCCATGCTCTACAATATCCCACTAATTCTAAAGCTTTTCTCACTTCAGTTCTGTATTACATAACTGAAATCCAAACACTGGCATCAAGTCTCTTCCCAACAGCTTCACCCCTGAATCTGGGATATACAACACCTTACTACAAACCTCTATCTCATCCATACTCATTTCCACTCCTTCCAGAACTCTCACTCTATTCTGCCTTCCACTCACTCCAGTGACTAAAATAGTTTCTTTTCCTTCCATTCTCTTGCTTACAGGCTCGCATACAGATGTACGACTAGCCCCTGTATCTATCAGGAAAGTCATTTCCTGATGGTCTGGACCCACTTTTATATTTACCAATGGCTCCCCGCAGGTCTCCTTAAAGGAGCCGGAACCTTCCTAGTCTTCGTATAGAGTGTAACTTTTTTCAGGCGGCTATTCTGACATTTGCGTGCAAAGTGTCCTTCCTTGCCACACTTGAAACAAGTACGATCCACACCTCCTCTACCTAGACCAGTTCCTCTACCTCTGAAAGGTCTTCCTCTGGACACAAATCCTCTGCCCCTTCCTCTAAAACCTTCTCCCAGGGATTTCTTCACTTCATTTTTAGCTGCTGTTTGTACTGCTGCTAACATCATTTGGGACTTCTGTTTTGTCTTTACCATTTCTCTATTCACGAATGTCTGTTGGGCATTCCTAATTAAAGCTGTAATTCCTTGTCCTCCCCAATTTTCTATTTTCTGAATTTTCTTCTGAATATCCGGCCAAGCCCCAGCCACAAACTGCATTTTCAGCATAGATTCAAATGCAGGTGAGTTTGGGTTAACGCCTGAATATTTCTCCAAACTTTGTCTCAACCGGGCACAATAGTCCCCAGGAGATTCATCTTTCTCTTGTGAAATTTCAAAAGCTCTTGTCAAATTGCGTCCTTGTGGGACAGCAATTTTGATTCCCTCAATTATCATTGTTTTCAAATCTTTCATGTCCTGTCTATGATTTGCATTTTGGATATTCCAATTGGGAGGTGCCAAGGGAAACTTGACATCTCCAGCAACTGCTTGTGCATTTCCCAATTGCAATACTCGCCAATATTCTATTGCTCCCTGTCTGATCAAATCTCTTTCTTCCCTACTAAATAAATGACCAAGTATGTACATAATTTCTTCATAAGTATAATCATTCGGCCCCAAGAACAATTCCAATTCTTTTGACACTTTCTGTGGATCCTCATGAAGTCGGGGAAGTGACTGTTTAAGTTCTCTCAGTTCCCCTGGCCTCATGGGCTGAATAGCATACATAGCCACAGGTTGACCCAAAGCATTTAGACCATTTGGTACTTCTCGCAAAGGGTAAGCCTGTACCGGCTGTGCCAGTGGAAAAGGGAAATTTTGCACATTCCTTGTCAGATCCCTCAATTCTCTCTGCAAAGGCACAGGTGGCATAGGCGGAGGGGAGGGAGGAATTGGGATGTTTGCTATAGCAGCAATTGCCTGCTGGGGATCATACCGAGGTGGTGGACGATAGAATTCATCGTCTGACTCTGGGTCTTTGGTTTTGGACACAAATTGATCAGCCGGTGGCGGGCTGGGTCCTTCAAAATTTACATGGTACCACACCTCAATATATGGGATTTCAGCATTCTGTTTATGTGCCAATATGTAATCTTTCAATTGATTCATCCAATATGTACTGGTCTCTCCCTCTGGAGACCAATGGTAGGGAAATTTAGGGTCAATTAGGGAATATTTTGGCCACCTATATTTGCACAAATAAATCATGTGCTTTTTTTCAAGATTCCGGGCATAATCTTTTAGATTCGGGGAGAACCATTGTTGTAACAGTTGTCCCAATGGCGAATCCGCTGGAATAGGTTTTCTGCCTTCTTTATCTGTCTTTCCTATGTCAACCTCTAAATCTTCCCACAACTTCTTACTTTGCCCTTTCCCCATTTTCGTCTTCCCTGACCTATCCTCCAGCAAGCGCTGGACTCTCAGTTTCGTTGAGAATTTAAGGATCCCTCATTCTTGTTCTTATCGAAAGATTTTTAAAGAGGAACAATATTACCTGATCACTCCGGGACCTCTCTCAGGTTTGCGGATGTGTGGGCGTCCCCAACTCAGATTTCTCCATGATCCAGACCACTCTGGCTGTTCCCGGTACCAGCTCTTTCTTTCGCAACCGATTAAGTCCGTTCGTGTGTCTCTCTGGGTTTTCTGGTTCGAGGAGCCCTCTGGAACCTCTCGAGAATCAGGGAGGGTTTATCTCACAAAAGGAGATAGAGTGGTCACTACTCACCAGTCCCTGAGATCCCGAGGGTTGCCGTGAAGGCTCTTGGCTGGCCTCGCCAATTGTGAGATTCTGATTCACAGGAAACTCATGACACGACACGGATCTTCAAGAGCGAGGTGCTTTATTCGATTCTGCAGAAGCGGGTTCACATCCAAGGCAGCAGGATGGAACCTTGAGCATAGTTTATTCAACATACTTATACCCCATTTCCTGCCCCACTATACAAGGGCTTGGCTTACAAAACATTATCAGACTTCATCCTTATGGGAACACCCATTGCTTGTCAGTACTTTCCAGGCTACTAACTGACAGTTGATGGTTTGGCTATTTCCTCTGGAAAAGTACTGATGCTGCTTTTTGAAACACACATGTGTACAAAATGGACTCATATTGCTCTACTTCTTACAAAGCCAACCCTTATCCAGGAACAAAGCAGATTTCTCACCTTTAATGAAACACATACAGGTTATCCATGAGTGCATGTAATATTTTCTCTTTTGACTGAACCACAGCAAACATCTTCAAAATGAAAAATGATGCTGTTGCTCTTAATTAGAACAGTTTCTCTTGAGAAGCCAAAGTGTGGATATAGAACTCTTAATTGTTTGGGTTAATAAGTGATGGGGATTTAGACAATGTAGTCTTATGGTACACTGCAGTATGAAGACATATTAAAAACTTGGTAAAACAATGAAATCATAAACCCGCTTATATGAAAACAATATAAATAATAATAAAAGGACATGTATGGAATGACTGCAGGATGTGTGCAGGCTGGAAGGTTAAATAAGCCAAGAGGGCAGTGACAATTGTTTCACTGAAATTATGCCTGTTTTTTAAAAATATATATTGTATATAAAAAGGGATTGCAACTACAATGTTGTTGTTTTTTAACTTTTCAGACCCACTGTGAATGCCTCTGGTGGTAAGTTACTACTTATTAATAATAAAGACCAGGTGGCAGATTCTAGCCATTTCATCTAAATTTCAGTCTTATTGCTCCTTTGCAAGAGATATTTAATAACATGATGCTTCTGAACACGGAAGTTTTCAATTCGTTTAGTCATGATGTTGAGTATCCATCAGTAGCTTTATGCTCCATGAATTAGTCTAATCTCCAGTTAAAACTGTTGACACAATTAGCACTATGTAAAGCTTTGAAACACTTTTGAAGCCAGTTTGTAAAAGGAAGCAAAGCAGCAAAAACAATCAGGAGGCCTTGAAGAACTTTATGCTTATGGAAAAACTACAGAGGTTCAATGGTTTTCTGCTGCATCTGGATAGTCAATCTACCATGTGGCAACATCAGTCCCATTTGTGGAGAATGATGAGCATATGAGTATTCTGGACCATATTCACAGTCCTGCTTTGCTGTACTCTCCCTAATATTGCAGTCAGAAGGAAACTTTGTTGTCCTAAATCTTGTGGCCTTCAAGGTTCATCCTTACTATTCATCCGGCACAAGTCTGTGCTATGCTGCTTTCCATATAGTTTTAGTTCACTACACCCTAAGAATTGAAGCTGGTGGTTAGCTTGGCTGAAATTGTAGTCCACTTCATCACCATCCAACATATGAAAAAGCTTGTCCAATTTGCATGTGTGCAGTATTCTGGTTAGTGCAACTTAATTTTTTTACTTTCTCTTTGTCTTGAATGTCTGTTTTATTCTTTGCAACAGTAGACTGACTGTTTGTCTATTCAGCCACTCAACTGCTTGGTGACAGCAAATGTTTATTTTAGTTCTTAATGTCAAAACCTTGGAAGAGATATTCAGATATTCAGTCTCTATAACTACAAAGTTCAAAATCATGCAAGCCATGGCATTCCCTGTGAAACTCTGTGCGAGTAAAAGTTGGATTTTAAAGAAGCAGGATAAGATTATTGATGCTTTTCAACTTTGGTGCTGGAGAAGACTCCTGAGAATACCACTGGCAGCCAAGAAAACAAACTGATGGATCATTGAATAAATCAACCCAGAGTTCTCAGTTGAGGCATAAATCACCAGGCTCCAAGTTTCCTATTTCAGGCATATTATACAAAGATCCAAGTCTTTGGAAAAGGCTTTAATGTTGGGAAAGATGGAAGGAAAGGGAAGAAAAGGAGAATCAGCAAGAAGGTGGATGAATGGAGTCCATCTTCTCCAAAAGGAGTTATAATACAAGTGCACTGTTAGGAGATTTAAAGAACAGGTTAGTGATAGATTATAATGGAGAAGATCTATCTATGTGGTTGC
This sequence comes from Hydrophis major, assembly GCA_033807585.1. NCBI lineage: Eukaryota > Metazoa > Chordata > Lepidosauria > Squamata > Elapidae > Hydrophis > Hydrophis major. The sequence goes on from CM066328.1 coordinate 33,375,022, forward strand.
TTGAAGTCAAAGACAACTTGATGGTACATAATAAATCAATCAATCAAATCTTGGGTAGTCTGTAATGGTTCTCTAGATTTGTGCTGGAAAAGTACAGTTGAACTGCTGGAATCTGAAACAAGGATCTAACTGTGGAAGCTATAAACTGCTTTAAGAATAGTATATGAAGAGAAGAAGTGAGCAGCCAGAGGAGAACTGGGCAGTGGAGAGGATGCCAAGCAGATTAGAATTAGTTTGGTTTTGTGGTTAAAGCATCAGGCTAGAAAGGAGAGGCAATGAGTTCAAACCCTGACACAAAAGCCAATAGAATAGCTCTCTCTCAGCCCAACCCACCACCCTTGGTTGTTGTTGCAGGAAATATATTCACTCTCTTGCGTTATTTGTAAAAATAATAAAGTCAGGAAATAAATAATTTCAGACATTCTATTCTCTAGATCAGGGGTCCCCAAACTTGAACTCTGGGAGTTGAAGTCCACAAGTCTTAAAGTTGTCAAGTTTGGAGACCTCTATTCTAGATGAATCAATTGACTGGTTGGCCAACCCTTTTAAAAAGAAAAAAAAAATAGTTGTGGAAGCCAAATTGTTGGTCTCCCTCATAGTCAAAAGAGGACAGAATGGTTACATAACAAGCAGTCTCCCTGAAAATCAAAAGACTCAGTTAGAGCACAAGTATGTCAATCTGGAACCCATCATTTCAGTTACCTTCATAACATATATTAACCTTCCAGTATTGCCTACATAGGGGAGAAGAAATAGATTGCAGATTTAGATTTTGAAGAATCTAAAGCCATCCTCAGGTTGCCTCAATTTCAGCTGGTTGATAAGCTATAGAGAGTGCCATGCACATTTCCTTAAAAAAGGCTAAAGGGCTATCTTGGGTTGGGCTGGAGACTGTAGGCAGCTATTCATTTGTTTTATTCATTGCATTTATATCCTGCCAACATTTACTGTGTCATTGTAGCTTTTATGATACATAATATAGAAAATATATTAAAACAGTTGTGGTATGATTAAGTATATAAGATAAAGGTTCTCTTCGTACATATATGCTAGTTATTTCCGGCTCTAGGGGGAGGTGCTCATCTCCATTACAAAGCCAAAGAGCCAACACTGTCTGAAGATGTGGCTGGCATGACTAAATGCCAAAGGCTCATGGAATTCTGTTACCTTCCCACCAAAGTGGTCCCTATTTTTCTATTTGCATTTTTGCATGCTTTCGAACTGCTAGGTTGGCAGAAGCTGGGACATGTAACTGGAGCTCACTCCGTTGTGTAGTGCTAGGGATTCAAACCACTGAACTGCTGACCTTTCTGATCACAAGCTCAGCATTTTAGCCATTGAGCCACCATGTTCCCCTGATGAAGTATATACTAATACCCAAACTGAAAGCACAAAAATATCAAAACAGAATTGGAGAAAAATAGAAGAAAACAGACTGAAATAAAAGATGATATTTTACATTTACTCAGATCGAACACTCTCTAAAATAATTCTGTTTTTAACATCTTCTTGGAAACCAACCAAGGAGGGAGAACTTCAAGAGCACTGGCAGAAAAGCATGATCTTCTAGGTTCAGGTCAATTCAGAAGCATGGGACAATGAACAACAGAGTTTTTCTCTAGGCAATTTAATAGGTCAGGCTGACTCCTTTTGGAGAAGATAGACTCAGATATTCCAGTGCCAAGCCAGATAGAATTTGTAGATCAAAACCAGTGTTGTGAATCAATAAATACATGAATAAAGATTATTAAGAGCTTGAAGCAAAGTGCAGGGTTCTGGCCCTGCACTTCTGATTGGCCGATAATAGCGACATCAGATTGGTCCGTTCAGGGGAATCTGATTGGCTATTAACGAGCCTCTCCCTTGGTTAATGGAGCTAGCGCTCCCTGTGTTTCATTGGTTAAATAGTTTAGAGTTTGCCTATATAAAGGGGGCCGTTACAGCCATTGAGCTGAGCTGTTTTCACATGTAAATAAAGAGTTTGAAGTTCACTCTTCACCGGCTCGTCCCCTCCTTTGTGCCCATGCACAGAACATAACACTGGCGATGAGGATGGGATGTGGAGACGTCAGAGCTTACTGAATGACGAAGAACTATAACCGAGCACGTGGCTGAAACGCACCAACGGCGGAACCATGTCTGGCGGTGTCATACCACTCGCTCCATTCGACCCAGCACAAGAAGACTGGGACTCATATATGAATCATTTCCAGATGTTTCTGGAGACCAACAATTTGAAGGATGCCACTACCGGAAAGAAACAAGCGGTATTCCTAACTCAATGTGGGCCAACTGTATTCAAGATGGCCAAGGCACTAGCAAAACTGGCAGAAGTAAAGTCTATGGACTGGGACATCCTCGAACCCCTGCTGAGGGCTCACTACGCACCGACCGTGCCAACGCGAGTTAGAAGGCATGAATTTTATCAGAAAAGTCAGCGGAAGGGCAAAAGTATTGCTGATTTCATAGCGGATCTCCGGAATCTGGGAGGCCTATGCGAGTTTGCCGACCTAGAAGAAGCCCTAAGAGACCGAATAGTTCCAAAATTAGATGAAGCAGGCACTTAGAGTAAACTAATGGCGAAGGGCGACATTAGCCTTAAAGATGCCATAGCTGAAGCTACTGCAGCAGAAGCAACCAGGAAGTCGGCTGCCCAAATGCGCTGCACCCACGCCCCATTTCGCCAACGTGCCCGAAAATTTCACCTCAGTCAGAGGGACAGCTTGAAACAGCCCACCACGAGGACCTCGAATCATCACCAGAAAGTGATGAAGAAGAGGTCCATCGACTTCGGTCTGAATGAGACCAATGCCAGAAATCGCAGTACCAATGCGCCGGGAATGGAGCAAGCCACCCCCGGTCAGAATGCAAATTCCTTGATGCGCTCTGTCATGTGCGTGGGAAAAGAGGCCATATCGGACGGGTCTGTAGAAGCAAGCTAGGACCCAGCCAGCCCTTGAGGGGGGCCAACTATTGCCAACCGACAGGAAGTCGTCCTGTGAAGCGAGAACCCATGAACTACCAATGGAACAACCACTCCTACAGAAACAAAACCCTAAACCACCCAACGAAGCGAGAAGAGGCTCACCAAATGATCACGATCGGTCACGCCTCATCTCTTGACGCCAAAAAGATCCGAGTGAAAGTGGCCATCGAAAACCAGCCCTGCCTGATGGAAGTCGATTCAGGATCGTCCCTCTCGATGGTTTCCTGGAAGACCTTCAAGCATCCCCACTATTGGGAGGCAAGACCGCAGATTCCAAAGACTCATACTCAAGGACTATCAAGGAAATCAAATCCCGGTCGTTGGATCCAGCCGAGTCCGGGTATCGTTTAAGAACTGTACAGCATTCCTACCCCTGACTGTAATTGACAGGGATCGGCCTAGTTTGTAAGGCCTCCAATGGTTCGCTCCACTCGGAATTGAAGTAGCCGGCATTCACTGAACCTGCAGCAGCGATTGGGAAGAAGACCTCGTCCACGAATTCCAGGACGTCTTTGCAGAAAAATTAGGCGAGTACAAGAGGACCCCGATATCATTTAACCTCAATCCCGAAATAGCTCCCATCCGCCTTAAGCCTCATCGAGTTCCATTTGCCCTTAAACCAAAGATTGATGAGCAGCTTGATAAATAAATAGCCCAGGGTGTGTTAGAACTAACCGATCACTCTCCCTGGGAAACCCCAATCGTAATACCCATCAAGCCGGATGGATCGATAAGAATTTGTGGGGACTACTGAACCATCCTGAACCACGCCCTTCAACAAAACGCTTACCCGGTACCGGTGGTGCAACATCTCCTCCATTCCCTGGGGGGCGGAAAAATCTTCGCTAAACTAGACTTAGCCCAGGCATACCAACAACTGCCTGTTGACAAAAAATATGGCAGAGGCCCAAACGATCGTTACACAACGAGGTGCGTTTAAATGTAACCGACTCCAGTTCGGAGTGAGCGTAGCCCCGGGAATCTTTCAAAGTTTGATGGAAAGGCTATTACAAGGGATAAAAGGTGTTGTTCCATATTTTGATGATGTGTTAATCACTGCCCCAACTTGGAAAATACTAAAGGAACGCCTGAGGTTGGTTCTCCAGAGATTTTTAGACTCAGGTCTCAATGTTAAAAAAAAACAAGTGTCAATTATGTACGGATTGTGTAGAATTTTTGGGATATTTAATTGATAGTCAAGGCATTCACCCCACCAATAACAAACTTAGGGCAATCAAGAATGCCCCAAAACCCCAGAACAAGGCCGACCTCCAGGCTTTTCTAGGCCTTATCAATTTTTATAACGTTTTCCTGCCTCACAAAGCAACCGTAGCTGAACCCCTACATTGTTTATTAGACAAAAAAGCAACCTGGGTATGGGGACACAGAGAAGAACAGGCGTTTCGACATGTGAAAAATTTATTGACTTCTGATGCTGTTTTGATGCAGTATGACGAGACTTTGCCTTTAACGATCACGTGTGATGCATCCCCATTCGGAGTGGGTGCCATTTTGTGCCACGTTTTGCCAAACGTTAGTGAAGCCCCTGTTGCCTATTTCTCAAAGATGTTATCAAAAGCAGAATGCAATTACAGTCAAATTGATAAGGAGGCCCTTGCTATTGTGTCTGCGGTTAAGAGATTTCATGAATATGTGTATGGCCAAGCCTTTACCATAGTCACTGACCACAAACCTTTGCTGGGAATAATAGCGGGAGATAGGCCAACACCGTATATATTATCTCCCAGAATGACTCGCTTGTCAGAATTCTTGGCGGCATATAATTACAAGTTGCAACATCGCTCGGGGAAGGCCATTCCCCACGTCGACGCATTGAGCTGTGCACCACTTCTGGAAACCATTGATGACTCCGCTCCGACGGTTACAACACTGCAGATCGAGACACTTCGAATGCCACCATTAACAGCCTGAGATATCGCGATGGAAATGAAATGCAACCCCATTTTAGCACGAGTCCTCAGTTGGGTCGAACGGGGATGGCCGTTGGACCAGATACCTGATGACTATGCCACATTCAAGAATCGACAAACGGAACTATTTTCCCAGAAGGGCTGCATTATCTGGGGTGATAGAGTTGTCATCCCAGAGCGGTTGCGACCAGCGATACTAAGGACCTTGCACGATGGCCACCCCGGCATCGTGCGTATGAAAGCCTTCGCACAAAGCTACACGTGGTGGCCGGGTATCGACAAGCAGATCGAGACATGGGTTAAAGCTTGTCACAAATGCCAGGAAGTAAGCAACGCCCCTCCGAAAGCAACCCCGACTGAATGGGAAACACCGAGGGGACCATGGTCCCGTATTCATCTGGACTTTGCGGGACCTACCAAGGGACACACATTTTTATTAATGGTGGATGCCTATTCGAACTGGCTTGAAATCCATGAGATGTGGAATACAACAACCAAATCAGTCATCAGGAAACTAGACAGACTCTTTGCGACACACGGATTACCAGACATTCTAGTATCCGACAACGGGCCCCAATTTACTGCGCTGTCCTTCGAACAGTACCTGGCGGACCGCGGTATTCGCCATGCGCTAACTTCGCTGGCGCATCCTGCGGCCAATGGAAGGGCCGAGCGCATGGTACAATTCATCAAGAAAACCTTGCATAAAATGGACTATGGCGATATCGAAGACAAGATACCGGATACTCCTTTTGCAGCATATCACTCCGCACAGCATCACCAATAAAACTCCCGCCGAGTTTTTAATGGGACGGAAGCTCCGCTCCCACCTCGACCGTCTGCATCTATCATATGAACCTGAAAAACCACATGGTTCCAGTGGGAAATGCCGTAACTTCCAGGTAGGCGACTTGGTTTTCGCTAGGAACTTTTCGGGCGATCTGTTGTGGGTCAAGGCAACTGTAGTCCAAATAATCGGCCCTAGATCGTACTGCGTGAAATGTTGCGATGATAGAATATGGAAGCGCCATATTGATCAGCTGCGTTCAAGGCTACAGTCGGGGATCTCCGAGCCCCCTGATTTCCAAACTGAGGGGGGAGGAGATACCGAGGAAGCTAAATTTGAAGTGGCAGAAAGTTTAAGCGGAAGTAATGACCACTCAGAGGCAACATGTGATGGATCCGGAATGGGGGTGGCCTCGCCTCAAAGAGATGCCAAGAGCATTAGCGGCAATGAAAATTCGAATACGGAACGGGAGGCACCCTCTTCACCAGATAACGTCCTACCCCAACAAGACTGTAGCCAAATACCAGGAGAACAACGCAAATCAAATAGACAATCAAAACAACCTGCCTACCTCAAAGACTACGTGACCACACCCCTTAAACGGAAGCCAGGGGGAAGGGGTGTTGTGAATCAATAAATACTTGAATAAAGATAATTAAGAGCTTGAAGCAAAGTGCAGGGTTCTGGCCCTGCATTTCTGATTGGCCAATAATAGCGACATCGGATTGGTCCGTTCAGGAGAATCTGATTGTCTATTAACGAGCCTCTCCCATTGGTTAATGGAGCTAGCGCTCCCCGTGTTTCATTGGTTAAATAGTTAAGAGTTTGCCTATATAAAGGGGCCCATTGCAGCCATTGAGCTGAGCTGTTTTCACATGTAAATAAAGAGTTTGAAGTTCACTGTTCACCAGCTTGTCTCCTCCTTTGCGCCCATGCACAGAACATAACAACCAGCATTTTAAATTATATCTGGAATCTAATTAGCAGCCAGTGCAGGGCCTCAGAATAATTGTCATGTTTTCCTCTCCATATCTTGCAATGATGTTCCCAGTGTCAGGCATTGTTGAACCCTAGAATTGCTCCATTCAGAATCAATTGTAGTTTCCAAGTAGTGTTTAAAGGCAGCCTCAGGTCATCCTCAACTTACAACAATTCATTTAGTGACAATGTCACTGAAAAAAGTGACTTATGACCATTTCCCCCACTTATGACCATTGCAGCATTCCCAAGGTCATGTGATCAACATTCAGATGCTTGGCAATTGACTCATATTTATGATGGTTGCAGTGTCCAGGGGTCATGTGATCAACTTTTGCGATCTTCTGACAAGGAAATTCAATGGGGGTAAACAGTTTCACTTAAAAACCACATTACTAATTTACCAACTGCAGTGATTCACTTAACCACCATGGTAAGAAAAGTCATTGTAGAATTCACAGCTTCTGGAGGCAAGTGGTTCAAAGTAACATAGCTACAATTGCCATTTTGTTCTGTGGATTTGCTAACTCTGTGATGTATCTTATCCTGCTGCTGCTACCTTCATTAGCTAATTAACTAATATAGATTATTGCCAGCAAGACAGAAACTTGCTACAACTGAGTCCTGCAGACAATAAAGAGGTCTTTTCCAGAAGAAGCCATGTTCCCCAACCAGCTATACTATTTCCCTGGCATCCTAGAAATCCCATTGATAAGAGGCAATAAGCTGTATCATCTTACAAGGGAAAGTCAATGGACATCTTTCAGAGTCATTCCAAGCCTAGCACCCTAAAACGTAAAAGAATTGTAGAAGGATTTGAGTTTATTTTTCAAACACTTTTGAAAGTTTATATTTTTGAGTGAACCCTTTTTCAACATTTCTTCAGCATATTTTTTTGAGGCTGCCTCCTAGAGGTTATTGTGTTGTTCTTTCCTCATGCCAATATCTGATTCAATATGTGATTCAGAGGAGAAAATAATCTTTAAAGGGTTACTGTCTCTGCTATTAGGTAAAAATAGAAAAGTCAGGCATTTTGAAGCTTCCTCATTAGAGCATATAGATGAATCTTTCTTTCTCCGGAATCAAATCTTGGATCTTAAAGCAGCTTAGATCAAATCAATTGCCCTCAAATCTTGAGGCACAAATCTGAAATGAATCATACCTTTTTCAAATTTCAACTCTCCCATTTGAATTGAATCAGATTGATTTTCACAGACCACCATAACCTGAGGCATAGAACTTTATGAGTTCATTATTATTTTCCCTTTCTTCCTGTCTTGAATCATGCACCAGTTAAGTTCCTGGACTGGTTTAGAGGTGGAAAAAATCCCCAATAATCCAGCTCTCTGGACTTTCAGAAAGTTACTTCTGACAATTCCTAACATGATATGCCTGACTGCATTTCATGGCCACTGTCTGGAAATTGCTCTATGATTTGAGAGAGAAGGTAAGGGTATGATTGCTTATATAATAGTTTTATGCTGTAAATTACAGATCAGAGTTGTACAGTTTATGACTGAAAAGTTATAATGGCAAAATGTTCTTTGAAGTGCAGGGAAAAAAAGTTTTCTGGATTCCTGAACCTTGGAACAACTTAATGTAAGGTTATCGTGATACCACCTTTTTATATTTGTAATTGCACCTTTTATTTACAAGGTATTTCACAAGATCTAACTGACTCTGGCTGGTCTTGAAAACTAAGTACCATTTATACTTCATGTACTTGACTGGGAGACAATTGGAAATGTGAGATCTGCAGAGTGGAATGAGAAATTAGAAACTATCTCAGAAGACAATAGAAATTGTTTTTGTGGTTTTTTTTTTTTTGCCAAAATAGTGGATGGATCTGCCTCCCCAGAACAGGAGAAATCTGGCAGCATCTTTTCTATCAACATTTTAAAAAGATATCAGTTTTCTTGAGCTGCAGCTCATTTCTTCAGATGCAAAGTGTGGCAAGACTGACCTTGCATTTAAATTGGGATAAGGCTGGTGGGGGGAGGAAGGAGGGCAAAATGACATGTTCATGCAGTGACAGGTTACTAGTGAGATTGAAAGTATCTTATTAATTAACAACTTTAACTGAATACAGATTAAAGCTTTCATTATGGCCTACCATATGGTGATAAGAGCAAAATGCCAGTATTTCTCCACATTTACTGCCTCTGCAGGGTGTCCCCAATGGCCCTGTTCAGGGTCACCTTGTCTCTCCTCAGAAAGAATGCCTCAGATCATCTTCAGGGCCATGTGAAGAAGTTTGTGCAACAACTGACAGATAAAATCAATTAGGTTTTCTCTTAGCTGGAGTCGAAGCATGGTGCAAGTCCATTAGAGTTGCCCAGGGAATTTACTTATCTGTTATCTGGGAGCAGTTTGAGTCTGTTGGGCCTGAGGAAGTGGACAGGGCTCTTGGGTCTGTTTGCAGAACATCTTCCTTATTAGATCCCTGTCCCTCATTATTGGAAGCTTCCAGGATGGTAACTTCTGAGTTGGTGCACTGCAGGAGGGAGTGTTCCCAACTTCCTTTAAGGAGGCTGTGGTCTGCCCCCTCTTTCAGAATCCACCCTACTAGACAATTTCCAGTTTTCTAGAGAACAATTGATTGAAAAAGGGTATGCACATTAGAAATAGTTCAAATAAAAGTGGACACTTTAGAAATATATGGGCAAATACAGTAATATGCAAAGTTTAGTGCAATCTTTTTTGTCAGTGCGACTAACAATGAAGTTAAGCAAAATCTGCAAAGGGTGAAATGAGGTATTTTGTGAGAGGAGAAGTGGCAGAATCACTTTCTGGATGCCTTCCAAAGCTATCTAAGCCTCAGTACTGCATCCACAACTCCTATTTGGGAGAAGCTAGCCTTTGTTTTCTTTACTAAATCAGATGCTGCAAAGGATAACAGGTCAATTCCATGCAAAGTTTTGTATTAAGACAGTTCAACCTTCTGTTCTAATCAGCTATGAGCTGCCTCTAGAGCCAGCTGACATGCTTCATTTAATTTTCCCTTTCCTTGTTGAATAAATTTAATTATGAAGCTAATTTTAAACACCTTCTGGAAAATAGTAAAGAGACATGAGACATTATTGAGGTTTGGAACAGTCTGTTCTGTATCTGTGAGCCTAATAGGATTTCCAAAATAAATACCAAATTCCATCTTCTATGTTTTTATAAGCATTTTGTGAATGAAATCACTTATGTTCAATAGCCATGCAGAATCCCATAAGTTGGTATTGTGAATCAATAAAAGTACTTGAATAAAGATTATTAAGAGCTTGAAGCAAAGTGCAGGGTTCTGGCCCTGCACTTCTGATTGGCCAATAATAGCGACATCGGATTGGTCCGTTCAGGAGAATCTGATTGTCTATTAATGAGCCTCTCCCATTGGTTAATGGAGCTAGCGCTCCCCGTGTTTCATTGGTTAAATAGTTAAGAGTTTGCCTATATAAAGGGGCCCATTGCAGCCATTGAGCTGAGCTGTTTTCACATGTAAATAAAGAGTTTGAAGTTCACTGTTCACCGGCTCGTCTCCTCCTTTTGCGCCCATGCACAGAATATAACACTGGCGATGAAGGTGGGATGTGGAGACGTCAGAGCTTACTGAACGACGAAGAACTATAACCGAGCATGTGGCTGAAACGCACCAACCGCGGAACCATGTCTGGCGGCGTCATACCACCCGCTCCATTTGACCCAGCACAAGAAGACTGGGACTCATATATGGATCGTTTCCAGATGTTTCTGGAGACCAACAATTTGAAGGATGCCACTACCGGAAAGAAACGGGCGGTATTCCTAACTCATTGCGGGCCAACCATATTCAAGATGGCCAAGGCACTAGCGAAACCGGCAGAAGTAAAGTCTATGGACTGGGACATCCTCGAACCCCTGTTGAGGGCCCACTATGCACCGACTGTGCCAACGCGAGTTAGAAGGCATGAATTTTACCAGAGAAGTCAGCGGAAGGGCGAAAGTGTTGCTGATTTCATAGCAGATCCCCGGAATCTGGGAAGCCTATGCGAGTTTGCCGACCTAGAAGAAGCCCTAAGAGACCAAATAGTTCTGGGATTAGATGCCCCAGGCACACAGAGTAAACTGATGGCGAAAGGCGACATTAGCCTGAAAGATGCCATCGCTGAAGCTACTGCAGCAGAAGCAACCAGGAAGTCAGCTGCCCAAATGCGCCGCACCCACACCCCACATCGCCAACTCGCCTGTGAAATTTCACCTCAGAGGGACAGCTTAAAACAGCCCACCACGAGGACCTCGAATTGTCATCAGAAAGCGATGAAGAAGAGGTCCACTGACTTTGGTCCGAATGAGACCAACGCCAGAGATCGCAGTACCAATGCGCTGGGTGTGGAGCAAGCCACCCCCGGTCAGAATGCAAATTTCTCGACGCGCTCTGCCATGTGTGCAGGAAAAGAGGCCATATCAGACGGGTCTGTAGAAGCAAGCTAGGACCCAGCCAGCCCTCCAGGGGGGCTAACTATCGCCAACTGACAGGAAGCCGTCCTGTAAAGCAAGAACCCGTGAACCACCCATGGAACAACCACTCCTACAGAAACAAAACCCTAAACCACTCAATGAAGCAAGAAGAGGCTCACCAAACTATCATGATCAGTCATGCCTATATCTCTTGATGCCAATAAGATCCGAGTGAAAGTGGCCATCGAAAACCAGCCCTGCCTGATAGAAGTTGATTCAGGATTGTCCCTCTCGAGGTTTCCTGGAAGACCCTCAAGCAGCTCATCCCTACTGTCCAGCGGCAAGACCGCAGATTCCAAAGACTCATACTGAAAGATTATCAAGGAAATCGAATTCCGGTCGTTGGATCCAGCCGAGTCCGGGTATCGTTTAAGAACTGTACAGCATTCCTACCCCTGACTGTAATTGACAGGGATCGGCCTAGTTTGTTAGGCCTCCAATGGTTCGCTCCACTCGGAATTGAAGTAGCCGGCATTCACTGAACCTGCAGCAGCGACTGGGAAGAGGACCTCGTCCAAGAATTCCAGGACGTCTTTGCAGACAAACTAGGCGAGTACAAGGGGACCCCAATATCATTTAACCTCAATCCCGAAATAGCTCCCATCCACCTTAAGCCTCGTCGAGTTCCATTTGCCCTTAAACCAAAGATTGACAAGCAGCTTGATAAATTAATAGCCCAGGGTGTGTTAGAACCAACCGATCACTCTCCCTGGGAAACCCCAATCGTGACACCCATCAAGCCGGATGGATCGATAAGTATTTGTGGGGACTACCGGGACACCCTGAACCACGCCCTTCAACAAAATGCTTACCCGGTACCAGTGGTGCAACACCTCCTCCATTCCCTGGGGGGCGGAAAAATCTTCGCTAAACTAGACTTAGCCCAGGCATACCAGCAACTGCCTGTAGACCAAAAAACGGCAGAGGCCCAAACGATCGTTACGCAATGAGGTGTGTTTAAATGTAACCGACTCCAGTTTGGAGTAAGCGTAGCCCCGGGAATCTTTCAAAGTTTGATGGAAAGGCTATTACAAGGGATAAAAGGTGTTGTTCCATATTTTGATGATGTGTTAATCACTGCCCCAACTCGGAAAATACTAAAGGAACGCCTGAGGTTGGTTCTCCAGAGATTTTTAGACTCAGGTCTCAACGTTAAAAAAAACAAGTGTCAATTATGTACGGATTGTGTAGAATTTTTGGGATATTTAATTGATAGTCAAGGCATTCACCCCACCGATAACAAACTTAGGGCAATAAAGAATGCCCCCAAACCCCAGAACAAGGCCGACCTCCAGGCTTTTCTAGGCCTTATCAATTTTTATAACGTTTTCCTGCCTCACAAAGCAACCGTAGCTGAACCCCTACACTGTTTATTAGACAAAAAAGCAACCTGGGTATGGGGACACAGAGAAGAACAGGCATTTTGACATGTGAAAAATTTATTGACTTCTGATGCTGTTTTGATGCAGTATGACGAGACTTTGCCTTTAACGATCACGTGTGATGCATCCCCATTCGGAGTGGGTGCCATTTTGTGCCACGTTTTGCCAAACGTTAGTGAAGCCCCTGTTGCCTATTTCTCAAAGACGTTATCAAAAGCAGAATGCAATTACAGTCAAATTGATAAGGAGGCCCTTGCTATTGTGTCTGCGGTTAAGAGATTTCATGAATATGTGTATGGCCAAGCCTTTACCATAGTCACTGACCACAAACCTTTGCTGGGAATAATAGCGGGAGATAGGCCAACACCGTATATATTATTACTAAGAAACTTGCACAATGGCCACCCCAGCATAGTGCGCATGAAAGCCCTCGCATGAAGCTATGCGTGGTGGCTGGGTATCGACAAGCAGATTGAGACATGGGTAAAAGCTTGTCACAAATGGCAGGAAGTAAGCAACGCCCCTCCAAAAGCAACCCCGACTGAATGGGAAACACCGAGGGGACCATGGTCCCGTATTCATCTGGACTTTGCGGGACCTACCAAGGGACACACATTTTTATTAACGGTGGATGCCTACTCGAACTGGCTTGAAATCCATGAGATGAGGAATACAACAACCAAATCAGTCATCAGGAAACTAGACAGACTCTTTGCGACACACGGATTACCAGACGTTCTAGTATCCGACAACGGCCCCCAATTTACCGCACTGTCCTTCGAACAGTACCTGGCGGACGGCGGTATTTGCCATGTGCTAACTTCACTGGTGCATCCTGCGGCCAACGGAAGGGCCGAGCACATGGTACAATTCGTCAAGAAAACCTTGCATAAAATGGACTATGGCGATATGGAAGACAAGATTAACCGGATACTCCTTTTGCAGCATATCACTCCTCATAGCGTCACCAATAAAACTCCCGCTGAGTTATTAATGGGGCGGAAGCTCCGCTCCCACCTCGACCATCTGCATCCATCATATGAACCTGAAAAACCACACAGTTCCAGCGGGAAATGCCGTAACTTGCAGGTAGGCGACTTGGTTTTCGCTAGGAACTTTTCGGGCAATCCATTGTGGGTCGAGGCAACTGTAGTCCAAGTAACCGGCCCTAGATCGTACCGCGTGAGATGTCACAATGATAGAATATGGAAGCGCCATATTGATCAGCTGCGTTCAAGGCTACAGTCGGGGATCTCCGAGTCCCCTGACTTCCAAACCGAGGGGGGAGGAGATACTGAGGAAGCTGAATTTGAAATGGCAGAAAGTTTAAGCGAAAGTAATGACCACTCAGAGGCAACACGTGAAGAAGGATCGGGAATAGGGGTGAGCTCGCCTCGAGAAGATGCTGAGAACATTAGCGGCAATGAAAATTTGAATACAGAACAGGAGGCACCCTCTTCACTAGATAACGTCCTACCCCAACAAGACTGTAGCCAAATACCTGGAGAACAACGCAAATCAAATAGACAATCAAAACAACCTGCCTACCTCAAAGACTACGTGACCACACCCCTTAAACGGAACCCAGGGGGAAGGGGTGTTGTGAGTCAATAAAAGTACTTGAATAAAGATTATTAAGAGCTTGAAGTAAAGTGCAGGGTTCTGGCCCTGCACTTCTGATTGGCCAATAATAGCGACGTCGGATTGGTCCGTTCAGGAGAATCAGATTGTCTATTAATGAGCCTCTCCCATTGGTTAATGGAGCTAGCACTCCCTGTGTTTCATTGGTTAAATAGTTAAGAGTTTGCCTATTTAAAGGGGGCCGTTGCGGCCATTGAGCTGAGCTGTTTTCACATGTAAATAAAGAGTTTGAAGTTCACTGCACACCGGCTCGTCTCCTCCTTTTGCACCCATGCACAGAATATAACAGTTGGCAAAGTCAACTTATAAAATCTTGTAATGTCATTGAGATTGATTTCAGTACTCTTTGTCCTGACTAGATTTAATTTCACCTTATTCAATGACATTATCCATCCACCTCTTTATTGAATTTGGACATTGCTCAAAGAAATCAACTTCTTCCTTGGAGTCAGCTGGGAATCAATTGCCTGAGAAGATTTCTTCCAGAGATTTCCTAGCCTATAGAAGAGGATGGAGCTATGTGGTGTCCTGCAGGTTCCAAACAGTAGTCCCCTGTGCATAATCAAAGTGCAACAAAAACTAGTAGAATTAGTGTAAAATAATATCTACAAGGCTAGAACCTCTTACTTTGGAGTATTTTCTAACTCAAAATAGCAATAATACTTAGACTTATATTCTGCTTTACAGTGTTTTACAGCCCTCTCTAAGCAGTTTACAGAGTCAGCATATTGTCCCCAACAATTTGGGTCCCCATTTTACCCACCTAGGAAGGATGGAAGGCTGAGTCAACCTTGAGTCTGGTGAGATTTGAACTACCAGATTGAGTCAGCTGGCAGTCAGCAGAAGCAGCCTGCAGTACTGCACTCTAACTACTGCATCTCTGCACCTCATAAATAAAATAGCATGTAAACAAAAATTTACCATGTTTCTGGATTCATATGACATACTACAATGCTGATTAGTTTTTAAATTTAATATGCACACTTTTTTCTATTTTCAATGAATTAATTATTATTCTACCATTATTGTGAAGACTTTGCATATGGATTCTAACCACACGTTAACAAGCTATGTTATAATTGACTAGTGTTCCATATTGCGGTGCTGGAGAAAACATCTTGAGAGTACCTTGGACCACAAAGAGATCAAATCAGTCAATCCTAAAGGAAATCCAACCCGGGCTGTTCTTTGGAAGGACAGAATCTCAATTTGTGAAGCTCAAATACTTGGGTCACCTAATGAGAAGAGAGGACTCATTGGAAAAGACTCTGATGTTGGGAAAGATTGAAGGCAAAAGGAGAAGGGGACAGCAGAGGATGAGATAGTTAGATAGTGTCATCAACACAATGGATGTGAATTTGGGCAAGCTCCAGGAAATAGTGGAGGATAAGGGAGCTTGGTATGCTATGGTCCATGGGGTTGTGAAGAATTGGACATAATTTAGCACCTGAACAATCAGTGGTGAATTTCAAGTCTGTTAACTTTGAAGACTGCTGTGTAAACTACAGGTAAAGGATTTGACAAAACTTCTAACAGTACTGGCTCAAAATGCTCACCGATAGTGTGGACAGCTTACATTAAGAAAACATGACAGAGCTTTTGCTCAGTTATAGATTGCATATCTGAAGAGCTGCGGTGGCACAGTGGTTAGAATGCAGTACTGCAGGTTACTTCTACTGACTGTCAGCTGCCTGCAATTTAGCAGTTCGAATCTCACCAGCTCAAGGTTAACTCAGCCTACCATCTTTCCTAGGTGGGTAAAATGAGGATTCAGATTGTTGGGGGCAATATGTTGACTCTGTAAAAGAAGGCTGTACAAGCACTGTAAAGTCTATGTGCTATTGCTATTGCTATCTGTATTCCCTTTACAAAAAGGATCCTAAATTTGAAAAGCCTGACCTCAGGTTTCTTGATGGGTTGCTTTTCTTTTTTATGCTTAAAGTCATGCCAGTTCTTCACCTTTGAAACAAAAACATGGTTTGCAAGAGTTGTTTTTTTCTGTTTTTGATAGCAGGTCTACCTCTCCTTCCTAAGATCACAGTGGTCCTGCATAGAAGGTGGCTTTATACCATTAGCTATCACAAAGCACCCTGGCCATGTTTTCATCTGTCATACTGTACTCCTAGGTCATTTAATAGATATCCAGGGAAAACACATTTTAGCTTTTTATGATTTTCCTGTGACAGTTCTGAGCCCTTAATCTGAAGATTTGCTGGAGTTTGGCAGATATAATGAGCCATCCCCTAAGGATTAATCCATTATTGGCATAAGTTTAATTTCAGATTGTTACCAATATTATTCTGAGGAGGGAAAGGATTCGAAAGTGGAATAGACAAATGTGTTAAATAATAATGTGAATTGCCCATTTATTCCTATTCTTAGTGTCTTATTTATCAGCTATTTACTGATTTATAAGATATAATCTTCTTTCCCATGAGCTGCAAAATTTCTTTTGGAGATTTTGAGGAGAAATTGTCAAAAGCCTTTTTCAAACCCAAGTATACAATTTCTGTTAGATGCCTGTTGAGTCATCATTAATTTTTATAAGCAAAAACATATCATGGCAGGGGATCCACATATATGCAGGGTATCTAGGTATATAATTGGACCAAAGCTTTGGGAAATTCAAGCTGTTTTGGCCTTTGCTTATGCAAAATCAGTGCAACAAAGGTTGCAAATTCCTGTGGTGATTGAAATTATCCTTTCTTCATTCTAGGGCATCTGATTATTAAGGAAACCATTTTATCTCAGTCTATATCCATCTTTAACAGCAAGATAAATAAAATAATATTATTAGTACTGTTCTCTAGTTACTTCTTTTTTTGACTCATTTCAGGCAATCTCATTTATCATTGACAGTTTATTTTTCCATAAATTTAGTAAAAAGAAAAAGTGAAGCCTAGAATTAATTAGAACAAAAATTAAGTTTACATTTCCCTCAGTAATTTTTAGTGAGCAATATAAATTTAATAAACCTAGTTTGATTAATGCTGGCTGATATTTGTTAGTGGTTGTTTTTCTATGACTAGCTAATGTGCAGAGACTTAAACCATTAGAGCTACAGTGTGTGGACTATTTGCTTGATTTATACAACAGTTATGGAAAGCTTTTCAGAAGAAACCAAATTGCTTTATGTTAATTTCCTTATTTATTGATTTCCATACCTGTTACTGCTTTGATATCAAATTCATTGATATATGTTGCACTTTTTTGAGCCATTCACATTGTCACAATTACACCGAAGTCATCCTATTACATACCTGCACATTTAAAATATTCTTCCAGTGACACTCCCAACTATCCACCAGAGGAAAAATCACATTTGTTGTCATCGGCTGTTTAAACCTGTCATCCTACTCCCATTCTAACATATGAATTATACAGTACTTAAAAGAAAATAACATGCCAATTCTTTACAAAGCTAATTTTAAGAGTTTATATCAAGCGGGGATGCAATGACCAAAAGGTTTGGAGTACTTCCTTTCTTTCAAGGTATCACATGGCCCCAAAAGCACATCCTTCCTGAGCTGATGTACTTCAGTTTCTTACCCTTCCCAGAGTTAGGAAAATAAACTTGCTATGCACACCCAGGCAACATATGATGATCATGCTCTTGCTTTTAAGGGGTAATTATCCACTGCACCTGTGGTCAGTGAATAGTTGTTGGACTTGAAAGACTGTAAAATCAATGCTCACTTCAAAGAAGTCAAAATGTGTAGCAAGGGAAAGCAGGAAACCTGAAGACCCATCTCATCCCACTCTAAAGCCATTGTTACATTTCTGTGATTTTTATTTAAATTATTTTTTTACCATGTTTCTCCAACAATACTGCCTCCACCAATAGGAAGGCCCAGCATGATTTCTAGGCATGAGGTAAAATTAAGCCCCGCCCTCAAAATTTAGGCCTATTTAAACCATGTGTTTCCCCGCCATTTCTCACATCGTTCATTAGAACTACACAAGGTAAAGAGAAATCGGGGGAAGGGGGAAGGATAGGGGGTGGGGAGAAAACTTGCCTTTAGGAATGCCCTCCAGGTAGCCTAGGCTAGAATACCCTGATAGCCGATTGAAGATCCCCAAAGGCAGAGTCCCCAGCTGCTTCAGGGCGTGGCATGACTGCCCATGTCCCCTCGCCATTAGGCAATGTCTTTCAGGCGATGGAAGCTCCCCAAGTGCAGTCACCAGCCACTTTGATCGGCCGGTAGAAGTGGCTTTGCGGTGAGGGGAGTGTGTGTGTGCACTCGCCCCTAGGCCCCTTATACCAGCCGATCAAAGTGGCTGGTGACTGCAGTTGGGGAGCTTCCATCGCCCGAAAGAGACTGCCTAAAGATGAGTGGACATGGGCAACCACACCATGCCCTGAAGCGGCTGGGGACTCTGCCTTCAGGGAGCTTTCGTCGGCCAATAGAAGCGGCCTCGCGGCGAGGGGAGTGTGTGTGTGCTCGTCCCATGGCTGCTTCTACCAGCCGATCGAAGTGGCTGGTGACTGCGCTTGGGGAGCTTCCATTGTCTGAAAGACATTGCCTAATGGCGAGGGGACATGGGCAGCCTTGCCACGCCCTGAAGCAGCTGGGGACACTGCCTTTGGGGAGCTTTTGTCGGCTGATAGAAGCAGCCTTGTGGCGAGGTACATGCTTATGGGCCACTCTAGGTGGGGGAGGGAATTAAGTCACCCCCAAAAAGACAGCCTAGCCATTTTTCGGGGATCAAAAAATAAGGCCCGGCCTTATTTTGTGAGAAACACAGTAGTTTATTTAAAAGCTGCTTCTGTATTAGAAATTGACAAACATTTGTTATATTGTTATGATTTTGAGTCAGTTCATAAGGTAAAGGGGTTCTATTTTCCCCCTAAAGATTTTTGGAACAAAGAGAGGCAGTGTTAAGTTAAAATGGTGTTTAATCCTGTTTTAGAGTCACCCTACAGTTTTCCTGTATTTCCTGCTTCCAAATGATAAGAAACTATAATTTAACAGTGCTGCTTGGGGTCTCATAGAGCTTCAAAGCTGCCTGAGGTGTATAGGTCACAAGCTGCTAATTTCAACCAATGCTTATAAGAAAGCACATGCATATTGTGCAGAAGTGCATATTTTCTAATCCCGGACATAGCTTCTTCTATAAAAGGTAGTGTCATAAGATTGTTACTACAAAAAAGGGCTAATACAAAAGGGCTAACTTATGAGGGAGTCAAGCTGTTCTCCAAAGCACCAGAAGGCAGGACAAGAAGCAATGGGTGGAAATTAATCAAGGAGAGAAGCAACTTAGAACTAAGGAGAAATTTCCTGACAGAACAATTAATCAATAGAACAACTTGTCTCCAGAAATTGTGAATGCTCCAACACTGGAAGTTTTTAAAAAGATGTATAACCATTTGTCTGAAGTGGTGTAGGGTTTTCTGCCTAGGCAGGGG
The DNA here is from genome assembly GCA_033807585.1 of Hydrophis major. Lineage (NCBI taxonomy): Eukaryota > Metazoa > Chordata > Lepidosauria > Squamata > Elapidae > Hydrophis > Hydrophis major. Next base: position 33,394,616 of record CM066328.1, read on the forward strand.
GTTGGACTATAAGACCTCCAAGGTCCCTTCCAACTCTGTTATTCTATTCTATTCTTATGACCACAATTGAGCCCAAAATTTCCATTGCTAAGTGAAACATTTGTTAAATGAGTTTTACCCTGTTGTGAACTAATAAAATATTCAAATAAAGTTTATCAAAAGCTTTAGAAAATAGTAGGGTTCTAGCCCTGCACTTCTGATTGGCCGATAATAGCGATATCAGATTGGTCCGTTCAGGAGAATCTGATTGGCCACTCTCATTGGTTAAGGGGTTAACACTCCATGTTTCCTATTGGTTACTAGAGCAGCAGCTTACCTATAAAAGGGCTGCTTTTGCTCTAGGATTTTGCTCTGTTCAGAATGTATAATAAAGAATTGAAGTTCACTGTTCACCGTCTCGTCTCCGTTCCTTGCGCCCATGTGCAGAACTTAACATTGGCGACGAGGATGGGATGCAGAGACATCAGAGCAGACTGAACACTACAGAGCACTAAACAGAGCACGTGGCTGAAGGCGCATCAACGGCAGAAACCATGACCGGCAGTACCATACCACTCGCTCCATTCGACTGGCACAAGAAGACTGGGACTCATACATGGACCGGTTCCAGATGTTTCTGGAGACCAACAACTTGAAGGATGCCACTACTGGGAAAAAGAGAGCGGTATTCCTGACTCACTGCGGACCTGCCATTTTCAAGATGGCCAAGGCACTGGCGAAACCGGTTGAGGTGAAATCCATGGACCGGGATGTCCTCAAGCCCCTCCTACGGGCCCACTAGGCACCTACCATACCAATGCTTGTACGAAGACATGAATTTTACCAGAGAGACCAGCGGAAAGGAGAAAGCGTTGCAGATTTCATCATGGATCTCCGGAACCTGGGAGGCCTCTGTGGGTTTGACGACCTCGAAGAAGCTCTCAGAGACCGAATAGTTCTGGGATTAGATGCACCGCACGTGCAAAGCAAGCTGATGGTGAAAGGCGACATCAGCCTTGCAGATACCATCGCTGACACTACCACAGCAGAAGCAACCAGGAAGTCGGCTGCCCGAATGCACCGCACCAATACCCCGTTCCACCAACTTGCCGGCAAAACCTCACCTCGCCTTGAGGGACATGCAACGGCAACCCACCACGAGGACCTCGAATCGTCATCAGAAAGTGATGAGGAAGAAGTCAACCAGCTCCGGTCTGAATGAGACCAACGCCACCAGCGTAACCAGAGACTGCAATATCAATGCGCAGGCTGTGGGGCAAACCACCCATGATCAGACTGCAAATTCCTCGACGTGCTCTGCCATATTTGTGGGAAGAAGGCCACATCGGAAAGGTCTGTCGAAGCAAGATAGGAGCCAGCCCATTTCAGAGGGGAACCAACTATCGCCAACCCACAGGAAGTCGTCCTGCGAATCAGGAACATTCGAACCACCAATGGAACAACCACTCCTACAGAAATAAACCACTAGCCCATTCAATGAAACAAGAAGAGGCACACCAAACCATCACGATTGGTCACGTATCATCATTAGATGCAAAGAAAAGCCGAGTGAAGGTTGCCATCAAAAACCAGCCCTGCGTGATGGAAGTTGATTCAGGATTGTTTCTCTCGATGGTTTCCTGGAAGACCCTGAAACAATTGATCCCTGCCGTCCGGCGGCAAGACCTCAGAACCCAAAGAATCTTTCTCAAGGACTATCAAGGAAACCGAATTCCTGTCGTTGGATCAAGCCTAGCCCGGGTCTCATTTAAAAATCGCTTACCCGGTACCGGTGGTACAACACCTCCTCCATTCCCTGGGGGGGGCAGAAAGGTCTTCGCTAAATTGGATTTAGCACAGGTATACCAACAACTGCCTGTAGATAAAAAAACAGCAGAGGCACAAACGATCGTTATGCACCGAGGCGCTTTTAAGTGTAACCGACTGCAATTCGGAGTTGGCGTGGCCCCAGGGATCTTGATGGAGAGACTGTTACAGGGAATAAAAGGGGTCGTACCATACTTTGATGACGTTTTAATTGCCGCCCCTAATAGAGAAATACTAAAAGAGCGTTTTAGGCTCATTCTCCAGAAATTTAAAGACTCTGGCCTTAAAGTTAAAAAGAATAAATGTCAACTGTGTACAGATAAAGTAGAGTTCCTGGGGTACCTAATCGATAAACAAGGCATTCACCCCATCAGTAGCAAGTTAAGGGCAATCAAGAATGCCCCAAGACCCAGAAACAAGACTGATCTCCAAGCTTTCCTGGGGCTTATTAATTTTTACAACTTCTTCCTGCCCCACAAAGCAACCGTAGTCGAGCCCCTACATCGGCTTCTCAATAAAAAAGCAACCAGGGTTTGGGGGCACCGAGAGGAGCATGCGTTCCGACAAGTGAAAAACCTATTAACTTCAGATGCTGTTTTAATGCAGTATAACGAGACTTTGCCTTTAACAATTACATGTGACGTGTCACCCTTTGGAGTAGGAGCCATTTTGAGCCATGTGTTACCAAACGGTAGTGAAGCCCCTATTGCCTATTTTTCAAGAACTCTATCAAAGGCTGAACATAACTATAGTCAAATCGATAAAGAGGCTCTTGCTGTTGTATATGCTGTTAAACGGTTTCATGAATTTGTTTATGGACGAGTTTTACTATTGTTACCGACCACAAACCTTTGCTGGGGATTATAGCGGGAGACAAGCCAACCCCCTTTATATTATCACCTAGAATGACTCGCTGGTCGGAGTTTTTGGCTGCGTACAATTATAAGCTGCAGCACCGCCTGAGGAAAGCCATTCCCCACGCTGACGCATTGAGCCATGCACCACTTCCGGAAACAGTCGATGACCCAGCTCCAACCCTTACAACACTCCAGATTGAAACGCTGCATTCACCGCTGCTGACCGCTAGAGATATCGCGATCGAAACAAAACGCGATCCTATCTTAAAGTGGGTTCTTAGCTGGGTCAAACGAGGATGGCCAGTAGATCAAACCCCTGACGACTTCATTCCCTTCAAGAATCAAAAAATGGAACTTTTTTCACAAAAGGGCTGCATCCTGTAGGGGGATAGAGTCATTGTCCCAGAGCGGTTACAACGAGCGGTACAAAAGACACTGCATGAGGGCCACCCTGGCATCGTGCGCATGAAAGCGCTTGCACGAAGCTACGCGTAGTGGCCGGGCATCGACAAACAAATTGAAGCCTGGGTAAAGACTTGTTATAAGTGCCAGGAGGTTAGCAATGCCCCACCAAAAGCAACTCTGGCAGAATGGGAAACACCTCGGGGACCATGGTCCTGCATTCATATTGACTTTGCGGGACCTACTAAGGGACATACGTTCCTATTAACATACGTTCCTATTAACTACTCAAACTGGCTCGAGATCCATGAAATGAAAAGTACTACAACCGAGTCTGTCATCCGGAAGTTGAACAGATTATTCATGATGCATGGATTGCCAGACGTTCTGGTATCCGACAACAGACCCCAGTTTACCACACTTTCTTTTGAACAATACTTAGCGGACCACGGTATTCGCCATGCGCTAACTTCGCCAGTGCACCCTGAGGCTAACAGAAGAGCTGAGCGCATGGTACAGTTTGTTAAAAAAAACCTCTACAAGATGGACTATGGGGACATTGAAGATAAGATAAATAGAATACTCCTTCTCCAACACATCACTCCGCACAGCGTCACCAACAAGACGCCAGCGGAACTATTGATGGGACCCTAACTCCGGTCCCACCTCGACCGGCTTCATCTTACGAGCCAGAGAAACTCTGTGGATCTAGTGGAAAATGCCACGAGTTCAAGATAGGCTACTTAGTTTTCTCCAGAAACCTTTCTGGCGAACCGTTGTGGATCGAGGCCACTGTTATCCAAGCCATGGACCCAGTTCATACCGGGTGAAAACCTGCGATGGAAAAATATGGAAACGCCATATTGATCAGCTTCGCTCGAGGCTACAACCTAGTTTCCGCGACTCCGGTAACTCCCAAACTGAGGGGAGAGGGGATGTTGAAGAAACCAAATTCGAGATGGCGGAAAGCAGGAACGAAAGAAGTCAGCCATTGGGCATGACAAGTGAAGAAGGATCAAGGATGGGGGTGGCTTCGCCACAGAGGAACAACCCAACAGAGGCAAGCCCGCAAGGGCCAGAGGACAATGACGAGAACACTAGCGGCACTGAGTCGTCCAATGAAGAACCACCAGCACCCGACTTGCCCGAAAACGCCCCGCCAAAACAGGCTTACGGACAAGAACCGGTGGGACAGCGTAAATCCAATAGACAGTCAAAGCAACCTTGCTACCTCAGAGATTACGTCACCCCTCCCCCAAATGGAACCCGGGGGAAGGGGTGTTGTGAACTAATAAAATACTCAAATAAAGTTTATCAAAAGCTTTAGAAAATAGCAGGGTTCTAGCCCTGCACTTCTGATTGGACGACAATAGCGATATCGGATTGGTCCGTTCAGGAGCATCTGATTGGCTGTTAACGAGTCACTCTCATTGGTTAAGGGGGTTAACACTCCATGTTTCCTGTTGGTTACTTGAGCAGCAGCTTGCCTATAAAAGGGCTGCTTTTGCTCTAGGGTTTTGCTCTGTTCAGAATGTATAATAAAGAGTTGAGGTTCACTTTTCACCGTCTCGTCTCCGTTCCTTGCGCCCATGCACAGAACTTAACATACCCCGTGTTATGGCCTTCTGTGCCACAATTGTTCAGTGAATCACTGCAGTTGTTAGGTTAGTAATGCAATTGTTAAGTAAATCTGGTTTCCCCACTGAGTTTGCTTTTCAGAAGGTTATAAAAGGTGATCATATGAACCCTAAGACACTGTAACTGTCATAAAATACGAGTCACTTGCCAAGTGTCTGAATTTTGATCACATGACCATGAGAATGCTTCAGTGGTCGTAAGTGTGAAAAATGGTTATGTCACTTTTTTCAGTGCCATTATAACATTAAATGAACAGTTGTTAAGTCAAGGACATTATAAAGTTGTATATTGCATGTATAAAAGGCCCTGAATGCTTTCATGCTATGGACAATAATTTCTTACTGGTATCACCTTTTAACTCTTTTTCTCTATATATATTTCTTTAAATGTGTTCCTCTTATATTTATTTCTTATTATTAAATTTCAGTTTTTTAAATTATTAATTTCCATTGTATTTGTACTTTAGTAGTATTATTGGTGCTTGATGATATATTGAATAATGTTCATGTTCTCTTGTATTATAAATGAAGATTTCGTTAAAACTGTTGGAAATCTCAGGAAGAAGCATAGGAACTTTTTGGGGGGCTGCATGCAATTTTCTTTGAGACAGAGGGCAAGTGAAAATAATGAAATGAATAAGAGCATACTTTTACAAGGCATATTCCAACTGGTCAAAACAAATTCAGTTTTGTTTTACTTTACTTTACTCTTGCATTTTTTATGAAAGAGAAGCTCTTATTGACTCAATATTTAGATCAGATATGAGTTCTGCACTACAGTGGATTTTTTTCAATTAAAATTGAATAACTTTTGTCAAACCCACTTTTAGTGTTGTTGCTTTTAAATCAATCAATTTACAACATCCAACATGCATGTGGTCAAAAGGTGGGTGTTAAAACTCTCAATATCTCTTTGATTCCATCAATCCACCTTTTTCCTATTTTTTTTTAACTACAACCTCTTCAAACTTGCCAGTCATGGTCTATCATCAGTGATCATCTCTGATAATTTATATAATCCTCTACTTACAGGCTTTTTCATTATATCAGATCGATGGTGGATTAGGGATGATAAGTCTTGGGGGGAATTGGTACAAGAAGGCATCAAATTAAGTTTTAGATGTATCAGGATATTTAAAATGAGAATAGGAACTTCTGTATTGCAATTTCGAAAAAACAACTTTATGACATGACTGCTAGTTGCATCAGGGGTGGGATTCTACCAGTTCGCACCTATTCGCCAGAACTGATTTTTAACATTCTAAGCAGTTCAGAGAACCGGTTGTTAGAAGAAATTACTGGCCTAATCCTGTAAGGAAGGCAGGAAGGAAACATTCTGGTGTTTCTTACAGAAACTGCCTCTCCATTAACCCTTATTACATTCTTGGCAGGACTAGACTTCCTGTCTCAGGAACTCCTCTGGAGTTTTTTTTTTCCTCCCTCCTTTGCTGGTACTTTGCTTATGTGGAATGACCATTGAAAAAAGTGACTTATGACTGTTTTTCACACTTAGGACTGTTGCAGCATCCTCACTGTCATGAGAGGCCAGGCAAGGAGATGTGTGCCTTGATGTGAGTGATGTTGAATTGGCCACGCCCAGCCAGTAACATGACCACCAAGCCACACCCATCACCTAAGCCATGCCCACAGAACTGGTTGTTTAAAAATTTGAATCTCACCCCTGAGTTGCATGACTACATAACTAACTTTTTAGAACTTTGCAATCAGCATTTTAAAGATCTGCTTCTGCTAGCTATTCAAGACCATCTTTGAAAAATGTTGCTTTTTTTGGCCTTGCATCTTTCAGAGAGAAAAAGACCAACACCCCCCTCTATTCTTTTTATTTTGCTCTTCATGCAAACCTGAAAGCCCATTAGTAAAGACTTTCCCTGCCTTTTTTAGCTTTTATGCCCAAAATATAGATTTAATCTGACATGAAACCTGCTAATGAATTTGGACAAGGCTGTCTCATTAGCGCTCTTTGTGCCTTTGCAAGCTTGCAAACTGGCATTTTATAAGTTCTCAAGTCATGCTCTCAACACAGCCTAATTGTGAAGGAAGCTCGGATTTGGCACCAAGGAAGGACTCAAAGTGGTCTTGTCTAAAGGACATATAAGATGAGACATTTGCCTTGCCGCACTGCTTTTTGAGCACTATTTATTCTACTGCCTCTCACACCAGCAGGAGAAGGTAGGGCTGTAATGTCAAGAATAATTAGTAGAGAAGATGATCCAAAGAGAAATAAATGGAGCAAGATTTTTTTCCTGTTTAGCAAGAGTTATTTTCAATGGCCTTCAGTAATCATCATGCGCATGTTTAAGTATGTCTATGTATATTTGAAAAGGTAGAAAACATGACTATATTTTATTAAGTATGTTTCGTACAGACATTAACATACTTGGAAGCGCCGCGCTGTGATTGGCCAAAGCGCACGGCAATCTCATTGGCCAAGCAAGCCGTGCTGATTGGCCCGTAATGAATCTCCTGCGATTGGTGGAAACTAATCGTGGGAGATTCAAAGCGGTGCCATTGGCCGTGGCCGCCGCGGCCAGAGAATAAAAGCCGCTGTTTTTCCCTTTAAACCCCGAGCCGATCTAGGGACCTAATAAAGAGCTGAAACTAAGTCACTGGCTCCGAGTCTCCTTTCCCGCGACGGACATGACACTGGTGACGAGGATGGGATCCCGAGACTAACCCCATCAAGCATGTGTCCTGAGGAAGTGAGACCAACAAGATGGTCAGCATCGCACCGCCCACACCCTTAAACCCAGCTACCGAGGACTGGGAATCATACACAGACCGATTCCTAATGTTCCTCGAAATAGCAACTTGAAGGATGCAACCGGGCAGAAGAAAAGAGCCGTCTTCCTAACACACTGCAGGCCCACAGTGTTCAAGATGGCAAAAGCCCTCGCAAAACCCAGAGACATGAAGGAAATGGACTGGGCCGACCTTGAGCCGTTGTTCCGTAACCACTATGCCCCCACCGTGGCCACCCTCATCAGGTGGCACGATTTCTACTGGTGGGACCTGAGATCGGGTGAGAGCATCAGTGACTTTGTGGCTGACCTACGGAGCTTAGGGGGCATGTGCAGGCTCTCAGACATGGACGAGGCTTTGCAGGACCGTGTCAAACTCGGACTCAGAGACCCAGTCCTACAAAGCCGGCTGATGGCAAAAGGAGACATCGCCCTCGCTGACACCCTCGCTGAAGCCACCACAGCCGAGGCAATCTGGAAATTGGCGAATTGAATGCGGAGACCGGACACCGGGGAACGCACCGCAAGCACCGAGACGGGCCGGGCAACTGAGGCTCACCCAGAAGCAAGCCACCAGGAGACCACCACCCATCATGGCGACTTTCACTCCTCCTCCGACATCACGGACGAGGAAGAAGAAATACATCGACTCCAGATGGGACAAGATTGGCGCGATCGGCAAAGTCATAAGTTGGGGATCACTTGTGCCGGGTGCGGAGGCGACCATCCTCAATCGGAGTGCCGGTTTTTCGACGCAATTTGCCAGCACTGTGATTAAAAAGGTCACATCGCTCAAGTCTGCCGACTGAGAAAAGCCTACAGCCCCCATTGGCGAGACCACAGCAACCGGAGATGAGACGGCATCCCTCCCAGGGCGAGAGACCGCCAAGCCGAAAATCGCTGGAACCGAGACAGATGGAACCGATGAAGCAGCGAAAACCGGCAGAAAGAGGAAACCCACCAGACGGTCGTCATCGGCCACTCATCCACCACAGATGCCCGGAAGGTGTACATAGAAGTGGGCATCGAAGGCGAACCATGCAAAATGGAGGTGGACTCTGGGTCCTACCTCTCCATGGTTGCCTGGTGAGAAATCAGGCGGTTGGTGCCGGAAATCTACAAGAGAAGGTTGGAAACCCAGAAACTAATCCTCAAAGACGACCAAGGGAACCGCATCCTGGTAGTCGGAACCGGACAGTTCGAGGTAACCTTCAAGGGCTGCACAGCAAAGCTTCCCCTGACGATCGTGGACTGAGACCGCCCCAGCCTTTTGGGACTAAAGTGGTTCGCACCACTCGGGATCGAGGTTACGGGCGTCGACCACATCATAGATGCCAACTGGGAGGAGCAACTGGCACGGGACTTCTGGGAAGTGTTCGACGGCACCCTAGGCAAGTACCGAGGGCCCCCTATTTCCTTCAGCCTAGACCCCAGCATTTCCCCAATACACCTAAAACCATGGTGGGTACCTTTTGCACTCTGGCCCAAAGTCGATGAGCAAATTGACAAGCTCGTCAAACAAGGGGTCCTACAACCATGCCCAGTGGGAGACCCCCATAGTCACCCCAGTCAAGCCCGATGGGTCGGTGAGAATCTGCGGGGACTATAAGGCCACCCTAAATTGTGCCTTAAAACAAAGCGCCTACCCCGTCCCAGTAGTGCAGCACTTTCTACACTCACTGGGGGGAGGCAAGGTCTTTGCGAAGCTCAACGTGGCACAAGCGTATCAACAGTTGTCGGTCGACGCAGAAACCGCCGAGGCACAGACCATAGTCACCCACCGGGGAGCATTTCGCTGTAACAGACTCCAGTTTGAAGTCAGCGTGGCTCTGGGAATTTTCCAGAGCCTCATGGAAAGACTCTTGCAAGGAATTAAGGGGGTGGTGCCCTACTTCGACAACGTACTAGTGTCAGCGGCCAACCAACAAGAACTAGAGGGTCATCTAAGGGAGGTACTAACCAAATTCAAAGAGGCTGGGCTAAAGGTGAAAAAAGAGAAATGCCAGCTCTACACAGAGCAGGTCGAGTTCCTGGGATACCTCCTAGACTGACACGGCATCCACCCAACCGCAGAAAAAATCAGAACCATTAAAGAAGCCCCAACACCACGGAATAAAACGGAACTGCAGGCATTTCTGGGACTGCTTAAGTTTTATAATGTTTTCCTGCCCCAAAAGGCGACCACAGTGGAGCCTTTGCATAGGCTTTTGGACAAGGCGGCCACATGGACTTGGGGGAAACGTGAGGAAGCCGCCTTCAGCAAAACCAAGGACCTGCTCACCTCGGATGCCGTCCTAATCCAATACAATGAGACCCTACCATTTCCCGTCACATGCGATGCCTCACCCTTCGGCATCAGCGCCGTGCTCAGCCACATGCTCCCCAATGGAAAAGAAGCACCCATCGCCTTCTTTTCAAGGACACTCACCAAACCGGAGAGAAATTACAGTCAACTGGACAAAGAGGCCCTAGCTATCATTGCCACAGTGAAGAGGTTCCATGAGTACCTCTACGGCTGCATGTTTACCATCATCACCGACCACAAACCGCTGCTGGGAATCCTGGCAAGGAACAGGGCCACCCTGAACATTCTATCTCCTAGAATGACAAGGTGGTCCGAATTCCTTGCCGCCTACAGCTACCGGCTCACACACCGACCCAGTAAGACAATCACCCACGCAGATGCCCTGAGCCGCACGCCATTACCTCACCTAGACACCGACCTAGCACCCACGACAGCCACCCTCAGCATAGGGACTCTGCCCGATCTACCCATAACCGCCTCAGACATTGCCCGCGAGACTAATAAAGACAAACGTCTGGCGCGGGTGTTACATTGGGTAGAAAAGGGGTGGCCGGAAAGGGACAATGACGAATCATTCAGGACATTCCGGAACCGGCAAACAGAACTCTCATTACAAAAAGGTTGTGTACTTTGGGGGGATAGAGTTGTTATCCCAGAAAGGTTACAAGGGAAGGTATTGGAGTTGTTACACAAGGGGCACCCGGGCAAAGTTAGAACAAAAGCCCTGGCCTGGAGTTACGCCTGGTGACCAGGGATGGATAAGCAAATCAAGACTTGGGTGGCAAAATGCAAATGCTGTCAAGAAACCAGACCGAGCCCCCCTGCAGCACCAATCCTGGAATGGGAAACCCCCAGGGGTCCATGGTCCAGGATTCACATAGATTTTGCCAGGCCCATGAAAGGACATATATTCCTTATCACGGTAGATGCTTACTCCAACTGGTTGGAGGTAAGCAACATGAAAACCACCACTATGGAAGCCATAACCAAGGAACTCAGCAAGCTGTTTGTAACCCACGGCCTCCCAGATGTCATCGTGTTGGACAACAGGCCCCAATTTACCTCGCTGGAATTCGAAAAATTCCTAGCAGAACGGGGCATACGACACGCACTGACAGCACTGGCACATCCGGCGGCGAACAGGAGGGCGGAACGGATGGTTCAATTCACAAAAAAAAAAACCATCCAAAAAATTGAACATGGGGAAATCCAAGAAAAAATAAACAAAATGCTCTTTATACAACACATAACCCCGAACACAACTACCAACAAAAGCTCGGCAGAACTATTAATGGGGGGGAAATTAAGGTCCCCACTCGACAGACTGCACCCCACATACAACCCAGAAAAACCCCCAAACTCCTCAAGCAAAAACCGAACATTCTCCCCAGGTGACGCAGTCTACGCAAAGAACCTTACCAGAGATCCACTTTGGGTACCGGCAACTATAACCCAGCTAACAGGTCCCCACTCGTACCACCTGCAAACAACCGATGGATGAGCATGGAAATGCCACATCGATCAAATAAGATCGAGGACAACCACAGGAAACACAACCGACATGCAAACAGACACAGACAGCCCCCACAACACAGACCAAGAGGGGAGGGAATACCCCAGGAACCAGAAAACAATAGAAAGAAACCAGCTATACTCACTGGAAAGCAGCCAGCTTGAAGCCTCACTGGGGAGAAGCAGCCAGGCCAGCTCAACCAGCCCAGAAAGACCAGGCGGGAGCGGCAGCAACTGCAGTTCAACCAGCCCGGGTAGACTGGGAGGGAGCTGCGACGAAAGGCCCGGCGAGGCCTTCCAGGCGATTCCATCAACGAGGCAGAGAGCAACACAGAACCCAACCGAACAACAACTAACCTGCGCAGGTCAAGTAGGCAAGTATGAAGCCCCGTACATAGGACCGTAGAAAGAGGGGAGGGGTGTTCTGTGATTGGCCAAAGCGCATGGCGATCTCATTGGCCAAGCAAGCCGCGCTGATTGGCCCGTAACGAATCTCCTGTGATTGGTGGAAACTAATCGCGGGAGATTCAAAGTAGTCCCATTGGCTGCGGCCGCCGCGGCCAGAGAATAAAAGCAGCTGTTTTTCCCTTTAAACCCCGAGCCGATCTAGGGACTTAATAAAGAGCTGAAACTAAGTCACTGGCTCCGAGTCTCCTTTCCCACAACAGACACGATAAAGTAGATCCAAGAACAGTATCTTGAGAAGAACGATCCAAGAATTTTTACAAGGTTTATGGGCTTGAATTGAGGCATTTTGAGATTAATTTGCAAACAAAACTCCTACAAACATTCCAAACTATAGTGTAAGAAATGACCAGGCTGAGCCCAAAGGAGAGGTTGAAGGCATCGTAAGTCATGTCCCTGCATGCCCACGAGAGATCTACTTCCAGCCCACCTTGAATGCCTCTTTGATTCCAGCTCATTTTCCTTGGACCGTTAGATTGTTGTGGAGACCTTAATCTTGCAATAAATCTTTATAGAGGAAAGTGACTCTTCATCACAAGCATAACAGAGAAATAAAAATATACAAGACAATGAGAGTTTGAGACTTAATACCATACTAAAAATAGAAATTCAAAAACTGAGTTTACTTTCTTATAAAAACATTTTATTTTTCCAGAAAAAATGGCTGCCTGTATCATTTGTTTCTGTGTTTCAATTTTCTAAAATTCCCAACTTCTTAATATTTCAGGCTTTCATTGGAAAATTAATTTGATGCCTTCTTGTACCAATTCCCCCCAAGACTTATCATCCCTAATCCCACCATGAGTTCTGCTCCTAGTTTCAAGAAGATCAATTTTTACCACAGCAAGGGAATGGACTTGTGGATTCTTCATGTAGGTGACAAAAAGCACCTTTTCCTCATGGAAATGTGACTTCTGCATCTAGCAAGAGCTTGTAGTATCATGTGAGCCTAATAAAGATGCTTCATTTTCAAGAATTATGCCACCTCTCCTGATATAAGTTTGGATTTGTCATGGGTACTGTTAAGTACTGAACATGGGTCAGAGTAAATGGAGACAGCCTCTGAATAGTGAACTTTCAGCTCTTTATTGCATAGTGACTTCTCAAAACAACAACAGTGAACTCTGCCTTATATAGGCAACCCTGTGAGATTTGTCCAATAACGAGCTATGAACGCTAGCTCTTTTAACCAATAAGAACTCTCTGTTAAGGGCCAATCAGATTCCTCAGAACTAACCAATCCGATCTGGCCGCCTAACAGCCAATCAGAAGTGCAGGGCCAGAACCCTGCACTTTACCTCAAGCTCATACTTTATTAACTATGGTACATACACAACAGGTACTACTACAAGCATAAGGAAATTTGAGTGAGAAAAGTCAGTTTATGGAATTCTCACAGAAAATATTTGCCATTGTCTACCATCACTCAAACTGCCTGAAATTTCAGGCTGAGGAGAATGCCTGATGCAATATATATAATGCTCACAAAAGTCTGAAAATTAATCTTAGATAAATCTACATATGCTTCCTGCAGTTATGTTGTTTGGCCATGTTATATAAAAGTAAGGCAATCATTTTTTCCATCATACTTATGTTTAACTAAGCAGGGTATAAAATGAAATAACAAAAATTAAATTACAGTGATTTAGTAATGCTATGCAGATTTGAATTTGTAAATTGTGCTTGCAATTTTTATCAGTAGCATTTTTTGGTGCAACAGACAAGTTCCAGATTTTTTTTTTTAAAACAACTTCCAGCTTTCAGTTACTTAGCTAGTATTGGTGACTGGATCCACTCATATTCAAATAAAGTGACATATCTGAATAAACCAATCCCCAGAGGTGTTGTTAGTTCATCCTCAGATTAGTGACTTTCCAGAAAGGATTGTAGAAAGGAGAACTGGGAATAGAAACAAAATTTCTGCAACTATGCATTTATTTATAAAATACCCATTTTGCTATTTCATCATGAAAAAGAGACCAAAGTAGGGAATATTGTTTGTTTAAACTCTGCATTCAGTAAACATATTCTTCATACAAATTCTAATTAAGATTCTCAGAGGGTCTTCTTCTATTCAAATCCTCAGAAGAACTGGACTCATAGATTCAGGAGCATTGTTCAAAGGAAGATGTTGCAAGATCACCCTAGAGTGACAGTTGCTTCCCAGATTGGGACTACAAATCCCATGGCTTCACCAGCAACTTTTTGAGGACAGGTGTGTACTTTGCATGAAGCAAAAGGAGAGGTTCCCTCCCCCCAGTTGCTTCCTCTCCAGGCAGAAGTTTTCCAAATTACAGGCAATTCTTCAAGAAAAAATAAAAGCAGAAAGCTGAATCCCAGGGCTAGAAAGCAATAGTAAGAGGGCCTCTGATTAAAAGAAAGCTGCAAACTATAAAAAGCTGGAAAAAGTCCATGAGAGAGAAGAGGCTTTATCACCTGGCATTACGTCTGTTAAGCCTGGTTTCCCCAACCAGGGTTAGGGAGACAAGCTAAACAGAATGTGCAGCTTAGTCAGATAGGCACACAGATAAATGAGTGAGCTAAGCTTGTATGTTTATTAACATACAGTAAAAATGACAGATACGCTTGTGCTATCAAATATATAGTTTATTCCATTATGAGTTCATAGCATAGTCAAAATAACAGTCCAATAGTCATGTATCATTTAGTCAGTCCATTCAGGGATATTCAGTTAGCAAAGTCCGTGTTGAATACCCTATGTCAATACACTTACAAGTCTGTCCTTTGTTTTCTCTCCCGTTCGAGCAATGCAGTGTTGTGTCCTTGCAGTAATCAGGAACCATCAAAGCCAGAGAGATAGCAAGCTGCCGTCTTGCTTCTTTTAAAGTGCTTTCACAACCACTCCCTTAATTACTGTTCCACAGTTAAAGTTGCAGACACTTTAACATATAAACTATGATTACATATTATTATTTACCTAAACCAGTTAGGGTAAAACAATGTTATCCCTAACATTCTCCCCTTTTAGGAAATAATAATAAATATAACTATTTACATCTTTAAATCATATTTGTTACAACTCTCTTTAAACTTAGTTACTCCTTGAGCTTTTGTAAATTGGTCTGCAATGTTTTCTTCCGTCATGCAGTATTCCAATTTAATTAGCCCATTCTTTACAGATTCTCTAACATTTAAGTATCTTAAATCAGTATGCTTTGATCTAGTTTTTACAGCAATACTAGTAGCTAATTTTATAGCTGCCTGGTTATCCTCGTACACAATAATGGAATCTTTTACAGTTACACCCATGTCTAATAATAACTGTTTGTACAAAATTAAGTCAGTGCATAATAATGACAGACATGAAAATTCCGCTTCCATCGTGGACAAGCTGATATGCTGTTGTCTGATTGACCTCCACCCTATTAGTGTCTTACCAAATAATATAGCCATCCCAGATGTTGTTTTTCTAGTGTTTATATCAGTTGCAAAACTTGCACCTGCACAGGCACTAAGACTCAAATCACCCTTTGGTTCTATATACTATGCATGGTTCATTGTTCCTTTAAGATATCTTAAAATTCTCTTTAATGATTGCCAATGACATTGTTGTGGATCTGAATTAAAACGTACCAGCTGATTTACACTATAAGCTATATCAGGCCTAGACCAATTGCTTATATATGATAAGCTGCCAATCAAAGATTGATATGTGGACTTATCAAATTTGGGACTTTGATCATCAGTTTGGCAAACTTCCTGACTCATTGGAGTCTTTGCCGGTTTACAAAGTTCCATTTTAAACGTTTTAATTAATTGGCAAATTTTATCTTCTTGAGATATCTTAAAACCATTTTTTGTTTTGTTAATTGTCAATCCTAGATATCTTTTAATTTCACCTAAATGCTTTAATTTTATCTTTTTGGCTAATAATGATATAATCTCATTAGCTTCATTATTAGTCTTAGTTATCAAAGCAATATCATCTGTAAATAATAACAATAATGACACCGTTCCATTATTTTCTCTTTTAAACACACATGGATCTGCTAAACCAGATTTAAAACCTATATTGTTTAACTCTTTCACAATATATTGGTTCCACTCAAACCCAGATTGTTTCAACCCGTAAAAACTCTTTTTGAGTTTCCAACAATCATTACTATTTACTTTGTTGTCTTTTATACCTACTGGTTTTCTTAAATATATAGTGTGCTGCAATGGTGCATGTAGATAAGCAGTTTCTACATCTAAATGGTTAATGACATAGTTTTTCTTAGCTGCCCACACTAATGCTGCTCTTAAAGATGTTGCTTTAAGACTTGGTGCAAAAACTTCATCGTAATCAGATGCAGTTTGATTAAATCCTTGAGCTACTAATCTAGCCTTATGGGTAACAGTCCCATCATTTCCAGTTTTTACTTTAAATATCCATTTGCACCCAATGGATTTTTCTCCTGGAGGTAATTTAGCATCTTCATAAACTTTCATTACCTTTAATGAATTTAGTTCCTTTTCCATTGCCTTTTGCCAATTCTCCTGATCCTTAGCAGGATACATCCTAAGTTCATCTACACTACTTGGAACTTTAGTTACTTGGCAAACTATACTTGCTTGATACCTATCAGGTGGTCTAGTTACACGTGTAGTACGTCTAGGTATTACTGGACTTAAAGGTGGACTTTCATTTATTAACTCTTCTTGATTATCTAACTCTTCCTGATCAACTGTTTCCTCTTGTTCTGGTCCTATTTGCTCTTCGTGGACTTCTTCTTTAATTGGACTCTTCTTATAACTAGTCTGATCTTTCTGCCTTTTGTAGGGTTCAACAATTACTTCATTATTTAAATCTTGCTCTAATCTATTCCATCCTACATGTTCTAGGAATTTAGCACTAGCACTGGTGTAAACTCTAGATGTACCTGGTTCCCAGAATCTATAAGATCTATGATTAGATGTATATCCTACAAAATATAATCTTTTAGCTCTATGTTGTCCTTTGTGTCTAAGTTGTGTAGGGATATGCACCCATGCTGGTGCTCCAAATGTGTGCATGTAACTTAAATCAGGTTTTGTACCATGCCACAGTGTGAATGGTAATTCACCTGTTGTTGAATTAACAACATTATTTAATATATGATTACCACACATTATTGCTTCTCCCCACAAATTGTCAGGTAATCCTGAATCAGACATCATAGATCGTGTCATTGATTGTAATGTTTGGCCTCTTCTCTCTATAAAGGCATTATGTTGTGGCCTATATGGTGCAGACTTTTTATGTTGAATACCTAACATTCTTAGTCTGTTCTGGAATTTATTATTTGTAAATTCCGTACCATTATCTGTTATAAGAGTTACTAATTTCTTTTTAGTTTTCCTTTCTGCAAATTTAATCCAATTAAAGAGATTTTGATATGTTTCAGTTTTGCTCTTCATTAAATAGCAAAACCCATATCTAGAATAATGGTCCATTATACTTAGTATATAACGAGCTCCTCCTACACTTGGTTTTTTAGGACCTATTAAATCTGCAAATACTACCTCTAAAGGTTCTTTAGGAGTAAATCCATCAACTCTATTAGCCGGTGTAACCCTGGCTTTACTTTGATTACAAATAGAACATTGCAAATACTTATTACAAGGTTTCAAACTTATTCCCTTAGATAATTCAACAGTTTTCTTAAGCATTTTAAAATTTAAATGCCCTAGCCTTCGATGTAACAAGTGAATACATTCATCATGAGGTTTCTTATTTTCATAAACTGTGTTAGCCACTTTTAAACCATCATCATTTAACACATATAATTCACCTCTTAAAGATGCAGTAATTTTCTTATCTTCTTTCTCAATTATGCAGTTATCTCCTTTAAATGTAACTACATATCCTAGTTTAACCAAAATTCTTACTGAAATTAAATTAAACTTAAGTTGTGGTACATATAACAGTTTTACATTCTCTTTTATAAAAGAACAATATGCTATACCTTGACCTTTAGCTTTCAGTTTCCAGCCATTGGCTAACGATATCTGCTGTGTACTCTTGGACATTTTAATAAAATGTTTCTTATCATTTGTTATACAATGTGATGCTCCACTGTCAACCACCCATAAATTATTTTTTACAGCTCCGTTAGTATACATGGCTAACTCTAAATTTTTATTTATCTTTTGATGACTTTTTGTATTCTGGCCAGCGTTCTGGCGTTTTGCCTTTTTACAAAATCTTGCCAAATGTCCTCTTCCTCCACAATTAAAGCACTTTTTAATTGCGTATGCAGTAGGAGTTTCATTATCTTCTTTTTGAGGTTGCTGCCTCCTTAACTCATCTCTTTCAAACCTTCTTCTGGCCTCTTCAATCAATCTGCCAGTTATATCAGTTAAAGTTAGGCTTTCCTTTGGCAATATTTCAAGGGAAGTTACATAGTTGTCATAGGTTTCATCGAGGGAAGATAGTATTATATAGACTTGGTGTAATTCAGAGAAAATAAGCTCTTTCTCGTGCAGTTCTTGAAAAATGCTTTGCATAGTTTTCAAATGACTCAGCATATCACCATTCTTATGGAGATGTGTACTGAAAAGTTTCCGTGTTAGATTTATGTGAGCACCAACGTTATCTCGAACATAAATCCTCTTCAGCTTCTGCCAACACCCAACAGCTAATTTCTCTCCGTGGATATAAACAAGCTGCATATCAGTTAAGGTTAAAGCAATAATGCAAATTGCTTGTTCATTTTTATGCATAAATTCTTCTATCTTTAATTTATCTTCCTTATCCTCTGGATCCCATTCTTCTACGTTTGGTGGATTTTCAATTATGTTCCACAAACCTTCTCTTCGTAGAAGCAGACTACATTTTATAGACCATGATACATAGTTTGTTCCATCCAGCTTGGATATAAGGGACAAACTTTGTAGATTGACTTGTGCCATGTTTTCTTATATGGATATAAAACTATAATTAATAAAACACAGCTGTCTGTTTACTGTAATGTATAACAACACAAACTCTCACTTTTACATAAATCTGTTTTATTTAAACTGACTTTGCAGCCTCTGGGCCCATAACCAGTGTTAAGCCTGGTTTCCCCAACCAGGGTTAGGGAGACAAGCTAAACAGAATGTGCAGCTTAGTCAGATAGGCACACAGATAAATGAGTGAGCTAAGCTTGTATGTTTATTAACATACAGTAAAAATGACAGATACGCTTGTGCTATCAAATATATAGTTTATTCCATTATGAGTTCATAGCATAGTCAAAATAACAGTCCAATAGTCATGTATCATTTAGTCAGTCCATTCAGGGATATTCAGTTAGCAAAGTCCGTGTTGAATACCCTATGTCAATACACTTACAAGTCTGTCCTTTGTTTTCTCTCCCGTTCGAGCAATGCAGTGTTGTGTCCTTGCAGTAATCAGGAACCATCAAAGCCAGAGAGATAGCAAGCTGCCGTCTTGCTTCTTTTAAAGTGCTTTCACAACCACTCCCTTAATTACTGTTCCACAGTTAAAGTTGCAGACACTTTAACATATAAACTATGATTACATATTATTATTTACCTAAACCAGTTAGGGTAAAACAATGTTATCCCTAACATTGTCAATCTAGAAAATATGTATCAAATTTAATTAGAAATATTGGACAAGATTACTTTTATTTTGGTTATGTA
Organism: Hydrophis major; assembly: GCA_033807585.1. Classification (NCBI taxonomy): domain Eukaryota; kingdom Metazoa; phylum Chordata; class Lepidosauria; order Squamata; family Elapidae; genus Hydrophis; species Hydrophis major. The sequence goes on from CM066328.1 coordinate 33,413,991, forward strand.
TATAGTGAGACATCTTTGTGGTTTATGCTGTTTATGGTCCCTACACAGCTCTATTAAATGCTGTGTATCCTGGCCACCTTTGTAGAGGCATAACTGCCTCTGAATAGCAGCAGACTATCATATTTTTTATGGTCCTCAAGAGCTTTCTATTTCCCCATGAACTTTTATTTATATTAACATGCTATCTAATTTTAACAACTCTGTTTTTATCTCCTTTATTATTGATTTTTTTTTCTTTTTGTAGGTGACCACTTTAAATTAAAGAGACATTTGTACCAGGTCAGGAGATAGTGCTACTGACTTTTTTTTCCATATATTATCCTTGTGATTAGCCAGAAAAATAACAGCATCTGTGTCAAATACAGGTATACTTCACCTGTTGTCTCCCTCTAATCTTAGCTGTGCAAGAGAGGTGTTCCCTCTCTTGTCAGGATTAGAGGGGAAGCATCAAGTGAGGCATCCCTCAGAAGACCCCCTTACCAGTAGTGGAAAGTCAAATTACACACCAAGCAGAAGTCTGAGTTACAGAATATAGAGCCAGAGGGCATCTGTAAGGAAAATTTGAGTAAAGGTTTGCAGGGATGAATATGGGATACAGGAGGAAGAACCACAGCCTAGAATTTGAATTTGAGCCCAAAGGTGGATCCCATCCTTCCTTTGAGCTCAGATTTCTGTTGTCTAGGCTGCAGCTCTTCCTCCTGTCTTCCAAGGTCATTCCCACCTACCATTATAGTTTGAGACCTCAAAAAATTCACATTATGGACCCTGCGAAGCTGCTTCAGGAACTGAATCACAATCACTAAAGAGACAAACTCTTCAGAGAACTACCTTGGTGCTAGATGTGACTTTTTTTTTTCAGGCAGACCAAAAAGCTTTACTAAATCTTCTGGGATGGAAGGAAGAACTGCTCCCATGGAGAAACCCAAGGTTTTAATGTAATTAGTAATTGTTTTTTTTTTTTAAATCAAATGCAGATGTAACTGTTTGTCCAACAAGAAATGAACTGCTCAGTTCTAGCTAGTTGATTGATTTATGTATGTGTGTATGTGCACATCCACCTTTGATTCAGTTTTTGATTCTGACAACTATCTGAATAAGTCCCTGCAAGTTTCTTAGCAAGGTATTTCAGAAGTTGTTTGCCATTGCTTCTTTTTTAGGGTTGAGGGTGTATGAGTGGCTCAAAGTCATCCAGACAAGACCTCACAGTCTCCTGGTTTCTACCCTGATGCCTTAATCCCCTGCACCAAACTTATACTTGATTGGTCATTGGAGAAATGTAGTGAAAGAGAATGGACTGATTCATCAAAAAATTGAAGCAAAACCACTCTACTATCTAGCATTTTAGTATGAAACTAAATTGAGCTTTCAATTTTTTAAAAAAGTAGAGAGGTTTGAAAGTTGAAAGTTTTGAGAATACTGTTATTTTTCTGCAAAATAATGAAATGTGAAAGACTGCCCTCCCACATTGCTGGCTCAGTTGTATATAGTTACTGTAAGTGAAGAACTCTTAGCTAGGTCAATATTTTAATTAGATCTATGTAAAAGCAAACCAAGAAAAAAACTCAAGCAATTTTTAAAAATAATTTACCTTGGTAAGCTTTACATTTCTCACATACAAAGTACATAACAGGAAGACCTTTAATGTAATTAATGACACTCCTTGAAAGGATTGAGGTTTTGTTGAATAATTAACATGTAGCCTTGTTTCATTTTAGAAGATGCCAATATAACTGAGTGCTTCATGTCCCTAAATGTTCCAGAAACTAACAAATTGTTAAGTCTGGAGCATGGGTGCAAATGATGGAGATGAGCCGGTGGAAACAGTGAACTTCAAACTCTTTATTTACATATTGTGACTGCTCAGCTCAAAGGCTCTCAAGCCTTACTTATATAGGCAACTCATTAACTACTTAACCAATAGCGAACCTGGAGTGCTAGCTCCGTTTAACCAATGGGAATGGTCTGTTAATGGCCAATCGGATGCTTCTAAACGGGCCAATCTGATTGGGCCATCAACAGCCAATCAGAAGTGCAGGGCCAGAACCCTGCACAAGACTTCAAGCTCAGTGATAACTTTATTGGTATTATGCATTCACAACACAAATGTTAAAGAATGAGGAGGAATAATTTTAACAAGGAGAATAAGTCAAATCTTCTCGGAGCTAGACCAATCCACTCCAAAAGAAATTAATAAGGTAGAGGACAAGAAAGATATTCCCTATTTCCTCCAAAGTTTTCAATCTATCCCTGAGTCATGGAAACACCTTTTATTTCTCTCTTTCATTCCCTGGATTCTTTAGAATACATTTTCATCTTATTTAGGGACCTCAGTTTAGCTGATTTTATCTTTCTGGGATTGCTGTGGGCCATGTGTATATCTCTGTCTTACTTATTTCTTCAGCTTTGGTAACTTGTTGTTCCTGGTCTAAAAAGCCTCCTAGAGTTCAGGGCATGAGAGACTGCTAACTTCCAGGGAGATGATTGAATAATGGAGGGGGACATTTACATGCACTGTTTATCACCCTGTAATTAACATTAGTATTAAAAAAAACCTGCCTTGCATCACAAGAATATTAACATGATTTCCTTTAGCAAAAGGATGGTGGGGATGTGATGCTAGTTTGTCTCCTCATGGTGCACCCTGAATAGCACCGTGGTGTGAACCAAATGACTACCAAAAACTGGCAGCCAGACTACATTGAAGAATTGGCAGTTAATGACAGTTGGCAGTCAGACACCCTTATAGAACTCCTGGATCTCTAAATACATGGCAACAGATAAACCATCAATTACCATCGTGTCCTTGAATGGCTGGGTGGTCTGGACATTAACATTTGAACCACTATAAGTCCATGTATTTACCATACACTAAATAAATAAATTATCTGATTTGTACACTTTAAATTAGGGGAAAACATGGGCTGGAATTCATTCGTGTCATGGTAGAGCAGGCGAAAATAGAACATGTCCCTGGAATCCACGGTGACATTATTTGGGACCAGAGGTGGTATTCAGACCGTCCTGACCAATTCTGAAGAACCAGTAGCAGAAATTTTGAGTAGTTTGGAGAACTGGCAAATGCCACCCCTGACTGCCCCTGCCCCCATCTATTCTCCGCCTCCCGAGTCCCAGCTGATTGGCTGGGTCTTCTTTCGTTGCCCTACACAGGAGAACAGAGCTGGAAAGCAGGTTAGTGGGGTAGGGAGGGAATAGAGATTTTGCAGTATCCTTTCCCTTCCATGCCCACCAAGCCATGCCCACAGAACTGGTAGTATTATTTTTTTTTTGAATCCCACTACTGTTTAAGACCCTGAGTGCAGCTTCAGTATGAATAGGGAGAGAACCGGTGTCAGGTACAACAATCAATCAATGTGCAGTGAAGCATTGGAGAGTGAACTTGTTGCTGCATAAACAGACCTGTGCCCCCTAAACACTCCCCCTGCTTTGAAAAGTAGTGAAAGATGCTTCCCCATAGTCGGTGTATTGTAATGACTAAGGTGCTTGACAATGAGTGAGAGATCTGGGTATTCATGAGGAAGCTCATTAGGCCACTGTCTCTCAGCCCATCCTATCTCACACAGTCATTTTTTATGGGGGGAAAGAGGATAAAGGGACAGTTTGTATGTTGCCTTGTGCTCCTGCACAAAAGGTGAGATATAAATGTAATAAATATATAAGCACAGAAATCATAATTGATACTCGCTCCTAATTAGCATTTAATTCTTGGCCTAAAAGGAGAAACTATGATATGTCATCCAGAGATGAGAAACCAGATTAAAAAAACCAATTGTTCACTAAAACAAATAATTTGTTCTATTAATTGAGATGAATTCTATTTAATTGGAACTATGATGATTTATAAACCTATATATGTATGTTCTACTAATGAATCATTTTCACTGTCAGGAAGATTCCAGGTTGAATCTTCCTCTCATAAGCTTTCACCCACTGTTTCTTGTCCTGCCCTCAGATGCTAACAGAGATAAATTGATGCCCCCAGGTGCTAATTGAGAATACATCGATGCCCCCTTCCCAGTGACAGCCCTTCAAATATTGGAAGACTGCTATCTTGTCTCCCCTGAGCTTTCTCTTCATTAGGCTAAACATACCTGGTACCCTATTTCTTGGGGTCTCTAACATTGGATTTCTAAAACTGGAGATTTTCTTGGTGTTTTGTCCCCACTATACGTTGGTCTGTGTGCAGCTCAACATCCAACTAGGTGGCTTGTTTTGTTTTAGGTCTTAGAAGACTTAAGGTGAAAGCAAGAGAAAGAACTTGATAGTCAGTTCTTTTTACATTTAACTCACCATTTTAGAGCACTAAGTAAAATAAAATTAATTTTTACTTTTATCTTATTGCAATTTTTGTAATCTTATATAATTATATAAGTGTGTGTATTCTGTCTGGAGATTATTAAAGTACAAGCAGAGTACAGAGGGATTAGAATATTTTTTAAATTATTTTACAAATTTTCTAAACTTTAGAATGTATTGTTTTTATTCATACATTTATATTGTTTTATTATGTTGTTGTAAACCACCCAGAGTCACTAAGATGAGATGGTGATATAAAAACTGAATAAATAAAATAACTATAATTTCAGCACTGAGGAGGCTTTTGAGAGTTGGGTGGGAGAGAGGAATTGATGGTGGATTTTATTGAAGGTGTTTGAAGCCCACATGAATCTTAACATTCCTTGATATTTATGAATATATCTAATTCAAAGGCTCCCCTTCATTACGTAATGGCCTGTTTGCCCAAATAATTTCTGACAATTAGTTCCGTTGATCTCAGCAGTTCAAAGAAGGATCAGTCCATCCCGCTAAGATCTATTTTTATATTCATAATTACCGTATATACTCGAGTATAAGTCGACCCGAGTATAAGCCGAGGCACCTAATTTAACCACAAAAAACTGGGAAAACTTATTGACTCGAGTATAAGTCGAGGGTGGGAAATGCAGCAGCTACTGGTAAATTTCAAAAATAAAAATAGATGCCAATGAAAACTTTCACTAGGACAGTTGAGAATAAGTTTGATGTTCACAATTTCCTCTTTGAAAGAGACCAGTAAATAGGGAACAAGAAGATGAAGAAAAAGAAGTGTGTTTTTTCACACTTTTCACACTGAAGTGAACAAAAATGGCATCATAGGAACAAGCTTATTCTCAGCCCAAAGGTTTGATTGATTCACTAACCCAAAAGATGATGATGATGACAGTGGTAGGCAGGAGTCACTCTCTCCCTTGCAAGAAAAAACCAAGAGCTGTTCTTATGATATCTCTCTCTCTCTCTCTCTCTCTCCCCCTCCTCCCCCTCCTCCCGAGTGAACTGAAAGCAGCTGGAGCTGAGGAAATGAAACTGAGTGGAGCGACCTCGGCTCGCGTTGCTTTTTCAGCCTAGAGCTCAGAAAAGCCTCCCCCTCCTCCTCCCCCTCCTCCCGAGTGGACTGAAAGCAGCTGGAGCTGAGGAAATGAAACTGAGTGGAGCGACCTCCGCTCGCGTTGCTTTCTCAGCCTAGAGCTCAGAAAAGCCTCCCCCTCCCATGCTTAAAAGTTGCAAAGGAAACACAGAAGCAGGGAAGGGCTGCCCAGCTTCGGAGCTCCACACCATTTTTTTTTCAGAGGGGAATCTGACTGAGGGGGGTTTTTTCAGCACAAAAAATGTGCTGAAAAACTCGGCTTATACTCGAGTATATACGGTAAGCCTAACAAAAACCTCTGTCATTTTTCCCTCCAGGACTGCCTTGCTGAAAACACTTCAGGTAAGAAAGGGAATAGTTATCCCAGCAGTGGGGATTGTATTCCATTCCATTCTGCTGAGATTGCTCAGTGGCTCATGCTAGATTAAAAAGAGGGGGTGAAAAGTGAGCAGAACGCTATTAGGAAACAAGGAGGAAAAGACGGGATTAAAGAGCATTTAACATATACAAGGAATGCAATTGAGCCAATGTGAATATTCCTTTACCCAGAAAAATACAATTAAGGGCTGACCCAGAAGAGTAGTCATGTGTGGTTACTATTAAAAGGGAAAGTTGGTAAGGTTGAATAAGACATTTCCCACACTAGTTTTATTTATTTATACACATAGACATGCATAGCAATTTTGTTAAGAATTATTTTTATAACAAAAGAAATTAATACATTAAAAAAAAACTAAAGCAACAAAAAGTGCAGAAGATGAAAAAAAGAAAAGTAAAAATATAACAGAAAAAAAAATGGTAAAGAAATGATCTCCCATCTTCTTCACAAGTATAAACAATTTTAGTAACTTATCAACTTATCTCAAAAGATAATAACAAAGAACAGAGTTAGAAGGAACCTTGGAGGTCTTCTAGTCCAACTCCTGCTCAAACAGAAGACCCCATAACATTTTCAGTCTCTTCTTTAAAATCTCCAGTGATGGAGCACTTACAACTTCTGGAGGCAAGCCAATTAACCAACTCCACTGATTGATTAATCAATTGTTATCACTGTCAGGAAATGACTCCTTGGTTCTAGGTTGGATCTCCCCTTGATAAGTTTCCATCTGTGACTTCTTGGCCTGGCCTCAAATGCTTTGGAGAATGTGTAGAATCTCTCTTCTCCGTGACAGTCACTCAATACAACAAATGATCTCTTCATACACTTGAGGCCCTGGGCACATGCAAAAAGCCAAATCTTCAAGGCTAAGTGCTCCCGTCAGCTATGAAGAGAGAATGTTCCAGAAGACAAGGACTACAGCAGAGAAGGCATACCTCCTAGCAAATCACCCAACATTGCATGACTGACAGGACCCAACCTGCCAGACTGAATTGGATGGATTGAATTGCTGGGAGAAAAAGCTCCCTCAGGTAACCTAATCCAAGCCATGAAGGTGAGAATCAGAACCTTAAATTGCCCTTGGAAGCAAACAGGCAACTAATACAGCTCATACAGTAGTGGTGCACATGTGTTGAATATCCAGCACCATTTACCACATGCAGAAGCATTTGTTGATCCAAACTAATGGCTCAAAAGCAATTAACAAGTAATTTCTGAAAGTATACAAATGTAATGTTTTTTCAAAGGTACTGACTATAATTTGAGTGATATGGCTATTTCTTCATATTCCAGAGCTCTAAACCCACTGGAAACTGCTGTCTTGTCGTTTCCTCACAATGAGCAGCAGTCTGGAGCACTTGTGGGCAATCTCAAGTCCTCTTCTTTTTCAGAGAGGACTTTGAAAAGTCAGTCTAATTGCCAGCTCTTCATTCAACCATAGTTGTTGCATCCCCTATTTGTGAAGCTCTCTTGTTTGCCATTTCTTCCTCAGAAGTCTGTTAATTCTCCCAATAGTTGATGGACAGCATCTTCTAGCATAATCCATTACTGAGGAAATAAAATGCTTATCTTCATCACTGCTGCAGCATTGTAATGAAAACTGAATGACCCTACAAGATTTGGTGTTATAAGTCATTAATGGGATGCTGCATTTCAAGCAGAGCTGTTTTCCTATCAAGAACACTCCTCCAATTAGCAAACTCAAATATTGTCAGTTGGACATTCCATCACCTGAGAATCTGCCACAGTGATGTAAACTTTACAAAGTATGTGGGCTTGCTTCCAGCTTTCCACATTCCTACTCCATCAGTTGTAGGATATTGATTCTGTTTTTATTGTATGATGAACCTTCTGTATTAGATGCAACAAGATCCAAACCAAATGCATATGCCAATAATGGTTGACAGGGCCACATTCCTTCTAAGCAAATTGTTAGTTCACATGCAGTTGAAATGAATAGGGAGTAGTGCAAGAGCCAAAAAGAAGCCATTCTCTCTCCCCATCTCCAAGAATTTATGATATCCAGATGAACAAGAATAGAGAGGAATTAGACTTAGATACTAGGGATGAAACAGGGACAATTCTGTTAGTGCCCAATGGGTGCAGTTGAAGCAAGGTCTAATAGGGCCATCTTCCGTGGAGTGTATAGTCATTCATATACATGTATATATATTTTTTGAAAAATCTGTGTCTGTTTGTAATTAAGCAATGGAAGGGTCAGAGCTGTTTTACCTGAATTCTGAACCTAGAGCAACATTACATGAGGCTGGGGGCCACATTGGATCCCAAAGCCTCAAACTACCTATTCCGATTTCAGAAGCCAAATGTATGATGCTATATATCCCAGTGTTTCTTAAACTGGGAAACTTTAACCTGTGTGAACTTCAGCTCCCAGAATTCGTGAGCTGCTGGCTGGTGAATTCAGGGAGTTGGAGTTCACACATTTGTCCTGTTTGAGAAAAATTGCTATACTTATGGGAGATGGTGTAACGTGCTGCAGGTACTGTAATAAGCACAGGTAGTGAATAATGTAAATGAATATTTATGGTGACCCTAATATCAGTTCCTCGCCGTTCAATCTTTCTCTTCCCTTGATAAGATGCATGCATGATGTCCCTAATAACTCTGCAACAATGGCTTCATTTTGGTTAAAGATGACTAGAGTCACAAACTGAAACAAAGCCATGTGGACTCTTGATGCCTGGCATTTTATTTTTAAACTCTATTTGGAAAGGGACACACAAAAAAGTATCTGGTCTTTCAGCTCTTTAATGAGATTTTTATGAGATAAAAAGAACCAGGTCTTAACTAGCCTACCTTATCACTGACTCCTGGAGTATTTTTAGCATTACTGAATCTCTTTCAACTCTCTCTGTAAAGCCTACCTAGCATTCAAAGATATATAAAAGAGGTAACTTCAAAGATGCCAGCTGTATAAAATGTCATCATTAGCATTTATGATGTTTTTAGAGGATTTTTTTTATTTAGGCAAGGATGATTTCATTTCAGCATTGTTAAAAATTAATGATTAAAAAGTAGCCCTCCCCCTTTCCCTCAACTTCCTAGGAAAGAGGCATTTTCTTTCACATAATATTCTCTCTCTCTTTCTCTCCCTCCCCCCTCTCTCTCCTATTAATAGCATTAAGAAAGTAAAAGAGAACATTGGTTAAATGGCAGCTAACCTGTACACATACAGTATTTCCTAAACCCCTTTAAAGTAAAGTGGTTTCTGATTTCAGATCTTGGGAAGGAGAAAAAGATGATCCTTAAAAGCAGTTGTCATGGTTATAAAATCCCAAAAGAAATTATACTTCCCAATAACGCCTTGGGGAAAATAATGGCATTCTACAGAAGGAGCCTAAATGTATTTGCAGATACAGTGAATATTATTATGACAATATGAAGCACTATGCCATAAACAAAAAATTGTACTCACATCTCCATCTGTCTTCATTCTAAGTCTCCAACATTTGCATGTTGTAGTAGAGGATTATTCTCTTACTATGAAATCCTTCTGAAAGTCAAAAGCTATTTGTATAAAGTTTTAATTATGCAGACAAGAAAAATTATTTAATCCCTTCTTTCCAACTATACCACAAACTGGTATTATTCCAGTTATGACAGATCTATAGAAAAGTTATAGACCTACAGAAAATTTCTCAAATTGGAATACCCTTTCTTGGAGGAGGAGGAGGAGGAGAAGGAGGAGGAGGAGGGAGAGGAGGTAAAATTGTAAATTTAAATGAGTCCTCCTTTTGGTCTAACTCATAATAACAATAGCACTGAGACTTATATACCACTTCACAGTGATTTATTTATTTATTTATTTTAATTGGTTTGTCAATTGCTTACAAGATAATAGGTATAAGTAAAAACATAGTTATGAATACATGGATACATATAAGAAAAATAAAAGAAACAGTAGGACAGGGACGGTTGGCACGTTGGTGCGCTTATGCACGCCCACTACAGACCTCTTAGGAAAGGGGTGAGGTCAATAGTAGAAAGTCTAAGGTTTAAGTTTTGGGGGTTTGGGGAAGAAACCACAGTCAGGTAGAGTGTTCCAGATATTGACCACTCTGTTGCTGAAGTCATATTTCCTGCAATCAAGTTTGATGCTGTTAGCATTGAGTTTGTATCTATTGTTTGCTCTTGTACTGTTATGGTTGAAGCTGAAGTATTCATTGACAGGTAGGACATTGCAATGTATGATTTTATACAGTATACTTAGATCGGATTGAAGGAGGCGTAGTTCTAGGTTTTCTAGGTTTAGAATTTCAAGTCTGGTGGTATATGGTATTCTGCAATGAGTAGTGGAGCGGAGAACTCTTCTTGTGAAATATTTCTGGACTTTCTCAATTGTGTTAATATCAGATACGTAATGTGGGTTCCAGACTGATGAGCTGTATTTGAGTACTGTTCTAGCAAATATTTTGTATGCTCTAGTTAGTAATTTAATATTACCAGAGAAAAAGCTGCTTAAGATTAGGTTAACAACTCTTAATGCCTTTTTGGCTATGTAATTACAGTGGGCTCTAGCACTTAGATCATTAGAGATGAGTACTCCAAGATCCTTGACAGAGTTTGGATCATCAACAAGGTCTTGGCAATAAAGCCTGTATTTTATTTTCTGATTTTTTTTGCCAATATGTAAGACAGAGCATTTATTTGTTGAGATTTGAAGTTGCCATTTGTTTGACCAATTTGATACATAGTCAAGATCTTTTTGAAGAGTAGCAGTATTGTCTGTGGTGTTGAATAGCTTTACATCATCAGTGAAGAGAACACAGTTGCTCTTAATATGATCACAGAGGTCATTTATGTAGAGTATGAAGAGAGTTGGTCCAAGAACATTGCCCTGAGGGACATCACTGTTGACAGATACAGAATTTGATAGGACGCTCCCAATTTTAACCATTTGTTGTCTGTTTGACTGTTATGCAGGTGTCCAAAGATACTGTAAGATTTTAGTTTTAGGAGTAGTTTGTCGTGTACCACTTGAATCAAAGGCTTTAAAGAAGTCTATGTAGATTGTGTCTATTGCTTTGCCCTGATCGAGTTGTGTCATCCAAGTGTTTTTGCAGCGTAAGAGTTGCAGATTACAGGATAGTTTTTTTCTGAAACCAAATTGTTTATTGGAGAGTAGGTTGTTTGTCTGTAAGTGGAGGTGATGGATTGGTTAATAATTGATTTCCATGACTTTACAGGTGACGCAGCATAAAGAGATTGGTCTGTAATTTTCAACTAGGCTGGGGTTCCCTTTTTGAAGATGATGATGACTGTAGCTTGTAAGCATAGTTTTGGCAAGGAGCTGGTCCTGAAAGATTTTTCAAAGATTATGCTTAGAGGTTCGGCTATGGCAGTGGGTAACTTTTTTAAGAAATAGGCACATATTCCGTTCGGTCCAATAGATAGAGATGGTTTTAGATTGTGTAGTGCTTTTTCAACATTGTCTATTGTAAAATCAATATGCATCATTGTATCATTGTAATTGTCTGTGGTTTGACTAGGAAATACTGGGCATGATCCATTGCTGTTTACAAATACTGAGCCAAAGAATGTGTTAAAGAGGTTGGCTTTAATGGTGTCATAGTTACAGCCTTTACCATTAGGTCCTATCAGGGGTGGGATGGACCTTGAGTCTTTTAGTTTGTTGTTTACAAAATTGTAGAAAGCGTTGGTGGAATTTATTTATTTATTTTGGTCAGTTGTTTACAAGATAATAAATATAAGTAAAAACATAGTTATGAATATATAGATACATATAAGAAAAATAAAAAAGAAAAGAAACAACAGGACAGGGACAATAGGCACGTTGGTGCGCTTATGCATGCTTCCTACCATTGGAATTGATGTGTAGAATGTTTTCCTCTTGTTTAATGTGATAATCGGTGCATTCAGTCTTTATCTGGTGGCATTAATTTTGGTATCAGCTTTTGAAGTTGGCAACATGACCAGATTTGTTTTTCCATCAAAGTGATCTCTTTTTGGATTGAAGCTTCCTAATTGTTGTGGGTAAGCTGTGACTGATTCAGCAGGATCATTAAATTCTTTATAAACATAATAATATGGGTAAAGTTGTAGATTCTTTCAATGTAACATAAGCAAAAATACAAGCAGCAGCAGCTCAGAGCAGAACTCTAGTTTTAGTTTCAATTCTCAGCAAAGCACACAGAGCCAAACCACACCCAGGCTGTCAGCTCCCATTGGCTGGTCTGTTGCCATGCTTACTCACTTGCTGACTTTATTAACAATGTCTCTGCCAGTTAATGAATATACTCTGATACAAGTCAATCTTGAGGATTGAGCAATTCTATAAAAAGGAAATATTAGAATATTTGGGGAGATTATTTTCAATTTAGAAATAAATAGTTGAGCTTTTTTATATGGATGTACAAATAGGGAATCCCTTTCTCCTTTTCTTAAAAAATTAGAATCCAGATGAATTTAATAGTCTGTTTCCTAGCAATTTTGAAGTCACAGATGGTGGAGATGGGGCAAAATGTTACCTAGGGAGTCATCTAGTATGCTAGTGTTTCTCAACATTAGCAACTTTAAGATAGGTGGACCTCAACTCCCAGTATTCCCCATCCAGCATTGGAAATGATAGCTGAGGAATTCTGGGAGTTGAAGTCTGCACATCTTAAAGTTGCCAAGAGTTGAGAAACATTGTTATACTATCAGTGCCACCATTTAAAATTTTCACAAGATTCTTAACACCATTTTAATGCATTCTGGGTAATTAAAATAGCAGCTCCCAGAATAATCATTCTGATTTCCTAGGTGGTCTAGAGAAGGGATGTAAATAATAATTCAAATCTTTACATGAAAATAGATAATAGATGATATATAGATAGATACAGGGGTGGGCTTCTGGGGGGGGGGTTCAAAAGGGTTTGGGAGATCCTTGAGCTAAGATTCTGGCTGGCCCCACCCACCCTGCCCTGCCCCTCTCAGGAGCCCTCATATGACATGTTTTAGATGCAGGAAAGTGCAGGGAGTGCGTGGAGGCTCCGGGAGGTTGAAGAACAGGGTTCCTGGAAGCTTAGGGAGGCCGCTTTCACCCTCCCGGAGGCTATTGCTCTGTCTTACTGAGTAAAATTCTAGAATATATGGTAGTAACAGAACACAGTACTTTCTTGATAAAGGTATTGGATTCTTTAAAATCTGAACTCATGTCTGGTCTGGAGAGTGAAACATTGTTGTAGATCAAGACTGACAGTTCCAAGAGAAAGATATTGAAGAATTATACCTCATCCTATTGTCCCATGGGAGTAATTGGGGATCTATTTTTCCACTAGGAAAACTCATCAAGTTATTGGTTAGTTCTTATTTTGCCAATGATAACAAGCTCTATTGTCTTTGGTATAAAGAATACCTGATCAAAATGCAGTGAAGGATTGAATATGAGTTAACAAACTGAAACTTAATAACAAACAAACACACACACACACACACACACACACATGCACAAAACACACATTCCTTTCTAGATAAATGCATGCATAATACATAGTTAAGTCTTTAAGGCTAATTATTATACCATGGTATTTTGATTGTGTTGAAGAGAATCTTCCAAAAAATCTTTTTCTGATAAGAAAAAAATGAAGTTGAGTCTTGAATCCTCTAATATAGCAACATTTTCCTTGCCCCAATTTCTTCCCAGAGAGAGAGAGAGAGAGAGAGAGATTTGCCAGAATGTAGTCCAGATCCAATTTCTCTTAGTCCAACCAACACAATTATATACAGCTGGAATATTTTATTAAGCATGGAACCACTCTACATCATCTTCATTATTGATAGGTTTTCTTCTTTGTGATTTCATTTAGTTTGCTCAGATATGATAAAGTTATTCAATTTTTGCTCTTTCCAGACACGATCTGCCCATAATTGGCAGTCCATTTACTTCCAGGAAGTCAAATGATTTAAAATGCCTCTCTTCTAATGTACCAGGGAAGTTGTGTTGTAATTCTAAGTGATTTATTTAGCCAAAGCAGAAGGACAAAGAAGCAAACAAAATGGTTTTAGTCCAGTACTGACCTTTTCAACAGAAACAATAATTATTTAATAATCTCCAGCATTTTCCAGATAAGTGGCCAGTTCAGACTGGGAGGGGGGATTTCAATGGTACAGATGTCATCCTGCTACCCCAGCCCACAGGGAAACACCCTTGGTCCCTCTATTATTAGGTATCCAGGCACAGAGTTATTGTGAGCTCACAGAATTCTATTCTATTCTATTCTATTCTATTCTATTCTATTCTATTCTATTCTATTCTATTCTATTCTATTCTATTCCATTCCATACCATACCATACCATACCATACCATTCTACAATAAATAAATAAAATAATTCAACATTACATCCCAAAGGTGCTTTTCCAAGAGGCAACTGGACTTCCTGGTTTTTATTTGAAGTTTTTTCACTTCTCATCCAAGAAGCTTCTTCAGCTCTCACTGGGTGGTGAGGAAATGTAATAAATCCAGTCAGAGCTGAAGAAGCTTGTTGGGTGAGAAGCGAAACATATTTAAAGAAAAACCAGGAAGTCCAGTTGCCTCTTTGAAAAAGCACCTTTGGGACAACCATGATCTGAATGACTGAGAATCTCCATAGACAATCAATCTTATCTTGACAAATTTGTCTTCACTAGGCAGTAGAGGCTTAGAGTATAGCTCAAAGCCCTCTTATAGCCCCTCCCCAAAAGACTAGAAAGATATTAGCTCTTTTTCACTGGGGAAGTGTGCATATATTCCCTTTCCCATCCGTCCACCCCCTCTATTCTCACAGCTGTGTCCACAACACACTGGAATTGAGCACAAAGAAGAGGGTAGCGTCCAACAGTTTTTGTCAAGAAAGGCATTCATTTTCAGCTCAGAAAAAATAAGGGTGGTGTGGTGGCTGCGGACAGGTCTCTTCTTGTCCTTGTCCTTTTGTTGGCCTAAGAACAGCCTTTTACCATTCAGGAAGGCAGCAGTGGGCACTCTGCAGGATCTTTCATAAGCAATCATCATTCTTTGTTATGTAGCTCTGAATTTGTCATTCAACTCTGAAAAGGCAAGTGTTTAGGCCCAGACAGTCGAAAGAAGGACGGTAATGGTGGCTTATGAGTCTTCACCAGTCATTAGTTCCTGTCACAGAGTATTTATGTAATATCTGGCTCCGTGGCCATCTGGTCATAGTCTAATCCTGGTCCAAATTTACATTTTGGTTTCTCAAAGACTCTCTTGCCCCACAAAAAAGGATTCCATTTTTTCCCATTTTTTGAAGGCTTGAAATTTTACAGGATCATCTGTAAAAGAGTTCAATAAAGTCATGATGATGGCTGTGATTTGGGTTTTCATCATACAGCTGCCAACTTGAATTTTTTAAAAACACCCTCCCCCCTTCACCCACCCACCAGACACCCTGCTTGAGAATTTTTTCCCCAAATTCATCTTGATAGGAATTCTCTGCATTTCTTTACTGTTGAATTTAGAGGTGACCTCCTATTCTTTGGCTACCATTAAACTCCTTTAGCATCTGTAAAGATGCAACTTTAAATTGATCTGATTGTTCCATTTCTTCTCTAAATCAATCCCATATCCAAAATTCTTCCCCCAAGCAATCATAGTTTCTTTAACTTGTTCTTCTTCTAGTTTAATTTCTAATAAATATCCATACAATTTTTTAATCACCTTTTCATCAGTACCTGTCAAAATCTTATCTAAATCAGTCAATTTATCATAAAAACCTTCCATTTTAGAATCTTTATCATACCTTGAATGTATTTGCACATATGAAAACCAATTTATCTTTATACCTTGTTCCTCTAGGTTTTGCATAGATTTGAGTTCACCCTTTTCATTCAATATTTCACCATATCTAACTGTTTGTTCCTTTTTCTATATTATAGGATACGAAAATGCTTCAATAGTCAATAACCAGACTAGAATTTTCAAATAACATTGTCTTTTAATCTTCTCCCAGTTTAACCACAGAGACTCCTGTATATAATGTCTTTGAAAATACCCCTGTGTTTCAGTTCCTTTATACCATAAAAAAGCATGCCATCCCAATAACAAATCATGTCCTTCTAATGTCAACAATCTAGTATTTCTCAGTGTTATCCATTCCTTAACCCACATCAGATTTGTAGCTTGATAATATAACTCCCAATTAGGCAAACCAAATCCTCCTCTAATTCTAGCATCTTGCAAAAGTTTAAACTTTATTCTCGCTTTCTTACCTTGCCATATATATTTCAACACAATTTTATTTAAATCTTCAAAGTAATCTTTCCCAAGCCTAATTGGAATTGTTTGAAACAAATATAAAATTCTGGGTAATATATTCATCTTGATTGTTGAAATTCTCCCTATTAGTGACAGTTGTCAATTTTCTCATTTCGCCAGATCTGGCGCTATCTGCTGTTTAAGTTTGATAAAATTATTCTCTTTTAGTGTACTACATCTTGCTGTCAAATATATCCCTAAGTACTTGATCTTATTCATGATCTGAATTTTCAATAGGTCTGCCATTTCTTCCTTTTGTCTTAATAGCATATTCTTTGTCAAGATCTTTGTCTTATCTTTATTCATTTTCAAACCAGCCACCTTTCCATATGTCTCTATCTTTTGTATCAATTTTGGTGCTGTTTCTAGAGGGTCTTCTAAGATGAAAACCAGATCATCTGCAAATGCTTGCAGCTTAAATTCTTCGTTTTTGATTTTCATTCCTTTTTTATTCTTTTCATCTCTAATATTTCTGTTTAGCATTTCCAAAGTTAACACAAACAACAAAGGTGATAGTGGGCACCCCTTGTCTTGTTCCTTTTCTTATATTGATAGAGTTTGTCAGTTCTCCCTCTATCATTACCTTTGCCGTTTGATTATAGTATATAGCTTCTATTGCTTGAATAAATTTTCTAGCAAAGCCCATCTGTTCCAGCAGTAATAACAAGAATCACCGATTCACATTATCAAATGCCTTTTGTGCATCTAGAAATATCAGAGCCATTTGTTTTTCAGGATGTGCCTTGTAGTATTCCAAAGTGTCCAAGATTACTCTCATATTATCTTTAATTTGTCTCTTTGGCAGAAATCAATTTTTAACAGGATGAATAAAATTATTTAGATATTTGTTAAGTCTTTCTGCCAATATTGAAGCAAAGATTTTGTAATCTGCATTTAATAGAGAAATGGGTCTATAGTTCTTAATTTGTAATGGATCGGCCTCCCCTTTTGGAATAAGTGTAATATAGGCTTCTGACCATGATTTAGGTATCTTCTTCATTAACATAACTTCATTCATAACTTCTAGCAATGGAAGATTCAATGATTCTTGTAATGTTTTGTAAAATTCTGCCAGAAGTCCATCTGGGCCTGGTGCCTTTCCATTATTTTGCTTCTTGAGTGCTTCAGTTAACTCCGTCATCATTATATTGCTTTCTAACATTGTTTCAATCTCTTTAGGTATCTGAGGTAAATTAGCATTCTGTAAGTCAGGGGTGTCCAACCTTGGCAACTTTAAGACTTGTGGACTTCAACTCCCAGAATTCCTCAGCTGGCCACAAGTCTTAAAGTTGCCAAGGTTGGACACCACTGCTGTAAGTACTGCTTAACTCTTTCCTCATCAATATTGTCTTGCATATATAGTTTCCCATAGAAGTCTCGAATGATTTCCTTCTTCTCTTTACTACCATAGCAAAGTTGGCCTTGGTCATCTGTTAATTGCAATATTTTCCTTGATTCTTTCTCCTTTCTCAATTTGTATGCTAATTATCTACCTGGTTTGTTTGCATCTTCAAAGTAGTTCTGTTTTGCACCTCTAATTTTCTGTACTAATTCTTCTTTTTCTATTTGACCCATTTTATGTTTAACTATATCCATTTTTAGCTTGATGTCCTTTTTCTGTGGCATTTTCTGTAGCTCTTTTTCAAGTCTTTTATACTCATCCTCTAGGGCCTTAGAGGCTTATCTTTTCATTGTATTTCTTTTCCTTGTATAGTCTATTATCAAGCCTCTAACATATGCCTTCACTGTATCCCATATGTTCTGAATTGATGTATCTTCTTTTTTGTTTTCTCTAAAGAAAAAAGCCAATTCTTTCTCCATCCACTGTGTGAAGTTTTTTTCCTTTAAAATAGCATTATTTAATGTCCAACTAGATCTTCTTTTTTGTCTTTTCCATTTAATTGTCATTGGATTGTGATCTGCCCAAGTACTTGTTTCAATATTTATTTCTTGAATATTAGTTATTAATTCTGTTGACATCCATATCATATCTATTCTGGACCATGATGAGTGTCTATTTGAATAGAAGGTATATTGTTTAGTTTTAGCATTTCTTTCTCTCCATGTATCTTTTAAGTTTATTTCATCTACCATTTTAAAAAAAGATTTAGGGAGAGTCTTTCTGTTTTGCTTTATTGTTTTCTGTGCTGTATAGTCCAATTTATTGTCTACAATTCCATTAAAATCTCCCATCATAACTATATTAGCATAGTCCAGTTCAATTATTTTCATATGTAATTTTGGGTAGAATTCTTCTTGTTTGTCATTCAGGGCATAGATTGCAATCAGGAGTGTTTTTGTATTATTGTCCATTATTTCCACCATTAGTATTCTTCCATCATCATCAGTATCAATCAATTTTGCTGGGATGGTCTCTTTAATATATAAAACCACTCCTCTTTTCTTACATTGGGTTAAGGAAGTAAATATTTTCCCTAGTTTTGGCTGTATCAACAATTGTTCATATTGTTTTTTAATATGTACTTCTAGCAAACAAATTATATCAACTTTTAATTTTTCTAATTTATGAAAGGTTTTCCTTCTTTTAACGGCTGGGTTAAGTCCATTTA
Organism: Hydrophis major; assembly: GCA_033807585.1. Taxonomy (NCBI): domain Eukaryota; kingdom Metazoa; phylum Chordata; class Lepidosauria; order Squamata; family Elapidae; genus Hydrophis; species Hydrophis major. The sequence continues at coordinate 33,432,634 of CM066328.1, forward strand.
TATTAATTGTAATCAGTTTTTTCTCCTCCATGGTTATATTTTGTGGTAAGGTTTAGCAGCTCTTGTAGATCTTGGTTCACATTTTCTTTGGCTTCCACCTTTCCACCTACTGCACCTTCTTCTTTTTCAATCTCCATTTGGCAGTCCTTTTGGAATTCAATTAGTGAGATCTCTTTTTCTGCTTCTTTTGCTTTCCCTCCAAAAAATTCTGTATAAAATAATTCCACTTTCTCAATTGAGTCAATTCTATGTCTCTGTTCTTGCCATGTGAACATTAAACCTTCTGGAATCAGCCATCTATAATTCACCTCTTTTTTAAGTAGCATTTTAGTCAGGAATCGGTATTCTCTTCTCATCTCTCTCACTCTTTTGGGTATTTGTTTCAAGACCACAATCTCCTTGTCTTTATATTTCAATGTTTTCTCTTTTGCCACTTGCAATATTTGCATTTTAATGGCTTTCTTTGTAAATCTAATGTGAACTTCTCTTGGTAAGCTATTTCTCATCGCATATCTTGTGAAAACTTGATAAACCTCATCTATTCCATCCATCATCTTCTCTTGAGTTATTTCCAAAGCTTCAGCCAGTATTTCTATCATTATCTCAGCTAAGTTTTGTCCTTTTTCTTCCTCTATGTTTTGGAATCTAAGATAGAAGTCTGATCTATCCATCTCCCATCTCAACATTCCACTTTTATCTTGTTAAACCACTGTTAATCTATTATCAATATCTCCAATCTTCTTGTCTCTTTGTTTATCTTCTTCTTCAATTTTTTGGAATCTCTTATACTTCAACATCATTTGTTGGATGTTCTCCACTTTTTCATTGGTTTTCCCTGTTCTTTGTTCAATGTTCTCTGTTCTTCATTCAATGTTCTCTATTCTCTTTTCAATATTCTCTGATCTTGCTTGAATATTTTGAATTCCTTGCATAATCATCTGTAGAGTCACTTTTTCTTGTTCTTTTTCTTGCTTTAACATTGTCTGTATTGAACGCTGTCCTCCAGATGGTGGAGAGGAAGAAGTAGAAGTTGAAGAACCAGGAGCTGTTAGTTTTCTACTCATTTTAAGCAATTCAAAATCTTCAGGTTCTTCTAAGCCTTAATCCAATTGTGAAATAACCAATTGTAGTTCAAAATAAAAATAATAGAAAAAAGAAGCCAAATAGTAATGATAAAAAAAAGAAGAAGAAAAAAGGGAGGACAAAATTTCTTCAGGTTCTTATATACCTTAATGGTTAGATGAAGAAAAAGGCTTGGAAAAAAAAAAGAAAAGGGAAAATTCTTCAGGTTCTTCAACACCTTAATCCAATTGACAGGTCTCAAATAGTGCATAAAAATAAACCAGAAAGGTAGATGAAAAAACAAAAATACCAGGAAAGGAGAAAAAAAAGGCTACTCCCTAAAAAAAAAAAAAAGGAAACATTACTACTAAAGCTTTCCCTTTAAAATAAAAAGCAAGTGTAGAGATTGGACTTCCAAAGAAAAAAAGAAAAAGAAAAACAAAGACAAGCTCCAACAAACCAAAGATCCAAATAGCTATTGCAAAAAAAAAAAAAAAGATAAAATAAAATAAAACAAAGCTGGTGAGGAGGGATAGCACAGCTTAGAAAAAGTAAAAAGAGCACACTGCACTTTGTTTAATTATCCAAGGCTCTTATTATAACTCTCTTCTCCAAAAACTTATCAACTTTTTCCCCCTAGGTTTCAACTCCAGACTCCAGCTGTTGATAGAAACCCAGAAGAGCACCTGCAATAATACTCTCCCATGCTCTTCCCTCTATCTTATCAAACAGGCAGTGTCCTTGAAAAAAAATCTCAATTCTTTCTCAGCTTTGTCTGGTCAAAGGAAAAGTACAGTATTTCCAAGCCTCTAGTTGGCAGTGTTACAAAGTTTCTTTAGCTTTAGCTTTCCCCCTCCTTTTCCCGCAGAGTATAATAAGAATTGGTTAAAAAAGGAAGAAAATGTTTAAAAAAAAAAAGACTAAAAGGGAGCCTATGACTTAATATATTATAAAATCAAAAAGGGAAAAGAAAAGAGTTGATTTAAAAAAAGGAAAAAACCAATCCAGTTTCGAAATATAGGATCATCAGCAATAAGAAAAAAAATAAAAATATTACTTTGACATTCCTGTTTAAAATCACTGCTTATTCACTTCTGTCAAAAAACTTTTAAAGATTCTTTCTTTCCCTTAGGGTGTCCTCTCAAATCTTGAAATAAAGAAAAGTTCTCACCAAACCGGCACACTTTCTCTTTCGTTCTCTTTTGTTTCGGAGCTGTCCCAACTTCAACAGCTTTAATGGCTGCCTCTTTGCTGCTGGCAAAAAGAGCTTCTCCTGGATCTACCAGGGACTTTGCGATATCACTGGGATCAACAGGGTGCACTCTTTACATTCACCGTCTCTTTGGGATGGTTTAGATCCACTAAGATTGCCCAGAAGCAAAGATATCGGCAGCAATCTCAGACCTCCAAGATCGCTTGCCGTATCATCGTGACACCAGCTCCACCCCCCCGGTTGTTCCATTTCTTTTATATTGATCTCATTGATGCACTGCGTTTACTATTGCTGGTTATTGATTTTATGGAACTATGTCTGTAAAAATGTAAAATGTAAAAATGTCTGTAAAAATGCAACAGATGCAGCTGAATACCAAATGTCAAATTGAAGTGGATCTCTTTGTGTCAGGTTTTTGACACAATGAAGCAAAACTGGATACTTTATGAAATGACCAAAACTGAACTGGGTGCTGTAGTGAAATATAATCTTAATCAATGTTTAACAAAAAGGAAGAGATGATGCCTACCATGTTTTCCCGAAAACAAGACCTGGTCTTATTTTCTTTTGGGTCCAAAATAAGCACTAGGGCTTATTTTTGAGCCTAGCTGAGCATCCCACCTCCACTGCACATACAAGAGCCTGCAAGTGTGTGGGGACCGACAGTATTTGGCACCAATTGCAGCATGCCAGTCCCTTGGTCAGTGCATTCTGGGGCTGCGCAGAGCTGAAGGCACAGAGCAGAATGCAGGTGATCCAGACACAATGCAGGGGTTGCAGGCAAGCCGAAAGATGTGAAGATGAACCTTCTGCAAACACCTGCCGCTCCAGCCCACCACTGCTCAGCTTTTCCACAGCCCACGCAGTGTGTCCAGATCGCCTGCATCACCCCTGCACCTCTGCCTCTGTCTGTTGTCAATGTCCCTCCCGCAGACAGCCACCACTGCAGTCTACTGACACTTGGCTTTCCCACAACCAACGTGGCACATCTGCATCTCCTGCTTCTCCCCCAACCTCTGCTTCTGCCTTCTCCGTGCACAGGTACTTCAACTCACCTGTGCTGCGCAGATTGTTGCTGTTGCCAGACATTGTCGGCCCACACACACTCGCTGGCCATGCCCATCCCCCTTCACTAGGGCTTATTTGGGGGGTAGAGCTTATATTAGGCGCACACATATTAAATGGGATGGAGCTTATTTTTGGGATAGGTCATATCTTTGGGGAAGCATGGTATATGGCAAGGAAATATTCAGAAAGAACTGATTAAGGGGAGTGAGCCCCTCAACTGGTAAAAGCAATTGAGCAACCATTAAGCAGTCTAAATACACTATCATTGCCATTTAATGGAAAGCCTCAGACGATTGTGTGAAGAACATACAGGATTTTCAGAAAATTCCTATCCTATCCTATTCTATTCTATTCTATTTGCATTTTGGTGAGCTGCAGATGTACCTGCAGATGAGAACAAAGAACCTCAAGATGGAGAAGATGAAGAAAAAGAAAACTGGGGCCTGACTGAGTTTTTTTTCCATTCACCAGGATGAATTCATATAAGGATTGTCTTGGGAAAGACAATTTATGGGTAGTCTTCACCTTACAACCACAACTGAGCCCAAAATTGCAGTTGCTAAATGAGACAAGTTTTTAAGGGAGTTTTACAACCTTTCTTGCCACAGTTGCTAAGTGAATCACTGCAGTTGTTAAGTTAGTAACATGGTTGTTAAGTGAATCTGGCTTCTCCATTGACTTTGCTTGTCAGTAGGAAGTAAAATGGGATCACGTGCCCCGGGGACACCACAACCGTCATAAACGTGAATCAGTGGCCAAGCGTCTAAGTTTTGATCACATGACCATGGGGCTGCTGTAATGGTTGTAAGTGTGAAAAATGGTCATAAGTCACTTTTGTCAGTGATATCATATGTCTACATGGTCTGTATCAGACTGTTAGAAAGAAACCTTACCAGGAACATATCTAAGCTGGGAATAAATTACTCAGTCAGTTGCAAAGCTGGTATTCAGCAGGTTCTGACCAGTTCTGGAGAACCAGTAGTGGACATTTTGAATAGTTTGGAGAACTGGTAGCAGAAATGTTGAGTCGTTCAAAATCCCACCTCTGACTGGCTCTGCCCCGATCTATTCTCTGCCTGCCGAGTCCCAGTTGCCCTGCACAGGAGAATGGAGCTGGAAAGCAGGTTAATGGGGTGGGGAGGGAAAGGGATTTTGCAGTAACCTTCCCCTGCCACGCCCACCAAGCCACACCCACAGAACCTGTAGTAAAAATTTTTGAATCCTACCATTGGTCAGTTGCATATCAGAGGTGAGGTTTAAGTTTGAGAGCGCAACATACACAGCTTTCGGTGTCAGATGCACCAAGTCATCCTTGAATGCGCTTTGTATAGGGAAACCTTGATTTTGTTCCATGAAAGTGTATGAAATTGGACCCTTGAGGAATTGCAGGAAAATGCACTCAGCCAGCGTTCCAACAGGGTGCACTCTGCTTTCAGACACCCTGCTGAGTGGCTGTTTCTGCTTTATTTAGTAGCACTGCTGATTTGAAACAATAATCTCTCCAGGGAAAGGATCTTTTCTTATTTAATCGAAGCCAAGCTTAGCCTGGAAGGAATATTTGCCCAATTAAATTGGTGTTTCCTGATTCATATTCATCTTTGGACTGAATTCATTCTAATTGTGATTTTTAACCTTTTGTTCTGATCACAGAACAATTTTGTTCTGAGTGGGGAGACTATATGGCAGGAGGACACGGTTTCTTTCCCACTAGACAAACATGTGGGAGAAATATTAATGAAAATGTAGTGGTTTTGCTCAGCTTTCTAAAAATATTCATAGGCTGTGGGCAAAGGGGATGAAATGCATTTAAGAGGGTAAATGTAAAATTAACAAAAAACAGAAATGGGCTGATTTTGAGGAGAGTGTGGCCTAGTGGGGAGGTTAAAAAGTCCTCATGATGGTTGCAACTATGTGATTGAAGCCCTGCTTCTTTTTCCACGGGCTGGTCTTTGATCATGCAATTGTGGTTGTTTTGATGCCACCCCGCCCCCATGCAGGGGTGGGCTTCAAAAATTTTAGGAAAGGGTTCTCTGTCCGGTGGCTGGATGGGTGTGGCCATGATGGGCATGGCCTAGTTGGCCTCCTGCTCCATGGCAAGGGGGAGGTGTTTTTGCCTTCTCCAGACTCCAGAGGCTTTCCTCAAGCCTCCAGGAGGGCGAAAATGGCCTCCCCAGGCTCCGGAGGCTCTCTGGAAGTTGAAAACAGGCCCATTTTGGGTCTTCCCGATCATCCAGGAGGTCTCTTTTTCATGCTACCCGAGCCTCCATGCGCATCCTGCACTTACCTGCATCCAAAACAGGCCATGTGGGGACTCCGGGGAGGGGAGGGGTGGGCAGGGCCAGCCAGGTGTGGGATTTTTGCATAAAATTTTAGCTAGGAACTCTCTTGAACCCTTGTAAACTCCCAGCAGCCCACCCCTGACCCCATGGACACCCCCACGGATAATGATGAGGGCTAAACTAGGGACTACCATTTAGCACCATTGGAACCACCATTTAGAACAATCCTTAGTTCCTAGTAGCCTCCATCTGCCTTGAGTCACAAGGATGTCCACACACTTGTTCAATTTTCAAGGTGCTTTCTGAGGGACACCGTACTGGGTCCAGCACTGAACTTACAGACTCATTTTGGACAGCATAAAATCTGCTCCTCCTGTGTCTTTTCTATTACTTACAGTGTGTAGTTATTACACTTTGATTTGATTTCAAAAGAGCTTGCAGTGTAAGTAAGGTGGAGAGAATAGTATGGCTACTAGTATTCCGTGCTTGGGGGTTGCTTGGGAGAGAGCAAGATTGCTTTCATAGATTTATTCAATGTTTCAGAAGAGAAGCAACCACTTCCATAGCCCCTTGTGCAGCAACACTTGTAGAAGACTTTCCTCAAAGTAATAAAATTAACACCAATATAAGAGAATATTTGCAGTTCAGGGTTGAACTGTGGGATCTTTAGTGCTCTCCGAGATTGGTAACTTTCTTGCAGATGTTTCATTACTGAACTAGGTCAGTACTAGAAGGGTGTGGAGTATTAGAAGTACTAGCAGGGTGTGGAATTTGTTCAGTGGTGGGATTCAAAAATTTTTTACTACCAATTCTGTGGGCATGGCTTGATGGGCATGGTGTGGCTTCGGGAGTGTAGCTTGGTGGTATGGCAGGGGAAGGATACTGTAAAATCTCCATTACCACCCCACTCCAGGGGGAAGGTTACTGCAAAATCCCATTCTCTCCCCACCTCACTAACCTGCTTTCCAGCTCCTTTCTCCTTAACAGGGCAACAAAAGAAGACCCAGCCAATCAACTGGGACGTGTGAGGCAGAGAATAAATGGGTTCAGGGCCAGTCAGAGGTGGTATTTGCTGGTTCTCCAAACTATTCAAAATTTCCGCTACCGGTTCTCCAGAACTGGTCGGAACCTGCTGAATATCACCTTTGAGTTTGATCTTATATTTATATACTAATGGCTCACTCTGTCAATGTTAGTGGGAGTGCTCTGGATGATTCTTGATTAGGCTATTGTTTACTGTTTACTGGCTGTCATACATAAAAAAAATCAGACTTGTCAGATGTTACATCTTTTCTATCCTGCTCTATGGATTTGGTCTCTGGCAGAAAGTAACTTGAAGAGACTAAAAGCTTTTGAAATGTGAATTTACAGGCTGCTGTTATGTATTAGTTGGGTTGACAAAATCAGAAATGAGGAGGTGATAAGCCGCCTGGGAAATCCAAGGGAAATCATCAAAACCATAAAAAAAAAAAGTTAGAATATCTTGGACATGTAATGTGACACACGGGAAAGTACGGCATACTTCACTTAATCCTCCAAGGAAAGATTGGAGGTAAATGAAGTCCAGGCAGAAGAAGAACATCATGGCTTCAAAATCTAAGGGACTGGTTTAGACAAAACTCAACAGCACTTTTTTGTGCAGCAGTTGATAAAAATAGGATTGCCAACATGATCACCAACATCCGATGATGGATATGACACAACAAGAAGAAGGAAATACATTTTAAAAATCTCATAAACCAACAGAGTATTACAACCTACTACAACTGAGGCACACAAACCAACCAAAGCCCTCCAAAACATCCTAAGTGAACCAAAAGACCCAGCAGCCCAAGAACAAAAAAACAGGAATTGCTTCTTCGTACAGGACTATAACAACCAGTTTATAGTTTTCTCTTTATAGCATCTTGAAAGGCCAGCATGCCTAACTATATCATAAAATATATATTTTATATTCACCAAAATTCTATAACTGACAGACAAATCAAAATCAGAGACAGCTCAAATTGCATGCATAAGAATTCTGTTTTCTAAAATGCTTCCCAATAATAACTGTTTAACTGTTGTTTAAATCAATGGCTGTTCTTGGAGACATGGACTGCATAATGCCATTGAGCAGTACATTCAATTTATTGAATGGGGCAGCACAGTGGATGGTTATCAGAAGGGCTTTTAGTTATTAAAAATATCCACTTGCTGAGAGTTTTGGCTCAGTACCAGTAAGACAATAAACAAATGTCTGTACATCAACATCCTTGAAAAGGCTGTTAAACATGCAGAGCCTTACATTTATTGATTACTGTGAAACTGGAGACTTAATACTAAAATTCAAAAGTGGCTGCCCAAGATGAACAGTTTTCCCTATTCCATTGAAAAGCTGCAGAACATCTTGATACCGATTATCACAGGGATAGGGCAAAAGAAGGACACCCTCTGTCAGCAAGTACTAGCATGAATATATTTCTAACTATGGCAAAGTCTTTTCTCCCTTCAGCTTCTTATTAAAAATAAATCTGATAGCCTTGAAGACTCATGTCTGATCACCATCTTTCCTCTTGATTATCTTCCCTTTTGTAATTGTTCTGATGAACAGCAAATGCAAGATCTTTCTTGAATGGATATGCAGATGCCGTGAAAAAGTGGAAAGAAAATGGATGTTGGTATGAAAGCAAAACTCAGTGGATGAAGACAGCATTAGGAAAGATGATGATGCTCGGTGGTAGATCTCTTGCTTTAGAGACCCTTTGTAAATTAGGGGTGCCAAATATGTACTGCACTGAATGCTGGGCAGCAACAACAGGGACTGAAAGCTTTCCATGCCATGGAAATGTGAATGGTCTATGGGATATTGGGCATCTCCCTTCTTGACCACACCACAAATGACACAATTTGACAACATTTGTGGCATCAATTCTAGAGAAGATGAAAGAAGGCCGACTCTGCTGGTATGGACATGTCCAAGAGTAGCACCTTCCACAATGGCCAAGACTAGAAGTCAATTCAACCTAGAAATAAGGAGAAATTGTCTGATAGTGAGAACAATCAGCCAATGGAACAGCTTGCCTTCAGAAATTGTGGCAGCTTCATCACTGAAGGCTTTCAAGACGAGATTGGACTACCATTTATCAGAAATGGTGTAGGGTCTACTGCTCTGGTGAGGAATTAGATTAGAAGATCTACAAGGTCCCTTCCAACTCTGTTAATCTGTAATTTCTGTAATCCGTAATCTGTAATCAATGTCCGGCGACCTCACAGGCATCCAAAACATAGATGGCAAAACACACCACCAACAAAGATATGCAAACTGTGGGCCTGCAACCTGGAGATGCAGCTTACCATGCAAAATGGTATTCAATGATCCAAAAAGCAGACCCTGCACCTGTGGGAATATGCTAGGAAGAAGAAGAGGTATCAGATATGTATTGCAAAATTCTTGGTGACCATTAGATTGAGCTTCTGGATTGAATTTATTCTGTGTTCTTACATGGATCATATAAATCTACAGTAGCTACTGTTATTGATCACTCAGATTAGACCAGTACAGTGTGCTTTGTATGTGGTTGTTCTAGAAAACTCCAGAAATTCCAGTTGTTGCAAAAAGTAGCTGCCAGACAGCTTTCTTTTTGTTTTGCTTTAGCCAGAACATACCACACAAATTTAGAACATACTGTAGCCAAATATTTGCATTGTCTTGTTATTCATTGCTGGATATTATTCAAAATGGTTGTTCTTCTCCATTGCCAACGTGCTCATGGACCAGAAGACCTCTGTTATTTCCAGGAGTTTGGAAAAAGCAATAGCACTTAGACTTATATTCTGCTCCACAGTGCTTTTACAGCCCTTTCTAAGCGGTTTACAGAGTCAGCATATTGCCCCCAACAATCTGGGTCTTCAGTTTACCTGCCTTGGAAGAATGGAAAGCTAAGTCAATCTTGAGATTCGATCTGCCAAATTGCAAGCAGCCAGCAGTCAGCAGAAGTATCTTGCAGTACTGCATTCTAAGCATTGCATCACTGCGGCTCTTTACAAGCAATCATTCCAAGAGTTAAACTCAACCTTATGTGTGTGTGGAATAGACAGGAAGGATATTTGTGGGGAAATGGTTGAATCTATCCATTTAATGTCTCTCTGTTATTTTTCAGTCTTAAGTTGATTCAACCATTTCCATAATGAATCTCACCAGGCTCAAAGCTGACTCAGCCTTCCATCCTTCCTAGGGGGGTAAAATGAGAACCTAAATTGTTGGGGACAATGTGCTGACTCTGTAAACCACTTAGAGAAGGCTGTAAAGCACTATAAAGTGGAATATAAGTCTAAGTGCTATTGCTAATAGAATGCCTGCATGTATTTAACAAATGCCAGCAATTTTTGCTTATGTTTTCCTATTGTAAAGGTTTTTATAACTTTTTAAACTGAAATACCAAAGTGAGCATAGTACAAAACCTAATGTATTTCACCTTACAAGAGGATAAATTCATATGCAAATATTGATTTAATTTTCTCTGGCTTATTTATTTAGGTCAGAAGCATCATTATTAAAATTTTGTGCACAGGTACTGTATAAAATCAAAATATAACATTTAAAATGTATAAAAGACTAACTTAGACTTGCCCAGTAATGTGCAACATTGATTGCATTCTGTTGCACAGTCATAAAGTCCTCAAGAGTACATTGAGGACAAGTGCACACGTGTGCCAGGGTTCCAAGTAATACACCCATACAAGGCAAATAAATTCCTCAAACAATAGTTTTATTTGATATATCATATTGGCACAGTTCTGATGAAAACCAACTCTGAAGGTTCCTGCTGTTTTCACCTAATTAAACAAAACAAAACAAAGCAAAAACAAAACAAAACAGATTACCTATAACAATAAGGAAACTTCAATCCAAAAAGAGATCACTCTGGCGGAAAAACAAATCTGGTCACGTTGCCAATTTCAAAAGCCGATACAAAAATTTATGCCACCAGTTAAAGACTGAATGCACCAATTATCACATTAAACAAGAGGAAAATCTTCTACACACCAATTCCACCCGCACTTTTTACAATTTTGTAATTCTTGAAAATGTTTTTTAAATTTCTTTTGGGGGTATTTCAAGCTTATAATTGAAGGTGGAGAAAGTGTACTGCTGGCATTGTCTTCTGTTATACATCTCCCATCATTCTGGAGCTTTTCTGACTGACCATCCTTTCCAATCTAAAAAAAAAAAAGGCTCTGGAGGTTCTCAGGTTTCTGTATGAAAACAGAAACTCAGTGGTGACTCAGTGGCTAAGATGCCGAGCTTTTCAATCAGGTCAGCAGTTCGGCAGTTCTAATCCCTAGCACCACATAACTGAGTGAGCTCCTGTTACTTGTCCCAGCTTCTGCCAATTTAGAAGTTCGAAATCATGTAAAATGCAAGTAGAAAAATAGGCACCACCTTGGTGGGAAGGTAACAGCATTCCGTGCACCATTGGCATTTAGTCATGCCGACCACATGACCACGGAGAAGTCTTTGATGGCCTGGCTCTTCGGCTTTTGAACATTTTCCCCTAGAGCTGGAAATGACTAGCACGTATGTGCGAGAGGAACCTTTACCTTTACCCAGTGGTAGTCAACCTGGTGCCTACCGCCCACTAGTGGGCATTCCAGCTTTCATGGTGGGTGGTAGGGGTTTTGTCGCCTACTTTATAAATCACCATTACTGTGGAACCAGTGGGCAGTTAGAAAATTTTACTACTAACAGAATTACAAAAGTGGGTGGTAGGTATAAAAAGGTTGACTACCCCTGCCTTTACCTAACCTATTCTGTATGGGGGCTGCCCTTGAAACGTATTTGGAAATTACAGCTGGTGCAAATTGTCATAGCACAATTGCTAAAACAATATGTTTGAACTGAAATACCTGATCATTATTGGCAGAAACCACAGGACAGCACAAACGTTATGAGATCATAACCAATATCTTTCCTATAGTATATCAGTGACAACTTATATTGATATGTAGGAATCAAATTTGTATAATTTCTAGCTAACATGGCCACAGAGATTAAGTCAGACAGCTGCCAAAAAAGCCAATGCCGTCCTAGGCCCCATCAACAGAGGGATAGTATCAAGGTCACAGAAAGTGTTAGTACCACTTTATATTGCACAAGCAATATCACATTGCAATATTGCATTCAGTTTTAGTTACCATGTTATAAAGAAGTTGAGAGCTTAGAAAGATTGCAGAGAAGAGTAACAAAGAAGATTAGGGAACTGGAGGCTGTCTAAAACAGGAGCAGATATGTCTAGCCTAACAAAGAGAAGGACTAGGAGTAACACCATAGATTTCCAATATTTGAGGGGTTGTCACAGAGAAGAAGAGGTTAAACTATTCTCCAAAGCATCTGGGGGGAGGACAAGAAGTAATGGATAGAAGCTTATCAAACCTAATAATGTCTTGCCTTAACAGCCTTGCATTAAGAAGAATTTTTCTGTCAGTGAGAATAATTAATCAGCAGAATGGCTTGTCTACAGAAGTTGTTGATCCTCCATCACTGAAGGTTTTTAAGAAGAGATTGGACAGCTATTTGTCTGAAATTGTATAGGATCTCCTGCTTGAGCAGAGGATATGACTAGAAGGCCTCCAAGGTCTCTATTCTGTATGTATTCTATATAAAAAAGAAAGTACCAAGTTCAGAAATATTGGTTTAAGAAAACCAGTTTTACCATTACATTTTGCAGATTCTCGAGAACATTGGCATTTGAGGCAGCCAAAAGTAAAAACATCAAGACTTCACTTTTGGTGGAGAGACACACTTATTCAATTGGGATGAAGAAATTCTTATTTTATATGTCCAATAAAGCAAAGTTTATTTCTCTGCACATTTTGCTAGAATCACAAAGAATATTATCCTAACTTGGAAAATATTAAAATTTGTAAAATACAAAGGTAATTTATATAAGCCTTGTAATCACCATTTAGCCACTTACTTTGCTTTGATATCTGGTTTGCTTCAAGTTGTTCCTTAAGCCAGTGCTCACTAATTTATTTATATGCTACTGTTACAGAAGTTGCCAATTTTCTATAAGCAACTTTGTGATACAGATCAGCCCCTTGGTGCCAAAGATACATCAGATTTCTTGGCTTATCATATGACATGCTATGAAACTTTTGGATATGGAGAGAATCATCTATCAAACACTTTCCATTCCTATTTATTATATAACCATCATTATTTATTCTAAGTAGTATTGTGGCATTATATCTATTTAAAGAAAAAGGAATAATCTAACATTTAATGAAAACATGCGATGGAATTGATCCAGTAATATTGGGAATGAATTGACAATGAGAGGCTAGCAAATTAATTCCCTCTACTGTCATCATGTAGCTCTCCCTGTCACGTTAAATTCTAATTCTATACAGTATAGTTTTAATTGGAAGTAACATTCTTTGTTTGTGTTCTATCCTATAATTAAACCAACCATATACCCTCCCCCGCTATTTTCTTCTAATTGCTGCATAATGAGGAGATAAAATAATCCAAACTAGGATGTTTAGTAGATTGTCATGCCAAAGAACAGAACAGAATGGAATAGAACAGAACAGAACAGAACAGAACAGAACAGAACAGAACAGAACAGAACAGAATAGAATAGAATAGAATAGAATAGAATAGAATAGAATAGAATAACAGAGTTAGAAGGGACCTTGGAGGTCTTCTACTCCACTCCCTGCTCAGGCAGGAAGCCCTACACCAAATGGTTGTCTAATCTCTTCTTAAAAACATCCAGTGTTGGAGCATTCACAACTTCTGGAGGCAAGTTGTTCCACTGATTATTTATTCCGTCAGGCTGTTATGAAAGTCAGAAAGATCTAACTAAGCTATAGCCAATTCCAGTAAATAGCCTTGAGCTAAATAAACAATGCTCTTATATTGTATTCTCTGCATTTTGAGACATATTCATAGGTCAGCAACAGTGCTTGTATTTTGAAAGCAGAGCTCCTGCCAGTAAAAACTGACAATAGTGAGTCAAACAGACCAATGACCCAGGTTAGTGTATGACAGGATCATATATTAAGTATTGGGTTGATTCAATTATTAAATAATTTCCTCATCTGAAATATTTGTGAACGCACACACACACAGACACACACACACATTAAATAAGGATGAGAAAGTTTATAATTATTTGTAGACCCATTATGTAAGAGGAAGAATCTATTGGGTTTTTTAATTATTATTTTCTTTCTGGCATTTTGCTGGGGTGGATTATTTTTTGTATATTCAATGTTAGATTTGTTTGGTATGGGGGGTGGTTGTATACATATTTTTTTGTTACTGTTGAATATACATATTTCTGTTCTATTTTATTCTTGGTGATAAAACATAATTTAGAAAAAAAAACAGAAGCAGGAAACATTACATTTTCCATTCTCCTACGTTTCCTGAACCTGGTCCTATTTCTTGGAATTAATGTAGCATCAGACAAGAAATAAAATTAATTGCATTGCTGGCATCAGCTAAACTTCCTTTTCAGAGGCACTAGCAGCTTCAGAAGAGAAGATCAGGAGAGTACCACACTTTCTTGCTGAGGTTGTGCCTCCTTCAATTATTTTTAAAATTCTTTTCAATTCAGACCAATCTGGTACATGTGTCATGGAATAGAGAGAGAAGCTGGTAAAAGAAAAACTGAAACTGAAAATACACTTGATCAGATCAGGGTTGAAGATTAAAAAATATTTTAGAAATTTTTCCTCAAGTAGTTCCTGTTCTGTACAGTCATTAGCATACTTGGAAGCTCCGCGCTGTGATTGGCCAAAGCGCACAGCGATCTCATTGGCCGAGCAAGCCGCGCTGATTGGCCCATAACGAATCTCCCACGATTGGTGGAAACTAATCGCGGGAGATTCAAAGCAGTGCTATTGGCTGCGGCCGCCGCGGCCAGAGAATAAAAGCCACTGTTTTTCCCTTTAAACCCCGAGCCGATCTAGGGACCTAATAAAGAGCTGAAACTAAGTCACTGGCTCCGAGTCTCCTTTCCCACAACAGACATGACACTGGCGATGAGGATGGGATCCCGAGACTAACCCCATCAAGCATGTGTCCTGAGGAAACGAGACCAACAAGATGGCCAGCATTGCACTGCCTGCACCCTTTAACCCAGCTACCGAAGACTGGGAATCATACACAGACCGATTCCTAATGTTCCTTGAAAATAGCAACTTGAAGGATGCAACCGGGCAGAAGAAAAGAGCCGTCTTCCTAACACACTGCGGGCCCGCAGTGTTCAAGATGGCAAAAGCCCTCGCAAAACCCGGGGACGTGAAGGAGATGGACTGGGCCGACCTCGAGCCGTTGCTCCGAAACCACTATGCCCCCGACGTGCCCACCCTTATCAGGTGGCACAATTTCAAACGGTGGGACCAGAGATCGGGTGAGAGCATCAGCGACTTTGTGACTGATCTACGGAGCCTAGGGTTTTCGGACATAGACAAGGCTTTGCGGGACTGTGTTGTGCTCGGACTCAGAGACCCAGTCCTACAAAGCTGGCTGATGGCAAAAGGCAACATTGCCCTCGCCGACGCCCTCGCTGAAGCCACTGCAGCTGAGGCAACCTGGAAATCCGCCAATTGAATGCGGAGACCGGACACCGGGGAACGCACCGCAACCACCAAGATGGCCCAGGCGACTGAGGCTCACCCAGAAGCAAGCTACTGGGAGACCACCACCCATCATGGCGACTTCCACTCCACCTCCGACCCCATGGACGAGGAAGAAGAAATACATCGGCTCCAGATGGGACGAGTTTGGCGCGATCGGCGAAGACATAAGTCGGGGACCACTTGTGCCAGGTGCGGAGGCAACCACCCTCAATTGGAGTGCCAGTTTTTCGATGTGATTTGCTGGCACTGCAATAAAAAAGGTCACATTGCCCGAGTCTGCCGACTGAGAAAAGCCTACAGCCCCCGTTGGCGAGACAACAGCAACCGGAGACAAGACGGCACCCCCCCCAGGGCCAGAGACCACCAAGCCAAAAATCGCTGGAACCGAGACGGACGGAACCGACGAAGTGGCGAAAACCGGCAGAAAGAGGAAACCCACCAGACGGTTGTCATCGGCCACTCATCCACCACAGACGCTCGGAAGGTGTACGTAGAAGTGGGCATTGAAGGCAAACCATGCAAAATGGAGGTGGACTCTGGGTCCTACCTCTCCATGGTTGCCTGGTGAGAAATCAGGCGGTTGGTGCCAGAAATCTACAAAAGGAGGTTGGAAATCCAGAAACTAATCCTCAGAGACTACCCGGGGAACCACATCCCGGTAGTCAGAACCGGACAGTTTGAGGTAACCTTCAAGGGCCGCACAACAAAGCTTCCCCTGACAATCATGGACCAAGACCGCCCCAGCCTTTTGGGACTACAGTGGTTCACACCACTCGGGATCGAGGTTACGGACGTCGACCACGTCGCAGATGCCAACTGGGAGGAGCAACTGGCACGGGGCTTCCGGGAAGTGTTTGACGGTACTCTAGGCAAGTACCGAGGGCCCCCTATTTCCTTCAGCCTAGACCCCAGCATTCCCCCAATACACCTAAAACCACGGCAGGTACCTTTTGCACTCTGGCCCAAAATCGATTAGCAAATTGACAAGCTCGTCAAACAAGGGGTCCTACAACCAATTGATCACGCCTGGTGGGAGACCCCCATAGTCACCCCAGTCAAGCCTGATGGGTCGGTGAGAATCAGCGGGGACTATAAGGCCACCCTAAACTGCGCCTTACAACAAAGTGCCTACCCCATCCCAGTAGTGCAGCACCTTCTACACTCACTGGGGGGAGGCAAGGTCTTTGCGAAGCTCGACCTGACGCAAGCCTATCAACAGTTGCCGGTCAATGCAGAAACTGCCGAGGCGCAGACCATAGTCATCCACTGGGGAGCATTTCGCTGTAACCGACTCCAGTTTGGAGTCAGCGTGGCTCCGGGAATTTTACAGAGCCTCATGGAAAGACTCTTGCAAGGAATTAAGGGGGTGGTGCCCTACTTCGACAATGTACTGGTGTCAGCGGCCAACCAACAAGAACTAGAGGGTCGTCTAAGGGAGGTACTAATCAAATTCAAAGAGGCCAGGCTAAAGGTGAAAAAAGAGAAATGCCAGCTGTACACAGAGCAGGTCGAGTTCCTGGGATACCTCCTAGACCGACATGGCATCCACCCAACTGTGGAAAAAATCAGAGCCATTAAAGAAGGCCCAACACCACGGAATAAAACGGAACTGTAGGCATTTTTAGGACTGCTTAATTTTTATAATGTTTTCCTGCCCCAAAAGGCAACTGTTGCGGAGCCTTTGCATAGGATTTTGGACAAAGCAGCCACATGGACTTGGGGGAAACGTGAGGAAGCCGCCTTCAGAAAAACCAAGGACCTGCTCACCTCGGATGCCATCCTAATCCAATACAATGAGACCCTACCACTTCCCATCACATGCGATGCCTCACCCTTCGGCGTCGGCGCCATCCTCAGCTACAAGCTCCCCAATGGAAAAGAAGCACCCATCACCTTCTTTTCAAGGACACTCACCAAACCGGAGAGAAATTACAGTCAACAGGACAAAGAAGCCCTGGCTATCATCGCCGCAGTGAAGAGGTTCCACGAGTACCTCTATGGCCGCACGTTTACCATCATCACTGACCACAAGCTGCTGCTGGGAATCCTGGGCCACCCCGAACATTCTATCTCCTAGAATGACAAGATCGTCCAAATTCCTTGCCTCCTACAGCTACCGGCTCACACACCGACCCGGTAAGATGATCACCCATGCAGATGCCCTGAGCCGCACGTTGTTTCCTGACCTAGACACCGACCCAGCACCCACGACAGCCACCCTCAGCATAGAGACTCTGCCCAATCTACCCATAACCTCATCAGACATTGCCCGCAAGACTAATAAAGACAAATGTCTGGTGTGGATGTTACATTGGGAAGAAAATGGGTGGCCGGAAAAGGATGACGACAAATCATTCAGGACATTCCGGAACCGGCAAACAGAACTCTCCTTACAAAAAGGTTGTGCACTTTGGGGGGATAGAGTTGTTATCCCAGAAAGGTTACAAGGGAAGGTATTGGAGTTGTTACACAAGGGGCACCTGGGCATAGTTAGAACAAAAGCCCTGGCCAGGAGTTACACCTGGTGGCCAGGGATGGATAAGCAAATCGAGACTTGGTGGCAAAATGCAAATGCTGCCAAGAAACCAGACCGAGCCCCCCCGCAGCACCAATCCTGGAATGGGAAACCCCCAGGGATCCATGGTCCAGGATTCACATAGATTTTGCTGGACCCACGAAAGGACATATATTCCTTATCACGGTAGATGCTTACTCCAACTGGTTGGAGGTAAGCAACATGAAAGCCACCACCACGGAAGCCGTGACCAAGGAACTCAACAAGCTGTTCGCAACCCACGGCCTCCCAGATGTCATCGTGTCGGATTACGGGCCCCAATTTACCTCGCTGGAATTCGAAAAATTCCTAGTGGAACGAGGCATACGACATGCACTGACAGCACCGGCACATCCGGCGGTGAATGGGAGGGCGGAATGGATGGTCCAATTCACAAAAAAAAAATCTTTCAAAAAATTGAACACGGGGAAATCCAAGAAAAAATAAACAAAATGCTCTTTATACAACACATAACCCCAAACACAACCACCAACAAAAGCCCAGCAGAACTATTAATGGGGAGGAAATTAAGGTCCCCACTCGACAGACTGCACCCCACATACAACCCAGAAAACCCCCCAAACTCCTCAAGCAAAAACCGAACATTCTCCCCAGGTGACGCAGTCTACGCAAAGAACCTTACCTGAGATCCACTTTGGGTACTGGCAACTATAATCCAGCTGACAGGTCCCCACTGTACCGCCTGCAAACAACCAATGGACGAGCATGGAAATGCCACATCGATCAAATAAGATTGAGGACAACCACGGGAAATACAATCGACATGGAAACAGACACAGACAGCCCCCACAACACAGACCAAGAGGGGAGGGAATACCCCAGGAACCAGAAAACAATAGAAAGAAACCAGTTATACTCACCAGAAAGCAGCCAGCTCGAAGCCTCACCAGGGAGAAGCAGCCAGGCCAGCTCAACCAGCCCAGAAAGACCAGGCAGAAGTGTCAACAACCGCAGCTCAACCAGCCTGGGTAGACCGGGAGGGAGCTGCGACGAAAGGCCCGGCGAGGCCTTCCAGGCGGTTCCATCAATGAGGCAGAGAGCAACACAGGACCCGACCGAACCGGCCGGGAGCCAAGCAACAACTAACCTGCGCAGGTCAAGTAGGCAAGTACAAAGCCCCGCCTACTTACGGGACTATGTTACATAGGACTGTACCAAGAGGGGAGGGGCGTTCTGTACAGTCATTAGCATACTTGGAAGCACCGCGCTGTGATTGGCCAAAGCACACGGCGATCTCATTGGCCGAGCAAGCCGCACTGATTGGCCCGTAATGAATCTCCCGCAATTGGTGGAAACTAATCGCAGGAGATTCAAAGCGGTGCCATTGGCCGCAGCCACCGCGGCCAGAGAATAAAAGCCGCTGTTTTTCCCTTTAAACCCCAAGCCGATCTAGGGATCTAATAAAGAGCTGAAACTAAGTCAGTGGCTCCGAGTCTCCTTTCCCGCGACAGACATGACAGTTCCTATGAGGTAGACAGTAGAGAAGACTGTCACTTCGATCCCTCTCCTTCCAGTCTGTGTTTTGGAAAGAGCATCAGAGGCCTACCCTCTGCTTTTCAGTGTGTGTCTGTCTGTGTGTGTGTGTGTGCACACACCACAAAGATGCAACATGAAGAAAAGCTCAAAAATATACATATAGATGAAACATGTTACTTTCTCAGGCAGAAGAAAATACAAATACCTGCTATGGATGCTGCCGCTAAAGGAATTAGGAAAAAAAATCAAAAAGTCATGCCCAGCATGTATTCCTTCCTTTCTTTTAAAAAGTAAGCACAATGCCAGCTACAAACTTCTCAAAAAGTTTGACACGTAAAAAATTCAGGACATATAATAGGAACTAAATAAATCTTATGTAAGTCTGCTTAGAACTAAATCCACTATAATCATACCTAAAGCTGCACCCAACAAAGAAATGGTTAAAATATATAGGAAAATAGCTGTAAGTTCTAAAATTCTTCAGTTTCCATTCCGAGCCTTGGCTACTTTCATATCAGCACACTGGAGCAAAATGAAATCCCACAACCCAGCAAAACATCTTTGTGATTATCCCAGCTTCATTTGTATCAAAAAGTATTACACTTTTGACCAACAACAGATCTACAAGGCTTTTGATTAATTTAACAGTAACTCCTTTTTTCATCTTCACCTTTATTTCAGAAATACAGAAATCATCGGGATGAAAATGGAAAGGTGGGGCATATTCTAAAATTCTGGTCTAGAAAACAAACTCTGGGGTTGAGCAAAGACTTATGTTCCCCAATTTTATTTATATATCTTTCTAAATCACAATCTCTACATGGTTTCAGATGCAGAGACTTAGCAGGTCTATTTGAAAATTAAGCAGATTGATGTTGCGAGTCTAAACTTCACAATGCCAAAAATAGGAGCACCATGCTGTCATCAACTAGGCACTGTTCCAAGTGTCAAATTGCCTTCATTTCAGAAAATCTTCTTTTGGAAGACTGCCCATCTTTTAGTCAGGATGTCTTTCTCATTCAGCCACCTGAATTATAATTAGAATTTTAGAATTTAAGGGAAAATGATTCCTGAATCATTTTGAAACAAGCATGCATCTTGTAAAGAGTCTGGTGTAATGGTTAAGGCACTAGACTGGAGATGAAGAGACTATGTATTCTAGTCATACCTTAGGCACAAAGCCAACTGGGTGACTTTGGGCCAATCACCAGGAAACCCTGAGTTCTAATTCCATTTTAGGCATGAAGGTTGGCTTGGTGACTTTGGGCCAGTCATTCACTCCCAGGAAGAAAAAGTCAATGGCAAATCACTTTCTTCCAAAAAAACTACAGAAATTTGCCAGAAAAACTACAGAAATTTGTCCATGCAATCAACAATGATTTAAAAGCACCTTGTAAAAAAATGCAATTTGTTTAATTCTGTTTACATTCTAGGATGCACCACAACTACAAAGAAAAACAAAGAGCCTTTTGCCCATTGTCCCAAAGTCATTTTTTCTCCATTTCCACATTGCAAGATGAGCACAGTGGATAGTATACAACAGCAGTGCACTGTAAATCACTGTTATGACAGCTTAGAATAACTGTAAAACGGTACTATTCTTCATTCTGGCAGATCAGAAGTGAAGTAGGCTGGTTTGCAAGATCTCCCATAGGTCTCAGCCGCAACAAGAATTAAATTTATTGAAGTTTCCTCTTTACTTCCTGCTATGTCCAATCAAGCATCACACAGAATCAAATTGCAAGGATATCAACTTGTAAATGTTTAGGCAGTCCATTAATGGACCATTTCTGTTTCAAGCACAAAGTAAAACCCAAGTTAAAGCAGGTTCATGAAGATTGTCATTTTTTGATCATCACAAATCACTTCTCTAATGTTGCAAAGTAACTTTAGACTTGAATTTGACTCAAAGAATTGTGCTGTTACTTTGGTTCACAACCACTCAGCCATAGATTCAAGCACTTACAAACACATATGTGCAGACCAACCCATGAGATGCACTATCTTTCCCACAAATATTAGCTTACCTGTTAAATACTTTTTCTGAGTCCCAACACTGCAGCTAAAATGTTACCATCTTAAACATGAAGTAGGAAGCAGTATGTATTCAGGTCCTTCCAAGTGTTCATTCTGACTCCAGAAGAGTTCTGAATGCTTCATAGAAATTCATAGAATTTAAGAAAAAAAAATCACGTGGATGTATAGAACAATCTACTCCACTTGTGTTGGACTTCAAATGTTAGTTGGGCATGATAGAAAATCCAGCACAAGGCACCAATAGGGAAAGGCCACTAAAGTACACTTCATTTCACATTTAAACATTTTACATATTCAAAAAGGAAATATAACATTATAGGAATACATTTGAAAAATGGTATGAAAATAAATAATTGAGTATATTTAAATATGAAGGATCTCCTGGAAAACTGCTACTGGTCCTATTAAATAATCATGAGATTAAGAAAAAGTACATATAATTCAACTAGCAGCCTCCAGAGTTCTTTTGGGAATAGAGATAGCAAAATGGGTTTGAACTCGTATATTCAGGATTAATGTTTGAGTATTGGTCAGGTCTGAGCTAATTTTATAGTGGAAAGAGGGAGAATCTTTTTATAAAATTATGAGGCAAGCTTGGAGGAAATGGTCAAAGAAAACTGCCACCTAAAATGTGATGATTTGGGAAAAGATATGTCCTATGTCAGTCACAAGAACAAAAAATAGAAATAGAAAGTATAACTATATTTTGAAGAACTGGCCCTATGATCATTGACAGCTTGAAATGAGTGGTATATTGAATTGGATTGTGGGTTGGGCAAAGTCCTCATCCTGGCACACGATCTGGCACTACAGTGGCTGCTTCATTGCCTCTCTGGAACAGCTTAATCCCCAGCTTTCTGTTCTAGCCATCTGTCTTAGGTGTTAATACGAGGAAGCCTTGGTGTAGCAATTGCAATTGCCTCTGCCATGATTTTGCTTTGGTCAGCCTTGAGTCAGTTTATTTAAGCCAAGATTGTCTGTATTGACTGACAACAGTTTTTCAGGGTTCCAGACTGGAGTCCCTTCCTTACCTGGAGCTGCTTGGAATCTAGCCAGGTACCCTCTGCATATGAAGCAGCTGTTTGGCATTGAGTTATGCAATATTCTCTCTCTCTCTTTTTTTTTTTTTGCTATGGTTTTCTACCATTGTGATACAAAAGATAGTAGGACCTGTTGAAACCTGATAGAGGAATTTTTGTGATTAAGGATAGAGAGCAATATACTTCACTATGAGTCTACTTAATTCAGGGTGCAAAGCTTTGAGGAAAACAAGTCACCCCCAGCAAGCAATGTTTTTGAGAAAGATAACATTGCGTGAAATACAAACTAGGAATCTGTGAGAGATGCTTACATATAATATTTATGTACATACATGAAGGTTAAGAACTATCATTAGTTCCACGAAATATATTGAGGATAGAAGCATGGACATGAACTATCCATGCAAAATGATATTGCCTGAATTAATGATTTTTTTTTTAAAAAAAGTATTTTAAGCCCAGTTTATATAAAAAAAATGCTTTTTTGCTATTTGTTAGTAGCACGAGATATTTCTTATCTGGTAAATGTACCTTAGGAACTTTTTCAGAGGACAGGCGCCATTGTATAATCATTGTATGATGGTGCCAACACCAAAATTAAATAGATGAAATTTACAAGGAAGAATTTTTCAATTTTTAATCTGTTATGCAGTATTCCATATATATGTGCTTTATATATGGAAGAGTGACCAGTGATAGAGTTCTCTTCATACTTACCCGAGAATAGGTTTCACTGAATTAATAGGACTTAGATGCATCAGATTGTGCTTCAAATAGACAACTTTCAGTGAATATATGATTACATAACACTAATAACAAGCATTTTCCTGTAGTAGATTCTTTCTTGTTTTTACCAACAATTTAAAAACCTTTCATCCAGGTATTATAAGACGACTGTTGTTCATTAAGCAATATAATGCCTTTTTTCACTTTTTTAAAACAAAATTCATCCTTTTATTTTATAATAGATATTATAAATAATTGAAAATGTGCATGCAGTCAACTGCATATCATACAAGCAATATCTATGTTAATAACTGTTTTCTTTGGCAGGCCAGAATCCAGCTGGACATGCAATATTTACATATCAAAATCCATTGTTCATGTTCAAGTCATATTGAATGCAAGTGAAAATATATTTTTATATTTATAATTTATATATACACTTACACAAACTACAACTCTGAATTTATCTCTTTTTCTTTGGATCTGTATCTATGCAGATGCACAGACACTCTTACCAACGCTCACACACAGACATGTGTTTGTATATCTGTGTAGGAGTATGTGTGCATGCCCATTTCACAGCATACGCTTGGTATACAAAGAAAAATAGGAATATATTAAAAGTGAATTTCATCCTTTTCTGATTCAGGTGACACTGGCCTTGAGACACTAAAAATGTCCTGACAAGGTATTTGTGATGGTAGCTGAGGAGATAAATGGGATTTTGAAGATGGTGTCTGTGACGTGTTCTTTTCAGACAAGATTTTTAAAATGTCTGCCACCTGCTTCTCCAGGATGGCCATCCGGCTGCTTATCAGCTGGATATCTTCCTTGAGTTCATGTTTGATCTCCTGGAGTGTAGTTTGTAAGGCTTGTTCTGGGATAGGGTAAAAGGGGTGTTTTGTATCTGGTTGACAAGGGCTGTGCTCTAGGGGACTACGGTTCTCCCCAGCTTTGTCCAAACGAAGGTCACTTTTTGTGATCCCACTATCACAGGAGTCTGTTTTCCTCAGTGGGTTTTTTGTTACATTTTCTGAGTCAATGCTCTTGGGGTCCTCTGACAACAGCCCCATGGACTCTGCCTTGGTGACGTTATTCCACTCTTCTTTTGTCTCTTCCTGGCCTGCCATGTTGTTCTTTAATCGAAGCCACCCTTTCCCATTGCTGTTTTTCATCCTCACAGGGCTGGTAACTTTGAGACATTCTGGGTCCCCATTGCTATTTGGTTTGAGCTCTGTGGCATCCCTTTTGTTTGGCTTGACCACCTCACTGGTTTTCACATAGGACAATGATGTCTGGATGGGTGTAATTTGAGATACAGTGACCACACTGGTGCCAGTGATGGCAGCACCATTCTGCATGGTTCGGGTGTCCACCTGGAGGGTATTCCTCTCAGGATCAATAATTGTTGTCCCTTGGTTCCGCATTTCCTTTTGCTGCTTGAATTTCTGGAAGAGCTTCCTGACAGGGTGGTCCACGGGGATGCTCAAGGTCACTTCATTCTTTTGTCGCAGGCGCTCCTCTTCTTCTTTCTTGACGTCACTGATTTTTCGGAAAATAATCTGCAGTGAAGGGAAATAAACATATTATGTGGCAAGAAGGAAATACACTTTTGTGAGTGAAGCAGCTATATTTTCAACCTGAACATATATTACAAGTTTAATAAGAGTAATGCTTTCCTACTTAAATTTTCTTGAAAGTGAATTTAAAGATATTTGGCCAACAGAAACTGGGTGATGGAGACATATATCTAACTTTAGTTTATCCATTGTTTGTGACAATATAATCCCTTAACTTTATGTACTGCATCATACTCTGTTATTTTATAATCTTTCCTGGGAAAAGTTAGAGCTTATTTCACCTAATGATGGCATTTATACAAAAGCACAACAACAAAAATAACTATTTATTTGGGACAAGTTCCAATAAAGACAGAAGAATAAAGCCAAAAAATATAGCATTCTGCAGCACAGATTTTGTAAATAGGTTGTGGTATGGTATGCACTATAATTATAGCTCTCTCGAGCTTGACCCAAAACAAACTCACCATAGTAGTTCCAAAAGCTAATGAAATACCTCAATTTAATACAAGGTTACATGATAAATGGAGAAATTGTAAGCCAATTTACAAAGGTTTACCAGGAAGAAACTATAACTGAAACTGGTAGGAGTTAAGGACCTGCTCACAATATATTATAAAGGTTCTTACAGCAATTAAATCTATTGGCATTTCAATAATGTTGCACAGGAGGCAAGAGTGTTTTTGATGAGACCACAATGAATGAGTAGGATAAGAATCTGATATGCTGAAAGTTAATCCAGAATATCAGTTGATAGATAAAAGTTGCCTTTGTTCTAAATAAAAGAATGAAAGCGTATCAAGTATAATAAGGACACAATGACAGCCTGCAGTTACTGTAACTGTTCACAATAATTTAGGACTTCAAGTTATGCCAGTTACAATCTATTGAGGAGGAGGAGGAGCAGGAGGAGGAAAAACAGGTTGATGCTTTTATCTCTCTGATATGACCTAAATAGAGAATAGACAGATATTCATTTAAGAACTGCATGTTCCTTCCTTTGACTGCTGTTTTCTGCAGTCCAAGCTGCAGGGGACAGAAAATAAAATTTTTAATTATATATCACTCTCTCTCTCTCTTTCCCTCTCTCTCTTGCTACAGCTGGTGCTCTGGACACGTTACAAAACAGAGTCATTTACTTAGCAGTGCTAGAGTTTGCAAAAACAACATCAACTAAAGCAACATGATACAAAAATATTAAAATAATTTTAGAAAAAAATGATGAGATCGAGGAGAATTAAGAAAACGAGCAGAGGATAAAGAGACGGCACAAATTTTAAACATCTATGGAGATTCTCAGTCATACAGGTCATGGTTGTCTCAAATGTGCTTTTTTTCAAGAAGCATCTGGACTTCTTTGTTTTTCTTTAAAGACATTTTGCTTCTTATCCAAGAAGCTTCTTCAGCTCTGCCTGGCAATGGAATGATTTTTATTCCTTGCAGACAGCTGGTCATTTGCATTCTTGTAGAGAGTCATTGAGGCCACCTGGAGGTTTATCTGTGTCCTCAGGGTCACCTGAGTAGTGCAAATGGGTGTGGAGCCATTTTGGAACTGCTGAAAGGACTGTGTTGTAGACTGGAGATAGATGATGTCATATCCCTGCTCCACTCTGTTGAAAGAGGGCTGTTCAATTTTGACATAGATGGGTTCTTTGACCCCTCTTTCAAGCCAGAAATCCTCTCTGTCCAAAATTTCGACTTTGCTGTCTTCAAGAGAGTGGCCTTTTTCTTTTAAATGCAGATGGAGTGCTGAATCTTGTCCTGCTGGGTTTGTTCTCCTATTTTGTGCCATGCATTTATGAAGTGGTTGTTTTGTTTCACCAATGTACAGATCTGCAAAACAACACTTCATAAATGCATGGGCCAATAATATGTGCCATTGTGCAGTACTTGTCCTCAGCTTATTTTGAGTTATGAAAAGCAGATTTTAGGCCCTTGGATATACACTAAGCATAGGGTCTAATAATAAACAGTGATCTTTCCTCTGCTTCACCTGTGAATCCACTTTATCAATTGCAATGCTAGAGGCAATACTTATTTCAATATGAAAAATCATGCCATAGAAGTCTTCAGTGAACTCTCAACTTAGAAAACATAGATTTTTAAAATATCTCTCAAATAAAATAATGTAAGACTTCTGGGTAGAAGAAGGTTGCAAATGGCAATCCTGGGACACTGCAACTGTCACAAATAGATGTCTGCTTCTAAGCACCCGAATTTTGATCATGTGATCAGAAGGATACTGCATGAACTAAAAGTATGAAAAATGGTTATAAGCCCCCCCTCCCCCCCAGCATTGTAACTTTGAATTTACAGTTAGATGTAAATTGAGAACTGTCCATATCCATGGTGTTCTTAGGACTGTTTTCCAACACCAAAGTTCAAAAGGACCAATAGTCTCTATTCAACTTTTACTTCCATAAAATGTCACAGGAAACACCATTGGCTGCACCATTCTGATCTTTGTAGGTATCAACTTATTATAACATCTGAATATATTTTTAAAGTCCTTCAAAGCTACTCTCTCAAATGCTAGCCTACACCAAATTACTTGACCACTGATTCATTAACTGTTGATGGATGATCCTGAAAGGCAGAAGCCACCTACTATTTCAAAATCTCCATTGTCAGCTGGCTGTGGTACTTGTTGTTATTTCTTTTGTCTTTGTTATATTTACTTTGAGTCCCATTTTTTCACTGTACTAGTTAATTGTTATTACAACTTGCAGTTCCTTTGCATTTTTGGCTACCAGAGTAATGACATCAGCATTATAATGACATCAGTGCAGATTATTGATAGTTCTTCCAGTTTTAAAACCATGTTAATTTTCTTTCAATCCAACTTCCCTTAATATATTTTAAGTATAAAAATCAAATGAATAAGGGAGAGTACGCTATTCCTTTGCTAATTTGAACTCAGACTGTTTCACCATGTTCTGTCTGTACTGTAGCTTCCTGACCTGTCTATATGTTTCGCATGAGAACAATGAAATTTTGTGGGATTTTACAGCTTGATGTGATTGACATACAAAAAAAGCCTTTGTAGAATCAATGAAGCACATACCGTCTTCTTTTTTATATTCTTTGGCTTTCAATTATCCGTGTGCATGAACAATAATGTCACATGTTCCTCTTCTTTTTTTTGCCAGATTGAACATTTGGCATCTCATTTTCATATCGGGCTCTAATCTGCATTGGATTATTGTAAACATTATTTTGCTAGCGTGTGTAATTAAGGATATTGTATAATACTTTGTACTCCATCAATTCCTATAGCCTTCTGACTTGGTAATTGCTGATTTAATTTAATCATTTAGTACTTGAGGTTCTTATAGATAAGATATACCTTTTAAAATACCTTAGCCTCTATTGCACAGTATTCCAGCATACTCCTTCCATCTTTCTTTGAGCTTCTTTAAATTCGTTACGATCTATCTTTTAGCATACCAATTCAAGGTTGGAAACTCCTCCTTAGTTAAAGAATTGTCTGTTTCCAACTTCAATATTTTTATAGATGTTGTTAAAATGTTTTTATCTCTTATAACAACTCTTTGAAACTTGCTCTTAAGTTCCTTCCTGAAATTTTTATCTTTTCTACTTCTCTTCTAGGCAATTTCCATGGTTTGTCCTGGCATCCAGGTTTTTTTTTTTTTTTCTGTTTCTTCAACTTTAGCAGCTTTTCAGTTCATTCCATAATTTATCTTGTCTTCTATAAATGAGGTTCAAACCTTGAAGGAATTCCTGATTTCTCACTGGAAATTGTGATTATATGTTCAGGATCATATTGTAGAAACTTATTTACTTTCTTCTTTCTTCTTGTATATGAACAGTTCATGATCTGTTCTAGAGTCAGCACCTGGCTATGTCTTCCTCCCTTATTTTAGATGAATGAAATCTTTTAATCCATTCTAGCACCAGTCTCATTTCAAGCAAGAGTTGGATACCCTGTGAGAACTATGTGAACAAGCAGCTTGTTCCACAGGATGGTTCATTGGAGATCAGCCCAGAGAAACATATTAAAATTTGCTGCTCAGTGTAGTTCTGATAATAAAACAACAAAAGCATTAATTAAAGATATATCAGAGAAAGTCAGGTCTAGAAACTGGCATAGCACATAAAACATATTTTGGCCTTTTTGTCTAGTTGTTGGTCAGCATTTAAAATTGCCTTAATACAAGGTAAACAGACCATTCTGCTTCCACCATTGACCAACCAGCTATTTCTGTACTTCAAAAAAAAAAATACTGGTAATTCAGCAACAGACATACATACATCCTCTGCAGAAGGAAGAAATCAATACTGTGTAGGAGTCTGGAAATCTATACTTCAGGCTTCAAGAATTGAGATGAATAAGTGGGTGGGATCCTGATATGTCATTTACTATGTCAGTTCCTTTGCCATTTAATGTGCATAGGGACTTCTGTGATCCACGAATAATTTTTTCCGTCTCACTGTTTCCAAAAGTCTTACTTGTTCTTAAGTTGCCTTAGTCTACTAACTTTTTGGGTCCTGTTGTTAGGCCAGACCTGATGGGTAGATTAGTTAGTTACATGAGTCCTTGTGGGGTTGTCTGTGAGGATAGTGTAGCCTCATACTTTGATACATGCTTCAGAATTAGAAACTATGTGCCTTGGAACTGGGTTATTTGAAGGATTGTCTTGTCCCAGTACATCTACTTGTCCCACCAAATCAGTAAGGTGGAGTATCTAGTTGGACCAAGTAGAAGACCCTTCTCTATGGGGGCTCCTTGCCTGTGGAAAATCATCCCTAAGGGAATAAAGTTGGCCTCCATCTTGGTTCTCTTTCAAAAGACCCCGAAGACATGGTTTTGCCAATGGGCCTGAGGTCCCCTGAGGGTGATATGGAGCCCATCACATTTGATTGTTGTTGCCAGGGTTCATTGAGTCTTGTATTTGAGATATTACCCTTGTAAGCCACCTGGAGTCATCAAGAGTGAGTTGGGCAGCCATATAATTTTTCTAAATAAATTAATTTTAAAAATTAGCTTGGACAAGCTTTCCAAAAGGACAACATGAAGCAGATTGTCCTCCTTTCCAAATTCACAAGTTCTTACATGGTCTTACTTAACATTTAGCACATACCCTCCCCTCCTTTTTTAGCTCCAACCCATATTTCTAAAAAACCTCCGAAGTACATCTTTTTTATTATGCAGTTTGTAAGGGTTTACATGGCAAAGATCAAGTCTTACAAAAATGTAATTCCATGCAGACATGAATCTCCAAATCAATCCATAAACAAGATGGTTTTGCAGTTAAAACATTATGGTCATGATTGATTTCCAAAATTTTGTTCAGTAGAAACTGACAACTGACAAATTATATTGCAATTTCTGCTGTGTTGATAATGTGATCTTGGGACCCATAACTGTGGGAGAAAAAAGATTTGCTTAAAAGGCCACATGATTTTAGTTGCTTCTGGATATGTTGGTTTAACTTAATTTTCTGTCTGCAAATGAACATCATTGCCCAAAAGATCATTGGTTGTCCTCTTCCCTCTTTGGAAGAACTTTGTAGCTCCTCTGCCTTAAGAAAGTGCAAAACATTCTCAAAGATACATCTCATCCTGGGAACCCCTTTTTAAACTATTACCATCTGGCAGACGGTACAGGATAATAAAAACAAGGACAAATAAGCTGAAAAACAACTTCTATCCCAGGGGAGTAGCTCTTTTGAATTCTACTGTATAGTGCAGTGGTGGTGCGGTGTCTGGGGTTTTTGGTTCAATGTGTGGAGTGTGAAGGATGTGTGTTTGTGTTTATTTTCATGGTCATGATGTACACTGAAGATGGTGTTTGATTTCGTTGTATTAGGTGCAACGACAATACAGTAAGCTAAACTAAACTAAACACACATTTAAGTCATCCATCTTTTGTTACCATTCATTTGATGCTTTTAAAAATAAATAAATAAATAAAGGAGTCAGTTCAATTCTGCTCACAAATCTCTTGGGTGATGTTTAGGGGAATAAGCATCATTGCCTGGTTTTGTAAAAATTGTGAATCTCTGCTCTACCAATAAGGGTCATTAATATCACCAGAAATTCAACTTGAGCACCATTGTGCCAGCAACACATAGGAGTCAAGGTTTCTGAAAGAAATGTCATCAAAATAATAAAGAGGCATAAGAAAAAGATTTTGTGAATGGAAAATAGAATAAAGGCTAAAGTATATACCATATTTTGAATACCATGTTAGCTAGTATAGTGACAGAATAAGACCTGTGTAGCACCTATCAAAGACCTATCATAGGTTCTATCATTTCATATATTGGTGATTAATATGTTTTGTTCTGTTTAAATCTTTGTAAGTTTTATTTCAACTAAATCTCATGGGGTCTATGTAGGTGAAGGTGGCATTCACCATGTGTCAGCCTTCTGAGTAACAAAAGGTAAAGGAAAAAATAGACAAAAGTGAGAATAAAATACGGCTATACTCAGGTCATCTTCAGGATCAACACCATGATTGCATTAGAAATATACATCATTTTTATAATGTTTACCCAAAGGGTCAATACATTTTCATGCAGTGTGGACAACTGTGTGATCTTTGGGAATGTACAGAAAAGCAAGGAAGGGACATTTTTAATTCCCTTAATTTTACAAGGTCTTCTGGGTCTTTTGTAGAGTTATTTAGGTGATGGTTTAACATATACTGTTCCCCCAAATAGTATTTGTACAATTCCATTTTCAACCAATTAAATTGGTTGAAAATAAACTTCTGTTGAGATGTTTCCAGCTGAGAAACTATGCAAATGCAAGTTGTGAGAGAAAACCTCATTTGTAATGCATTATTCAAACAGTGAACTGAGCATGGTTTTGTTTTTGCAAATGAAATGATAAATTTCTTGGACAAAAATAAGTAATCCCCATTATGTAACACAGACTATTGATGTACAACACCAATCAACAGTCAGCATGCAGCATTGTTTAAAAGGTCTGGGCATTTTAGTTTTATAAAATGTACCAATGCTTAAACATAATGTTATATAAACATTATTTATAAATGTAGGCACAGAACTGCTAGATACTGGCTTAAATAAAGGGGATTTCAAAATATCAAATCAAAATTGCCAAAAATGATAGAAATACATTTTTTAAATATATAAGATATAAGATTGAAATCAGATTTATATAAGGTAAAGTTCAATTTCATTACATCCCCATTTTGAGCATTTTACTGACACAGGTCATACACAGAAGCAAGATCAAAGTTTATTCTTATTTTCCAGCCCTCTATTTCAGAGTCAAACTAAAATAGTCAGTGCAAGATTGTGTAGCAAACTTTCACTCTTGGCTCCTACAGCTTTCTCTGTTCTCTGTTCTACCCACATTATTACAAGCCATGCATGTGCCATACCACTCTTACCAAGAGTGTCTACAGGAGAGGATAAAAAGAAAAATGGCGATCAAAAATTATTTATTATGAAATTTATTTGCCACCCATCTCATTTCAAACCAACTCTGGACAGCTTACAATTATGGTGCAATCGAAGTGGTGAATGTTTTTTATGTGCATACAAAAATTGGTGGAGGATTGATTTCATTGTCATGGTTGTCATCTTGATTTTTTTGATCATGTCTGTCAAAGGTAAAAAGGAGAATTTCTATGTGGTTAATGAAAAAAAATTACCCATTAATTCAGACATCTTCTGTCCATACAGATGATATGTGTGCAATTTTAAATCTCAAATCTGTGTGCATTTTGTGGGTGAAAAATATTCTCATCTTTATTTGACAGAAAACTGATCCGGCATATTTTGCCTTGCCTATCAGCAGTCTAATTCCTTTTATGCAATCAAAGATAACTGTGTGTGAGATGACTATGCCCAGAGCTATAAAGCAGCTCAACAACAACAACAAAAATATTACGAGAAGTAAGTAAACAAGTCTAATGATGCCATTAAGTGAGGTAATAATGAAGGGCTTGGTGGACTGATTTGGATATTTTTTGTGTTATATTTTGTTTCATTATGCTTCTGTAAAAATTGGAGAATGTTATAAAATGCTGTTGGGAGATGCTGAAGAGGCTGAATAAAAAAAAAAAAGCAATTTTACATAGAGCCGCTGGCGTTAGAAATGGCTAGGAATGGTGAGAGGAAATTTTGTTAATTATGCCAGGGTCTCATTGTCTGCTGCTGTACACAGATTGACATGAAAGAAATGTTTTCCAAGTACCTAGGATTTGCCCAGAAAGAGGACAATACGTAGTCAACCTTGTCAGGTTGCAAAAGCTAAGCAAGGATAAATCCAGGGAATATTTGTATGAGAATGAACCATGAAACACCAGGACAGCATTCTGTTAGATCTGGGAGCGTGGGCGCAAGGAACGGAGACGAGGCATCGAATAGTGACTCCAACTCTTTATTAGTGACTTCAGAACAGAGCGAAAAACAAGGGCAGCAGCAGCTCCTTTTATAGAGCTGGCTGCTGTCACAACACCCAATGATTTGAGTTTGCCGTGCTGGAAGCGACCAATCAGCAGCGACCTGCTATCAGCCAATCAGATCAACCAAACCCGACCAATCACGATCTGCGGGCCAATCAGAAGTGCAGGGTTACGAGCCTGTCGTGGAAAGAAAACTATTAGAATTGCAAGCTTATGAGTTTGCTTAGTTTGGAACACCCCTCCTTCCTAGGTTCCGTCTCAAGGGTGGGGTGATGTATTCTCGCAGGTAGGCAGGTCCTTTCACTTGCCTACCTGATTTACGTGGTTCCACCAGTCTTTGGCCGGACTCTGGTTCCGGTGGGCTGTTCGTTAGACTCAGCGGTAGTGGTGACCCAACTTCACCATTGGGTGACTCGGCATTGTCATCTCCACTCCCATCAAGGCTGCCCTCAGGATTCTCTGGGATTTCTGATGCCACCATGCTGCTACGTGGTGAGGTGGCCATCTGGCCTGGCTCTGCTTCGGAGGTTGAATATTCCAGGCCTGGCCACGCTGATTGCCGAGTTTCGCATACTGGATCAGGTACTAGATCATTTTGATCTCCCCCTTGATCTCCCTTCCCCCCTGGTTTGGAGTTCAGGGCTTGTGACAGGGGTAGGTGCCAGCCTGGAACGTAACTGGTTGATGTGGCGTTTCCACAGTCTCCCATCAGCAGTTTGTAAATGGTAGGAACAGGGACCCGTAAGTTGAGTTATGGTAGCAGGGACCCACAATGGGTCACCGGTAAGGTTTTTTGCAAAAACCGGGTCGCCTACCTTGAACATGCGATACTTGCTACTGGAACCCAGAGGCTTTTCCAGCATGTAGGCAGGGTGTAGACGGTCAAGTTGTGACCAAAGTTTCCGGCCCATCAGGAGTTCGGCTGGAGTTTTGTGTGTGGTGCTGTTTGGAGTAATATGTTGGAGGAGAAGCATCCTGGTTACCTTGTCGTGGATGTTCCCTTGTTCCATCTTGTGTAAGGTTTTCTTTATAAACTGGACCATTCGTTCAGCCCTACCATTGGCCGCAGGGTGAGCCGGCGATGTTAAAGCGTGGCGTATCCCCCGGTCTGCTAGGTACTGTTCAAATGCCAAGGTGGTGAATTGTGGGCCATTGTCTGAAACCAAGACGTCTGGCAAGCCATGTGTGGCAAATAGTCTGTTTAGTTTTTTAACGACTGCCTCTGTGGTGGTATTCTTCATTTTGTGGACCTCAAGCCAGTTGGAATAGGCATCCACTGTTATGAGAAATGTATGTCCTTTTGTGGGTCCCGCAAAATCGATGTGAATGCGGGACCAGGAACCTCGGGGTGCTTCCCATTCGGTTGATGGTGCTTTTGGTGGAGCTGCCCGTGTTTCCTGGCACTTGTTGCAGGTGGCGACCAAGGTTTCTATTTGTTTATCTATACCTGGCCACCAAGCATAGCTCCTTGCTAGTGCCTTCATCTGCACAATACCCGGATGTCCATCATGCAATAGTTTTAGGACTTTATGCTGTTGTCTTTCTGGGATGACGACTCTGTCTCCACATAACACACATCCTTTTTGGGTGAAAAGTTCTGTCTGTCTGTGTTTGAAAGGCTTGAAGGTGTCATTGAGTTCGTTGTCAGGCCAACCTCTTTCTACCCAGCTGAGGACTCGTGCTAAACAAGGGTCTTTCCTTGTTTTGGATGCGATGTCTTTTGCAGTCAGAGGTGGTGAAGGGAGTGTCTTGATTTGTAGTACAGCTAGGGTTGGAGCTGAGTCGTGTAGGACTTCGGGTAGCGGGGAACGGCTCAGGGTGTCAGTGTGGGGAATGGCTTTCCCCGGTCGGTGTAGCAGTTGGTAGTCGTATGCGGCTAAAAACTCTGATCAGCGTGTCATTCTTGGCGATAAGATATGGGGAGTTGGTTTATCCCCCGCCAAGATGCCCAGTCATGGTTTGTGATCGGTGATTATAGAAAAGGACCTTCCATATACGTACTCATGGAATCGTTTGATTGCAGCCACAATAGCGAGAGCCTCTTTATCTAGTTGGCTATAGTTTCTCTCAGTTTTAGATAAAGTTCTGGAAAAAAATACAATGGGTGCCTCAGTACCGTTTGGTAGGATGTGGCTCAGGATGGCTCCTACTCCAAACGGTGAGGCATCACAGGTGACAGTTAAGGGTAAAGTCTCGTTATATTGTATCGATACAGCATCAGATGTTAAAAGGTCTTTTACTTGCTGAAAAGCTCGCTCTTCTCGATGTCCCCAGACCCAGAAAGCCTTTTTCTCGAGGAGCCTATGCAGGGGTTCAGCAACAGTCGCCTTCTGGGGTAGGAAGATGTTATAAAAGTTAATAAGTCCAGAAAATACCATTACAGGAAGAAATTATTAAGAAAATATTGGAATGTGCTGAGATGAGTAGATTGACATTTGAAATTAGAGAGCAAGAGGATAAACAATTTTATGAAATTTGGGATCTTTTTTATCAATGGCTAGATGATAAAATACGATAATAGAATATTTAGAATGCTAGACAGTAAGGAATATCTTTATTTTGCTATTTTGTTATTACTTTGTTATTTGACATTATATTTATAAAGGGTTTTTTAGGATTGATTTGGTATGATTATATGATTTGTTACAGAATAAACTGGTTAAAGTATTGTTATCTCTCATAAAGCATGAATGATTAAAAGTATAGTCAAAAATTTCTTTTTTTTTCAGTGATATTAGTATATATAAGTTTGGATTGACAATATGAGTTGTTTTGTAACATAATTGTAATTGAGACTACAAAATGAATGCACAAAACTGATGAACCAACTGACACACTGGATGTACATATGAGAGTTGAAGTTTTAATGTTTTGTTTGTCTTGTTTGTTTGTAGAAAATTAATAAAATCTCTTTCAAAAAAAAAAAAGTTAATAAGTCCCAGGAAGGCTTGAAGATCTGTTTTGTTTCTAGGTCTTGGAGCGTTTTTTATTGCAGTCAATTTTTTCTCAGTAGGGTGAATTCCCTGTTTGTCAAGAACAGGGACCAAGGAATTCAACCCTCTCTGTACACAGTTGGCACTTGTCTTTCTTGACCTTCAGGCCAGCGTCTTTAAATTTTTGGAGGACCATTCTCAGCCGCTTTTCTAGTAGACTTTTAGTGGGGCAGCTATCAAGACATCATCGAAATATGGCACGACCCCTTTTATGCCTTGTAGCAATCTTTCCATCAAACTTTGGAAGATGCCAGGTGCTACACTCACTCCGAACTGGAGTCTATTACACTTGAATGCCCCTCTGTGCGTAGCTATAATTTAGGCTTCTGCGGTCTCTGCATCTACAGGCAGCTGCTGGTATGCCTGGGCTAGGTCCAATTTTGCGAATATTTTCCCGCCCCCAAGGGAGTGAAGTAGGTGTTAGAGCACAGACACGGGATAAGCGCTCTGCTGAAGCGCATGATTTAGGGTGGCCTTGTAATCCCCACAAATTCTCAGAGATCTGTCAGGCTTTATGGGGGTTACAATTGGGGTCTCTGATCAGGCATGGTTGATCGGTTCCAACACGCCTTGGGCTATTAATTTGTCCAATTGTTCGTCAATCTTTGGTTTAAGTGCAAAAGGCACTCGACGGGGCTTAAGGCGAATGGGCGCAATATCTGGGCAGAGGTTAAACAATATGGGGGATCCCTTGTACTTGCCTAGCTTCTCGGTGAACACTTCCTGGAATTCTTGGATGAGAGCTGCTTCCCAGTCATCGCTTTCGGTTTGGTTGATGCCTGCCAGTTCGATTCCTAGTGGCGCAAACCACTGCAAGCCTAATAAGCTGGGTCGATCTTTATCGATGACTGTAAGTGGTAGAGTTGTGGTATGGTCTTTGAAGGAGACTTGGACGTGGCTGGAACTGGCAACTGGGATCCTATTTCCTTGGTAGTCCTTCAATATGATTCTTTGAGGGCTGAGATCCTGGCGTGTCAGGATGTCAGGGATCAGCTGTTTGAGGGTTTTCCAGGAGACCATTGATAGGGATGACCCGGAGTCGACTTCCATAATGCATGGATGCTTCTCAATGGTGACCTTTACTCGGATCTTTCTTGCATCAAGGGATGAAGCGTGGCCGATGGTGATGGTTTGGTGTGCCTCTTCTCGTCTGGTAGAAGTGGCTGGTGCTCGATTTCTGTAGTAGTGGTTCCATTGGTTGCTTGGGCAGTCCCGATTTACTGGTGGGGTGCCTGTTGTCTGCCGGAAGTTATTTTCTCTGCGGGTTGGGGTGGACCCTCGCTTGCCTCTATAGACTTTTGCAATGTGGCCCCTCTTTCCACAGGAATGACAGAGGGCATCTAGGAATTTGCAGTCTGATCATAGGTGGTTTCCCCTGCATCCAGCACACTGATACGAGGGCTTACAAGCCCGTTGATCTCGCTGATCGCGGTCTGACCTGAGTCTGTTGACCTCCTCTTCCTCGCTTTCTGAGGAGGATTCGAGATCTTCATGGTGCGTAGTTGTTGCATGCCTTTTGGAAAGGGGTGTATGGTCACTGGCGAGTTGGCGGTGCGGTGTGTTCGCTCGGCGCATTCGAGCTGCCAATTTCCTGGTTGCTTCTGCTGCAGTAGCATCGGCGATGACATTCGCGAGGGTGATGTCCCCCTTTGCCATGATTTTGTTCTGGGTTGTGGGGTCTTTTAGACCCAGAACAATTTGATCTCTCATGGCTTCTTCGAGGTTTGCGAAGCCACAGAGTCCCCCCAGGTTTCTGAGGTCCGCGATGAAGTCTCCAACACTTTCACTTTCTTGTTGGTCCCTCTGGTAAAACTCATGTCTCCTGATGAGTGTTGGCACCGCTGGGGCATAATGGGCCCGGAGGATTGGGGCGAGGTTGTCCCAGTCCATCGTCTTGACTTCAGCTGGTTTTGCAAGTGCCTTTGCCATTTTAAAAACGGCAGGCCCGCAATGGGTCAGGAACACAGCTCGTTTCTTGCCAGGTGTTGCATCCTTCAGGTTGTTGGTCTCCAGGAACATCTGAAACCTGTCTATATACGAGTCCCAGTCTTCGTTAGCCGGGTCAAATGGAGTGGGTGGTATGGTGCCGCTGGTCATTCTGCCGCGATTGGTACGCTCTCAGCCACATGCTCTGTTCGCGTTCAGTGAGTGTTCATTCAGCTCTCTCGTCTCCGAATCCCACCTTCATCACCAGTTTTAGATCTGGGAGCGTGGGCACAAGGAACGGAGACGAGGCATCGAATAGTGACTCCAACTCTTTCTTAGTGACTTCAGAACAGAGCGAAAAACAAGGGCAGCAGCAGCTCCTTTCATAGAGCTGGCTGCTGTCACAACACCCAATGATTTGAGTTTGCCGTGCTGGAAGCGACCAATCAGCAGTGACCCGCTATCAGCCAATCAGATCAGCCAAACCCTACCAATCACGATCCGCTACTAGCGGGCCAATCAGAAGTGCAAGGTTACGAGCTTGTCGTGGAAAGAAAACTATTAGAATTGCAAGCGTATGAGTTTGCTTAGTTCGGAACACATTCCAAATCAGG
Source organism: Hydrophis major (assembly GCA_033807585.1). Lineage (NCBI taxonomy): Eukaryota > Metazoa > Chordata > Lepidosauria > Squamata > Elapidae > Hydrophis > Hydrophis major. Next base: position 33,471,263 of record CM066328.1, read on the forward strand.
TAAGAACAAATCAGTTATGTAGTGCCAGCAAGAAAACTATCCAGTTCAGTCCATGAATATAACTGTGAGGAGTTGATCTCAACTCAAGGGAATCATTCCACTTTTGAATCAGGATTTACCATCCATGGAACAATAATTACTGTAAGAAAAGGTGTTTCAATAATATTGTAACATGTATTATGACAAACCTGCTTTTAATCATGGCTTCTTGCTGACTTATCATTGTACCCCTAATATTGGTTCAATTTATCCATTGTTTAAAATACAAGAAGTTATGGACTCTTAAATGATGGCAGATCTCATGGCATTTTTTTAAAAAAAAATCCTGAACAGTTTGATTTTGCTTTGCTGACAATTGGTAATAGTTGAGATTCTCATAGATCAAGTGGCAATATCCAAAGAAGCTTTCTAAAGAACAAAAGAGGAAGGATTCTACAGAGCATTCACAAACTAATACAGAAGGCACAGTTGGGATGCTATGAGTTGAGAGCAAAAGATGGGATGATCAAAGATTTTGTCATGCCCCTGTTGGAATCTGATTCGGAGGAGAAGGCTGAACAGCTGATAGGGAGTGGAAGTGTGTCTCCATTAGCTGTGGAAGAAACTGGGGAAGGGCACAGTCTGGCTGAGCAGAGCAGATAAGAGTAGAGCAAGGGAGAGGGAATTCAGAGGAAGACCCAGGCTCTCTTCATCCTAGGGCACGCAGGAAGGAACGGAGAAGGGAGCAATGAGTTGCATGGCTTAGGGGGGAGGAAAGGGCCCTGATTCCCTTCATTAGCTTCAGCTGGGAGTACAGTGTTTAAAAAGGGAAGCTGCACACAGCAAATTGTTGAGAGCAAATCATGAATTTATCTGGTATTGTCGTGGCTTACCTGTGTTCTTCCCAACTGTGTGAGTGTTGCCGTGCTCTCAAGTCTGAAAGACTTTCTCCTGCCCTGTCAAGTTAATTACTGCAGCTTTGTTTGTTTGGATTTTTAGTTACAGTCTTCTTTTGGACTGAATTTTCTATAGTTAAAGGCTGTTTCTGGGAGAGTTTTTCTCCAGCCGAAGGTAACCTGGACATTGGGGGCAAAGTTGGAGATAATAAAGTTGGAGATAATTCTTGCTTATTTGACTATGTTGCCTTTGTGCCATGCCCCAGGTCATCACAGGTTTACTTGCTTTCTTAAGAAAGGTGAGGCTGCAAATGACAAGTCTTGATGTTAGATGTCCACTGGAGAAACTGCTGGCAGAATTCTTGGAAGGAAAAGAACTGGATGGGGGTTTAGATGTTGCCTAGCAATTAACTGGATGTAGACAGCAAATGGCTGCTGCTGCTGTGTTGTTAGAGTTAGTAAAGAATAATAGGGTTGGCAGAGCTAAATTGGATTGAAGAGAATTGTTTGGCACTATCCAAAGCCTGATAAAGAACAAAAGAGGAAGAAGAATACTGTGGAGCATTCATACACCCATGCAGAAGGCACATTTGGGATGTTATGAGTTGAGGATGAAAATCAAAGGTTTACCTGCCAGAAGAAATCCAGCAGACAGCAAACTGTCAGCTATAATCAAGAAAGAGAATCTCGACTAAAGTTCGTAAGCTCATCCTTAGCATTACACTCATATGCTTACATATATACATGTTCATATTTTTAATCAACATTCTTGAATGCCTGTATTTTCTTATGAAATATTTGACCTGGGAAGAATTCAACCAACAAATTCAGAGAATATACAGTATAAACTGATATGAAGGAATACTATAATCTGCATGCCACTATAAGAACTAAGAATTATCTCACTTGTTTAATCAAATTCTCTAGCAAAACCTAGTACCATGCAATTCTGTGAAAATAAGTCCTATATTATTCAGTAGAGCTTATTTCAGGATGTATGAATAAATTTGCAGCTGCTGTGTTTAACTGGATTTAACTGGATTTTCTAGAAGTATATTTCCTTTGTCTCAATATTTTGTATTTCATTTCAGATATACATCACTTTATATTAATCAGAAATAATTTTAACACTGTACTATAAGCTTCTGTTTCACAGATGAGAGCTAGGAAATGGAAGCTGGTATGCTGATATGCAAATGATATATATAATGCATTCATGGCAAAATTTGTACTTTCTGAACTTCCTATTTTCAGCTCTAATATAATTGCATTTTCACCAGGCAAATGGGCTGAGGGATCATAAAAATGGTGTGAGGTTATTCCAACTATGGAGAAGAAAGTCTACTAGCTCAGCAAATTTGTCACATAATGATCCAATGGCAGGTTTTTAAAAAGGGAATAATTTGCATGGAATTAGATTAATGAGATTGGCTATCAAAGACTAATGATAATTAAATATTATCTCCTGTATTAGAGGCAATATTATCGGAATGCCAGCTGCTAGGAAACATGTCCAAGAGATTGATATTGCATTCCTGTTTGCTTGTGAGTTTCTTAGAGGCCACTGTAGGCTCAGAATAATAGATTATTAGGTGAGAAAAGGCTTAGATAATAAGCATGCTTGTGTTTAAGGCTCTTTTCCTCTAATTTCCTCACAAAATGATCACACAATTACTTGAGTTGATGCACTGATGATGTTACTTAATTTGGTAATTAAACATCTGCAAGAAAACCACCAAGCTCAGATGCCACCAAGGACACCACTTTCAACCCTGAGCTACAAATACTCTCTTCTATTCGTACCTGAGTCAGTTGGAAGTGTGTCTGGAAGTTGCACTGACTCTTCAGCACCTGATAATTTACTGACTCTAAGGGATGGAAAGTTAGGATTTCATTGTATTTCTCTTCCTCTTCCAATTTCTTTGGAAACTTCTTGCTAAAGTGAGAGAGCTTCCTTTTTGCTTTTATCTTTACAGAAGTAGAAATATAGAACCATAGTGATAGGGGTGTGATAACTCAGTAAAGACACTGAGCATGTCAGTTGGAAAGCTGACAGCCGGGTTCAAGATCCAAGTGCCATGTAATGGGGTGAGCTCCATTACTTGGCCCAGCTCCTACCCACTTAGCAGTTCAAAAGCATGCAAATGTGAATAGATAAATAGGCATACCACTTCCGTGGGAAGCATCCCACCCTCAATCATCACCAAGAGAGAATGTCCTTCTCTTCTGACCATATTTTATCTCCCAGTTACAACATTTGGCCCTGTGTCTATATGGTATTGCCAACAACCTTTTTCTAAAATCACTAAATGGAAATTATTTGGCAGTCAGAATGAGGAGATGCAAATAATTAAAAGGCCTCTTGCATGCTATATTCTAAGTTCCTTCTGCTTTGTTTTACCATTTCTCATCCCACTAAGTAAAAAACTATAATGGAAGTATTAAAGTGTTACATTTTTGTTCCTATTAAACTCCATTTTAAATTGCTTTGCTTTTCAATTTGGTCTTTAAAGCAAACTATTCCATTATATGTTCCAATTGTCCCCTCAGATAAATTGAGTGCAATCCTCCTTGTTTGATACACTATATTTTTGCCATTAGATAAGCTGTATTAAGTTATACAGCAACTTGGATAGATAGAGACTTGCTCTTGGTTATACTATGAAAATGGATGACAGCACAATCAGGCAATCTTCCAAATCTGATTATTAAACATCTGCAGTCTTTCATGTTACCATTTTTGCAAACAAAAAACGATTCTTGCAAACTATCTGGAGAAAGTCTGGGACATTTTTTCTCTCTAGAATTATAATAAACTTGCTTATTCCACGCCTTGTTGGTCATGCTACAATTATGCAAGCAGAACACAATAAGATCGCACTGCTCTGCTCAATTAAAGAACAGAAGACCAGCTATCTATGTTCATCATTGTAGGATAGACTTCCATAGAGAACTACCATTCAGAAGGGTGGAAGTTGAACTGATTCAAAGTCATTTCATCCTTCTGATTGAAAATTATTTCTGAAGTTCTCCAGATGTCATTCTCAAGGCTTTCAGTAGCTCCAAGCAGCTTTGCTTTCTCACCATTTGTTCTCATATTTCCAAATATAACCTCAGCTAAATATAAATATAACTAAATATTTTTTACTTGTGTAATACAATATCAGTATTTATTCACCTGATCTGGATCCTCTGAAAATATGAATGGAATCAAGTAGCAGCCATACCCAGTCTCACTGGACAAGAGGAATAAATTTTCAAGACCTAATTTTCAAGGCATGAAAGCATCCTGATGGTTTAACACCATTTCATATCCATCCTATAAGGTACAGAAACACAAATGTACAATAGGGGAAAAATCTGACTTTTCACATCGAGTGTGAAGTCTTCTTTTCTATGCCTTTTGTTATAGTATTACTGCTTCTTATCTTGAAAACTAGCCAATTTTTGAAGATGAGTTTTAACTTATTATACTCAAAATTATTCCTTTTCTTTCCCCCTCTATTTTTCCCAGCAAAGTTGATGCACAAAATGTTTCCCTTAGGATCCAATTATACTGTGGTTAAAAAAAAAAAATGCTTTTCAAAGCCATTGTTTCTTACAGTATTTTGCAGCTGACATTTGGACATTCAACAATATATCTCTGATGAATGCTCACATTTTAAGAAGCTTATTGTCTGAAATTTGTTCCCAATGTAAGGGTTTAGCCTTTTTTGCTACTAAGGTCATAATGTTACTGAATCTTTTATTCACGAGCTTTGGCAATACACATGTGCCAGTTTGTTTTGTTACTCCAAAAGCAACCTGATTATTGTGCCCTGAAATTTCTTCCCTACATTGGGATAAAAAACTAGTAGTCATGGACCTTTCATCTGAAATTGTCTGTGATTGTGAGTTGGATGAAAAAAGGGAAAATACTTTTTATGGAGAAAGAGACAACAAAAGTGTATAACTTTACAGAGGCAAGATAGCAATGTCTTTATATTATTATTTTCAATATATCTATCCCAGATTTATTTCAGTGCTCAAGGTTAGCAGTAATAGCAGCCTATACCCATTTAGGTTACTATATACTTCCATAACTTTGCCTTTGTCTTTGGTGTCATGGGTGGCTATATAAATTTGATTAATAAAAATAAATAAATAACCTGGAACTACCAGTGCTGGTTGAAAGGTACATGGCATCCCTAAGCCACAGAGACTGATGGTGAAATCTCATAGCAATGTAAATATTTGCATTGTTAGAATGATTGGGAAGAATGCTCTTAAGCTATGGTGGCCCAGGCCAGTAGCTATTCAGTTTTAACCTATGGTCAACTCAAGAAATACCCATTCCGGAGAAGGCGGAGCTTCGTCGTCGCGATACAGCTGTGATCTCGGGGCTCCGAGATCACAGCTGATATCTTCGCCCCTGGTCGGTCCCAACGGACCTAAACCGTCTCGTAGTGACGGTGACAGTAAGGGGCGCGTTCTGTAGATTCCGGGGACATTGCAAGTCCCTGGTCGATCCAGAAGAAGCCCCTTTGCCAACGGCGGAGAGGCAGCCATTAGGCTGCTGAAGCTGGGACAGCTCCGGAAGAACAGGATAGAAAGAAGTGTATCGGTTGGTGAGGATCTTTTTTTTTGCTTGGGACTCAAGAACACTCTAATATTAGAAGAAATCTGTAAAATTATTGACAGAATTTGACTTAGCAGCGATCTTTTTTTAGTAACGTCAAAGTGAGGCTTGGCTTTTTATTTTTACTTTTTTTTTCTTTACTGAATTTCTATTGCGATATAGTTAACCAGACTGGCTTTTTTCTTTTATATTTTTATATTTACTTGTTTTCTCTTTGCTTTTCTGACTGTTTGTATTTTTTAAAATAGAGGTCCCTTTAATATCTTTTTTTAATATACATAAATATACATACATATTTTTTTTCTTTTTTTAGGCTTTTCTCTGGGGGGGAAGAAGGGGGAGTGGATTGAAGAAACTTTGTAACACTGCCAATTAGAGGCTTGGAAATATTCTGTTTGAAGTTGAAAAACTTTTGTTTGAAAAACTTTTCTCAAGGCTATTGGAAATGATAAGATAGAGGGAAGAGTACTGGAGGATGTTTATACAGGTGCTCTTTGGAACTTCTATTATTAAATGAATATTTGAAGTTTGGCTTTGAAACTGGTGGAGAAGTCAAATAAGAGTCTTGGATAAATAAAAGGCAGTGTGTGTCTTTTTTTTTTTAAACTCCTTATTAATTGTTTCATCCCTCCCCTCCAACCCCACACTATTTTGTAATATTGATATATTTATTTTTTGTCTTTTATTATATTTTATTTTTAGTTATTTTTTTTTTAAAGGGGAAGCCTCAGAATACTCTTTTTTTGCTTCTTTTCTCTTTTTTATAGGGATGTCTGCCTTTTTGATTTCTATTTTTGATTTATTTTTATGGCTTTTTTTCATTTTCTGAGGTTTTTCAATTAGATTAAGGTGGGAAGAATTTGAAGAACTCTCTTTTTCTTTTTTCTTTTTTTTCCTTTTTCTTTGCTTATTATTTTTTGATATTATTGGGCTTTACTTTGCTCCTTTTTTTTCTTCATCTTTTAATTTTTACTTTTGAATTATATTTGCGTATTCTACAATTGGATTAAGTTATTGAAGAACCTGAAGAATCTTTTTCTTTTTAATTTTGGGCTTTTTACTTATTACTGGTTTTGTCTTTGTTTTTTGTGGTGTTTTTCTTTTTTTAAAATTGGATTATAATTGGCCACCTCACTAATTGGATTAAAAGATCCGGAAGACCCTGAGTTATCGAAATGAGTAAGAAAATTTTACCTTCGGGCATCTCAACTTCTGCTCCTGTTTCCCCATCATCTGGAGGACGACTCTCAACAATGGCGAAGCAAAACAAAGCGCAAGTGGATTTAACGATGGTTATGCAAGGAATACAAGATCTTAAAATGAGTATGGAACAAAGAATGGAGAGTATTTACCAAAGAATTGGAAAGATGGATGAGAAAATTGAAAATTTTCAACAAATGATGGTGAAACATGATGAGAGAATCCAAAAAATAGAAGAGAAAGATAAGCAAAGAGATGATACAATTGGGAATATTGATAACAGATTAACAATGGTCGAACAAGAAAAAAGTGGGATGTTGAAGTGGGAGATGGATAGGTCAGAATTTTATCTTAGATTCCAAAATATTGAGGAAGAAAAAGGACAAAACTTGGTGGCAGCAATGATTGAAATTTTGGCTGGAGTCTTGGAAATAACAGAGGAAAAGATGATGGATGGAGTAGATGAGATATATCGAGTCTTCACAAGATATGCGATGAGGAATCAATTACCAAGAGAGGTCCATGTTAGATTTACTAAAAAAACTATTAAAAACCAAATATTACAAGTGGTAAGAGAGAAGGGGTTGAAATATAAAAGCAAAGAGATTCTGGTCTTAAAACAAGTACCTAGAAAAATGAGAGAGATTAGAAGAGAGTATCGATTTTTGACTAAAATGCTATTGAAAAAAGAGGTGAACTATAGATGGCTGATTCCAGAAGGATTAATGTACACATGGCAAGAACAGAGATACAGAATTGATTCAATTGCGAAAGCAGAAATTTTTTACAAGGAATTTTTCGAAAGAAGAGAAATGGAGATGGAAAAAGAAAAGATTTTAATTGAATTTGAAGAGGACCAAATTGAGATGGAAAAAGAAGAAGGCGCAATAGGTGGACAAATGGAGATCAAAGAACAACGTGAAATAAGATCCACGAGAGCTGTTAGACCTAAATATAAAACATAACTATGGGGGAGAAAAAACTGATTTCCATGAATATAAATGGACTGAACTCAGCTATCAAAAGAAGGGAAACTTTTTATAAATTAGAGAAGCTAAAATTTGATATAATTTGCTTACAAGAAGTACACATTAAAAAACAACATGAACAATTATTGATACGACCAAAGTTAGGGAAAATATTTACTTCTCTGACCCATTGTAAGAAAAGAGGAGTGGTTTTGTACGTTAAAGAAACCACTCCAGCCAAATTGATTTATACGGATGAAGATGGAAGAGTATTAATAGTTGAAATAGTGGATAATAATATAAAAACTCTCTTGGTTGCAATTTATGCCCCAAATGATAAGCAAGAAGAATTTTATAAAAAATTACATATGAAAATGATTGAACTGGACTATGTTAATTTACTTATGATGGGGGACTTTAATGGAATTGTAGACAATAAACTGGACTATACAGCAAAAACAACACGACAAAATAGGAAAACTCTCCCTAAATCCTTTTTTAAAATGACAGATGAACTAAATTTAAAAGATATATGGAGAGAAAGAAATACTAAAACTCAACAATATACTTTTTATTCAAACAGGCATTTATCGTGGTCCAGAATAGATATGATTTGGACATCAACAGAATTATTATCTAATATTCAAGAAATGAATATTGAAACAAGTACGTGGGCAGACCATAATCCAATGACAATTAAATGGAAAGGACAAAAAAGAAGATCTAGATGGACATTAAACAATACTATTCTAAAGGAAAAAGATTTTACACAATGGATGGAAAAAGAATTGGCCTTCTTCTTCAATGAAAATAAAAAAGAAGATACTTCAATACAGAATGTCTGGGATACAATGAAGGCATATGCAAGAGGATTAATAATTGACTATATAAAGAAAAAGAACATGAGGAAGAGGCAAATAATTAAAGCTCTAGAAGATGACCATAAAAAACTGGAAAAAGAATGATAGAAGATGCCACAGAAAAAAGATATCAAACTTAAAATGGACATAATTAAACATAAAATGGATCAAGCAGAGAAAGAAGAACTGGCACAAAGAAGTGCTAAACAGAACTATTTTGAAGATGCAAATAGGCCAGGTAGATGGTTAGCATATAAGCTGAGAAAAGAGAAAGAATCAAGGAAAATATCACAGTTAATAGATGATCATGGTCAAATTTGTTATGGTAATAAGGAGAAAAAGGCAATCATTCGAGATTTTTATGGACAATTATATAAACAAGAGGATCTTGATGAGGAAAAAATTGAACAGTATTTACAAAATGCTAACCTACCTAAGATACCTGATGAAACTTGGAAAATGTTAGAAAGTGCTATAACAATGATGGAATTAACTGAAGCACTTAACAGACAGAACAATGGAAAAGCACCAGGACCAGATGGTTTCCCGGCAGAATTTTATAAAACACTACAAGAATCGTTGAGCATTCCACTGTTAGAAGTCATGAATGAAGTTATGATAAATAAGAAAATACCTGAAACATGGTCAGAAGCTTATATTACACTTATTCCAAAAGAAGGGGTTGACCCATTACAAATTAAGAATTATAGACCTATTTCTTTATTGAATGCAGACTATAAAATCTTTGCTTCAATCTTGGCAGAAAGGCTTAAAAAATACCTGAATAACTTTATTCACTCTGATCAGAATGGATTTTTACCAAAGAGACAGATGAAAGACAATATGAGGGTAATCCTGGACACATTGGAATATTATGAGGCGCACTCAGAAAAACAAATGGCTTTGATATTCTTAGATGCCCAAAAGGCATTTGATAATGTGAACTGGAGATTTATGTTATTACTATTGGAACAGATGGGCTTTGCTAGAAAATTTATACAAGCAATAGAAGCCGTATATTATAAGCAAACGGCAAAAGTAATGATAGATGGAGAATTCACAGACTCTATTAATATTAAAAAAGGTACAAGACAAGGATGCCCATTATCTCCTTTGTTATTTGTATTGACCTTGGAAGTCTTAAATAGAAATATTAGAGAGGATATAAACATAAAAGGAATGAAAGTCAAAAAGGAGGAATTCAAATTACAAGCCTTTGCGGATGATTTGGTCTTTATTTTGGAAGACCCTTTAGAGACAGCTTTAAAACTATTGGAAAAGATAGAGACGTATGGTGAGATGGCTGGTTTAAAAATAAATAAAGACAAAACAAAGATTTTGACAAAGAACATGTTATTAAGGCAAAGAGAAGAGCTGGCAGATTTATTGAAAATTCAAGTTACGAATAAAGTTAAATATTTGGGGATATATTTGACGTCAAGGTGTACTACATTGAAAGAGAATAATTATATTAAGCTTAAACAGCAGATAGCATCCGACCTGAAAAAATGGGAAAGCCTACAATTGTCATTGATAGGTAGAATTTCAACAATCAAGATGAATATTTTACCCAGAATTTTATATTTGTTTCAAACAATACCAATTAGGTTAAGTAAGGATTACTTCGAAGAACTAAATAAAATTGTGTTGAAATATATATGGCAAGGCAAGAAAGCGAGAATAAAATTAAAACTTTTACAGGATGCTAGAATTAGAGGAGGATTTGGCCTTCCTAATTGGGAGTTGTATTATCAAGCTGCAAACTTAATGTGGGTTAAAGAATGGATAACGTTAAGAAAGACTAGATTGTTGACATTAGAAGGTCATGATTTATTATTGGGTTGGCATGCTTTTTCATGGTATAAGGGAACTAAATCACAGGGTTATTTTAGAAGGCATTATACACAGGAATCGTTATGGTTGAATTGGGAGAAAATTAAGAAACAATGTTATTTGAAAATTCCAGTTTGGTTATCAACTATTGAAGCTTTTTCGTATCCTATAACTTATAAGAAGGAACAAACAGTTAGATATGAGGAAATATTGGATGAAAAGGGTGAACTTAAAACGATGCAAAATTTAGAAGAACAAGGTATAAAGATTGTTAGGGATAACATTGTTTTACCCTAACTGGTTTAGGTAAAATAATAACTATGTAATCATAGTTTGTATGTTAAAGTGTCTGCAACTTTAACTGTGGGATAGTAATTAAGGGAGTGGTTGTGAAAGCACTTTAAAAGAAGCAAGGCTGCAGCTTGCTCTCTCTCTGGCTTTGATGATCCCTGATTACTGCAAGGACTTAAGACTGCATTGCTCGAACGGGAGAGAAAACAAAGGACTGACTTGTAAGTGAACTGACATAGGATATTCTAAACGGACTTTGCTAACTGAATATCCCTGAATGGACTGACTAAATGATACATGACTATTGGACTGTTATTTTGACTATGCTATGAACTCATAATGGAATAAACTATATTTTTGATAGCACAAGCGTATCTGTTATTTTTACTGTATGTTAATAAACATACAAACTTAGCTCACTCATTTATCTGTGTGCCTATCTGACTAACGCTGCACATTCTGTTTTGCTTGTCTCCCTAACCCTGGTTAGGGAAACCAGGCTTAACACTGGTTATGGGCCCAGAGGCTGCAAAGTCAGTTTAACTAGGATAAAACAGATTTATGTAAAAGTGAGAGTTTGTGTTGTTATACATTACAGTAAACAGACAGCTGTGTTTTATTAATTATAGTTTTATATCCATATAAGAAAAACATGGCACAAGTCAATCTACAAAGTTTGTCCCTTATATCCAAGCTGGATGGAACAAACTATGTATCATGGTCTATGAAATGTAGTCTGCTTCTACGAAGAGAAGGTCTGTGGAATATAATTGAAAATCCACCAAACGTAGAAGAATGGGATACAGAGGATGATGAAGATAAACTAAAGATAGAAGAATTTATGCATAAAAATGAACACGCTATTTGCATAATTGGGTTAACCTTAACTGATCAACAGCTTGTTTATATCCATGGAGAGAAAACGGCTGTTGGGTGTTGGCAGAAGCTGAAGAGGATTTATGTCCGAGATAATGTTGGTGCTCACATAAATCTAACACGGAAGCTTTTCAGTACACATCTCCAAACAAATGGTGATATGCTGAGTCATTTGAAAACTATGCAAAGCATTTTTCAAGAACTGCACGAGAAAGAGCTTATTTTCTCTGAACTACACCAAGTCTACATAATTCTATCTTCCCTTGATGAAAGTTATGACAACTACGTAACTTCCCTTGAAATATTGCCAAAGGAAAGCCTAACTTTAACTGATATAACTGGCAGATTGATTGAAGAGGCCAGAAGAAGGCTTGAAAGAGACGAATTAAGGAGGCAGCAACCTCAAAAAGAAGAAAATGAAACTCCTACTGCATACGCAATTAAAAAGTGCTTTAATTGTGGAGGAAGAGGACATTTGGCAAGATTTTGTAAAAAGACAAAGCGCCAGAACGCTGGCCAGAATACTAAAAGTCATCAAAAGATAAATAAAAATTTTGAGTTAGCCATGTATACTAACGGAGCTGTAAAAAATAATTTATGGGTGGTTGACAGTGGAGCGTCCCATTGTATAACAAATGATAACAAAATTTTTATTAAAATGTCCAAGAGTACACAGCAGATATCGTTAGCCAATGGCTGGAAACTGAAAGCTAAAGGTCAAGGTATAGCATATTGTTCTTTTATAAAAGAGAATGTAAAAATGTTATATGTACCACAACTTAAGTTTAATTTAATTTCAGTTAGAATTTTGGTTAAACTAGGATATGTAGTTACATTTAAAGGAGATAACTGCATAATTGAAAAAGAAGATAAGAAAATTACTGCATCTTTAAGAGGTGAATTATATGTGTTAAATGATGATGGTTTAAAGGTGGCTAACACAATTTATGAAAATAAGAAACCTCATGATGAATGTATTCACTTGTTACATCGAAGGCTAGGGCATTTAAATTTTAAAATGCTTAAGAAAACTGTTGAATTATCTAAGGGAATATGTTTGAAACCTTGTAATAAGTATTTGCAATGTAATGCCTGTAATCAACGTAAGACCAGGGTAACACCGGCTAATAGAGTTGATGGATTTACTACCAAAGAACCTTTAGAGGTAGTATTTGCTGATTTAATAGGTCCGAAAAAACCAAGTGTAGGAGGAGCTCGTTACATATTAAGTGTAATGGACCACTATTCAAGATATGGGTTTTGCTATTTAATGAAAAGCAAAACTGAAACGTATCAAAATCTCTTTAATTGGATAAAATTTGCTGAAAGGAAAACTAAAAAGAAATTAGTAACTCTTATAACAGATAATGGTACAGAATTTATAAATAATAAATTCCAGAACAGACTAAGAATGTTAGGTATTCAACATAAAATGTCTGCACCATATAGGCCACAACATAATGCCTTTATAGAGAGAAGAGGCCAAACATTACAATCAATGACACAAACTATGATGTCTGATTCAGGATTACCTGACAATTTATGGGGAGAAGCAATAATGTGTGGTAATCATATATTAAATAATGTTGTTAATTCAACAACAGGTGAATTACCATTCACATTGTGGCATGGTACAAAACCTGATTTGAGTTACATGCACACATTTGGAGCACCAGCATGGGTGCATATCCCTTCACAACTTAGACACAAAGGACAGCATAGAGCTAAAAGATTATATTTTGTAGGATATACATCTAATCATAGATCTTATAGATTCTGGGAACCAGGTACATCTAGAGTTTACACCAGTGCTAGTGCTAAATTCCTAGAACATGTAGGATGGAATAGATTAGAGCAAGATTAAAATAATGAAGTAATTATTGAACCCTACAAAAGGCAGAAAGATCAGACTAGTTATAAGAAGAGTCCAATTAAAGAAGAAGTCCATGAAGAGCAAATAGGACCAGAACAAGAGGAAACAGTTGATCAGGAAGAGTTAGATAATCAAGAAGAGTTAATAAAGGAAAGTCCACCTGTAAGTCCTGTAATACCTAGACGTACTACACGTGTAACTAGACCACCTGATAGGTATCAAGCAAGTATAGTTTGCCAAGTAACTAAAGTTCCAACTAGTGTAGATGAACTTAGGATGTATCCTGCTAAGGATCAGGAGAATTGGCAAAAGGCAATGGAAAAAGAACTAAATTCATTAAAGGTAATGAAAGTTTATGAAGATGCTAAATTACCTCCAGGAGAAAAATCCATTGGGTGCAAATGGATATTTAAAGTAAAAACTGGAAATGATGGGACTGTTACCCATAAGGCTAGGTTGGTAGCTCAAGGATTTAATCAAACTGCATCTGATTACGATGAAGTTTTTGCACCAAGTCTTAAAGCAACATCTTTAAGAGCAGCATTAGTGTGGGCAGCTAAGAAAAACTATGTCATTAACCATTTCGATGTAGAAACTGCTTATTTGCATGCACCATTACAGCACACTATATATTTAAGAAAACCAGTAGGTATAAAAGACAATAAAATAAATAGTAATGATTGTTGGAAACTCAAAAAGAGTCTTTATGGGTTGAAACAATCTGGGTTTGAGTGGAACCAATATATTGTGAAAGAGTTAAACAATATAGGTTTTAAATCTGGTTTAGCAGATCCATGTGTTTAAAAGAGAAAATAATGGAACGGTGTCATTATTGTTATTATTTACAGATGATATTGCTTTGATAACTAAGACTAATAATGAAGCTAATGAGATTATATCATTATTAGCCAAAAAGATAAAATTAAAGCATTTAGGTGAAATTAAAAAGTATCTAGGATTGACAATTAACAAAACAAAAAATGGTTTTAAGATATCTCAAGAAGATAAAATTTGCCAATTAATTAAAACGTTTAAAATGGAACTTTGTAAACCGGCAAAGACTCCAATGAGTCAGGAAGTTTGCCAAACTGATGATCAAAGTCCCAAATTTGATAAGTCTATATATCAATCTTTGATTGGCAGCTTATCATATATAAGCAATTGGTCAAGGCCAGATATAGCTTATAGTGTAAATCAGCTAGCACGTTTTAATTCAGATCCACATCAATGTCATTGGCAATCATTAAAGAGAATTTTAAGATATCTTAAAGGAACAATGAACCATGCATTGCATATAGAACCAAAGGGTGATTTGAGTCTTAGTGCCTATGCAGATGCAAATTTTGCAACTGATATAAACACAAGAAAATCAACATCTGGGATGGCTCTATTATTTGGTAAGACACTAATAGGGTGGAGGTCAATCAGACAACAGCATATCAGCTTGTCCACGATGGAAGCGGAATTTTCGTGTCTGTCATTACTATGCACTGATTTGATTTTGTACAAACAGTTATTATTAGACATGGGTATAACTGTAAAAGATTCCATTATTGTGTACGAGGATAACCAAGCAGATATAAAGTTAGCTACTAGTATTGCTGTAAAAACTAGATCAAAGCATACTGATTTAAGATACTTAAATGTTAGAGAATCTGTAAAGAATGGGCTAATTAAATTGGAATACTGCAGGACAGAAGAAAACATTGCAGACCAATTTACAAAAGTTCAAGGAGTAATTAAGTTTAAAGAGAGTTGTAACAAATATGATTTAAAGATGTAAATAGTTATATTATTATTTAACCTAAAAGGGGAGAATGTTAGGGATAACATTGTTTTACCCTAACTGGTTTAGGTAAAATAATAACTATGTAATCATAGTTTGTATGTTAAAGTGTCAGCAACTTTAACTGTGGGATAGTAATTAAGGGAGTGGTTGTGAAAGCACTTTAAAAGAAGCAAGGCTGCAGCTTGCTCTCTCTTTGGCTTTGATGATCCCTGATTACTGCAAGGACTCAAGACTGCATTGCTCGAACGGGAGAGAAAACAAAGAACTGACTTGTAAGTGAACTGACATAGGATATTCTACACGGACTTTGCTAACTGAATATCCCTGAATGGACTGACTAAATGATACATGACTATTGGACTGTTATTTTGACTATGCTATGAACTCATAATGGAATAAACTATATTTTTGATAGCACAAGCGTATCTGTTATTTTTACTGTATGTTAATAAACATACAAGCTTAGCTCACTCATTTATCTGTGTGCCTATCTGACTAACGCTGCACATTCTGTTTAGCTTGTCTCCCTAACCCTGGTTGGGGAAACCAGGCTTAACAAAGATGAATTGGTTTTCATATGCGCAAATACATGCAAGGTATCTTAAAGATTCTAAAATAGAAAGATTTTATGATAAATTGACTGACTTAGATAGGATTTTGACAGGTACTGATGAAAAAGTGATTAAAAAATTATATAGTTATTTGTTGGAAATTAAATTAGAGGAAGAACAAGTTAAAGAAACAATGATTGCTTGGGGGAAGAATTTTGGATATGGGATTGATTTAGAGAAATGGCAAAAACTGTGGTCACAAAATTATAAAATGACAATGTCAACAGCATATAAAGAAAATTTGTATAAGATGTTTTATAGGTGGCACTTTCCCCCGACAAGAATAGCAAGAATGTTCAAGAATAAATCTGAAAAGTGCTGGAAATGTCATCAGATACCTGGCTCATATTACCATATGTGGTGGACTTGTGGGGAGGCCAGGAAATATTGGACTAGAATTCGCATATGGCTGGAAAAAATGATAAAGAAACACATAGATTTGAAACCAGAGATTTTTTTATTGGGAATCATACCTGATATATATAATAAAGATTTAAAATATTTGATTGTAAATGTATTAACAGCGGCTAGGATTGTATTTGCTAAACATTGGAAGAGTGAGAAAATACCAATAGAGGAAGAAATTATTAAGAAAATATTGGAATGTGCTGAAATGAGTAGATTGACATTTGAAATTAGAGAACAAGAAGATAAACAATTTTATGAAGTTTGGGATCTTTTTTATCAATGGCTAGATCATACAATATGATAATAGAATATTTAGAAATTTAGGAAAGAATGAATATATAATTTTTCTTGGTTTTGATAATTCTTAAGAATATTTTATTATGATAGATTTGATATGATTTCATGATTTGTCATAAAATAATTTAACCTAATTATAGTTATCTCGCTTTAGTATGAATTAGTAAAATTATAGTCAAATGATTGTTCAATAATGATATTGGGATATTTTATTGATGATTGATAATGTGAGTTATTATGTAATATAATTATTCTGATGACTATGAAATGGATGCACAAAAGGGAGTGGTAAACCAACCGATACACTGTAAATTTATGAAGAATGTTATAATTTTTTATTTTTATTTTTTATTTTTTTTATGTCATGTTTTATGTCTTATATGTTTTTTGTCTGTTGTTAAAATCAATAAAACTTTTACAAAAAAAAAAAAAAAAGAAATACCCATTCCATGCTTTTAATTGATAGGATACCCCTAAAATCTTGCATTATCCTGATCACAATTTGTTAGAGAAATCACCACAATGAGTCGAGTCAATTCTCTTTTTTTACATTTTATTTAGTTTAGCTTCCTTTTTTAATCATGCAATTCTGTTATTGTTGGTGAAAATGGATGATTATAACTATTTTTTAATTAAAAAAAGCACCTCATATATCTCAGCTTCTCTTACACTGTACAATTATTATGATGACTTACAACTTCCCAAGGATGCTTCATAATGGAGAAGAGATGCTTGAGATAATTGGTTATGAGTTTCATCTATTCAAAGCACTTTGTGTTGGTTTGGGAGCCTCCTTGGTCCTTTCATTGACTTCAGAAGCCAATTTAGGTCTGTGAAAGTTCTGAAGGACATAGTTGGAGCAACATGAAGTTAAGCAGTGCAGACTTTGCTCTTAAGAAGAGGGTGGGACAGTTGTTCCTTCACAAAGCAGGATCAAAGTCCTGTTTCAGTTCAAGCAGCATCAAAGCAAAGATCCCCTTTAAAGTTTAGCAAAGACCAAATTACCACCTTTAGCCAAATTCCTTCATTAGATGCTCTTATATCATAATTTGACCCTGAGCTTCCCTTACATATATTACAGAATTCAGCTGCCTGAACACAATTATTATCATCTAGTAGATAATTTTTTCTTTGATTTATTGCTTCATCTTAATGGTTCCTGTAAAGAGAGTCTATAAGCATAAAATTTAATCAGATGAAAGCCTTTTAGTAAATCAAGAGCTGAGTTTTACTTATTTGTTTTAGCTTGATGCTTTATAATTAAGTTGGTCTCAGTTATTGAAGTGAATTCTATTCCTTTACTCAGCACTGGGAATAACTACTTTCTTCAGTGTGGAATTAATTTACACTGGAAATCTCTCACAAAGAAGTTGGTTAAGCTAGAGGCAGTGTCTAAGAGATGCATCTTATGTTATCTTGTATGAATCAATTCTGAAAACATTTCAGAAAAATCATAAATAAGTCTAATCTCAATTGAAAGAAGAATTGTGAATAATTCTTTTTCAAACACCAGTAAAAATGGCAAAATTGCTTTACTACCAGTGTATCTGTATCTGCTTAGAAGGGTTATCTGTGGAAATTTCACAACATTAGTGAAAGACAATGTTCTTGAAATGTTATTTCCAAATCTGGGCCAGTTCCATGTGGATTGAATCTCTTTGACATAAGTTTGCAATAGCCATCTGATCAGCTAACAATGCAGAATAGAACAGAACAATAGAGCTGGAAGGGACCTTGAGGTCATCTAGTCCAACCCCCTGCTTAGGCAGGAAACCCTGTACCACTTTAGATGAATGGTTATCTAATTTCTTCTTTAAAACTTCTGGAAGCAAGTTGTTCCACTGGTTAATTGTTCTAACTGTCAGGAAATTTCAATGTCACCTGGTCAGCTTTCTGTCCATCTAAGAATGCAAAGAATACTCAAAAAGAAACTTAGGGATCACTGGGCATCTTGATCAGATCCTTGCTCCAGCATCTCTTTGTGCTAAAATGAGAATGCAGAGAAGCATCTAACAAATAATCTTGCTTTTCATAGCAAGGAGGCAGAGGTGGTATTCAGCAGGTTCTGTAGAACCAGTAGCGGAAATTTTGAGTAGTTCGGAGAACCAGAAAATACCACCTCTGACTGGAGATTTTATAGTATCCTTCCCCTGCCACACCCACCAAGCCACGCCCACAGAACTGGTAGTAAACAAAATTGAATCCCACCACTGCAAGGAGGCTGTGAAAAGAGGACCTGAGCACTGCCTTTTTAAAACTCCTCTTACAAAAGCTGCCTCCCAATTTCTGAAATGAGTTTTATTCTTGGTGTGTGTGTGTGTGTGTTTTAATAAATTGTATTCTCATGGTACTTGCAAATTTCTTGCTTGTATTCTCCTGGTGTTTTTGTTCAACTTATTTAACTGTTAATGAGGGGTGGTATTACTGCTGAGGTTGCTAAATTTCTGATAGATATATTTCCATCACCTTGAGGTATTTCCACTAGAAATATCCTGGCCTTCACCTTTCTGCACATAAAGTAGTCAAATGGGAAGAGGCCTGCTTTGAAGATGTATAAAAGTCAATGTGGCTGTAAAATACTGAAAAGCAGAGAGGACTGTGTAATACAAGAAGGTAATGACCTGAGAAATATGATGTAAATTCTCCTGCATCAAATTGAATAAGAAGGGATAGAAAAATGCAATTTTGTTTCCTGTATGGTACTAGGTTTTTTTGTGAAGCAATAAGCTGAAACAAATAAGAAAAATTGCAGCAAAATATAGGGAGACAAACTTGATAGAGGACCTGTTTGGCTCCCAAATAGGATTCTTCACCCCTTCTTTAGGAGATTGATTAAAACAAATGGTCAGTCTTGTTGCTGGGGCAAAGAAATGGCAACCTGTTTCTACTTTGCTACCCAGAGGCGGTGTTCAGCAGGTTCCGACCAGTTCTGGGGAATTTTGAGTTTGGAGAACCGGCAAATACCACCTCTGACTGGAGATTTTACATTATACTTCCCCTGCCACGCACACAAAGCCATGCCCACAGAACCAGTAGTAAAAAAGTTTGAATCCCACCACTGTTTGCTACCCATGTTTTCCCGTTACAGTCAGTCCAACTGAAAGTTAACATTACTGTACAAATGGACAATTCTAATTTAGTTGCTTTGTTTTACTAGGCTAACCAGCAATTTATTTTATTTTATTTTATTTTATTTTTTTATTTGATTTGATCTGTCAATTGCTTACAGAATAATAGGTATAAGTATTGTCATGTATGCAAATGGACTACTCGAAATCCCCGTGCCTTGATTGGCTAAGGCGCGGGGATTTCTGATTGGCCAGGCGAGCCGCGCCTGATTGGCCCGATTGGAGTCTCCCGCGATTGGTTTAAGCCGAGAGCGGGAGACTTGAATCGCTGCCATTGGCCGCGGCCGTCGAAGCCAAAGATATAAAAGCCGCAAGCTTTTTGTCTTTGGCGGTTCGGTTCCACCAGTGTTAATAAAGAGCTTGAATTGAAAGTCACCGACTACGAGTCTTAATTGCGGATACGACACTGGCGACGAGGATGGGATCTCGCCTTTGAACCGAACCCCGTATCCGTTTAAGAACCAGCGACAGCGAAGATGGCGAAAATAGC
This sequence comes from Hydrophis major, assembly GCA_033807585.1. Classification (NCBI taxonomy): domain Eukaryota; kingdom Metazoa; phylum Chordata; class Lepidosauria; order Squamata; family Elapidae; genus Hydrophis; species Hydrophis major. The sequence continues at coordinate 33,491,380 of CM066328.1, forward strand.
ACCGCCCGCTCCCTTCAACCCCGCCGCCGAGGACTGGGAATCGTACTCGGATCGATTCCGGATGTATCTGGAATGCGCCGGCATGAAGGACGCCCCGGGCCCGCTAAAACGCGCCGTCTTTCTCACACACTGCGGGCCAGAAGTCTTCCAGATGGCCAAGGCATTGGCCAAACCAGCAGACGCAACCGCCATAGACTGGGACGTCCTCGAGCCCATACTGAGACGCCATTACGCCCCCGAGGTCCCCATCCTGATACGGCGAAACGAGTTCTACCGCAGAAACCAGAAACCGAACGAGAAATTAAGCGACTTTGTCGCTGAATTACGGCGCCTGGGAGGACTCTGTGAGTTTGAAGGGCTTAATAGTCTCATCAGAGACCGCTTCGTGCTCGGGCTATGGGATCCGACACTCCAGAGCCGTCTCATGGCAAAAGGCGACATCAGCCTAGCCGATGCCCTCACTGCGGCCGCAGCAGCAGAAGCCACCCGCACGTCAGCAGACACCATGCGAAGATCTGACGCGAAGGGCGGGAACAACAACCCCGCGAGGCCGGCCGACACCAGAAGCGAAGCGACCGCACACTACGGTGAATACCAATCAACCTCCAGCGCGTCAGATGACGAGGAGGACATACACCGTGTACAAATGGGACGAGGCGAACAGCGAAGCCAAAGAGGTCGCAGGTCGAGGACCAACTGCGCCGGTTGCGGCGGCGACCACCCCAGGTCAGAATGCCGATTCTTCGACGCTATCTGCAGGCATTGTGACCGACGAGGCCACATCGCTCGAGTTTGCCGCCAGAAAAAACCCCGCAGCCCGCCCAAACGAGAACAACTTGACAGGAAGAGAGAAAACTCCCCGCCCAGAGCCAGAGAGCGCCAGCCAACGGGTCGATGGGACCAGAGACAACGATCGCAAAGAAGCAGTGACAGCCGGCGCAAAGAGGAAACCCACCAGACGGTGACCATTGGCCACGCCATTTCCGACGGAGCTAGAAAGGTTCACGTAGAAGTCCACATAGAGGGTCGACCATGTAAGATGGAAGTGGACTCCGGTTCCTACCTTTCTATGATTGCTTGGCGCGAAATCAAGCAACTAGTGCCTACACTACAAAGAAGAAACGTACCTGCCCAAAAAATCATCATAAAAGACTATCAAGGTAATCGCGTTCCGGTAGTGGGCACCAAGAACTTTAACATAACCTACAAAGGCCATACAGAACAACTTCCACTCACAATAGTCGACCGCGACCGCCCTAGCCTGCTGGGGTTACAATGGTTTGCTCCGCTTAACATCGCGCTGACAGGTGTCAACCACGTATCCATTGAAGCTTGGGAACAGCGGCTAACCGAAGAATTCCAGGAGGTCTTCAATGGAGAATTGGGCAAGTACCAGGGGCCCCTTATTTCATTTGATTTAGACCCAAGGGTTCCCCCGAAGCGGCTTAAGCCTAGAAGGGTACCCTTTGCATTAAAGCCCAAAATCGACGAGCAGCTAGACAAGCTCGTCAGACAAGGGGTGTTACAACCGACAGATCACGCCAGATGGGAAACCCCTATAGTGACCCCAATAAAACCAGACGGGTCCGTGAGAATCTGCGGGGACTATAAGGCCACTCTAAATGGCGCGTTGCAGCAAAGCGCCTACCCAGTCCCGGTAGTGCAACATTTACTGCACTCACTGGGAGGGGGCAAAGTTTTTGCTAAGCTCGACCTCGCACAAGCCTATCAACAACTACCTGTGGACGAGGAAACGGCAGAGGCCCAAACAATAGTGACCCACCGGGGGGCTTTTAAATGTAACAGACTTCAATTTGGGGTCAGCGTGGCACCAGGCATCTTCCAGAGCCTGATGGAACGCTTGCTGCAAGGCATCAAGGGGGTGGTGCCCTACTTCGATGACGTATTAGTGGCGGCGCCAAATGAAGCTGAACTAGAAAACCGTTTAAGACAAGTCTTAACGAAATTTAAAGAAACAGGACTTAAAGTCAAACGCGAAAAATGCCAACTTTGTACAAAACAAGTAGAGTTTCTGGGCTATCTCCTAGACCAGCAGGGCATCCACCCCACAACGAAAAAAGTAAAGGCCATCAAAGAAGCCCCCACCCCAAAGTCCAAATTAGAGCTGCAAGCGTTCTTAGGTTTACTAAACTTCTATAATGTCTTCCTACCTCAAAAGGCTACGGCAGCGGAACCTTTACATAGACTCCTGGACAAGAAGGCAGCCTGGAATTGGGGGAGACGGGAACAAACAGCTTTTCAAAAGACCAAAGACCTCCTCACCTCTGATGCCGTCCTAATGCAATTCTGCGAAACCCTGCCTGTAGCTGTCACTTGCGACGCATCACCCTTCGGCGTCGGCGCTGTCCTCAGCCATACCCTCCCAGACCAGAGAGAAGCACCTGTCGCATTTTTCTCGAGAACTCTGACTAAACCAGAGCGGAACTATAGCCAGCTGGACAAAGAAGCTTTGGCTATAGTGGCCGCCGTTAAGCGTTTCCACGAGTACCTTTATGGCCGCCCATTCAAAATAGTGACTGACCATAAACCATTGCTGGGCATTCTCGCGGGAAACCGTCCCACACCAAACATCTTGTCACCCCGGATGACAAGATGGTCTGAATTCCTGGCAGCATACAACTATGAACTGCTACACAAGCCAGGTAAGAAGATATCGCACGCGGACGCTTTAAGCCGTTCCCCCTTACCTGACTCTGACCCTGACCCTGCACCAACAACAAATACCCTGTCCATCGAGTGTTTACCCATTACCGCATCGGACATAGCGAGGGAAACGGTTAAGGACAAACACTTAGCGCCAATCTTACATTGGCTGCAAAAAGGCTGGCCGGAAAAAGACGATAACGAGACTTTTAAACCTTTCCGCCAGCGCCAGACGGAACTTTCACTACTGAGAGGATGTATCCTTTGGGGAGACAGGGTGGTAATTCCGACTAAATTACAGAACAGGGTCCTAGAGATGTTGCACGAGGGTCATCCTGGCATCGTCAGGACCAAAGCCCTGGCCAGGAGTTACGCTTGGTGGCCTGGCATGGACAGACAAATTGAAACATGGGTCGCCAAATGCCACCGGTGCCAGGAGACCAGATCCAGCCCACCCACGGCACCTATCCGGGACTGGGAGACACCTCGGGGACCCTGGTCCAGAATACATTTAGACTTTGCCGACCCCACAAATGGCCACACCTTTTTAATCACAGTTGACGCATACTCAAACTGGCTAGAGGTGGCCGACATGAAATCCACCACCACGGAGGCCGTCATTAAAGAACTGTGTAAGCTGTTTGCCACCCACGGCCTCCCAGACGTCGTTGTCTCGGACAACGGACCACAGTTTACATCCATCGGTTTTGAACGATTCCTGGCAGAAAAAGGCATCCGCCACGCGTTAACGGCACCGGCGCATCCGGCGGCGAACGGTAGGGCGGAGCGGATGGTCCAGTTTACAAAAAAGACCCTCCGGAAAATGGACCACGGGGAGATCAACGACAAGATCAACAGGCTGCTCTTCATACAGCACATCACGCCAAATACAACCACCAACAAGAGCCCTGCTGAGCTCCTGATGGGCAGGAAGCTGCGATCCCCACTCGACCGCCTACACCCAACCTACAACCCGGAACAGCCCCCAGACTCCAGCTCCAGGTATCGGACATTTGAACCAGGCGACCTAGTATACGCCAAAAACATGACGGGGGACCCCCTATGGATCCCAGCCGTCATAACTCAGATCACTGGTCCAAAGTCGTACCGGCTCCAAACCACCGACGGGCGAGCCTGGAAACGACATATCGACCAGCTCCGATCGCGAACATTGACTAACCTCAACCCCCAAGACACGAACCAAGGGGGGAGGGAACACCTGGTTAAACAACCGCAAGAACAAATAAAAATTAAAAACTCACCAGAACGCAGCCTTCACGAGTCACAGCCAGAGAAGAACCGTCTGGCCAGCTCTACCGACCCGGAGAAGCCAAGCGGGAGCGGCGGAATCCGCGACTCAACCGACCCGGTAGGCCCAGGCGGGAGCCGCGGCGAAGGAACCGGCCCGATCATCCAGCCGGTTCGCTCAGAGGCAGGAGCAGCCAAAAAGATGACCGCCCCTACCGAGATACAACAAGAAAATGAATTGCGCAGGTCATCTAGGACTCGACGGAGCCCCGCCTACCTGCGTGACTACACCACGTGAGAAGACCAAACCAAGAGGGGAGGGGTGTCATGTATGCAAATGGACTACTCGAAATCCCCGTGCCTTGATTGGCTAAGGCGCGGGGATTTCTGATTGGCCAGGCGAGCCGCGCCTGATTGGCCCGATTGGAGTCTCCCGCGATTGGTTTAAGCCGAGAGCGGGAGACTTGAATCGCTGCCATTGGCCGCGGCCGTCGAAGCCAAAGATATAAAAGCCGCAAGCTTTTTGTCTTTGGCGGTTCGGTTCCACCAGTGTTAATAAAGAGCTTGAATTGAAAGTCACCGACTACGAGTCTTAATTGCGGATACGACAAGTATAAACATGAGTAAGAATACATAAAATAGATACTATTAAATGGGCACAATTGGACAGGGATGGGAGGCATGATGGTGCACTTATGCACGCCCCTTACAGACCTCTTAGGAATGGGGTGAGGTCAATCGTGGATAGTTTGAGGTTAAAGGAGTAGCGGTTTGAGGATGTAACTACAGAGTCAGATAGTGCATTCCAGGCATTGACCACCCTGTTGCTGCAATCTTTCTGCAATCAAATTTGGAGCAGTTAACATTGAGTTTGTATCTGTTGTGTGCTCTCGTATTGTTGCGGTTAAAGCTGAAGTAGTCCTTGACTGCTGTGATTACATGGTGGGCAGAAAGAAATGAATATTAGCATTACTTTTTCCTGTACACTTTTCCTAATGCAATTGCACTTAGTGTCAGCTTTGGAAGCCATACTGAGATTCAATGCACCCACGCTGCCACAAGCCTGAGAAAGTAGGAGGGGGGATTCAATTGAGTCGCTCTAAGTAGACAAAATAAAATTCTTTTGTTAGTTCAAGGTCATGGAGTATGGCGCAGAATGAAATAAGAATCTTACTTTAGGACAGATCGTGATTGGGCCATGTGATGTGATGAGAGCCAAGAGGGGATGGATTTGTAATTTTGAATATTGCAAGGAAGCCCAAAAATGTTCAGATTTGGGATTCTACAGATGTGCCAGTTTACTATCCAAATAAAGGTACCTTTGAATATATCTATCTCGGAGTTATTGATTGGAATGGAGGTTTGCTGGAATGCTGACACTTAGACTTATATACTGCTTTACAATGCTTTACAGCCTTTTCTAAGTGGTTTACAGAGTCAGCATATTGCCCCCAATGTTAAGTTTGGAGAATGGGCGAGAAAGAATGGAGACGAGCCTCTGGAACAGTGAACTTCAACTCTTTATTTACATGGTGACTGCTCAAAAACAAGGGCAGCTAAGGCCCTCTTTATATAGGCAACCCAATAACTATTTAACCAATAATAACCCAGGAGCGCTAGCTCCATTAACCAATACAAAGGCTCCGTTAATGGCCAATCAGATTCTGCCATTTAACAGCCAATCAGAAGTGCAGGGCCAGAACCCTGCACTTGACTCCAAGCTCAAAATAACTTTATTAAACCTTATGCATTCACAATACCCAACAATTTGGATCTTCATTTTACCCACCTTGGAAGGCTGAGTCAATTCTGAGCCTGGTGAGATTTGAACTGCCAAATTGCAGGCAGCCCACAGTCAGCAGAAGTAGCTTGCAGGACTGCATTCTAACCACTGGGCCACCATAGCTCATACATTTTATATGCATGTTTTCATAGTGTTCTAGCATAGTATAATGGGTTAAGCATATGCATTTTTTCCAAAATACTTAATGCTATGAATGTATATTTTCCTATCAGGTATTGTACACATTGTATAGATTTTTTATATTGTGTACATTTTTGTATATACATATTGTATATACACATGTGTACATACATACATATTTACACATAATCAGTACTGTTATCTTTCTAATGGAACAAAATTCTCCATCAACCATTTCCCACGGATAGGGAGGTCTGTTGCTTGATAAAGTATGAAGATGCTTTTTGCAGTAGCTATTTTATTATTTTTGTCATATCTAGGTTATTCTTAAGAGCACAATTTTAAGTGCTTGTACCAGTAACACCTGAGTTCTTTCAGATGAGATGGAGGAAGCTTAACCCGAGAGGGAGGAAGCTTAACCTTTGAGTGAACTAAATGTATAATTTAAAAAACAAACAAACAGAAGCCAAGCGAAAAAAATCACTTTGATTTAGTTTGGAGCCACATTTAGTTAAAAATATGTTACACTAATTCAGTGAACTGGGAAGCATTTTAGGAACATACACTGAATCAGTATGCAAGAAAAGAGGAGGAGGAAGAAGAAGAAGAGGAATCAAATGAGAGAACATATTAACTTCAACTTGATGTTCGCCCTGCAACTTCTTTCTCTAGATTTCCTACATTTTCTCTCTTTCCATCTTGCACTGTTATATTGTTATAGACCACTCACTCACTCCAAAATGTTCCAGAATCTTCTGCTTATTCCTTTCTTGTATTTGCTTGCCCAGAAATATTTTAGTAATAGCATAGTTCATCCAGTTATTAGCATAAGTTTTTCTACCTACTCAGTCTCCTTGTAGCTAATAAAGGACGTGAAGCAATTTCCCACAAATGCTTCTTCAACATTTCCTATTTCTTCATGAAGGATGGGAGCCTTCTGACCGGCAGATCTAAATCAGTACAATATTCAATGCCCTTCTTTCTCTTGCATGGTCTCACTATATCATTAATTTTTCTCTCAGCATTCTCAACATTCATGGAAAAAAAGCATGTACAACATTCATGTACTCTTGAGCTAAACACATAACATCCAAACTGGTCCCTTGGAGAGAAGCTACTGACCTGAAAATTAGATCACTACTGCACAAACAACTTTCCATTTTAAATTTTATTAAAGAGAACTTACCCGTTTCCTCAGATTGCAGGTTAGAGTGAGGTTCCTTGAGAAAGAGTTTGCAAAAGCTGTATAAAAGTCCAGAACTTTCAGCAAAGCTTCCCGTTTGATAATGTGCAAATCGCAGTAGGTTAGGGCCCGTACATTGGCACACGCATGAGCTAGAGTGGTCTCTTTCCAGAAGATGTCCCCAAAAACATCCCCTTTACCTGTTAAAGGAATGGAAAAGGTGATTAAAAACCAAAGTTTATAGAAAATAAATAAATGAATAAAGGTAAACACTGTCATTTCTTAAAAGTAGCAATTCAACCTGCAGCAAGAAAAAGTGGCTGTCAACTAGAGTCACTATAGATAAATAAGAAGTGAAATTTTTGGAGAAGGAGAGGCACGATCGCTTTATTCCTTTATCACAAGGAAATTGTGAATAGCTTATTTAATAAGTTACGATTTCTGTGGTTACTCCCATCAAAGCTCACAGGTACTAAAGTAGTTCTTAGAATTAAAGGTTTTGGGCTACAGCAATCAGCATTTGTTCTTTCACAAGTCCTCATGCCTAAATTAGCATTTATAGTAGGAAATCTAAGTCTTCATCATAACAACTGGTGGTGTTTAAGTCTGTGCAATGAAATTATAAATCTCACAACTCCCTGGAATTTAAGTAAATGTTTAAGCTATGCCACCATGGGTTTTACCATTCAAACCAGTGTAGCCCAAACTCTCTCTTGCAATAAAACACTTGGTGTGGTGCCTCACAGCAACCCTGTATGTCTGGTTTTTGACCATGCCCCTTCTTAATACACCAATAAGTTGAAACTTTTTGTTTACTCTGTGTGTGTGTGTGTGTGTGTGTGCGTATTTGTGCATATGTCTGCTTGAATCTGTGTGCACTTCTGGCAACTACTGCATGATAGTTTTCTTGGAATTTCTTTGAAACTAGTTTGTTGCTACCCTTTTCTTCCTAGGGCTGAGAGCGAGTGACTGGCCCAAGATCACCCAGCTGGCTTTTGTCCTAAATGGGACTAGAACTTCTGGTCTCTAGCTGGTACCTTAGCCACTACACCAAACTGGCTCTAAATGCAACAGCAATAGTTAGTGGCATTGCACTGGCTTTCTGTGTTTGACCACTAGGGACAATCAATGTAGCAATAGAGACTTTGCATACTTCTCTGCAAAATACTTACTTTGCATATGCTATCATATTAGCTAGATTGATATTCTCAAAGATTTCATAGCCTCCTTCCCCTCTCAGCTCAGCTTTCCTTCCTCTACCAACTCTGACCTGTGTGGTTTATATCTGTATCTGACTCACTCACTTTCCAATCACATACACATGACTTTTGCTAAACTTGAGCCAATCAGAATTTCTTATTATTACATTATTTCTTAAATAATGTTTATCTTTGGGTTTTTTCCCCATACACATGAGCACCCACCTCTAGAATATTCTCTTTAAAATACTGTCATCTTAATTTGGTGTTTCTCAACCTTGCCAGTTCTAAATGTATGGACATCAATTCCCATACTGGTTAGGGAATTCTGGGAGTTGAAATCCACACTTTTTAAAGTTGCTGAGCTTGAAAAGCGTTGTTCTAAGTGTTTCTCTCTGAGTGTGCATTCTTTCTGTTACATTAAGTTATCTCCTATCCAACAATATTCCTTCCCCAAGACTACAACCAAGAAGCTTTGCCTCATTTCTCCCTGAATGCTGTGTGCACCACTGTGTGCTGCAGTGAGAAATATCTGAGATATTTCAGGAAGAAATTTTCTTCTCAGTTTCCAGAGGGTCACTTGGGACATACCAGATGGATGGCAATCCTACACTCACAGTGGCAGGATGGAAAGCAGTCTCAAAAGCAAATTATGGAGCTTCTGAATTATGAAATGAAACTGTAAGAAGACATGTGTCCACTGTGAATTTATATCACATTTGCAACATTTTTAAAAAAATCCAGATGTTTTGAGCTATAACTGACCACTATACTTCCTGATTGATAACTATCTTATCTTAAAGAGATAAAGAAGGGACTCAGTGGTTAGAATGCAGTACTGCAGGATATTTCTGCTGACTGCTGGCTGGCTGCAATTTGGCAGATCGAATCTCACCAGGCTCAAGATTGACTCAGCCTTCCATCCCTTCTGAGGTCGGTAAAATGAGGGCCCAGCTTGTTAAGGGCAATATGTTGACTCTGTAAACTGCCTAGAGAGGGCTGTAAAAGCACTTTGAAGCGGTATATAAATCTAAGTGCTATTGCTATTGCTATCTTCTCAAACTTCTTGAGGTCAGCTTGGAAAAAGTCTGAATGGAAATATAATGTACCATTAGTACAGATAGTGCTCGTTTGCTGACCATTCATTCAGGGACTGTTTGAAGTTAAGGCAATGCTAATTAAGATGAACTTATAACCATCCTTAAAGTTGCAGCCATTATGGTGCTCTTGCAGCCATATGATCCCCATTTGTGATCTCCACAGCCAGCTTCTGAGAAGCAAAGTCAATGGGAAAGCTAGTAGGAACTTGCAGGACAGTCACAGGACATTTAGCTTTACACTTCATGGTGATTTGCTTAATGACCTCAGCCAGAACTTCCAGACTTCTATTGTAAGTCAGGTGCAGTTGCATGATTTTTTTTAATTTTATGACCACATTGCTTAGCCACAGCGTTGTCAGTCCCAAATGCAGTCAGTAAGTGAAAGGTATCTGTGCTACTTAGTACATCATTAAGGACGACGAAAACTAATTGGTACTTTTTTTCTACACTAGAGATCTGTCAGATACTAGATTTCATACTTGTATGATTCTTCTGAAGATGCATCAAAATATTGGTCATCGAAAATAAATAATTATGAGAGACTGCCAGAGAAACCCAAATAGGTTTCATTTCTTTTGATTCAGTGGCTCTGTTAAAAATATATAATCCCAAATGCTGCCAATTGGTCAACTGCGAAATAGACATCTGCTTAATAATTTTTTAATTAGAAGCCTACCAAAATGAAATTATGAGTTTTGTTTGCACAAAAGAAAAAAGAGCCATCATGTTGCAAAAATAATAAAATAGTCACTTGTGTCTGTGCTTTTCTAAACATTGAAGTGAAATTATCAAATATAACATTATCCATTGAAGCTTTTTTGTGTGGAAGAACTGGGATTTGAATAAATTAGTTACATGGAACTTTTAGTGCAAGAAAATAACTTCAGAATTTCCATGGTGTATTCCTCTGTCAGAAATTGGGTCTTGTTATTGTTCTCCAAGGCTAGGTTCTTTTAAAACTTTCTGCCATTCAAAGAAACAATAACTTCTGCTTTCAAAAAAGAAGACAAATCCAATGAAATTCTCAGATATAGAATGTGTTCTGACAGTTAATTCAATTAGAAGGTGGCCAAGGATTGTCTGTATGTGTCCTGCCATTCATTGTATATTCAGTTCCTCGGTACTCTGCAGATTCTCTGGCTTCCCACGAGAGGACATCATGAAACAATGCCTCTGACTGATTTTTATTTTTATTATTTTTATTTTTATTTTTATTTTTATTTTTATTTTTATTTTTATTTTTATTATTATTATTATTATTATTATTGTTGTTGTTGTTGTTGTTGTTTTTGTTGTTGTTGTTGTTATTTTTGCTATCCATGCTACTGGGGGAAAGTTCAACCATTAAGATATTGTTGGAAAGCTATTTCCTCCTCAAGGCTAAATTTGGAGAAATTATCCTCCCAATTTCTCTGCCCAGAAACCTGATGATTTCCAAAAGATATTAATATCTAGCTTTAACGCCTACAATAGCACTCAAAGGGAAATGGCAAGAGAAGCACAATGTCCTGTGGTTCGATGTACTTCTGAACTGGCCCTACTAATCCAGTAATTCCAGTGTTTGCTCAATCTTGGCAAGTTTAAGATGTGTGAACTTCAGATTCCAGAATTCAACTCCCATGCTGGCTAGAGAATGCTGGCATCTTAAAGTTGCCAAGTTTGAGAAACACTGTTTAAACACTCGTAGTATGAGTATGAGTAAGTGCAAACTTATCTGAAACCTTACTTCCAAACTTTGCATGATTGAGACAGCCATCTCAAAAATGAATGAATGAGTGCCAGACTACACTATAGATACTAGCTCAAATGTTTGGGAAGATGCCAACACAATGGATATCACTTTCTCTGTTGTCTGCATATCTCATTCCACCAGCCTGCTTCTATTTTATCTACTAAATAAAGTAGAGTATGGTAGCAAGGGACTATCACACTGTACTCTTATACAACTGAATCCTGCCCAGAAGTCACGTTAAAACAAATTAAAATAAAGTATTATCATACACTAGATATAATTAATGTATTTAATAATTTCCCTTTCTGTTACAGTTCAGCAGCAACTTTATAGAGGCTCTTGAGGCTGCACATAAGTCTTTCGCAGAAGCGGGTCACATCCCCAGGGCCAGAAAATGTGCTAAGGCACAGGCACTGCTTTGTTCCAGTCCCCAAAAAGCTGGACAAGAAAAGAATTAAAAGGATAGATTGAAGCGTTAACTTTCAAGACTGCATCTGAATCCTCCTGTTTTTTTAAAAGAGTTCTAACCAGTAGACCAAGGGCAATTTAATAAGACATGAGAAATGTACTATCAGCACTTTAAAATATTGCTTACCAGGATTTGGGGGAGGGGTACAGGACATGGGTCATGCTGATTTGCCTTGCAGAGGCTCATCTGCTGGTGGCACTTCTGATTAGACTCTACTGGATGCTACGTTTTGATAATGGTAACTTCTCCCACTCCACTTCAACAACAGAAAGTGAGTGTCACTTCTTTTCATGGCTCCTCTTTTCTGCCAAGCTTCAACAATCTGCACAACATTGTGTGTAGAAAGACTCCTGTGATGACCCGGGGTGTGGCACAAAGGCAACATGGTCAGATAATCAATAAGAGTCCCTTTAATAGCTCCAACTTTGCCCCCAATGTCCAGGTTATCTTCTGGCTGCAGAAAAACTCTCTCAGGAACAGTCTTTGACTGCAGAAAATTAAGTCCAAAGTATGGTCAACACCAACTGTCATGTTAAGTCCAATCAAGCCAAACTGAAGTAATTAGTTTGGCAGGGCAGGAGCAAGAATTCCAGATGTGAAGGTACAGAAAAACTCACACTGTTGGGAGGATGCCAGGAACACAGATTATCAAAGTCAACACAAGATAAACTCACGTTTGTTCCCAGCAGCCTGCCGCATGCAGCATTCAGTTCTTATAAACTGTCTTTCCAGCAGTGGCTAATGAAGGGAGCCAGGGCTCTTTCCTCCCCAGTAAGCCACACAATCCATGTTGCTCTCTTCTCTGTTCCTTCCTGCATGCCCTAGGATGAAGACGGGGTGGGCCTGAGTCTTCCTCTGAACTCCCTCTCCCTTGTTCTACCTCTTCCCTGCTCTACCCAGCTGGACTTTGCCCTTCCCCAGTTTCCTCCACAGCCAAGGGAGTTACACTCTCACTCCCTGTCAGCTGTTCATCTTCCTCCTCAGATTCAGACTCTGACAGGGGCATGACACCTCCTCCAGGGAAAACAGAGCTATAGGTTCTTATGAAAATTTGAAAATCAGCCCACAAAAAGGCGTTGGCTACCTGTTGCCATATTATTGGGACCAAAAAATATGGTATTAATGGGGGAGTGGAAGGACACTTGTTTGATTTAATTTTTCAAGCACTTTTGTCTACATTGTAGTGCATAACAAACAGCAAATAAAAAAAAGATGAGGTGCAGAATAAATTATATAGATTATAGTAAGTATAGTGGGATTCTACGGGTTGATAAAAATGAAGGATTTTTTTCTCCTCCTGGTGTTGAAAAGGTTGTAAAACCTTAACGAGAGGAAAGTGTTCAAAAATGGAGGTACCACTGCTGAGAAAGCTCATTTGTTGTAGTTGAGTAACATATTGCTCAATTTAGGAAGCAACTTAGGAAGAAATACCTTGGGAGAAAAATTGGAAGCGCCGGTAGATTTGCATGTTGTATAATAAACTAAAAGTTTTAGAAACTGATCGCAGGAGCTCTGGATAAATCTCATTTAAATATAGTTCCTTTTAAAAAAATATATCACAGTTCTATTGTTATAGCGCTTCCCCAGTGATACACCAGCATTAATATATTTTAGATTCTTCTACTCAGTGTACTCAGTTTTGACAAACAGATTATTTTGTTTAAAGTACAATGTGCACATTTGTATTAAGATAAATATATGATTTGTGTAACATAGAACAGATTTTAGTGTCTTCTTTTATGCACATTACTGTCAAGTGTTTTCATATATCTCTATCAAGTAAAGATATAAAAAGATATATACCAGGGGGCCATGGAAGTGGTGGGTGAGCACAACTCCACCTGCATGAGCTCCTGTTCTGACTCAGCTCCCCAAACACGACAAACCGTCTGACGTGAATGCAAAAGATTCCTTTATTAGGAATGCCAGCAGCCCCAGCAAAAAGTTTCTCTCACAAGCTAACAAGTTTGGCTGGCCAGAAGATGAATCGTTGTCTGCCACACCTATTCATTTCTGCCCCCTGCCTTTTATCCCCAGAGCTAGGGTGAGGCCTCACTAGCAGCGGTGGCTCTTTCTTCCCCAGGATCAGCCCACGGCTTTCCACTGCTCTCCCCTTCTCTGCCTTCTGCGTATCCACGTGTCAGGCACTGGACCCAGCTGTTCCTCCTCTTCTTCATCAACCACCTCCAGACCTGGAGGCTGTTGACTCTCCATTTGAGGGCTGATGGATGCCCCAGGTTCTGCCTCTGCCTCTCTCTCTCTGCCAGCTCCATTCCCTCTTCCCCCTCAGAGCTCCCAGGTTGCCCTGATGCTGACCCTGACTCCCACACCTCCTCCTCCTCCTCTGATTCGGTTTCTGGATGGGTTGGTGTTTAGCAGGCCACAATATCTCCATTTGTGTGTGTGGTGGGTGGTGTGCCCACTGCTTGTGCAAATGGAGCTGAACATGCGTGCACACACTCACCCTCTGCTCACACAGAATCATTCCCTCTCCCACCACATCCATCCACAAAGCAAGAAAGATTGTAGAACACTGATATATACAGATGTATTTAGCATGGCCTTCAATTTATCAGTATACTGCATAATGCCATAGAGATTCAAGAGCAGAATGGTGGCAATCCACAAGACTGAACATTTGCTGTTGATATTTGGTCATATCTCTAAAATTGTCCTTAATGCCCAATGTATGAAAGAAAGAAGGTAATTTTGCCTCCCCTTGTTTAGCTAAAAGTCAAATGTGGGACTATGACAGGCTACTTGACTCACTAGATCCTATGGATCAAGCAATGCCTTCAAAGTATCTGTCAACCCTGAAGTTGGCATAACTGTGGCCATTTTCTCTTTGTAGTTTTTCTCTAGGGAGGTTTCTCTTCTCATTGCTTCAGGGCTGACACAGCCTGGAGTGAAGGGGCCAGGAAGTGGGATATAGAGATAGGTAGGGTGTTGTAGCCGAAATATAATTGTTTCTCCTAGGAATCAAGGACATTGCTGCAGGTGTTCGAAAGGTGGAGACTGAGGTTACCTAGCAACTGGACTACATGCTGATTGGACCACGTGACTGGAGACTCTGGGGGGAAGTGACAAAATTTTATTTTTAATTGGATGTAAAACCGGTGGGAACCTAGAGCCGGTTTTCCACCAAATCTGTGCCAATTTGCTATGTCCCAATAAAATGTTCTTTGAGGAATATGCCTGCCTGGGAGTTCTTATTGAATGAGGTGTATTACTTGGAACCTTGACAGTATCTTGCATCAAATTGCATCACAGGTTAGGTTTGTCAAGGTCTAACAATAGAAACAGGCCAGCTTCTTGTTGTCAACTTCCTTATATCTTACCACCATTGTTTAGAAGAGTAAAATGGCAGAGGGAGTAGATTCTCAACCGTGGCACATAATGTGGTTGTAAATCTGATGCAATCTATTTGAATTTGCTTGAACTTTTTATCTGGGTCAGGCAGCTACCTCTTGTAATACAATTTATAGGAGGACTCTAAATGGATATTTTAGAATGGATTTAATAGCTTCACTAAGAAGAACATGAGGTATTGGGAATAACATAATTCCATTAATGATTTTTAGATAACACCATGGCAGAAAGTAAATGTTTATCCTGCTGAGCATGCTTTATGTGCTGCTTTAAAATTTATTTATTTATGGTAGTTAAATGTATTTATTCAGGAATTAACTGCTCTTCCTGTTCATAACCACAGCATAACAAACTTGTTAAAATGTCCTTGTTTTCAGTGCACTGTTTCTGGATGTGCTTGCTTGATAATTGATTATTATTCATAGCCTAAAATAACAAAATGCTAAAATGCTGATGTGCTGTGGCATGTGAATTTTCCCACCAAAATACACTACATTTCCACTTGCTTACATATCCTAGATTCCTTAGTAAGCATAGAAATGAATAATGATTATTTTATTTATTTCTACATTTCTATTCCATCTCACATAAGTGATTCTGGATGCTTTGCAAACAGTATAATAAAACCATATGAATACATGAACTAATTACTTATTAATAACTATCTGATATGGTGAAAGAATTAATTAATTGAATGAGCATAATATGCAACTAGCCTGGAAACAACTGCTTGTCTGCCATTTATGATATATAAGAAACCAATAGTGTTGATCTAAACTATTGCCAAGTTGGTGTCTGGTGCCTACTTTTTACACAGAAAATTACTGGCCTGATCAAATCTTTCTTAACTAGCAGTAATAAAGTAAAGGTAAAGATTTCTCCTGTCCTTGTTGTGTAGGGGGCAGTGCTCCTCTCCATTTTTTAGCTGAGAGATCCAGCATTGTCCTAAGACACTTCTGTGGTCATATAGCCAGCATGACTATACACTGAGGCACATATAATGCTGTTACCTTCTTACCAAAATGGTTCCTATTTATCTACTCATATTTTCATGCTATTGAACTGCTAGGTGGACGAGAGCTGGGGAAAGTAACTGGAGCTCACCCTGTCGTTTGGTGCTCAGATCTTGAACCGAGGCTGTCTCTTTCAGGCTGATGAGCTCAGTGTCTTTAACCATTGAGTCATCACACTCCCTTGCAACTAACAGTGATAGGATACTATAAAATCTGCTACACCAGAGGAAATACAATATAGAATTCAGGGCAAATTGTGTACTTCAACAAAATTCATTTTCTCTTTTGAGCTGCATTGAGACACTATATTTCTTGATTACAGTAAAACAAAAACTGCAGGATAGAAAAATAACAGAGATGAGCAGTAAACATTTCTATGTTGAAATACACTGTTAATGAAGTGAATAAATAATTTAATACAAAAATTCATGCCAGAACAACCTTGTCCTTTAGACAGACTGGGATTGTAAATCCCAGAATTTCCACTATTCCCTAGTTACTTGATTGGGGGAAGCTATTCTAGACCAATAAATGAAGTTCTTACTGACTGTCCTACCAAAAGCCAAAAGATTGTCTTGGAGGTCTTATAAATGTCTTGCATGCACAGAAGCTACACAACTTTTTGATTTCAATAAGGCTCTGACATCTTTAAGCAAAGCAAGATCAAAAGAATTAGACTGACATCTAGAGCCATGTCACCATCCCATATGACAGGAAAACTTTTCTGAAGCAGGTGGATTCTTCAAAATTGTCTGGTAGCACAGTATGCTTTTTTGTTTAAGAAACATCTGAATAAGCAGTTCAAAGCTGTTTTCAACATGGCAGCATTCAAATATTTTTGACTATATAGTAAAAAAAAATTCTACATACATTTTCAATCAAAAATATCTGCACAAAGGCAGTTGAGATGCAAATTAGCTGCATGAATTAATCCCTCCACAGTCATCCCATCAACTCTTTCCAGGTTTTGCTGTCCACATTTTGCACTAAGTTCCCAAGGATGGCTCTGACATAGAAAATAGGCATGGTATTTATGTGACATTGGCACACATTGTTATGACATGATATAGACTCAGTACAGCAGGCAGAACTTTTACTCTGCTTCCAAGAACTGTTCAAGCCTTTGTACAGGTATATAACCAAAATTCAATTTCTTCATTATAATTGAATCAATTCCTTCTTGCTTGGTCTGCTTTTAAGGTGGTATCATATGCTGCTCCTGAAACATATAATGGAGTTGAAAAAAACCAAATACACAGAGTGAGCCCATTCATAGCTACTCAGCTCCATTTTTACATATCGTAGAGCTTTCTGACACTGCACCACTAATATTCACCATTTTCCATTACAAAATGTTATGGAATTAAAAATAAGCTTTGAAGGCTGAATTAAGCTTCTGTAGATAGAGAAGTCTGTTTTAATGTAAGGTCCTGCTTTGAAATATCATCAGAAGTATTATCTGTACAGCCCTCCTTTGACATGCACCTGTTGCAACAGAAAGATCACAGGGCACTTAAGCAAAGCATCACTGTAGAAGCTTTTATGCAACAGAGTATGAACTGTTTTTACTCTCAAAAACTGGTGTCCAAATCCCAACAAACCAGCCCTATAACAATTACCTCCCATGGGTGCTTAAAGTTTTCAGTCCCTTTGCATTTTAAGCATTTCTTCAAAAAGTATGCAGATTGGAAGAGTTATCTTAAAATTATCATATTCCTGTAAATACAGCGATAAGTTTTTGTATTTAAATGCAAGCATATCTGAGAGTAAAGTTATACTGAATCACTATTTCTGAAAAGGATTGTTAAAAGAATGTGAAGTATTGTGTGCCTAAAAGAAAATTTCAGATTTATGGAGAAACAGGATGGATCAGATATATAAAATAATATAGAATAAAAAATCAGCTAATCCATAGTCCCTTTTCAGCACAGAAAATAGTTGTGTACGTAAGATTATCAATTATAGCAATAGCACTTGGACTTATATACTGTTCCATAGTACAGTAGTGGTTTACAAATGTCAGCCTATTGCCCTCAACAATCTGGGTCCTCATTTTACTAACCTCAGAAGGAAGGAAGGCTGAGTCAATCTTGAAACAGTCAGGATTGAACTCCTGGCAATGGGCAAAATTGCCCTGTAATGCTGCATTATAACCACTGCATCTGTCTGTGCAATAGCAATAGCACGTAGACTTATATACCACTTTATAGTGCTTTACAGCCCTCTCTAAGCGGTTTACAGGATATTGCCCCCAACAATTTGGGTCCTCATTTTATCCACCTCAGAAGGATGGAAGGCTTGAGCCTAGTGAGATTTGAACTGCCAAATTGCAGGCAGCCAGCAGGCAGCAGAAGTAGCCTGCAGTACTGCATTCTAACTACCGCACCACCATGGCTCATGGTCATTCAGTTCTTACTATTTGGATCACAACAACATTTTCTGAAGATTGATTCATTGGTAATTTTGTTCCCAATTTAGAAAAACAATGGATAATACAGGAGATCCCATTTAAGATTTTGTTTGTAATCAATATTGTTCTTGGCAATCCTTCCCTTTTAGACTATGATCACTTTCGGGCATGTTTTAAACAATGTTTAAACAATGTTAAAGTTTCATTTCTATTACTGAATAAGATATCATGTATGTAGTTCATGGTCAGAAGGGGTCATTGCAAGTTTTAAGGCAAATACAATAATTATGTAGAAGATATGGATAGATGCAAAAGAGGAATAGGCTTGTGAAGAAATACACAAAGAGATGATAGAAAAACACTGCACAGGTTGCCAAGCATTTAGAGATGAAGACTGATGCTACTGATGTTCAAGAGCTAATCAGATCTGATCTGATGAGACTGCATTGGCAAAGCAGTTTGCCAAGGTGGTCCCCAATGTCTATGCTTCTTGAGGGATAGACAAAGGAATGGAGAATATATTTGCATGTTATAGAGCTATACAAAGAGAAAGAAGGCCACCAATAAAGTCATCAGATAAGAAAGATTGATCAGCCTGAACATTCCACCTTAGCAGTTCCCTCAGAATCCACATCATCTTCAATACAGTAATGCTGTCTCCTTTCCTTCTTTCTTATCCAGCAATTAAATCCTTCAACCTCTGTACTTTCAGGTATTGCACATATACATTGTTTTGGGTAGGGTAGACAATTCCAATATATGCAAAGATTGACTTACACAAAGCTTTGTAAAATATTTACAGCGGTGTAATAAATTCCTAACTTTAGAAATGTTATATAAAGATTTTGGAGTGTTTTTTTTAGAAAAAACACATCATCATAGATATATAACAAAAACTGTCTTATGAAGGTTATAATAAGGCCTGATGGGAGTTTTTCTTTATATTAATATAACAAGGGGATTTTGTTATTGCTGATTGATTTGTATTACAGTTAACTTGCATTCACATGAAGTAGATTTCTTAATATACAGTTAGGAGTGCTAGTGAGAGCTGTTGCTAATGCCCACTTATCATGAATTTATTATTGGCTGAATTCAGAGTCTGCTGCTAGCTACACTTTTATTATTTAAGACCAAGAAATTGGGTTACATGAGCACAGAATATCCTGATAATGGATAAAATTGTCAGTAAAAAAAATATACAGGGAGGAAAATGCATGAGATCTTAGTAAGTTTATATCTGAGGTCATACATTCAAGATATCTAAGAACTGGCTCTTCCGGTTTGCAAGGCTTCGGTGACAGCAGGAATCCGCAACCGTGCGCGGTTCCTGCCGCACTCGCCGCTGGAGTGCCCCCGATCCAGCCGGATTTGAGGGCTAATAGTTACCCTGTAGAGGTAACTGAAGACAGGGGAGATCCGGCAGGGGTCCGGGGGAATCGCAACCCCCCTCCTCAGCTGGATTAACTCCCTTTTCTAAAAGCGGTGGAGCGGCGGTCAGCAATGGCCGCCACAAAGAAGCTTTCATCCAGACAAGAATGTGCAGGAGAAAGCTGAGAAAGTGAAAGTTTTTGGCTGAACCAGGATAACAAGTAATATTTAAATACCCTGGAATTTTAATTTCATTAAAGATACATTGTTCCCAATGAAGATAGGAAAAAGCGGCGGATGAAAGTTAAAAGGGAAAGTTTATTTTTTCTCACTCTCCTTCCTTACGGTGATAGCAGATGAAAATCGGAAAAACCCGTTTTGGCACCAGCGGGTAATTAAATTTGAAAATTAAACCCAAGGGGACATTAAAGATTTCTGAACAATGGAAATAATTTTTTTTTCTGTAAGTGGGAAGGGAGAGGAAAAGAATTAATATTAAGATTTTGCTGGAGGAGGCTGCTTGGAACTTATAAGATCAGAGTTAAATTGTAACAAGACTTCTAAAAGATATACTTTGGAACTTTGTAATTGAATTGTACCCCAGGAAGAGAAAGTATAAAAAGAAGAAAGTGCTAAATGAAACAGTTTGTGTCTATTTGGATTGCTTGGTGACTTTGGGACCTTTGGAAACTTATTTGAAAGATTAAAAACATTTGGGTTGTTTTAAAATTTTTCACAATGGCATTACTTGTTGATGAACTGAAAATGGAATTTAAAAAGCTAAAAGAAGAGGAACAAGAAGGGAAGGGCTCTTCTGGATCTGTTTTTCATTTTTTAGAAATGGCGATTTCTACCTATCAGAAATTACAAGAACAAGAAGGTTGGGATGAAGAAGAAGAAGCCACCTTTAATGAACAAACAACTTTAGCTGGGGAAGAAAAGGGAAAGAGGGGAAAGAAAATTGAGAATTTAAAACTTAAAAAACAACCAAAAAAAGGGAAAAATAAGGTGAAAAATTGATACAATGTCAGAAAGCAACAGAAAAGAGGAATACAGAAGAGGGTGAAGATTAAGAGGGTGGAGATTGGGGGGGGGTAAAAAGGTTAGATTGGAGAAGAAAGATTGGGGAAAAGGGAAGAGAAGTTACAAAGGTTTGAAACAAGATGTAAAAAAACAGGATTTATTCAGAGATAATGGGTAAAAATATAATTAAAAAAGAGATTCTGCAAAAGTACATAAGACTGTATTGTTGTATTTGTATTTGAAATAATGTTAGAAAACTGGAACATTATATGATTATAAAATGGGATAAAATATTAAAAGGAATGTGTAAAATGCTTAAGATTTAATGATAGAGTTTAATTTGCTATGGATTATTGTTTTAATTATATTATAAACTTATTATTTTCCTATTTTAAAACATAGTACGTAGCTTTAGAATGTTCTAAGCAGAATCAGAATGAAAATTATATATTATTTTAAGTGTTAAATTTAGGGGAAAGATATAAAGGCGTCATACTTCAATCAGTGATTACAGGAGAAACTTTGTGTTAATGAGAAAAGATAATAGATAATTGAAATAGAACAGACAAAAGATACAAGTATAATGATTTAAATTGAGATGAAATAAATAAAATAGAATTAAGAGAGTGAAAAGAGGGGAGAAGCTATATAGAAAATGTAGAATGGTAAATAAGATATGAAATGGTATATAAAGTATGCATGAATTTGATTTATGTCTGTACAAAAAGATGTAACCTGGGACTAAGCCGCTTTCCAAAAAGAAGTTTTATGTTTTCATGTTTTGAGTTTTGTTTGTGTATGTTTGTTTATTGAAAATTAATAAGAAAATTATTATAAAAAAAGATATCTAAGAACTGTAATACATAACTGACTGTGTAGGTTACACAAATCACTCCTGTGGTGGAGAGTTGGTTGGTGCATGAATCAGGGACTTCCATAATGCAAATAAAAAGGAATGGCACTTTGACTGCACACAATTTATGGCTGCCATCTTTTTTTTTTAACCCATAGACACACCCATGCACACACCAAGCATTTATGAGAACAGCTAATTTTATAATCCTAATAAAGTATTGGTATTCATGTTAATGTTATAGGTGGTCTTCCTGAATTGCTTATTACAAATTTATTATGCAATATAGTCATACTTAAGTGGCAGATATAACTGTGATTTTTTATTTGTTAACATCATTTGCCACTCTGTCACAAAAAAGAATGTTTGACAAATTGTATTATTAGTTTATTATTATTAGGTTGCCTAAGAAAGTTGAAAGAAAATGTACTTGGAACTGATGACAGATTTTCTTGGCTACAGCCCTAATAACATATTTGATATAACCAAACATCAAAATGATCTGGACCCACGAAGCTTCTAGTGAGATTTAACTGCCTTGTCACATATGGTCTAGTTTTGGGAGTTAGGATCAGCATTTTGTCTGAACTAGTAAGAATGAATAGAATCAAAATCCAATATGGTCCCTTTAGAAAAAGGTAATCTTTGACCATAAGATGTCTGTGTTAACCTGACTATCCAGGCTTGTGAGATCAGAAACTTCCGAGGAGATGGTTTGATCTACTGGGCTGCCCATCCTAATAACCTACATAGCCACATGCCCAATCTAACAAATTATTAGGTTTTGAAATATAAGAAAACTGAATAAAGATTGAGCATTTGGAGGTAACTACTGGGATTTAATAACTATTCGAAAGAGAAACAGATGGTCTGGTTGATCAACATCAGTTTTTAAAGAGCTGAAAGTAATTGCTCTTCAAACACATATACACATTTGTAACTGTTTCTGGTCAAACAGCTTTTCTAGGTTCAGAACATTATAAACATAAACAAGATGAGACCTGAAAGAGACACTTTAATTAATATTTTTAGAGGATTACAATTCCTTTCAATAATTTTCAGGGATTTTTGTGGGACAAAAGTTCACAAATCTTTGATTTTATTCACCGCAGGTCTCTGACTGGTTTGAATTGCACATCTGATCAGTTGGCAAAACACAGAAGCAAAGAGAGGAAACAATAAATAGAAAATTTGTGAATATGCTAACATACAATATTATGGGACTGTTATTGTCATATAACAAGGTAGGAACAATCAGATTTAAACATGCAGAATTCAAACTAACTATTATGTTCTTTCTATAATAAAGGAATCTCCCCAGTTTGGCAGATTTCCCTTGGAAACAATTAATAGCCATCAACACCCCAATCACCAATAAGAAAACACCCAACCAGGCACCACATAAATACTACACATGGAATAGCTCACATCCCAGTGGAAAGAACTTCCCTGAGCATGAGTCTGAAAGTTTTTAGTCCCAGTGACTGACCCAGATTAGATCCTGCAACATTATCCTGGGACATGTATATTTGCTTTCATTTCTGACAATTAGATGAGGCTGCCAGGAATTCAGGGAAGGCTGGTTCTACCCCTTTTAGAGTTGTGCAGGAATTCAGGGAAGGCTGGTTCTACCCCTTCTAGAGTTGTGCAGGGACTCTAAATTAGCTCTGCATCTTTTATGCTTTACCTGTCAGGTTGGGTGCTTCCCAACATTTTTTTTTTACTTTGTCTCTACCATTTCATGCAGTATAACTCAAGGATAGGAGGATGTTTTCCTCTTTCCTCTGGCACAGATTCTTCCATTTCTGCAGCTGCTCCACTGCCAACCAGCTTTCTTCTATTGTTTGAAAGACAAACCAGCTTCATGAATCACTGCAGCTAAGCAATTTGACAAAATACGTTAAGGAGAAGGCCTGGTCAAACTCTTTATTGCGCAATTCCCTTTGAGACCAATTTATATTTTCTATCAGAATTCTTGGTGACATAATAAGTAATTCACAGGGTGGTTTACTCAGAATGATGAAAAGAGTGAAAGATAATTAAAGCTGTTTCTATTGAAGCTAGGATGGACTGAAATTCTTATCAGTCACAGATCAAATAAAGGTTGAAATTTTGAAATACATGGGAGAAAAGCAAAATTACTCTTGTTGAACATCAATATACACCATTTGCTCTTCAATTTGTTTCACTTAATGTAACTTAATAAATCATGCCATATTCTTTCCTCAAGGATATCAAGGTGCCAAACCAAAATGGTCTACTGGTATCTTCAAAAAGTGGCTTGTCTTTACAAGTGTTAAATTGAACACTTGCTAGGCTTGGGAGAACAGGAAGCTTTAGTGCAACATAATAATGTTATATCTGAATCTTTAGTCTAACACAAGTGTGTCAAACTCGTATCGTCACGGTATCATCACGTGACATATCACAACCTTTTCCCCCTTCGCTAAACCAGGCATGGGCATGATGCATCCAGCCCATGGGCTGTGTGTTTGACAGCCCTGGTTTAACATTTCTCTCTTTGACTATGCTTTAGGAAGACACTGTCTGTTTTGCTTCATTATCACTTTTCTTGTCTCAATAGATCTGGTACCACAGAAGGTCTGGGCCATCCAAGAATAAGCAACAGAAGTGCTATGGAAGACCCAGGCTAGCTTAGCACTGGAACGTTGAGGACATAATCCATATGAAAACAAAGGTGAATGTGGACATGCTAAATGTATGACAATCATGCATGTTCTGGAGAAAATGAATTTATGGATTTTTGCCTTCATAAGATAAAAGAATGGCCAGTAGCTTAGATGACGTTAGCACTAACTTAAATGCAATTGGGTGGTAGCTCATTACAGGCTGCTGTGAATCACTGAAACTAAAATCCTTTTCTTTTTTTTCCATATGCCACTGCAGCAGAACAAAAGTTTTACAAATGTATAAATGTCTCCAATCCTTTGCTTTGCAATAAGAAAGTGTGATACTTAACCTCCTACCTTCATTTCACAATACAGAAGAATATGAATTGCAGCCAAAGGCAATTTGGAGGAATGCTTCTTAGATTGGCATGTTTGGGAAGGCTAGGAAGCATAACTGGACATAATTTAATCAAGGCAATTGTGGGACTATTGACTTTTTCCTTTAACAGCAATTACCTAGTGATGTTGAAAAAAAAATAATCTGGTTTCTAACGAAGACCCAACACTGTACTCTATAATGCCCTATGAATGTTAAGTTATTCCATAAATCAAAAGAAGCAGACACCTTTACTCAATATGCTCTAAAATTTACTAGTTTTAATATGTTTCCATAGCAAACTGTAGCAAAGGAATTAATAGCAATTGGTTAAAAGTCAGCATTTATTTGGCAAAAGACCTTTAGTTGGTTCATAGTAAATCATTCCCCTCTAAAAGTATAGGCATTAGTTGGCTGTTATCTCCAGAAAGCAACTGCCATCTAATATATCACATCAATATAAATCAGTAGCGGACAATTTTGTCTAATTTTGATCTTAGTTGGTCTCACTCCAACTCTACTCCATCCAATTTCCACATCGATCTGTGATTTAACATACACACTCAAATGTAGTCCTTTCTTTTGTTAAGTTTCCCTTTTTGTGCACATTTTAACACAATTTGCCCTAATAGGCACATTTTTTGTAGAAATTTCTACAGATGTATTCCATTCATTCTTTGCTAATTGCTTGTAAATAAATGGGATGTGACACCGTTCAGAAAGAAGGATGTGCACTTGAAAGCTTTAGATCTCCACATTCTATCCAAAGTATTTTATTCTACAACCATCTTAGTTTGTATAATTTTCTAATAGGATGGAGTATCCTCCCCCAAGTAAGAATGTGACATTATATATAGCAGAAAATGTGCAGCTCTGCTTGCTCTTGTACACATCTTTTATTTTTATTTTTTTAGATGACTTTCATGTATGGTAACTACAGCAAGGTAAATGAAGGTAACTGTAACTATAACTATGAGGAACAGGGTGTAATCCATCAATGGACTCTTGGGAAATAATAGGGCTAAAACAATTCTAAGAACTGGTTTCAATGTAGAGCCACATTATCTGAGGAACATGAATGAAGAATACTCTTGTAAGCCCAGACACTAAAGTGCTTATGACCATGATTTCTTTCTACTTTTTTTCTTTCTTCCATTCTCTTTTCAATCACTTTCATTTTCTCATCATTTCTCCCTTCCCTCTCATTTGTTCTTCATTTGTCATCAGGATGACAGAAAAGAGAGAAGGATCGTCCTTTGAGGAAAGGTTGATTGATCCTTGCAGGTTGTTTAAAGTAGATTGAGGGCCACCAAGTTTGCTAAAAGAGAAGCTAGATCACCTCAGGACAGAGACTGACTTTGCCCACACAACTGATTTTAAAAATGAGAAAATCAAATATGGATGATTCCTAAATCCCACGTGAAATCAGCCTCATGAGAGAGAAACAATACCATGTGAGAGAAGTAACCCTTAAGTAAATGTTTTGGCACTCCCTGTTTTGAAAAATGATTTACAAGGGCAGTTAACATTAGGATGATTCTGCATAATGTTAGATCCCAGGATCTCATGGCCTCTGAAATCCTGAATGTAGCCATCAAAGATTTTCCAAATTACTTATCAAATTGTAAGTTTTGAAATGAAGAAAGGGGATATTTATTTAATATATTTATTTAATATGTATGGTTATTTAATACATAGGCTTTAAGCATAATGACTGTATTTAACTGATCCATCTAGTTTTAATTAAGCTTATAGTTAAACTGAATTAAACAAATCTTAATGTTTATTATTGGCTCTTTACTTTGGGAAACAGGTAATCAAATGTGGCCTTGGCCCAAAGAAAGTTATGCTGTAAAGCAGGGGTCCCTAAACTTGACAACTTTAAGGCTTGTGGACTTCAACTCCCAGAAGTTGAAGTCTACAAGTCTTAAAGTTGCCAAGTTTGGAAACCTCTGCTCTAAAGTTTCATTCCCCATCAACAGACTGAAGCTTTTCCCCAAGTAAAGACTATCTCATTTTACCCATTGTTAAATCTAAATGAGATGGGTATGTTTATTTTTTCCCTATGAAAATCAACATTATACCAAGCAAACAATTCACAGTATTTATGAATGAATTATTTCTGTTCTGATGGATTAGTGTTAGAATGATGTCTCTCATTTTGATGGAATGAGCAGCATACTTTATGATGTTTCCTTTGGGAGGCAATTATTATATTACACACATACTTCATTACCACAGCATTAGCAAGCTCACGCAATAGCTAAACATGTTACATTTTTAGCTAATTACTATATTAAAGCAAGTGATGGGCAGGAGAAAAATAACATGCATTCTTTTTTTTCTTAATTGTATTTAATATTGTGCATAATATAAACGGGAACAGAAAATTATGTGCAGCTCCTAACAGTCAACAATTAATGTTTGCATTAAGCGACCTTGTGCCCATTACTAGTTTGAAATAATTATGCTCTCACAATGTATGAGTGCACAAAGAAGGATTTTTTAAAATGACTTTTACCAATAGAGTAAACAAATTTGGTGTGAACAGAACAGAATAAAAGAATTGGAAGGGACTTGGAGGTCTTCTAGTCCAACCCCTGCTCAGGGAGGAAACCCTATACAATTTCGGACAAATGGTTGTCCAATCTCTTCTTTAAAATGTCCAGCATTGGAACATTCACAACTTCTGGAGACAAGTTGTTCCACTGATTAATGGTTCTAACTATCAAGAAATTCCTTAGTTCTAGGTTGCTTCTCTCCTTGATTAGTTTCCATCTGTTGCTTCTTGTCCTAACTTCAGGTGCTTTGGAGAATAGACTGACTCCCTCTTCTTTGTGGAAACCCCTGTGATATTGGAATACCACTATCATGTGACCCATGATAGTGGGTGGGGCAGGGGAAGTAGGCTGATAAATTTTTGTTCCTAGGTGACTAATTGCTGTTTCAGCCCAAGCCCTTACATGATTCTTGTGGTTAAAAACCAAGGGAAATTTTTTAATGTATTTATAAACCTTCGGGGGAAACGGAAGATATGAATATTTATTTTATATAAAAAATACATAAGAATTAATCACAATAGCTAAATGTGAGAAATAGATTCAAACACCGTCTAAACTTTTGAAGTTTATCAAAAAATAAAGTATCAATGGATTTTACCTATAACAACATTTCTAAATAGAAATTGCTAAACAACAAGAACTGGGCAATAGTACCACCTTGACATTTCAAGCAATTGCCTTATCACATTAAAGTGTACAAAAATGCCCCATTGGTATCAGAATAATAGTGGCCATACAAGATGACCACCACTTCATCATCCTACCTAAGATGGCCACCACCTCATCATCCTGTATGACTTCTAATGATCCTGAGACAACAAAGCAGAGGGCATCTACGCTTTCACCAGCGTGATAGATAAGGTCTCCGGGAGCACAATGGATCGTTTGGAATTCCACTGCAAGTGCTCTCAGGCAGCCATCGCTAGCTAGCCGAAAAGCTGGATGTTCATTAAAAACCTTCCGATTGAGATGCACACAAATATCCGCTCTCATGTCCTTGGGACATATTGAAAGGACCTGGAGGGAGAGGAAAAACATGACAATGAGTGTAATTTAAACAGACAGTATGAAGGTTAACATACATACATAACTATTTTAATACATTATATTTATGATAATGCCAAATATCTGTAGCTCAGGGGTAGAAACCAACCCACAAGCTTGGAGAATGAACCTCCACCCTCATACATTATATTGTTTAAAGAGCTCCAAAATATTTACTTAATCAAATCTTTTGAGACAAGTGTTATGAACTAATAAAGGCGTTTAATAAAGTTTTAATAACCTTAAGTAAAAAGCAGGTTTCTAATCCTGCACTTCTGATTGGCCGATAATAGCGACATCGGATTGGTCCTTTCTGGGACATCTGATTGACTTTTAACGGGCCAACTCTCATTGGTTCAAGGGTTTAACACTTCCATGTTTTTCATTGGCTAATAGGACAGCAGCCAACCTTATAAAAGGGCTGCTGCTGCCCTAGGTGATTGCTCTGTTCAGTATGCTTAATAAAGAGTTGAAGTTCACTGTTCACTGCCTCGTTTCTGCTTCTTGCACCCATGTGCAGAACTTAATACTGGCGACGAGGGTGGGATGCGGAGACATCTGAGCTGACTGAACACTCACAGAGCACCAAACAGAGCACGTGGCTGAAGGCACATCGACAATGGAAAACATGTCCGGCAGCGCCATACCACCCGCTTCATTTGACCCAGCACAAGAAGACTGGGACTCGTACATGGACCAGTTCCAGATGTTTCTGGAGACCAACAACTTGAAAGACGCAACTACGGGGAAAAAGCGAGCAATGTTCCTGACCCATTGCGGGCCTGCCATCTTTAAGATGGCCAAGGCACTAGTGAAACTGGCTGAGGTGAAATCCATCAACTGGGACGTCCTCGTGCCCCTTCTACGGGCCAACTATGCACCCACTGTACCAACGCTTGTCCGAAGACATGAGTTTTATCAGAGGGACCAACAGAAAGGAGAGAGTGTCGCAGATTTCATTGCGGACCTCCGGAACCTGGGAGGCCTCTGTGGGTTTGCAGACCTCCAAGAAGCTCTGAGAGACTGAATAGTTCTGGGATTAGATGACCATAAGGTGCAGAGCAAGATCACGGCCAAAGGGGACATCAATCTTGCCGATGTCATCGAAGACGCTACGGCAGCAGAAGCAACCAGGAAGTCGGCTGCCCGAATGCACCGCACCAACGCACCGCTCCGTCAACTCGCCAACGATACCTCACCTCGCCTAGAGAGGCACACAACAGCGGCCCACCACGAGGACCTCGAATCTCCATCAGAAAGTGATGAGGAAGAGGGGTTTCCGGTTTCGCGTGGCTTTGGGGCAGCAGGAATTCGCGACAGCTCGCGATTCCTGCTGTGCTAGCCGCCGAGGTACCCCCGATCCAGATGGGTCAGGGGGATATGGCTGCCCTGTAGGGACAGCTGAAGAGAGAGGGGAGTCGGACAGGGGGTTGAGGTGTCGCAGACCCCCTCCCCCTCCGGAAAAACCCCTTTTTCCCAAGGCGGTGGAGCGGCGGTCAGCAATGGCCGCCACGAAGAAGCCAGCAACCGGGTAAGATTGCGCTGGAGGAAGTAAGGAGTGAAAGTGCTGTCTGAGCTGGGTCAAGTAACATCTTGCAAATTGGCTGGAACTGAGCTGTCTGAATTGCTGGAGGATACATTGTATCCCTAAGAAGATCGAAAGCGGCGGAGAAGCTGTTAAAGGGAACTTTTTTTTTTTCTTCACTCTCCCACCCCATGGAAACAGCAGATATGTTTGGATATACTGGACATTGAAAGTGAATTGTTTTGAGAGTTGAAGCTAAGGGACAAAAGGGTTTTTGGACATTGAAAAACTTAAGAAATTGGAAAACCCTTGTTGGAGGTATGGATTTCTGATTATTTAAAATTGATATTGCAAGTGGGAAGGGAGAGGAAAAAAAATTGGAGCAGAAGCTGAAAAAGGAGGAGATTGCCTAGAATCCCAAAGAAAGATATATGGTAATTGGACCTCTTTGATTAAACATTAACCCCAGAAAGAGAAAGAGAAGAAGGAAGAAAAGTATTAATTTTTGGAATTTTTTTTTTTTGAATTATTCTTGATTAAAAATATTTGTGGTTGTTTTGGGAAAAGTTTCTTTTTTCATGATGGCATCGCTTGTGGATGAACTAAAGACTGAATATCAAAAATATAAAAAAGAAGATACTTTGGGCAGTTTGTTTCAATTCTTAGAAATGGCGTTATGTACTTATGAAAAGTTGACTACGCAGCAGAAGGACTGGGACAAAGAAGAAGAAGAAGCCATCTTTGATGAACAATGGGTTCTTTCTGGGGAGGAGGAGAAAAAGGATAAGAAAAAGGGGATTTTAAGAATTATAAAAACAACCAAAGAAGAGAAAAATGAGCGGAAAGGTGGAGGCAAGGTTAGGAAGCAAAGGAAAGGGAGTAAGAAAAGGGAGGAGGAAAGACAAAGGGGTAAAAAGGGCAAGGAGAAGAATAAGCAAGAGAGAAAGGGGGGGGGAGGAGAAGCCTCAATGAGGGGAAGCAAGATCTAAAGAAAAAAAGTTTATTCAGAGACAATGGGTGAATTTAATTTAGGATAAAAGAGGGATTCTGGAGGGTACATAAGATTGTGTTTTTTATATGTGTATTTAGAGTATAAAATTTATTGTGTAATTTTAGAATCTTTTAAACAGAATCCCAAGAAAAATTGTTATATGAAGTACTTTTAAGTTAGGGTAATGAGTTAAAGGTGTCACTCCAGTTAGTGTATAGGAGAAGTATAGTAAAAGAAAAAAGATGAAAGGATAGTTGGAAATAGAACAGACAAAGAATGTTATTGAAAATGGAAATAAGATTTGGAAGGATATATAAAGGTTTTGTTATTTTTTTTTTTTGTATATTGATAAAAGGCAATAACATTTTAATCAATAAGAAATAATTTGGATGAAAAGGAGAAGCTGGAATAAGATATGAAGTTAAATAGATAAAGTATTGGTTTGTTCTTTAATTATTATTATTTTTTTAGGAAAGAATTTATAAGCTGTTATGCCTTGATTGTTTATGCACTGTTTTTGTAAAACTGATAAAATTGGTTTATATATATAAAAAAGAAAATGATAATAAGATATGGAAGGATA
The DNA here is from genome assembly GCA_033807585.1 of Hydrophis major. Classification (NCBI taxonomy): domain Eukaryota; kingdom Metazoa; phylum Chordata; class Lepidosauria; order Squamata; family Elapidae; genus Hydrophis; species Hydrophis major. The sequence continues at coordinate 33,522,648 of CM066328.1, forward strand.
TATAAAGTGAATATGATGTTTGAATTTGTGTCTGTGTGAAGAGTTTCAACCCGGGATCAGGCAGCCTTCAGAAAAGATGTTTTAGTTTTGTTTATGTTTTGTGTTTTGTATGTTTATGAAAGGCAATAAAATTTTAATAAGCAAGAAATATAATTTGGATAAAAGGAGAAGTTTGGATAAGATATGAAGTTAAATAGATAATGTAAATATTGATATTACAATTTGGAGTTATGTTCTATTGGCTTTCTTCTTTAATTATTATTATTATTATTTTTAGAAAAGATTCTTCAAGTTGTTATGCCTGGATTGTATATTGTTTTTTTTTTGTAAAATTAATAAAATTTGTTTTTTTTAAAAAAAGAAAGTGATGAGGAAGAGGTCAACTGGCTCTGGTCCGAACATGACCAACGCAACCCGCGGAATCGAAGACTACCGCACCAATGCGCGGGTTGTGGGGCAAACCACCCGCGATCAGATTGCAAATTCCTCGATGTGCTCTGCCATTCCTGTGGGAAAAGAGGCCACATCGGGAAGGTCTGTAGAAGCAAGTGAGGATCCAGCCCAATTCGGAGAGAAAACAACTACCGCCAGACCACAGGGAATCGTCCTGTGAGTCGGGAACACTTGAACCACCAATGGAACAACAACTCCTACAGAAATAAAACACTTGCCACTTCAACGAGACAGGAAGAGGCACACCAAACCATTACCATCGGTCACGCTTCATCATTAGATGCAAAGAAGATCCGAGTAAGGGTCGCCATCGAGAACCAACCTTGCGTGATGGAAGTCAACTCAGGGTCGTCCCTCTTGATGGTTTCCTGGAAGACCCTTAAACAGTTAATCCCTGCCGTCCAGCGTCAAGACCTCAGAGCCCAAAGAATTATACTCAAAGATTACCAGGGAGCCGAATTCCGGTCGTTGGCTCCAGCCAAGTCCAAGTATCATTCAAAAACCGTACTGCGTCGTTACAGCTGACCGTCGTCAATCGCGACCGGCCTAGTTTGTTTGGCCTTCAATGGTTTGCCCCACTCGGGATCGAGATATCTGGCATTCACCAAACCAGAAGTGACAACTGGGAGGAGGCCCTCGTCCAGGAATTCCAGGATGTCTTTGCAAACAAACTAGGCGAGTACAAGGGGACCCCAATATCATTTAACCTTAACCCTGAAGTAGCCCCCATCCGCCTTAAGCCTTATCGGGTACCTTTTGCCCTAAAACCAAAGATCGACGAGCAGCTCAATAAATTAATAGCCCAGGGTGTTTTAAAACCAACTGACCACGCCCATTGGGAAACCCCAATCTTAACACCCATCAAACCGGATGGATCGTTAAGGATTTGTGGGGACTACCAGGCCACCCTCAATCACGCCCTTCAACAGAACGCTTACCCAGTGCTGGTGGTTCAACACCTTCTCCATTCCCTGGGGAGCGGAAAAGTCTTCGCTAAATTGGATTTAGCGCAGGCGTGCCAACAACTGCCTGTAGATAAAAACACCACGGAAGCACAGATGATCATTACGCACCAAGGCGCTTTTAAATGCAACTGACTTCAATTCGAAGTGAGCGTGGCCCCAGGGATTTTTCAAAGTCTGATGGAGAGACTTTTGCAAGGGATCATGGGGGTCGTGCCATATTTTGATGATGTTTTAATTGCGGCCCCGAATAGAGAAGTACTAGAGAGGCATCTTAGAATGGTTCTCCAGAAATTTAAAGACTCCGGCCTAAAGGTTAAAAAAAATGTGTTTTTTTAAGTCTTAAGTCCTTCATTTTCCTTCCTTTCTTTCTCCTTTCTCTCTTAGTTAATTTTTTAGATTCACTGAAGATGGCGTCTTCTTCTTCTTTTTCTTCTTCTCCTTCTATCTCCTCCATCTGTTGTTGTGTTTGCTGATAAATAGCAAGCACCATTTCTAAAGAAAGGAAAGCTTCTTTCACAGCGTCCTTACCTTCTTGATATTCCTTTCTAAGTTCATCATCAGATAAAGCCATTCTTTGTTCTTCTTAGAACAACCAAAATGTTTCAAAAGTTAAAACAATTCCTCAAAGTCCCAGAGACATCAATCAGTCCAAACAACACACAAAGTTCTCACTTTCTCTTCCTGGGGTGGTATCAGTAAAAGGGAAAAGAAAAAAAGCCCAATCTGTATTTTACAGCCTTGTTCCAATCAATTTCTAGTCTCAAGATCTTCAAGGCATCTCCTCCAGCAAAATCTTAATATATATTTTTTTGTCCTCTCCCTTCCCACTTATAACAAGAAGCCAAGTTTTTACCTTTTATAAAAAACAACAGGTTTCTCAATGGCCATTTGTTGATTCCATAGGGAAGGAGAGTAAACTTTCCTTTCAGCACCTCAATTTTGCCGCTTGAAATCCTCCTCTGGAAACTAAGTATTTTTCAAAAAGTCATAGTTCTCAGGATTAAACGCCTCTTAAAGTCCTGGATCAGCCAAAAAACTTTCTCTTGTAAACTTTCTCCCCTCTTCCTCCTGCTCAGTCTTACCCAGCTGCTGGCTTCTTTGTGGCGGCTATTACAGACCTCCGCTTGACTGCCTTGAAAAAAGGGGGTTTTGCCGGCTGGGGAGGCGGTCTGCAAAACCCCCAAACCCCTCACCAGCTCTATCTTCGGCTGCCTCTGCGGGGCAGCCTTAGCCTCCAAACCCGTCCAGATCGGAGGCACCAAAACAGCTAGTGCGGCAGGGATCGCGCAGGATCGTGGAACCCTGCCGCTAGTGAAGCCGACAAACCGGAAGGAAAAAATAAGATGCAAAACCAACTCAATGTTACTGAGCAAAAGGAGAAAGGATTACAACAGAGAGGGAAGGCTAAAAAGGCGGAGGTTAGTAAAGGGGGGGGGGGTAAAAAGGCCAGGGGGGATAAGAAAGGAAGGGAAAAGGGAGGGAAAAGCCACAAAGGTATGAAACAAGATGGAAAAAAGAATTTTTTTTTAGGGATAAAGAGCTCCAAAATACTTACTTAATCAAATCTTTTAAGACAAGTGTTATGAACTAATAAAGGCATTTAATAAAGTTTTAATAACCTTAAGTAAAAAGCAGGGTTCTAATCCTGCACTTCTGATTGGCCGATAATAGCGACATTGGATTGGTCCTTTCTGGGACATCTGATTGGCTGTTTACGGGCCAACTCTCATTGGTTCAAGGGTTTAACACTTCCATGTTTTTCATTGGCTAATAGGACAGCAGCCAACCTTATAAAAGGGCTGCTGCTGCCCTAGGTGATTGCTCTGTTCAGTATGCTTAATAAAGAGTTGAAGTTCACTGTCACTGCCTCGTCTCCGCTCCTTGCACCCATGCGCAGAACTTAACAAGCTAGTATTACCTGACCATATTGTAAATGTATCATTTACAGAGACTACAATAGATGATAATTTTTCTTAATGCCTTTAGATGAATTATTACAAAAGAAATGTTGGAACCAAGAATTTGAATAGTTGTGCATATATTTTGCAGAGACTACACTTCTTCCCCATATACTCATATATAATCAATGTGAAACTTGTTGTAACTTCAATCAACTTCACATTGATTTTAAATCTCCATTGTTTTATTTTATAGATGAATTGCTTTTATATTGTAAGTTGCTCAGAATACTTTGTTTTGGTGAGGTGCCATCCTCAAGTTTTCAATGAAAAAAATGAAAACATTTAACACTTAATTGAATTCAGCAGGACTAACTGTCAAATAACACATACAGTAAATATTTGGATAAATAAGTCTCTATTCCCTAATTCTCCAAAGCCAATTTGTTCTTAATTATTTTCTTTCTTTTTTGTTTATAATATGGATTTCTTTTTAAGAATGGTTTCAGATAAAATTGCAATTAATCAAGAGCAGATTAATAGCACCAAAACAATCTAAGAGCTGATTAAAAACAGAAGCAGCATGAGCAGGCTCTTAAACGAATGCCTGAAAAACAGTGTTTCAATTAATAGAAATAGAATCCAATTTACAATTTAATTTATTCATCAATCTTAGGATTTGGGATAGACACAGAAAGAAACAATTGTCCAGTAGTAGCCAGTAGTAGTAGCCAGTTGTCCAGTAGTTTGAGGGTTCTTCATTCTTAGATCTATGATCCTCATCTACCTATTATGCTTTTCATTGTAAATCTATCCCTTACTGACATGACTCTGCAGATGTCTGCAGTAACATTTTTTTCTTCCTCCAGATGGTTAGGTGCCATCATACCGGGCTTGGCTCCTAGTGATCTCATAGCTAAATGCTGTGTTAAATGTTAAAATCCACCTCTGCAGATAGTCATACTTAATTCCTGACTTAATTCCTGCCAATGTCATTTGAGTGAAATTGGCAGGAGGTGGGACTATTTACACTATCTTCAGTCCAAACTCACCATGAAAAAACCATGGAACAAGTGTGAGCAAATCATCACCTCTCATTTTTATAGAGCTCTTGTTGTGGGTAAAGTAAGGGAGTGCTATAACTGTCCCTTTCAATAGGCAGACAGAACAAGCAGACTAAGAGGCAGAATGCAGGAAGAATGGTTTTTCAACCTCCAAAAATTCATCTACAAAATTGTCATTTGCACATTATCAAAGGAAAACAAGATTTCCATTAGAATGCACATTTGAATTAATCTATAAATTCAAATTATGATTTGATTTGAAATATAATGCACATTATTATAGTAGAGCAGGCTTTTGCTCATGTCAATGAAATGACTGTTCTAACTCTTGACAGATAAATTTAAAAGGCTCTGCTGTCTATTCTAGGTGTATAAGTTTGAAAATGAATTTGGACTAGATAGCCTTTCAAATAAAGAATGTCTTCAAACAGAAGTTCTATTAATTAAAGAGTTTGGCTGGTCAGTTAGGTATCACAAGACAACAGTAGGGTCCACTCTGCCCATTTTGAGGACAAAGTTGCCATCTATCCAAATTTAATTCAGCTTTTATATTTTTTTAAAAAATGGATTAGACTTGAGGGTGAATAGAAGTTGCATTGTATTATTTTTAAAAATGGCTAAAAGATCTCTCATTTTGTATGTTTCTGAAGAGCAGAAACACTTTTTTGGCCCTTTCTGATTTCTGTATAATTATTTCATTTGGTAATATGTTAAATAAGAACAGTAATAATTTGGAGTAACAGTCTGCAGATTTCCTTCCTGCTTTTGATCAGTTGCAGTGAAATCCCCAGACTTGCTCCCACTTGGACCTAGACAAAAATGGTTTTAATCTCTACATTCAACCTTTGCTTATAGCAGTCCTCCAAATCACAAGGCCAGATAAAATTCCTCCCTCTTCCTCTCACTGACATTTCAACTTTCTGTGCTGCACGGAAGCAAAAATGTAATTATCAATCCTCTTTAAAGTTTGTAAAAAGCCTTTTCCTTCTTAATTTTCTGTTTTCTTTCCAATCCACCATCGATAAGGAGGTATGTATTTCAAATTAATCTCAGCAAATTCTGCTTCGATTCCCAGTCAGTCTGAGAGATACACAGAGCACAGGAACTAACCACTGATATTGGTTTTGAATGTATATCTTGCAGGGTCATATGGATTAATCCAGTACTGCTCTGTTTCTCTCTCCAGTGGTTTCATGAATATATGAGGCTGGAATTGCTACAAAACTAATTAGTTGCTGGATAAATGTTATCCATAGTCTACCCCAATGTATCAAGCATGCTGTCTGATAATTCTTCCTTCCAGGGGAATCCATTTCACCTCCACAAGTCAAGTAAGCAAGCAAGCTGTACATTTAAGATCATACAAATCCTTCAAAAGCTTTGCAGACTTCTTTCATTTTATGAAACTGGCTGCTTTAAATGCAAGGCTATAAAAAGAGCCATTTCTCTTTTAGTAGTTTAGGCATGACCGCAAGCAAACAAAACTCTTCTAAAGTATTGGTTCTTGTTAAAAGAATTGTGGTTTCTCATCTGAAAAAAAACCCAGGTCTTTTATGTTGATAAAGGTTTGTGGGACCAGAATGCAAGTACCATAAAGTAGCTGAAACTGCTGAGTTTAATAGAAATGTTTTGTATTTACAAGGAAGCATGCTCTTTTTTGTTTGAAATTATAGTTGCACTAATTTAAGGAAAAATCCATTCCTAAGTGCCATGGTTTTCTAATTGTTTCCTTGGTAATGAGAGTTGGAAAGCATATGATATTGATTTCATTTAATTTTTAATAGATTTTATATAAAGCTTCAATTTTTTACTAGAGTTGCTTCTCCCTAAACTATAAAAGAATAGCGAGACATACCAAGATTCACAAATATTGTCATATGGTTAGAAAAATAAACAATCTACAATGGAAGGAAGGAAGGCTTCCTATTGAAAAAGGAAAGAAGATTTCCTGTTGAAAAAAATACATACTTAGAACAAATGGACAAAAAAACACTAGAGGGAAAACTGCTTTCCAACGTCTGCATATTCAAAAAAGTATGAACAAAAATGCAAACATTGGACTACTGAAGAACATTGATACAAATATGAAGATCTTTGATTATCAAATTCATAAATTGACAAAGAATCTGAACTGAACAAAATGTTTAAATAGTAAATGAGACATGAAAAATGGAATTGACAGGTTTGTCCATCCCTTAGGTTAAATGATGGAGGAACCTGATCTCTGCCTGGAAACACTGCACACACACACTCCATGCCCATCCTGGAGGTAATAACATCAGGTCTATGGCTGTACTAAAAAAATGGTAAATTGCTTACCAGGTAAAAAAGGGCTGATCCACACAATCAACTTGCCTGTGTTCCAATACAGGCCACTGATAATTTCTTGAGGACAGAACAGTATAACATTGTCCTTTGTCACCTGCATCCCAAAAGGAAGACATCTAATTTTCTACTACAAAAAAAGGCCTTTTCACATTGCAACCTCAAGCTGCTTATCTCCCATGGGTGGCTGCAAATGAAGCCTCCTTTAAAAAAATCTTTTTCTGGGATTACAACTCATTCTTCCACTTTGGCCACAGGGAAAGAATAGTTTTGTCTTGTCTTTTCCTCTTTTTAAAAAAGCCACACAAAAGCACGAATGTTCTCTTTGTCTTTCCTCCCTCCCTCCCTTCCTTCCATCCATGGAAATCCATCAAGGGAAGACTATAGTAAATGTGGTCCAATCAGATAACCATTATAGGCAAGCTGCTCCATAATTCCTTTCTCTAGACCTTTCTATCACTATAACCCAACTGTAATCAAGAATTCAACAGAATTCCTTATGCCTCCAGGCTTGAAATTTTGGACTTGGACAATCTGGAACTGCACTGCCTACGGTCTGATCTAAGAATAGTACAAAAAAATTGTCTGCTGCAACATTTTACCTGTCAATGACTTCTTCAGCTTCAACCACAATAATACATGGGCAAACAATCAATACAAACTCAAGGTAAAGCGCTTCCAACTCAATTGCAGAAAATATGACTTCAGCAACAGAGAGGTCAATGCCTGGAATGCTCTATCTGACTTTGTTGTTACAGCCTCAAACCCTCACAGCTTCAATCTCAAACTGTCTACCATGGACCTCACCCCATTCTTAAGAGGTCCTTAAAGGGGGCGTGCATAAGCGCACCATTTATTTGTATTTATTTCCTTTGTTCATGTTTATGTTCATACCTATACTTGTTATATTGTAAATGTTTGACAAACAAACAAATAAAAAAGCACACAGCTATTTTTTTCTTAACCTTAATGGTTACTCTCATCTGAGCACACAGAGTTCTCAGTTCTCTGTTATGACCTATTTTTCCATAGTTAGAGATGTTGCCTATTAATATTTCACTTGCTGCCAAGTGTGTTTCAATTAAAGTTAAGAAGTTCATATCCAAGGAAAGTGTTTTAACTGAATTGAGAATATAGTAAATATTCTTATAGCCATTTAAGAGATGTTATTTGAAGAGCATGTTTGGCTACTTTGCCAGGTTTTGGTGGACTATTTCAGGAATTTTAATTTATTTTTATTTTTAATTTACTCATATCTCACTGTTATTATTTTTTACAAATAAATGTTATTATTTATTATTTTACAAATAACTTAAAGCAGCAAACATATTCAACACACCTTCCTTCTCCTATCTTCTGTACAACAACATCCCTGTGAGGTGAGTTAAGCTAAGAGTGAGTGACTGGCCCAAGATCACTAAACTGACCTTAATAATTAGGGCAGGACTTGATCTCACAACCTCCTACTTTCTAACCTGGTGTCTTGACCACTGGACTAAACCGGCTCTTAACATAAGGTTGGATTTAAAAAAAAACTTAAATTCACCACATTCAGGATGGTGTCTGGAACAGATATGTCTTTGCAGTTGAACTTTTCAAACTAATTGTGGTTGACAAATAAATATTTAGATGGAAATACAGATTGACAGCTGTCTTGGATCTTCCATGAAGCTTATCAGATGATATTTGGCAATCTACTATTTCACAGCTTAATCTTCTATGCTGGTTTGGTGTAAAAATGATTTACTTTGTGGCAAAGTGGGAAATGTATGCACCACAAATGGCCTTCTTAAGATTTTATTTAATGATAAATAATTTTATTGGATCTACGTCCTGGTTGTTCTGGGTAGGATCCAAACATTAAAATAAATAGAAAAGAAGCAAATATTGGAGTGTTATTAGAAAATAGATGTGATATCTACAATAATTGCTTGACTAGATGAACATTATTTTAGGAACTTCAAAGTCCATCTGAAGCAGTTAGAGACTCTTGCCTGATACCAAAAACATGTAATCCCCTTTCATTGGATTCAGACTCTTTTCCCATCGATTAACTACCATATTCCCTGAGAAATTCAATATGAAAAAAAGAGAACTTAAGACATAAAACAAAAATGTACGCATTACTCTCAGCTTTTAACTTTTCACATCTCCAATTTATTCTAATCATTTTTATCAGCCTGCAGCTATTTAATATGTGCTTGCCTAATATAGAACACATATTTATAGCAACCAATTTTTCATAATAGTTTTCCATATTTTCCACAAATATACACATTGCAGGCATAACATAAATATGCATGCATGTGCCTTCATTTTACAAAACATTGCAGAGAAAGCAAACTTCAAGATCTGATAGTAGAAAATGTAATAACTTAAGTAAAAAGATGAGGCAGAAAGCTCAAATGCAAAGCTCTGAAAAGTTCAGATACAACATGATAATTTCATTTTGGCAAATTTATTGAATTAAAAACTACAAAATTGTTCAAGTATTAATAAAATTGTCCTCTATAGCTACTACAAAAAAAAAGACCACAAATTATGGTCACCAATTATGTAAGGAGCTTCCTCGGATGGCCCAGGAACTGAAAGCTAGACTCAGCCTCCATGATTGTTGCTAGGGATAACATTGGTTACCTAACTTAGTTTGGGTAAAAATAAAATATAAACTATGTTAGTGAGTTTAAGTGTGTGTATCACTTTAGTGTGTGTATCACTTTAACTGCAAAACATGCATTTTGGGTGCGGTTATAAAATCACCATAAGAGGGAGCAAGAGAGCTCACTGTTAGGTGGCTTGTACTGGAGAGCTGACAATGTTGGATTGATGGTGATAACTGCTTGTGTTTCCCTGCTGTTGCTGAGAGAAGAAAAGGGGTTTGATTTTCTTCATATCTCTGACTGCAAAAGAAATATATTGCTGGACTGATTATTTGTAAGTTTACTGACCTCTATTTTCAACACTGGAATTTGCAACTGATTAATCCCTGGATGGACTGAACTAGTGTATAACATATGGACTATTTTTGACTATGCTATAACTCTTGCTGGAATAAAAAACTATTTAACTGGCATAGTGTATCTGTCTTACTGAGTGTAAACTACAACAACGTTTATCTCACATAATTTGCCTGCCTGCAAGACTGCCGTTGCACGTTCTGCTAGGGTGTGTATCCCTAACACTGGTTATGGGCCCAGGTGCACAGTCAGACTAACCAGGATATAACAGGCTTAGATTAAAGTGAGAGTTTGTGTAATTACACAATACTGTAAACAGACAGCTGTGTTTTATTAATTATAGTTTTAATATCCAGATAAAGATGGCACAAGTCAATTTACAAAGTTTGTCTCTAATATCCAAATTGGATGGAACAAACTATGTTTCATGGTCTATGAAATGTAGCCTACTTCTACGAAGAGAAGGTTTGTGGAGTATAATTCAAAACACACCAGAAGTAGATGCATGGGATCCAGAAGATGAGGATGATGCCCAGAAAATACAAGAATATAAACTGAAGAATGAGCAAGCTCTCTGTATAATAGGACTGACACTCTGTGATGAGTAGCTTGTGTATATTCGAGGAGAAGAAACAGCTGCGAAATGTTGGGAGAATTTAAAGAAGATTTATGTTCGAGACAGTGTAGGAGCACATATAAATCTTACATTGAAACTGTTCAGAACACATCTTCAAAAGAATGGAGATATGATGACTCATTTAAATATAATGAAGATAATTTTTCAGGAACTGCATGAAAAAGAACTTATCTTCACAGAACTACACCAAGTTTATATAATTTTGTCTTCTTTAGATATTAGTTGTGATGACTTCCTAACTTCACTTGAGGTTCTGCCAAAAGATAACCTCACATTAACTGACATTACTAGCAGATTAATTGAAGAAGCCAGGAGAACGCTTGAAATGGATCAATTCAGAAGGGAACAACCACAATGTGAAGAAGAGAAAATATCTTCGTCAGCCTATACAATTAGAAAATGTTTTAATTGTGGAGGAAAATGACATTTGGCTAGATTCTGCAAGAAAGCAAAAAGCCAAAATGCCAGCCAGAAAGATAAAAGGCATCAAAAAGATGAAAAATGCTTAGAGTTAGCCATGTATAGCAACAAAACTTTGAATAATAATTTATGGGTGGTAGATAGTGGAGCATCGCACTGCATAACGAAAGATAAGAAAAGATTTATTAAGATGTCCACGAGTTCACAGCAGATATCGTTAGCTAATGGATGGAAACTGAAAGCTAAAGGTCAAGGTATATCATATTGTTCTTGCATAAGAGAAAATGTAAAAATGTTATATATACCATAACTTAAGTTTAATTTGCTTTCAGTTAGAGTTTTGGTTAAACTAGGTTATGTAATTACCTTTAGGGGAGACAATTGCATAATTCAAAAAGAAGGTAAAAAAGTGACTGCAACTTTAAGAGGTGAATTGTATGTGTTAAATGATAATCATTCAGAGGTAGCTAACACAGTTTATAATAATGTTAAACCTCATGATGAATGCATACATTTGTTACACAGATGTTTGGGGCATATAAATTTTAAAATGCTTAAACAAACAGTAGAACTATCTAAGGGTATAAAACTGAAGCCTTGCAGTAAGTATTTGCACTGCAATGCATGCAGTCAGGAAAAAAGCAAGCAAATGCCAGCAAATAGAGTTAATGGATTTAAAACAAAGGAGCCTCTAGAGGTCGTATTTGCTGATATTATAGGTCCTAAAAAACCAAGTGTGGGAGGTGCTCATTATATACTAAGTATAATGGATCATTATTCCAGATATGGTTTCCGTTATCTAATGAAGAGCAAAACGGAAACATATCAAAATTTCTTTAATTGGCTTAAATTTGCAGAAAGAAAAACTAAAAGGAAGTTAGTAACTCTTATCACTGAACATGGTATGGAATTTATAAACAATAAATTCCCAAATAAACTGAAGATGGCAGGTGTTGAACATAAAAAGTCTGCACCATATAGGCCACAGCATAATGCCTTTATAGGAAGACGAGGCCAAACAGTTCAAGCAATGGCTCGTACTATGCTGTCAGATTCAGTATTACCTGAAAATTTGTGGGGAGAAGCAATAATGTGTGGTAATCATATATTGAATAATGTTGTTAACTCAACAACAGGTGAATTACCATTCACACGGTGGCATGGTAGAAAACCTGACCTAAGCTACATGCACACATTTGGAGCACCAGCATGGGTGCATATTCCTACACAACTGAGAAATAAGGGGCAACATAGGGCTAAAAGGTTATTCTTTGTAGGTTATGAATCTAATCACAAATCATACAGATTCTGGGGAAAAGGTACATCTAGAGTTTACTGTAGTGCTCGTGCCAAATTCCTAGAACATGTAGGATGGGAAAAACTGGAACAAGATTCAAGTAAGGAAGTAATTATAGAAACCTACAAAAGACCAAAAGACCAAATCAGTAATAAGAAGAGTCCAATTAAAGAGAAAGTACAGGAAGAGCACATAGGACCAGAACAGGAAGAAATACCAGAACAGGAAGAAATAGATAATCAGGAACAGGTAGAACATGAAAGTCCACCTGTAAGCCCTGTAATACCTAGACGTATAACACGTGAAACCAGACCACCTGACATGTATCAAGCAAGTATAGTTTGTCAAGTTAGTAAAGTTCCAGCTACTGTTGAAGAACTTAGAATGTATCCTGAAAAGGAACAGGAAAATTGGCATAGAGCAATGGAGAAAGAATTAAATTCATTAAAAGAAATGAAAGTTTATGAAAATGCCAAATTACCTCCAGGTGAAAAGTCCATTGGTTGCAAATGGATATTTAAGTTAAAAACTGGTAAAAATGGGACTGTTTCCCATAAGGCTAGGTTGGTAGCTCAAGGATTTAATCAAACTGCATGTGATTATGATGAAGTATTTGCACCAAATTTAAAGGCAACAACTTTGAGAGCAGTTTTAGTGTGGGCAGCTAAGAAGAACTATATCATAAATCATTTAGATGTAGAAACTGCCTATCTGCCTGCACCATTGCAGCACACTATATATTTAAGAAAACCAGTTGGTATAAAGGATGATAAAAATAATAATGACTGTTGGAAACTGAATAAAAGTCTCTATGGATTGAAACAATCTGGTTATGAATGGAACCAATATATTGTAAAAGAGTTAAACAATATAGGATTTAAAGAAGGTTTAACTGATCCATGTTTATTTTAAAAAGAGACAAATGGAATGGTGTCATTATTATTGTTGTTTACAGATGATATTGCTTTAATTACTAAGACAAATAATGAAGCTACTGAGATAATATCATTATTAAGTAAGAGGATAAAATTAAAGCAATTAGGAGAAATAAGACAATATCTAGGATTGACAATAAACAAAACCAATAGTGGATATAAGATATCACAAGAAGATAAAATTTACCAATTGCTAAAAATGTATAAAATGGAACTTTGTAAGCCGGCAAAAACTCCAATGAGTCAGGAATTTTGCCATACTGATGCTCAAAGTTCAAAATTTGATAAGACCATTTATCAATCATTAATAGGTAGTTTATCATATATAAATAATTGGTCAAGGCCAGACATTGCCTATAGCATTAATCAATTGGCAAGATTCAATGCTGAACCCTATGAAAGACACTGGCAAGCGCTAAAGCATATATTAAGGTATCTTAAAAAGACAATGCACTATGCATTGTATTTGGAGCCAAAAGATGATTTGATTTTAAGTGCATATGCTGATGCAAGTTTTGCAACAGATATAAAAACTAGAAAATCAACTTCAGGCATGGCTATACTATTAGGTAAAACACTGATTGGTTGGAGGTCAATTAGACAGCAACACATAAGTATGTCCACAATGAAAGCAGAATTTTCATGTCTATCCTTATTATGTACTGATTTAATTCTGTATAAACAGTTATTGTTAGATATGGGAGTAACTGTTAAAGAAGCCATTGTAGTTTATGAGGACAATCAAGCAGCCATACGGTTGGCTACAAATATTGATGTAAAAACTAGATCTAAACATACTGACCTGAGATATTTGAATGTAAGACAATCTGTAAAAAATGGTTTAATGAGATTGGAATATTGCATGACTGATGAAAACATTGCAGATGGATTTACAAAAGCCCAAGGTGCAGTCAAGCACAAAGAAAATTGTGAAAACTATGGGTTGAAATTATAAATAGATATATATATATTATATTACCCAAAAGGGGAGAATGTTAGGGATAACATTGGTTACCTAACTTAGTTTGGGTAGAAATAATATATAAACTATGTTAGTGAGTTTAAGTGTGTGTATCACTTTAACTGCAAAACATGTATTTTGGGTGCGGTTGTAAAATCACCATAAGAGGGAGCAAGAGAGCTCACTGTTAGCTGGCTTGTACTGGAGACCTGACAATGTTGGATTGACAGTGATAACTGCGTGTGTTTCCCTGCTGTTGCTGAGAGAAGATAAGGGGTTTGATTTTCTTCATATCTCTGACTGCAAAAGAGATATATTGCTGGACTGATTATTTGTAAGTTTACTGACCTCTATTTTCAGCACTGGACTTTGCAACTGATTAATCCCTGGATGGATTGAACATATGGACTGTTTTTGACTATGCTATAACTCTTGCTGGAATAAAAAACTATTTAACTGGCACAGTGTATCTGTCTTACTGAGTGTAAACTACAACAACGTTTATCTCACATAATTTGCCTGCCTGCTAGATTGCCGTTGCACATTCTGCTTGGGTGTGTATCCCTAACAATTGTTGTCCAAGATCTAATTGGTCATCAACAACAGTATGAAGATCTATTCAAACAGTCTTTTACGCTGTCTGTGATCTTTATTTTTTCTTTTAAGTAAAGATTCCCAAGATAGGAACTCAGAAATGTATTTCTATTGATTTAGTTGAACTGCCATAAAACAATAATTTCTTTTCTGGTCATTGGAGAATCTAGTAAAAAAAAATCCAGGAATTGAAGATATTATGTCTTATCTTAGAAATCTTGTTACAGTAGATTGTTTTGATTATAGCAGCTAACTAAACAGTTCATTGTAAAATAATAGATTTTCCAGATCTTGTACCTCATGACTAAGTATGATTAGTCATGAGGTACAAGATCTGACTAAGTACAATTAAATTGGGAAACAATAGAGAATGGAAGATTAATTTACCACTCCATGTATTCACACCTAAATCCAAATCACTCTTTCTCTTTTACATATACACACACCCAACACATTGCTGCTATTATTTGCAAAAAGGTATTAGAAAGCTGTTTGTTCATCTTTTGTATAGTACTCCATTTTCCATGATAGAATCACAGATGTGGAAAATCATCTATGATATGATTCACAAGATATGTTGTACTAAAACCAAACAAAGAGAATTAAGCATAGACTCCATACTAAATAGTTATTATTTACTAAGTCTGCATTACTATTACTATTAATCCTCCCATTGTTCCTTTCACCCATCTCCTCCCATTTATGACTGTATGACTGTAACCTTGTCGCTTGTATCCTAATGATTTTTACTGACTGTTTCCTAATATGATTTGATTGCTTATTGTACCCTATGACTATTATTAAGTGTTGTACCTTATGATTCTTGACTCTTGATGAATATATCTTTTCTTTTATGTAGACTGAGAGCATATGCACCAAGACAAATTCCTTGGGTGTCCAATCACATTTGGCCAATAAAGAATTCTATCTATCTTCTATCTATGAGATGGCAGAATCAGTTTCAGGATAAAAGCAAAGTGCTAAAGGTGATACCTTTGGGTTTGTGAATGTTGATGCAAGGCTACTCATTCTTGTCTACATTTTCACTTTGAGGCAAATATGCAGAAGATACAAGAAGGGCCAAAGAAGTGATTAAAACAAGGCAAGGAGCTGCTCCCATATGTACTGTAGGGTGTCACTCTCTGCCACTTTGCTTCATGACTGTCTGTATGAGTCAGTCAAACCATCTTTGAATTGCATCACCCATGAGCAGCAACACCATAAGAATCCAATGCTATTTTAAATGCCTTGTATTGCTTCTGAACTCTATTTTTCTATTTCAGCCCCTTGTTTTTGAGTCATGCATTCATCATAATAAAACAATTTCAAGAATAGAAATAAAAATTGCATGTTTACATCATTCCCTTTGTGTTTAGTTATATTATCAAATGTTCAAATGTATCCCTGGAGTTTCACTCACACATTCATACCTTCTCTGTATCGATCCCTTTAGACATTGACCATGTGGAGACAATATAATCCATGACACGTTCACTAAGGCCTTTGGGGACTTGGTATAACTTTAAGAAATCCCTCACATTGTTCAACATCTCATGGTAGCGATTGGTGTTGGCGTACATTTGTTGGAAAATTGTAGTGACGTTTCCAAAAATAGTTGCATAAAGAAGAGCTGGAAGAGATCCAAAAGAGTAATTAAAAACCAGCAAAGAGACACAGACTGCCAGTAGTTTAATCAATGCTAAAGCTTCCTTCATTGTTTCATCAAACATTTTGGTTGCAGTCAATTTGATGCTGTGCTGAGCTAGGGAAATATATTAATGGCAATTCTGGAGCAAGATGCAAGTGGAGATAGTAAATTAAGAAAACGCATGAGGAAAGTTATTTAGAGTGCCATAAGTTCGCAACAGAGCCATCAGATATTCTATAGCTCTCAAATTCTGACAGAATGAGACCTAAAAGATAGAGCTTGGCAGGCCAAGGACTTAGATCTGATAGGCTAAGACAGAAGTAAATGATGTTCAGATCAGTGGGATAACATAATGGGGATTACTCATTCAGTGGTAGAAACAAATAAATATGGTAAAGCAGAACGAGTAACAAAATTTCTCAGTCCCAATTGGAGCTACCTGCCATTTACACTGGCTTTTCATTCTGAGGTGATATTCCATTTTCTGGAACTTCAGGTCAGAAGAAGAGTTATTTTGACATCACTGGCTACTTGTGCCAATCTTTCTGGTTTATTATTATTATTATTCCTTCTTACCTCCTCCCTCTACCTGTCATACAGGAAGGTACAGTGAATAGTTTACTATAAATATTTTACCACTGAAGTGAACTTACATGTGTTACAAGTAAATGATATGAAAATAAAATCCGAATTTAACCAACCATGTTTGAAGTTACCTATTGAACTACTTTACATATCTATGATCTCTCCTTTAAATAATGACATTGTTTAATTGAACAGATTGTTATATTCTAATATTGTAAAAGTAATATTATCATTTCAGATTAGGAAGTTCATTGATTTAGAGGTCCCTGTCATCAGGGTTTCAGGTAGGCATCAATTTATGACTGTTCACTTAACAATCATTTGAGTTATGGCAGACCTCCCCAAAAAGTACTTATGATTTGATCCAATGGCCTCCCTCCTAATGGTCATGTGACTGCATTTGGGGAACTTGGCAACCAGCCCACATTTACAGCCATTTGCAGCATCCCACAATCAGATGACCTTGATTTACATTTTTTCCTGAAAACAGCATTTACTTCTAGTTTCTGACAACAAAAATCCATAGCAAACAATGAGTTCACTTAACAACTGCAGAATTCACAGCATTTGCTATACAACCACCAAATTAATTACTCTTAATGACTCTTGAAAAAAGGTTGTAAAATTGAATGTGATAACATAATGACCTGTTCATGACCTCCATGATGGGATGGGATTCAAATTTCTTAACAACCAGTTCTGTGTGTGTGGCCTAATTTATGGGTGTGGGTTGGTGGTCATGTGACTGGGTGGGCATGGCTTGCTGACTGGGCATGGCTTGGTGGTCATGTGACTGGGTGGGCATGGCTTGTATGTAAATATTATCAATATTTATGTAAATATTTATTTTTTTATAAAAAAGAGCAACTTTTACCCAAAAGCAGGCAAAGCAGGCAGGCAGATTGAGTTGCTCACAGAATCACAGGCTACCTGAGTCTGTCACATAAAATTTGCTTGCAAGCAGATTCATAAAATTAACTCACAATGCATCGTGTATATAAATATTTATTTTTTTTATAAAAAAGCAACTTTTACTCAAAAGCAGGCTAAGCAGGCAGGTAGACTGAATTGCTCACAGAATCACAGGCTACCTGTCTGTCACATAAAATTTGCTTGCAAGCAGATTCATAAAATTTGCTCGCAAGCAAACTCATACAATTAATTCACAGCACACCATGTATGTAAATATTGAATTTTAATTTAAAAAAGAACTACTTTTACCCAAAAGCAGGCAAAGCAGGCAGGCAGATTGAGTTGCTCATAGAATCACAGATTCACTTAGAGATCTATCTATCTGCAATCGGCTACCTGAGACTGCACTGAAAAGTTTCGGTCCTAAGGTTCAGCTCTGCTTTTAGATTAGCTAGAAAGCAAGAAATTCAAGGATTTCCTGTTTTCTAGCTAATCTAAATCTCCCGGCAGAGCAGAACAGTTGATGGTCAGGGGAAAAAAAGAAAAAGAAAAATAGCAACGTACCAAACCAGGCAAGTTGGATGGCTCACATGCCAGGTAAGGAGTGAGTGGGTGGGGAGAGGCGGGGCCAGCCAGTGGAGTAATTTGCTGGTTCTCCAAACTGCGGACAATCATAATACACGTGTGTGCAGTGTTTGCAAAAAATCATCAGCTGCCTGGATAGCTGACAAGCGCTGTGCGTGGGTGCGCAGCATTTGAAAATCCTCTTGTTTCCTGCTTTTTCAATCTCAGCTGTGCTGTGCAAAGCAGCTGAGCAGAGAAAAGCAGGGAATAAAGGGCAGCTTAGAGCCCAGGCAGGCAGGTGGGCCAAACACCGAACCAGTTTGGTGTCAGCTGCTCTTCATAGCTACCGGTTCTATAGAAGCATCCCACTCCTATCCATGAAGTGTGGTGGCACAGTGGTTAGAATGCAGCATTGCAGGCTACTTCCGCTACCTGCTGGCTGCCTGCAATTTGGCAGTTCGAATCTCACCAGGCTCAAGGTTGACTCAGCCTTCCATCCTTCCGAGGTGGGTAAAATAAGGACCGACATTGTTGGGGGCAATATGCTGACTCTGTAAACCATTTAAGGAGGGCTGTAAAGCACTGTGAAGAGATATATAAATCTAAGTGCTATTGCTAAATGCTATTAATCAGCAGCATGACTTAGGATTGTAAATGAAGACTCAATTATGGTCATAAGTCAAGGATTACCTATATTAAAGTGCTGTTGGATATAAAGTTTGAGAGACACAAAAAGACAAGTGAAACACATTCTTTTTTGTCATCTTATCATTATAATTTCTGCATTTGAACTGGCAAGAAATTGATTTTTTTCTTGGCTCACAGCCCTCACATCCTGGACATAAATTGTTTCAACTTCTACCCTCAAAACAAGGTTATAGAGCATTGCACACCAGAACAACTAGACACAAGGACAGTTTTTTCCCCCACATGCCATCACTCTGCTAAACAACTAATTCCCACAACACTATCAAAGCATTTAGTAAGGCTGTATTACTGTTTTTCTTCTCATCCTTCCTATTACTTATCTCCTCCCACTTATAACTATGACTTATAACCTTGTTGCTTGTATCTTTATGATTTATATTGTTTTATTTAGTTTCTTAATATGATTTTGATTGCTTATTTAGTATCCTTTGACTATCACTAAGTGTTATATCTTATGATTCTTGATGAATGTATTTTTATGTAGACTAAGAGCTTATACACTGAAGACAAATTCCTTGTGTGTCCAATCACACTTGGCCAATAAAGAATTTTTATTCTTATCTTATCTTAGAAGCAGCCACTAGATCACAAAGGACAATTATCTGAAGGTCATGCTACCTGAATTCCCAGGGTTCACCAGGACTTCAGGGGAAAGAAGAACATTACAGGAAAGTTTCTTCATCTTAGACTGAATGAGCTGGGAAATAAAGTGAGCTATTTTTCAGATATATAAACTTCACCTTTGTCCAAAATACTGAGTTTTTCTTCTCTTTCTTCAAGATTTTATGTGCTGCATGGGGAATGTTAATTGCAACTGATCCCTTGGAAATGTAATTTTCCAAGAACTGCCACCACTTTAGACAAATAAAAGTTGTCTCCTCTATTCCCCACATCTTCTACT
The DNA here is from genome assembly GCA_033807585.1 of Hydrophis major. Taxonomy (NCBI): domain Eukaryota; kingdom Metazoa; phylum Chordata; class Lepidosauria; order Squamata; family Elapidae; genus Hydrophis; species Hydrophis major. The sequence continues at coordinate 33,542,472 of CM066328.1, forward strand.
TTTTGCATCTAAATATTGCATTCTTGGGATATCATTAATAGGAACCAAGTGCAGAAAAACCAACAGATAAGATGCATGCAACAGTCTTTAACATCTCCTAAACATTTTTAATAACTCCTGGATCTTTTCCAGCTTGGCTATAATTCAGAAGCAGCATGGATTTCACTTGTCGATGACCTGTAGTAGGACAAGGATGGAGTGTTGCAACATTCCTAGTCCTGCTTGAATTCTTAGTAGGTTGCGATTTCACTAATCATGGACTGCCTGTGGTACTTCCTTCATGATCAGTCCTAGCTGCTATTGGTGGGGGAGACAAAAGCCCTGACCCTGCTTTATGGTCACTAGGTGAGGCCATTCCCAGTGAGGCCATTCATAATTTAGTCCCCTACCTTTCCAATGACTACACTACAAGGAACTGCCCTAAAAGACTACTTGGAAGCTACAGCTGGTTTAGAATACAGTGATAATTGGTCTTTCTTAGTTTACTCATGTAATAACTATAGTTTTTAAGCTGTTGCCATTTGGCTTTTGGGTGCCATCTAAGTTACTGGTGATGCACAAAACTATCTTTATAGTTTGGAATCTGGATACCTCTGGTTCTGTCTTTCTCTGGCTATTTCTGTCCATCCAGTAAGACGGCTCACTGTTGGTCTCATCAGTAAGGCAATGTCATCTGTGTCAGATCCTGCCCTCTGAAACATGCTTCCACCATATGTCCCTATTGGCCAACCTTGCTGGGCTTTTTGTAAAACCTTAAAATTGAAGGCTGAAGTAGTATTATACAGCTTTGTATTAGGTTTTAGGAGTTGTGAAAATAATACTTTTTGATACTATTGAGGGTTTTTTTGTGTGTGTCCTTGTTTTTTTATTGCTGTAATCTGCCTAGGATTGGAAATTATGATTAAGGGAGTCTCTAAGCTTGATGTTTAAACAAACAGCAAAGCAAATGTTGTGAATGAATAATACCAATAAAGTATATTGAGCTCGAAGTCAAGTGCAAGGGTTCTGGCCCTGCACTTCTGATTGGCTGTTAACAGGATTGGTCCATTCAGGAGCATCTGATTGGTCATTAACAGGCCATTCCTATTGGTTAACGGAGCTAGCGCTCCAGGTTTGCTATTGGTTGAACAGTTAATAAGTTGCCTATATAAGGAAGGCTATAGCAGCCCTCGAGGTGAGCTGTCACAATATGTAAATAAAGAGTTTGAAGTTCACTGTTTCTACCGGCTTGTCTCCATCATTTGCATTCATGCTCCAGACTTAACAGCAAAGATATGAATAAATTCTTTATTAAATATAGTGGCTGATTTCACATAAGTTTAAGCAGATCTGTCAAAGACACAACTGTTATCATTCCCGTAACATTCTAATCTTAATTAGTCTATCTATAGTTTAGTATACCATGCAAAACCAGTTCATTTAATTAGGTTATACATCTGGAACTAGAAACACAAACTAAAAATTGCTTTAATACAGTAGCCAAATCAGCATGCTAGATGAATCCACCTCCTGGGTCAAAGTCTGTTCGATCATATAAAAATAAAATAATGTGGAGATAGATATCCAAAAATGCCAGAGGCCATATATCACTGTAGCCAATTTAAAACATTTGTGATTGTCATTTTTGTCTCTCCTCATTAAATTTACTAATGCACTTTATATTAAATTGACACCAGCATGCTAATTTCATTCTCTCTGCCAACCCACTTGTCATGTTTCATGAGTTAAAGTTATAAATATTGCAGTGCTCCCTGTATTATCTAAAGCCACAGTTATGAAAGAAAGTTGGTCAGCTCACATTTGAATATGAATTTAGCAGATCTACATTTTCTTAACTCACTGAATCAGCAGTACTAGTTATCATATGATCTATATTAGTTAGTCAAATCTCACACCATTGAAGATATTTCTGACTCATCTAGAACAGCGGGAGGGCTTTGTGGGGATGCTTTTTGTAGATTTTAATTCTGCATTTAACACAATTCTTCCACGTAGACTAGTGTCTAAACTTCTGGACCTTGGGCTTTCTAATTCAATCTGCCTTTGGATTATGGATTTCCTGTCTGGCCGCTCACAGAGGGTAGGATTAGGTAATCATACCTCTTCAGCCCTTATTCTTAACACTGGTACACTACAGGGTTGTGTGTTGAGTCCCTTACTCTATACTCTTTATTTGCATGACTGTATTTCCACTCACGCTAGTAATACTATTGCTAAATTTGCAGATGATACAGCAGTGGTGGGACTTATCTCTGGGGGGGATGAGTCTGCCTATTGAGATGAGGTGGACCAGTTGCTTTCGTGGTGTGGAGACAATAACTTGGTCCTCAACACCAATAAGACCAAAGAGCTTATAGTGGATTATAGAAGGAACAGATCAGACATTCAACCCTTGCTTATCAATGGAGACCGAGTGGAGCAAGTGGCCAGTTTTAAGTTTCTAGGTGTTACCCTAAAAGAGGACCTGACCTGGGGTGCCCACATTGCAGCCTTGTTCAAAAGGGCCCAGCAGAGATTATACTACTTGAGGCTTCTCAGAAAACAACAACTGAATGAGAAACTGCTGGTGACCTTCTACCGCTACACCATAGAGAGCATTTTAACATACTGCACCTCTGTATGGTTTGCCAATTGCACAGTGGCAGATAGGAAAGCACTCCAGAGAGTTAATGTCATTGCCCAGAAGATCATTGGTTGCCCTCTCCCCTCTTTGGAAGAGCTTTATAGCTCCCATGTCTTAAGAAAGTTCAAAACATTCTCAAAGATCCATCTCATCCTGGGCACCATTTTTTGAACTATTACGATCTGGCAGATGGTACAGAATAATAAAAACAAGGACAAATAGGCTGAAAAACAGCTTCTATCCCAGGGCAGTAGCTCTTTTGAATTCTGCTGTTTAGTGCAGTGTTGGTGTGGTGTCGGGGATTTCCGGTTCAATGTGTGAAGGGTGAAGGATGTGTGTTTGTGTTTATTTTCATGGTCAAGGTCATGATGTGCATGGAAGATGGTGTTTGATTTCCTTGTACAAGGTGCAATGACAATAAAGTAAAACTAAACTAAACTAAACTAAACTAAATATTATCAGTCTTACCTGAAGGACCTTTGTGAGATTGTATGCTTAAATCATAGAAATTCATGGAAATTCAGAACTGATAAATCTACGGATGTTACAAGATTCAGTCAGTTTTCACAATTAAATTTAATTTAACTGGGGGCTACATGTTTTTTTTTACTAAAAAATCAATTGATCTCTTATGCCTTATGTAATTATTTATTACATTCGCAGTTGGAAATTTCCTCCACCTAAAACGTTTATTTAAACTATAGACCAAACTACACTAAAGAACATTTATTTTGCAGGATCCAATCTGAGTCAGTTACCGGGAACAGAGGTTTAGTCTTCTGAGCTGGTCCTGGTGACCAATTCTCACAAGAGAATACCCTATATCACTAGGCTTGATACACAAAATCTGCTACAATATCCTACCAGTCAATGACTACTTCAGCTTCAACCGCAACAATACAAGAGCATACAACAGATACAAACTCAATGTAAAACACTCCAAATTTATTTGCAGAAAGTACGACTTCAGCAACAAAGTGGTCAGTGCCTGGAATGCACTCCCTGACTCTGTTGTTACATCCTCAAACCCCACTCCTTTAATCTTAAACTATCCACTATTGACCTCACCCCATTCCTAAGAGGTCTGTAAGGGGCGTGCATCAGTGCACAATCATGTCTACCTACCATCCCTGTCCTATTATCCCCATTTATTCGTACCTATTTCCCGTATTCTTACTCGTTATTATACTTATACCTATTATCTTGTAAGCAATTGACAAATCAAATAAATAAAAATAAATAAAATAAGTTTGGATCATACAACATTATCCTGGAATATTTGCCTTCATTCATGACCGTTATCCTAGGGTATTTACCTTCATCTGTGAAAATTCATTTTATTGACAAATGTTGGTATTGGAGGCCCAAGGACAAAGTCTGGAAAGGAGTGGGGTTACAAACCTTCTTTATTGGCATAGGCAAATGAATCCCTCCATTTAATTGGCTATTTTTTTTTAATAAATGTAATTAAAAGTCTTACAGAATATGTAAAAACTAATACAAGCTAATACAGAAAAGGAGGGAGGGAGAAAGGAAATAGAAAAAAGCTTTCAATTTCCTCTTCAGCAAATATAAGTGCACTATAATATATAACTGTTCTTTCTATTACCAATTTTTTTCCTAATCATCAAAAAATCAAAAACAGATTTTCTCCATTTATGAAAAAAAAAAGTCTATAAGGGTTTTCCAGTCATCCATAAATGCAGACGTTGTTTTTCTCAGATCAAAAAAAGTTAATTTAGACATCCCTGCAAATTCCATCATCTTTACAAGCCATTTTTCCATTCTAGGTCTAATGTCTATGTTCCATTATAACCAACATTATTGGTTATTATTATGTCTTGATTTTATTATCTGTTAATTGATTTGATTAATACCATTCTGGTATTCTATTATGGGACAAGATAAATGAAATAATATTTTCCTACACAATAGATGTTTTAGTGAGACAATAATCTTTTATAATATATCTTAAAGTGATTAGTTTCCTTAGCTGCTATCTACAAATCCTTGGTTCCCAGCTTTAGCAGATAACTATTCTTAGCCACCTAATAATTCCAGTGGCTATTTGGTTATGTGGCATTCTTGTGATTAACACCTTCACTTATTACCGTATGTTACTGCCTTATTTCAAGTTGCTTTTACTGAATCCACAAAACAGCCTATTAGTTATTATTTGCTAAGTTATCTAATATTTGTTAATTCCTACCAGTGCATGCTGACCTTTCTCATTTACCAACAGGAAGACTCAAATTCAGGAAGCTCCCATTGGCACTTGCACAACATATAAATGAACCGCAGAAAAGGTGCATGGCTTTGAATTACCACATTGTATAAATGGAGCATAGTATCCTCCCCTCAGTATGACTGGGGGTCCCACATCAATCTTTAGATCACATTGTGACCAGCTGTAAGTTCAGGGCATTTACCAGCCCAGTATCTGATTTTTTATTATTTTTTTAAAAAAAATATAAGCAATTCAATGGTTAGATGCCTAGACATTGGTATTTGAACATAGATCTTTCTAACATTTATATTTTATTGTATTCTACTGATTTAGATGAAATGTTAATATGTATTGTTAGTTCATGCCTGATGTACCATATGATTGATAGATAAATAAATAAATAAATAAATAAATAAATAAATAAATAAATAAATAAATAAATAAATATGTTGGTTGGGATTTTCCCATGTACTTCACATGTATCCTTCATGGATATTTAATTTGTCGTCTCATGTTGCCAAATTTGTGGTTCATTGTTTGAAATAAAATTACTCTTCAGTATTTGCACTTTTTTAATATAGGGAATCAAGCAAAATGGACAGAAAGGCCTAAATTTACAACATCTAAAGGTTCCACAGAATTGAACAATAAACATTACGAGCCTTAAGAATCCTGCATTCTAATAGCGAGGTTTTAAAAAAGTCTGATTTGATTAAAACCTTTACATATCTGTTCAAATTATGTAATTAGTACTCAGTCTTGGGATTAAAGGAGTAAACATACTGGATTGAATCAGATTAAAGGTCCAACTTTCAGGCCACTTAGCTGTTCTCTGTCCTAAGCTGTTTACTTTTTGGACAGAGAATTAGAGTCATTTTATCAATTGCAAAGTAGTCATAACATCAATGGCTATTAAAAAGATTTTTTGCTATTTCAGCAACTTTAAATTGGCTCTTCAGAAAGGAAATAGGAAATATTTTGTGGAAATCACTGTCTTTTGTTATTTTCAAGAAAAGCACATGAACAAATTTATACAATATTCATTTAAAAGCTGTGCTTCCTAAATTGTGCCCTGTAGCAAAGTCACGGGGACACTGTGGGGAATTTTAAATTTTTTGAGGGAAACAGTGGTATTTGACATTGTGAAACATTACTAAGGCATTAAAGAGCATCATGAATCAGGAAAGTTTGAAAACATATGTTTCTGAGGAAACTTTTTTGCTTTTTGGAATAAAAATTACACACAGACCAATTACTTGGACACATTTAATAGGTTCCTTTAATGGGAAAGTATGTAATATTGCCTTTCCTCTTTTTAAATGTCCTACTTGCTATGATCTTTTCCTTATCAGCTTGTCTACTGAATCACCCATGGGGGTTTGCCAAACCAAAGCATAATGCAAAGGATTGTGGAAAATCTTTTAGCACAATATGCCCAATGCTGGTTTCAAATAAAATAATTTAACTTCAAGATTTTCCCAAGCAAGTAAGATGGAAACCAAGAACATATATGGAGTACTATCTGTGAAATTAGAAGAAAAGATGAAGGAAATTTTGAGAGTCAAACAATCTCACAGCAAGAGCCACACCATTACCGCAAGAGCAGTTGAAAACTGGCTCCACGCTGTTTGTGTCCTAATTAGAGTTGATCCACTGAAATCAATAAGCCTTCAGTAAAGAATGATTAACTTAAGCCTCATTGATTTCAGTTAGATTATTCTAAGTAGGATGTTATCTGCATCAATGAGCACTATGGCCTTAATTTTAAACTCCATAAAATTAAGATCTATTGAATTAATATTTATGCAGCCAAACAGATTGGATTGCTAATATTTAATTTGCAAATGTACTGCAGTGACATTTCTGTTCTCTAATCTGGTCCATTTATCGTTTTCTTCTGATTCAAAGTTTTCAAGCAAATTACAGCTTGTCTAATCAAAAAAATTCACAGTCACTCTCATGACAGGCTTGCAAAGTGTTAGCAGATTTAGCATCGTATGTTTAACTCCAGGGAAAAATGTTCTTTGGATTTTCCATTTTGTTGACCGTGAATGGAAGTAGCAAAGTATGAGGATCCTGATAAATATCCTTTGATAATGTTTGAGTCTCTGAACAAGAAAACTGAAAAGATTGCAGTTAGAATCCAAGAAAATTTACTTTTCGTTTTGGACCTTTCCTTCTTTGGACCTTTTTTATGATGATAAATATTTCCTCCCTTGCAGTGAACCCCAATTAATTGGTTTTTTAAGGTAAAAGAAAAGGAATATTTGGCAACTTTAATCATTCTTAGAGTAGATCTGTTGTTTTCAGTGAGGCGTCTTTAAAATCTATATGCCTTCCAATAAACCATGTGACTAAAAACATTAAATAATATTAAAGTTTATTCATGTTGCGGGGTTAAGGATGTGTAAATCTTCAAAGGGAGGCTTCACTTTGATGTAAGTTCACTGGAGTAAAGCAGCCCCTTGAAGCTGCTCCATGAGTTAACCTGTCTTCCTCTTTTCTAAAAGCCAAAATGAGCGGTTGCATTGCTTCTTATCCTTACTTTGTTCTCCTCTGGTTTTTGTAAAAGCCAAAAGTGGCTTCAGTTTTCACAACCAATGTTCTTGTCTGCAATTTCTTCTCAAAATCTCCCAGTGCTTGCAAAAACCAGAACAGGCTTCAGTGGGTGCAAAAGTATCTGCACTGGAGATTTTATAAATGATAGAGGAGATCGGGGGGGTGGGGGTGGCATCAGGGTGACAAAAAAGTATTTTGCCAGGGGAAATCACATTGTGTCTAATCCTTCATCAAAGAGCATTACATCCCTTCTGTACAACAAGACTCTTGGTTAAGTAATCAGGTATCCCATACAGGTTTAATACAGATATAGGCAATTCTCATCTTAGGATGGCAATTGGGATCAGAACATCCATCACTAAGCAATGCCATTGATTTTACAACCCCTTTTTTGCCATGGATGTTAGCTTTCCCCACTGACTTTGTTTATACCAAACATTCTTTTATTAAGTTATAAAGTATTGTAAAATGCAAAATATAAAAGTAAATAAAACAGCAGTGAGAGGGGAGGGGAAAGGGGAGAGAGAAGTGAGGGAAAGGTAGGGAAAGGAAAAGAAAAAGAAGCATTGACTTCTGACTCTCTCTGTTGCAGTAAAATAGGGCATTAGCATCAAATATGTTTTTCTATAACAGTATGAACAAGTCATTTCCATAAAGATCTATCAATCTAATTTATAAAACCCAAAGTCAAAGTTACATTCTTTTCCACATCAAGCACGAAATTTAGAAGCGGTTTCCATGTGGAAACAAAGGTAGTTAAGTTCTTTTCTTTAATCAGAGTAGTCAGTTTTGCCATTTCAGCCAACTCCATCAACTTCTGCATCCATTCTTCCATGGTAGGCATTAAAGTATCTTTCCATTTTTGCGCATATAATAGTCCTGCTGCTGTCAACATATGTGGTAACAAAGTTCCATTTTTTTCTTCAGTTTTTTTTCCCATTAATCCCAAAAGAAAAACTTTTGAGTCCCCACTGACTTTGTCAGAAGCCCCCAAGAAGATTACAAATGGTGATCACATGACCTCATGATGCTGCAATCATCATAAATCTGCACTGGAGATTGCCAAATGGCCAAGTGACCAAGTTTTGATCACATGATAATGGGAACACAGGAACAGTCGTAAGTATGAGGACCAATCATTAATCACTCTTTCCAGTGCTGTTGTAACTTTGAACAGAATGGTTTGTCTACCTGTATGGCCATTGCTGTGATCACAGGCCTCTTTCTTGCCTCCTATTAGATTCACTGCCTTAAGCATCTTACAATTTGAAAAAAAAAAAAGGATAAGCTTCTTATAATTAAAAAAAAACTTGGAGGGGGAGTTTGCATGCTATTAAGTAAACCATTCTGTAATATCATATTGGCTCTGTGTTCTACATCCTTAGAAAATAAAATAGGTCAGTAAATGTGCCCCATTTCGCCCCCAAATGTATTCACCTTCCCAGAACAAGGACATTTAACCATTTGCCTTCTGGGAAAAGAGTGTTTCATGTTTGGCTACGAATGCAACATGACACATTTTGTGAAAAGGATGCCACCTACTTATGGCATTCATTTTGTAAGTATTCCCACAGTATGAATTCTAAATATGTTCATTGATCCCAAAAGCTTGTGTACATAAAATAAAATAAAAAAATACTGGCTAGATAATAAATCCATAAAACATTGATGTTGATTGTGGCTTCCAAAGATGTAGACAGGCTAGGGAATGACAAAACTGTTACCGCTAAGTTCTAATTAATCAGAAAATTAATATTTCATCATTGTTGCTGGCATTTGAAAATAAAAAGTTTTGCTTACGATTCATTTTGCAGTACTGCTTTAAATAGAGTAATAGTATGATTTTTTAAAGATTGCAGTTGTGTATAAAGCAATTAGCAGATTAAGCAAATTACTTTACTTTGTAAGTGTATCATCATAGCACTCAAGGATCTCATGTTTAGATGCTCTGAAATGTGTACTCTAAATTAATACTTTTCAAATCCCATTCCTTCATGGTAAAAGGCTGCTTCAAACCAATTAGCTCTGATAAGAAAGAGCCTTGCTAAGGTTTTGCAAGGTTGCCAAGAACAACAGATAAAGTTAATGTTATGTTTGGAGCATGGGCGAGAAAGAATGGAGACAAGCCTCTGGAACGGTGAACTTCAACTCTTTATTTACATAGTGACTTCTCAACTCACTGGCAGTTATAACCCTCCTTATATAGGCAACCCCAATAACTATTAACCAATAACAATCGAGGAGCGCTAGCTCCCTTAACCAATAGGAACTCTCTGTTAATGGCCAATCGGATTCCCCAGAACGGGCCAATCCGATCCTGCCGTTAACAGCCAATCAGAAGTGCAGGGCCAGAACCCTGCACTTTACTCCAAGCTCAAGTTCTCTTTATTAAAACCTTATGCATTCACAACAGTTACTAAGCAATAATTCCAGCACAAAGAGTCTCCAAACACCAACTCAGATATTCCTAACGTCTCGAGTGTAAAACTTCTTTGCCTTCTGCAAAGAACTGCGGTTTCTCAGCTGGCTTTTATCTCCTCAGGGAGGGGCCATTGCCTTGCATCCTTACTCCCAAGTCGCCCATCTGCTGCAGATGCTCTTTCCTTCAAGCAGCCCTGTGCGTACGTGCGCTGGGCACGGGCTCCTCAGGGAACCCTTCATCGCTGCTGCCAGCTTCCACAATCCCCAAAGGCAGCATTCCACTCTCTGGTGGTCCTGGGCCCATCCCTGCATCTCATGCAGGCCCCTAATCTGAGTCTTCGCTCTCCGAGCCCTCAGCCATCTGCACCTGATGCCAGCAAACCACAACACCCAGCTAGTTTTGCACTCAAAGAACACCTAATGTTTAAATGCCCTGAAATCATCATCATCTTTTAACAACCCCATAATCCCTTGTGGGGTGGAATCTGTGCAACTGAATGGAGCTGAGTGTTTACTGAGTTTTGTTCAGCAGATATATTCTCAATGTGCCCAGAGAGAGAAATATCTGCCTCCACTTAGGATCGAACTCACAGCCTCCTGAAATGTACACTCTAAATTAATCCTATTAATACTAAAAGCCAAATAACACCAAATTTGAGTTGAGAAACACTGACATATGTAACAATAATTAATCTTGCCTGATTTCCTTCAAAAATATCTCTGTCCATCTCAGTATGGCATGAATTCAAGGATGCTAGTTGGCATTTAATCCCAGACTATTCTACAAATTATTCCTTGTTGAACTATCTAGTTTTTTTTTTTTAAGATTTAGGTGGTTGGAAATTTTTATGAAAATCGATCAATCACCAACTTGGGCCAAAGAACAGATATGCCACAGAGAGTATAACCCATTCACTGACTCTCCATATTTCACCTAAATGTTCCACAAGCTTCATTGTTGGATATAGACACTTTTCAAAAGCCATGATAAAATATCGTAGCTGTAAAAATTATTCTAAATGAGTACATATTTTTTTAAAGGTTAATTTATTATAAATGATATGCACAAGACAGATTCCAAGATCCTTCACCAAATTAACCTCAGGTTATATCTAATAATAGCTTTAGTGCATTTAGGAATGAGATACTTTGTCTAAAAATGTTATAATGAATTAAACTTTAGAATTAACAGCATACTTATTTGTAGCTTTTTAAACAATATAGCTGTAGCCAGTTTGTCTTGTTATGTGCAAAGTGACATCAATTAATTTTAATTACAATGGTATCATTGGATTAAACTATTTGTAGACTGTATAGTACTGAATTCCTAGCAACTTGCATTCACCAAGTATGAATCCTAGAGTTAGAAGGCAGCTTCTAGGCCAATCCTCTGCAGGTGCAGAATTTTTATACTGTCTTGCACAAATGTTTTTTTTTAAACTTCCACTGATAGATTGTTCACAATTTCAGGAGACAGAATCTTTTCCTTAAAATGGCTCTTAGAGTCAGAAAATTCCTTTTTATTTCAACTTTGGGTCTCTCACTGCAAAGCTTCCTCCCACCAGTTTTTGTCTTACAAATAAATAAATTAATAAATCCATGCCTTTTCTGTGTGCTATTCCTCCATATATTGGAAGACTGTCTCTCCTTGGCCTTCTTTTCTTTAGATAAAACATACCAAGTTTTTAACCAGTTTTCATAGGCTTTAGTTTCCAAGCTTTTTACTTTTTTTGCCACACTTCTCTGAGCCTTTTTTGTTTTACTGTGGTGACAGAAATGGACAAAATGGCGATAGGTGTTAGCCAACGAGAAACTTAACACCAAGTCCCAAAGGTGCTTTTTCAGGGAACAACTGGACCTTCTTGTTTTTTCTTTGAAAACATTTCGCTTCTCATCCAAGAAATTTCTTCAGTTCTGACAGGATAGTGGAGAATGGAAGGATTTATCTTCCTTGCAGACAGTTGGTCATATAAAATGGAATATAAATATGAATCCTTCCATTTCCCATTATCCTGACAGAGGATAATGACAGCTTCTTGGATGAGAAGTGAAGTGTCTTCAAAGACCAGTTGATGCCTGAAAAATCACCTTTGGGACAACCATGACCTGGATGATTGAGAATCTCTATAGACTTTTTACACACCAAGTAGACAAACAAACACTGAGTAATTATGTAGGTGAATATTTGCTCCTTGTCACAGAGATACAGGGATCATAAGAGATTTGTATGCTTACATTTCCTCTCATTGCAATGGATATTAAAGGCAGACAAAGAAAGAAAATATTTTTCCCGCAAGGCAGACTTGGTGCCAGAGGATTCTATGCAAGTATGTTTGAAGGTTATGGAGGAAAGAGAGGCAAACAACTCTGAAATAGCCAATTAAATGATTCAAAACATCACAACAGATCTGTTTCCAGAGGAACTTCATTCAGTTGATTGGGTATTTTCCCTAAGCTTTTTGGTGAGCTACCTTTTACTTGCAAAGGGGCAATTAGCATCACTTGAGCATTTCAACTCTTCCCTCATTAAAGCAGCACAAGAGCTACTATAGTGTAATTCCAGATTGGCTTATGGGGTATTTCATCAGGAATGCATGTCTTCTGTTAAGTTTCTTCCTCCTTGTTCAATTTGTGTAACAGGTAAGAATGAAAAATACGTTGCAACCACTCAAACAACTCTGTGCCTCATTTCTAGCTTCTTTTCCGGCTCCTGATCTTACTGCAATTATACATATTCAATTTTCCTTGCCAAAACAGTTGCTCTATATCACGTTAGCCTCAAATGGCACTTTAGAAATAATATGCACGTGAGTATTTAAATTATCATGTCTGACTGTTCCCACTCGCCAGAAAGAAAGAGCTAAGCTCCGTTCTGTGCCCCAGGTCTGCATATGCTTTCATTTCACCGAGAAGGCAAAGTCCACACTGGCACGTCTTCTAGTGCCCCATGGCAGCTGCTACTTCTTTAAAAGAAATAGGCCTCAAAATGATCACACATAGAGCAGCAGCCTTTGGGTAGTTTTTATACTTACATTTAATATAGAGAGTGCTTCATTCTCTAAATGTTGTAATGGGCAACACTGCATCTAATAATCATAGTCAAAATGATGGCAATTCAGCATCGTAACTGAAATTTTCCCACCTTTTACTGCCTGATCTTGAAAACACTATAGATCGGAGACCTGAGAAGGTCTTTCAAAATTAAGGCTTGGACTTGGAGTGCCTGCAGTGTGTGGAAATTCCATAATTGGGAGAGAGTCCAACCAGTAAGAATTCCTTTATTCTGAAACATGGCACCAATCTACAAGATTATAATAAGAACCCACACTTCAATACAGCAAATCAGAATGGGTGTCTTCCAAAAACTTTATAGCCTTGCAAAGTGCTCACAGAGTCACAGGCTTTCTCTTGCTTCTCAGGTTGTTATAAACAATGTAGAATCTTACAACTCAACATCCTTGTGTGAAGGAACATCCGAAAGGAGGGAGTGTAGAATGGGCTACCTGCCACTGATATGAATAGTGAACTGACCAATCATTTTTATCTTATGAAATTCTCTGCCTACCAGAACAATTTTAAATGGAATGACTATTTTTTCTTTCTCAGATTTACTTCTTTAACTGGTCAACTGTAGCATTTCTCTATTTTATTCTAATCTTTGCTATCATACTGTTATATTGATTCCATCAACAGAATTAGTTCAGTTGAAAGCTTCCAATATTCTGAATGTGGGATCAAATCTTTAAATTTTGCATAATGGGGACAGATTTCAGTCCTGACAATATGCAGATTCCTGCCCTACATCTTTCACCTGCTGGCCCAAATCTTTAAGTTGTTGTTGTTGTTGTTTTTAAAAGGTGTCCTATAAGGCTGTTTGCCAGTCTCTTTTCCTTCAGTGTGACTATCCCTTTAACAAGAGCCATGGTGGTTCAGTCACTTAAAGATAGTGGAGAAAGTCTTTATTCTGGCAGTTCAAGTCCTAGCACCGTGTGGCAGACTGAAGTCCCAACACTTGCCTCGGCTTGTTTCCACCTAGCAATTTGAAGGCATGTAACATATCAGTAGATAAATAGGTATTACTTTGGTGGGAAACATAATGGCATACAAAGTTGGTGAGAGAGGACTATTTTTATAGAATCTATGCCGATTCTCCTTCAGTAAGGCTCTATTCCTTATGTGCTAGATTTTTAAAAAAATCTTTTATTATCATTTCCACCAATTGGCCTGCAATAAACATTAAACTGACTGGTATACAGCTTTCTTAATCTCTCCCAGAGACCTTTATAAAACATTGATGTTATACTGGCTCCCTTCCAGTCCTACTGAAGTGTAACTGAGTCTGATCTAAGTGACAAACTCCCAGTTTCCATTGGAGAAGGAGGGTGTCTATCAGAAAATTCACATTTAAATTCTTTAGAAACAATGGTTTCTTGAAATTTGGTCTCTCAAAATATCCTAGAATATCTTCTCTTGTTAGACCAATTTCCTATAATTGTTTCAATGACATCCCCAAGAAAGTCAAGCTGATATACATATCTTACAACTTCTGTGGTAGGGTGAGCTTAGGACAACTGGGCTCCACAAAATCCAAATTATTTGTCATCTTATGTTGAAAACTGAAATAGTATCAAAATCCCATCAAACAATCATTGGAAGTGGTAGTGGCATCACATTTGTCAATTTTAATTTTTAATATGGTAAATATCAATAAACATAACGCACCCAAACCAAAGCAATTTTGAGGTCCTCCATAATTTTTTTAAAGTGGGAAGTAGTCCTAAGAAAAAAAAAGTACCGTGGTTTTCTATAACTGTCAAGTATTATGAAGATATCCTCAATCACCCATTGAATGTATTCTAAATGTAAAAATATTTCCATTAGTTACTGATTACTATTGGAACCATAAAAGTTACATCAGATCATGATCACTATGTAGGATTAAGTGTAGCATTGTGTGCCATCTGGGTGGCTCCAGTATCAACTTTTCCAAAACACTGTCATTTAAAGTATCTAAAATATGGGATTCTTTGCCATGGCCTGAATACAAATGCTCCCATTTTAGTTCCCTATTATTGCTTCTTCTTGACATGCATGCCTGATCTCTTTCAATTTCTCAATATAGCCTTCAGTGTTTTGGGTGGGAGACAGATTATTCCTAGATCTAATTTACATTTGCAGTCAAGATATTCCCACTCATAATAATTCTATGGAGAAATCTTTTCTTCTAAAGTTTTTCTTATATATATTAGAATTTTTATTATCCTTGTCAAAGAAGAGAAACATACCCTCCCAGTAAACCCTTTCCTGTCCTTTTTAAAAACTTATATCCAGATGTGTCTATATCCAATTCATTATTTTCATTCTTGAAGGCTTCTGTTTTACTTTCTATATCTGTGTTAACATTCATAACCAAGTACCCTAATTCCCATTTAATTGCGTCAGAGACTACTAACACAGTAATAGAAACATATAGGCTGTCCCTGCCCCAAAGTTATTGGCACCAGCCCTTTTCATAGCCTTTTGTCTCTCTCTTTTCTCTTAACAGATATGACCACCTTGATCTTATCCTTTATAGCATTTCCTAAAGTATCTAATTTTTTTCTTACATTCAATTGTGTTCATTCAAATATGTCAGAGATTACCTGGACAAGTTCTTGCTTTTTTTTGGCAAGGTTTTTCAGGAGTGGTTTGCCATTGACTCCCTTTTTAGGGCTGAGAGAGAATGACTGGCCAAAGGCCCCCCAGCTGGCTTTGTGCCTAAAGTAGAACTAGAACTCACTGTCTCCCAGTTTCTAGACTCATATTTTAACTATTACATCAGACTGGCTGTCAAAATATTTACACCCTTCCAAATTAGATGCTAGTCATAGAATGGGATGGGATTGGATGGGATAGAATAGAATAGAATAGAATAGAATAGAATAGAATAGAATAGAATAGAATAGAATAGAATAGAATAAGAGGTTATGGTGAAAGAAGATGGCAAAAGAAAGTTTGAGCTACAAATTGACGGGGAATAGGAATCTTGGTGATGTCTATGAAGAAAAACTTTCTGAAAAATGTGGGAGAAGCAACTGAGCAGCATATTGTAATGCTGCTGACTGTTCCAATCTAAACTCCCCTTCCTCTTCCTGCTTGGTCATCTGTTCAAGAGGGAACATATACATACATATATTATTTATGGATTTTGGCCTCTGTAATTCTTCATACCAATCTGACAAGATCACCTTGCAATCTACACACCCTTCATAAACCCATCTGTCTATATTTCTAATGACTAAGTTACCCATAACTAAAAAAAGAACCTCCATATCTATTTTCAAGGAGAAACTGGGTTCATCAACCAAAAACTGGTTCTCTCCTCTCCCTTATCCTTGAAATGATGTCCTCCTCCCACTCATTCTCCCCAGTGGGAATTATAACAAAATGTCTTATCTATATACCTCTCTATCTAAGCCACTTCGGTTTCAAGGGGATAGATTTGCTTGCTGAGAATCAGAATGTTATTGCACTGTAGCATGGAACCACAAATTATTCCCAAAGGCAGACAGTCATATATCGGACATTGTACGTAATATACTTCAGAACCTTCTGAAGAAATCTCTGGAGATGTTTCACCAAGGAAAGAAACCTTACTGCAGGTACATTTTTGTGAGAGTGCTGACATTAATTTTCCAGGTATGAATTTCCTGATTGCACTATCAGGGTTTCAGCAAAAATAACATCACTGAAAGTAAATATAGCAAAAATGTCTGCCGCTGTGTGCCAAGTGTGAACACAAGTTTACAAAGATATATATTGTTGGTCAACAAAAACACCTAGCACAAATTTCACTGATTTCCCGTTATTAAAATATAAACCATAGGCTTTATGTTTCATTGAGTATTCTGGTAAACACTAGTTCATTTTCAGAAATGCACAACCTATAACAGATGTTCATGCAGGTTCAAGATTCTTCCTCAAGTTGTCACCACATTGTGATATTATTGTGACATAATAAAGAAAAAATGGATACATGACTGGAGAATAATTATATTATTTAACTGCATTAGAATACAACTCCAAATGAAAATAAAATTAGTTTCAAGGTTTGTTCCAATTAAGCTCATTACTTTTGGCCATTGGAGACTTCAGGTGCTACTCAAAAGTCAAGTGTAACTCTTGGATTGGGAAAAGTAGAATGTAGATCTTTCCCTTGAGTAATCAATATGGCAATTAGTGACTGATATATGACATTTTTCTTCTCCTATTCTTTCTTCTCCAGTATATATTTTTAGAGCCTCTCAAACACTGTTGTACCTGATCACAGTTGGGCATTTTTTGCTAAATAACACTGGTCTACAAGGAGAAAGCCTCAGAAATGAAAGTAGCTTAATTTTACTAGAATTGGATCACTAATAAAGAAAAATTAAGTCCTGATATTAATTGGCTCCAGTTTCCAAGATACAGCTTCAGGTCAAAATTGCATCAAAATAACTCAAAATTAAAGGGATGTGTGTGCGATTATGCTCCATAACTTTTCTGCGAAATGTGATATAGTCATAAGAATGGTGCCACACCAATCATTATAAATTCATCTTTATATTGATACCAATAACATAACTTTCCATTCATTTATTGGTTTTTCATGTAACATTTTCATGCTTTTTGTTCTAACATCAGATTAATGCTCTAATATCAGATTAACAAACTCTAACATCAGATTAAACGACAAGGTTCCATCTTTATTTGGTATCTAAACTGCGCTTTTTGGCTTTTCTCTTGTGAACTGCAGTAGGATCATCTCTGGGGAGATTCCAACAGTAATCGGTAAACATGGACGGACTCCATTTCCCATGGTATCTTTTCTCCATGCCTGTGATATTGTGGTGGAATCTCTCCCCATGCTCATCACTCACTGCCCCACAGTTCAAAGGGAAATACTCTAAATCTGAGTTTAAGAATTAAATTTTCAGTGACACATTTGCATCAAGCGCTTTATAGGACTTAAGCATATTTTCCACATGTTTTTCATAGTCATCTGCCTTGCTATTCTCAAAGTGAAAATAAATGTATACACTTCCATGTGGTACCATTTTCACTGTTGTACCATATTTTGTCGAGAAGTTCCAAGGCATTGTGATCATAAGACATCTCCCTCCCTTGTAGGCAAATATATTTGCCTCTGTATAAATCTTTATTGGGAAATATCTTGAAAAGTTAGCCAGCCAGAACCTTTATCACCTATTTTCTCATTCATCTAGTGAAAATATATAAAATTAACACATTTTATCTCAGAGTTCAATAATTTCCCAAAATTTGTAGACCACTATAATCAGGAGAATTATGTACTGAGCTGAGACTCCCTTCTTGTGTGTGTGTGTGTGTGTGTGTGTGTGTGTCTGTATGTAATTTGTTCTGCTATAAGGCTTACTGTGTCAGAAATGTCACAAATAATAAGTTCAGCACCCAAAAAGAAACATGGTGCTTTTCTTCCAAGATAGCACAACAGCCAATGGGATCAGCATGAACAATTTCCATCAAAATGTCCAAGTTGGCAGATATATCAATGCAACCATCATTAACCAACCGTTGGGTTCATGTAGCATTTTGTGCTTGTTTCTTAATTTCTTCCAGCAAATACTCAACATTAACATCAAGATGTTACCTTATTTTTTAGACATTGGTAGGAAGGAAATTTTCTTCAAGCAGCCATTAAAAAAACAACTGCCTTATTTTTATAGGCATAATTTATGCTTATTAAAGGCAACTGGGATATCAATACACATTATATCTAAACACTTTATCAATAGACTTATACTCACAATGTAATCTATTATGAGTGCAGAGATATTTCAGTAAGACCAGTTTCTAGAAATGTCATATTCTATGCAGATTATTAAGAGATTTTTGGCTTGACTTTTCAGAACCCCATTTTTTTAAAAAAAATCTTCCTAAGTTAATTTCTATGTTGATACTAAACACACATTATGTATTAATTAATAGTTGAAGCTTCATGGTCAAAAAGATTTCTAATAAAGGTAAAAACATGCACTAAATAAATGATGGTGAAGGTAAAGCTTTTTTAAAAATACTAATTGAACTGATGCATCTAACCAGTAGGAAGCAAGTTCTAGATAGACTGATTTCATAATGCCATCTTGATAATCATCGTTAGCTTACTAATGGCATTGCTGAAGCCAATAAAGCTTGTTAGACATTTTTTTATAAATGAAGATTTTTTTTGATACTGATTAAGATGCCTGTAAATGCTTGTAAAAATTGAAGCTGTTTGACTCAGTTCTAACGGTGCATGATTTACATGGCTGACTTAGAGCAGAAAGCATGCTCATTTTTATTTATTTGTTTGCTTATTGTTGTAGAGAACATCTTGTCTGGTAATAAATCATTTTTATCAAGACGGAGAACAGATAATTTTGCAGCAACAAAACAATCATGACTATGAGATATAAGTATGGCTAATTACTACTCTGATGAGCTTTTAAAGGGATCAAAAAAAGATTGCACTGAAAAAAAATACCACACAAGGGGGATCATAGAAATTGTCTCAAATGGCCTTATTTTTTCCTGTGTATTTCATATTTAAGGTCTAAGAGGTGGCAGATAATTGTTCTTGCTTTTGATGGCTTAGACACATGACCATATGGCAGCTGCTTCTAGTAACAAAAAGAAAAAAAAGAAAATCCAGGTAGCCAAACTCCAGTGCTCATGAAACTGTTCCAGGAATGTGTATTATATAAACAAATGGATATTTATAGGCACTCTTTAAAAGCACATTCTCTTGCATGTGAGGAGAGCTAGGAAGCAGAGGTAAAGTCTCCAACAGGAGTTATATAAAACTGGATATGTGGGAGCTGCTTGGCCACCAATTAAGACAGTGAGCAGTTTGCTCTTTCTTCACTGGCAAGAGGATGAGGGGAGAAGGAAAGAATTCCAAAACATCTCTGGAGGCAGTTACGATGGAGGGACTCTGTTGTAGGTAACATGCAAGTATTGCTGAGAGAATTCTGCCTAGTCGGCAATCACATGCTTGCATACTGCTGTGTAAATGCTGACCTTTGCCTGGAGTGCCATCTCATAATGATAAGAGCCTGATAATCCAAATTTTATATAACTCTCTTTTGCATAATCTGTAGAATTACAACTGAAATCTGTTCTCCCTTTTATCTTTTCTCATAATGCACTTCCATGTTTTTTTTAGGTGTATCTTTTGATGACATCGATATACAGCATAAATGGGGTCTCTACTGGAAAGCTATGGAATTTAGTAGCATGTCAAGCCTTTTGAAATAGGAAGGAATTTTGCTCATCTGATGGACGCAGGATCCACAACTGAACCTTGAGGATTTTCCAAATTCTCAACTATTTCTCATAAAGGAAATATCTTAGCATTCCTTCCAAATGCCTTTAAGTGGTTTAGCATTATTCTTCTCATCCTGCTGGCCAAAGAAAGAGGTGGCAATTTGGAAACAAAACACAAGGAGGGGCCACTTTGATATCAAGCAGAAAGGCCACTAATTTTTGATATCCATGAATCATTTTTTGGCTCCAGTAATTTTTGAAAGGTGAAAGCTCACTTTATAGTTCATACAGTTCTATTTGCTAATCAACACCACAGGACCTCATATCAGGATTTCCTCCATGTTTTAGAAGTTATTCTAAAGTAACTCACCAACATGCTTGGCTTGTACCGTTGTTTGCAAGCCAAGTTAATCCACCTACTAATTAGCAGATCACATTATTTTGGGATTGTTATTTTTTATATTTCATATTTTGTTATTATTACTCTCAGTTGATTTATTTGTTCATCAAGAGCCTTGGTGGTGCAGTGATTAGAATACAGTACTGTGGGCTACTTCTGCTAACTGGCAGCTGCCAGCAATTCAATTCTCACCAGCTCAAAGCTGACTCAGGCTTCCATCCATCCGAGGTCAGCAAAATGAGGACTCAGATTGTTGAGGGCCAGATGCTGAGTCTGTAAACTGCTTAGAGAGGGGTATAAAGCACTGTGAAGTGGTATACAAATCTAAGTGCTATTGCTATTAGTTTTATACTCCACCTTTCTCCCAAGAGCTCAGGGCATATTCCATGGGATCTCCTGTAACTTGATCCTCACAACAAAAGTTCTGTGAGGAAAGTTAAGAGAGAATGGATTTTCATAGATGAGACTGGACATGGATCTGGGTGTCTCTAGCCTGAAAGGCAACATCTTGGCCACTAAGCTACACTGTGAGTCCATATCTAAAGTTCTAATGAATATAGATGGTTGGGATTTATTACAGAGTCATGCATCATAAACCCCAATTGTCTGTCAGTTTAGAACTAAAAAACAGAAAGTATCATTCATAAGTTAATGCAAATATCGTCTGGATATTAGCAAACAGTTACTGTTTTCTAATGGTGATCAAGACTTTTGAACCCCAGATTTAATAGTTCTAGGTAGTCCCCTTCTAATATTTCATTAAGTCCATTCTGATCACTAGAGAGCCCTTCAATAATTGCTGATTATGGGTTAGCATCTAAAAGAGAAAAATAAGGAAATATATTTGTGGCACCCTGAATTATCTGTCACTTCTGAGTCAGGATGTACCCCAACAGACTCTCAGCTTATGACTCATTTTCCAAGCTCAGCTCATTTTCAGTAATGAGAAAAGGTAGGGGTGTTAAGTCCTGAGCATGGGCGCAAGGAACGGAGATGAGACATCGAACGGTGACTTCAACTCTTTATTGTAAAATAAGAACAGAGCAAATACTTGAGCAGCAGCAGCTCTTTTATAGAGCTGGCTGCTGTCAAACAACAAATGCTTTGAGTTTACTGCTTTCACAAGCATCCAATCAGAGGGGGCCCATTAACAACCAATCAGACTGGCTACAAACGACCAATCATGACTCGCTATTTGTGGGCCAATGAGAAGTGCAGGATTACAAGCCTGTTGTAAAGTAAAAGCTGTTTAGGGTTGTATCGCTTTGTTGGCTTAGTCCATAACACCCCTCCCCCCTAGGTTCCGTCTGAGGGATGGGGTGACATATTCTCGTAAATAGGCAGGTCGCTTCACCTGTCTGCTCGACCTGCGCTGTTCCACCGGTTTCTGTCCTGGCTCTGGTTCCAGTGGGCTGCTAGCTGGGTTGGATGGTGAAAATTGTGGCTCTGGGCTGCTTTCTCTGCTTATGCCAGTGCTGTCTTCTGGGTTCCCTGGATCTGTTTCCATTGCAGTGCTGTCACGCGGCAAGGCCACTCCCTGGCTCGGTTCTCCTTCTGACAGTGAGTATCCCCTGGTTGGTTGTATAGACTGTTGGGTTTTGATTGTTATTTCTTCTTCGGCCTCCTCGATGTTCCTTCCCCCCCCAGCTAGAGATTCAGGGGCTGAGATAGGACTAGTTGCTAATCTGGAATGGAGTTGGTCTATGTGGTGTTTCCACATCTTACCATCTGCAGTTTGTAGGCGATAGGATCAGGGTCCCGTAAGTTGCATTATGGTAGCAGGGACCACAATGGGTCACCCGAGAAAGTTTTCACAAACACGAGGTCACCTTCCTGGAATGCCCGACACTTGCTGCTGGATACTGGGGGTTGTTCCGGCATGTAGTTTGGGTGGAGGCGATCGAGATGCGAGCGAAGTTTCCAGCCCATCAGGAGTTCAGCTGGGTTTTGTTCGTGGTACTGTTTGGGGTTATGTGCTGGAGGAGAAGCATCCGGTTTATTTTGTCGTCAATGTCGCCGTGGTCCATTTTGTGCAAGGTCTTTTTTACAAATTGAACCATTCGCTCAGCCCTACCATTGGCCACAGCGTGAGCTGGTGATGTTAAGGCATGGCAGATGCCCCGATCTGCCAGGTACTGTTCAAATGGCAGTGCAGTTCATTGGGGGCCATTATCGGAGACCAGAACATCCAGAAATCCGAAGGTAGCGAATAGCTTATTCAGCTTTTTAGTGACTGCCTCTGTGGTGGTCCTTTTCATCTTGTGGACTTCGAGCCAGTTTGAATAGGCATCCACTGTTAGGAGGAAAGTGTGTCCTCTTGTGGGTCCCGCAAAATCGATGTGGATACGGGACCAAGGACTTCGAGGCGTTTCCCACTGAGTTGGGGGAGTTTTTGGAGGAGTGGAGAGAGTCTCCTAGCATTTGCTGCACTTTGCTACCCAAGTCTCTATCTGTTTGTCTAACCCAGGCCACCATGCGTAACTCCTGGCCAATGCCTTCATGTGCACAATGCCTGGATGTCCATCGTGCAACATTTTTAATACCCTATGTTGCAATTTCTCCGGAATTATGACTCTGTCTCCCCACACTATGCAGCCTTTTGGGGAGAATAGCTCTGTTTGATGATTCCTAAATGGCTTGAACGTGTCATTGGTTGCACTGACCGGCTAACCCCATTCCACCCAGCTGAGGACTCGTGCCAAAACAGGGTCCTTTTTTGTTTCTAAGGCTATGTCTTAGCCGGTCAGCAGCGGCGATTTGAGGGTTTCAATTTGCAACACGGCTAAGGTTGGGGCTGGGTCCTCTATGATGTCTGGTAGTGGGGAGCGGCTCAAAGCATCAGCGTGGGGAATGGTTTTCCCCGGGCGGTGTTGCAATCGGTAATCGTAGGTGGCTAGAAATTCTGACCAACGTGTCATTCTTGGTGATACGATATGGGGAGTTGGTTTGTTTCCCGCCAAAATATCAAATAGCGGCTTGTGGTCTGTAATTATGGTAAAGAGTTTCCCATACACATATTCATGGAAACGTTTAATTGCGGATACAATAGCGAGAGCCTCTTTATCAAGTTGACTATAGTTCCTTTCAGTCTTAGACAAAGTTCTCGAAAAGAACGCAACAGGTTCCTCATTCCCATTTGGTAGGACATGGCTTAAAATGGCTCCCACTCCGAATGGTGAGGCATTACAAGTAACTGTCAAAGATAGAGTCTCGTTGTATTGCATTAATACAGCATCGGAGGTTAAGAGGTCTTTTACTTGTTGGAATGCCCTTCTTCACGCTGTCGCAAGACCCAGGAAGCCTTTTTATCAAGAAATCTATGTAGGGGCTCGGCTACAGTCACCTTCTGGGCCAAGAAGAAGTTATAAAAGTTAATGAGTCCCAGGAAAGCTTGGAGGTCTGTCTTATTCCTAGGTCTCGGGGCGTTTTTGATTGCAGTTAGTTTTTTTCCGGTGGGGTGGATTCCCTGTCTGTCGAGAAGGTATCCCAGGAACTCCACTCTCTCTGTACAAAGTTGACACTTGTCCCTTTTTACCTTCAGACCAGCGTCTTTAAATTTCTGAAGAACTTTTCTGAGTCATTGTACTAATAACTCTTTAGTGGGGGCAGCTATTAAGACGTCGTCAAAATAAGGCACGATGCTTTTTATGCCTTGTAATAGTCTCTCCATTAAACTTTGGAAAATGCCAGGCACCATGCTTACTCCGAATTGGAGTCTATTGCACTTGAAGGCGCCTCTACATGTAACTATTGTCTGGGCTTCTGCAGTTGTCGCGTCTACAGGTAGTTGCTGGTACGCCTGAGCTAAGTCCAATTTTGCAAATATTTTTCCGCCACCCAGGGAATGAAGAAGGTGTTGAACCACCGGTACTGGGTAAGCGCTCTGTTGAAGAGCATGATTTAGGGTGGCCCGGTAATCCCCACAAATTCTTAAGGAACCATCTGGCTTCATGGGCATTACTATTGGAGTTTCCCAGAGGGCATGGTCAATCGGTTCCAATACGCCCTGGGCTATCAGTTTATCTAGCTGCTCGTCGATCTTCAGCTTTAGGGCAAAAGACACCCGACGAGGCTTAAGCCGAATCGGAGCTACATCGGCGCTGAGATTAAATGATATAGGGGTCCCCTTGTACTTGCCTAATGTTCCTGTGAACACGTCCTGGAATTCCTGGATGAGAGCCTCTTTCCAGTCGTCACTTCTGGTTTGGCGTATGCCGGCTAGTTCAACCCCAAGTGGGGCGAACCACTGTAACCCTAACAAACTGGGTCGGTCACAATCAACGACAGTCAGGGGAAGCATCACTGTGCGGTCCTTGAAGGATATTTGGACGTGGCTGGAACCAACAACTGGAATTCTGTTTCCCTGGTAGTATTTCAGGATGATTCGTTGCATGCTGAGGTCCTGGCGGCAGATGGCAGGGATCAGCTGTTTGAGGGTTTTCCAGGATACCATCGATAGGGATGATCCCAAATCGACTTCCATCACGCACAGTCGATTCTCAATAGTAACCCTTATGCGGATCTTTCTTGCATCGAACGATGAAGCGTGCCCAATAATAATGGTTTGGTGGGCCTCTTCTTGTCTTGTTGAGTAATAGTAGTAGTGGTTGTTCCATTGGTGGTTCAGATGGTCCCGGTTCTCAGGAGGTTTGCCTGTCTTCCAACAGAGGTTGTTCTCCCTTTGGCTGGGACTGGACTCTCGCTTGCTTCTGCAGACTTTCGCGATGTGGCCTCTTTTTCCGCAGGTATGGCAGAGTGCGTCAAGGAATTTGCAGTCCGATCGCGGGTGGTTTGCCCCACAACCAGTACATTGGCACGGATGTCTCTGGTTCCTTTGCTCTCATTCCGAGCGGAGCCAGTTGACCTCCTCTTCCTCACTGTCTGAGGATGACTCGAGGTCTTCATGGTGGGTGGTGGTAGCGTGTTTCTCAGTGGCGAGTGGGCTCTCGTTAGCGAGTTGGCAAAGCGATGCGTTTACTCGGTGCATTCGAGTGGCTGACTTCCTGGTTGCTTCTATGGCAGTAGCGTCGGCGATGACATCTGTAAGGCTGATGTCTCCTTTCACCATCAGTTTACTCTGCACGTGCGGTGCATTTAATCCCAGAACTACGCGGTCTCTTAGGGCTTCTTCGAGGTTTGCAAAACCACAAAGGCCTCCTAGGTTCTGGAGGTCGGCTACGAAATTCCCAACGCTCTCGTCCTTTCATTGGTCCCTCTGGTAAAATTCGTGTCTTCGTATCAGTGTAGGTACTGCAGGTCCGTAATGGGCCCAGAGGATTGGGGCGAGGGTATCCCAATCCATGGTCTTCACTTCCGCCAGTTTTGCCAGTGCTTTAGCCATTTTGAAAACGGCGGGGCCGCAATGAGTCAGGAACACCACTCGTTTCTTGCCAGGCGTAGCATCTTTTAAATTGTTGGTCTCCAGGAACATCTGGAAGCAATCTATTTACGAGTCCCAGTCTTCGGTTACTGGGTCAAATGGAGCGGGTGGTATGGCACCGCTGGTCATCTTGCCGTTTGTTGCATGCGCTCTTCAGCCATGTGCTCTGTCTTGTTCGATGTGTACTTAGTCAGCTCTATCGTCTCCGCATCCCACCTTCGTCGCCAGTGTTAAGTCCTGAGCATGGGCACAAGGAACGGAGACGAGACATTGAACGGTGACTTCAACTCTTTTTTGTAAAATAAGAACAGAGCAAATACTTGGGCAGCAGCAGCTCTTTTATTGAGCTGGCTGCTGTCAAACAACCAATGCTTTGAGTTTACCGCTTTCACAAGCGTCCAATCAGAGGGGGCCCGTTAACAGCCAATCAGACTGGCTAAAAATGACCAATCACGACTCGCTATTTGCGGGCCAATGAGAAGTGCAGGATTACAAGCCTGTTGTAAAGTAAAAGCTGTTTAGAGTTGTATCGCTGCGTTGGCTTAGTCCATAACAGGGGGAGCAGTTAACAATGGACTATGGAGAGATAAATCAAAGGGAAGCAACTTCCCTCATTAGCAGGTATTTTTTAATCAGACTCCTGGAATATTCATTTAGATAGAAAAGTGAGGAAACAATAAATTATATCTAAGCAGAATTGATGAATGAAACTAACTATAATTACATTAAAATAACTACACTGTGTCTCACCTATTTCGGCCATGTTGTATGGGGGAATTCCCTGGAGAAAGCAGTTATTGTTGTGTATGCATAAAGACTAATAAAGTGTGAGCTTGGAGGAAGTGTAGGGTTCTGGCCCTGCACATCTGATTGGCTGTTAAGCGGCCGGACCGGATTGGCCATTCCAGGGAATCCGATTGGCCCTTAACAGAGAGTTCCTATTGGTTCTAAGAGCTAGCGTTCCTAGCTCGTTATTGGTTAAAAGTTACAGGGTTTGCCTATATAAGGCGGGTTCAACTACTGTTGAAGTGAAAAGTCACAATGTAAATAAAGAGCTGAAGTTCACCGTTCAGAGGCTTGTCTCCATTCTTTCTCGCCCATGCTCAAAACTTAACACTGGCGACGAGGATGGGATATGGAGAAAGCTGAACCAACGAAACTTTGAAAAACACCGAGCACGTGACAGATGACGCCAACAATGGAATCATGTCTGGCGGCATCGTACCACCTGCTCCATTCGATCCAACACAGGAAGACTGGGAGTCTTACATGGATCGTTTCCAAATGTTCCTAGAGACAAACAACTTAAAGGACGCCACAGCCGGGAAGAAACGGGCGGTGTTCCTAACGCATTGCGGTCCAACCATATTTAAGATGGCTAAAGCACTAGCCAAACCCCGAGAAGTGAAGGCCATGGATTGGGACGACCTCGAACCTATCCTACGGGACCACTACGCCCCGAGCATGCCTACGCTTGTGAGACACCACGAGTTTTATCAGAGAAGCCAGCGAAAGGGAGAAAGCGTGGCCGACTTCATAGCAGACCTCCGAAATTTGGGAGGCCTCTGCGGATTCACCGATTTAGAAGAGGCACTAAGAGATCGCATAGTTCTGGGATTAGATGCACTGGGCATCCAAAGCAAGCTGATGGCGAAAGGCAACGCCGATGCTACTGCAGCAGAAGCAACCAGGAAGTCGGCTGCACGAATGTGCCACACCTACGCCCCGCATTCACCCTACCGAAAGTAGATTAAAAGTGATCAAAAACGCTCCCAGGCCACGAAACAAGGCTGATCTCCAGGCGTTCCTAGGCCTCATCAATTTTTATAATGTATTTTTGCTGCACAAAGCAACTGTCGCTGAACCGTTACACCGGTTGTTAGATAAAAAAGCAAATTGGCTATGGGGTTACCGTGAAGAACAGGCGTTCCGAAACGTTAAAAAACTGCTCACTTCTGACTCTGTACTCATGCCGTATAACGAGACTTTGCCGTTAGTTATAACCTGTGATGCATCGCCTTTTGGGGTGGGTGCCATTTTGAGCCACGTACTGCCTAATGGGAATGAAGCCCCTGTTGCATATTTTTCAAAGACTCTTTCAAAGATTGAGCGAAACTATGGACAAATTGATAAAGAAGCCCTCGCAATTGTCTCAGCTGTGAAAAGATTCCACGAATACGTGTATGGCCGGGTTTTTACTGTTGTGACTGACCACAAACCTTTATTGGGGATAATAGCCGGAGATAAGCTGACTCCCTACATATTATCCCCTAGGATGACCCGATGGTCAGAATTCTTAGCTGCTTATAACTATCGGCTGCAATACCGCCTGGGGAAAGCCATTCCCCACGCTGATGCATTGAGCCAAGCACCGCTTCCAGAGACTCTCGACGACCCTGCACCAACGGTAACCACTTACAAATTGAGGCACTCAACTCAACGCCACTAACCACCTGAGATATCACGAGAGAAACCAAACGCGACCACACTCTAGCATGAGTCCTAGGCTGGGTAGAATGCGGATGGCCATTGGACCAGCTATCAGATGACTTCACACCATTCAAGACTCGACAAAGCGAGTTTTTCTCCCAGAAGGGCTGTGTCATCTGGGGCGATAGAGTCGTTATCCCAGAACGACTCCAGAAAGCGGTGCTGAGAACCTTACACGATGGCCACCCCGGCATCATGCGAATGAAAGCCCCTGCACGCAGCTACGCATGGTGGCAGGGCATTGACAAGCAAATCGAACAGTGGGTTAAAGCTTGTTCCAAATGCCAAGAAGTCAGCAACGCCCCACCAAAAGCCATGCCTACTGAATGGGAGACACCACGTAGACCCTGGTTCCAAATTCACCTGGATTTTGTGGGGCCAACCAAAGGCCACACCTTCCTGCTTACTGTCGATGCCTACTCGAATTGGTTCAAAATCCATCGCATGACGACTACGACCTCCGAGGCAGTTATCAAAATCTTAAACAGACTCTTTACAACCCACAGATTACCAGACATCCTGGTATCTGATAACGGCCCTCAATTTACCACACTAGTGTTCGAGCAGTACCTCGCTGACTGTGGCATCCGCCATGCACTCACCTCGCCTGCGCACCCTGCGACCAATGGCAAAGCAGAACTCATGGTCCAATTTGTGAAGAAAACCTTGCAAAAGGTAGACTACGACAACATTGACGACAAGGTCAATCAAATCCTCTTCTTGCAACACATCACCCCACATAGCATCACCAACAAAACTCCCGCCGAACTGCTAATGGGACGGAAGCTCCGCTCCCACCTCAACCGGTTGCACCCAGCTTACAAACCAGAGAAACCATTAGGATCCAGCGGCCGCTGTCGTACCTTCCAGGTAGAAGACCTGGTTTATGCTAAAAACCTATCGGGCGACCCGTTGTGGGTGGAAGCGACAGTAGTACGTGTAACCGGCCCCAGATCCTACCTTGTACAATGCCTTGATGATAAACTTTGGAAACGGCATATTGATCAGTTATGATCGCGGCTTCCAGCGGCCAGTCCGCAACTCCCCTATGACCAAACTGAGGGGGGAATGTACGGAAGAAGATGAATTCCTAGGAAACCTGTTCGAAGGAAACGACGGTTTTATAGAAACTCAGGAAGCGGAGCCAGAGGGAGAAATGGTTGCACCTCAGGGAATTGCAGAGAATGTGGGCAACGACGTAGAAGTGAACTCTGAACCAGAAACAGCCCCACTGCCAAACAACGATCTACCTCAGCGTGATTGCAGCCAGCCGATACAACGGAAATCAAAGAGACTAATAAGACAACCGTCCTACCTAAGGGAGTATGTAACTGCGCCCTGCAAATAAGAAGCCAGGGGGAAGGGGTGTTGTGTATGCATAAAGATTAATAAAGTGTGAGCTTGGAGTAAGTGCAGGGTTCTGGCCCTGCACATCTGATTGGCTGTTCAGCGGCCAGACCGGATTGGCCGTTCTGGGGAATCCGATGGGCCCTTAACAGAGAGTTCCTATTGGTTCTAAGAGCTAGCGTTCCTAGCTCGTTATTGGTTAAAAGTTACAGGGTTTGCCTATATAAGGTGGGTTCAACTGCTGTTGAAGTGAGAAGTCACGATGTAAATAAAGAGCTGAAGTTCACCGTTCAGCGGCTTGTCTCCATTCTTTCTCGCCCATGCTCAAAACATAACAGTTATGTTTGGAAGAGTTAGCAACAAAAGGAAACCATGCCACCAAAGAACACAGTGACTGGACAGCATCAAAGCTGACATCAGCCAAAGAATAGAAAAAGTCAAGTAATGCAAGATTGCAGGATGCGGAGAGACCTGGCCTGTAGAATTTGACTTAGAATAACTTTATTGTCACTTTGAATGAACACGGCATACATTAAAATAAAATCAAAATAAAATAAAATTACGTTGCATACAGCTCTCAAAGGGTCTCCACCTCTAATATAAACATAAATTTGACAAGGTAGGTAAGTAGATAGATAGATAGATAGATAGATAGATAGATAGATAGATAGATAGATAGATAAAACAAAATTAAGCATCTGGCCATATATACTATATGACACCACAGAAACAACACAGTCTAGTTCGGTTGTATACGTGTACATGGCAAAAGAAACAAATCTTCAAGATTACCAGATGGATGACATAGGGACCAATTGCCAAGAATCAGATATGACCAAATGGACATCATCATCCCCTCACTATAATCACCCCCGCCATCACATTAAACAAATCTAGGTGCCTCTAACATTTTATTTGTCTGTAGGCAAATAATCTATAAATAGGAATAACCACAGAGAAGTTTCAACAATTCTACTCCCCAGTGTGGTCCTACCTTTTCTTGAGTGAACTGATGAGATTAACTTACCTTCCAGCTGCAAAGGTTGACATAGTTACAATCCTGGTTGGGGAGAGGAGCTGCAAAGATGGGCATAGCTAAAATTCTAAAAAAAAGAAGAATTGCTACTACTCGAAGAAACTTGGAGTAGCCAGTAGATTTGTCGTAAATTGCCCAAAATCAAGAATGATATGTGGCAATTCTTTCAAGTGGAATTATTTATTGTTTCAAACTTATAGACAAAATATTACCAGACTGAAGGCTTTACTAGCCACATCTACAATATTATATTCTATAAAGAATTAAGAAGGGACTGTCTTCATCCTCTTTCTCCCACACATAATATCTGGACTGTGTTGCCTCTTATTCCTCCTGGAATGCATCCACTTATTCCTGGGATTCACCTACTCACTACATTCCATCACAGTTCCTTTAGAAGAGATTGGCATATGAAATGTTGGCCACCTTCAAACAAACAAATTTTGTCAGTTGGGTGCATTCCCTTGGAACATTTGTTTCCAGAGAGGTTGGGGCTAGTTCTACCTAGTGCATAGAATAAGGGTTTTGTCATTGTACTTATTAACTAACTGCCCAGCAAAAATTCCAGAACCCTATCATTTTTTCTAACACCAAAGGAAGAAAGTCAAGATGAGATCAAATGTACAAATCTAAGGAGCAGGATTAATTCTATTGGGAATTTTTAAATTGGTTTTCAGGACCACTGTTTACTAGGCTAGAGGAAATTACACAATTAATATGCAAGTATGATTTAATTACAAAGCAGTTCTGAAACCATCTCAATTAATTACTTAGCATGAAGTGTGAAAGAAAACTGTTGAATGTTCCTCCACAGTTAATATATGTATGTTCTCAGAAGCTTTGAGCCTCATAATAATTCCTTCCTCGTGTGAATGGTTATGGCTGTGACATATGTAAATGAATATTACATATTTGATCCCATCTCTGAAAAGGAATGGAAGTGTTATCACTTCCTTTATCAAACATCTACTACCAGCATCTTTACAAAGACAGCAGCTGGTCCATCAAGACATCTGTTATCCCTTCAAGATAACCCAGGTAAAGAATATGCAATACACACATTCTTTATAAATAAATAGAGACTTTATAAATAAATATCTTTAACATTTTCCCAGTAACTCAAAGATACTTCTGCATGTTGGAAATTTTGCTGAAAGATGCTGGAATAGTCTTGCTGGAAACTTCATCTTCTCTCCATCTCAGATACTGTACTACTTTATGGCTGCACACACGATACAGAGAGAGGGGAGCTAAATAAAAGCCTTTTGACAGGTCTACTAAACTTATCACGCATCTGTTATCTAAATGACTTTAAACGTATCACTTAAACATCAGGAGAAAAGAGGAAACCCAGGATAATGTCTCTAGTCAAACTTTGGTCATCTGGGTCCAGAAACAGCCACATTTTTCATGCCCTGTCATCTCCCACGTCATATATAATATCCATCTTCCAAATTTACTCCTGTAACATCAGCCTCATGGAATAGATTGGGCTGAGAAAAATAAAATAAGCTGGTATTTCTATCACTAAATTCATAGCTGCTTTCTAGCATTGCATTGTTTCATTTTTTTTTACCCCATGTGCTTACACTTGATTGCTCTCACTTACAAATGACTTTCTCATTCTCTGCAATTTCACAAGTGATAGGTTGTGAACTTGGTTACTATTGATTTGGCTTGGTTATTTTCATATGTTCTTCTTCAAAACCTCTGTGCATCTGCCCCTTCTTACAGAGGCAGTTACTGTTCAAAAATAAGAAAGCCTATCATTCTCTTCAACACTGCTAAATTAATGAAGAGTGGGTAAAAGGCAGCTAGTCAGGAGATGCTGATTCAAAGAATGGAACAAATGGGTTTTCTTTATCCCAGGAATGGATAATCTCTATTTAAGCCAGGAGCTGGCAACTCCCTTTAAGCAGACCCAAAAATAATTTTCTTGTAATCCTAATGTGGTAACGCATTCACCGCCAATTCTGAAATTGCAAATATCACAAAGATTGTAGCACTTGCCTTACTTAGGTTTACCTTGCTTAGAAAAGGATCAACCCCCCCCCAAAAGTAGAAAACAAAATAAATAAAATCTTGCCTTGCCCATACGATTGATGTAGTCCTGCCATTAAAAAGAAAAATAAATAATAAGCTGATGGAAGACTAGATTGTAACTAGATGAGGTATTGGGAAAAAAAGGAGGAAAGAAGAAATGCATTTTATTTATCATGCAGTTTCTAAAGCAAAATTTCACAAAGCTTCACTTTGATCTTGCCAATCTAAACCCTGCCCACTGTTAGCATCAGATATATCCACAGGATATAATCAAAAAAGTCAAGATGTGTGATTGACCATACTGTGATTGAAGAACTTTCACAATAACACATAAAAACAGATTATCACAATAACACATAAAAACAGATTATCATGGCCATAATCTTTTGGGGGGCTGTACCCTATAGCCCTCTTGTTGACATGGAAGCTTCCAAAATGTTATCCCCATGCCATCTAGATTTTCAAACAGAACAGGAAGAAAATATCCCTCTCTATTTTACAGGATCAGGCTACAATCTCCATTTTATAGGCAGCATCATGTGAAGCAGAAACCTTCAGTCCTATTGTATCACTTGACTGAATCTTTTTTAATTATGCAATCATTCCAGTGATTCAGGAACACAGAAAGTTTCAGGTGCCAGGCTCTAAAACAATCTAATTAGGTAAAGTAGGCAGTTAATCAGAGACCTACAACTTTCAAAATGCTGCCATTTGGGGAAATCTTTAGAAGATAATTTTCTACTGCAAAGCAGATTGAATTATCTTTGCTAGAGATAATTCTTCTCATTGTTATGTTGCTGGCTTTTTCTTTTTTTTTTTTGGTTATTTCCCTTATTCCCAATGTAAATATGAACTTGAATCAATTGTGCTTCATACTCTCCATTTCTAAAAAGTAATCTTGCTGGAAGATTTGGTTTAATGAGTTTAATAAAATGCTCTTTTTTGTTGTGGTGGTTATAGTGTGCCTAAATTTTAACAAAAGAAAGGAAGTGCCATTACCAAGAGAAGTTCACATTAGATTTACAAAGAAAGCCATTAAGATGCAAATATTGCAAGTGGCAAAAGAGAAAATATTGAAATACAAAGACAAGGAGATTGTGGTCTTGAAACAAATACCCAGAGGAGTGAGAGAGATGAGAAGAAAATACTGATTCCTGACTAAAATGCTACTCAAAAAAGAGGTGAATAAAAGATGGCTGATTCCACAAGGTTTAATGTTCACATGGCAAGAACAGAGACACAGAATTGAGAAAGCAGAATTATTTTATACAGAATTTTTTGGAAGGAAAGAGGAAGAGGCAGAAAAAGAGATCTCATTAATTGAACTCCAAGAGGACTGTCAAATGGCGACTGAAAAAGAAGAAGGCGCAGTAGGTGGAAAGGTGGAAGCCAAAGAACAATGTGAATTAAGATCTATAAGAGCTGCCAAACCTAATTATAAAATATAACCATGGAAGAGAAAAAAATGATTATAATTAATATAAATGGACTCAACTCAGCCGTTAAAAGAAGGAAAACCTTTCATAAATTGGAGAAATTAAAATTTGATATAATTTGTCTACAAGAAGTACATATTAAAAAACAATATGAACAATTGTTAGTACAGCCAAAATTAGGGAAAATATTTACTTCCTTGACCCAATGTAAGAAAAGAGGAGTGGTTTTATATATTAAAGAGAATACCACAGCAAAATTGATCTATACCAATGACGATGGAAGAATACTAATGGTGGAAATAATGGACAATAATATGAAAACACTCCTGATTGCAATATATGCTCAGAATGACAAGAAGAATTCTACAAAAAACTACATATGAAAATAATTGAACTGGACTATGCTAATATAGTTATAATGGGAGATTTTAATGGAATTGTAGACAACAAATTGGATTATACAGCATAGAAATCAATAAAGCAAAACAGAAAGACTCTCCCTAAGTCTTTTTTTAGAATGGTAGATGAAATAAACTTAAAAGATACATGGAGAGAAAGAAATGCTAAAACTAAACAATATACTTTCTATTCAAAAAGACACTTATCATGGTCCAGAATAGATATGATATGGATGTCAACAGAATTAATACCTAACATTCAAGAAATAAATATTGAAACAAGTACTTGGGCAGATCACAATCCAATGACAATTAAATGGAAAGGGCAAAAAAGAAGATCTAGATGGACATTAAATAATACTATTTTAAAGGAAAAAGACTTTACACAGTGGATGGAGAAAGAATTGGCTTTTTTCTTTGGAGAAAATAAAAAAGAAGATACATCAATTCAGAATGTATGGGACACAATGAAGGCATATGCTAGTGGCTTGATAATAGGCTATACAAGGAAAAGGAATACTATGAAAAGGCTAGCCTCTAAGGCCCTAGAGGATGAGCATAAAAGACTTGAAAAAGAGCTACAGAAAATGCCACAGAAAAAGGACATCAAGTTAAAAATGGATATAATTAAAGACAAAATGGGTCAAATATAAAAAGAAGAATTAGCACAGAAAATTAGAGGTGCTAAACAGAACTACTTTGAAGACGCAAATAAACCAGGTAGATGGTTAGCATATAAATTGAGAAAGGAGAAAGAATCAAGAAAAATATTGCAGTTAATAGATGATCAAGGTCAAATTTGTTACAGCAATAAAGAGAAAAAGGAAATTATTCGAGACTTTTATGGGGAACTATATAAACAAGAGAATATTGATGAGGAAAGAGTCAAACAGTACTTACAGAATGCTAATCTACCTAAGATACCTAAAGAGACTGAAAAAATGTTAGCAAGCAATATAACAATGATGGAATTAACTGAAGAACTTAAGAAGCAAAATAATGGAAAAGCACCAGGTCCAGATGGGCTTCCGGCAGAATTTTATAGAACATTATAAGAATTATGTCAAAGAAGAAGATACCTAAAACATGGTCAGAAGCCTATATTACAATTATTCCAAAAGAAGAAGCTGATCCACTGCAAATCAAGAATTATAGACCTATTTCTTTATTAAATGCAGACAATAAAATTTTCACTTCAATTTTTGCAGAAAGACTTAAAAAATACTCAAATAACTTTATTCATCCTGATCAAAATGGATTTCTGCCAAAGAGACAAATCAAAGATAACATGAGAGTAATTTTGGATACTTTGGAATATTATGAGGCACACCCTGAAAAGCAAATGGCTTTGATATTCTTAGATGCACAAAAGGCATTTGATAATGTGAATTGGAGATTCATGTTATTATTATTGGAACAGATGGGTTTCACCAGAAAATTTATGCAAGCGATAGAAGCCATATACCAAAAGCAAACAGCAAAAGTATTGATAGAGGGAGAATTGACAGATGCCCACTATCACCTTTGCTATTTGTATTAACTTTGGAAGTGTTGAATAGAAATATTAGAGATGATAGAAGGATAAAAGGAATGAAAATTAAAAAGGAAGAATTTAAATTGCAAGCTTTTGCGGACAATTTGGCTTTTATTTTGGAAGACCCTTTAGAAACAGCACCAAAATTATTGGAAAAGATAGAGGCATATGGTAAGGTGGTGGTTTGAAAATAAATAAAGATAAAACAAAGATCTTGACAAATAATATGCTACTGAGACAAAAAGAAGAACTGGTAAACCTATTGAAAATTCAAGTCACGAACAAGATTAAATATTTGGGGATAGATTTGACAGCAAGATGTAGTACATTAAAAGAGAACAATTACATTAAACTTAAACAACAGACAGAGTTAGACTTGACGAAATGGGAAAATCTACAATTGTCATTAATAGCAAGAATCTCAACCATCAAGATGAATATCTTACCCAGAATTTTTTACCTGTTTCAAACAATACCAATTAGCCTTGGAAAAGACTATTTTGAAGATTTAAATAAAATTGTGCTGAAATATATATGGCAAGGCAAGAAAGTGAGAATAAAGTTAAAACTCTTGCAAGATGCTAGAATTAGAGGATTTGCTTTGCCTAATTGGGAGTTGTACTACCAAGCTACAAACTTGATGTGGGCTAAGGAATGGATAACATTAAGAAACACTAGATTGTTGACATTAGAAGGACATGATTTGTTGTTGGGGTGGCATGCTTTTTTATGGTATAAGGGAACTAAAACACAGGGCTATTTTAGAAGACATCATATATGGGAGTCTCTGTGGTTAAATTGGGAGAAGATTAAAAGACAATATTATTTGAAAATTCCAGTCTGGTTATCGACTGTTGAAGCATTTTCCTATCCTATAATATATAAGAAGGAACAAACAGTTAGATATGGGGAAATATTGGATGAAAAGGTGAACTTAAATCAATGCAAAATCTAGAGGAACAAGGTATAAAGATGAATTGGTTTTCATATGCACAAATACATTCAAGGTATGATGAAGATCTCAAAACAGAAGGATTTTATGACAAATTGACTGACTTCGATAAGATTTTGACAGGTACTGATGAAAAGGTGATTAAAAAATTGTATGGTTATTTATTGGAAACTAAACTAGAGGAAGAACAAGTTAAAGAAATTATGATTGCTTGGGGGAAGAATTTTGGATATGGGATTCATTTAGAGAAATGGCAAAAATTGTGGTCTCAAAATTATAAAATGACAATGTCAACAGCATATAAAGAAAATTTGTATAAGATGTTTTACAGGTGGCATTTCCCCGTGACAAGAATAGTAAGAATGTTCAAGAATAAATCCAAAAAATGTTGGAAATGTCATCAGATACCTGGCTCATATTACCATATGTGGTGGACTTGTGAGGATGCAAAAAAATACTGGACTAAAATCCACATGTGGTTGGAAAAAATGATAAAGAAACATATAAACTTGAAACCAGAGATTTTTTTAATTGGGAATCTTACCTGATACATACAGTAAAAATTTAAAATACTTGATTGTAAATGTATTAACAGCGGCTAGGATTGTATTTGCTAAAAATTGGAAAAATGAGAAAATACCATTACAGGAGGAAATTATTAAGAAAATATTGGAATGTGCTGAAATGAGTAGATTGACATTTGAAATTAGAGAACAAGAGGATAAACAATTTTATAAAATTTGGGACCTTTTCTATCAATGGTTAGATAATAAAATACAATAACAGAATATCTAGAATTTTAGAAAAAAATTTTTTGTTATCATATCTATTAAATGTTTTTAGGATAGATTTGGGAGGATTGTTTGAATTGTTATAAAATAAACTAAGTAAATTATAGTTATCTCGCAAAGTATGAATTAATAAAATTGTAGTCAAATGATTGTTTAATAGAGATACTAGGGTATTCAGTTTTTGATTGATAATATGACTTATTATGCAATGTAACTATAATTGAGACTATGAAATGGATGCACAAAAAATTTGTAAACCAACCGACACACTGTTTGTATATTTATGAAAGAAAGTTGGATGTTTTTCTGTTTTGTTTGTTTTTGTGTGTCTTTAAAAAGCAATAAAACTTGTTTGTTTGTTTTTAAAGAAACTATGATTGCTTGGGGGAAGTACCGGTGGTTCAACACCTTCTTCATTCCCTGGGTGGCAGAAAAATATTTGCGAAATTGGACTTAGCTCAGGCATACCAGCAACTACCTGTAGACGCGACAACTGCAGAAGCCCAGACAATAGTTACACATAGAGGCGCCTTCAAGTGCAATAGACTCCAATTTGGAGTAAGCGTGGCGCCTGGCATTTTCCAAAGTTTAATGGAGAGACTATTACAAGGCATAAAAGACGTCGTGCCTTATTTTGATGATGTCCTAATAGCTGCCCCCACTAAAGAGTTACAAGTACAACGACTCAGAAAAGTTCTTTTGGAGGGAAACAAACCAACTCCCCATATCTTATCACCAAGAATGACACGTTGGTCAGAATTTCTAGCCACCTACGATTACCGATTGCAACACGCCCGGGGAAAACCATTCCCCACGTTGACGCTTTGAGCCACTCCCCACTACCAGACATCATAGAGGACCCAGCCCCAACCTTAGCCGTGTTGCAAATCGAAACCCTCAAATCACCGCCACTGACCGCTCAAGACATCGCCTTAGAAACAAAAAAGGACCCTGTTTTGGCATGAGTCCTCAGCTGGGTGGAACGGGGTTGGCCGGTCAGCGCAACCAATGACACGTTCAAGCCATTTAGGAATCATCAAACAGAGCTATTCTCCCAAAAAGGCTGCATAGTGCGGGGAGACAGAGTCATAATTCCGGAGAAATTGCAACATAGGGTATTAAAAATGTTGCACGATGGACATCCAGGCATCGTGCGCATGAAGGCATTGGCCAGGAGTTACGCATGGTGGCCTGGGTTAGACAAACAGATAGAGACTTGGGTAGCAAAGTGCAGCAAATGCCAGGAGACTCGCTCCACTCCTCCAAAAACTCCCCCAACTCAGTGGGAAACGCCTTGAGGTTCTTGGTCCCGTATCCACATCGATATTGTGGGACCCACAAGAGGACACACTTTCCTCCTAACAGTGGATGCCTATTCAAACTGGCTCGAAGTCCACAAGATGAAAAGGACCACCACAGAGGCAGTCACTAAAAAGCTGAATAAGCTATTTGCTACCCACAGATTTCCGGATGTTCTGGTCTCTGATAATGGCCCCCAATTCACTGCACTGCCATTTGAACAGTACCTGGCAGATCGGGGCATCCGCCATGCCTTAACATCGCCAGCTCATGCTGCGGCCAATGGTAGGGCTTAGCGAATGGTTCAATTTGTAAAAAAGATCTTGCACAAAATGGACCACGG
Source organism: Hydrophis major (assembly GCA_033807585.1). NCBI lineage: Eukaryota > Metazoa > Chordata > Lepidosauria > Squamata > Elapidae > Hydrophis > Hydrophis major. The sequence continues at coordinate 33,582,053 of CM066328.1, forward strand.
CAACATTGACGACAAAATAAACTGGATGCTTCTCCTCCAGCACATAACCCCAAACAGTACCACGAACAAAATCCCAGCTGAACTCCTGATGGGCCGGAAACTTCGTTCCCATCTCAATCACCTCCACCCAAACTACATGCTAGAACAACCCCCAGGATCCAGCAGCAAGTGTCGGGCATTCTAGGAAGGTGACCTCGTGTTTGCAAAAAATTTCTCAGGCGACCCATTGTGGGTCCCTGCCACCATAATGCAACTTACGGGACCCCGATCCTATCGCCTACAAACTGCAGATGGTAAGATGTGGAAAAACCACATAGACCAGCTCCGTTCCAGATTAGCACCTAGTCCTATCTCAGCCCCTGAATCTCCAGCTGGGGGTGTTTTCTTTGTTTATGTTTGTTTTTAAAAACCAATAAAAAAATTGTTTTTTTAAAAAAGAAAGGAAGTGCCATGACTTACTTCCACTCTAGCTATTAAGACTTAGTAAGCTTTCTCCCAGGACTCCTATTCTGGTTCTTTTCTCCCTTTCCTTTCTTTCTTTTCAAGCCTACTTATCAAAGTGCATTAAGGACACCTACCTAAGTGAAAACTGTTATGTCTTTCATAAATTGCCTGATCAGTCATGTTTCTCCTGGACCTAAGTGGCTGTTAAACTTAAATATTCACATGACGTTTGTATATTTAATATTTTAATAGCTCTAAGAATTTCCTGGCTCCACAAAATGTTTTATGCTTCATCAGTTGAAAGACATAGAAAGCTGAGAATAGAAAATTTTAAATTTTCCACAATGCCCTGCCAGTTGTGATGAACTAATCATTGCAAAGGTAATTAAATTGGCTTCTTGGCTGCCAACTCTTAATGTGGAAAGGCATTCTTTACTAAGGACTTCCTCAATCTAGATTCAACTCTGTCCTATATACTACATTTTTATAAACTTCCCTTCTTACCTGTCCAGGCCAATTGTGACTTGAGCAGGATGTTCCATATCTGTTGATTTGTAAGTAGGGAAGTACACCAGGATAAAAACCAGATCAACAATTAAACAGTAAAAAATATCCCAATCAAGAAACCATGAACACAGACAACCAAACAGTAAACAGCCTACTCAAGAAGAAAACAAACTCCCACCAATCCAGAAAGGGCAAGGAATTAGTGAAGATGTCACCTAGATGGGTCAAGTGCAGACAGCACCAGACTCCACAGTTCAACCCTGAGCTATAAATATTCTCTTCTGCTCATATTCCACACACATCAGAACAAGATTACAACAGTCTAAATTGATACCTTAGGCACACTTCCATGGTGTATGCATTTTTGTATGTTGCAGCTGCCAAAAAAAGCCAATGCAGTCCTAAGCTGCATTAACAGAGGGATAGAATCAAGATCACCTGGAGTGTTAATACCACTTTATAATGCCGTAGTAAAACCACATTTGGAATCCAGTATTGGTTATCAGATATAAAAAAGATCTTGAGACTCCAGAAAGAGTCCAGAGAAGAGCAACAAAGATGATTAGAGGACTGAAAGATAAATCATATAAAGAATGGCTGCAGAAATTGGGTTTGTCTAATTTAATGAAAAGAAGGACTAGAGGTGAATTGATAGCAATGTTCCAATATCTCACGGGCTGCTACAAAGAAGAGACAGTCAAGAATTCAAGGGTCTTCAAACTTGGCAAGTTTAAGACTTGTGGACTTCAACTCCCAGAATTCCTGAGCGAACATGACTGGAGGAGGAATTCTGGTAGTTGAAGTCCACAAGTCTTAAAGTTGTCAAGTTTGAAGACCCCTGGACTCTCTCCAAAGCACCTGAGGGCAGGACAAGAAACAGTGGATGGAAATTAATCAAGGAGAGAAACAATATAGAACTAAGGAGAAATTTCCTGATAGAACCAGGGGTGGGATTCTACCAGTTCACACCTATTCACTAGAACTGGTTGTTAACATTCTAAGCAGTTCGGAGAACTGGTTGTTAGAAGAAATTCCTGGCCTAATCCTGTAAGGAAGGCAGGAAGGAGACATTCTGGTGTTGCTTACAGAAACTGCCTCTCAGTTAACCCTTATTACATTCTTGGCAGGACTAGACTTCCTGTCTCAGGAAAGTCTCTGGAGTTTTTTCCCCCTTCTTTACTTGTGTGGAGTGACCATTCAAAGTTACAGTGGCACTAAAAAAGGTGACTTATGACCATTTTTCACACTTACAACTGTTGCAGCATCCCCACAGTCATGAGAGGCCAGGCAAGGAGATGCGTGCCTCGATGTGAGTGATATTGAGTTGGCCACACCCAGCCAATAACATGACCACCAAGCCACGTCCACCCAGTCACATGGCCATCAAAGCACGCCCACCACATAAGCCATGCTCACAGAACTGGTTGTTAAAACATTTGAATCCCACCCCACTTCCAACTCTGTTATTGTTATTTTGTGCAGTTTTAGCTTAGCATTCTATACAAATGCACTCATATTTCATGACAAAAGGCAAACTTAGCCGGTTATTGTTTAACCATTAGAATATATTACAGAATATACTATGGTATTAAAGAATTTTATCCTTTAATTAAGGCTCTGAAACAGGTTCTGACCAGTTCTGGAGAACCGGTAGCGGAAATTTTGAGTAGTTCAGAGAACCAGCAAATACCACCTCTGACTGCCCCCACCTCCATCTATTCTCTGCCTACTGAGTCCCAGCTGATTGTCTGGGTCTTCTTTTGTTGCCCTGCACAGGAGAACAGAGCTGGAAAGCAGGTTAGTGGGGTGGGGTGGGAATGGGATTTTGCAGTAACCTTCCCCCAGGAGTGGGCAGAGAATAGATATTTTATAGTAGCCTTCCCCTGGAGTGTGGTGGGAATGGAGATTTTGCAGTACCCTTCTGCCATGCCCAACAAGCCATAGCCACTAAGCCAAGCCATGCCCACCAAACCACGTCCACAGAACCGATAGTAAAAAAAACTTTTGAATCCCACCACTGTTCTGAAACCATGACTATTTAGAATTTATTGGCCTTCTTAGTTTCATTTTTAGAGGCCTTGAAAATAGTTTACCTATGGAGTAAAGTGTACATTTCAGGTGTTGTATCCTTGGAAACGATGCCAGGAGTCGGTGACTTCAAATCATGCTCTTTTATTTGGGTAGGAACCGAACTGGCGCTATGGAAAAGGTTTGCGGCTTTTATTCCTTTAGCCGTGACGGCCGCGGCCAATGGCACCGCTTTGAATCTCCCGCGATTCGAATAGACCAATCGTGGGAGATTCTTAGCGAGCCAATCGGCGCGGCTCGCCTAACCAATCAGAGTGCCCCGCGCTTTGGCCAATCAAAGCGCGGGGATCTCAAGAATGCTAATGAGGGGACAGAACACCCCTCCCCTCTTGGTTTAGTCCTTACGTCCCGTAGTCCAGTAGGTAGGCGGGGCTCCGTTTTAGCCTACTGGACCTGCGCAGCTCAGTCGTAGGTTGGATCCCGGCCGGTTTGGTCGGGGTCTCTGCTTCTCCGGATGCCGTCGTGGGAACCGGCTGGTTGGTCGGGCCGGGCCGCTCTCTGTAGCTCCCTCCTGTGTTTCCCGGGTTGGTTGAGCTGCGGGTTTCGCCGCTCCCGCTCGGTCTCCCCGGGTCGGTCGAGCTGGCCTGGCTGTCTCTTCCTGGCGAGGGGTCGTGCTGGCTGCTTTCCGGTAAGTATGGTTGGTTTATTCTTCTTTGGTTTTGGTCCCCTGGGTATTCCCTCCCCCCTTGGTTTGTGTTGTGGGGGTTGATTTCGCCTGCTTGTGCATTGGTGGTCTCTTGGGTGGTTGTCCTCGACCTTAATTGGTCGATGTGGCGTTTCCATGCTCGTCCGTCTGCTGTTTGTAGCCGGTACGAGTGTGGGCCTGTTATTTGTGTGATGATGGCCGGTACCCATAATGGGTCTCCCGTCAGGTTTTTTGCGTACACGGGGTCGCCTGGTGTGAAAGTTCGGTGTTTGCTGGTTGAGTCTGGGGGCTTCTCCGAGTTATACGTGGGGTGTAATCTGTCGAGTGGGGACCTTAATTTCCTCCCCATTAACAGTTCGGCTGGGCTCTTATTCGTTGTGGTATTTGGGGTTATGTGTTGGGTGAAGAGCAATTTATTTATTTTCTCCTGGATCTCCCCGTGGTCTTTTTTCCGGATGGTTTTCTTAGTGAATTGCACCATCCGTTCCGCCCTACCGTTCGCCGCCGGGTGCGCCGGTGCTGTCAGCACATGTCAGATGCCCCTTTCTGCTAGGAATTTTTCAAATTCTAGTGAGGTGAATTGGGGCCCGTTGTCGGAAACGACGACGTCTGGGAGGCCGTGCGTTGCAAAGAGTTTGCCAAGTCCCTTGATCACAGCCTCCGTGGTTGTTGTCCTCATGTTGCTTACTTCCAGCCAGTTGGAGTAAGCGTCTACTATTATAAGGAAGGTGTGTCTTTTTGTGGGCCCGGCAAAGTCTATGTGGATCCTAGACCAAGGTCCCTTTAGGGTTTCCCACTCTAGGACGGGTGCTGTGGGTGGGCTTGGCCTAGTTTCCTGGCATCGTTGGCACTTTGCTACCCATGTCTCAATCTGTCTGTCCATCCCTGGCCACCAAGCGTAACTTCTGGCCAGGGCTTTAGTCCTAACGATGCCAGGGTGCCCCTTGTGTAATAGTTCCAGAACCTTCCCTTGTAGTTTTTCTGGAATGACCATCCTATCCCCCCATAGTATGCACCCTTTTAATAATGAGAGTTCTGTTTGCCGGTTCCGGAATGTTTTGACGGACTCGTTGTTGTCCCTTTCCGGCCACCCTTTCTCTACCCAATGCAACATCTGCACCAGATGTTTGTCTTTATTAGTCTCTCGGGCAATGTCTGATGCGGTTATGGGCAGGTTGGGTAGAGTCTCTATGCTGAGGGTGGTCGTCGTGGGTGCTGGGTCGGTGTCAGGTTCCGGTAGCGGCGAGCGGCTTAAGGCGTCTGCATGGGAGATCGTCTTACCCGGTCTGTGTATGAGTCCGTAGTTGTAGGCCGCCAGGAACTCGGACCACCTTGTCATTCGGGGAGACAGAATGTTCGGGGTGGCCCGGTTTCCTGCAAGGATTCCCAGCAGCGGCTTGTGGTCGGTTATGATAGTGAATGTCTGGCCGTAGAGGTATTCGTGGAATCTTTTTATGGCGGCAACAATAGCCAGAGCCTCTTTGTCCAGCTGGCTGTAGTTCCGCTCCGGTTTGGTGAGGGTCCTTGAAAAGAACGCGATGGGTGCTTCTTTTCCGTCGGGGAGGGTATGGCTGAGGACAGCGCCGACGCCGAAGGGTGATGCGTCGCATGAGATGGCCAGGGGTAGGGTCTCGTTGTACTGTATAAGGACAGCGTCCGAAGTGAGGAGGTCCTTTGTTTTCTGGAAGGCAGCTTGCTCGCGTCTCCCCCAAGTCCAGGTCGCCGCCTTGTCCAGGAGCCTATGCAAAGGCTCCGCCACCGTTGCCTTTTGGGGCAGGAAAACATTGTAAAAGTTAAGTAGCCCCAGGAATGCCTGTAGTTCCGTCTTCGACTTGGGTGTGGGGGCTTCTTTGATGGCCTTGATTTTTTGGTTTGTGGGGTGAATGCCATGACGGTCTAGGAGATATCCTAGGAATTCAACCCGTTCCGTGTATAATTGGCATTTCTCCCTCTTTACCTTGAGCCCGGTCTCTTTGAATTTGGTTAGGACCTGCCTCAGGCGACCCTCTAGTTCGGCTTGGTTGGTTGCCGACACTAAGACATCGTCGAAGTACGGTACCACCCCCTTGATGCCTTGTAATAGTCTTTCCATTAGGCTTTGGAATATTCCCGGTGCCACGCTGACTCCGAATTGGAGTCGGTTGCATTTAAATGCTCCCCGGTGGGTGACTATGGTTTGCGCTTCCTCGTCGACTGGCAACTGTTGCTATGCCTGGGCGAGGTCGAGTTTGGCGAAAACCTTGCCCCCTCCCAGTGAATGCAGTAGGTGTTGCACTACTGGGACGGGGTAGGCGCTTTGTTGCCATTTAGGGTGGCCTTATATTCCCCACAGATCCTCACCGACCCATCGGGCTTGATTGGGGTGACTATGGGGGTCTCCCACCGGGCGTGGTCTATTGGCTGTAGGACCCCTTGTTTGACGAGCTTGTCAATTTGCTCGTCTATCTTGGGTTTAAGTGCGAATGGCACCCGCCTTGGTTTTAGGCGTTTTGGGGGAACGTTTGGGTCTAGGTTGAATGATATAAGGGGCCCTTGGTACTTGCCTAGGTTTCCGTCGAAGACCTCTTGGAATTCCCGGGCCAGTTGTTGCTCCCAGCTGTCGTCGGTGACGTGGTCGATTCCCGTGACTGCGATGCTGAGCGGGGTGAACCATTGCAGTCCCAGTAGGCTTGGGCAGTCGCGATCGACAATTGTCAGGGGAAGCTTTTCGGTGCGCCCTTTGTATGTTATGTTGAACTGCCTGGTTCCGACTACCGGGATGCGGTTTCCCTGGTAGTCCTTTACGATTAGTCTCTGGTTGTCTAGGCTTTTCCTTTGGATGGTAGGCACCAAGCGCTTTATTTCTTGCCATGCTATCATGGAGAGGTAGGACCTGGAGTCCACCTCCATTTTGCATGGCTCGCCCTCGATGCCTACCTCCACGTAGACCTTCCAGGCATCATTGGTTGTGGCGTGGCCGATGGTGACCGTCTGATGGGTCTCCTCTCTTCGCCGGGTCTCGCCTCCTCATAGGGATCGTCCGTTCCGGTCCCATCTGTTCTCAGAATGGCGATCTCTGGTCCGGGTTGGTATGCTCTCTCTCCTCCGTTCACTCTGGTCCCATCGGGGTGGGCTGCGGTTCTTTTTGAGGCGGCAGACGCGGGCGATGTGTCCCTTCTTGTCACAATGCCGGCAGATCGACTCGAAAAACCGGCATTCAGACCTGGGGTGGTCGCCTCCGCAACCGGCACAGTTGGTCCTCAACTTACGACCCCACCAGTTCCGTGGGTCGTGGCCTGCCTGGAGGCGATGAATTTCCTCTTCTTCGTTAGAAGTGCCCGATGCCGAGTGGAAATCGCCCTGGTGGGTGGTCGTCTCGGGTTGGGCCTCGGCTGACCTCGCAGGGTTGTTGTTTCCGCTGCGGTCCCCAGCGTTCAGTCGGTGCATGCGGTCGGCGGATGTTCGGGTTGCTTCGGCGGCTGCGGCTGCGGTGAGGGTGTCTGCAAGGCTGATGTTGCCCTTGGCCATCAGCCGGCTCTGGAGAACGGGGTCCCACAAGCCGAGCACGATTCGGTCTCGCAGGGCGTCGTTCAGGTTGTCGAATTCGCACAGCCCCCGTAGGCGCTGTAGTTCGGCGAGGAAGTCGCTGAAGCTCTCACCCGACCGTTGGTCCCGACGGTAGAATTCGTTGCGTCGGATCAGGATGGGTACCTCTGGAGCGTAGTGCCGCCGAAGTATTGGCTCGAGGACGTCCCAGTCCATTGCGGTCGCGTCGGCGGGTTTGGCGAGTGCCTTGGCCATCTTGAATACCTCGGTCCCGCAGTGGGTCAGGAAGACGGCGCGCTTCATGGGGCCGGTGGCGTCCTTCAGGTCGCTGCACTCGAGGAACATGCGGAATCGGTCGGAGTACGATTCCCAGTCCTCGGTGGCGGGGTTGAAGGGTGCGGGGGGTGCGATTTTCGCCATTGTGGAGATTCGTCTGGCTTCCGTCGGACACGTGGTTCGGTTCAGGGTCTGGATCCCACCTTCGTCGCCAGTGTTGTATCCTCAGAAATGATGCCAGGAGTCGGTGACTTCAAATCATGCTCTTTTATTTGGGTAGGAACCGAACTGGCGCTATGGAAAAGGTTCGTGGCTTTTATTCCTTTAGCCGCAGCGGCCGCGGCCAATGGCACCGCTTTGAATCTCCCGCGATTCGAATAGACCAATCGTGGGAATTCTTAGCGAGCCAATCGGCGCGGCTCGCCTAACCAATCAGAGTGCCCCGCGCTTTGGCCAATCAAAGCGCGGGGATCTCAAGAATGCTAATGAGGGGACAGAACATCAGGAATGGCTCCTCTTTTGATAATTGTATCCTCAGAAAAATTAGAGATCCTAACAAGGAAGGAAGGAAGTCCCAGATATGTAATCATGCTAATATGGGAAGTGGCTGGCTATTAGGTAATGGGGTAGTATTCCATTGGAGGGACTGACTATAATGTATATAATAGGTGATAGAGCTCTCTGTAGCTGTCCACTTAGTAACTTTCTGACATTGCTCTTGGATGAATAATAAAGCACTTAATTTCATGCAATTGCCAGTTTTTAAAAAAATTCCAGCTCGGAATAAATTTGGTAAAGAATGAAGTCCCTACAAAATCATGGTTCAAACCATTAAACCATGATCAAGCCAACTCTAAAGACAGCTTTCTTTGTGCAAATAGCTCGAGCCGAGGTTAGGATAACTAAGCTGGGTTAGGATATATTAAGCAGCTGCCTTTTTTCTAGGTTCAGTCTACATATTCAAGGGGAGAATACAGGTGCTAAAAAGACACAAACCTATTTTAATGCCTAGAGTTTTGCAGCAAGTCCCAAAGAGGATAATTTTTCCAGGCATTTGGATACGATGCAGCAAATCCATTATCTTTTTTCTCAGAAAATATGAAGCCTTAAAAAGGAAAATGAACATGCTGGCAATGTCTTCTTCACTGCAGGATGAATTAAACAGTTCAGTTGAGCATTTCCTTGAGTATGAAAAGCACGTTGCTCAAATGCTTGTTGTGCAATCCCGATCTAGAGACTGTGATTAAATAGGACTAATATTTGTCACACAAATAAGCATTCAAATTTTCATTCAGACTCCCATGTTCAATATGCAAAGGGAAATGTAGGCCAGAACATTTTCTACTTCTTCAATTTAATTTATTCTATCAGGCAATCTAAAGGGATTACAGCAGAGAATGCATGTAAGAAGCTTGAAATTCATTCTTGAAGAATTACAGATGCTCCCTGTCAAAGACCTTGTAAAAATTGTTGCAAGTTGCAATTTTTAACCTGCCAGAAAATAATCCATTAATAAAAATATGTAGGGACGGAGTGGCTCATTGGCTAAGATGCTGAGCTTGTCGATCAGAAAGATGGGCAGTTTGGTGGTCCAAATCCCTAGCACCGCATAATGGAGTGAGCTTCCATTACTTGTCTCAGCTTCTGCCAACTTAGCTGTTTGAAAGCATGTACAAATGCAAGTAGAAAAATAGGGATCACTTTGGAGGGAAGGTAACAGGGTTCCGTGTGCCTTCGGCATTTAGTCATGCCAGCCACATGACCATGGAGACATTTTTGGACAAGCCTGTCTTTTCAGCTTTGTAACAGAGATGAGCACCACCCCCAAGAGCTGGAAAATGACTAGCATGTATGTGCGAGGGGAACCTTTGCCTAAAAATATGTAGAATAATCATATTAATTGTATTATTTTAACAGATTTTGTCTTAATGGACCTTACCCAAAATTAAGATCAAATATAATTTTTCTAGGTCTTTGTTAGGAATAACAAGGTTACCTAATGTAGTTTGGGTAAAATAATATATATAAACTATGATAGTAAGTTTAAGTATGTCTCACTTTAAACTGCAAAGCATGTAATTTTGGGTGTGGTTGTGAAACTGCCCTAAGAGGAAGCAAGAGAACTTGCTGGATTGCTGGATTGCTAAATTGCTGAATGGATTGATGGTTTTCTAACTATGTGTTCTCTGCTGCTGAGTTTTTTGAACATCAAAGGAAGAAAGGAGGTTTAACTTCTTAATATCTCTACTGCAAGGAGATATATTACTGGACTAATTATTTGTAAGTTTACTGACCTCTTTTTTGAAACTGGACTTTGCAACTGAATAATCCCCGGACGGACTGAACTAGTGAATGGTATATGGACTGTTTGACTATGCTATAACACTTACTGGAATAAACTATTTAACTAGTACAGTGTATCTGTTTTACTGAGTGTAAGCAACAAAAATGTTTATCTCACATATTTGCCTGCCTGCCTGCCTGCCGTGCACATTCTGCTGGGGTGTATCCCTAACACTGGTTATGGGCCCAGCTGCACAGTAAGACAAACCAGGATATAAGAGGCTTATATAAAGTGAGAGTTAGTATAGTTACACAATACTGTAAACAGACAGCTGTGTTTTATTAATTATAGTTTAATATCCAGAGAAAGATGGCACAAGTCAATTTAACAAGTTTGTCTCTAATATCTAAACTGGATGGAACAAACTATGTTTCATGGTCTATGAAATGCAGCCTACTTCTACGCAGAGAAGGTTTGTGGAGTATAATTCAAAACCCACTAGAGGTAGATGCTTGGGATCCATAGGATGAGGATGATGCCCAGAAAATACAAGAATATCAACTGAAGAATGAGCAAGCTTTCTGGAAAATAGGACTGACACTCTGTGACCAGCAGCTTGTCCATATTTGTGGAGAAGAAACAGCTGCAAAATGTTGGGAGAATTTAAAGAAGATTTATGTTCGAGACAATGTAGGAGCACATATAAATCTTACACGGAAGCTGTTCAGAACACATCTTCAAACGAATGGAGATATGTTGACTCATATAAACACTATGAAGAAGATTTTTCAGGGACTGCATGAAAAAGAACTTATCTTCACAGAACTATATCAAGTTTATATAATTTTGTCTTCGTTAGATGAGAGCTATGATGACTATGTAACTTCACTGGAAGTATTGCCAAAAGATAATCTCACATTAACTGACATTACTGGCAGATTAATTGAAGAAGCCAAGAGAAGGCTTGAAAGGGATCAATTGAGAAGGGAACAACCACAAGAAGAGAAATTATCTTTGACAGCCTATACAATTAGAAAATGTTTTAATTGTGGAGGAAAAGGACATTTGGCTAGATTCTGCAAGAAAGGAAAATGCCACAATGCCAGCCAGAATGCTAAAAGGCATCAAAAGGATAAAAAATGCTTAGAGTTAGCCATGTATAGCAATGAAACTGTGAACAATAATTTATGGGTTGTAGATAGTGGAGCATCGCACTGCATAACAAAAGATAAGAAAAGATTTGTTAAGATGTCCACGAGTTCACAACAGATTTCGTTAGCTAATGGCTGGAAAATGAAAGCAAAAGGTGAAGGTATTGCAAATTGTTCTTGCATAAAAGAAAATGTAAAAATGTTATATGTACCACAACTTAAGTTTAATTTGCTTTTGGTTAGAGTTTTGATTAAACTAGGTTATGTAGTTAGCTTTCGGGGATAAAACTGCATAATAAAAAAGGAAGGTAAAAAAGTGACTGCAACTTTAAAAGATGAATTGTATGTGTTAAATGATAATCAGTTAGAGGTGGCTAACACAGTGTATAATAACATTAAACCTCATGATGAATGCATACATTTGTTACACAGACGTTTAGGGCATATAAATTTTAAAATGCTCAAGCAAACGGTTGAACTGTCTAAAGGTATAAAACTGAAGCCTTGCAGTAAGTATTTGCACTGCAATGCTTGCAGTCAAGAAAAAAGCAAGGTAATACCAGCAAATAGAATTAATGGATTTAAAACTAAAGAGCCTCTAGAGGTCATATTTGCTGATATTATAGGTCCTAAAAAACCAAGTGTGGGAGGTGCTCGTTATATATTAAGTATAATGGATCATTATTCTAGATATGGTTTCTGTTATTTAATGAAGAGTAAACGAAAACATATCAGAATTTCTTTAATTGGTTGAAGTTTGCAGAAAGAAAAACTAAAAGGAAACTAGTAACTCTTGTTACTGACAATGGTACGGAATTTATAAATAATAAATTCCAAAATAGACTGAAGATGGCAGATGTTGAACATAAAAAGTCTGCACCGTATAGGCCACAACATAATTCCTTTATAGAAAGACGAGGCCAAACAATATAGGCAATGGCTCGCACTATGTTGTCGGATTCAGGATTACCTGAAACTTTGTGGGGAGAAGCAATAATATGTGGTAATCATATATTGAATAATGTTGCTAACTCAACAACAGGTGAATTACCATTCACACGGTGGCATGGTAGAAAACCTGACCTAAGCTACATGCACACATTTAGAGCACTAGCATGGGTGCATATTCCAACACAACTGAGACATAAGGGGCAGCATAGGGCTAAAAGGTTATTCTTTGTAGGTTATGAATCTAATCACAAATCATACAGATTCTGGGGAAAAGGTACATCTAGCATTTACTGTAGTGCTAGTGCACAATTCCTTGAACATGTAGGATGGGAAAAACTGGAGCAAGATTCAAGTAAGGGTGTAATCATAGAAACCTACAAAAGACCACAACAACATATCAGTAATAAGAAGAGTACAGTTAAAGAGGAAGTACAGGAAGAGCACATAGGACCAGAACAGGAAGAAATAGGTAAACAGGAAGAAATAGATAACCAGGAACAGGTAGTACATGAAAGTCCACCTGTAAGCCCTGTAATACCTAGATGTTCAACATGTGAAACCAGACCACCTGACAGGTATCAAGCAAGTGTAGTTTGCCAAGTTAGTAAAGTTCCATCTACTGTTGAAGAACTTAGAATGTATCCTGCAAAGGATCAAGAAAATTGGCATAGAGCGATGGAGAAGGAACTAAATTCACTGAAACAAATGGAAGTTTATGAAAATGTTAAATTACCTCCAGGTGAAAAGTCCATTGGCTGTAAATGGATATTTAAATTTAAAACTGATAAAAATGGGACTGCTACCCATAAGGCTAGGTTGGTAGGTCAAGGATTTAATCAAACTGCATGTGATTATGATGAAGTATTTGCACCGAGTCTAAAAGGAACAACCATGAGAGCAGCTTTAGTGTGGGCAGCTAAGAAGAACTATATCATAAATCACTTAGATGTAGAAACTGCCTGTCTGCATGCACCATTGCAACACAATATATACCTAAAGAAACCTGTAGGAATTAAGGATGATAAAACAAATAATGACTGTTGGAAACTTAAAAAGAATCTCTATGGATTAAAACAATCTGGTTACGAATGGAACCAATATATTGTTAAGGAGTTAACCAATATAGGGTTTAAAGCAGGTTTAGCTGATGCATGTGTATTTAAGAGAGAGACAAATGAAACAGTGTCATTGTTATTGTTGTTCATTGATGATATTGCCTTAATTACAAAAACTAATAATGAAGCTCCTGAAATAATATCATTATTTGGTAAGAGGATAAAATTAAACCAATTAGGAGAGATAAAACAGTATCTAGGATTAACAATATATAAAACCAAAGGTGGCTATAAGATATCTCAAGAGAATAAGATTTATCAATTACTAAAAACATACAAGACGGAACTTTGTAAACCGGCAAAAACTCCAATGAGTCAGGAATTTGGCCACACTGATGTTCAAAGTCCAAAATTCGATAAGACAATCTATCAATCGCTAATTGGTAGTTTATCGTACATTAGTAATTGGTCAAGGCCAGATATTGCCTATAGCATTAATCAATTGGCAAGATTCAACGCTGAACCCAATGAACAACACTGGCAAGCAACAAAGCGTATCTTAAGATATCTTAAAAGGACAATGCACTATGCATTGTATTTGGAGCCAAAAGATGATCTGATTTTAAGTGCATATGCTGATGAAAGTTTTGCAACAGACATATACACTAGGAAATCAACTTCAGGTACGGCTATACTGTTAGGAAAAGCACTGATTGGTTGGAGGTCAATTAGACAGCAACACATAAGTATGTCCACAATGGAAGCAGAATTTTCATGTCTATCTTTATTATGTACTGATTTAATTCTGTATAAAAAGTTGTTATTGGATATGGGAATAACTGTTAATGATTCCATTGTAGTATATGAGGACAATCAAGCAGCCATACGGATGGCTACAAATATTGCTGTGAAAACGAGATCTAAGCATACAGATCTTAGATATCTGAATGTAAGGCAATCTGTAAAAAATGGTTTGATAAGACTGGAATATTGTATGACTGAAAAATATATTGCTGATCAATTTACGAAAGCCCAAGGTTCAGTCAAACACAAAGAAAGTTGTGATGACTATGGGTTAAGGTTGTAAATAGATATATATATTATTATATTACCCAAAAGGGGAGTATGTTAGGAATAACAAGGTTACCTAACGTAGTTTGGGTAAAATAATATATATAAGCTATGATAGTAAGTTTAAGTGTGTGTCACTTTAAACTGCAAAGCATGTAATTTTGGGTGCGGTTGTGAAACCGCCATAAGAGGGAGCAAGAGAACATGCTGGATTGCTGGATTAATGGTTTGCTAACTGCATGTTCCCTGCTGCTGAGTTTTTTGAACGTCGAAGGAAGAAAGGAGGTTTGACTTCTTCATATCTCTACTGCGAGGAGATATATTACTGGACTGATATTTGTAAGTTTACTGACCTCTTTTTCGACACTGGACTTTGCAACTGAATAATCCCCGGACGGACTGAACTAGTGAATGATATGTGGACTATTTGACTATGCTAAAACACTTACTGGAATAAACTATTTAACTAGCACATTGTATCTGTTTTACTGAGTGTAAGCTACAAAAACATTTTTTTCACATATTTACCTGCCTGCCTGACTGCCGTGCACATTCTGCTAGGGTGTATCCCTAACAGTCTTAACAATTTATTTATCATGGCTTTGCATACCTTTTAATTTGACCTCTGAAATACCATTCAAAGGCCAAGTGTGGTCATATATCCCTATGTTAGAGAATCACCAATATTGCATAGAAATCTAAGTAATCAATCCAGTAACACAAAAGCAGAAACATATCAAAAAGTAAAGAAAGCAGAAGAAAAGAGATTACATCATATTTTATAGAGAATATAAACCATGATCATTTTTGATGACTAAATGCATTTTTGATTTTTCTCCACTATTCTGGCCTCACACTCTGTTGAGGAAAATGTAACAGGGCAGATCAAAATGGAAGCGTGTAGGATAAGGAAATCTGTTATGGCCCAAAATATTTATACTAATTTGTAGCTGTGTGCATCACCTATTGTTGTATAATGGATTCTTTACATACTAAATATTGTATAAATGATTAATAAACAGAGTGCTCAAATATCATCTGTCTTTTAAATCTTGCATTTTTCCTTCAAGCAAAACAAAAACACAACCCCCCACCCATGTAAGACAAAGTATAAAACCCTTTTCCAAGTCTGATAAGGGATGTTTACATTGATATCTGCTTAATAGAAAATATATCCGCTTAATATGTACTGGTAATCTTCTCAATGTAGTACATCCGTATTTCTGATAAATATAGAGATACCATGAAATCGGTCCATGTTTGACTATAACTGAAGAACAATCCATTTTTGTGCTAATTCCTTTACTGTCTTGAGTGTAACACTCAAGCAACTTTTAAACAAAGTTATATTAATTCACAGAAATTATGTGCAAAGTATAATTAATATTTTTCAAATGTACATAAAACCATTAAACTCAAAACCATGGTTTAAAATTATGTAGAACTCTGTTGTTAGGTGGTACCCAGTCTAAAAGCTTATCATAAATGATAAGCATAGCAACAATTCAGCTACAAATATCATTCTTGGGAGGTGTGGTCTTTAACAGGAACAGTTTGATGGGACCTAAAGTCACAATAGGTTGAGAACTATTCTTCTGTGAAATAGTACTTTGGTTAACCACAGTGATATCACGTCTTTGCTCACTCATTTGTATAGTCACACAAACATGATGTCCAACACAAATATAAATGCACACAGTTGAATCTAATGAAGAACACTTAGACATTGAATATTTTTTTCTTAGCATAGATTTCTTGTTAAATCAGATTGTATCTAAATCTGTTCATTGTAATTCTTATATGGAACCCTCTAAACTTCATGGATATATTTTCTTATTCATCTTCATTTGTTACTAGTCATGCATAACTACTTCATATGCATTTGAACTAAGCCTTAATCAGAGCCATAATATATACAAAAAAGGATATGTATTAACTTCTTCTTGCCAGCAAATGAATAGTTAGAAAATGAATGTATTATTCTATTAAGTTATATCTTGCACTTAATTAAACAATGGGAGCTATAACTAAAGATGGCCTTGGGAATCAATATGCATATTAAGGAAGTATGACTCATAAGTTCTATGTTCATATATATTACTTATCATTCTAGAATATTCTTGCTAATATACAATGCCCATATTGTGCAATATTGCATTCTCTGGTTCCCTAGAACAAGGATCTTCAAACTTGGCAAGTTTAAGACATGTGGACCTCAACTCCCAGAATTCCTGAGCTAACATGACTGGAGGAGAAATTCTGCGAGTTCAAGTCCACAACTCTTAAAACTATCAAGTTTGAAGACCCCTGCCATAGAAGATCTGCATAATGCAACACCAGAGACAATATGTCAGATAGTGCTCCATTCAAAATCCGAGAAAGACACCCTTAGACTCCAGTGTTGTACAGAAAAGGACTTTTACTGGAAATCAAGTGAATTCTCGATCTGAGAATTTATGCGTGGAAATCACATATACAAAGTTATGGCAATGTTCCCACCCACAATAGTTCAAATGATCCATCCAATTGAAGATGTATATAATGTCATGTGGGGCATTTTCAGGTGGTGATGCAGACATCTGGCTGTTGACCTTGGGCTAGTTTGATAAAGAGGCTGCAGTTGCGCACTAAGCAAGCAAGTATACATAAACAATAAAGTTTTCCCCAAGTTATACAGTTCATTCTCTAAAGCCTCCAGCACACTTCCCACCTCACAAAGCCCAATTGATTCACCCTCCCCCTGGTACTATGGCAGCCGAAAAGATAGTGAAAGAAAGGAGTCTTAAAGGCTGACACAATTGCCTGGATAGCTGAATTGGACATCCAATTATAAGGCCACTGTCATACCGTCATAGGCGTTTTGTATGAAATTACATGTTTACTTCTCTTCCGTCATGTTCTCATAATATGCTAAATAATAAATACCATAAGTTCAGTGCCATTGCAAGTTTGAACAGTTGTTAAACAAAATTATCATTAAACAAGGATGACCTGTAGAACATTATTCAGAATTTTTTTTGTTACAATTCTAACTAACATAGAGTCCACACCCTGTTTTCACTTGAATGTCAAGTCGATGGGAATAGTGACACAAAATTCATAGAATCCAAGGGTTGGAAGTATTATGCAAGGCCATCTCATCCAAACTCTGTTCAGTGTAGATTAAAGTATCCCAAACAGATGGCTGCCTAGACCCTGTTTGAATTCATCCAGTAAAACAAGCCATCAGCTCTCTGGCTAATTAGTTCCATTTCCAAACTGCTCTTAATGTTTGGAAGCTAGAAATCTAGCAAAGGTATCCTGGATTGCTAAATTGTAATATATGAAGAGTTTCCTGCTGCATATTAAAATCTTCTAGAACTAGTCCTCTCCAACTTCTCTCCCTGCCAAAGACTCACAGAACTCTTACTTCATAAAAGAGAACTATGCTGGTGCCATTTCTTTTTCTGTTGCAGCCACCGCCTGCTGTTTTGACAGAATAATCTGAGGCCTATAATTGAAGTGCAACAGTGCAAAGCTGAGATAGAGTGGATCATTTGAACAGCTCTTTCTCTATTTGCAAATTGAGGCTGATACAGGGAGGCCCACGATTGTGTAAGCCCCGATTTATGTAATTCTGCCATTATGTATATAATTCAATATGCATAGAAATGGGCTAATACAAAGATTCCAGGAAGGGAATCTTTGCATAATGCTGGAACTGAGTGCAACTTCAGGATAATGATTGTAAATGAAACTGTTGAGTGGTCTGATCCTTACAATAAAGCAAAAGTATTTCTTCAACCCACATTTCCCTGCACTGAAGCAACAACAGATGGTACAGAACAGGGAAAGCGAGTAACTTGACGATCATGAGTGGAAAGCAAGGGATTGTGGAAGCAGACCCTCAAGAAATTCAATAAAATGTTCCTTTGAATTCATGGTTCTACAAAATCACTGACTCGCCTCTGAAAAGACAGATTCAGGTAAGAGATACATGTGCTTGTAATTATTTTTTAACTTTTGTAACAAGATCTCAAATTCCCACATGCATACGTCCCACTTATATACATCCCAGTCCACATATTCTTGAAATTCACAAAGAGCAAGTAAGTAACTCCAATCTAGCTAACCCCTCTGGGAACCAAAAGGCAGGAGAAACATCTCAGCCTGAAAAGCCTCCCAATTTAGGCATAACTGTCTAGATCCTGAGCTGCTCAGGGGAATCCATTAGGAATATATTTGGAAATTCATTAGAGTGATGCTTTCAGATGCCCTGCCTGCCTCATTTCTGGAGATGATTGAAGATCAACTGCATAAGGGGAAAAAAACTCTAGCAAGTACTGACACGAACACTCAGAAACATCAGCCAGCAAGTCCTATCTCTGTTCTCCTAGCATCGCTAAAACATATTAAGAAGAAAGTTGTCTTGTTCCGTAAGTAAAAGAGCTGTTCTATAGCCTATGCCAATGTTGGCTTTCTGGGAGAGCAGAATTATCCTGGGAGCCTTTAAAGATTTGGATATCAAGCAAAATCTTTGTGTCACTGTTTTTTTGACTGCAAGCAAGCAAGAAAGGAAAACACTGTGATTTATTAAGCTAAGATTTCTGGTTTGGCATGATGATGTGTTAACAATTTGGCATGATGCTTCCATTTAAAGAGCAGAAGCATTCCCAAATCACACAATAAGTGAGAGTAGATATGACAGCTAGAAAAAAGACATAGGAAGTAGGACTTTTCATTTCCATTTTGATTAATCTCTGTGGAGATTCTCAGTCATCCAAGTCACTGATGGCACAGTGGTTAGAATGCAGTATTGCCAGCTAACTCTGTCTACAGCCAGGAGTTCAATCCTGACTGGCTCAAGATTGACTCAATTTCCCATCCTTCCAAGGTTGATAAAATGAGGACCCAGATTGTTAGGGGCAATGATTCTTTAAATAGCTCAGAGAGTGTTGTAAAATACTATGGAACAGTCTAAGTGCTAACTGCTATTGCTATTCCCATACTTGTAGCTTATTTCATATATTTTAATGACATATTCATACTACTCGTTTGTGACTAACTATGATTCAATTATTTCAATGGTATATTATTTCAGATTGAAAGAGAAAAATGCAGCTGGGCTTACTCTTGGGAGAAAATCAACATTTCTACATATACTCTCTCTCTCTCTCTCTCTCTCTCTCTCTCTCACACACACACACACACACACACACACACACACACACACACACACAGAGGGGGGCAGAGGGAGAGAGAGAGAGAGAGAGAGAGAGAGAGAACATATACATGTATAATGTATATAAAACTCCCTTTTTACATTTGGGGTAGAGTTGGGGTGATATATTTACCCGAAGCCAAGCTGCACTAAAGGCCTCCAATAAAGTAACACAATGTTGCCAGCCAATCAAGATACAAAAAGAGCCCCCCCCCCCAAAAAAAAACAGACAGAAGATACTAGTAGCAGAACACAGCAAATTCCAAGACCAATAAACACAGACCAAGACTCTCAACCAATCAGGAGGAAGAAAAAACCATTCTGACACAGCAATAGGCTGCCCCAAATTTAAATCTAAAACCACTGTAAAAAGTCTGACTCACAAACACCATACAGAAGCCTGATGATGGCAGATGAGATTCTGCTGAAACGTTGCTACAACTTTAAAAGCACCACGTGGGAAAATACCCGAACAAAGCTGAATGCCAGACATGTAAGTACCCGCGAAAACTTAAGAAAACATATATATATATATATATGTTTTCTGAGGTTCTCGCGGGTATTTGTATGTGGATCTTTGGTTATTCGGGTTTTCTCCCGCGTAAGATTGGAAGTATCTAGGCAACGTTTATGTATATATGTATGTATGTATGTATGTATATATATATATATATATATATTCTTAAGTTTTCGCGGGTACTTACATGTTTGGCATTCAACTTTGTTCGGGTATTTTCCCACGTCATGGTAGTGGTGCTTTTAAAGTTGTAGCAACGTTTCAGCAGAATCTCATCTGCCATCATCAGGTATCATCAGGCAAACACAATACAGAAGTCTGATGATGGCAGATGAGATTCTGCTGAAACATTGCTACAACTTTAAAAGCACCACTACTATGACGTGGGAAAATACCCGAACAAAGCCGAATACCATACGTATATATGACACATATACATATAATTAGAAAGAAAGGGAGGGAGAGAAAGAGAGAGAAAAAATAACTCTTGGAACAGCCCTCAAATACTTTCACTATATGATTTGTTCTTGGTTCATGTTTCATGCCAATTGATATCCACAAGAAAGTCAAGGGACAAGTTACATTTTTTTTATCTAATCTTTCCATTTACATCAACATCTATTCAGGTTGTCTTATAAACCTCTCCCCAAACCATTGAAGCCTATAGTGTCAAAGACAGCTCATGCAACAGACAATTTCAGCAGGCTCACATAATCTCCTGATTCAGTCAAGATAGTGTCCAAATTATTCATAATCTATATATAATGACATCTTAATATATCTGACATCATCAGTTTTATTTGACACTTATGTCTCAGAATGTTGGCACAGTAAATATTGACTACGAAGTACTTTATACTGATCAGTATAACTCTAAGATAGTGTGAACAACCCACCACATGGGGGGGGGGGGATTCATATAGCTATGGGATTGAAAAACTGTTCTTGAGGAACAATATATAAAGGTTTAAATGAATAAATATAGCTTAATACATCTTCAGCCTTCAGAACTTCCAGAAACATTGAAATTTGGAACTATTAACTCAATCCAGGAAAATCCCAAAGTGGTATGTAAACAGTTGGATACAAAACAAAAAAAGCCATGCAATTTCCCTTTGAATATCCTTAAATTTCCATATACAGGTGAGATAGTCTCAAAATCAGATATTTTCCCATATAGAAAACATCTTGGCATGAGAACTTTTGAACTGCTTCTGATTTGTAGATACAGGAAATGGGATATAAGTGAGAAATTTGAATCAATAAACCAATCTTGTACATCCTGTTTCTTCCAGAACTTCTAGCATTGTCCATGTCAAAAAAAAAAACCACAATCATCCAAAGTGGTAAAAGCTAGACCTGAACTTTTGCTTTATTGTGAGCCCACCTGGCAAAAGAAAGCTCAGGACCATATAGGTTGGAAACACGAGGAAGAGGCCTTCATCCTGCAGTGGATAGACAATGGTGTTGATATAGGGGAATGTAAAGAAAAAGAATAGAAACAGAAAGGAGGCTCCAGTATTCCTATAGCTTGCAATGTGAAGAAAGAGTAAATCTGGATAACAGGAGGAAGAACCATAAAGAAAAAAATGGACATCTGAAGTCCAGAAATGTGATTTGAGAAAGAGTCTCAGACAGGATCCTCCTATCCTGTTTGTGTTGGAGGCACTATTTAAAGATTAGCTAGTGACATCACCATTGCCTGGAGGATGCCCATGGAGGTTCTTTCATGTCCCTGTCAAGGAGCTGCAGTGAATGATGGGAGATCACCCAGCCAAACAGCAGCACTCAATCTCAAACACAGGCTTGCTAACCTCCAACCCAACATCCTAATCATGCGAGCCACTGCACTCCTTATTCTCACAAAGATAAAGGGAGGGAGGGAGGGGAATCCTATTCAGACTTGAAGGATTCTGTTACGGTAACCTTATAATTGGTTTTCTAGTCTGATTTACCTTGAAGGGCTATCATTGCCTTCTTTAAAAGCAAGAATAGTTGGGTTAAAAAAAATGGCTGCCCCACAGTTCCTCCCACTCTGGCAATCAATTCAGCATACGGATGGGAAGTGCAGTTTCCTATTTTTCTCAATGACTGGCAGGAGTCAGCTGGCTGATTCCCAGCTTTAAAAATCTTTTGAAGATTTTACAAGGCTGCTTTCACCACTGTCAGATAATGGAACATGAAGTCAGACTATAGTTCCTCTATAATATAATCCATTACCTTTCAAACCACCAAAGAAGAAATTAAACCAACAGCAAGAGCTATAAATAAGAGCACAGTAATTTTAGACTACTTATTTTGTGTTGTCGTATCAATAGCAGGGTGACTTATGATACAAGTGTTTAGAATTAGCAAATGTACATTGCTCATGTTCAGAAACAATGGATTTTTCATGTGCGGGTTTCA
This sequence comes from Hydrophis major, assembly GCA_033807585.1. Classification (NCBI taxonomy): domain Eukaryota; kingdom Metazoa; phylum Chordata; class Lepidosauria; order Squamata; family Elapidae; genus Hydrophis; species Hydrophis major. Next base: position 33,604,174 of record CM066328.1, read on the forward strand.
ATTGGCATTCATTTATGTTAAGTTTCTTAACTTTTTATCACCCCTTTTTCTTCAAGATCTGTTAAAATGGAATAGAGTATTGTCCCTCTCTCATTTTCTTTCCTTGTAACTATCTTGGGTGATAGATTAAATGTAAAGGCTCCCTCCAGGTGAGCTTGGCTTTTGTTTAATACATGGATGCATCCATATATTTCTGCACAAAATTACACAAATAGTTTATTACTACCTTCATACAGATGTTTTTTAAAAAAATTCTCACTCCAGCTTGGAATCAATCCTGGTGGTTTCCTATCCAATTACTAACCACTTGTACTACTGAGTGTTTTTTGAGATCAGCCAAAGTCAGCTAAAACTGCCACCATTAAAATTTAATTGGCCTGAAGTCAGTAAAGCCAACAGCATAGTTGAATCCAGGACTCCTAGATGTAACCTGCCACTCTAAGCACAAGCTTTCCTTTATATTCATGACTTTTTCATCCGTGTTCCACAGGCAACTTTTAACTTGCAGAAGCACACTGCATTCATGTGTCCTCATCATTCTATAGAGCAGTGGTCACTAACCAGTGGGCTGGGAACCACTGGTGGTCTGCAAGAAAATTTTGGTGGTCCGCAGAGAAATGTCATCCCCAAAGCACCCCCCCCCCAAAGCAAGTAATCCAGGCTGCGCGGGAACACAAGGCTGTGTCACTCACATGGCCCGTGGGAACACAAGGCTTGAGTCACTTGCATTGCAAACAACACAAGGTAGTGAGGGGAAGGGGGAAAGGGCAGAGGGGAGGAACTTGTCCCACATGCCCCACACGCCTCTCCTGGCCACCAGGCTGCTTCTGTCCACTTCTTTCTTCTCCTGTTTTTGCTGCAGGCAAGGAAAGGAGCAAAAGTCTTTCTTTCTCTCCCCCAAACTGCCAGAAATGAGTCTTTGGGACCCTGCAAGGCATCCTGCTCCAAGAGGCTGGCTGGTGTGACAAAGTCTCACAAAGACTCATTTCTGGTGGAGTTTGGGGGAGAGAAAGAAAGACTTCTGCTGCTTCCGCTGTCTTCCTTGCATGAAGCCAAAATCTGTCCCTCTCTCTCTCCCTCTCTCCCTCCCTTTCTCTCCCTCCCTTTCTCTCTCTCTCTCTCCCTCCCTCCCTCCCTGAGAATGGAGCTGGAGATGGTATCCTGCAATCCCAAATAAAGAATGATTGATTGGTAGGAAAATGGGGTGGGGAATTTTCCTACAGACTTTTTTTGCTATTTTCCCAGGGTTTCTGGTCTGCAGGATTTAAAATTATGAGTTTGGGGGTCCCTGAGGTCCAAAAGTTTGGTGACCCCTGCTTTAGAGAACTGTCATTGTTATTTGATGTAATAAAATGGAGTAACAAGCAGATGAGAATCACAGCCGGTATCACTCCAAGACAGAGTAGTTCATGCATTACTTTAGCAAATACATTTATGCTCACAGTGGACCTTAGAATAAAGCCTTGAGCTTTCCTCATTGAATGCAAGAGCATTAACGCCATCAGGGGGTTCCGTTTGTAGAATATACCAATGTTCTGGAGGCAATGCTGGCTGACCCTTACCAGTTTTATTTATAAATCTGAGGGTCAGACAAGGTAATGGGTGGTAACTTATCAAAGAGAGATCCAACCTAGAACTAAGAAGAAATTTCCTGACAGTGAGAACAATTAATCAATGGAATGGATAGCCTTTGGAATTTGTGGGTGGTCCATTGCTGGAGATTTTTTTTTTTTTAAACAAATTTTATTAATTTTACAGAAAACACAATCTTAAACATACAAAACACAAAACATAAACATGACTAAAAGATCTTTTCTGAAGGCTGTCTGATCCCGGGTTGAAACTCCTCACACAGACCCAGATTCAAGCATCATATTCACTTTATATATCCTTCCATATCTTATTATCATTTTCTTTTCTTTTTTTTTTTATAAACCAATTTTATCAATTTTATAAAAACAATGTACAAAGAATCAAGGCATAACAGCTTATAAATTCTTTTCTAAGAAAAAATAATAAAAGAAGAAAACCAACAGAACATAGTCATCCAAATTATTTCTTGTTAATTAAAATTCTATTGCCTTTTATCAATATACAAAACCCAAAAAGACATAACAAAACCTTTATATATCCTTCCATATCTTATTACCATTTTCAATAACATTCTTTGTCTGTTCTATTTTCAACTCTCCATTCATCTTTTTTCTTTTACTATACTTCTCCTATACACCAATTGGAGTAACGTCTTTAACTCATTACCCTAACTTAAAAGTACTTCATATAACAATTTTTCTTGGGATTCTGTTTAATAGGTTCTAAAATTACACAATGAATTTTATACTCTAAATACACATATAAAAACACAATCTTATGTACCCTCCAGAATCCCTCTTTTATCCTAAATTAAATTCACCCATTGTCTCTGAATAAACTTTTTTTCTTTAGATCTTGCTTCCCACCATTGAGGCTTCTCCTCCCCCCCTTTCTCTCTTGCTTATTCTTCTCCTTGCCCTTTTTACCCCTTTGTCTCTCCTCCTCCCTTTTCTTACTCCCTTTCCTTTGCTTTCTAACCTTGCCTCCACCTTTCCGCTCATTTTTCTCTTTTTTGGTTGTTTTTTTCAAATCTTAAAATCCCCTTTTTCTTATCCTCTTTCTCCTCCTCCCCAGAAAAAACCCATTGTTCATCAAAGATGGCTTCTTCTTCCTCTTCTTCTTTGTCCCAGTCCTTCTGCTGCGTAGTCAACTTTTCATAAGTACATAACGCCATTTCTAAAAATTGAAACAAAGTGCCCAAAGTATCTTCCTTTTTATAAAATTTGATATTCAGTCTTTAGTTCATCCACAAGTGATGCCATCATGAAAAGAGAAACTTTTCCCAAAACAACCACAAGTATTTTTAATCAAAAATAATTCAAAAAAAAATCCAAAAATTAATACTTTTCTTCCTTCTTCTCTTTCTCTTTCTGGGGTTAATGTTTACTCAAAGAGGTCCAATTACCATATACCTTTCTTTGGGATTCTAGGCAATCTCCTCCTTTTTCAGCTTCTGCTCCAATTTTTTTTCCTCTCCCTTCCCACTTGCAATATCAATTTTAAATAATCAGAAATCCATACCTCTAATAAGGGTTTTCCAATTTCGTAAGTTTTTCAATGTCCAGGAACCCTTTTGTCTCTTAGCTTCAACTTTCAGAATAATTCACCTTCAATGTCCCAACATATTTCATATCTGCTGTTTCCATGTGGTGGGAGAGTGAAGAAAAAAAAAAAAGTTCCCTTTAACAGCTTCTCCGCCGCTTTCGATCTTGTTAGGGATACAATGTATCCTCCAGCAATTCAAACAGCTCAGTTCCAACAAATTTGAAAGATGTTAATTGACCCGGCTCAGACAGCACTTTCACTCTTCTTGCTTCCTCCAGCACAATCTTACCTGGTTGCTGGCTTCTTCGTGGCGGCCATTGCTGACCGCCGCTCCACTGCCTTGGGAAAAAGGGGTTTTTCAGGACGAGGAGGGGGTTTGCGACACCCCCAACCCCCTGTCCGGCTCCCCTCTCTCTTCGGCTGTCCCTACAGGGCAGCCATATCCCCCTGACCCATCTGGATCGGGGGTACCTCGGCGGCCAGCACAGCAGGAATCGCGAGCGGTCACGAATTCCTGCTGCCCCGAAGCCACGCGAAACTGGAAACCTGGTGGTCCATTGCTGGAGATTTTTAAGAAGAGATTGAACAGTGTGAAATCATATAGTTTTTTTTTTTTTTTTGCATGAGCAGGAGGTTGGACTACAAGACTTCCAAGGTCTCTTCCAACTCTGTTATTCTGTTATTTAGGTCTAGAATCAAGCTAATGAACATTTTGGCCCTTGCAGAACCAGTGGCATATAGTTCTGAATGAAATGTCATGAAGATTCTTCTGAGATGCCCCTCTAATGCAGTTTATAGATAACCCAGGAATGTGACTGCACTTTCATGGGCATATTAGGTAGAATTGGGCAAAAGCTACCCAGGTGCCATATGAACATCTAAATGGAAAGAAAATCCTAGAATCCTAAAGACTCTAACTTTTTATCCACAAGAACATGAAAGTCTATTCCAGTCCCTGCTTCCTACCCAGGAATATCTCAATAGTGTCTAGATTAAGTATGAAGTGCTTGCTTTCATTTCTTAATTACATTTCAAGTATATATAAGAAAGGATTTTTAAAATCATCTCCTGCTCTTTCAGTACCCTGATATAGAATATCCTAATTGAAAATATACTAATCTTCCTATGACTCCCTCATTAAGCAAAATAGTATTCATATGCAGAACAAGTTTAATCTTACACATGGAAATTGCCAAGAGGCAACTTCAGCTTTTAAACTGTATCATTAATCATGCAATTGGTTCAGCAATTAGCTCAGAAATTCTGGCTGGTTTTATTTATTAATTTAAAAAACACCTTCTTTCTTCCAATTTCACTCTGAACACATCATACAAAATTCAGTCACACTTCTGGGTAAAACTAGATTGAATGAAAAAAGTATTTCAGATGTCATAAATCCTGCAGAATTGTAACACCCTAAGATGCTCTTTTAATACGTCATGAACAGCACATTGCTGACATGACTTCAGATGAAACACTGAAGACAAGAAACATGATTTGGTTTAGGACAGGGGTAGTGGGTCACAGCCCATTGGGAACCAGGCTGTGCAAGCAGAGGTGAGCGCATGAAACTGCATTTGTGAAAGCAGTGTGCACACCCCAAACCAACCCCTCTCTCCCTACAGCTGCTGCCAGTTGACAAGAGTTGGAAAGGTTGGGGACCATTTAAAAAACCAAGCTCTCTCTCTCTCTCTCTCTCTCTCTGTGTGTGTGTGTGTGTGTGTGTGTGTGTGTTGGGAATCCTCTGCAATTCTGCATTGTAAAAATTCACTTCGGCACTAAACACAATTTCTCACCTTCTAAAAGGGAGATCCAAGCCTTCTGTCCTCTATGTGATTTGCGTGTAAAATGAAGAGAAGAAACTTTTGGCCTTAACAAAAAGAACCTACAGGGGATAAGAGAGGTAAACGGAGTCAGTCAAGCAGACCAGCACAAGGCTTTCAAGAAAAACCCTAGGGTTTTCAAGGAGTGGCAAGTATCAGATGTGTAGTGTTGGCTCACTAATTTTAGCTTTGTCGCTTTTTTCCTTTTCATGTTTTTAATTCATTCACCTTACTATTGTTTCTGTCCTATGTGTACAGCTAGTTTGTTGTAGTGGTTTAGGCACTGGACTGGACTTAAAACTGGGAGAGCATCAGTTCTAGTCCCCCTTTAGGCACAAAGCCAGGTAGGTGATTTGGGACCAGTTCCATCCTTTTAGCCTCCTTCCTGGAAGAAGGAGGCCATGGCAAACCATTTATGAAAGCTTTTGCAAAAGAAACTGCAGTCTAAGCAGACACCAGCAATCAACAATGATTCAAAAGCATACAAAAGGAGATGCTCTGTATATTGTTAATCTCCAAAGAGTTTGTATGTATGTATGCTTCACATAGTCACGTTTAGCAGGAGCTGATTTTACTTCCATCACAAAAGGGTGATTTTGCAAGCATGACTAAGGCAGCCTTGCCAAGTTTTATATCAGCCCTGGGGCAATGTTTTTCCATGGAACTTGCTGAACATTCTGCTGAGTTTTCAAGTATAAACTAAATAATAAGAGACCTAAACAAATTTGTTTATAATAAAAGCAACTATTGTGAAAATCCTGTATTTTAAAAGAGAGTATAGAAATCATTTTCCAATCCTGGATTCCAACACATCATTTCACATTGTTGGTTTAGGAAATTAACATTGCTGGAAATAAATGTAGAGATATTATCTTTTTTAAAAAAAGATTTGGCAATATCCATAGATGTCACAAGTTTTCCCTTTTCCTGCAAGATCTCAACTAAGTTGTAAACATATCAAGCTATTATTTTAAAAGACCAAGAAAACAGCTATATTGCAGAATCACTGTTGCTATAATGATAATATATTTTAAAAGAATGGGAATGAGATCCCAATGTTTGATACCTTAGTTTGTGTTTGCAGAAAAACAAGTGCTGTACAAGGAATTGAACAAGGCCAGTGGTTCACATCCAGTGAAGCAATTAATTGCCCATTTGAATAAGTGAAATGCTGAGTTTGTACATAAAATAACTGTAGCAATCTTGTATAATATCTCTGCTGAGTATTTGTTTTTGTTTTTTTGTTAATCCAGCCATAAAAGAAGATGTGTAATCTAGATGCATGAATTAAAACCTTTGTTTACAAAGAAATGCTATTATAGGCATTCTAGATATTATTGGAAGCAAACACTAAAGTCTCCTGGGAGCCCCCATTACTATTTATTTAAATAAACAATGAAGGATTAGTCACAGCTTATATTTCTACCCATTCCTCCAGTTCATTTCTGTTTCCTATTTCTTTTAATTCACTTGAATACATTTTCTTCACAATTACATGTGAGCTCGAGCAAAGATGTTTGTAGATGCAGAATAATTTTAATTACAAGAAATCTTGCACTAATAGATCTGTAGATACACATCAATCCCAATAATAAAATATAATAATAAAAAGTATGGAACATTTTAAAAAACTATACCTCCAAAAAAACATTCAATATATTAATATTATCATATGTGAGCAGCTCATCATTTGTTGCTTATTTTTATTTATTCAACAATCAAATGACTTTTCATAACCTATACCATGCATATATAATAAGAATTAAAATATCCATATCCCACTGTCAGTCTCAGTCACAATAAAAAGATTAAAGAAAACCAAGTCAAAAACTATTTTAAAAATAGAAGGAACAATGAAAATAAAATGATATCAAATATAAACTTAAGAAAAATATAAACTTAAGAAAAACCCAGCCCAAAATAATTTAGTTTTTACATTTTCCAAACAAACCTAATCTCTATTGGAAAGATAATACAAAGTATTAGCACTGCTACAGAAATTGGTATTTTCTAGCTTCAGCCTCACCTAACCACTTGAAAGTGAGGGATTTTAAGTAGTTTCTTCCTGGATATTCCAATAGATTGATTTATTGATGTACTGGAATCATGCTATTGAGAAAGAGTAGGTAAAAAGAAGCTGAACATACCAGAAGCCTATAATTAACTCTTTTGACACCTACCAATTCTCTGATCTGACTTTAATTTTTAAGTATGAGCTCACAGAACTGGTTGTTAAACCGGTTGCAGCCACCACTGAATGGATCCATTTTATTTTCAAGTTTCTGTGGCCATTAGATATAAGTCTGTCATTGCTTCTAGCCATTCTGGTTAGATAATATTGAAATCCAGAATGTGTTCATATTTTTAAACATTTTAAACACCTTTAAAACTTTGTAACATCCTAACTTTTTAAACATCATTTTAATCTTAATTTTTAATTCTGTTTTAAACCATGCTTTTTATACTACCACATGGTTTTGTTATAAATCACCCAGAGTTACTTAGCTGAGATAGGCAGGGTAGAAATTTGATATACAAAGAAAGAAATAAGATTTATCTGGGATTTATTTCTCTAAAAGGGCTACAGGGACTCAAAAATAGAAAAAGTGGAAGAGAGATGTTGAAAGTTCTCCAGAGTGAAGAGTGATGTCTAGAACTCAAACTGGCTTCTGCAAGGGTGCTGATGTATAGATTGGAAAGCTTTTACCTCAGATTCTGGGCAATTCTTATGCCATCCAACGCCCACATACAAAATTCTTATTTGCGTTTCAGCAGAAAAAAATTGAATATAAATCCTGTGCCTGGTGACTGGAATTCAAGGTAATATAAAATCACCAATATGGTACTGCTAAAAGGCATCCACCAAGTCCAACATTTGAAATATTTTTTTTTAAAATGCTCCAAATAAGCTTGCCCAATCTCTTGAGATTTCAGTGTACAGTGCTCACAAGAGCTGTCACAAGAACCTTGGTGAGATTATCACTATCTTGCAAGATTTGTGATTTCAGTGAGATTTCTACTTACAATTGCTGGAGGCCATCATTGCACTGACACTTATTGCCTCAAAATAACATGAATAGCATATGGCCATCACCATTAGAAGCAACTGAGACAATCTTCCATGGAACAACAGAAGATGGTGTATCAAGTCAGCGAGTTGAAAATGGACTAAAGCCAGAAAGCACCAGCATGGCTCCCTCCACAAAGGCCTTTGGCAAGCTGGTGAAAGCCAAACACTTTTGGAAGGCTTTCAAGGACTACTTCAACATTGGTCATTCTAGTGTAATTTTTATTTATATGTTTTCTATCTTTATTTACTTTCTATCTTACCATGCATGTATTAATTGTAAGGCTATTGTTGTAAGCTGCCAGGAGTCTGAAAATATTTGGCAATATACTAATAAATAAACTAGAACAAGATCAATTTCAGCCTCTTTTGCTCCCAGCCAATTACAAAAGTGCTCTTATTATAGGAAAACGAGCCATTTCTGACACTGCAATTTCACAGCAAGAATCTTGGTTACACTGAAAGCAGGTCAAGAAAGACCTTCCCTCAGGTGATGATGCAGTTTTTGAATGTAGCACTAGTTGCTTGTGCTGTTTCTTCTCAGCAGCTAATCAAGCTTCTCACACCATCAGCCTACAATGCTTTTGACATTCTTTGTATCACAGAAGGCACTCGGCCACTGCATAATAACGTGGAACTTTTTTTTTCTTTTTTCTTTAAATAGAAATTACAAGACTGGAAATTATATATAAAGTGTGTGCATTCTTCAATCTTTTAGGAGCATTATATGCCATAGCTGTCCCAAATTTTTAGAGCAATCTGATTTATAATGCCATTTTGAAATGTTGCCAATCAATAGGCATGCCTTGGAATTTTCCAAGCAAACTGGGCAAAAAGTTGTGAACATTCAAGATATTAGTATAAGAATAAGGATAAGGATAAGGATAAGGATAAGGATAAGGATAAGGATAGGATAGGATAGGATAGGATAGGATAGGATAGGATAGGATAGGATAGGATAGGATAGGATAAGGTAGGGCAGGGCAGGGCAGAACAGAACAGAACAGAATAAGTTTATTTGGCTGAATGATACAAGGAATTTGTTTCTGGTGCAGAAGCTCTCATTAGTGACCAAATGGTATATAAGTAAAATAACAAAAAAAAACAATATTTGCTTCAAATAACTGCATCTCCTAAGATTGCTCTGAGATAAAAATGAGGAATCTTATATACACTTTCACAACAATCATGACAAGGAAAGACACTACAAAGTGTGTATGTTTGAAGAAGAAGCCATAATGAATGCTTTATTCCCGCAATTTCAAAAGCTTCTAATGTTGGTGATGTCAGAGAGGGAAAGACTGTTGTGTGGTGTGTGTGTGTGTGTTTTTTGAAAGCAAATGTAAATATCCAGAAAGTCACCCAAACTGTAAAACCCTAAGTAGACGCTTATATACCATAATCAAAAGGAAGCTATACAGAGGGAAAAATAAAAGAGAACAAATTTTGGTACACTTTGAAGAGCCTAGTAATGAATTGGGATGGGAGAAAACTTTCTGGGGTTCAAATGTTCATATTTGGAGAAGACTTTATTTAAAATGCAAGCTTATATCCTGGAGTAGCTTTACTGTTTTTTTTGTTCCTGATTGTGTTTAAGAAATTGCTGCAATGCTGCAAATGCTGTAAAAATACAAGAATCAATACAAGAATACAAGAATACAAGAATACAAGAGCAGCTTGTAATAGGGAAGTTGAAAAATACCCTTTAAAGCTATGCTTCCTTGCTTTATTTAAACAACAAAACATGCACAGATACTCTCCAGATCTGGGGCTGAAACTCCCTGAATTCCCAGCCAGTAAAGATACCAAGTTGGAGAAGGCTAGCTTAGGGCATCTAAGCTGATGCTGCCAATTTAGTTTCAATAGGTCTTCAACAGCAGCTTGACCTGCATTCATTAAGAAGAATGTTTCTTCTATATTCCATTTATTCTAAAACTTCGCAAATTGCCTCTTCCAAGAAGCAGACATCAAGAGGACTGAGCACAATATTAAAGTTCACATTCATTCATGTTAATAAATTGTCATTTTTTTAAATAATAAAACTTAAATATCTATGGAGATTCTCTGTCACCCAGGTCATGGTTATCCCAAAGGTGTTTTTTCTTCCTTTTTTTCAAGAGGCAATTGGACTTTCTGGTTTTTCTTTGAAGATTTTTCACTTCTTATCCAAGAAGCTTCTTCAGCTCGGATCCTTCCATTCCCCACCATCTAGTCAGTGCTGAAGAAGCTTCTTAGATGAGAAGGGAAAGGTCTTCAAAGAAAAACCAGAAAGTCCAGTTGCCTCTTGGGTGGGGGGAAAAAACACTTTTGGGACAATAACATTTAAAACACTGGAACATTCCTATCTATATGTATAAAAGTGAAATACCACTCACGCATCATCACAAAATCTCCAGAACTGTAAAGTCTACAAACCTGAAATTTGGCACGTATGTTCCTCTTGGCTTCTATATGCTCACTAAGAAAGGATTTTTCAAAATGACCATCAGAGCATTAGTATTTCGTATATTATTATTAACATACTCTGGATGCTAAGGAGTTCTACTCCCCCTCCCCACCTGGAAAGAAATCTGTCCCAATTGCAAAACACAAGCAAAGGAGAGGAGTGTCAATGTTAGTTTCACAGCAGCAACTTTAGTACAGAACAGTTGAGCTAAACCATGCTGTCTCCTTCTTGCTCACACAGCAAATACTGTTTCAGTTTCCAGGCAGCCCTCAAATCTCTCACACACTGACAGGACGCTAGCCAGATGAATACCGATAAATGCTGGTAGGCAGAGGCAGAATTTTTCCTCTTATTTTCATCCCAAAAAACTAAGCCCGACCACATAATTTCATAGCGAAGCACAGGTATCGAGCTAGTTCAGAATATTTTCCAAAGCTTGGAAACCATCATGTTTTAGCAATGGGTTTAGTTCAGGATTCCCATTAATACAAATCCATTCCTAACATGTTTTTGGTGCAGACTGGGAAGTTTTTCCCTCCTTCTGCAAGTTCCCTGAATGTTATTTATACAGAATGGGGACCGTAAGGAATTATGTAAGAGGTAACACAGGAGAGTTCTCCACTTTTTCCTCCAATAGGAATATGGTCCCTCCTGTAAATGAAAAAGCCTTCTGTTCACAGAAGAGATCCACTCAATCCATGCTGTTAAGTTCTGCGCGTGGGCGCAAGGATTGGAGACGAGACGATGAACAGTGAACTTCAACTCTTTATTTAACATTGTGAAACAGAGCAAAAACTACGGCAGCAATAGCCCTTTTTATAGGCAAGCTGCTGATCAAATAACCAATAAGAAACGGGAAGCGTTAGTTCCCTTAACCAATGAAAGAGGCCCATTAATAGCCAATCAGATTCTCCTGAACAGACCAATCAGATGTCGCTATTATCGGCCAATCAGAAGTGCAGGGCCAGAACCCTGCACTTTTCTAAAGGTTTTTTAATAATCTTTATTTAAGCACTTTTATTAATTCACAACACATGCCACCATTCTTATCTAAAAACCCGAGGGAAAACTCTGGGGTGATTTTGTTTTATGAAATTCCATAGCATATGGTGTACATTAATAAGGTTTCATAAATTGGTAATTGTAACTACAGTGGCATAAAGAAACAGTCTTCATCTGTTACTGTCTAAATGAGTCACCTTACAACTTCTATAACCCCGTCAATATGGTCAAACCTCTTTCCACTTCACATGTAACTTTTTCAGATAGCAACCTTCCCCACGACCAAACATGGCCAAACAAACAAAACGAAACAAAGGAGGGCTTTCTTCCTTTCATCTGACCTAGCCAGACTCCTTTTAATTCCTCCCAATGGCTAGGACAGAAGAGATAAGAGAAAAGAGAATACATGCTTTGCTCCATTGTACAAATGCTGCTTAATCAATTATTGTGGGACCAGGTTTTTCTCAGCGCAGTTTTGTTTACAAGTGTCGAGCATGGCATGTTTACATCAGCATTTGGCACAATTTATTATATGGCAACAGATGTCTTTAGCTGGCTTATTCATCACTGTGTTTTCAGAAGAGCTTCAGTGGCCCAAATACATGCCCACTCTGCAGCATGAAATTTAATTCCCCGCGCAGCTGAGATCTCAACTGAGAAAAGCAAAATGCAAAGGAAGGGCTGCAAACAGGACAATCGTTACAAAAAAAAAAAATTTTATAGCAACATCACCAGAAGAAAGAGAAGAGGAGGAAATAGAAGCCAAGGAGGTTTTTCCAGCAGTGAACCTACCAACAAGGAGTGAATTTCAAAAGAGCTGAGCCTAAATGGGCTGAGGTTTTGTATGGGGTTGAGGGCAGACTCATAACCTAACGGTACTTGTATGAAGAGAATATTTTTTGGAGTGGACCCTATGCTTCCTGTTGTGTATGCACTATAGTTAATAAAGTATGAGCTTGAGGTAAAGTGCAGGGTTCTGGCCCTGCACTCCTGATTGGCTGTTAGGCGGCCAGACCAAATTGGCTAGTTCTGAAGAATCCGATTGGCCCTTAACAGAGAGTTCTTATTGGTTGCAAGAGCTAGCGTTCCTAGCTCGTTATTGGATAAATCTTACAAGGGTTGCCTATATAAGGCAGAGTTCACTATTGTTAAACTGAGAAGTCACTATGTAAATAAAGAGCTGAAGTTCACCGTTCAGAGGCTGTCTCCATTTATTTCAACCCATGCTCAATACTTAACACTGGCGACGAGGGTGGGATCCGGAGACGTCTGAACCAAAGAAGCCAGGAAGCAACACCGAGCACGTGACAGACGACGCCAACAACGGAACCATGTCCGGCGGCATCGTACCATCCGCTCCATTTGATCCAAACCAAGAGGATTGGGAATCCTACATGGATCGCTTCCAAATGTTTCTTGAGACAAACAACTTAAAGGACACCATGCCAGCAAAGAAAAGGGTGTTGTTCCTAATGCATTGCGGCCCAGCCATATTTAAGATGGCTAAAGCACTCGCCAAACCTCGAGAAGTGAAGGCCATGAGCTGGGACGACCTCAAACCCATCCTGAGAGGCCATTAAGCGCCAACCGTGCCTACGCTTGTGAGATGCCATGAGTTTTATCAGAGGAACCAACAAAAAGGGGAAAGCGTGGCCAATTTTGTGGTGGACCTCCAAAATTTAGGGGGCCTCTGCGGGTTCACCGATTTAGAAGAGGCACTGAGAGATCGAATAGTTCTGGGACTAGATGCACTGGGCTTGCAAAGCAAGCTGATGGCGAAAGGCGACATCAGCCTTGCTGATGCCATCGCCGAAGCCACGGCAGCAGAGGCGACCAAGAAGTCGGCTGCACAACTATGGCGAAGCCGCACTCCGGTACCACCACTGGCCAGCGAAATCTCACCTAGTTCAGAAGGGCAGCTGGCGACAACGCACCACGAGGACCTCTCTTCATTGTCAGACAGCGACGAAGAAGGGGTCTGTTAGGGATAACATTGTTTTACCCTAACTGGTTTAGGTAAATAATAATATGTAATCATAGTTTGTAAGTTAAAGTGTCTGCAACTTTAACTGTGGGATAGTAATTAAGGGAGTGGTTGTGAAAGCACTTTAAAAGAAGCAAGGCTGCAGCTTGCTATCTCTCTGGCTTTGATGATTCCTGATTACTGCAAGGACACAACACTGCTTTGCTCGAACGGGAGAGAAAACAAAGAACTGACTTGTAAGTGAATTGACATAGGGTATTCAACACGGACTTTGCTAACTGAATATCCCTGAATGGACTGATTAAATGATACATGACTATTGGACTGTTATTTTGACTATGCTATGAACTCATAATGGAATAAACTATATATTTGATAGCACAAGCGTATCTGTCATTTTTACTGTATGTTAATAAACATACAAGCTTAGCTCACTCATTTATCTGTGTGCCTATCTGACTAACGCTGCACATTCTGTTTAGCTTGTCTCCCTAACCCTGGTTGCGGAAACCAGGCTTAACACTGGTTATGGGCCCAGAGGCTGCAAAGTCAGTTTAACTAGGATAAAACAGATTTATGTAAAAGTGAGAGTTTGTGTTGTTTTACATTACAGTAAACAGACAGCTGTGTTTTATTAATTATAGTTTTATATCCATATAAGAAAACATGGCACAAGTCAATCTACAAAGTTTGTCCCTTATATCCAAGTTGGATGGAACAAACTATGTATCATGGTCTATGAAATGTAGTCTGCTTCTACGAAGAGAAGGTTTGTGGAATATAATTGAAAATCCACCAAACGTAGAAGAATGGGATCCAGAGGATGAGGAAGATAAATTAAAGATAGAAGAATTTATGCATAAAAATCAGCAAGCTATTTGCATTATTGCTTTAACCTTAACTGATATGCAACTTGTTTATATCCATGGAGAGAAATCAGCTGTTGGGTGTTGGCAGAAGCTGAAGAGGATTTATGTTCGAGATAACGTTGGTGCTCACATAAATCTAACACGGAAACTTTTCAGTACACATCTCCATAAGAATGGTGATATGCTGAGTCATTTGAAAACTATGCAAAGCATTTTTCAAGAACTGCACGAGAAAGAGCTTATTTTCTCTGAACTACACCGTCTACATAATTCTAACTTCACTTGACGAAAGCTATGATAACTACGTAACTTCACTTGAAATATTGCCAAAGGAAAGCCTAACTTTAACTGATATAACTGGCAGATTGATTGAAGAGGCCAGAAGAAGGCTTGAAAGAGACGAATTAAGGAGGCAGCAACCTCAAAAAGAAGATAATGAAACTCCTACTGCAAACGTAATTAAAAAGTGTTTTAATTGTGGAGGAAGAGGACATCTGGCAAGATTTTGTAAAAAGACAAAGTACCAGAACGCTGGCAAGAATACTAAAAGTCATCAAAAGATAAATAAAAATTTAGAGTTAGCCATGTATACTAACGGAGCTGTAAAAAATAATTTATGGGTGGTTGATAGTGGAGCATCACATTGTATAACTAATGATAAGAAAAATTTTATTAAAATGTCCAAGAGTACACAGCAGATATCATTAGCCAATGGCTGGAAACTGAAAGCTAAAGGTCAAGTTATAGCATATTGTTCTTTTATAAAAGAGAATGTAAAAATGTTATATGTACCACAACTTAAGTTTAATTTAATTTCAGTTAGAATTTTGGTTAAACTAGGATATGTAGTTACATTTAAAGGAGATAACTGCATAATTGAGAAAGAAGATAAGAAAATTACTGCATCTTTAAGAGGTGAATTATATGTGTTAAATGATGATGGTTTAAAAGTGGCTAACACAGTTTATGAAAATAAGAAACCTCATGATGAATGTATTCACTTGTTACATCGAAAGCTAGGGCATTTAAATTTTAAAATGCTTAAGAAAACTGTTGAATTATCTAAAGGAATAAGTTTGAAACCTTGTAATAAGTATTTGCAATGTAATGCCTGTAATCAAAGTAAGACCAGGGTCACACCGGCTAATAGAGTTGATGGATTTACTACCAAAGAACCTTTAGAAGTAGTATTTGCAGATTTAATAGGTCCTAAAAAACCAAGTATAGGAGGAGCTCGTTACATACTATGTATAATGGACCATTATTCTAGATATGGGTTTTGCTATTTAATGAAGAGCAAAACTGAAACGTATCAAAATCTCTTTAATTGGATTAAATTTGCAGAAAGGAAAACTAAAAAGAAATTAGTAACTCTTATAACAGATAATGGTACGGAATTTACAAATAATAAATTCCAGAACAGACTAAGAATGTTAGGAATTCAACATAAAAAGTCTGCACCATATAGGCCACAACATAATGCCTTTATAGAGAGAAGAGGCCAAACATTACAATCAATGACACGATCTATGATGTCTGATTCAGGATTACCTGACAATTTGTGGGGAGAAGCAATAATGTGTGGTAATCATATATTAAATAATGTTGTTAATTCAACAACAGGTGAATTACCATTCACACTGTGGCATGGTACAAAACCTGATTTAAGTTACATGCACACATTTGGAGCACCAGCATGGGTGCATATCCCTTCACAACTTAGACACAAAGGACAACATAGAGCTAAAAGATTATATTTTGTAGGATATACATCTAATCATAGATCTTATAGATTCTGGGAACCAGGTACATCTAAAGTTTACACCAGTGCTAGTGCAAAATTCCTAGAACATGTAGGATGGAATAGATTAGAGCAAGATTTAAATAATGAAGTAATTATTGAACCCTACAAAAGGCAGAAAGATCAGACTAGTTATAAGAAGAGTCCAATTAAAGAAGAAGTCCATGAAGAGCAAGTAGGACCAGAACAAGAGGAAACAGTTGATCAGGAAGAGTTAGATAATCAAGAAGAGTTAATAAATGAAAGTCCACCTGTAAGTCCTGTAATACCTAGGCGTACTACACGTGTAACTAGACCACCTGATACGTATCAAGCAAGTATAGTTTGCCAAGTAACTAAAGTTCCAACTAGTATAGATGAACTTAGGATGTATCCTGCTAAGGATCAGGAGAATTGGCAAAAGGCAATGGAAAAGGAACTAAATTCATTAAAGGTAATGAAAGTTTATGAAGATGCTAAATTACCTCCAGGAGAAAAATCCATAGGGTGCAAATGGATATTTAAAGTAAAAACTGGAAATGATGGGACTGTTACCCATAAAGCTAGGTTAGTAGCTCAAGGATTTAATCAAACTGCATCTGATTACGATGAAGTTTTTGCACCAAGTCTTAAAGCAACATCTTTAAGAGCAGCATTAGTGTGGGCAGCTAAGAAAAACTATGTCATTAACCATTTAGATGTAGAAACTGCTTATCTACATGCACCATTGCAGCACACTATATATTTAAGAAAAACAGTAGGTATAAAAGACAATAAAGTAAATAGTAATGATTGTTGGAAACTCAAAAAGAGTCTTTACGGGTTGAAACAATCTGGGTTTGAGTGGAACCAATATATTGTGAAAGAGTTAAACAATATAGGTTTTAAATCTGGTTTAGCAGATCCATGTGTGTTTAAAAGAGAAAATAATGGAACGGTGTCATTATTGTTATTATTTACAGATGATATTGCTTTGATAACTAAGACTAATAATGAAGCTAATGAGATTATATCATTATTAGCCAAAAAGATAAAATTAAAGCATTTAGGTGAAATTAAAAAGTATCTAGGATTGACAATTAACAAAACAAAAAATGGTTTTAAGATATCTCAAGAAGATAAAATTTGCCAATTAATTAAAACGTTTAAAATGGAACTTTGTAAACCGGCAAAGACTCCAATGAGTCAGGAAGTTTGCCAAACTGATGATCAAAGTCCCAAATTTGATAAGTCTATATATCAATCTTTGATTGGCAGCTTATCATATATCAGCAATTGGTCAAGGCCTGATATAGCTTATAGTGTAAATCAGCTGGCACGTTTTAATTCAGATCCACATCAATGTCATTGGCAATCATTAAAGAGAATTTTAAGATATCTTAAAGGAACAATGAACCATACATTGTATATAGAACCAAAGGATGATTTGAGTCTTAGTGCCTATGCAGATGCAAGTTTTGCAACTGATATAAACACTAAAAAATCAACATCTGGGATGGCTATATTATTTGGTAAGACACTAATAGGGTGGAGGTCAATCAGACAACAGCATATTAGCTTGTCAACGATGGAAGCGGAATTTTCATGTCTGTCATTACTATGCACTGACTTGATTTTGTACAAACAGTTATTATTAGACATGGGTATAACTGTTAAAGATTTCATTATTGTGTACGAGGATAACCAAGCAGCTATAAAGTTAGCTACTAGTATTGCTGTAAAAACTAGATCAAAGCATACTGATTTAAGATACTTAAATGTTAGAGAATCTGTAAAGAATGGGCTAATTAAATTGGAATACTGCATGACAGAAGAAAACATTGCAGAACAATTTACAAAAGTTCAAGGAGTAATTAAGTTTAAAGAAAGTTGTAACAAATATGATTTAAAGATGTAAATAGTTATATTTATATTATTATTTCCTAAAAGGAGAGAATGTTAGGGATAACATTGTTTTACCCTAACTGGTTTAGGTAAATAATAATATGTAATCATAGTTTGTAAGTTAAAGTGTCTGCAACTTTAACTGTGGGATAGTAATTAAGGGAGTGGTTGTGAAAGCACTTTAAAAGAAGCAAGGCTGCAGCTTGCTATCTCTCTGGCTTTGATGATTCCTGATTACTGCAAGGACACAACACTGCTTTGCTCGAACGGGAGAGAAAACAAAGGACTGACTTGTAAGTGAATTGACATAGGGTATTCAACACGGACTTTGCTAACTGAATATCCCTGAATGGACTGACTAAATGATACATGACTATTGGACTGTTATTTTGACTATGCTATGAACTCATAATGGAATAAACTATATATTTGATAGCACAAGCGTATCTGTCATTTTTACTGTATGTTAATAAACATACAAGCTTAGCTCACTCATTTATCTGTGTGCCTATCTGACTAACGCTGCACATTCTGTTTAGCTTGTCTCCCTAACCCTGGTTGGGGAAACCAGGCTTAACAGGGTCCATCGACTGCGGTCCGACCGGGACCCTCGCCCGAAGCCCTTATGCCCTTGCGCTGGCTGTGGAGCCAACCATGCCAGGTCCAAATGCAAATTCCGCGACGCACTCTGCCATGAGTGCGGAAAACAAGGCCACATCGGGCGGGTCTGCCGCAGCTTGCCAGGCCTCAGCCAGGCCTCAAAAGGGGCTAACTTTCGCCAATCAACAGGAAGCCATCCTGTAAGGTGAACGCCAGTAAACCACTCCTACAGAAATCCAGCCTTGCAGAGAGAAGAGGCTCACCATACCATCACTATCGGTCACACCTCAACCTTGGACACTAAGAAAATCCGAGTCACGGTAACCATCGAGAATCAGCCGTGCCACATGGAAGTTGACTCGGGATCGTCCCTCTTGATGGTGTCTTGGAAGACACTCAAGCAACTCATCCCCTCAATTCAACGCCAAGATCTCCAATTTCAACGCCTCATCCTCAAGGACTACCAGGGGAATTGAATCCCCGTCATCGGGTCCTGCCGAGTCCGAATCTCCTTCAAGAAGCACACAGCATACTTACCTCTAACGGTCATCGATAGAGATAGGCCTAGCCTATTAGACCTCCAATGGTTCGCGCCACTCGGCATTGAAGTGGCCGGCGTAAACTGAGTCGGTGGTTGTGATTGGGAGGAAGACCTTATCTCTGAGTTCAGTGGACAGCTTAGGCGAGTATAAGGCAACCCCGATCTCATTCAGCCTAGATCCAAAAGTAGCTCCCATTCGCTTGAAGCCCCGTCAAGTTCCGTTCGTCCTAAAATCGAAAATCGACGAACAACTCAACAAGCTAATTGCTCAAGGGGTGTTGAAGCCCATCGATCATTCTCCATGGGAAACCCCTATTGTAACACCCATTAAGCCAGATGGGTCAATCCGAATTTGTGGGGACTACCGGGCCACTTAAAACCACGCCTTACAGCAGAACGCGTATCCAGTTCCGGTGGTACAGCACCTCCTCCATTCCTTGGGGGGCGGGAAGGTTTTCGGTAAATTGGATTTAGCTCAAGCCTATCAACAATTACCAGTGGATGAAAAAACAGCTCAGGCCCAAACTAGTGTAACGCACAGGGGTGCCTTTGAATGTACCCGGCTGCAATTCGGAATTAGTATAGCCCCGGGGATCTTCCAGAGCCTTATGGAAAGGTTATTGCAAGGAATCAAGGGTGTGGTCCCTTATTTTGATGACGTATTAATTGCAGCCCCTACAAAAAAAATCTTACAGGACTGCTTGAAATGCATTCTAAAAAAAAATCCAAGAGGCTGGACTTAAGATGAAAAAAAATAAATGCAAATTGTATACTGACAGTGTTGAGTTTTTAGGGTACCGGATTGATAGCCAGGGCATTCATCCTACCGAGAGTAAATTAAAGGCAATCAAAAACGCTCCCAGGCCACGCAACAAGGCCGATCTCCAGGCGTTCTTAGGCCTCATCAATTTCTATAAGGTATTTTTACCACACAAGGCAACTGTCGCTGAACCGTTACACCGGTTGTTAGATAAAAAAGCATTGTGGGTATGGGGTTACCAGGAAGAACAAGCGTTCCAGAATGTTAAAAAACTGCTCACATCTGACTCTGTACTCATGCAATATAACGAGACTTTGCCGTTAGTTATAACCAGCAATGCATCGCCTTTCGGTGTGGGTGCCATTATGAGCCACGTACTGCCTAATGGGAACGAAGCCCCTGTTGCATACTTTTCGAAGACTCTTTCAAAAGCAGAGCAAAACTGTGGACAAATTGATAAAGAAGCCCTCGCAATCGTCTCAGCTGTAAATAAAATTCATGAATACGTGTATGGGAGGATCTTTACTATTGTAACTGACCACAAACTGTTGCTAGGGATAATAGCCAGGGACAAGCCAACCCCCTACATATTATCCCCTAGAATGACCCGATGGTCAGAATTCCTAGCTGCTTATAATTATCAGCTGCAATACCGCCCGGGGAAAGCCATTCCCCATGCCGACGCATTGAGCCGAGCACCGCTTCCAGAGACTCTCGACAATCCGGCACCAACGGCAACCACGTTGCAAATCGAAGCACTCAACTCGCCGCCCATGACCGCCCGAGACATTGTGAGAGAAACCAAATGAGACCACACCCTAGCTCGAGTCCTAGTCTGGGTAGAACGTGGATGGCCATTGGACCAAGTACTAGATGACTTCGCACCATTCAAATCTCGACAGACTGAACTTTTCTCCCAAAGGGGCTGTATCATCTGGGGCGATAGAGTCGTCCCAGAATGACTCCGGAAGACGCTGCTGCGAATTCTGCATGAGGGCCACCCCGGCATCGTGCGAATGAAGGCGCTTGCACGAAGCTACGCATGGTGGCCAGGCATGGACCGGCAAATCGAGCAGTGGGTTAAAGTGTGTCCCAATTGCCAACAAGTCAGCAATGCCCCACCAAAAGCCATGCCTACTGAATGGGAGACACCACGTGGACCCTGGTCCAGAATCCACCTGGATTTCGCGGGGCCAACCAAGGGCCATACCTTCCTACTTACAGTCGACGCCTACTCCAATTGGCTGGAAATTCATCGTATGACGACAACAATCTCCGAGGCAGTGATCAGGATTCTAAACAGACTCTTTGCAACCCACGGATTGCCAGACATCCTGGTGTCCGATAACGGCCCATAGTTTACTGCACTAATGTTCGAGCAGTACCTCGCTGACCATGGCATCCGCTATGCGCTCACCTCGCCTCTTCACCCTGCGACCAATGGCCGAGCTGAACGCATGGTCCAATTTGTAAAAAAGACCTTGCAAAAGGTAGACTATGACAATATCGACGACAAGGTCAATCAAATTATCTTCTTGCAACACATCACTCCACATAGCGTCACCGGCAGAACTCCCGCCGAACAACTGATGGGACGAAGACTCCGCTCCCACCTCGACCGGTTGCACCCTGCTTACGAACCAGAAAAACCAATAGGATCCAGCGGCCGCTGTCGCACCTTCCAGGTAGGAGACCTCGTTTACGCATGAAACTTATCGGGCGACCCGATATGGATAGAGGCGACAGTAGTACGTGTGACCGGCCCCAAATCCTACGTGGTGCAATGCCTTGACAATAAATTGTGGAAACGGCATATCGACCAATTGTGGTCACGACTTGCAACGGCCAGTCAACAGCTCCCCCATGACCAAACTGGGGGGGGGGGAGGTACGGAAGAAGATGAAGTTGCAGAGAACCCGCTCAAAGGGAACGACAAACTAAGTGATACTCAGGAAATGGAGCAGGAAGGAGAAATGTTTGCACCACAGGGAATTGCAGAAAATGTGGGCAATGATGAAGAAGTAAACGCTGAGCAAGAGGCAGAACCACTGCCAAACAACGATCTACCTCAACAGGATTGCAATCAACCAATCCAATGAAAATCCAAGAGACTTAAAAGACAACCGTCCTATCTAAGGGACTATATAACTACACCGGAATTAAGAAGCCAGGGGGAAGGGGTGTTGTGTATGCATTATAGTTAATAAAGTATGAGCTTGAGGTAAAGTGCAAGGTTCTGGCCCTGCACTCCTGATTGGCTGTTAGGCGGCCAGACCGGATTGGCTAGTTCTGAAGAATCTGATTGGCCCTTAACAGAGAGTTCTTATTGGTTGCAAGAGCTAGCGTTCCTAGCTTGTTATTGGATAAATCTTACATGGGTTGCCTGTATAAGGCAGAGTTCACTGTTGTTAAATTGAGAAGTCACTATGTAAATAAAGAGCTGACGTTCACCGTTCAGAGGCTGTCTCCATTTATTTCAACCCATGCTCAATACTTAACACTTCCATACCTGTTATTTAACTTAATCCAGGGCAAATATCTCAATTGCTTCAGAGGGTAAGAGAACTGAAACAGGAAGTCGGTCATAGCACACAGGACAAACTAGCTGGCTGAATGGACAAAAATTGTTTCCTGAGAATCAGAAGAGAACTAAAGCACTTTGAAATTCTTGGTGCTGCCAGAAAATGGACAACCGTTTGTCTGAAATGGTATAGAGTTTCTTGCATGAGCAGGCGGTTGGACCTCCAACATCCCTTCCAATTCTGTTATTCTGTTAAAAGAAAATCCACTGCCAGGGTTTTCCCGGTTGGACAAACTTGATCCCCATTGCTGTCCCAAAGGTGCTTTTTCAGAAGCAACCAGACTTCCAGTTGCCTCCTGAAAAAGCACTTTTGGGACAACCATGACCTGGATAGTTCTACAGACTTCCCCTATTACTTTGTTTTATCTGCAATGGGCCAGGAGTTAGAGATGCAGAAAGTTACAGAATATTTCGCATTGCAGGTAGTCTGTACAGTACATCTCAGTGTCCCTTCATTATTTCAGTTCTTCTAGGTCCTTTATCTCTAGATCATACTCAAGTGAACCATCAGGATTCCATACAGAAGTGGATCTCCATGGGTTTCAGTTCCTTCAGCTAGGCTAGATTGCTTTGGAATTTGGGTTAATGGACCACATTCTGCCCTGCTCATATATAAACCAGTTTCTGTTACCAAGAGGTTTTACCCCAAATATTTTGCTTCTGACTGCACAACACCCATTTGTATGTAACTCACTCCCCCCCCCCCCAAGCATTCTCTGGATACACAAATTACCTTGTAGAGATTCCCAACTACTCGAATAGAATATACTGTATCATTATACAAATATGATAAATTCCTTTTTGTGACTTTGCCCATTTGAAGACAAAAATATAGGCCTACATGCATATAAAATTATGTTTCCAGCATCAGAAATACTGGTTTTTCAATTGCAGTACTGTATACTGTAAGTAAATATACTGTAAGCAAAAAATTTCCAACAAATCTTTATTTTGAAGAATATATGCTAGTGAGCATGAAGGTTCATTCTCCAAGCTTGTGGGTTGGTTTCTGAATGTTTCATTACCAGGCAAGGTAACATCTTCAGCAGAGATTTAGGTGGTGTCACTGTTCTTCTGTTTATAAGGACTTTGTCAGTAGGTCTTGTGATGCGTCAGGTGACGGTATGTCAGATGAGGGACTTGTGATGGGTCATGTGGGAGTCATCAGTGGGACTCTTGTGATGGGTCTTACAAGGGGAGGTTACATCAGGTGAGGGTCATTGGGAAGTGAAATGCTGGTTGCGGGGGGGAGGTTGCATGGGTTGGTTGAAGGTTGGTGCTGTCTCTGGTTGGCTGTGTTGAATGGTTGGATTTTGAGGGGTTCATAGGCTGGTTGTAGGTCAGCGTGTCTGTTGATGGAATTCCTTGTAGAATGCCAGACTTCAATCAACTCATGGGCATGGTAGGTGGTAGTGTGGCCAATGATGTTTGGGTTACTCCAATCTAATTGGTGCTATTTAGTGTCAGTGTGGATAGAGATTAAGGAGTTGGGATCGTAGCATTTGACTGCCAGCCAGCGTTCCTGGATATATGCTGGTGGATATATGCTAGCAATAATATAGAATTGACAACACACTTTTCAAATTTCACTATAGAAACAACATGAGCAGTTATGTGATCTACAAATTATAGCAATCATGGATTTGAAGGAGCATGAAGTCAATTGTTAGAATCAAGAAATACATTAAATAATATAAATCCAAGCTATTGTGTCATCTGATAGACAAAAGAAAAGAAAAGGAAGAAGCGGACAATTTACAAGGTTATAATACACACAAGTTTGAATGACTATTGTTGTAAAAACAGTCCTCCCCTCTCCAAAACAAAAACAAACTGCAAGACATTGAAAAAAACTGGATAATATTTGATGTTAAGGTTGGGCCTGCCAGATGAAGGACATGAGGATAAAAAGTAAGATTTGTCCTCCTTTTGCCTGACATCCAATAACCCCATGCACGCTACTCTTCCTTTGATTTTATACCAATATGATGATATATTCATTTTTGTGACTTTGTTGTGATAATATGAAAACTTCAATCCCTAGGCCAGCAGATATAAATACAACCTCAAACAAATGCAAAAACCATTTACTTACATCCAACCATCATCATGGCCACAGAGAAAATCTTCTCTCCATCAGTTGTTGGAGCTATGTTTCCAAATCCTATTGTCGTAAGGCTTGTCATGGTAAAGTAGAGAGAAGTTATATAAAGTGAATCTTTACTGGGTCCGCCTTCCCACTGCCCTGATCCAGTAGCATTGTACCGATATGGTGTTCCAATACTCTCTGCCAATTGGCAGAGCCAGCTGTCATTCTTGAGGGTATTCGTGATCTCGTCGATAACTTCATAGTCCCCAATGCTATACCAGATGCACGCAAGCCAGTGGGCTACTAATCCAAAGACACAAACCAGGAGCACCAACACTGCAGCGCCATATTCCAGATAATGGTCCAACTTCCTGGCCACACGACCCAATCTCAGGAGTCGCACCACTTTTAAGGAACTGAAGAGGCTGCTGATACCCTAGAAAGGAACAAAGATCTTTATTTTTTGTAAAATGGTAAACATCTTTTTGATTTGGAAACATATATATATGTGTGTGTTTTCTGAGGTTTTCGCGGGTATTTGTATGTGGATCTTTGGTTATTCAGGTTTTCTCCCACGTAAAATTGGAAGTATCTAGGCGACGTTTCGATGAAGTCTCATTCATCACCTTCAGGCTTGTGTCTTCAGCTTTGTGCTTCTCGGGGTAAGCATAAAGCTGAAGACACAAGAAGCACAAAGCCGAAGACACAAGCCTGAAGATGATGAGTGAGACTTCATCGAAACATCGCCTGGATACTTCCAATTTTACTCAGGAGAAAACCCGAATAACCAAAGATACACACACACAAACACACACACACACACACACACACACACACACACACACACACATATATATATATATATATATATATATATATATATATATTCTTAAATTTTCGTGGGTACTTACATGTATGGCATTCAGCTTTGTTCGGGTGTTTTCCCATGTCATAGTAGTGGTGCTTTTCAAGTTGTAGCAACGTTTCAGCAGAATCTCATCTGCCATCATCAAGCTTCTGATGGCAGATGAGATTCTGCTGAAACGTTGCTACAACTTTAAAAGCACCATTACTATGACCTGGGAAAATACCTGAACAAAGCTGAATGCCATATATATATAACATACAAATACAAATAAAATATCTTTTTTTGAGAACAGAGTGACCCCAGGTTATCACTTCTCCATACAGACATAAACCCAAGACATATTTATCTTATACATTCTAATCCATATTTTATAACTATTTTTCCAATAGCTTTTCCCTTTCTTTACTTCCTATCGCCTAATTTTAAATTATCCCGTTCCTTTCTTAATCCAATTACATATCTTTTTCTAATTTTTAAAATCTTTCTAATCAATGTTTTTATACTTTCGTCTGTCCTGTTTACAATTTCATATTATCTCTTCTCATAAAACAAATTTTCCTCTGTAATTACTAGACTGGAGTGTAACACCTTTGTATCTTTTTTCAAATCTTGTTTAAAAATTTAAGTTACACCTTTACAGTTATAACATTCATTTTTTAACTTCTATTTTATAACAGATACCTATTTTCAATTGAATTCTTCTTGGTACATTCCCTGAAAAATACACACTAAATTCTTAAATGAAACAAATACATATGTATATATATCTGTGTATATATGTATAACAATAGTAAATGGAATAATTATTCTATTCAAATACAGCTCTGTCATTAATATTAATAACAATCTTTTATATTTCTATTTCTTTTACCTAGCAATATCAGTTGTCTTTCACTTTATTCATCTATATTTCATATTTTACTTATTACTGTCTTGAAATAAAAAACAAAACAATAGTTATTAACAGTAGTCAATAAAATTATTATTCTTATTCAAATTCATCTTATCAACTGATAAAAATCTTCCATGTTTCTTTTCAGTTTTTTTAACTTTCTTTTTAAATCATTGAGAGCCTTATTCTCTTTACAAATAAATATTCCATTACACATCAATACAAATTTTTCTTATCACTTTAATCATCTAAACATATTTTCTAACCCTCCCCTAACCCTAATATAACAATGCTATCCCATGCTCCCTTGCAGAATCCTCTCCTTAAGTTAAATTTTAACCATTGTCTCTGTGTCTTTTAAATAGGTTTATACCTTTAATTCTTGTATGCTTTTCCTGTACCTCTATATCTTGTTTCTGTCCTTTGTAGCTTCTTTTCTTTTCCCCCTTCCCTCTCTTCTTGTCCTTCTTATTCCTTTTTCTATCTGATTCTCCCTTCTGTGATCCTCCCTTCTGCTTCTTCCTGATATTATAATTGCTTTTCAAATTACTCTTTTTTTTGTTTGTTGCTTCAATGCTTAAGTTTTTAACTCCCTTTCCCCTCTTTCCCTTTTTTACCCCTCTTAAAGTTGCTTGGTCATTAAAGATAGCTTCTTCTTTATCCCGCCCTTCTTGTTCTGCCAGCATTTCATAGTTCAAAATCTCAATTTTTAAAAACTGAAATATGAAGCCAAAAGATCCTCTTCCCTCTTGTGCTTCTTCTTTTTGTTCTTTAAGTCTCATTTTTAACTCTTCAAGCAGTGATGCCATTTTTTAAAAAATTAAACAACCCCCAATTGATTTTATTTTGTTTCATTAGGATCCACCATCCAAAATTCCAGGAATCATCCAATAATCCAAAACTGTTTCTTGCTTCTTTTCTCACTTTCTCTTTCCAGGGGCTTTATTGTCTTGTAACAAAGTTTCAGCTGCATTGTATCTTTTGCAAACCTTGTTAAAATTCCACTATCCATTTTTTTAAGTTCCAGGTGGTCTCCTCCATTTTCCAGATTCCACCCTCTTGTTTCCTTTTTCCCTTCTCTGTTTTTTCAGTCAAGCTTTCTTCTTTAAACTTCCTTCTGCACATTCTTTTCCGGTCGGGTTCTTCTTTGAGGTGGCCATTTCTGACCACTACTGCAACTGCCTTTGGGAAAGGGAGTAATGGCCAGCTGAGGAGGAGAGATGCGGCTCTCCTCAACCCAGCTGACAGTTCCCCCTTCTTTACCACCTCTACGGGGTTGCTTCAGCCCTGAATCCGGTCAGCTCAGGGCACTCCAGTGAGGAGCACAGATCAAAACTCTGCACAATCACGATTTTCCGTTGCCGAAAAAGCCAGAACCGGAAGTTCCAACAACTTTATATTCTTGTAATGGGTTGTTAGAATAACATCTGGAGACAGGAGAAAGAACTGCAGCCAGGGCATTGATCTGACAAGAGCTCATAAATGGATACCACAGTGCAAATAGCATCTCAAAAGTAGAAGTAATAGCAAGACAGGTTGGTTTTTCAGATTTAAAAGATTCAGTTCCTGTAACTTTATAATAAACATAGTTTTAGATGCCATGGTTTTGGTACATACTGTATTAGAACCTTAGATACATAGAAAGTAGTCATAGTTCTCGTTTAGACCTCACTTAGATCTCCAAATGGCCTGATCAATTTTTTCTATACCCTCTTTTCTCATTCCACCCATTCATTCATATCATACCTACTGGAGTATTTTTTCCCTCCTGATTCACATTTATTCATTATGTTACCCAATTTTCTCCAAATCCATCCTTAGTTCTTTATTAATCACCATCCCTTGGAGCATAACATGCCACCATTTACAACTTATTCTTTCTTCCATATGATCAGTATGTATAGGATGAGCATAAGCAAAATCCAAGGGTACTCCAATGATGCACATGCTACTCTCTGTAGGATCTTTAATCTAGAAACATTCTTGCAAATCAACACATTAATGCCTACATCCAGCAATACTACACACTGCAAATTACTAACAAGCTATCGCTACACATATACATATCATTCAAAGTTCAAGCTTGTAAAATAAAAATCTTTGTTTTCACTCTATTGGCTACCTGGATTGACAAGGTTTCAGAAACTTGCACCATGTGGAATCAACCTAGTCTACCTTACTATTTTGCACCAAAACTTTGAGACGCTATTGTAACAAAATGCAGTATATTTGGTTTAAAAATGCTTATAGAATAAAAATACTTTATTGGCCAAGTGTGATTGGATACACAAGGAATTGTGTAAATGCATTCAGTGTACATAAAAGAAAAGATACATTCGTCAAGAGTCAAGAATCATAAAGTACGACACTTAATGATAGTCATAGGGTACAATAAGCAATCAAATCATACTAGGAAACAGTCAATATAAACTATAAGGATACAAACAACAAAGTTACAGTCATACAGTCACAATGGGAGGGGATGGGTGATAAGGAATGATGAGAAGATTAACAGTAATAGCAATGCAGACTTTGTAATAGTTGAACAGTGCTGAGAGAATTATTTGTTTTGCAGCGGGTTGGCTTTCGGGAACTGTTCTTGTGTCTAGTTGTTCTGGTGTGCAATGCTCTGTAGCGTCGTTTTGAGGGAAGGAGTTGAAACAATTTAGGTCCAGGATGTTTTCACAGCCCTCTTTTTGACTTGTGCAGTATACTGGTCCTCAATGGAAGGTAGGTTGGTAGTAATTGTTTTTTCTGCAGTCCTAATTATCCTCTGAAGTCTGTGTCTGTCCTGTTGGGTTGCAGAACCAAACCAGACAGTTATAGAGGTGCAGACTCAATAATTCCTCTGTTGAACTGAATCAGCAGCTCCTTAGGCAGTTTTAGCTTTCTGAATTGGTGCATAAAGAACATTCTTTGTTGTGCTTTTTTGATAACATTTTGATGTTAGGTGTCCATTTTAGGTCCTGAGATATGATAGAACCTAGAAATTAGAGGGTCTCTACTGTTGATACTGTCTTGTCTAGTATTATAAGAGGTGGTAGTATGGGAGGGTTTCTCTACCACCATTTCTATGGTTTTGAGTGTGTTCAGTTCCAGATTGTTCCAGTCGCACCATGAGGCTAGTTGTTCAACCTCCCGTCTGTATGCAGATTTATCATTGTCTCAAATGAGACCAATCGCTGTTGTATCATCTGCAAACTTCAATAGGTTAACAGAAGGATCATTTGAGATGCAGTCATTGGTATATAGGGAGAAGAGAAGTAGAGAAAGCACACAGCCTTGGAGGCTCCCTGTGATAATTATACAAGTATCAGACGTTATTCTGCATAGCTTCACCTGCTGCTTCCTGTCTGTTAGGAAGCTTATGATCCACTTACAAGTGTGTTCAGGTACCGCTGGTTGCTTTAATTTGTCTGGAATGATGGTATTGAATGCTGAACTGAAGTCCACAAGAGGACCCTTGCGTAGAATTCAAGGTGTTGTTGGATATAATGCAGAACCATATTAACAGCATCATGTGTCAATCTATTTGCTTGGTTTGCAAACTGCATGGGATCTGACAGCGGATTCATGATGGTTTTCAGGTGGGCAGCCCAAACCTTTCAAAGATTTTCATAACTACAGATGTTAGAGCAACTGGTCTGTAGTCATTCAGTTCCTTGATGGAAGGCTTCTTTGGCACTGGGATGATGGCAAAGCATTTGAAGCAGGAAGGAACATAGCACATCTCTTGTGATCTATTGAAGATCTGGGTGAAGATGGGGGCCAATTGGTCAGCACAGACTTTTAAGAAAGAAGGAGTTATCTTGTCTGGCCCTGGCTTTTGTCTGTGAAATAGATCTTGCACTTCTTTTTCTGTTGTCACCAGAGGTTGTGAATCCAATGGGTTGGGGCCAGTTGTAGGAGGCTTGGCTATTGTTGATGTGTTTGAGATGTAGGTTGTGGAGATAGGTGGCTGTAGTTTCCTTTCAAACCTGCAGTAAAACACATTCAGGTCATCTGCTAGTTGTTGATTTCCTTCTTCCTGGGAAGGAGGTTTGCTGAAGCCAGTGATGTTTTTAAGAGTTTTCCACATGTTTGCTGGTTTGTTTGTTGAGAACTGATTCCTTAACTTTTCAGAGTTGCTTCTTTTTGCTGCTCTGATCTCTCTTGTTAATATGTTTTTGGCCTGATTATCAACATGATCATCCATTTGGCTGCTTTTTTTCAGAGCTGCTTGTTTTCTTTTTGACAAAATAGATGGTGAGATGTACAGAGGGGGTCATTAAGTTTCTGGTTTGCTTCTCCCTCTTTCTAAAGGGTATTGCTTCATTTTTTAAAAAGTTATATTATATGGATGCCTCAAGTGAATAAAATTCACATTTTCTAAAAGTTGGTGCAGAGGTTAGGCACATAGTAGATAAAAGCCAGTTTTTGAAATATTAGAAGGTTTGCCCCCTCTGTTCAATTATTTTGCATTCACAGAAACTAAGCACTTTGTCCTGAGCGGAGTATTTCTCCTGCTGTTATTGAGAAAACATATGAAAATATATGGTGCAGATTCTGAGTACGTTATATTGCACAAAGAAAACCTGCTAAAATAAAATCCGTTGCAATCCATGTAGGATTGAATTGCGAGGTTTTTGATTTTCTTCTTGTCATCTGGTAACGAAATGTCTGCAAGAAAAAAACAAGCTCAACCAACACTAAGAGCACAACAAAAATAAAACGCATTCTCCTCTTTTTTGTGTTGTTTCTTCTTGCCCATACTCTGTCACAGTGTATAGCCATGATCACGGACCTATGGCATGTGGGCCGGAAATGAGATGCATGGTGCATGGAGGCACACACAGGCACAGAGATACACAGCACGCAGGAGGTCATGCACATATGCGCAGGGGGCGTGGGATGCCCCAGCATGCATTGCCTTCTGGGAGCCGAAAAAGGCTAGCCACCACTGGTATATAGTGTTAGAGTACTGCTTCCTAGGATTAAAACAACAGCAACACCTCACTACTATCATAAAAAATTACATCAAACCCATTTCTTCCTTTTCCTTGTATTCTTTCAGCCAGAGTATATAAGTGTTCTTCTTTCTTAAATACTCGTAACATTAGTGAAGTGTAAGTTTAGAGTAATTAACCTTCCATTGATTTCCTTTTAAAATTTCTGAATAGTTTCTGACAGCTGTAACACATCTTCTGTCTATGCAAATAAAAGAGCAAGCCAGTGACAGCTGATTAGTCTTTGCGACAAGTCATATGTAGCCCAATATGGGTGAGACAGTACAGAAGAGGGAGTTTATTTGAATGTTATTGATTTGAGCTTCGAGGTCCATATGTGGATATTATTGCAGTATTAAGCCGTAATTTTGTACCCTTAATTTAAAGAGGTGGCTGTGTATCGGGGACAATGTATAGATAGATAGATCACTGTTCTATTCAGCATCATTCCTATCTCAATAGAGAAACACACCAACAAAAGCAACAAAGGAATCAACAGACAAAGACCTTTCATTTAACAGAAGGCAATGAGGCATTTGTTCTTTTCTTGCCAGGTTTAAATTGCCATTTTCCATGCATCATTATCAAATCAGTGTAATCAAAATGTTCAGTAATTATACTACCAAGCTACAAAATATTCACCTTTATTCAGTCCAGGGACAAAGAATTTATGGAGTCTGGAATGTGGAAGTTTTGCTCTTGTGGAGACTCTGAATGGCATTATGCTCATTTTGAAGCCTCTTGTCACAATATATGAAATTAAGGTTTAGCCACTAGAGTCCACTAGGAAGTGTCCTGTCTAATGTGGTACATCTAATGAGTATATCAGGAAATGTACATAAAAGGAGCTGACACTGTTGTAAGGAGAATTTAAGATTAGGATGGTCTTTTATTTGTAAATTAAAAAAAACAGAAACAAAGAAGCAATTAAATGGACAAATAGACAGAAACTTGCAGAAGGTTTATCTATGCTAAGGTTTAAGGTGACATTTTAAAAATTATTATAATTTTTAAAAAAACTCAGGGCTTAAATTCAGATAATTTGTATTCTTCTTGCTCACTCTACTGCCCTGGTGCTAATATTTAATGGAAAACATAAGGCACTCGCTCTCCCTGCTTACTCCCTTCTAATCTTTTATGTATTAATGAGCTATTCAAATAGAACAGGGGTGGGCAACACTGTGCATTCCAGATGTTCAACATGTCACTTTTATCAACTTCCAGCAAGAGGGCTAATGGCAGGGGATTTCTTGAGTTGTGGTTAAAAACATCTGGAATACACCTGGTTGTCTACCCCTGAAATAGATGATATTTTCAACTAGCTGTCTTCAGAAAAATTGGGCATACGCATACTCTGTTCCTGATAGGTGATTGTTGAGAAGGGAATCCTTGGCTTCTCACCTTTAACAAGATTTCTGATAGATAATCACTGAAAATCATCATAATGTAAACCACATCCTGAAGCATATCTTGGTGAGAATTGTATAAGTAAATGTAATTTTAAATGAATGAATCCAGAGAGAGAGTGAGAAAGAGATTGATTTCAAGATGAACTACTTATAAAAAGCTTAGTCCCAAAACTGCCATGAGCTGTTTAATCCTTCCCTTATTATGTTAACATTAGCAGTATATATCTCTGAGGATTCCTGCCCCTTATATATACAGTACTTTCCAAGATATAGGATTCTGCATTTATCATACATGCTTCTAAAGCCAATTATGATGCAAAATCTTGTTGTTCTTGCTTTGAAAAACCAAATTTCATCCTAGCTAAAAATAAATATTCTTTTCATTCACAGTCAGAATGTATTTTCAGATACAAAACTTGGTATAGACAATTGATTCTAAACCAGTTTATTTCAAGTGCAGAGAAACCTGAGCAGTATAACGGTTAAGGGGTTGATCAGAATCTAGGGGATTGAAATTCAAGTCTACTTTCTATCACCTCTATGACTAATTACCATCTCTCAAAAGAGTGTACCCCAGAAAAAAGCAGGAGCTGAGTAGCAAAAAAAATCTATTTAATCCATAACAGTCTTCTACAATTTCCAGATGTGTGTGAACACAAACCCTAGATCAGCAACCAGATTGTTCATGACAATTTAAAACAATTTATCCCCCTAAAAAAGCAAGATGAACATGATCTGTCTTAATGTTCTTAATGTGTTGGTTTAGAGTTTGAGAAAGAGCACCTAGGAGGATGGGCATTTATTCACAAGAGGCAATAGCTATTGATTTATCCTGAAATGGTTTAGTTTTAGGAGATGTTACCATTTATTAAATGAACCATAATGTTAACCATGTGTCCTGGTTAACAGAGAGAAGTTCTCTGTTTGAACAGCTATCTAGTCCAAAACAAGTTTATAAACTGAAAATATCTGCAAACTTAAACAGGTAAATATTATCCCACCTGAACTTGCTACAGTTTATCATAGTTTATTTTGAATAGTGATAACAGGATCTGGACATAATATCCTGAGGTTTGACCAAGACAAAGTAACTTAGATGATTGAGAATCTCCATAGATATACAAGGAAGAAGGTTCAAACTAGACCGCAGAAGAAATGTTTTGACAATACCAACTATCAGCAAGTAGAACAGGCTACCACATTAAGTGGTAGATTTTATTTCACTAGAAGTTTTACAATAGAAGCTAGATAGTGTTCAGTCAGATCAATAATGAATTGTAACTGAACAAAAGAACTATATGATCTTTAAGTCACCCACTTAGAATCCTAATGCATATATGAACAGCTGAAAAAGATTGGTTGACATCTGTTTATAGTCTATATGCTTACATCTATAGTTTGATCTACAAAAGCTAAATTGAACATTGATAAGAAATTGTCAGAGTAAAAAAAGAATATGAAAAAATATCCCAATGAAGACAATAGTAACTTCCATTCACTGCCAAAATAACTATGTGGTTTTGTCTATGACAGGAGTCTGCAATCTTAAACACTCAAAGAGCCATTTGGACCTGTTTCTTACAGAAATGAAAACACCAGGAGCCACAAAACCTGGGTGGGCATGGCCAACTCAACATCACTCTCACCCAGTCACATGACCTCCACCACCATGCCTACCCAGGTTTTGTGGCTCCCTTTGTTTTCTGTGGGAAATGGGTCTCTCTCTCTCCCTCCCTCCCTCTCATTTCTGTTTTTTTTGTGTTTTACCTTCTCAGGCCAGGTGAGGAGTGACTGGGAGGGGAAGGCGAAGGGTGGGGCCAGCCAGTGGTGGGATCACCCAACAGGGAGCCACAGCAGAGGGCCCAAAGAGCTGCATGCGGCTCCAGAGCTGTGGGTTGCTAACATCTGATCTGTGAGATCATTAAGCTAGGTCTAGAATCTAGTCAAGCTAGATTCAAAGATGTTATACAAACAAGTTGTAGACTTGTTTATATTCAAAATATTCAATTAAAGAGCATATTGCAATGAGCAGAAATGGCCACCTTTTATACAGTATATTCTGTTTTTAAAGTCTTTTTTCCAAGGTATTGAACCTTTAAAAGCAATACATATTTTCCTATTATGTGAATTGTTCATAATACATTTGAAACTACTTTGTAAACAATTGCTATTATCACTTAAAGCATTTCCTTTCTTCTTTTGAGTTTAACACAGAATCTGACTGTCTCATCTTGCTGTTTTCCCATTTCATGTTCTGTTTCACCTTCCTAAACCTGTTGTCC
The DNA here is from genome assembly GCA_033807585.1 of Hydrophis major. Classification (NCBI taxonomy): domain Eukaryota; kingdom Metazoa; phylum Chordata; class Lepidosauria; order Squamata; family Elapidae; genus Hydrophis; species Hydrophis major. Next base: position 33,639,174 of record CM066328.1, read on the forward strand.
CTTTAGGGTCCTCAGCATGATCCTTTTCAATTATTACATGTTTGCTTCCAACCCTTTTTCTTTTTCTGGTTTTCTTCATTTCTTTATGATTCAGCCAATGGCAGTTAGGGTCCAGAAATCAGAGCCAATGGTAGAAGGGGAAATCTTTTTCCCAATGCAGACACATTAGGACACCTCATCCAGTCACTTTCTGAAATGCCACCTCTATCATTCATCAAATTTATACAGGCTTTTTAAAACTTAAATTAATCCCTGCCACCTTCTTTACATCTCAGGCTGTATTTTGATTACCACCCTGGAAATGATCCAGCCTTTGTGCTATTCTCCCCACTGATCCTCCCACCAATCCTCTGTTGTGTTCAAAAACAAATGTTACAAATCAGCATGTTTGCTGTCTAAGGCTGCACTGAAAAAAATGACTATTTTATTTCCTGAGCAAAATTCCTGTCTTTTTTTACTTCTTCTCCTATCTCCCTAAAATACCAATCATAAATATTTCTTTCTACAGCTTCAAAGACAGAACTATACTTCAATTAGGCCTGGGATTAATTAGGATGTCTCCCATAAAACACATGAATTTTAATAACATGCACTCAACATCTGCTATATATAAATACATAATTTTGAGGAGAGGTGAATGGCTAGTTCCGTTCACTCTTCATAGCCTTTTGGGGGGGAGGGGAAGGACGGTTATCAAACAGTAGCGTAGGCTAATTATATTTTTTCTTCATTTCTGGCACATCTCAATATCACATCTTTAAAAGATGTTTCCATTCTTTGTTTATGCCCTCTTGCATATCCAGTGACAAAAAAGCTAAATAAAATTTTTAGACTCGCTTCTATTGAATGAAGAGTCTCTGTTATCAAATCTCTGCTCTAGAACTTAAAGAAATAAGAAATAAGGATAATCAGAGGCAGAGAAGGACAAAATATATATGTGGGAAAATACCCGAACAAAGCTGAATAGGGTACTTACATGTATGGCATTCAGCTTTGTTCGGGTATTTTCCCACGTCATGGTAGTTGTGCTTTTAAAGTTGTAACAACGTTTCAGCAGAATCTCATCTGCCATCATCATGGATATTTTTTTGTTTGTGAGTGCAGGCTTCCAAATAATTGACAGTCTGGAAGAGATGATTCCATCAGAAGAGATTATTTCACCAGACTGTCAATTATTTGGAATCCTGCACTCACAAACAAAAAAATCTCCACACCACGAGCCACACAAACACCTGGGCACAAACAGATCTCCCCTGATACCTCCAGCTCAAATACACCCCAACCAGGCACCCAGATGAAACCTAGCTTCCTAATAAATGATAGCCATCCATTTACTCAGAGCCAAGCCGCACTAAAAGCCTCCAATGCAGGAACACAATGTTGTCAGCCAATCAAGACAAAAAAAGCCACAAAACAGACAGAAGATATTAGAAACACCAATCAAGCAGAACACAGCAAATTCCAAGACCAATAAACACAGACCAAGACTCCCAACCAATCAGGATGAAGAAAAAACCATTCTGGCACAGCAGTAGGCTAGCCCCAAATTTAAAACTGAAACGGCTGTGAAAGTTTGACTCACAGACGAACACCATACAGAAGCCTGATGATGGCAGATGAGATTCTGCCGAAACGTTGCTCAACTTTAAAAGCACAACTATAATGACGTGGGAAAATACCTGAACAAATCTGAATACATGTTTTCTGAGGTTTTCACGAGTATTTGTATGTGGATCTTTGATTATTTGGGTTTTCTCCCGTGTATCTCTATCTCTTTCTCTACGAGGGAGAAAACCCGAATAACCAAAGATCCATACATATATATACATATACATATACATATACATATACATATACATATACATATACATATACATATACATATACATATACATATACATATACATATACATATACATATACATATACATATACATATATCAGAAGGTTGGAAGGGTCCAACCCCCTGCCCAAGCGGGAGACCCTACACCATTTCTGACAAATGGAAGTCCAATCTCTTCTTGAAAGTCTGAAGTGATGGTGCTCCCAAAACTTCCAAGGGCAAGCTGTTCCATTAATTGATTGTTCTCACTGTCAGAAAGTTTCTCCTTATTTCCAGGTTAAATCTCTCCTTACTCAGTTTCCATTCATTATTCCTTGTATGGCCTACAGGCACTTTAGAAAATAGTTTGACCCCTTCCTCTCTGTGGCAGGGATCTTGGAGGTCTTCTAGGCCAACCCCCACTCAAGCACAACATCTCATACCATTCCAGACAAATGGCTGTCCAATCTCTTATTGAAAATCTCCAGTGATGGAGCTCCCACATCTTATGAAAGCAAACTGATCCATTGTTTACTTGTGCTCTAGAGTGCAGTACTGCAAGCAACTTCTGCAGCCAACTGCCTAGAGTTTGGCAGTCCAAACCCACCAGGCTCAAGGTTGACTCAACCTTCCATCCTTCTGAGGTGGGTAAAAAGAGGACCCAAATTGTTGGGAGCAATATGCTGATTCTGTGAACTGTTTAGAGAGGGCTGTAAAGCACTATAAAGCAGTATATAAGTCTAAGTGCTATTGCTATTGCTAAAGGACCTATTAGATGCCTTCTTTCACCTCCACAAAGTATCCATTTTAGCTACAGAAGAAGGCACCAGTTTCAATCTTGGCACCTCCAAAACAAGCTAGGAAAAACAGTTGCCTGACAAGGAGACATGTTCACTATCCTTAAATGCAATAAATTGAATGAATCAATGGTCAGTTTTGGTACAAGCAGGGATGGGATCCAACTGGTATAACTACTGGTTCTGTCTATTCGCATTGTGCACGCATGCACGAGTTGCGCGAGTTGCATGAGTCGCGCAAGTGTAATTTACAACCTGCTGAGCTGCCCGGACAGCTGAGCAGTGCTATGTGCAAGTGTGCAGTGGTTGGAAAAGCCCTTTTTTTCCTGCTTTTTCAACTGCAGCTGTGTCGTGAAAAGCAGCTGCAGTTGAAACAGCAAGAAATAAAGGTCAGGTAAGAGCCCGGGCCAGTGGGTGGGCCACAACAGCAATAGTCATAGAAGCAGTTCTATGTCTGCAGCTCTTCAGAGCAACCAGTTCTACAGAAGTGGACAGAACCGGTAGAATCCCACCCCCGGGTATAAGACATGTTACTGTGTCACTATTGATCCTACTGACCCTATTAGAAAAAGGCTGTTGGGTCCAAGTATATTTTATTCCAAGCATCTGCATGTAAAACCAAGAAACATCTCAGTCTAAAAACCTGGACAGCTTCATCGGAAGTATAAGTCAGAAGTATAAAATATGCAAGTTTTTGAGAACTGAGGCTACACTTGTCTTTTGTTTTCAAGATCATACTCCAGAAAAGTGTCCAGAAATGGAATAAATCAATTTTAAATATAAGTTTAATTAAAATGAAATTGCATTGATGAAATATATTTATATATTACTACATTTATATGATATAAATGTTAATATGATAATGTTCAGATATTATGTAATCATGTTTTAGTTCCTGCCTGAGCAGAGGGTTGGACTAGAAGACCTTCAAAGTCCCTTCCAACTCTGTTATTCTGTTCTATTCTAGTTCCGCCACAGTTAAAATTTAATTGGGCAGCACACAAAGCCTTATTTAAGAATGAGATTTCCTACAGGAAATTCTTACCAAGCTTAACCAATGATGTAGTATGATCCATAGTCAAAGCAACAGAAACCCTCTCCTTTTTACATAACATTCTAGTGTTTAACCATTGATGGCAGAGTTATATATTTTACACCAGACATGAAGATGTTAGCCCACGATATATTCCTTCTTTCGAATGCCATATATAAGAATTCACATATCTTGCTGCTTTATTATAGAGTGGATGTCCCCTTCTAACCCACTTGGCAATGGTTAACATATCACCTTATTTTCAGTTCTCAGTTTTGCATAACTTTATTCCCATTCCATCTCATCTGCACATCAGTCTATGAATTGTTTTTGTAAATCTACTAAGAATGCACTTAAAGTGCATGGAAATCCTTATGTTTAAAACTTTTATCTCTTTCATAATCACTGTCTACATATTCACAATCAGAAATGTAATGGGAAATACGCAAGAGTAGTAAGAAACCTAATTCTAATCTGTCCATTAATTGTATCAAAATGTGCAAAGATCAAATTCTTCCATCATCCATATCCTCAGGTTGATGCCAGAAAATTATGTTCTTGACAAGATTCAAATCAGCTAGGAGTTCTCCCACCAAAGACAGAATTTATTATCATGTGTTATGGGGGCTGACCAGAACTGACAATTTATTCTGGCATTGTTATGAGAACCATAAAATCCTTTGTGATGAAATTTATATCACCAGAAATTTATATCCTTATGATCCTGTCACCCACCGACCAATCATACAACTAGAATGACTGATAATGAAGATAATCTTAGGCAATGTTGTCTGAAGACTCTATAAAAATCATTCATTCCGTGTTAATGGCTGTCAGTGACATTGACATCTAATCAGCTAATCTTCCTTGCCAATATGACATACTAACTGCCTCTACTAAATTGTGTAAAAATAGCATCAGGCACATCATTGTTCCCTTCGACATGATATTACATCAGCAATTTCCATATTTTACTGCTAAATGTTAAGCTTGGTAAGAAAGCCACATGCTATTTTATTGAGGAGACCCCTGCTGAAAGGGATCTCAGAAGATTCTCCACTGTTTATTATTTTATTCATGTGTATGTTACAGTGGTGGGATTCAAAAAAAAAAATACTACTGGTTCTGTGGGCATGACTTGGTGGGCATGGTGTGGCTTGGTGGGCGTGGCAGGGGAAGGATACTGCAAAATTCCACTCCCTCCACACCCCACTAACCTGCTTTCCAGCTCTGTTCTCCTGTGCAGGGCAACAAAAGAAGCTGCAGCCGATCAGCTGGGACTCAGGAGGCAGAGAATAGATGGGAGTGGGGCCAGTCAGAGGTGATATTTGCCAGGTCTCTGAAATACTCAAAATTTCTGCTACCAGTTCTCTAGAACTGGTCAGAACCTGCTGAATACCACCTCTGATGTGTTTATATCCTGTCTTTTCTCCAGGAATCAAAGACAGCTTGCATGAGGGTCAATCTGTATTTTATTCTCCTAACAACTTGGGCAGAGAGTGACTGGCTCAGTCATCCATTATCTTTCCATAACTGAGGACAAACATGAACAATCTGAATCATGTGGTCACATTGGGTATCATAATATCAAAGATCCAATTTATTTAAAGATCAATTTAAGACATGGAGAAGCTTAAGAAGCTGAGATAATAGTGGTCTTGAGCTTGTGAATTGATAGTTAAAGTCTGGAGGGGAGATAGACCAGACATGCTTAATTTAAATTACAGTAATGCTTTCTAATTTGCATCAAAACATAGACTGCATAGGGAAAGTTCCTGGAAACACTCGCCCTTTCTGGAATGCTGCTCCTCTTTTTTTAACAGTGCACAAGTGGCAAGTCAAAAAAGAGGAATGTTTTATTGCATAACACTTTATGTTGTGAATGAATAATACCAGTAAAGTTATCTTGAGCTTGAAGTCAAGTGCAGGGTTCTGGCCCTGCACTTCTGATTGGCTGTTAATGGCAGGATCGGATTGGTCCGTTCAGGAGCATCTGATTGGCCATTAACAGGCCATTCTCATTGGTTAACGGAGCTAGCGCTCCAGGATTGCTATTGGTTGAATAGTTAATAAGTTGCCTATATAAGGAAGGCTATAGCAGCCCTCCAGTTTGAGCTGCCACACCATGTAAATAAAGAGTTTGAAGTTCACTGTTTCTACCGGCTCGTCTCCATTATTTGCACCCATGCTCCAGACTTAACACTGGCGACGAGGATGGGATTGGATGACATCAGAGCCAACGACGAAGACAACTAAGCATGTGGCTGAAGCGCACAATGGCGGAACCATGTCCGGCGGTGCAGTACCACCCGTTCCGTTCGATCCAGCTCAAGAGGACTGAGAGTCCTACATGGACCGTTTCCAAATGTTTTTGAAAATGAATAATCTGAAGGATGCCACAACCGGGAAGAAATGGGCGGTATTCCTAACGCACTGCGGCCTGACGGTATTCAAAATGGCTAAGGCATTAGCGAAACCGGCTGAAGTGAAGGCCATGGAATGGGACATCCTCGAACCGCTACTAAGGGCCCACTACGCACCGACCATTCCAACGCTCGTAAGACAACACGAGTTCTATCAAAGAAACCAGTAGAAAGGAGAAAGCGTTGCCAATTTCGTAGCAGACCTCCGGAACTTGGGAGGCCTTTGCGATTTCACCGACCTAGAGGAGGCTTTGAGAGACCGAGTAGTTCTTGGGTTAGACGCTCTAAACATACAGAGCAAAATAATGGCAAAGGGCGACATCACCCTTAAAGATGCCACAGCTGAAGCTACAGCAGTGGAGGTGACCAAGAAGTCAGCCGCCCAACTACGCCAAAATCGTGCTCCAGCACACCAATCGGCCAGCGAAGTTTCACCTAAGGCAGAAGGGCAGCTGCAGACGACCCACCATGAGGACCTCTCTTCGTCGTCAGACAGCGACGAAGAAGAGGTCCATCCCCTGCGGTCCGATCGGGACCGTTACCCGAAGTCCCAGCAACCGTGCACTGGCTGCGGCGCCAACCATTACTGCTCTGATTGCAAATTCCATGACGCGCTCTGCCACGAGTGCGAGAAATGAGGCCACATTGGACGGGTCTGCAGAAGTCTCCTCGGACTCAGCCAGACTGAGAAGGGTACCAATCTCTGCCAATCAACAGGGAATCGCCCTGTAAGGCGAGAACCAGCAAACCACTCCTACAGAAATTGACCAGTGAATCGCCTAACAAGACAGGAAGAGGCCCACCAAACACTCACTATCGGCCATGCCTCTTCGCTAGACGCTAAGAAAATTTGGGTCAAAGTGGACATCGAAAATCAACCTTGCCAAATGGAAGTTGACACGGGGTCGTCTCTGTCAATGGTCTCTTGGAAGACCCTCAAGCAACTCATCCCCACTATCCGGCGCCAAGACCTTCAATTCCAATGGCTCGTGTTAAAGGACTACCAGGGGAACCGGATTCCAGTCGTAGGATCTTGTAGAGTCCAGGTTGCATTCAAGAACCGCACGGCGTACTTACCCCTGACGGTGATCGACAAGGACCGGCCTAGCCTGTTAGGCCTGCAATGGTTCGCACCACTCGGCATTGAAGTGGCAGGCATTAACCGAATCGGCGGCAGTGACTGGGAAGAAGACCCGCCCACAAATTCAGGGACGTCTTCGTGGAAAAGTTATGTGAGTACAAGGGGACCCCGATATCCTTTAGCCTTAATCCAAAAATAGCTCCCATCCGCCTTAAGCCTCGTCGAGTCCCGTTCGCTCTAAAGTCGAAAATCGACGAACAGCTTGATAAGTTGATAGCCCAGGGAGTTTTAAAGCCAACCGACCACTCCCCATGGGAAACACCAATCGTGACACCAATTAAACCGGACGGCTCCATTAGAATTTGTGGGGACTATCGAGCCACCCTAAACCATACCCTGCAACAAAATCCATATCCGGTGCCGGTGGTGCAACACCTCCTCCATTCCCTGGGGGGCGGAAAAGTCTTCGCTAAACTAGACTTAGCTCAGGCTTATCAGCAACTGCCAGTTGACGAAAAAACGGCACAGGCACAGACGATCGTAACACACTGAGGTGCCCTTAAGTGTACGCGGCTTCAATTCAGAGTCAGTGTAGCCCCAGGGATCTTTCAGAGCCTCATGGAGAGACTATTGCAGGGGATCAAAGGCGTTGTCCCCTATTTTGACGATGTGCTCATTGATGCCCCCACTCCAAAAATTTTACAGGATCATTTAAGACTGGTTTTACAAAAATTCCAAGAAGCAGGCCTGAAAGTGAAAAAAAATAAGTGCAAACTGTGTACAGATCGTGTTGAATTCTTAGGATACTTAATTGACAGTCAGGGTATTCACCCTACCGATAGCAAATTGAGAGCAATAAAAAACGCTCCCAGACCCCGGAACAAAGCCGACCTCCAGGCATTCTTAGGCCTCATCAATTTCTTTTTTTTTTTGAAACAAATTTTTATTAGTTTTAAAGATAAAACAACACATCATTAACCATTGAATATCATAAACACATAAAACCTCTTAATATTGTAAGTCCTTACAAGTCAAACAAAACATTATTTTTATACAGCATAATTCCAATTTATCCCATCCCCATATGGACACGCAAATATCTTTCAGCAAATTTCTCATTATTTCTCTTTACTCCTATTCAATTTCATTTCTCTTCCATATTTATCCATTTTATAGTCATCATATTCTTTTCTTTCTGGCTTGTTTAAATTATTCTCATCTAACATTCCTCCAAGGTTTTATTGATTCTTTTTCCCTTTTTTTTTTTATAAAAAACAAATTTTGTTAGTTTTATCATAAGCACAATACACAAGACATACAAACACAAAACATAGACAAAACTAAAAGATCTTTTCTGAAGGTTGTCTGTTCCCGGGTTAAAACTCTTTACACAGACACAAATTCAAACATCATATTCAACCCATATCTCCTTCCATATCTTATTATCATTTTCTTTTATATATATATATATAAAAACCATTTTTATCAGTTTTCTAAAAACAATGCACAAAAAATCAAGGCATAACAGCTTATAAATTCTTTTCTGAAAAAAAAAATAATAATGATAAACCAATAAGGCATAACATTTCCAAATTATACTATCAATATTTCATATAATATTAACTTCATGTCTTGTCCCTACTTCTCTTTTCCATCCAAATTATTTATCAATTAACATTTTATTGCCTTTTATCAATATACAAAATCAAAAAAAAAAAGCATATATATCCTTCCATATCTTATTACCATTTTCAACAACATTCTTTGTCTGTTCTATTTCCAATCATCCATTCATCTTTTTTCTTTTACTATACTTCTCCTGTACACCAATTGGAGTAACATCTATAACTCATTACCTAACTTAAAAATACTACATATAGCAATCTTTCTTGGGATTCTGTTTAAAAGATTCTAAGATTACATAATAAGTTTTATGTTCTAAATATACATATAAAAACACACTCTTATATACCCTCCAGAATCCCTCTTTTAATCTAAATTAAATTCACCCATTGTCTCTAAATAAACTTTTTTTCTTTAAGTCTTGCTTCCCCCCATTAAGGCTTCTCCTCCCCCTCTTTCTCTCTTCCAGTTTGCGTGGCTTCGGGGCAGCAGGAATTCGCGACAGCTCGCGATTCCTGCTGTGCTAGCCGTCGAGGTACCCCCGATCCAGATGGGTCAGGGGGATATGGCTGCCCTGTAGGGACAGCTGAAGACAGAGGGGAGTCGGAAAGGGAGGTGGGGGCATCGCAGACCCCCCCTTTCTCCGAGAAAACCCCTTTTTCCCAAGGCGGTGGAGCGGCGGTCAGCAATGGCCGCCACGAAGAAGCCAGCAACCGGGTAAGAACTGTGCTGGAGGAAGTGTGAAGAGTGAAAGTTCTGTCTGAGCCGGGTCAAGTAACAACTTTCAAATTGCCTGGAATTGAGCTGCTTGTTGCTGGAGGATACATTGTATCCCTAAGAAGAGCGAAAAGCGGCGGAGAAGCTGTTAAAGGGAACTTTTTTTATTTTTTTTTATTCTCCCACCCCATGGAAAAAGCAGAAATATTTGGATATTAGACATTGAAAGTGGATTGCTTTGAAAGCTAAGCTAAGAGACAAAGGGATTTTTGGACATTGAAAAATTTAAGAAATTGGAAAATCTCTGCTGGAGGTATGGATTTTTGATTATTTAAAATTGTTATTGCAAGTGGGAAGGGAGAAAAAAAAAATTGGAGCAGAAACTGAAAAAGGAGGAGACTGTCTAGAACGTCTTTGTGGATCCCAAAAGAAGATGTATGGTAATTGGACCTCTTTGATTAAAAATTAATTCAGAAAGAGAAAGAGAAGAAGGAAGAAAAGTATTAACTTTTGGAACTTTTTTTTTCTCTTTTTTTAATTGCTTTTGATTGTCTTTGATTAAAAATACTTGTGGTTGTTTTGGAAAAAGTTTCCCTTTTCATAATGGCATCGTCTGTGGATGAACTAGAGATTGAATATCAAAAATATAAAAAAGAAGATACTTTGGGCGCTTTGTTTCAATTCTTAGAAATGGCGTTATGTTCCTTTGAAAAGTTGATTACGCAGCAGAAGGACTGGGACAAGGAAGAAGAGGAAGAAGAAGCCATCTTTGATGAACAATGGGTCCCTTCCGGAGAGGAGGAGAAAAAGGATAAGAAAAAGGGGTTTTTAAGAATTATAAAAACAACCAAAAGAGAGAAAAATGAGCGAAAAGATGGAGGCAAGGTTAGAAAGCAAAGGAAAAGGAACAAGAAAAGCGAAGAGAAAAAGCAAAGGGGTAGAAAGGGCAAGGAGAAGAATAAGCAAGAGAGGCCTCATCAATTTCTATAATGTATTCTTGCCGCACAAGGCGACTGTCGCTGAACTGTTACATCACCTACTAGATAAAAAAGCAATTTGGGTATGGGGTCACAGAGAAGAGCAGGCATTCCATAATGTAAAACAACTATTGACTTCTGACGCCGTACTAATGCAGTACAATGAGATCTTGCCGTTAAATATTACATGTGATGCATCGCCTTTTGGAGTGGGCGCCATTTTGAGCCATGTATTACCTAATGGTAGCGAAGCCCCTGTTGCTTACTTTTCAAAAACGCTCTCGAAAACTGAGCGAAATTACAGCCAGATTGATAAAGAGGCCCTGGCAATTGTATCAGCTGTTAAAAGATTCCATGAGTACATGTACGGCCAAGCTTTTACCATTGTAACTGACCACAAACCATTGCTGACCACAAGCCAACCCCCTACATACTTTCTCCCAGGATGACCCGCTGGTCAGAATTCTTGGTTGCCTACAATTATCAGCTACAATATCGTCCCGGTAAAGCCATTCCCCACGCCGACACATTGAGCCGTGCACCGCTCCCTGAAACCGCTCCCTGAAACCATCAATGATCCTGCACCAACGATGACAGCAGATCGAGACACTCCATATGCCACCATTAACTGCCCATGACATCGCGAGAGAAACAAAACGCAACCCCATCTTAGCACGAGTCCTCACATGGGTGGAATGCGAATGGCCATTGGACCAAGTGCCAGATGACTTTGCACCATTCAAAAGCTGTCAAACAGAGTTGTTCTCGCAGAAGGGCTGTATCATCTGGGGCGATAGAGTCGTTATCCCAGAACGACTCCAACAGGCACTGCTAAGAACTCTTGCATGATGGCCACACTGGCATTGTGTGCATGAAGGGCCTCGCACGAAGCTATGCGTGGTGGACAGGCATCGACAGACAAATCGAATCGTGTGTTAAAACTTGCCAGAGATGCCAAGAAATAAGCAACGCTCCACCAAAGGCAACCCCAACCGAATGGGAGATGCCGCGGGACCCTGGTCCCGCATCCATCTGGACTTTGCTGGGCCAACCAAAGGCCACACGTTTTTGCTAACCGTTGACGCCTACTCGAATTGGCTCGAGATTCACCGAATGAGGAATACGACCACCGAAGCGGTCATCAAAAGACTGGAAAGACTGTTTGCAACCCACGGATTACCAGATGTTCTGGTATCCGACAACGGGCTCCAATTTACCATGCTGTCTTTTGAACAGTACCTGGCTGACCGTGGTATCAGACATGTGCTTACTTCACCTGTTCACCCTGCGGCCAATGGTAGGGCTGAGCGCATGGTACAATTCATCAAAAGGACTCTACAAAAGATAGACTATGACAACATCGACGAGAAAATCAACCGAATCCTTTTCCTACAGCACATCACACCTCACAGCGTCACCAACAAAACTCCCGCCGAGCTGCTAATGGGACGAAAGCTCCACTCCCACCTCGATCAGTTACACCCAGCCTACGAACCAGAAAAGCCACTCAGATCCAGCGGCCGATGCCGTACCTTCCAGGTAGGTGATTTAGTATTCGCTAAAAACCTATCGGGCGATCCGCTGTGGGTAGAAGTGACCGTAATCCGTGTAACCGGCCCAAGATCAAACCTTGTTTAGTGCCCTGACAATAGACTTTGGAAGCGCCACATAGATCAACTATGATCGCGGCTACCATCACGCAATTCTGAACTCCCTTATGACCAAACTGAGGGGGGGAGAGATACAGAGGAAAACAAATTGCAACTAGAGGAAAACCTTTTTGAAGGGACTGAAAGAGAACTGAAATGCAGGAACAGGAACCGGGGACCAGAGTAAGTTCACCTCAGGGAGTGGCCAGTGATATCGGTGATGACAGGAACGCGAACTCGGAACCAGAGGCACCCCTACCATTAAACAATGATCTACCTCAACAGAAGAGCAGCCAACTGCCAGACACTTTGCGAAAATCAAAAAGACTGATAAAACAACCTTCCTACCTCAAGGACTATGTAACCGCGCCCCGTGGGCAGAAGCCGGGGAAAAGGGGTGTTGTGAATGAATAATGCCAAATAAAGTTTTCTTGAGTTTGAAGTCAAGTGCAGGGTTCTGGCCCTGCACTTCTGATTGGCTGTTAATGGCAGGATCGGATTGGTCCGTTCAGGAGCATCTGATTGGCCATTAACAGGCCATTCTCATTGGTTAACGGAGCTAGCGCTCCAGGATTGCTATTGGTTGAATAGTTAATAAGTTGCCTATATAAGGAAGGCTATAGCAGCCCTCCAGTTTGAGCTGTCACACCATGTAAATAAAGAGTTTGAAGTTCACTGTTTCTACTAGCTCATCTCCATTATTCGCACCCATGCTCCAGACTTAACACTTTAGTTACACAATTATTACTGTCACCAAGTTGTCTCTATTTTCGGTAGCACACACTGTGATCAATGCTGATAAACTTCTTGGTTAAAGTCTTCAGGAGAAGCCATTTTTTTCAGTAAATTACAGTGAATGATAATACTACAAAGCTAATTGTGTTAGCTTCCATTTATAACACTTGTCCTAAAGTGCACAGGAAACATTATGCTTTCATCATCGGCTGAGGAAATGAACCAAACTATGGCTTTTCCATCAAATTAACAACAGATAGCAGAGTCCCTGAAAATGTATTTGTTTTAGCTAATTCAGGCCATGAAAATAATTATTCATCTATAAGGCAGCCCACTTGGCCAAATGCAAGAAAGTGTGAATGCATCATCAAGGAAGAAAAAGAACAGAGCTTTATAATTATTAATGCAGAGGCATAGATATTTCATAAATAATAAAAATATAATCTTATCATAATAGAAAAGACTGTGATTATATTAGCTTGCCCCAAATCTAGACTGGAATTGGCCAGCCCTTCAAATGAGTATATTTAACTCTTCAAATTATGGAGTAAATAGAGAATAAAGTCACCTAAATGAGACAAAAAGGAAATTTATGGAAGGGATTGATATTCCGCATGGTGAGCAACTGATGGTTCACTCTAAAAGATAAGTCACAGAATAGAGCCAAAGATTTGGAGGAATGCTTTTGAAGATGTTTTCTTAATTCTGTGGCTTGGACTTCTCAGAATTTTGGTGCAAGCTGCCTTAAGACCCCTCCATAATCTTTTGAGAATGGGTGTGCCTACATCAAATATTCCATTACACTGAACTGAAAAGGGTCTTCAAGTGATACTGTCATGGTTGCATCTCACCTATCAAGTGGTGGGTTTCAAAAAAAATTTCCTACCAGTTCAGTGTGAACGGACACAGTGTTTGCAATTCACCTTCTGCTGCAATCCCCATGTGTAAAACAGTTGACACACAGCAATTGGCTGTGCCACACAAAGCAGCTGAGGTTGAAAAGCAAGAAATAAAGGTCAATATATACCCAGGATGAGTGGGAGGGCCCAGCAGCTGATTGTCAGAGCGAACCAGTTCACTCACAGATGATCCTCAGAGCTACCGGTTCAATGAACTGGGCCAAACTGGTACAATACAACCACTGCACCTAATCCAAGTTTCATGAACTGACAGTCTGACCTTAGCATGGCTGAGAGAGAGAGAGAAAGATTGGAATGTAAGGAGGAAGTGGGGGGATGGAAGCCCAGCTGAACCTTGTGAAAAGCTACAGCCAGCCAAAGCCAAGTGACAATATACAGAGCTGGGAACTCCTGTTTCCTAAACAATATACAAGCACCTGATTGGAATTTTCAGATAACTGGGGGATGGCCAGGTGGAAGGAAAGAGGAAACTTTAGTTGTGTGCATGGGGAAACATCAGATTCAGCTTATGCTACTTCTATAACCATTTAAGCTTCAGTAAAGTATACTCTTGGCAAAAAAAAAAATGGTCAGGAGTCTTTCTTTGTTAGATGACTGAGTGGGGCAGTTGACAGACATTGAGTCTTCCATAAATGTCCCCACCTCAATCTCTGAGCAATAGGTTCAGAGAAGCAGTTCACAAACCCCCTTCAAATGCTTTGTACAATCCTAATATCATACCTCATTTAGTATGCCTCTTGGTTGACTGCTGTTAATGGAGGTTTAGCCCCAGTAAACATGCCATACCTCCATGCCGCAGTAAATATTTTATCAGGTAATATCTCTTCTTGGGTAGGGACACTTGGTTCTAATACTCTGATAAAATTCAATTTGGGCTACTGCAATATTTTGTTCTTGAGATAACCTTCTAGGACCACATAGAGACTTCCCTTAGTCTAGCATACAATGTATATGGGTGTATTTGATAAAGACCTATCATGCTTTCAATTTTTCTCATTTTTCTGAGTCCTTGTTCATTTTCCAGGCTTCTACATAGATCAGGCTTCTACATAGATCTGCTTATGACTTTGAAACCCCATGCCTCCATTACCAAAATAACTGAATAATTGCCTATCTCCTACTTCCTGCTTGACCTGCAACATTTGGTTCCAACATTTATTTTGGTGTCCTGGAGGTGAGATATGGTATTAGGGTTGAAAGGAAGTTTCCATTGGCAGCCCGCACCTGTGAAATGCCCTCCTCCAGCTCATTCCCCAGAGTGTGAAAATGTTCTTGTGAACTTAACTCTTATATCTGACATCAGGTCTAAATCAGTTTGAGCCAAGTAATGTGTAATTATCTGGTTTAGCATGGCTTACTGAGCTAATATACTCTGTGTGTTTTTAATTTATTGTAATTCTTTTTTTTTTTTAACAAATTTTATTAATTTTACAAAAACAGTGCACAAACAATCAAGGCATAACAGCTTACAAATTTTTTTCTAAAAAAAATAATAATTAAAGAAGAAAACCAATAGAACGTACAAAATGATTCCAAATTATAATATCAATATTTACATTATCTATTTAACTTCATATCTTATCCCAACTTCTCCTTTTCATTCTAATTATCCAAGTAATTTCTTGCTAATTAAAATTTTATTGCCTTTTATCAACATACAAACCACAGAACATAGAAAACAAAACAAAACCTAAAACATCTTTTCTGAAGGCTGCTTGATCCCGGGTTGAAACTCTTCACACAGACACAAATTCAAACATCATATTCACTTTATATATCCTTCCATATCTTATTACCATTTTCAATATCATTCTTTGTCTGTTCTATTTCCAGCTATCCATTCATCTTTTTTCTTTTACGATAATTCTCCTATACACTAATTGGAGTGACGCCTTTAACTCATTGCCCTAACTTAAAAGTACTTCATATAACACTTAATTTATCTTGGGATTCTGTTTAGTACATTCTAAAATTACACAATAAATTTTATAAGAAAGGTCAATAACTAAAGAAAAAACCTATATAACCACTATCCATATCATTTAAAAAGAAAAAAAAACTAATCATATATATTAATACTCATTTATATCTTAAACATTCTACTCTAGATACACATATAAAGACACAATCTTATGTACCTTCCAGAATCCCCCCCCCTTTTTTTCCCCAATTAGATTCACCCATTGTCTCTAAATAAGTTTTTTTTCTTTAAATCTTGCTTCCCACAATTGAGGCTTCTCTCCCCCCCACTTCTCTCTTGCTTATTCTTCTCCTTGCCTTTTTTACCCCTTTGTCTCTCCTCCTCCCTTTTCTTACTCCCTTTCCGTTGCTTTCTAACCTTGCATCCACCTTTCATCTCATTTTTCTCTTTTTTGGTTGTTTTTTCAAACCTTAAAATCCCCTTTTTCTTATCCTCTTTCTCCTCCTCCCCGGAAAAAACCCATTGTTCATCAAAGATGGCTTCTTGTTCCTCTTCTTCTTTGTCCCAGTCGTTCTGCTGCATAATGAACTTTTCATAAGTACATAACGCCATTTCTAAAAATTGAAATAAAGTGCCCAAAGTATCTTTTCCATCTTGTTCTTCCTTTTTATCAGCTTGAGCCAAGTAATGTGTAATTATCTGGTTTAGCATGGCTTACTGAGCTAATATACTCTCTGTGTTTTTAATTTATTGTAATTCTTATTGTGAGCACTTATGAAAAATGTTACAAAATAGATATAAATGTATTTAAGCCCCCAATGCTTGATTGTTTTATCATTAAAAATACTTGTGGACTTCCTTATATAACCAAGCTATATTTTGTTTTCCAAAATCCCTAACATGCCATTGGATGTTGGCCTATTTATTTATTTCCCTTTCAGTTTTCTTTTGCAACCTGGTTAGCCCTGGATTTGATGGTTCTTTGGTTAGGACTTTCTCCCCTTCAGTCTTTTTATAAGGCTCTGCTTATAATAGTTGTATAATATAAATTGAACAGGATAAAGCCTATAGCATTATAGAAAGTGGGAGTATCGCTGAAACCACTAGCTGAAAAATCAAAAGAACATTGCCGCATAAAGTTCATGGCCTTCATTGTCCATATACCAATGCTCAATGTGAGAGATAGACAAAATAAGCATGAACTCTCGGTATAAAAAAGCAAAGTAGGTTTAACCTAAGATGATGCCTCCCTCAAGAGGAATATAGCAATTAAATACAACTTGTTGAACAGAAAAAGAAACAATAGAAAGGAAGGAAGCACCTTTCATTGCTCTTCAGAAATAAAATGGTGATGTTCCACAAAAGTACTGGATTAAGTGGAACACTAAACTAATAAAAGCACTACTATCATTGATATCTATTTATGCCTCTCCAGCCAAGGAGAAGTTGCATGATGCTATCCAAAGCAAATTGCAGAACTTTTGAAGAGGGAAAAAGGTATAGTTATAGAATTTTATAACCTCTGTTGAAAAACAAACTCACCCAAATCATTATCCTTTGAGAATAGAATAGAATAGAATAGAATAGAATAGAATAGAATAGAATAGAATAGAATAGAATAGGGTAGGGTAGGGTAGGGTAGGGTAGGGTAGGGTAGGGTAGGATAGGATAGGATAGGATAGGATAGGATAGGATAGGATAGGATAGGATAGGATAGGATAGACTGAGCAAAGGCCTTCCTGGTCATGACCACCACCTGCTTTCTGAGAAGGAGTCGTGAGTCCAGGCAAACCCCTAGATTATGTACAGGGTCTATTTGGGGTAGTGCCACCCCATCCAAGACCAAAGATGGCAATTCTCCTTCAGCCAATGCACACACATATGCACACAGTACTTTTGAACATACAAATTTCTAAGAGGACAATGATGATGATGATTTATTTATTTAAAAGATTTGTGTAGCCACACATCTTAGAACACAACTCTGGTCAGCCAAACCAAAAACCATAAAAACAACAGAAATTGAAAACTGGATTCTTCAATGTTCTTCCCAGAGATGTCTTAACAATGATCTCCAGGTTCCTATCACTCTGCCTAAATACAGGTAATCCTTGATTTACAACAGTTCATTTAGTTTCTGTTCAAAGTTACACTGAAAAATGTGGTCATTTTTCATAGTCACAACCTTTGCAGCATCCCCATGATCATGTGATCAAAATTCAGATGCTTGGCAACTGATCATATTTATGACTTTTGCCATGTCCTAGGGTCATGTGATCATCTTTTATGACCTTCTGACAAGCAAAGTCAATGGAGAAGCCAGATTCACTTTAACAACCAGGCTACTAACTTTTCAGCTGATTCACATAATAACTGTGGCAAGACAAGTTGTAAAATGGGGTAAAACTCACAATTATTGCACTTAGCAACAGAAATTTTGGGCTCAATTGTGGTCATAGGTTGAAGACTTATCTGCATCTGCATTAGGAGACATATGTTGATGTCCTTCCAGAAGACTAGAAGGATGTGAGCCTAGTGGTAGGGGTAGCCACAGGGGGAAAAAACATGCTTTTTAGGACCTTGGTTAATTGGATTTGTTAAGGCCATCCAACTTGAGGACTAAGCAATCTCCAAATATTTAAACTGGCCATGTTACCTAGGATTGTTAGTGCTATAGTCCAACACATATAGAGATAGCCAGGATACAAGCCCTGGTATATATAAATTATGGCTTAGTAGTCACCAAATTTATCCAACATTGCCATTTAAAGACCTTAATGGCAGAGGCAATTCTCATCTCATTATGGCATACGAATTGAATTAATGAATAAGTACTTTCTAAGGAAATTCTCCAATTTCATCTTAGCATTACAAAAGAAGAGAAATTATCTATCCACATTCTTCATACAACCTTAACTTCTTTTTCTTCATGTACAGTATTAAATGCCTCTCTGGAAGCAAGAACATAATAATTCATCCAGGGCTTTAGACAGCTGAATGGTTTATATTAAATAATTAGATGCAAGTTTGCCCGCTCTCCACTGCTGTTTTCCTAATGGTTTAAAATAGCATTTGACATTATGGGCTGATTTTAAATGTAGTTCTCAAATTTTAATGTCCTTTTCATCTCTTTTATGTGGAAGGCAGTTGTGAGTTTGCAGTAGAAACAGCTCTGCAATAGATCATGGAATTACATTCTTAGATAAGAGACGGACTTTTTTGTGTGTGTGGCCAAGGGAAGGAAAAAAATATATATTTCAGCCTCCAAGCAACAGAATCTGAAGGGGGGAGGTCAGCATCTGCAATATAATGGGAGATCAAAGTTCAATTTTTTTAATATATAAGTTGGAAAACGAAGGGCTTGGAACACAACTCTGCATCTACTATCTTGTGGACTTGGATTCTTACACAAATAAATGCTACTATTTCCAGGAGCAATAGCAGCATAGAGGTGATGGGAATCATCACTGCACGGTAAGGTAGAAATGAAACATTTGCACATTTTATGTGTGTCTTATGTTTTATGTGAAAATCATGCTGTTGACATCTAACAATTGTCCAGCAAATTTCAAAGATGAATCTCAAGGTATTTCAGGTGGGGCCATGGGAAGTTTATGGGCAACAGGTTTGCATTGGTATTGATCATGTTGGACTAATCTGATGACATTATACTCAGCAAAAGGCAGCTTCAAATTATATGGATTTTGATAGCCATTTCATTAGAAGTCCCTCCCTAATGAGTCCTAAAAACTTAGTAGCTAGGATAAGAAGTTCCTAGGAGTGAGCCATATGAAAAAAGATAAAAAGCTCCTAGGTATTAGCAACTGGACTACAAATAGAAAATGAAAATAAGAGAAATAATAATATACAGTAACATGATAGAGAAGCAACATAAGTGTATTGGACTATTTGCAAGATATACTATTTGCATGCAAGCAAGGATTGGTGGGACCACACAATAAACAAAGTAATAGAAAATGAAGGTGCTAAATTGCTCTGGGACATATGAATTCAAATAGACAAGCACCCGCCACATAATGTTCCAGACTTAACCATTGTCAATATGAAAGATTTTTTTAAACATCTGGGTAATGGACATTGCAGTCCTGGAGACATCAGAAGAGACGACAAAGAATGGAAGAGAATCACAAATTATAAAAGCTTGCAAATACAAGTAGAATGACTATGGCAAAACAAAGCAAAGATAGTACCATTTATTATACGTGCCTTGGGTGGAATTCCAAAGCATTCTGAGCATCATTTGAACACTACTGACATTGAGAAAACCACCAACAGTCAATAGTAAAAGATAGTTTTACTTGGAACAGTTTACATCTTGTGATGATATCTTTAACACCATCCAATCACAACACCTGCCTAACCCAAGTCCTTGGGAAAGACTAAACAAGTGGATAAAAATGTCAAATCCAGTGTCATCTGGCTGATTGTGTACCAACCTTCTAATAATAATTTATTAAACTCTGAACACCTGTCAAAATGGTGCTTTTAAACTTGACATTTCTGATCAGGAGTTAATAGACACAAGGTCGTGCTTGCAGATTATACCAAATTATTTAGACTGGTTTGTGATTAAAAGCAAAAAGGAATCCTGAGATATGAAAGGCTTGGAGACTGAATTTTATGAAAAACACTTAAAGAAACTAGATATGTGTAATCTAACAAAGCGAGGACTAAGAAAAATCAATAAAACTGCTGTTGTATCTTATCTATACATCTATCTATCTGTCATCATCTATCAAATTTCTACACTGCCCAAATCTTCTAAATTACTCTGGATTGTTTACAATAAAAAATGTTTTCAGATACTTTAAGAGCTGTCACAGGGGAGTGTTGATTCATTTTCCATAGCTCTGAGGATAGGACAAGAACCAATATACAAATGTAACATGATGGGCAATGTCTCCAAAAACTGTTAAAGGAGATTGTACCAAGTGATAGAGAATAATGCTAGGAATAAATGCACATTGCACCCAGAACCAAGTACAATTTGCCTTTTAATATGAGCTACAGGGATACTACTGCACTTCTGCCATACTTATGAGTTTCTTAGAGGTATGTTAAAAGTAGAGCCGTGATGGCTCAGTGGTTAGAATGCAGTACTGCAAGCTACTTATGCAAACTGCCAGTTGTCTGCAATTTGGCAGTTCGAATCCCACTAGGCTCAAGGTTGACTCATCCTTTCGAGGTGAGTAAAATGAAGATCAGGATTATTGGGGTCAATATGCTGACTCTGTAAACTGCTTAGAGAGGGCTGTAAAGCACTGTGAAGCAGTGTACATAAATCTAAGTGCTATTGCTATCTAGTTGGCTATGAAGGAAAAAAGAGGGCCTGTAGCAGGGGCATGGGATTGCGGGGTGGAGTTCATGTTTTCAAGATTCCAATCTGCCCCGATCCAAGAAATGCCATTCTTGCTGCAATTTAAGTTCATGTGCTACTCTGTGAGACATTAAAAAACAAGATATTGTTGTTGTGATATCAGATTCTTAATGTGCTATAAGATCTTCCAAAAGATGTCATTCCTCAAAACTAAACATTCTTAGGCAAATTTGATCTTCTAAGAAAACTATAAGAACAATGATCAACAGATGACAGTAAAGTGATATTGCTTACCTCATCTACATTCTCAAAGGCATTGATGATGTCATAAGGTAAACATGACAAGAGGTCTATCACAAACCAGGTTTTCAGGTAATTCATCCTGATGAGCTTGGGGTCAGATATTACTTCTCCACCAGGTCCAACAAAGGTAGTATGAAAGTTCAAAACTATATCCACCAGAAAAATAACATCGACCACGCTATCCAGGACCAACCAAGCAATATTGTTCTGCTTTGTTTTGAAGGAAACATTGTAGGGAACCATAATGGCTGTGTAGAAGGTGAGAATTAAGATGACCCAGTCCCAAGTGGTTTTAAAAGCACAGTAGTGTAAAATTATATGTGGTGGAGTCTTTGGGGCCTCTTGCTTATATTGTGGAAGGATATCAGATCCCAGCTGGAGAACCTTCAACAAAAGATACACAGATATTAGAACAATGCAATGACAGGCAAACTCATGCACTTCAGAACAGATAAAATAAATTATAGGTGAATTAAAATGAAATAATTCTAGGCTTACTCATACCCGACTCTAGAATTGCAGGCAATTTTGGGCATTCTTCATTACAGCCATGCAACACCACTATTCTGTGATTTACATTGGTTCAGAGTATGCTTCCTAGTACAATTCAATGTGCCACTCATCATCTAAATAGCTCTCCATCACCTAGGGTCAGGCTACTTGTTTGGCTGTCTTCCTCCAGCTGTTTCTACTTACCCCGACAGGTTTAATAGAGAGGGCATGAATTAATGATA
The DNA here is from genome assembly GCA_033807585.1 of Hydrophis major. NCBI lineage: Eukaryota > Metazoa > Chordata > Lepidosauria > Squamata > Elapidae > Hydrophis > Hydrophis major. The sequence goes on from CM066328.1 coordinate 33,661,247, forward strand.
GTTCAGGACAGTATTGAGTATTATTATGATGTTCCTGTTCCATTCTTCCATTGTCTCCTTCCTTAAGCCCTTTGTACCACAGTATCTTTTCTGGGGTCTTTATATGGTACTAGATCTCATTGTCATAAAAGGTAACACTTTTCCTTTTATGTTTCAGTGAACGCTTACTTCAGCTAATCGAGAGTGTTTATGGATCACCTCAGGTTTGTTCATAGGCGTTAGCTGCTGCAGAACACTCCGGCTGTTTGTTAGAGCTCGCGTCAAACGGGCAAACTTTGTCCAGCCTGAGGAAAGGGAAAGAGATGTTTTGGGGTATGAGCGACCATGACTCACCTATCATTTTGGGACAAAAAAGCATAATGGTTTACAATGTCAATAATGTTATTCATGCAGTTCTTTGTTCATGCACTCCTACACAGAATATTTAAGGCTTTAAGGTGACAATTAAAATATTTGTGAAATGGCAAAAGATATATTGTTCACATTAGGCTCAGAACAATGTGGTAACATTGAAATGCAGACCTAGCTGAATGTGTGTATACATGAATAGGAGTTTGTGACAATATATCCAACATTTTTCTTCACTTTATGACTATATGTATAACAAATAGAATAAAATAGAACTGGAAGGGACCTTGGAGGTCTTCTAGTCCAGCCCTTTGCTCAAATAGAGATGTTACACCATTTCTGACAAGTGACAGTCAAGTTTCTTCTTAAAAAACCTTCAGTAATGAAGTGCCCACAGTTTCCAAATTATTTTCACTAAATAAGTTAGTCTAATAAAAAATATTTTTTTCAATAAAACAAACCTCAAAATTGCAGTGGACCTCCAGGCGTAAAATATAAACATACAACTGTATCAGTAGATCTAGTTAATTAAACCCCATCTTGTTCAGTCTTGATTGAATACAAATGTTTATCACTTTCACATAACTCCAACAGTAACCATTCCAAGGACATTCCAGTAATTTTTTAATCTAATCCAGCCACCTTTTCCATTGGCTTCCAAAGCACCAGAAGACAAGACAAGAAACAATGGATGAAAATGAACCAAGGAGAGAAGCAAGCTAGAACTAAGCAGAAATTTCCTGACAATGAGAGCAATCAACCAATGGAATGGTTTGTTTACTATCTCTGCATCCATAATTCAGTAACATCTATCTTTTTTTCATAATTTGTGTTAGTGTCCAGCTCCCACCACTGTATGTTATTTCTGGAAACTTCACCACCTTTACTATTCTGATCTAATCCATCATTATCTTATCTAAATTTGTCATTGACTATTATGAAGAATTATCTCAGCTTTGCTTCTCCACTTTTATGTATTCTAGAGCTCAAGATATAAAAGTCTCTGTCATCTGCATTTCTTCAGCTGTGACTGTAAGTGCAGGAACCATGCAAGTTGGTTGTCTTCTTAATAATTAACACACATCTTTCCATGTTTGCTTTCATAATGAACTCTTTCAAATCTTCTTTACTTTTGCTAACAAAAAGGTCTCTTTACATCTCAAATGTTCGTGTTTCATTTCCTGTTTTGATTTAAGCTGCTCTCTCTCCTTGTTCTGCCATTGTTATTCACTGTATATTATCATTGTTGAAATCAAATCAAATCTTCTATTATTTGCACCAAAGTTCAGTAAAGGGGAAGCTCTAAAGAGGTTTCCTCAAAGGAAACCTGTTTCCCTAACATTAAATAGTGGTTCATCAATTCATCCCAGTCAAACTTCTTTCTACACAGACTTCTTTCTGTAGTTGAATTTTAGATTTCATAGAGCTTGAGGTATTATTTACAAGTGTTAAGTCCTTGGTACTACCAAGATCACTTTGTGTTGATTTTAAAAAGCCAAAGAGGGTCATTGGGCAGTGTTTAGATTGTAGATCATCAGGAAATATCAAGGCTATAGCATACACTGGGAGGTTTGGTGGAAAATACTCCCTGGAAGAAGACAATACAAATTATTTCTGTATTGTTGCAAGGTAAACATTATTAAAGGTGCCACAAAAACATTGTGAGTCAAGAGTAATTCAAAGGTGACTTTATTTTTTTAAGGCTTCAGAAAGTTGTCCCAGGTATTAGAGGAAGCAATAATATTTTGACACCAACATACAGAAGGCTGAGATGAACCTAGGCCTAAATACTTAAATATTTAAATAATAAAATAATAATAATAATCAAGTATTCTCTGGACTTGGAAGACAAAACAAAGGTTAAAACAATTTGTTTTTTTTAGTATTTTAAATTGTATCATGTGTTGCTATTGGGAAAACATCAAAAAGTGTAAAGCATTAAGACAGAGGATCTTTTCAGATCTACTTTTCAGACAGAGGATCTTAAAGTTGGAAAAGTGTTCTAGCAAAGTAACAGTGCAAAATTAGAGGACAATACAAGCCATTGGGTGGATGGTCTATCTACCTATCTGTCTGTCTATCTGTCTCTCCATCCAATTTATACAACACCCATCTATCCAAGAAATCCTAGGTGGTGTACAAGATAAAAACAAAGAATTCCATTAAACTAAAATAAAAACAAATAAAACCATACTGTGACTCAGTAAAGCCAAAAAACTACCAACCACGTGCACCTATAGCAGAGCCCCATATTAACTTCCCATGCTCAACACTTGGGGGAAGAGCCAGGTCTCCACGGCTTTGCAAAAAACCAATAAGACCAGTAAAGTAAGTGTTGTCTATCATTCAGGAGGGAGGCTGTCCTATAAAGCAGTAAAAGAGAAGGCATGATTCCAAGGATCTGCAAAATGTCACTGTTTTATTGATGGTTCTTGGAATATGCACATTCTGCCAGATCTGGTGAGTAGACAGAAATCACTTAGGAGAGAGGTCCATGCCACATAGGGCTTTAAACACCTTGAATTGCATCCACAAGCCTAATGGAAGCCTGTGCAGTTCACACAACAGCAGTGCTCCACAGGGGTACACAGAAGTGCATCCAGAACTCTGGATGAGCTAACACTTCTGAATGTTCTTCAAGGTCAGCCAAGTAGAACACATAACAGTAGATTTGATGTAAAATACAGTTATAAGATCTTTATGTAGAAATGCCTCAAATCAGCCTTGTATTATAGGAACAAGAAGATAACCAGTAATTCCAGCACAATACTGTATGCCATCTATGACTCCTCCATTTGTCTGAATTATCTCGGCTTATTCAGCTATTTTGAATTTTTGATGACAGATGGTCGGTCAATCAAGATTTATTCCCAGACGTTTAGATCATTAATCTGCAAAAGCTTTAATCTTTTAACATTTTATTCCATGCTGTTTGAATAAGAAATGACAGAATAGGCCTTCATATTTTCCCTTTTCTTTAATCTTTCAGTGCTTAGAAATGATTCTGTTTAAGTTGACATATTGAAGGAAACAATTCCTATTATGTGTCTGCATGAAAAATGCAGCACTAAGTCTGCAGTCTACCAATGTAGCAATGCTACTACTAATGGATTCCAATATTCATTTTCAACATGAAAAAGTCCACTGGGTACTGGAGATAAGTAAGAACAGCATTTGCAAGTATTACTGCCAGATTTTTATTAGACAAAGATAAAACCAGCAGATGAATTACATAACTGATGTGTTATCAAACCAAGTACAGATAATAATAGGCACATAAAGCCTAATAGATAATACTGTGTTGCATTGAATATAGCTGTATATCCATCCATCCTGCATATCTTTTTTTCCCCATATCTGCATTCATTGTATTTTGGTTGAGCTTATGTTTGTTGTTGTTGTTAGTTGCAAAGTCATGTCCAACCCATTGCAACCCCATGGACAACATTCCTCCAGGCCTTTCTGTCCTCTACCATCTTCTGGAGTCCATTTAAGCTCATGCCTACTGCTTCAGTGACTCCATCCAGCCATCCTCTGTCATCCCTTTCTTCTATTGCCCTCAATCTTCTCCAGTGAGTTTTTCCTTCTTATTAGGTGGCCAAAGTATTTGAATTTCATGAGCTTGTATATTGAACCTATATGGCATGAACCTAATCATTGTAGTTTTAAACCATTATTCATAGCTTAATGGAAAATGAAATTCTAATCAGTGTCAGCATGTTGACCAGTATTGATTTGTGGAATCAAAAGTAGAACTTTTGGACATGACCCACCATAATAAGCATGATTATTAGTGAAAAATGGGACATGGAGAAACAAGTAAGAGACATCTGCACACTCAGAGAAACCCTACAGTTTTCAATAAAGGTGTATGTGTGAAAGTGAGTGAGTGAGTGAGCAAATGAGTGGGTGTGTGAATGAGTAAGTGAATCAGGGAATGTACTGTATCTCTGTATTTATCTCCAAATCTCAAAGAGAATATCTATGGAGATTCTCAGTCATCCAGGTCATGGTTGTCCCAAAGGTGCTTTTTTAAAAGGCAACTGGACTTTCTGGTTTTTCTTGGAAGAAGTTTCATTTCTCATCCAAGAAACTTCTTCAGCTCTAAGAGCTCTAAGAGAATGGAGCAAGTCTTCGTATACTGACACTGAGAAGTATGTTGAGGAAATGATATGGCATGTTGGCAAAGAACATTTATGTTTAAGTTTTTTTTTTTATCCTGCCTCTATTATTTTTATAAATAACTCAAGGCAATGAAAATACTTAATACACCTTCCTTCTCCTATTTTCCCCACAACAACAACCCTGTGAGGTGTGTTGGGCTGAGAGAGAGTGACTGGCCAATGGTCACCCAGCTGGCCTTCATGACTAAGACAGGACTATAATTCACAGTATCCTGGTTTCTAACCTAGTGCTTAAACCACTAGACCAAACACAGCTGGCTGGACAGATCCTGCAGAATCATCTTATTGAGAGGTGAAAATACACTACAACATTTTGTTGCTCATCAAACTTGTTCCTGATGAAGATTAGATGGAAGATTGTTGCAGAAAGAAACAGGAATGGAAGATTGCAAATAGAACTTGGAATAATTTTTGAGAATAATCTTAATACAGACACAAATATAAGAATGGTTTAGGATGCAAGTAAAGCTTTTATGAGAGGGCATTTTATAAAGCAATAATAGTAAGTTCAAAAAAAGAGAAAGAAAACACAAGCAATGTTAGATGAAATAAAAATGAAAGAAGAAAAGTATTTAATTACAAAAAGTAGATAATGGTTAGCAATTTAAGTTGTTAGAACAAGAACATGGTGAGTATAAGATGAAATCATGAGAACAATTGGCTGCAAAGGATTTAATTTTCCATGGTTTTGTATAATAGATTCATAGAAAGATTCAAGGTAATTTGGAATTAAGCAACAAAGGACAGAATTTTGGAGATGAATTATGTGCAAACGATGAACATGTAATTGCCCAAACTTGACAATCCTTACAGAAATTTGAAGTGAAGAATGAAGAAGTGAAAGAATGTATGATAAAATAGGCTAAGAATTTTGTCATAAATTCATAAATAACATAAAGTTGGAATAGTTGGAAAAGTATTTGAAAAGACTGAAATTCATATTGTTATGACTTAAAAAAGAATTTCTACAATTCAATATAACATTGGTATATGACTCCAAAAAAATTATCCAGAATGTGATTGTGTACTTCAAATTTAAGTTGGAAATGTGGGTCATTTTATCATGCCTGGACTTCTTAAAAAAACCAGAAAAACTTGGGTTCGAATACTTACATTGATTCAAAGAATGTTAAAGACTAACATTCAACTGAAAACAGAACTGTTCTCTTGGGCACGAATCACAGATAACTAGAAAAGTTGACTATGTTTAGAAGACTATGTTTATATATGATCACTACTGTGAGACTACTATAGGCACACAAAAATGAAAAGACTGATATACTCACAATGGGGGGATTGTTGATGAAAATGATTGAATTAGTAGAGATGACAAAATTAACTTCTTTGTTTAGAGAAAGATTCAACTATTAGATCTATTAGTGACTGGAAACATGGACTTCTTGCTGGAGAAAAAGATTTTTTTTATTTCTGATTTATAAATGCATGTATAACTCCTGTCAAAAAAATTGGAAGCCACTTCTTTCTGGTCTTTTTTCTTTCCTTTTTGCCTTTCCTTTCTTTTTCTATTTTCTTTCTTACTTACTACATTTCAACTTTCTTTTCTTATATTTTTATTGTTTTTAATCTTGTTAAAATGTATTTAAATATATATCTAATATACAATCTAATTAATATTACACATCTTTGTTAAGGGATTCAAGCTAATTTAATTAAGTAAACCATCCATCCAATAAAAATTGGATATTGTTGAAGGATTTTCTGTTCTCCACACTCAAAAAACTACACTAAGGGGTCTTTCTCTGTTCAGCTGCTATTGAATAGTAGCAGCTGCTAGCCCCAAGGCTCTTCCATCTCAATGGTAGAGAGCTGACGGCATGGTTTATATGTTCAAGCCTAAAGAAACATTCCCTCATTTAACATTTTAGCTGCTCATATTAATTGTTCCAGACCTTTTGCAGTAAGATGCTCAGGAGGTGTCATCAACTTGACCTTATTTTGACGAGCAAATGCAGAAGCATGGACTCACCCTAGCCTTGAAGGGAAAAATCTCCCCTCCTTCTTCCAGTCAGAAGCCAATTGTGCTCACACTTTCAAATCAATGAGCCATTCTGGAATCCATTTCTTGTGCAGTGGTTTTGCAGGACACAGAGGTAAAAGTTATATTTCCAGCCTTTCTTGTTCATTTAGGCTAATGAAAGTAAAATTCTGTGCATGACAAAATTTGATAGAGCTATCTTGTCATTATGTCATCCTGACTCCCAGACTCTAACATAGAATCATAAAGTTGGAAGAGATCTGGGTGTTCTTATATTTCAACCCTATGTCTAGAACATACCAGGCAATCCAGCCTTTTGCATTAAAACCTCCAGTGAGAGAGCAACCACCACTAAAGAAGGCAGGCTGTTCCATTATTCTCAGGAGCTATGGAGAAGGACATAAGGCATGCCCTTCCCTTGGTTGCTCATCTGAATTTCCTGTTTATAAAGTACGAAAAAAAGTTTGAACAGCTTGAATCCAGCACAAAGAAAACCAGCCTCATTTCCTTTTATTTCCTTTAGGGCTTCAGGAACCATCTATTATTCTCTGATGAATCAGACAGCCCTGAAATTTTTTCTTTTTCTAGGCAATAAATTCAGGCCTTCAGATCAGAAAAATTATCAGATGGCCGGATAACATCAAGGCAGTAGAGCTAATCAGTTAAAAGACAAAAAGCAACAACAACCCAAGAATGATTTCAGTATTTTGAATTTCCCTCATTCTCCTATTTATTGGATCACATACTATAACAGACAAAAAATTCTGGGCTCAGTTTGTGGTGTTGCATTTTTTTCTCAACATTGATTTTTCACAAACATTAAGATTATATCCAAATATTCCAAAATGGAATGTCTTTTCAAGGACAGTACATGCAGAGTTCATGGATGCAAACAAGAATCAGTAAAATAAGAAATCTGTTGAAGAAAAAATAAAGTTGCAACATACCCAAGTTCAACTGAAACAAAATATTTTGAACTTTTATAAATTATTTTCTTTCTTCCAAAGTAACGTTAACTCTTTACATTGACAGCTATCCTAAGGAAATTAGGGTGGAAGGAAGCTTTGGGAAAGGAGTTTTCCAAGTTACAGCTATACATCCATGAAAAGATCCATTGGCATAGATCTACCACATACAGGAATACCCCAATTGAGTCATTTAAAAATCTAGACAGGACAGGATAATATATGGGGAAGAAATAATCCACTCCCTGGTCTGTCTGATATGAAATCTTCAAAGTAGCAAGAATTCCAGTTAAGTTAAGCAAACTATACATTACTTGTATTTATCCAGGACTGGTAAGTGAGTTTAGACTATTTTGAGAATGTATATTCTCAAAACTGAACTGGAACTGAAATCACACTGAATTAAATTAAATTCCCTTTAAAATTAGTTTCAAAATAGTATATATAAACAAATATTACATTGAATCATGTATGGCAATATTTTTTCCAAAAAAAAATCCAGATATTCTGATATTCTAAACAAAGGAAGATATACAAAGGAGAAAATAAATTTCAAGAGCTTTAGAAAAGTATGCACAGTGAGAATATTTGTTTCAAAAGTTCAGTCTGATGGCTAATTGAATTGTCACTTTTTCCAAATTAATCCAGTGATCTAAACTGAATCAGTTCAGTTTGGCTGTTGAGTGTGATGAACTGAAGCAATGTTGAATTGAACTGAATATTTCAATATTCAGTTGAAATATTCACCACTAGAAAAACTATTTGTTTTTTCTCAAAGATGTTCAGAAGCCCAGAACAGACTGTGGCATTTGCTTTTGGTAAGCTTCAGCACAAGACTTTTGATTAAGTCTCAAAACAAGCCAATCATAAAAAGCCCTTGTAGCAAAGTCATGCATCCTGTCATTACACATACTGACAGACTACCGTGTTTCTCACAAAATAAGGCCGGGCCTTATTTTTTTTTGACCCCCCAAAAAATGGTTAGGCCATCTTTTCGGGGGTGACTTAATTCCCCCCCCTTGCATCCTCGGGTGGGCAGCGACAGCTTGGATGTTGACCTCAGCGTTGGTGGGGCACTTTGTATTGGGAGACCTTCCTCCACCGTTGCTTTCCCTTCTCCCTGTGCTGCCATGGCGTTTAGAGCAATGCCGCATCATTTGGCGCAGCCACGCATTGCTGCAACTGGAGCCTGGCAGAAACAATCGGCTTCAGGTACTCCTGTCGCCGCCTTCCCTTCGCCATTGAAGGCAAAGCCAATTCTTTTAAAAACGACGCCCTACTACTGGTACGACAAAACCTCCTCTGCCTGAGAGGGCAGCCCAACCCCACGTGGGGAGGTGAATCTCCTGGGGCTGCAGCGCAGGATCGGCCCACCCCGGGAGAAGCGCCCAGCCACCATCCCTGCCTGGTGCTGGGCAGAGCGCAAAGAGCTTCACTTGAGGCGCCCAGCGCAGCTGACAGGTGGGCCCTCCTGCCCGGTGGCAGAGCTCTCGCCAAGGCAGCGAGCACCTTCCCGCCGGACCCTCCGCTCATCGCACCAGAGCTGTGTGGGCTGGGCAGAGCCAGGAAAGTGAGCCACAGGTGCGCACCCACCTGCCAACCAAAAGAGCTGGGGCGACCCGAGCTTGGTTTCCTTCCCAAGTCCCTCCAGCCCAAACCCAAAGGGGCCACCGGGAGAGGCCGCCTGAGGCAGTGATAGTGTCTGCCACATCCTCCTCTGAGCTGAGCCCTGTCGATGCTTGTGCTGCTGCAGCGTTTGGAGCTGCCGGTGCATTTGGAGATGCATGGGGACTGGGACAGGTTGGGCGAGAGGTGGAAAGGATGGGCGGCTTTGGGGTCTCTCCGCTGGACCTGCCAGCCAGGGAAGCAGCACTGCTGTCACCTTGCTCCCTATCCGCGGATGGCTGGGCGCTATCACTGCCTCGGGCAGCATCTCCCAGTGGCCCCTTTGGGTTCAGGCTTTGAGGGACTTGGGAAGGAAGCCAAGCTCAGGTCAGCCCGGCTCTTTCGGTTGGCAGGCGGGCGCACACCCGCAGCTCGCTTTCCCGGCTCTGCCCAGCCTGCCCGACTCTGGCAGGATGAGCAGAGGGTCTGGCAGGGAGGCACTCGCTGCCTTGGTGAGAGCTCTGCCACCGGGCAGGAGGGCCCACCTGTCAGCTGTGCTGGATGCCCCAGGTGAAGCTCTTCACGCTCTGCCTGGTGCCAGGCAGGGATGGCAGCTGGGCGCTTCTCCCGGGTGGGCCGATCCTGAGCTGGGGCCCCGGGAGATTTGCCTCCCCACATGGGGTTGGGCTGCCCTCTCGGGCAGGGGAGTCTTTGTCGTACCAGTAATAGGGCATCGTTTTTAAAAGAATTGACTTTGCCTTCAATGGCGAAGGGAAGGCGGCGACAGGAGCATTTGAAGCTGAGTGTCTCCGCCAAGCTCCGGTTGCAGGGAGGAGCCCTGGCTGGCTGCGTGTGGCTGCTCCAAACACCGCGGCATTGCTCTAAACACTGTGGCAGCATGGGGAGAAGGGAAAGCAATGGTGGTGGAAGGTCTCCCAATACGAAGTGCCCCACCAACACCGAGGTCAACGCAGGCAGCACCATATCTGGGTATGCAACAAAAGTGCTTCCTAACGGCAACCCCCTCTGCCATTCCCCCCCCCATTTCACATGTTTAATATAGGCCTTAATTTGGGGAGAGGGGTTTAATTTGATTGTATGCCTATAAAGCATGCTGGGACTTCCTATTGGGGGAGGCCGTATTGTTGGAGAAACACAGAATTCTTGAGTGTATACTATATGTCTCATTCTGACTACATCCTTTTGGCCTTTCTATCTTCCTCTACCTAATCTTGAGCCTTTACAACAGGACCAATGCCTGACATTGGATCTCCCATGTTTATGTAGAAATAGTAGTATGGGTAGGAAGAGAAGCTCTCCAAATTGAACCAGACTTGTAGTCTGAGAAATTAAATGTTTAATTTTCTCAGTCTATATTTTCCCATTCCAGAGCTCCTGGAGTATACTATGTCCCATCTCCTTGTATTTATTCCCATTGTGTTCCTTTGTCATTGTTTATTTTATTGTTCTATTATTTTACTTTCTTCTGTTTACATGCCTTTTGTTTTTCTTCCTTTTTGTTATTGTAAGGCACCTAGAGCAGCCCTATAACAAGATAGATGGCAAATAAATTTAACAAAATAAATGAAATAAATATTTTCTTCCTCTTTTGGCTAACGAAAGTGGGAAGAGATTAGATAGATCAAAAATTTGAGAAGCAGGTGTACTCTGAATTCAAATTCAGAAACTCTTCTTTTGCAGCTGCATGCTATCATGTACCTCCCCTCTCTCCCTATCACACACACGCACACACACATTCACACAGAGAGAGAGAGAGAGAGCATCAGGGCAAACAAATATCACTCTGAGCTATAAACCAGTTCTGTGTTTGTTTTGGACATCAAACTCTCTCCTTCAGATTGATGAATCAAACAACCAGCTTTCTAATAATGGTCAACATTAAGTGAGGTCAGAGGCTGGGAAATCTGTTTTGAGCAAAAGACAATGTGGCATTTTTATACAGCAGAGAAGCAAACTTGGTGGTGTTCATTCTAAGACACTCTAAAACAGAGATAAAAGGCAACAGTTACCCAGAAGTGGATGAAAAACTTTGGCAGCCTGACTAGTAGTGATGAAAGAGTTCAAAAGTGTCTCATTTCTCTCTCTAATAAACTAAGGCAGCAAGCTCCCTATCACAAATAGAAGACTGAAGCTGGAACATTTTGCGTCAACTACTATTTTGTAATGCAGGAAATAAGACTAGGCCTTCCTTGACCCAATGAAACAGATTGAGATAAGTGGGGAATTGAGCCAATGCTTCCAACATCTGGAACAGCACCCACCTTATATGTTTCAACGTCTCCTCATTGGGAAGCGTGGACTTCAGTTTCTCTCTGTTCTAAGGCAGTGCCTTAAATATTGCTTTGCTATTTTCAAGGCTGATACAGGAACCAAGTTTTGTCTTATTACCTTACTTTTAGCAGGTTTGCTTTGCTGAAAAGGCAGTCGTGACTTACTCTTTTCTTAATAAAACATTAGCATAGGTCTATTGAGTTGCAATTAACCTCTTTGTCATGGCTTGTCTCATTTTAGAGTGAGAAAAATAATGAAAGCATTTAAACCAATGTGTCAAAGTTGCATTTGCAATCATAATTGGTAGGGAAAATGCTAAACTTAAAAATGGAATACAGGATCTAAAGATTCTGGGAGGGTAATTACAAAATTTGCCCATTGATCTCTGTCCATGCAAGTGTAAGTGACACCACAGACACGAAATAAGTCCCTCTGCTGATCTTCCAATCCATCATACAACAGTTAACAGAAATGTAAACACACCAGCAGATGCACTGATGGAAGTAAAGCATATTTAGATCATACAAGGTTAGAGAGGAACAGCTAGAAAGCAGCAATAGCAATGGGAAGAAAACAAGAACAATGGGGAAAATAATCCAAAATTGTATAGATCTTACAAGAATTATAAATACATAATATCTGTTCTGTTTAAATGAAGCAAGGATCCAGCTCACTTAATTTCCAAGTGTGATTTTGTGTCTGTGTGAATTCAAGTCAGTTTTTGACTCTCTTTTTTTTTTTGGTTCAAGTGTTTATTTTTGGTTTCAATTTGGAGGTCAATTTTTTTTTTTTTAGATAAAGGGTTTTTTTTAACCTACCTTAATACCTGCCAGACAAGTCCCTACAGTTTTCATGGCAAGGTTTTTCATTATTGGTTTGCCATTTCCTCCTTGTTACCTTAAGGCTGAGAGAGAATGACTGGGCCAAGGTCACCCAACTAGCCTTGTAGGTAAAGAGCAGGACAGAGGTGGTATTCAGCAGGTTCTGACCAGTTCTGGAGAATTGGTAGCAGAAATTTTGAGCAGTTTGGAAAACTGGCAAATACTACCTCTGACTGGCCCCACCCCCATCTATTCTCTGCCTCCCGAGTCCCTGCTGATTGGCTGCATTTTCTTTTGTTGCCCTGCACAGGAGAACGGAGCTGGAAAGCAGGTTAGTGGGGTGGGGAGGGAATGGGATTTTGCAGTATCCTTTCCCTGGAGTGGGGTGGGAATGGAGAGTTTATAGTAATTTTCCCCTGCCAAGCTCACCAAGCCACACACACCAAGCCACACCATGCCCACCAAGCCATGCCCACAGAACTGGTAGTAAAAAAGTTTTGAATCCCACCACTGCACCAGGCCCAAAGAGAGCACCACAAAGTTGAGAATATGGCTTCGTTTGTACAGTATGTACAAAAGAGGGGAGCACCAAGATTTGTCAGTGGTTAGGGCACCAGTGAACCTTAACCCACCACTGGTAAAGATGACTAGAATTCATAGTCTCCCAGGTTCTAGCCTTCAATCTGGTTCTAGCCTTCAATCTGGTTCTTTATATCACCTATAGCAGAGGTCTCCAACCTTGGGAACTTTAAGCCTGGCGGACTTCAACTTTCAGAATTCCCCAGCCAGCTGACTGGGGAATTCTGGGAGTTGAAGTCCGCCAGGCTTAAAGTTCCCAAGGTTGGAGACCCCTGACCTATAGGACTTCAGGAAAACTATATGCATCACTCCTCTTTTATTGTTCATTCACAATTGCAGTGTGAATCTCCTCGGACCAGGAAGCCTACCAACAAATCCTTTGATTGCTTCCAGACTCTCTTCCATTTGATTTTTTTCAGAAAAAGACTTTGTTAGGGATAACATTGTTTACCCTAACTGATTTAGATAAAATAATAAATGTTATCATGGTTTATAAGTTAAAGTGTCTGCAACTTTAAATATAGGAATGTAATTAGGGGAGTGGTTGTGAAAGCACTTTAAAAGAAGCAAGAGGACAGCTTGCTCTCTCTCTGGCTTTGATGATCCCTAATTACTGCATGGACTCAAGACTGCGTTACTCGAACGGGAGAGATAAACAAAGGACTGATTTGTAAGTGAACTGACATAGGATATTCTATACGGACTTTGCTAACTGAATATCCTTGAATGGACTGACTAAATGATACATGACTAATGGACTGTTATTTTGACTATGCTATAAATGGAATAAACTATATTTTTGATAGCACAAGCGTATCTGTTATTTTTACTGTATGTTAACAAACATACAAGCTTAGCTCACTCATTTATCTGTGTGCCTATTTGACTAACGCTGCACATTCTGTTTAGCTTGTCTCCTTAACCCTGGTTGGGGAACCCAGGCTTAACAGACTTTATTAGTTTTACCTTTAAAAGAACAACACAACTACAAGTTATATACAACAAAAAGACAAACAGGCCTTAGCATAGGCCAAGAGGGAAAGAGAGGAAAGCTTAAGAAAGGAAAAGGGGAAGAGTAAGGGAGGGGGAGGGTAGAGTAGGGAAAACAGTTAAAATAAAACCATATTTTTGTGACTGTCTGTAAGATCCTTTCTTCTTCAAAAATATCGTTGCCGGTGCTTTTCTTTATCTCTGCTTCGGAAGCCCTCAGCCTTAATTTTCCTAGAGGTGATCCATCTTTGATTTAGCCAATTATACCAAGGATTCCAATTGTTGTAATAGGTTGAGGATTCTTTATTTTTTAGTGCTTAGTTAGTTTGTCCATTTCGGCGCATTGTAAAATTTTCTGAATAACCATATGTTCAGTGGGGATGGAAGGTAATTTCCAGCACTGGGCGAATGCCAGTCTGGCTGAGGTTAAGATATGAATTATAATATACTTCAATTTTTTGGGCATTTGTTTATCAAAAATTCCTAGAAGGAATTTTTTTAATAGTTTTATTTTTATTTTTAATTAGCAAAATAACCATCAAATGGAAAGCAGGCCCTACATGATTTTAGAAATTGGAACAAGAAAGTGTTTGAAGTTCAGTGCTCTGATCAAAAATGTGTTCAATTGTCCAGGAAAAAAAGAAAAAAATAAAGGTCAAAATGTGTAGGACGCTGGAGCGGTTAACAGGAAGCCATCTGCCTTTTGATAAGTGGATGTCTTGTGTCTGACTACACTCATCAAGGGAGAAATTTTGAAAGAGCTCTATATCGTTCCAATCATGCTCACTAGTTTGAAACAAGAAAGAAGGGTCAGTATGAGTAGTATATATGGAAACCACAATTGACACTAGACAATTTCTTCTTCTGAAACCATGGCAACATGAGCACTAGATACAATATGTTTAAATGAAAGTTTGGATTCTTGAGATTCTAACAGGACTCAGTGGAACACCTAGAAGAAAAGGCTGGGGGTTGTGTAGTTTTAAGACAGGCTCAATGCACCTATGTCTCCTTGGCTTCTGATAATAGCAAGAATACAGTACATACAAATTCAACAGGTGAAGATTTTCTCTAGTGTGGAGAATGGAAAACACAACCTAAGTTTGTTATTGAGATGACTTGAAGCAAAGGAGGAGGTTGAATGAGGCCAGCCCTTTGTAGATGAGTGAATCCACACTGCTTTGAAAGAAGAATCATCACACATAGTTCATTTGGTAGCTTAAATGGGACCAAGTCTTACTACTGGAACCATATTAAACTTTTTAAATGATGGAGCACCTGTCAGCAGGCCAAAGGCAAAGTTATTTAGTTTCTCTGACGGTAGCTAGTTATCAGCATTTGAAGAATAGCAGGAAATACTTCAAACCATCCCTGACATTCTACCTGATGGCAACTCATTAAAATCACAAATTACACATTTTCAAATTATCATCCCATTCCATTATTTAAACAATGCATCATTTCTGCTAAATGTTTTCAGGATTGACTAATATCCATCAGTTGGGTCTGCATATTATACTTTAGCCTTAGAAGCTAAGAGGCAGCTCTTTCTCTTAGTTAGAAACCTCAAAGAAGCACCATCTAGAGAGAAGTGGCGTGTTGCAAAAGGCTCAGAGAAATTCCAAACTGGGAATGCAAAACTTGCCCAGTGCCAACTGAGCTTACTTAATGGTTAATATGGTTGACAGGATTTGCAAGAAGCCTTCCTACTCATCTCCTCTTTTTAATTTTGACCCCTATGAAGATAAATTGCTGGATTTAAGGGATCCTTAATATGATTGGAAGGAAACCTCTTATTTTGTACTGTACTTGGATTTTCCTCAAAAGAGCAGGTGAAGAATGTGGAATAATAGCACCACACTATAAAAATGAGGTTGAGACTCTAGAACCCTGATGGCAAACCTATGGCACATGTGCCACAGCTGCACGCAGAGCCATTTGTGTGGGCACATGAGCCCCAGTCAAGCTTACCTGTACTGTGCATGCACATGCCTCCCAGCTGATTTTCAGCCTGTTTGAGGCCATTTTCACCCTCACGGAGGCTCGAGGGAAGCCTCTGCAGCCTTGGGAGGCCGAAAAACTGGAAATACCAGAAGTGCTGAAACATGCCTGATTTCAGTCTCTCAAGGCTGCAGAGGCTTCCCTTGAGTCTCCGGGAGGACAAAGGCAGCCTCCCCCTGGGCTCCAGAGGCCCTCCAAAGGTTGAAAATGGGCACTTCTGATATTTTCGGAAGGCCCATTTTTCAGCCTCCTGAGGCTGCAGAGGCTTCCCTTGACACAGAGAGGAAGGGGTCAACAATTTTCCAACCATCTGAAGGCCAGACAAGGAATAATGGATGGAAATTGAACAAGGAGAGATTCATCCTGGAAATAAGGAGAAATTTTTGGACAGTGAGACCAATCAACCCATGGAATAGCTTGCCTTCAAAAGTTGGGGCATCTTCATCGCTGGAAGCTTTCAAAAAGAGAGTGGACTCCCATCTGTCAAATATGGTGTAGGATCTGCTTGGGTGGTGGGGTTTGAACTAGATAACCTATAATGTCCCTTACAACTCTGTTAATCTGCATCTGTAAGATATAACCTCATCATGATTCCCCCTTTTCATTTCAACATCATCAAGGGATAACTTGTATAGGTAAGGGATCTTATCCAAACTGAAGACTGAAATTTAAACTACAGTATTCCACTGACACAACTTTCAGCACAAGGGAAGTACCTTTGTGGCTTTCAATTGTGTTAATGAATGCACACTTTTGGTTGCAGAAGCACACATTATGAGCAATTAGGGAATTACAAGCAATTAGGGAATCCAGTGATGCACAGGTATGTGTGAATTCGTTTCAGATCGCCATTAGCGCATCTGGCATTGTTTGCTTCATCACAGATTGATTCTATTGTAGAGATGTTTCAATATTTTCCTAGCATTATCTTCTTATTTTAAGACAGAAAAAATGAGAAAACATTTATCCAGGGTAAAATATGCAGCACTCATCCTCTGGAGAATATCGTCTGAGAAAATATATATTTATATTACTGTGAAAAGCTGAATAGTAATTCTGTAATGCTCTTTTTTTCATTTTATTGGAATTTACAGCAAGAGGAACAATTCAGGGTAAGCTTTAATAGAAAGAAATAATATTTTGTAATTTAAGCCCTATTGTTTCATAAACTATTTAAAAAGTAATTGCTTTTTTCATACTAAAAAAACACTTTGTACGTGTATAAGTGATGGTATTCAGTCGGTTCGCACCACATTGGGCGAACCGGTAGCAAGGATTTGGCATGGGTCGCCGAACCAGTAGTAAGTTCTGGCTGGCCATGCTCCTGACCTGGTCTCCCAGTTGCCGCTAGCTCGCTTGCCCGGCCACCCAATACTTGCTCACCCTGCCTGTCTGAAGCTCACCCCTTAAGGTATTTCTATTTTTTTCCCCCTCCCGACAATCAGCTGTTCATACCATCAACTGTGTTGGGATTCCCCTTGCTGAGGCCCAGGGAGGCAAAAATGGAGGGAGAGATTCAGTCCCCCAGAGGCTCTTCTGAGGCCAGGAAGGTCCCACAATGGAGCATGGAAGGTTGCTGCGAGCCCCTTCCATGCTGTTTTTTTTCTTCCTGAGACCCAGAGGAGCCTTCTGGGAGCAAAAATGCCCCCCTAGAGGCTTCTCTGAGGCCCAGAAGGCCCAAAAATGGGGGGGGCTGCAAAAAAGCAAAAAATGTCACCACCACCCAATCACATGACCACACCCACCAAGCCACACCCACAGAACCAGTAGTAAACTTTTTGAATCCCACCACTGACGTATATGTTTATTGTTATTGCAAATTTTCTTTCCACTGACCATACTTTTAAATCTCATTCTACTTTAAAGGTTATATTTAAATTAATTTAGAGAATGTAAGGTAAGAATGCTGAATATTTTTGTTATAACAAAAAAAGTCTAAAGAAACATATTGTAGACCTTTTGTATTGTATATGTGGTATACAACTCTGTCAATAATTGCCAGGGTAGGCAAATTATCTAGTAATAAATGCTGAAAGTTCTATTCATTAGAAGAAATATTTTGCCATATTTGGTGGACAAGTTTAAAAAAAAACCCTCAAAAATACTGGAAATGAAAATGCTCTGAAAAGAGGTCTTAAAATAGCATCTAGTGTGGCTAAAAAGGCCAATTCGAGATTGGCAATCTCTTCCACACTGAGGGCAGATACAGTCTGTCTCCTGTCCAGCCCCCGGATTTCGCTGGTTCCGGGGCTGCCTCTTTGCCTCAGCCTGCTGAATAGTGTCTCTTCGAATTGGAGAAGGCCATGCTGTGTCTTTAGCCTCCAAGCTGAACGATCAGAAGTCAAGGTTTTCCAGCTGTTAATGTCCATTCCCAAGGCCTTTAGATCCCTCTTGCAGATATCCTTATATCGCAGCTGTGGTCTCCTTCTAGGGCACTTTCCCTGCACTAATTCTCCATACAGGAGGTCTTTCGGAATCTGCCCATCAGCCATCCTCACGACATGCCCAAGCCAGTGTAGACGCCACTGTTTCAATAGTATATACATGCTAGAAATTATATGTGCTGTCTCCAACATATTCTTGGCATCACCAGGCATGACAAAGTTCCAAATAGCACAGTCTTGGAACATGCTAGTTCTAGTACAGGTAGCTTTCAACTTAAAACAATTCAACAATTGGTGACCATTCAAGTTGCAATGGCATTGAAAAAAGTAACTTATAACCATTTTGTGAACTTATATCTGTTGCAGTATTCCCATGGTCACATGATCAAAATTCAGATAGTTGACAACTGGCTCATATTTATGACAGTTGCAGTGTCCTGGGGTCATGTGACCACCTTTTGCAACCTTCTGAGAAACTAATTTAATGGGGAAGACAGATTCCCTTAACAATCGTGTTACTCATTTAACAACTACAGTGATTCACTTAACAACTGGTAAGGAAGGTCATAAAATAGAGTGAAATTCTCTTAAACAATTGTTTCACTTTGCAACAAGAATTTTGGGTTTGATTGTGGTCACAAGTTGAGGACTACCTGTACTGTTTGTTGCATATGACAACAGCTTTTCAAGAAGTGACTAAAGGATACTTGAAATTTGAATGTATCAGAAATGCCAAAAATTATTCAGCTTAATATAATCAGCATGTCTTCCTTGGAGCCCTCCTTTATTTGTACTGAAATAGTTAGTGAATGCCAAGTCTTGATAGAAAATATTTCCATGAACAAAATGTATCTCATCAAAACATTCAATCTTGGTTTCTAAAGTTATTATTTCAGGTTTGAAATTTATATAATAATATAATTCAAAAGATTGGGTAGGAAGCTTGCTGTATATTAGCATCAATATTTTAGTTACACTGAATTTTTCATTGGAACTTATTTTTTCCATGAATAATGAATGTAGCCTCATATTTATACACTGTTTATCGACCATGAGATTGTGGTATTAAGGTTATTTATTATATATAAGTCTGGTGTTTCTGATTTTTTTTCTTTTCATGTTATAAAATATAATTTTCTAATTACACATGCCATTATTTTTTTTAGTGATTTTCCACTAAATCTTCCTTCTCCCTAATTCCTATATATTCCCAGTACACTGTCATTTATATAATCCTCTTGTTCATCCTTCCAAGCTATGTTTTTGGGGAAAATTTATAAGTATAATAGTGTGACAATATTGTTTCCAGGAGACAGAATATAAATTATGCAATTTCCAGAGTGTAACATCGGCCAAAAGAGAGTTCCTTTTGTTAGATATTAGCATTCCATGTACTAGTTTCAACTACTTTTTAAATCTGTCACATACAGGAGTGATCCAAACTTGGTGCCCTCCATAATCATAAGACTTGGTTGTCAAGAATTCAGTTTTGTGGTCTCAAAACATCTAGAGGTCATTAGGTTGTGGCAAGCTGTGCCAGATAATTGTTTTGCCCTAGTATTTTCAATCTACTTTTAACATGGTGGTCCTTTGGCACCTCACGGTCTCAGCTGCACAATCTGTGATTCTTAAAGTATGGACTCCGGGGTTGAGTTTGAAATGTACTCCTTTGTAGACCTATAACCTTTCCAAAGCAATAAGTTTAAAATTAGCACACCCAAAAGGATTGCTCAGAGAGTCAAACCCAGAGGACTACCACCTGTCAAAGTAAACCTTCCAAAACTTGATGCTCTCCTTATACATTAAGATTGAAATTGTTCATCACTTTTTTGCAAGTTCCATGGCACTAGTCTGACATTATTGATTTGTTGAGCTGAATTTAAGTTTAAGCTGAACTCCAGTTCTTATGTCATTTAGACTGTCCCTGTTGTTGTTGCTTCCCATGTTTGTATTGTATCAAAAAAGGGATTGTTTTTAATAAAAAGTTGCCAAAAAAGGGATGCCAAATAAATAAAATCTAACATTTTGGGAGGACTCCATATTTGAAAATTCTGGGATGCACAATGCTACAGTAGAAGGACCAATTTTCAACAAGTCAATAACATCAATCAATTTTAATTCACTCAATGATCAGTAAATTACATAAACCGTAATTTAAAAAAACATTGTTCAGACTTGCATCAGCTATTGCCTCATTTTCACTGTAGCAACACATAATACAGTTACTATAGGGGTGAAATCTGGAGAAGGTCATTCACATAGTAACTATTAACAGCTGCATTGATGAACTGTTTCTCTTTCCAGATCCACAGTCAACCAGGTTTTAGAATACCTATCTTGCAGAATAAGGAAGGATATTATTTAGTTTTTTTTAATATTTTAAAAATATTTTTTCAGGATAGATTGATGAGATGAGACAGACAGACAGAAAAATAAAATTTCCAATTTCTGGGAATCTGTTTTAAACATTATTTTCAGAATTACCTTTGGTTGAATCATCTTCAATAGGTTGTTTGAATAAAGTGATATCTTTAAAAGTGCAAAGAAATAACACCACTTTGTCATGCTCATTTCTTATCGGTGCAATTTGCATGTAAAACCAAACAGGTGTTCCTGTAATTGAAAAATAAATAAATAAAGTGCACATCACATCAAAAGGAGTATGAAATCTTAATCATCATCTTAATGATCACTTATTATGTTTACAATGAGCCGTTATTACAGTGAGAGGCATTTGAGTGCCACTGAATAGAATGGGACAATTAGTCACTGAAAGAAATAGGACTGAACCATTCTTAACTGAGCAAACTGCTGTGGTAATGTGTTTGATCTAAGAAATTGGCCTTAATTTGGAAATCTGCAAAAAGATGGGACTGCAAACACAGGCAGTAGCTGCACCCTTTTTCTCTTCCTTTTGTTTCATTCTTGAAACTTTGCTTCTACACAGGGGGGTCTGGGTGAAGACCAAAAAACTTAAGATGGTGATCACAACCACACCATCCAGCTTTACTCAAAAGGAGTAATGCTTTAATTGCATGTTGACAACTACCATCATGATTTTGGGGGGGGGGGGAAATCCCCTCCTGTCCTTCACTCCCAGTGGATCTTCCTGCTTCCATATTTTATAATCTGAGCCCCCTTTTCTTTAGTGAAAGTTGCTGTGTCTGTTGCCTGGCATACAGATTAGTGTGAGGTTGAAGGTGGGCCTCAAATATCTCTGGCTCCTAATTCTATGAATTTAAATGCGTAAAAAGATCACGTGAAATTAAACTACATAATCTAATCTAACCCAGCATTCTTTTTCTGACAGATGCCAGTAGATGCTCAGAAGATGGGCTTCATCCCGCCATCTGCTATTTAAACTAGACTTCCATTCTGCTTCCCCTATAAAAATGTTGAATTATAACTTTTCAAACCATCTTTAGCCGAAGGACAAGAGACCTGAAAATGATATAGGCCAAGCAACCAAAGTCCTGATTAACTATTTCAAAACTTAAACTATGTATGAATATAAGCTTTATACTTTTTACAGACAACCAAAGTCAATAGACACTCTGCTTCCTAGCCATGTTATATCTACTTATCATGTAGCGATTGCACATAGAGAACTTAATAGAAACAATCATGGTCTGATGACTCAAAGGGAAGAGATGGATCAACGTCAACATCACTGCAGCATTGCCCAGTGGCTTTTCCATTCTGATGCATTAATAGTTTTTTAAATGTTTTTTTTCTCTAGCCTTTGTCCTGATCTGAGCCATCATTCTTTCATTTTTCCAGCTTCTACCACTACCATCATTGCCAAATTTGGTTCTGTTGTGTCAGCAAGAGAATAATCCCAATCCAATTTCATATATTTTCCAATATTGTGTTAGACTGGAGAGAACATGGAGAACACATAGTTCTGGACATTGCTGCCAGTTTCTTAATAGCTCTACTTTGGGTGGCATGATTTACAAGGGAAGGTTTTTAAGAATGAAACAATCAATTGCATTCTGAGCTGCTGTTCAACTACCTTTCTTGTTAGGGTGAATGGGGGAGCGGGGTGTTCCTGGTTTTTTTCCCTCTAAAAATCTGACTCATTTTTAGAGTCTTTCTTTTGCCAACTCCCTTCCCAACCAATATAGATTGGTTTCCTCCAGGGGTGGGATATGACAGGGTTAACTACCGGTTCAGGATTTATGAGCTTCCCTGCCTGCTGTGAGCTGCACACCTGTTAATCTTCATTAGCATGCTGCTGGGCCTAGAAGCAGCCTTTGAAACAGCCCTCTTTTCTTGTTTTTTTAACTGCAGCTGTGCCTTGTTTGGCAGCTGAAGTTGAAAAATCAGGAAATAAAGATCAGGTAAGAGCCCAGGTGGGTGGGTGGATAAAAACATCAGCAGACATAGAACCGGTTCTATGTCTGCTGCTCTTCAGAACTACCAGTTCTACAGAGGTGGACAGAACCGGTAGAAACCCACCCCGGTTTCCTCCCAGCTGGTTCCAGCCAGACACCAAGATTGCTGAATCCTGGGATGAGTTAATGCCTCTGAGTTCTCAAAACATCTATGTGTGCAATTGTGTTGGCTACCAGTGGACTGGTGAAGGGCGTGGGGTTTGAAGGGGGAAGAATAGCTTAACAGTTTATGTGGGAACTTCAGATTCCACCTGACTTCTCTGCAGTCACTTTTTCTCAGTAAAAATTCCTTTTGATAACTAATTGTTTCAAGAGTACTGCTTTCCTGAGGAGATAGCTGAGACAAGTCCTTACATCCCATTTGATTCTGTTTACAGACCATTATCCGTCTTGTAAGCAAACAGATAAAGTTCCAAGTCTCTTTACAGAAGTTTCTTTGAACATTCCATTGGATTGGAAGAAATAAAAAAGGAGACAACTGTAATTCAGCATCAAAAACATATTGAGTTTCAAGATATAAGTTACATCATACAGATTTATGTGTGTGAGAAAGGGCTAGTGCATATGTGACAGGAAGGGAGGGAGGGAGAGAGGAAGGTTGTTTTACCCTTTAATCTCAGCACTGCGAACAAAAGAACCCAATTTGGTGTAGTGGCTAAAGTGCTAGACTAAAAACCGTGAAATTGTAAGTTCTAGTCTTTCTTTATAAAGATAACAGATTTAAATTTCATAAGCAACCTTGACAACCTGCAAAATGCTTTGTTGAACTGCATAGCTGTGTAATTATCTCAAAATTGCAAAACTTTGAGAAGATCAGTTGAGTAATTGCTTTGGAGTTACGATGAAGCACTCCAACAGAGACTCTTGTCACACTAAAAACAACAGCATTAGCCAATGAAATTGCATCACTATAAATCACATTAATCAAGAAGACAGCAACTAACATAATGCGACCCGCTTCAAGCAGAGTAAAAATTCTGGGTAGTGCCTTTTCAAAATACAGGAAATATGACCTCTACAATTTCTGTAGATAGGACCTGATATGCCAATTCTTGCTTAGGTTATAGAAGGTTAACAGCCATACTTTATAAGTAGGTTCAAAAATCTGGAAGGCACCCTGAGCAAAAGAATGTTACTCAAGAGCTAAGTTATTGTATCAAGCAGTCACATCACTTAATTTCACATGAATGTTATTGTTCACAAGATAATGAAAAACATTAACTGTGTCATGTTCAAAATGTTTGTATCAAGGATTCTCAAGATGATGCAGTATCTGTAGCAGTATTAATTAAAGAGTAGGAATGTGAGGAGAAACCTAATTTTAGGACTATCCATAATGTTCCAGCATAACTCTGGAATGCCTCAAGCAATTTCAATCAAGCATGATAGATAGATGATTTACCCTCTGGAAAAAAAATACTATGAGGGTAAGATACCTCTAACACCCCTCAGGGGGGTGCCTTAAAATGTCTTCTACTGTACAGCACAGTGGAGTTGCCATGGTAACAGTTTCACAATACTCCACAAGGAGGCTTCCTCTGATTTGCGACACTGCGCAAGAGAGCTACATCTAGAACTTCAGAGACAGTACAACAGCATGAGTCCTGACTTTTCCTGTCTAATACAGGATTGGGATAAATAAATACCCGGACAAGGCTGGGTTATCAGCCAATATCAACAGTTTTATTTGGATAGATGGCTGGGGCGTGTTTGGGCTGGAGGTATTGGGGGGGTCTGTTTGTGTCCAGGTGCTTGCTGGATTGTAATATGGAGATTTTTTTGTTTGTGAGTGCAGGCTTCCAGATGATTGATAGACTGGTGGATTCATCCCTTCTATTCATACTAAAACCTAGCTTTCTAATAAATAATTATCAGTCATTCACAAGAAACCAAGTTGCACTAAGAAACCTCAATGCACAAAACACAATGTTACCAACCAATCAAGAGCACAGCAAGTCCAAGACCAATAAAAACAGACCTAGACTCCCAGCTAATCAGGATGAAGAAAAAAACCATTCAAATAAAGCAGAAAGCCAGCACCAAATTCAAACAAAAGTGTTCATCTGTGAGTGGACTATGAGTGACTCACAGACGAACACAATACAGAAGCCTGATGATGGCAGATGAGATTCTGCCGAAACATTGCTACAACTTTAAAAGCACTATAATGATGTGGGAAAATACCCGAACAAAGCTGAATAACATACATGTAAGTACCCGCGAAAACTTAAGAAAACATATCTATCTATCTATCTATCTATCTATCTATCTATCTATCTATCTATCTATCTATCTATCTATCTATCTATCTATTTGTTTTCTGAGATTCTCGCGGGTATTTGTATGTGGATCTTTGGTTATTCGGGTTTTCTCCCACGTAAAATTGGAAGTATCTAGGCGACGTTTTGACGAAATCTCATTCGTCATCTTCAGGCTTGTGGCTTCGGCTTTGTGCTTCTCGGACTATATATTTGTTTTCTTAAGTTTTCACAGGTACTTACATGTATGGCATTCAGCTTTGTTCAGGTATTTTTCCACGTCATAGTAGTGGTGCTTTTAAAGTTGTAGCAATGTTTCAGCAGAATCTCATCTGCCATCATCAGGCTTCTGTATAGTGTTCGTCTGTGAGTTAGACTTTTACAGTGGTTTCAGATTTAAATTTGGGGCAGCCTATTGCTGTGCCAGAATGGTTTTTTCTTCATCCTGATTGGTTGAGAGTCTTGGTCTGTGTTTATTGGTCTTGGAGTTTGCTGTGTTCTGCTTCTAATATCTTCTGTCTGTTTTTTTGGCTCTTTTTGTATCTTGATTGGCTGGCAACATTGTGTTACTTTATTGGAGGCCTTTAGTGCAGCTTGGCTTTGGGTAAATGGACGGCTATCATTAGTTAGGAAGCTGGGTTTCATCTGGGTGCCTGGTTGGGGTGTGTTTGAGCTGGAGGTATTAGGGGGGATCTGTTTGTGCCCAGATGTTTGCCTGGCTTGTGGTGTGGAGATTTTTTTGTTTGTGAGTGCAGGCTTCCAAATGATTGACAGCCTGGTGGAATCATCTGTTCTGTTCATGCTTTCTGGTCTTTTTTCAATCTCTAATGGCTTCTCTGATGATTCTGTGGCTGGGGTTTTCTGTAGTAGCTAGGGTTTTGGTGCCATTGAAGTTGATGCTATGACCTGTGGCTTCCATGTGTTGGACTAGTGAGGAAGTGTGTTCCAGCTTTTTGACTGCATTTTTGTGTTCATCCAGGTGGGTGCTTATTCTTCTATTGGCCTGTCCAATGTATGTGGCCGGGCATGATGCACATATTCATAGGCACTTTCTTCCAAGTTGTTGAATTTATGATAATAAATACCTCCTGCTTCAGCTGAAGTGTAGTTTTGCAGTATAATTCTTTCCAAAGAATATTTCTAATTATTGCTATAGAAAAAGAACTGGAAGTATTTTATTAACTGATTCTTACCATTAGAAATCAGTGTCTGAAGAAGACATACCATTTCCACTAGTCTGGTCAGAGAAGTAGATTTTCAAGAGTATTCTCTGGAGAACTGGGAGTGTTTAAAAGGAAGCCATTGTCATTTCATTTGGAAATGCCTTATTGATTTTGTAGGACTATTTTGGAGAAAGAATTCTCTGAATGTTGCAGGCTCCGATTCAAAAAAGCTGGATGTAGTTTTAGTGGCCCCACAAAGAGTGACTCTCCCCTCCACCCACCCCACCAAAAACAGGAGTCAGTTCTGGTGAGAAATGCTGGTGGGGTAGTAGCTAAAAAACTCATCTTGATTATCTCTATTGACAACTGAAGATTTTCAAAACGTAAAAGAACAAACTGTATATAGTGTTCTAAAAGTTGCTAACTCTGTCCATTTATTTTAAAAGACAGATTTTTATTTCTGGGGAATTAGTCATAGATTCCTTTCCTTTTACTGTCATTGAAGTTTGAGGACTAGTGTCATACAAAATTCAGTATGTTGGCAGGCCAGTAAAGCACTGTCCTCTTGTTCAACTGAGGTTTCTTCTTCCCTTTGTAAATTAGCTATAACATGCTCACCAAAAGTATCATTTCCAACACACCTGGGGTTGATGTAACAACTACACCTCTCTGAATGTCCAGTTCTTGACAAATCCAATCACTGTTTTTCCTTTCAGCAGTTACCAGAGAAAATTGCATTTCTACAGATTTCTACCTCTTGTACAAATTTCTACATCTGCCGGAGTTTATAAATTCAGAGATTATATGTATTTAAAATTATTTATAGTAATTTTAATTCACATATTTACTTCATCTTATTTTCTGTCATTTAATGAAGAATATATATTATATTCTTATAATATTATATCTGAATAAATCTGAAAATCTGAATTTTTACAGCAGCAAAGGCTTACAAAGATAAAATACCTCAATGTGACCCTGGGTTTGAAACTACATTTAACCAGAATAAACACAGAGGACAGAAGAATAGCAGAGGTCAATGATAATGGACCTATTTGAATGCACAAGAACCAAGTTGATGTTTCCCATTGCCTTTTTTCAGAATGTTTCATTTTAAGTAGCCTGAGACCATGCCCTGTTTCTTTTACCATGAATTATGTTTAGAATGTTCTTCCTTAGATTTATTACTATAGTATCCATTAGTAGCAAAAATATAGGGTCTGGATAGAAATATAAGCAGGAAAAACTTTTGATCAGGGCATGCCATACTAATATCCCCTAGTCCAATTTTCCTTCCAAAATCAATCAGCATTCAATGATCATTAATCAATCTTTACAGTGCTTTTTGCCTTCCTTCTTTCCTTTCTTTCTCCCAAATATTTTTTTAAACATTTCTGTAAACTTTTGTTTATCGCAATGGTACCTCCCTCTTGTGTGCATTCTCTATTAAGATCAACAATAAGTATGTTACCAGCATATATGACCATTTCAAAGGCAACCAAAGTTCCCACGGTTTCATATACGTACTGTTCTTCTTATACAAAAGGACTTCAAAGCAATTTGATTCGTAGTTGTCAAATGTCTGTCTAACTTTTTCAATCGTTTTCTTATCTGTGAGTTCCCCATACATAAAACTGGAGAAATAAAAGAGAGAAGAAAAATAATTTGCTTCATGATCAAAAAAAGGCAATCTGACATCCTGACAGACATATTTATGTTTTTACATTGCAACATAATTACAGCCAGGTATCCTTAACTGTGGTTTATACTTTTGTGTGATCCATCATTTATAGTGGCAAAATTGTTATGAAAGCCCCTAAAAGCAAATGTAGGTGGCAGAATTCTTTGATGCAGGAAAGATTTATATCACTTAATGGACCAGATGTTCTGGGCATAGGAAGAAAGGGAGAAAGGGAGGAGAGAAGGGAGGAAGGAAGGAAGGAAGGAAGGAAGGAAGGAAGGAAGGAAGGAAGGAAGGAAGGAAGGAAGGAAGGAAAGAAAGAAAGAAAGGGAGAAAGAAAGAAAGAAAGAAAGAAAGAAAGAAAGAAAGAAAGAAAGAAAGAAAGAAAGAAAGAAAGAAAGAAAAAAAAGAAAAAAGGGGGAAGGGGAAGGAAGGAAACATTTTCTCACCACACCTTTTATTGTAAATACAGGATTCAGAATGCTGCATCTTACTAACTGTATATTGATTTTTCTAACCCTGCATTTTCACTGTTAAGAACTAAAGCAGAATATTTACAACAAATATTTTAAATACAATTAGAACTGCCTCAAATACTGCATGTTTAAAGTCATAATACAGTTTTAAAAACTCTATGATGCAGAGCATCAATAGCAAAGCAGACAAAAAAGCAGAGCAGTACAAATTTAACACAAACTCTGGGTGATGGATATGTCTTACACTGGCGCCCAAAGCTTACAAAACTATGTGCCAAACATAACACAACAGCAAGAAAATTCCAAAACCAGCACAAATAATTAAAAAAAAAAAAAAAAGCTTCATCCTGCAAAATGGCACAATTTGGAAAAGAGATATTTTAAAAATCAGTAGGAAATTCCAACTAATTCATTCTGATGTTAAATTTTCTTTGGTCAATAACACAAAACAGCCTAGAATTGCACAACAGCAGCACACAAGTACAGGCAAGTAAATAATTAAAAGATAGCAAGAGCAATCACACTTAGACTTTTATCAGCTTCATAGTGCTTTACAGCAGTCTCTGGGTGGTTTACAGAGTCAGCATATTGTCCCAAGTAATCTGGGGATTCTACTAACCTTGGAAGGGTGGAAGGCTGAGTCAACATTGAGCCCATCAGGATCAAACTCCTGGCTTTAGGCAGAATTAACCTACAATACTGCATTCTAATCACTACACCACTTTTCTCAACTATGTATTCAAGAGCAAAAAAAAAAAAAAGAACTTCATCAAATAACTTAAGCCTTGCTAATTGAATTTCCACTCATTTAGATGAATCTGCTTGAGGATAATTGTGGCTAACTTAAATGTCATTGAACAGCTCCAACTTGTTTCTTTTCTTTTTTTAAAAAAAAGTCTCACTTTTTCTCTTTATTTTTTTTTCTCTTTGTTTTTAATCTGTGGAAATCATAATTGTAACCTCTGTGACCTTTCCTGGTTATTTCCCTACAGATTATTCTGAAACAATAATGCACCAGCAGAAAGCTCTGGTAGACACTAAAACCAGTTCTCTATTTGTGGTCTCTTCACTATTACCTGAATGTGGACCCCAGAAGCTATAAATGGAGACACTGAAAAAATATGGCCTTCTTGATTTCTTCCACTATCCATTTCTTTTCAGAATAGAGGGAAATGAAAACCAATGAGCTTCATTTAGTTCATGAAATGCATGCACATTAAAAAATAATATAATTGGTTTCTGAGCAACTATTTCTTGTATCAATCTTCCCCAGTTTGACATCTTCCAGATATATTTGCTGCTCAGAAATTATTACCGTGTTTCTCAAAAAATAAGGCCGGGCCTTATTTTTTTTTTAGCCCCCAAAATTGGCTAGGATGTCTTTTCGGGATGAATTAATTTCTTCCCCCCTACACACACATACACACCAGCACCATCTCCAACAATAGTGTCTGAGTCGCTTCCGCTTTTCTCCCCCATCCCCGTAACAACAGGAAAAAAAGTTTTTGAGGTACCTGGGAGCGCCGTGCACTGCATTTTGGTTTAATCCCGAGTGGCTGGGTGGGCGTGAGAAGAGCCAAGTGAGTGTCTCTGCTGCTGCTACCCTTGGTGTTCCAGCCTCGGGATCTGCAAGTTTGCAAAAGTCCCGGTGCACAGCCCGTTCCTGCATTCCAAGCACTCAGGCTGAGCTGCAGCTGTCCCTCTCTCGCCAGCACCGTCTCCAATAACAGCAGCAGCAGTGGCTGGAACCGTGGAAGCATTTTAGCTACTTCTCGGGTGGGGGAGCAGCCTCCGTAACTTCCACAGTTCCCGCCGCTGCTGCCGCTGTTATTGGAGACGGTGCTGGTGAGAGAGGGACAGCTGCAGCTTGGCCTGAGTGCTTGGAATGCAGGAACGGGCTGTGCACTGGGACTTTTGCAAACTTGCAGAGCCCGAGGTTGGAGCACCAAGGGTAGCAGCAGCAGAGATGCTCGCTCGGCTCTTCTCATGCCCATCCAGCTACTCGGGATTAAACCAAAACACAGTGCGTGGTGCTCCCAGGTCAAAATCTTTTTTTTTCCTGTTATTACAGGGATGGGGGAAAAGCGGGAGTGACCCAGACGCTGTTGTTGGAGATGGCACTGGCAAGAGAGGCGCCAGCACCGGTGGGAACCATGGAAGCTACAGAGGCCTGAGAAACAGCTGAAACGCTGCCGGACATCCACACCGACACTGCCCATCTGCTGATCCAGGTAAGGAAGGGGTAAGGGAGCCCTCTGTGCTCCACCTTGGTGTTAGGATCGGTTGATGGTGAGGCATAGATGCCCGCGGGGCACTCCTAATGGCAAGTTCCCCCCCACCTTCCCCCCCAATTTCGCATGTTTTAAACTAGGCCTAATTTGGGGGGGAGGGGATTAATTTCATTTTATTCCTAGAAAACATGCTGGGTCTTCCTACTGGGGGAGGCCATATTGTTGGAGAAACACGGTACTATTTGAATATTTTAAGGGCTTTGTAAGTTGCTCTGAGAAAACTTTTGTTTTAAGGAATAGTCATAGATTTTATATAATAATCATAATAATGAGATAAATCTCAAATATTCTCAGATAGCATAATTGTTGAATTACCACATCCAGAGAGCCCCAGATTGAAAAAACTTTACTGTGATGATTATGAATTTCCACAAAGATCTGCACCAAACCAAACAAGGTAATCCATTGAGACTCACCTGCAAGTGCTACTTTTCTGCATGACGTCAGCTCGATGGTATCCAGAGAGTTTACAGAAACCGTCATTACTATAAACTACAGGCCAGTCCACAATCTGAGCATTGCCCAATAAAAAACTTGATTCTAAAGTGAAAGAAAACAAAACAAAGTCAATTCCTCATATAAAGAAATCTTCCAGTTATTGAAGGTTGCATTCTACAACAATGTTTCTTAAGTCCAGCAACTTTAAGATGTGTAAACTTCAACTCCCAGATTTCTTAAAGTTGCAGAGGTAGAGAAATACTGCTCTACATCCTTGTTTTTGATACCATTATATAGTAATGGAAAATAGTGTTAGAAGAAGTGAAATAGCAACAGCACTTAGACTTACATACTGCTTCATAGTGCTTTACAGCCCTCTCTAAATGGTTTGCACTCAGCATATTGCCCTTAACAATGTGGGTCCTCATTTACCGATCTCAGAAGGATGGAAGGCTGAGTCAACATTGAGCCAGTCAGGATTGAACTGCTGGCAGTCGGCAGATACTGCATTCTAACCACTGCACTATCACATTTTCCATGATAAAATGTCACAACGTGCTTCTGTTCAGATTTCAGGCTAGCTGCTGTGTACTCCTTCCCTTCTCATCTCATTTTTCCATTCCCATCTTCATCAGCCCATCAACATTTTTTGTCTCTAAAGATCCTCTTTCAGGGTTTAATTCCCTTGGGTGTGTGTGATTAGCTTGGGAAAGAGCTTTTTTTTTTTTTTTTTGCTTATCCCTTCTTTTTATGTATGGAAAAGGCCATTAGGTCTACACATGGATTAGAATTTAACAGATAAATTTGTTATCAGTCCATTCTGTTGGGTGATATTAAAATGTTTGTGAGCATACCTATGAACTATGAAGTAACTGTTCCCAGCAGCTTCCTAACAGTTTTGAAGAATGAAATAAAACAGGGCAGCAACAGCAAAAAATAAAACATTCCTGTTTGATCATTTGACTTTGTGCCATCAAGTTGATCACAAAGGTAGATTTTCTCCATGGGGATCTGTCCCTAACCTGATCCTTCAAATTTTCCAATGGTGTACCCATCCTTATGGTAATTCAGTTCATTCATCCTGCCACCTTTCTTCTGACTTCTTCTGCTTTCCCCCTATTAAAGCCTTTTCCAAAGAACTAGGTCTCTATATAATGAGCCTGAAGTTGGGTAATTTGAGCCTGATCATTTGTGCCTGAGGTGAGAAATTTGGGTTGATTTGTTCTCTAATCCATTTGTTTGTTGTCTGGGCTGTCCATGGTATTCTCAGGAGTTACACCAAATTTCAAAATGATCTCTAATTAATCAAAACAAAATAATTTGAAGGTGGCAAGGAAAAACATAGAAGCATGATGGCTAACTAAATTTCTGGATCATTCTGAGAAAGGAAATGACCTCATGAGCCCTTGGAATGGAGCAGCCTGTCTTTTCTATTACTTTAAAGCTCCATCATGTGAATGAACAGGGAAGAAATGAAAGTGGCAAGTGTGTGGGAATACAGGTAGTCCTCAACTTATGACCACAATTGAGCCTAAAATTACTGTTGCTAAGTGAGACATTTGTTAAGGGAGTTTTGCCCCATTGTATAACCTTTCTTGCCACAGTAGTTAAATGGATCACTGCCATTGTTAAGTTAAGTGAATCTGGTTTCCCTATTGGCTTTGCTTATTAGAAGGTCAGAAAAGGAGATCACATGGCCCTGGGACACTACAACCAATGTAAATAGGGGTCAGTTGCCAAGCATCCAAATTTTGAACTCATGACCGTGGGGATGCTGCGACAGTTGTAAGTTTGAAAAACAGTCATAAGTCACTTTTTTCAGTGCCATTGTAACTTTGAATGACCAAATGGACTACGGTAAGTCAAGGGCTACCTGTATATTATTGAGAACTGGACCTCTCATATAAATGGCTCTTAATTCCTTAACCCAGGGGTCAGCAACCTCAAACACTCAAAGAGCCATTGGAATCCATTTCCCACAGAAAACAAAACACTGGGAGCCACAAAACCTTTTCTGTGCCTGACTATTTCCTGAACGGCCACAAAACTAGCATATGTAGTTGAATTAAACATTCTGTTTTCTTCTGAAACTTTTTTTTCTTGGATTTACCCATGGTTGGCCTACTGGGAGTTGGAAAAACTCAATAAATCGTGTGCTGGTGGGTGTCACACACATTGACGGTTGTGACACATATTTTGAGCAACAGAAAACCACAGCAGAGGGATGAAATAGCCACATGTGGCTCCAGAGCACAGGTTGCTGACCCCTGCCTTAACCGAATATAGTTGGAACAGGGCCTTCTGTGTTTTGTTCTTTTTCATTGAGGAATGTTGCTCTCTTTGGAAAAATTCCCAGAGGAATGTCCCTCTGCTGGTCTTTAGGAAGTAGGACTTGGATGTTTCTTCCCTAAGTTTTCTTCTCATGTTTGAAGCACAGCCAACTCTTCTCCTTTTTGCTTCATGTTGCATTTCCTGTCTATTTTTAAACTGTTGCTTTTTACTAGGATTTAATTAGTCATTTTTAAAATGTTGGTCTTTTGTAAGCTGCCCTCAGAGACTCTTGGGGAAAAAAGAAAAAAGCAGCTAGTGTGTGAAATTAGAATAAATGAATAAAATAAAATAAAAATAACTACGTCAGATCATCAGTAAAGGGAAGTCCAGGGGGAGAGGCCTGCTTCTAAAAAGTTGTACTAGTTTGAACTAATTAAACCAGCCTTGGTTTTTGTTTTTTCCTTTGTTTCTTTATATATATAGCGGAACAAAGCATCTATATATGCAGATGTAGCAATGAAGTTATCTAGGCCCAGTGCTTTAGATTTCATAGTGCCTGCTTTCCATTCAGGACTATTTTTCTGTGTCCTCTTATTGGAGAGACCAGTACATACAAGAATTATTTATTGTTTCAAAAAAAGATGGGTTATGCTTTT
Source organism: Hydrophis major (assembly GCA_033807585.1). Lineage (NCBI taxonomy): Eukaryota > Metazoa > Chordata > Lepidosauria > Squamata > Elapidae > Hydrophis > Hydrophis major. Next base: position 33,695,043 of record CM066328.1, read on the forward strand.
GAAAATGTCCCAAAGATACTTTTTCAGGAGGCAAGTGGACTTCCTTGTTTTTTCTCTGAAGACTTTTGCTTCTCATCCAAGAAGCTTTTTAAATTCTGACAGGATAGTGGGGATAGTCAGAGCTGAAGAAGCTTCTTGGATGAGAAGTGAAACATCTTCAAAGAAAAACAAGAATGTCCAGTTGCCTCCTGGAAAAACACCTTTGGAACAACCATGACCTGGATGACTGAGAATCTCTACACAGGCTTTTCAAAATGGTCCTTACACATAGTTTTGCACTAAAATTCAACTTTGCACTCAAATAAGACCACTAGTTGCTTTTCTCAGATGTTCCTTAAACCTTGGAGCATGGGGTGTAATCAGATATTTGTTTATTGCAGTTCTTTAACAACTTTAATACCTTCCCAGTGTGTTAGCTATTTTGATCCTAACACATCTGGGGAAGGCTAAATTGCCCTCTACTACTGTCCAAATTACAGGACAAATAATATCATAAATAAGATTGAGAAAGCATGTTGAACACGATTTATGGAATTCTTACCAAACCCTTAGTAATAACTCTGCTTTGAAGGTTCTGTGATCTAAAGGGAGGGGGAGCTGACAGTGGCAGAATCAGCAACATCCCAAGCCACTGCCCAACTCCCTCTCCCCTAGGAATGCCCTGAAAAAATATTTTGAGAATTTTATTTTCTATAGTTTCCAGTTGGATCTGGTCCATTTTCAAACTCTAGCTTCCTTTTACCAGCTTCTCCCTCCACAGAAATTTTGGTTCCATTCCATTCTGAGGATAAAGTTATAGAAACTTCCAAGCCTTTTTTTTTTTCTTACATTCTCTTGGGTTAGACATAATAAAAAGGGCTTGAAAAATCTAATTTAGCATTTCCATAAGCTGGATGCCTTCCAGATTGTGGTCTATAATATCCAAAATTCCAGAGCCAGCGTAGCCCTGCTGAGATTTCTGAAAGATAAGTCCACACACCTAGCAAGTATGGAAGTTGCATTAGATTGATCTAGTTCTTCTATTTTCAAGAGAACTAGCTTAGGAAAAGCACTAATAATTACCAAGCCAGCTTATTCTTTTAAAGGTGAAGAAACAGAAGAAATAAGTCCATTGGAAATCAGTTAGAAAGAACAATCAACATTTAAAAGGTAAATGAATAGAAATGCTTTGAAAAATTAACTACCAGAACATATTTCCTTAAAGTACAGTCAGTGGTTTATACAATGTGAATTCTTTTTCTACTGATTTGTTCTGCCTTCAGCTATAGAGAAGAAGCTGCAGTTTAGCATTTCTGTTGCCTTGCCTCCTCCCAAAAATGCTAGAAATGGTGTTTTATAGAGAACTAATGACATGTTAAAGGCATTGTTCATTGAGAAAAAAGGATACATCACTGCCTGTTTCTCTTCAGTTTTTCTTGAGACGAGACACAGAAGCCCCCTAGATGTCAGGCTGAAGCTCCATCACCACAACTGGCTTTATTTTAAAAAAGGACATAAATAAAATTGTATCACCATTTGCTAAAATGTTTTCCAGGATCCAAAACTTTTAAGAATTTCTCTAACCCTTCAGAATATTATCCTCAATGAACACTATTTTCATGACTAAAACTGGTCTACAAATTACAGGGCCAATTTCAATAGAGGAAGCCAGAATATCTAGTATTCAGAAGCATTATATTTGTCATGCTGAATAGTCTTTTATGACCAACTAAGCTTCCATGAATTGGCTTAAAAAAATATCATGATGGTTGTGGATGGATTCATGTAAACAGAATCATGGAGAAGTGTTAGCTAGGCCCACATCCTCCTCTGCATAGTGTCTTCCAACCCATTAAGTTGGACAAAGAGGCAAACAGTAGAAAAATTGCTGCATTTATATGGTTCTTCCATGTTTTAGAACAGGAGCTCTCAGTTTTCAAAGCCTTGGATGAAGCTCCTATGTTCAATGTTGCTATCAAATTGAAAAGACTACTGTGATGATCAGGGGAAGGTCTTCAATATGGAACGTAACAACTACTACATTCAGTTCATTTAATGCACCAGCTTCACAACATTTTACATGAACATGTCCATGAAATCACCAGGAACCAAGTTCAGTTCAAAAGTGACTTGACTGTTTCATGCCCTATAGCTCATAGTGTGACAAAAATTGTGAACCCATCATTCAAAACTAGCTTGTGTCAAACTTCAAGCTTTGCAGGCCAGAGTCTGAAAGCATCATAGATTCTGCTGACCTTCATCTTCCAGGGCATGATGAAAACATGATCTGTAGGTTGGGAAGTAACAATAGAGATGAGACCCAGCTGTAAAGCCTTGCTGTCTATCTTACTGTGTGACAAAAACACAGTGGCGGAAAAGAGCTCTGAATTAAATGCCATTCTCACTTTTTGTGACAATAAATTCCAATCAGTAATTACAGCTTATTTGCTTGTCATACATTTTCTGCCAGTCAGTTTTACTACATATTTATTGACTTGATTTGTTTCTCATCATCTGACAAGGACTCTCAAGGCAGCAAAGACCAGCAAAGTAAAACATCAGAAAGAGGAACAAAATAAAATGTGCAAAATCTAATTGAATATGATCCCACTTGCTCAACCTTCCTCAACCACATGCCCTTCAGAAGTATCCCAGAATTCAAAAATAAGAGCACCAAAATCCTTAGGGATTCTGAATGCCCTTCAGTCTATATATCAGTAACACTTGATCTTTAAGATCAACTTGAGACTGCCAGATTCAAATTTTTATTGCAGCTTTTCCAAATTGGAGGTCGACAATGCTGGGTAAGGATGATGGAATTTGAAGTCCAATATATCTGAAGGACTGCACAGGATAATTAATATGAGCTATAATGACACCCTACAGACCACAATTCAAAAAATATTTTCTTTCTTGTATCCCAACCAGAACTAACTATACAGTATTATGTTGTACATCCATAATAAGGAATACAATGTTGATAAGAGTCTCAGTTCTACTTTGGCAAAATCACAGAATGTTCTTAGCTCAATAGAATCTCATAAGATAAAAAATTGTTTTTAAAAATGGAAAAATGTTCCAGTTTGAGCACTGAAGATCAGCACTATCAGTAATATCACCCTGGCATTTCTAAGCAGATAATTGTGCTATTCTTCTAATAAAATTAAATTACCTTTTACAATAATCCCAGAAAATGCAGAGATCTTCCAGGTTGGATCTCTTTTTAATAAGCTTCCACCCATTACTTCTCATCCTGCCCCCTGGTGCTTTGGATAATAAATCATTCCCTTCTTTTCTACAGATCCTCTAGTATTGGAAGACAGTTATCATTTCCCCCCTGAGCCTTATCTTCAGTAGTCTAGACTAGGGGTCAGCAACCCGCAGCTTTGGAGCAGCATGTGGCTCTTTCATCTCTCTACTGCGGCTCCCTGTTGCTCAAAATATGTGTCTTGTTAAGTACTGATCATGGGTCGGAATAAATGGAGAGAGCCTCTGAACGGTGAACTTTCAGCTCTTTATTTGCATAGTGACTTCTCAAAACAACAACAGTGAGCTCTACCTTATATAGGCAACCCTTGTAAGAATTGTCCAATAACGAGCTATGAACGCTAGCTCTTTTAACCAATAAGAATTCTTTGTTAAGGGCCAATCGGATTCCTCAGAACTAACCAATCCGATCTGGCCGCCTAACAGCCAATCAGAAGTGCAGGGCCAGAACCCTGCACTTTACCTCAAGCTCATACTTTATTAACTATGGTAAACACACAACACCCCTTCCCCCTGGCTTCTTAATTACGGTGTAGTTATAAAGTCCCTTAGATAGGATGGTTGTCTTTTAAGTCTTTCGGATTTTCGTTGGATTGGTTGGTTGCAATCCTGTTGAGGTAGATTGTTGTTTGGCAGTGGTTCTTCTTCTTGCTCAGGTGCAATTTCTTGCGGTGCAAACATTTTTCCTTCCTGCTCCATTTCCTGAGTATCACTTAGTTCGTCGCTCCCTTCGAGCAGGTTCTTTGGATCTTCATCTTCTTCCGTACCTCCCCCCCCTTGGTTTGATCATGGGGGAGTTGTTGACTGGCCGTTGTGAGTCATGACCGTAATTGGTTGATATGCCGTTTCCACAGTTTATTGTCACAGCATTTCACTACATAGGATTTGGGGCCGGTCACTTGTACTACTCTCGCCTCTATCCATAACGGGTCGCCCGATAAGTTTCGTGCATAAACGAGATCTCCTACCTGGAAGGTGCGACAGTGGCCGCTGGATCCTATTGGCTTTTCCGGTTCGTAAGCAGGGTGCAACCGGTTGAGGTGGGAGCGGAGTCTTCGTCCCATCAGTAGTTCTGCGGGAGTTCTGCCGGTGACGCTATGTGGAGTTATGTGTTGCAAAAAGAGAATTTGGTTGATCTTGTCATCGATATTGTCATAGTCCACTTTTTGCAAAGTCTTTTTAACTTGGACCATGCGTTCAGCTCGGCCATTGGTCTCAGGGTGAAGAGGCAAGGTGAGCGCATAGCGGATGCTGCAGTCAGCGAGGTACTGCTCGAACATTAGTGCCATAAACTATGGCCCGTTATCGGACACTAGGACGTCTGGCAATCCGTGGGTTGCAAAGAGTCTGTTTAGAATCTTGATCACCGCCTCGGAGGTCGTAGCCATCATACGATGAATTTCTTACCAATTGGAGTATGCGTCGACTGTCAGCAGGAAGGTATAGCCCTTGGTTGGCCCCGTGAAATCCAGGTGGATTCTGGACCAGGGTCCACATGGTGTCTCCCATTCAGTAGGCATGGCTTTTGGTGGGGCATTGCTGACTTGTTGGCAATTGGAACACGCTTTAACCCACTGCTCGATTTGCCGGTCCATGCCCGGCCACTATGCGTAGCTTCGTGCAAGCGCCTTCATTCGTACAATGCCAGGGTGGCCCTCATGCAGAATTCGCAGCAGCGTCTTCCAGAGTCGTTCTGGGACAACGACTCTATCGCCCCAGATGATACAGCCTTTTTGGGAAAAAAGTTCAGTCTGTCGAGATTTGAATGGTGCGAAGTCATCTGATACTTGGTCCAATGGCCATCCACGTTCTACCCAGCCTAGGACTCGAGCTAGGGTGTGGTCTCATTTGGTTTCTCTCGCGATGTCTCGGGTGGTCATAGGCGGCGAGTTAAGTGTTTCAATCTGCAATGTGGTTGCCGTTGGTGCCGGATCGTCGAGAGTCTCTGGAAGCGGTGCTCGGCTTCATGCGTCGGCGTGGGGAATGGCTTTCCCCGGGCGGTATTGCAGGCGATAATTATAAGCAGCTAGGAATTCTGACGATCGGGTCATTCTACGGGATAATATGTAGGGGGTTGGCTTGTCCCCAGCTATAATCCCTAGCAACGGTTTGTGGTCAGTTATAATGGTAAATGTCCTTCCATACACATATTCATGAAATTTTTTTATAGCTGAAACGATTGCGAGGGCTTCTTTGTCAATTTGTCCATAGTTCCGCTCTGCTTGTGAAAGAGTCTTCGAAAAGCATGCAATAGGGGCTTCGTTCCCATTAGGCAGTACATGGCTCAAAATGGCGCCCACCCCGAAAGGCGATGCATCGCAGGTTATAACTAACGGCAAAGTCTCGTTATACTGCATAAGTACAGAGTCAGATGTGAGCAGTTTTTTTAACATTCCGGAACGCTTGCTCTTCCCGGTAACCCTATACCAAAATTGCTTTCTTATCTAATAATCGGTGTAACAGTTCAGCGACAGTTGCCTTGTGCGGTAAAAATACATTATAGAAATTAATGAGGCCTAAGAACACCTGGAGATCGGCCTTGTTGCGTGGCCTGGGAGCGTTTTTGATCACTTTTAATTTACTCTCGGTAGGATGAATGCCCTGGCTATCAATCCGGTACCCTAGAAACTCAACATTGTCAGTATACAATTGACATTTATCTTTTTTCACCTTAAGTCCGGCCTCTTGAAATTTTTTTAGAACGCATTTCAAACGGTCCTGTAAGATTTTTTTGGTAGGGGCTGCAATTAATACATCATCAAAATAAGGGACCACGCCCTTGATTCCTTGCAATAACCTTTCCATAAGGCTCTGGAAGATCCCCGGGGCTACACAAACTCCGAATTTCAATCGGGTACATTTAAAGGCACCCCTGTGCGTTACAATTGTTTGGGCTTGAGCCGTTTTTTCATCCACTGGTAATTGTTGATAAGCTTGAGCTAAATCCAATTAAGCGAAAACCTTCCCACCCCCCAAGGAATGGAGGAGGTGCTGCACCACCGGAACTGGATACGCATTCTGCTGTAGGGCGTGGTTCAAAGTGGCCGGTAGTCCCCACAAATTCGGATTGACCCATCTGGCTTAATGGGTGTTACAATAGGGGTTTCCCATGGAGAGTGATCGATGGGCTTCAACACCCCTTGAGCAATTAGCTTGTCAAGTTTTCGTCGATTTTTGCTTTTAGAGCGAACGGAACTCGATGGGGCTTCAAGTGAATGGGAGCTACTTTTGGATCTAGACTGAATGAGATCGGGGTCCCCTTATACTCACCTAAGCTGTCCGCGAAGACGTCACTGAACTCAGAGATAAGGTCTTCCTCCCACTCACAACCACCGACTCGGTTCACGCTGGCCACTTCAATGCCAAGTGGCACGAACTATTGGAGGCCTAGTAGGCTAGGCCTATCTCTATCGATGACCGTTAGAGGTAAGTACGCTGTGTGCTTCTTGAAGGAGACTCGGACTCGGCAGGACCCGACAACAGGGATTCGATTCCCTTGGTAGTCCTTGAGGATGAGGCGTTGAAATTGGAGGTCTTGGCGTAGAATTGTGGGGATGAGTTGCTTGAGTGTCTTCCAGGACACCATCGAGAGGGACGATCCCGAGTCGACCTCCATGTGGCAAGGCTGGTTCTCGATGGCTACCGTGACTCGGATTTTCTTAGTGTCTAAAGCCGAGGCATGACCGATAGTGATAGTATGGTGAGCCTCTTCTCTCTGCAAAGCTCAATTTCTGTAGGAGTGGTTTACTGGCTCTCGCCTTACAGGACGGTTTCCTGCCGATTGGCGATAGTTAGCCCCTTTTGAGGCCTGGCTGAGTCCTGGTAAGCTGCAGCAGATCCGGCTGATGTGGCCTCGTTTCCCGCATTCATGGCAGAGTGTGTCGCGGAATTTGCATTCGGACCTGGCATGGTTTGCTCCACAGCCAGCGCAAGGGCGTAAGGGCTTCGGGCGAGGGTCCCGGTTGGACCGCAGTCGATGAACCCCTTCTTTGTCACTGTCTGACAACGAAGAGAGGTCCTCGTGGTGCGTCGTCGCGAACTGTCCTTCAGACTTGGATAAAATGTCGCTTGTCAGTGGTGGTACCGGAGTGCGGCTTTGCCGTAGTTATGCAGCCGACTTTTTGGTCGCCTCTGCTGCCGTGGCTTCGGTGATGGCGTCGGCAAGGCTGATGTCACCTTTCGCCATCAGCTTGCTTTGCAGGCCTAGTGCATCTAGTCCCAGAACTATTCGATGTCTTAGTGCCTCTTCTAAATCGGCGAACCCGCAGAGGCCCCCTAAATTTCGGATGTCTGCCACAAAATTGGCCAACCTTTCCCCTTTTCGTTGGTTCCTCTGATAAAACTCGTGGCGTCTCACGAGCGTAGGCACGGTTGGCACATAATGGTCTCTCAGGGTGGGTTCGAGGTCGTCCCAGCTCATGGCCTTCACTTCTCTAGGTTTGGCGAGTGCTTTAGCCATCTTAAATACGGCTAGGCCGCAATGCGTCAGGAACAACGCCCTTTTCTTTGCTGGCATGGCATCCTTCAAGTTGTTTGTCTCGAGAAACATTTGGAAGCGATCCATGTAGGTTTCCCAATCCTCTTGGTTTGGATCGAACGGAGCGGGTGGTACGATGCCGCCGGACATGGTTCCGTTGTTGGCGTCGTCTATCACGTGCTCGGTGTTGCTTCCTGGTTTCTTTGGTTCAGACATCTCCAAATCCCATCCTCGTCGCCAGTGTTAAGTACTGATCATGGGTCGGAATAAATGGAGACAGCCTCTGAATGGTGAACTTTCAGCTCTTTATTTCCATAGTGACTTCTCAAAACAACAACAGTGAGCTCTGCCTTATATAGGCAATCCTTGTAAGAATTGTCCAATAACGAGCTATGAACGCTAGCTCTTTTAACCAATAAGAATTCTTTGTTAAGGGCCAATAGGATTCCTCAGAACTAACCAATCCGATCTGGCCGCCTAACAGCCAATCAGAAGTGCAGGGCCAGAACCCTGCACTTTACCTCAAGCTCATACTTTATTAACTATGGTAAATACACAACATGTCTCAACTGCCAATGTGTGTGACACCCACTGGCTTGCAATTTATTGAGCTTTTCCACTCCTGGTAAACCAACCATGGGTAAATCCAAGAAAAGAAAAATTTCAGAAGAAAACAGAACATTTCATTCAACTACATATGCTAGTTTTTTGGCCACTCAGGAAATAGTCAGGCACAGAAAAGGTTTTGTGGCTCCCAGTGTTTTGTTTTCTGTGGGAAATGGGTTCCAATGGCTCTTTGAGTGTTTGAAGTTGCTGACCCCTGGGCTAGACCTACTTCGCTCTGGGATTGGAGGTTTGTTCTCTGAGCTTGTGGGTTGATTTCTAAATGTTTTGTTACCAGACTAGGTAATATCTTCACGGAATTTAGGGAATTACCCTAAATTTCACTAAAGATATTATCTAGCCTGGTAATGAAACATTCAGAAACCAACCCACAAGCTCAGAGAATGAACTTCCACCCTCATCCTACACACAAGCTACAGATATTTGCCACTATCGCATACTTAACTCCCTCATCCATTCATCTTATGATTTAGCCTCTAAATCCTTTATCATTTTTGTTGCTTTTCTCTGCATACCTTTTAGAGTCTTAGCATCTTTTTCTATCACAGTGACCAGAAAAGTACACAGTATTCCAGGTATGGCCTCACTGGTGCAATATAAAGCAATATTATCATGTCTTGTGATATTATCCCTCTGTTCATGCAACCCAGGACTGCATTGGCTTTTTGGGTAGTTGCAGCACATTGCTGGCTCATATTTAAGTGGTGGTTTACTAGAACAGCTAGATCTTTCCCACATGAACTAGATACCACTATTTTATACTATGTGATTGGTTTTTCCTTCTAAATGCTTTACTTTTCTTGCTATTGAGCTGCAACTTGTTGGTTAGGGCCCAATTTTCAAGACTGTCAAGATCTTTCTGACTCTTGAATCTATCTTCCAAAATGTTAGCATTTCCCCCCAGCTTGGCAAATTTGCTGAGTTCCCCTTCTATCCCCAGGCCTAGATCATTTATGAACATCTTGAAGAGTACTGGAATCAAGACAGAACCTTAAGATACTCCACTGCATGCTTCCTTCTGTGTTATTACAATAAATGGCAGAGTTCTGGCATTTGCCCTTCTGTTTCAAGTATTGATATCCAGGGTATTAACAGAGGGTATTAAAAGTGCCAGCATAGTTTATACAACTGTGTAATTAAAAACCTGATTCTTTTTAAAGTGCATCAATTAAATGCATGCATTTTGGAGAGGAGAGGGTTGGGAGGGGAGGGGATATTTGGTTTTAAATCTGCAGGTGGGTAACTGCAGTAATTAATTGTAGACTGACTACAAAACCAGGCTTCATAAAAAAATATCAGCATTTTTAATGCTACATTAGCATGCTGCAGATATTACAATATAACCCTTCTAAATATATCAGTATCCAAATTGTGCATTTACTAGCTGGGTAACAGCTCTGAAGTTATTCTGTCATCAGAGAAGGATATTTCTATTTGAATGCAACAACAATTAAACATGTTTTCAAAAACTGCTCTGCAGAAATTTTAACAGATTTTTTTATGTGTTGTTCTGCTTGTCTTCATTTTATCTCTTTTAAATGAATAGTTTTATGAATCTGACTCTACACTATCCAGATCTCTTTGCTGATGGATGAACTAAAAGGTTTTTTAAAAAATAACTTTTCAGTCAGATGCTTTATATTTGTACTTCAGTCTCTTTACAACTGTAACACATCAACCTCAACCTTCTAAAAACAAATAAATTTTCCCCCAACCCTCAAATACTTAGAGCAGCGTGAGAATTTATGTGTCACAGTGAAAGTTACATCATGAGCAGTCAGCACAAATTTTAGCTTTTTCCTGGAAAATAACCTTGTAAGGTTATTTTTATCTTTATTAGAAAAATGACCAATACTTGTCTTCTGACCAGTATTGGTGAATAAATACAGGGAGGAGACTAATAGGAAATTTCAAATATTTGTTGGAAACGTAACCAAACTGAGGGAACTTTTTTTTTTTTCATCTTTCGTGGACATGTAAGAAAGCTAGAAAACATTGTGCTCAAAATATTGTATATTTTGATGGATAAGATTTTAAAAGTGAATGTGCAATTGAATCCAGAGAACTATGGGAGGGAGCTTAATAGACAAATATATTGTAATATCTTATTGGACTTCATTTTTATATATGATAACAACAGCGAAACATCAACATTACCTGAGAAATTAAAAGAGAAACTTGGGCCAAATATTCACAACTATGTTGCAAATGGTATGGAACATTCCTCCCTTATATGAGCGAACATTATTCTTTCTATACCTCTGCAGAAAAATAAATCATTGAGGAGAAAACTAGATTCTTTTCCTCTTTCATTTAAGATCTGCACAGGACAGCAAAGGAATTAGCATGAGAAAATAGATCAGAAAGGTTAAAAGAAAAATATAAACATGGGGTATTTTCTTGTTTAGTAAATGAATAAGATAAGACCATCTGATTTGCTTTGGGAAGTCTGGCTCTTAACAAACAAATAAAGGAATTCTTGCCAGCTAGGGAAATTGTAGCATTCAAGGAACCTCATCTGCCACAGCCAACAGATTTCAGGTTGGTTCTAAAGTATATGTTTTCACTCTAATGTGATTTCTTCCACCTCCTCCAAGAAAGCGCTGCAGATCTGGATTTTAAGCTCCCGGTTTTGTGTAGCCAAGCTGTCAAAATATTGTCAGCCACACACTTCAGCAACAGAGCACATGAAAACCAATAGCAATTCCTTCCTGTCAAAATACCTTTCCTGGGAAGCTCTTGGAAATGCTCAGGCTGCAAAACAATAGGCTAAATTGCACAATCTCATATTTTAACTCCTTGCATTTAAATGATACAAGGAGGGAGGAGACATCTGTACATTAGCTAAAAATAACTCATTTCAATAATTCATTTCAAGGCCTACCACCAAGAACCACCAGTGAAAGAGTTCCATCAGTTGTTCATGCACTGCGTTATTATTATTTTTTGATTATTCACTGGCATTATTGCTCAATTGCTCTATTTCATTGTTTACTAAGTTGGTGGGCATAGTGTGACTTCTTGTGACCAGCACTGACAATGTCAGTCAGCCTCTTGTGAATTCTTCTTTCCACTGGCCAATGACAGCTCAGGAGATAAATGTGTAATTTAGTTATATAGCATCACTTATAGGTTTTGTGTACAATGAGACCTTATGCACCGAAGACAAATTCCTTGTGTGTCCAATCACATTTGGTAAATAAAGAATTCTATTCTGTTCTGTTCTATTCTATTCTATTCTATTCTATGCCATTCCATTCCATTCTATTATCTTATTGAAGCCTACTTATTGATCTTGAGTGCACTAAGACTTTCAATTAATATAATTTGTATGTTTATAGACTAAACAACATTTAAACAACATATACAGCAAATGAATTATTAATTAATTTCAATCTACATGTATGTACTTATAATAGAAATAATTGATATATTTCATACACACACTTCATTAGATATAAGACAACATACATTCATATGTTGCTGCTTCCATTATCTATCAAATAGCTTTTTTTTCTTTTGAAATGGCATATAACTTCATGAACTTTTATACTTATGATTGTTTATGAAAAAAATCATTGTACCTATATTAAATTATACCTTGAGTCAATTCATTGAATGTAGAGGGGCTTCATTAACTGTGACTATAAAAATATTAAACCCAATTGATTTCAGTGGGGTTTAACAATTGATCCAGCCCAGTGTTTACTTTTCTATTTTATAGCTTTTTATTTGAGCAAAATATTTGCACAACAATCAATCAATTTCATCCATTGAACTTGTTAGTTAAATGATTTTTGTTTTGTTGTGCTTTTGAAAACTGTTGGCAACCTAAACATTAAAACTGGACAACTATCCAGTGCATCTTGGGTTTTAAACATGATGAGATTTGAGCCTGCAATTCTATATTTATTTACTTTAGAGAAAGTCCCAGTAATGAATGGGTCTCCCTTTTGCCTAGACATAAATAGGTTTGCACAGAGAGTCTCCTCAATAATGGACTATAATGATAACAGTGGAGCAGCCTAGCTCATTCTTACAATGCCATCACCTCCTATAATAAGAGGGGTAGAAGACTAATGCAATTGGAAGGCTGTTCAGGGATTGAATGGGACACACACCTCGCCATGGTCAACTTGCCATGGTACAACTCAACTTGGCCAACTCGTTATGGAACAACCCATTGTGGGACAATTCAACAATTCAATTTAATTAGTTAAAATAATTAAAACATTATTTTATTTTTTGTCATTCCCATTTAATTTTGTCCCTCCTTTGGCATCCTTTCTTTAATGATTCTATTCCATTATTTCTTCAATATTAGTATAACTCTAGTCCCTCAGCGAGTTACCCATGGTGAGTTGGCCATAGCGAGTTGGCTGTGGCGAGTTGGCATAGAACCATTCAAGGAAGTACTTAAAATGTATAATCAGCAGCCCTGAAGTCATATGAACCCCACTGAAATAAATACCACCCACTGCAAGATCTGACTATCCAGTCTTCTGGTTGCTTGGATGTCAGGGCTTGCAATCCTAAATCAACGGGTCCATTAGTGTGACTAGTGCTCCCCGTGCTAGTGATTCCCCTTTACCTTTTAGCATAGCTTTATTATGTATGTTAAATGTGTTCTGCTTGCACAGACTCATTTTCAAAGTACCTTGCTTTCACCAAAGCCCAACAATATGTCAGAGTGTTACAGACAACCTTCACATCCATCTTGGGCAGGAGCCAAGGAGGTCTGCCAGCTCTCTAGAATACCAGCAGTAGTTGCCAGAGCCTCATGCACTGGTGTCAGGCCTCCTTTTGCCCAGACTTCAGTCAGAGAGCTCTGTTGCTATTGAATGACATTCTGCAAATGTTTCATAGAATTTAAGGCTTTGGATTTCCGATCCTGGAACTGATTCTTTAAGGCTGCTCTAACTGTCCCATTTAAAAGTTGGTTCAATTTATAAGGGATTCCTTTTCTTCCTGCTTTGAATTTGCAGTCTGTACAAGAAAAAGACAGCCTTTTGGCCTGCAAAATGGGTACATTATTGAAAAAGCAGCCTCATTTGCATCGGTAGCAAAGGAAGAAAGCAAAGGGGTTGAATCCTTGTAGTGCAGACTGTTTTAGGGCTAATTGTTTATTTACTGATATATTCTCTTTATCCAGACCTCTTTAAACAACTTACCTTCATCCTATTGTCAGACATTTGTTTTCTTCATCTTCTGATAATAATCAAAGGATGAAATGTTGGATTTAACCAAGCTGTGTTGATTGATTTTCTGTTATGAATGCTTGCACTGTCATGTCCTAAAGGCAGCAGGCAAAGACCAACCTAGTCCATTAAGGATAACTGGGCTTATGAGAAGGATTCCATATTATTATTATTATTATTATTATTATTATTATTATTATTATTATTATTATTATTATTATTGTTGTTGTTGTTGTTGTTGTTGTTGTTGTTGTTGTTATTTCATTAAATTGAACATTTAAAAAACTGCATTCTAACCTCTATGCCACCAAGGCTCCTTATAACTTAAACTTTCACATCCTATCTTTAGGAGAATTCCAGGACAACCTGCAAGATCTTAGAAGACTGCATAAAAACAAATGTCCTGATCTTCAAAATAGGAAAGGGACATGGAAAACTACCTACCTGTCAACTTTATGTCTACACTGAGAAAAGTCCTTGCAAAGATTATTAAACAGTATGTTTGTGAGCATTTAGATAGGCATGGTACAATTAACAGGAGTCACATGGATTTGTCACATGTAAATCATGCCAGATTAACTTTAGCTTTTTCTTTGATAGAGCTACTGGCTTAGTAGATCAGGGTAATGCCACATGCCTACGTCAGAGTCTCTAATGTTATTATTGTAAATGGACTCACATTTGACTGAATGATTGCATCCAAAGAATGTTTATTACTGGTTCTATCTCATCTTGAAAAGTATTTTCAGGTGGAGCAACACAGGGATCTGTCCTGGGTACTGTTCACCTTTTTATCATTGTCTTGGATGAGAGAGTTGAGGAATGATAACACAAAACTGGTGAAGGGAGGTTTGAAAAGAGAGAAGATTTGAAAAGATTTAAACAGGCTTTGTAGCAGACTGAAATGAATGGGATGGAATTGATTAGGAATAAAAGTAAAGTTCTGAGGAGAAAAGGAAAGGCACAAGTGTGATACAGAGAGGTTTTGAAGTATTACAGTATGTTTGCAAAGAATCTGGGTGTTCATGTCAACCACAGATTAAACATAAGCCAGCAGGATGATGCAGTTGCTGAAAGGGCGAAGACTGCCTTGAGTTGTATTTACAGAAGCACATAGTCCAAATTATGAGAAGCAAATGTTCTACTCTACTTTGCCCTGTTTGTCCTCATATATAATACTATGCTCTGTTCTGAGGATCAGGAAGGAGCTCCCAAGATGGTTAGGTGATTGGAAAGCAAGTCTTATATGCAACAGTTAAAAGACCTAGGTATATTTATCCCATAAAGAGATGACTGAGAGGAGATGTCATTGTACTCTTCAAATACTTGAAGATTTGTCACACAGAAGAGGACATGGATTAACCCTCTGTTGCATCAGAGGGTGATAATTATGTTAAACTACAAGGAGTAAGTTCAGGCTACATATCAGGAGGAATTTCCTAATTGTATAAACTACAAGCCAAGACCAACAAGTTGCCATGTGAAGCAGCGAGTTCTTCTTCACTTCAATCTTTCAAAGGATAGATGGTCAACTGTCAAAGATACTCTAGTGGCTCTAGAGAGTTCTGGCCTGAGGAGCTGGTTAAAATAAATGATCCTGAAGCACCCAGCTTTATATTTTTTATGATTTCACCTCATTTATGTTTCCTTTAAAACATCAAATACTTTATTTTCCATCAAGCTGAATCAGGACTACTGCTCCAGTGAGAAATAAGCGACAAAAAATAATCTAATGTGCAGAACAACAAAAACGAATATTTCAGAAGCCATCTCATAAATTTCATCAAGCATATTAACCTGAATATAGATGTATGTTGGTTTCTTTGAAAACTGATGTATTTTTTCATATCTATAATGACCTATGATAGCTACCAATCATCTTTAAAATGTAGAATGTAGAATACTTTATTGGCCAAGTGTGATTGGACACACAAGGAATTTGTCTTGATGTAAATACTCTCAATATACATAAAGAAAAGGTACATTTGTTAAGAATCAAGAATCATAACATACAACACTTAATGATAGTCATAGGTTACAATCAACAATCAAATCATACTCGGAAACAGTCAATATAAATTGTAAGGATACAAGCAACATAGTTACAATCCTATAATCACAAGTGGGTGGGGATGGGTGATAAGGAGTGATGAGAAGATTAACAGTAATAGTAGTGTACACTTTGTAAATAGTTGAACAGTGTTGAGGGAATTATTTGTTTAGCAGAGTGATGGCTTTGGGGAAAAATCTGTTCTTGTGTCTAGTTGTTCTGGTGTGCAGTGCTCTATAGTGTCGTTTTGAGGGAAGGAGTTGAAACAGTTTATGTCCAGGATGTGAGGGGTCTGTAAATATTTTCACAGCCATCTTTTTGACTCGTGCAGTATACAGGTCCTCGATTGAAGGCAGGTGGGTTGTAATTGTTTTTTCTGCAGTCCTGATTATCCTTTAAAGTCTGTGTCTGTCCTGTTGGGTTGCAGAACCAAACCAGACAGTTGTAGAGGTGCAGATGAAAGACTCAATAATTCCTCTGTAGAAGTGTATCAGCAGCTCCTTGGGCAGTTTGAGCTTTCTCAGTTGGCGCAGAAAAAAACATTCTTTGTTGTGCTTTTTTGATGATGTTTTTGATGTTAGGTGTCCATTTTAGGTCATGTGATATAGTAGAACCTAGAAATTTGAAGGTCTCTACTGTTGATACTGTGTTGTCTAGTATTGTAAGAGGTGGTAGTGTGGGAAGGTTTCTTCTAAAGTCTACCATCATTTCTACGGTTTTTAGTGTGTTTAGTTCCAGATTGTTCCAGTTACACCACGAGGCAAGTAGTATAACCTCCTGTCTGCATGCAGATTCATCATTGTCTCGAATGAGACCAATCACTGTTGTGTCAACAGCAAACTTCAGTATTTTAACAGATGCATCGTTTGAGATGCAGTCATTGGTATATAGGGAGAAGAGAAGTAGAGATAGCACACAGCCTTGGGGGGGGGCCCTGTGCTGATTATACAGGTATTGGATGTGATTCCACCTAGCTTCACCTGCTGCTTCCTGTCTGTTAGGAAGCTTATGGTCCACTTACAAGTGTGTTCAGGTACTGCTAGCTGCATGTTATGATTAGATGCATGAGTAACCAAAACTGTCTCCTGAATTGGTATCCACTTCACAACCCTCACGTGCCAAGGTCTTTAGCAGGGAAAAAATCTAAAAAATATTTCCAGAAAGGGAAATAAAGAAAATAAAAAAGATCTAGTTTTATGTAAGGCATGTAGAGTTAAATAGTGCCTGGAACCTGACTAGCTCTGTAGAAATACATTTGATTAATGTATTTCTAGAAAGGTCTGGGTTTCTAAACTATCTCTGTTCATCAGATAAAATTCAGCTGTGTAATTAGCAGGCATATTTTATCATGTTAGCAAAAGCTAGTTAACCCACATTCAGAATCAATAAGTCTGCATTCCAAGATCTTCATCAAATCTCATTTGTAAATATCATGTTGGTAGAGAATTGCCAATCCTTTTCCAGCACTTCCAACCTTTTGTTGTTGTTGTTGTTCAGGCATCTTTCCCTACACTACCGCTAATTTATGTTATAAATGAAAACTTTCTTTAAAATAAAATAACTTGAATAGTTTTAAAATATTCTAGAACTACTCAGGTGAACCTGAGGACATAGACAACCCCCCACACAAGTGGTCTCAACAACTCTCTAAAAGATTGACAAGCTGTCTGCAAGGAATATAAATCCTTCCATTCCCCACCGTCCACTCAGAGCTGAAGAAGCTTCTTGGATGAGAAGTTAAATGTCTTAAAAGAAAAACAAGAAATCCAGTTGTCTCTTGAAAAAGCACCTTTGGGACAACCATGAGATAGATGACTGAGAATCTCCATAGATGAAATTCCAGAAGCAAACAGACAATTCGATATAAGGGACCCTTCCAAGAAACTTATTCAGCTCCAATAAACCATAAGTGTGCCCTTCCTCTACTTCGAGTTTTCAATGTCTGCTATTGTAAAATGCTTACAAATATTGATCTTACTTAAGGATGATGGGAGAAATAGTACTATGGTGGCAATTATCAAATTACAAATGGGCAGGTAGGAGCCGCATAGTCCATAGAAACTAGAATGCTCAGAATGTCAAGGAGTAAAATTCAATGGTACAGACAATTCTGGGTTCAAATTCTAGCATCTACATGATAAAAATACTTTGGCCAAAAATCTTGGGCAGCTTCTGGAAGTCTGTGTCAACAATTCTAGACCATCTGAATCAAGAACATGAACCGGTATAATAATGCTTCTTACATTCCAGTACTACCACTCACTAGGATTGTGCCTATAGGCTATGGAGGTCACAGCCAGTCAAGCTATTTCTGCCATGTTAGATCTCTCTTTCTTAGTTAATGCTAGAAATTGGTCAACTGTAAACAAAGTAAACTTCCAGACCTTCCTTGGCATCAACTGCAACTCCTGCCTTGCTCTTTTCTAACTCTAGGAAAATCTATCTTCTCATTATTCAAAGGTGTGAATGCTACCATTATACTATAGATGTATTTATTATGTACTGTCTTAAATGAATAGAAAGAGGTGAGATTTGTTCTACTTATCTCAATAGATTCATTGAGATTGAATCTATTGTATGCTAAAAATGGCTGTCAGGCCAGAATTTTTTTAAAAAATGATCTGTGTATCATCTATACTATTTTTGTAATTCTAAAATTATTTGCTAAACCAGCTACATTCTTCACCTTCCCTCAAAACTTCTCACTCATAAGGTGAGTGACTGCTATATTCAGAAGTACCATTTCCCAGAATTCTACTGATCCTTCTGTTTATACTATCTAACATCTGAGATTTTTCTGTTTATACCATATAACATCTGAGATCTAAACCTTGCCCAAATATATTTTTGATCCTGTCAATACATTGTTAATCCTGAGGATTGGCAAGTTTTAATATTGTCTAATTTGAATCATTATTTTTTTTTAAAGCCTTCAAATCTAATGCATTTCAAATGCGAGGATATTTTTCTATCTAAAAGCCTCATCCGTAAATGAAAAAGAAATGTTTTGCTAAGGCAGTACCTTGAAATAAGACAGGATCTAGTATAGATTTGAGCTTAGTGAGTTGGTGGCTAAGGTAAAATTTAAATGGAAAAATAGCCATATTAGATATCCAGAAAGATAACTGGAGATGAATGGAGATGCAACCAAACTAGAGACAAGGAATGTGGCACCCCCAGATATTAGAGTATCCTTCAAAATGCATTTATTTATTACTATTTGTATTATGTTGTTTTTTGCAATTCTAGATGGTTTATATAAATATGATAGAACATACATAACATTCATAAACATTATTAAGAACTTATATAAAAACTAATTATACTGAATGCCACCAATAGTCTGATTGTCCTATAGCAGGGCTGTCAAACTCCTGGCCTGCAGGCCGAATATGTCATGCACTGCCCAAGCCCATTCAGTGAACGGGGAAAAAGTTCCCATACGTCACATGATGCCACTGTGATGACATGAGTTTGACACCCTTTTCCTATAGGAATGGCCTCCTGAGAAAGACCTTTTTCACCATTATACATAAAGATATAAAAGTAGTGACACACTTGGACTGTGGAACAGTTTGGGAACCTACTGAAGATACCATTTCCCAAGTACCAACTCCAGATTTCATTTGGAATAGGTAGGTAGGTGAAGTATTCTCTTTCTGCTAGATTGTGTAGGGAGGGCATGTCCTACCTAAAGAATATGCTCCTGAAAGGCATTGGCAATGAAGGATGGAATTGCTGGAGTGGTAGATAAGGAATATGTAGAAGCTACTGTCCTGTACCAGCAAAAATGTAATACACAGAAAACATACCCAAAAATCATAGTATTCAATGATCAGCCTTGGATAGACAGATTAGCTCAAGCAGGGATACGGGGTGAAGAACAAGAAAGAGGTTCTAACCTGATCCTGGTTTTAGTATATGTGGAAACTGTGCAAAAGCAGGGAAGACATGATTATACAATCACTTTCTCACAAGAATATTTTTAATCAGCCAATTAATTAGAGTTGTCCTATTCAACCATGGATTCATTAGATTACTTTTAACCTCAGCATTCCTATTTGAAATATAGGCACAATATAATACTATGCTTCCTGATGGGTACATTTAAAAAATTGGGAATATATGTGCAGCACATAAATATAATGTCTGTTGTTCCTTCTTGACTGATAATTCATTCTTATCCTGACATTTTGTCAATTAAAGTCAGAGAAGTTTGAAAGAAAAAGTAAAAATATTTTATCCATGTTTGAAACAAACTAATATATTTCATGAAAATTTAGAATATTCCCTCATCAATTATTTCCTTTTCATTGCCTTCTATTCTTTTTTTTTTTTCAATTACTACTTGTTAGAATTTTAAATGGGGGAGTTAATATCCTATACACCAGGGATGTCAAACTTGATTTCATTGAGGACCGCATTGGGGTTGTATTTGAGCTCGGGGGGAGGCGTGGCCAGGATGGGCATGGCCACTAACTGTCACTCATGTTGGGATGCCTGTGGTGGCCCAAGCATTCTGCCTGAGCTCCGTTTTTGCCTGTGATGGCCTCCTGCAACCATCTGCCAGCAAAAATGTGCAGCTCCATTTTCACTGACAGAGGAACTGCGAGCCAGTTCTT
Source organism: Hydrophis major (assembly GCA_033807585.1). Lineage (NCBI taxonomy): Eukaryota > Metazoa > Chordata > Lepidosauria > Squamata > Elapidae > Hydrophis > Hydrophis major. Next base: position 33,715,260 of record CM066328.1, read on the forward strand.
TGCTGTTTCCAGGGCAGTCCCATGGGCGAGATCTAAACATCCCATGGGCCGGATTTGACCCATGGGCCTCAAGTTTGATACCCCTGCTATACACAAAGAGACATCACATGCACACATGTATTATACACATATACAGTATATACCTATATCTCAAAAGTTGCCTAGAATTTTCAATACTGCACTATTGCTATAACTAATCAATTTATCCATTGTGCATTGTGTGCCAAAAAGAAAATGTATTTTGCAAAATTACATTCATATAAAAAGAGATTTAAAAGTACTATTTTCAGTGATGTCAGGGCATAAATTCCCTATGGAAAAAAAGGAGAAAGCAAGAAGCTTTAAATTTCCATGAAGTAAAGAAGAAGAGTGAATAATCTTGGGATACCTTGCAAACTACAGAGCTTTTTATGTGTATTCTTTCCTAAAGTGTGGAAAATATTTTGCATTGTTGCATCATGAACAGTGACCCCACATGGTTTCCAGTCCAAAAACAGTAACTACTCCAAAAAACAGTTCATAAATGTATTTGTGCCTTGTCTTTTATACTCTTCCATAATGCAGTAAAAAAAGCGATGTTCAAAATAAGTAAGTGTAAAGTAGGTCAGCAGATAGTGACTCCAGCATGAGGAGGTAAACTCAGATTTCATTACAACTAGAATGAATGTTCTTTGATGTGATGTTTGTGAGGCATCCCTATCGAAAATTCCCCTTTCTAATTAACAATGGAAAGAGTGTTATAAATTCTTCCTTATAAAAATGACGATAAGTTCATTTCAAATTGATTCCAAGCTTACTTCACAGTGATGGTAGCAATTGTCAAATATGACCAGAGGTTTCTCAGGAAGATAAAATAAGTGTGTACTTTCCTTGACATTGGAGCAGACAACCAATAGATGGAACCCTAGCAGATAACAACTAGTCTTAGCCATTAGAGATGCCTACTTAACTTACTTAGGGATCGGGATACCTATTCACAGGCATTGCCCATTCTTATTTGTCTTCACTGACAATAGCTCTCTTTATAGGAAAACATCATCTGTTTGTGATATATTATACAATAATACATAAGCGCACCAACATACCTACCATCCCTGTCCTAATGTTCCTTTTTATTTGTATCCATTTCATATATTCATAATCATGTTTATACTTATACAAGTCCTCTAATACATGCTTGACAAAATACATAAATAAATATTATTTTTCTCCCAATGATATAGCCCGGGGGTGTCAAACTTGTGTTGTCATGTGACGTATTGTGACTTTTTCTCCCTTTGCTAAACTGGGTGTGCGCATGACCAGCATGTGACACACCTGGCCCATGGGCCATAAATTTGACAGCCCTAATACAGCCTTTCCTGTCTTTTTTTAGTTGTTCCATGAGCATCTGAGCCAATAGTCATTGAACTAAATAGAAGTAACAGTCAATGATACAGAGAGATGTTTTTTTTACTAGGACAAAGAAAATGTAATGGTACTGAGACTATCAAGAAGTACCATTTAGGGCACTGAGGATCCATAATGTTCTTTTCACCTGCAGAAAGAGAGAACACTACATTCCACGCATGGTTGGTTGTGAGTTTTCAGTGAACTTCCAGCCTCTTCCAACCATATCTATTTATCATCTATCCATAAATGCCTTAAATACTGCTCCATATCATGGTAAAAGAAGCTATAATATGGTCTCATTGTAGGCCCAATCATCTTCAGAGAAACAATCATAATATTCTGCTACCTTAAGGGACATTAAACTACAGTCCCCTTGCACTGCCTTGTTCTGCAAGTTTCTTGTGAAAACTGCTAGAAAAGCAGACTCTGGACCTTATCAAAGTTAAATGATGGTGTATATAGCTTCAGTTTGTTAGAGCAATGTTTACTTTATTTGTTATATTCCCAGAATAAGAGAAAATCACTTTGGACTGAGCCTTCTTCCATTGTGTTCAATGAGAAAATAGACATTAGAAAAATTACATATATTCCCATATACAGTACATACACCAATAAAAGATGAATAAAAAATTGGAGGAAGATAAAATAGCCAGCCCCCTTCTCCCTTTCTTAAGCCAAACAGAACTTCACCTCACTTTCAGTTTCTCCTACCTATTGTACAGGATTGCTCTGTCCAAGTTTTACAAAGCAATGTCTTATTAGAGCTATATCACTTAGCATAAAGTCATTGTAAAGCTTCCTTACAATGTATGACTCTCAGAAAAGAAATCTTAAGTATATTGAAAATAACACAATTGCATATCTATGAAAATATATGTACCGGGGAAAATAGGAAATTAACCATCTCTTAGTACAAACTTAGAATGTACTGTATTATTCTTTTTCTTAGGTCAGTTTGCATCAACACACACACACACACACACATACACACTATACACAGACAATATGTTATTACTTTTAATGGAACAATTTGGCATATTTTCAATTATGCATGAAATGAAGGAGGGTGAACACTTCCAGATATCTTGCCAATATTTTATACAGCAACATTCTTGTATTAATTATCCTAACAGTAGAATTAAAGACAAAACCTCACAGCCTCTTTTTTTTTTTTTTTACATTTTTAGAACATACTTTCCGTAAGGCTTGTTGAGTATGTACTGTGGTCTTACAAGCACTGGAATACTCTTGGACAGAATGAGTAACTTTAAATGTTTACAAAAACACTAGAGAAGGAAAATGATACATACAAAACAAAATACATCAGTAATATCAGATAACCAGTAAAATCGTTCATTTTCATTGAGTGGCTTAAGGTTCAAGAGGGTCTCAGCTGTAGAGTTCATTTGACCTCCAAATTTGCATCTTCTCAAATCACTTTATGTTTGTATACTTGATGGACTTAAATTAGGCACTTTTTTTTCAGTCTGTTCTATTTTTCAGACCTGTGGTTAAAATCTGTCCCGTGCCCTTTGGGGAGAAAGATGGAATATATATAGTTGTGCAGTGTTTAAAAATTATCACACATCTATTATGAACACTTTTTCTAAAAGCTGATAGCTATTTTGATATTCTCACTACACAACACATGAAAGGTAATAATAATTGTGCAAACTGTAATTTCAACCAAAACAAACACACTAGTTTATCATCAGCCCATACACACATAAAGATAAATATATATGCTTTTTGCAGATTTGCTTTAAATAGCTTGATAAAGAAAGTGAGGTTTGGGGGAAAGAAAGTTTTTGTTTCTTGTTCTAACCTAGATTTTATTCCCAATTTAAATATCTTCAGCTAAGTGAATACACAGAGAGTATACAATTTGAATATCTCTCTATGAATACACAGAGAGAGGGAGAGAGAGGGAGATGGTTGACAAAGGTATAGATACAGTATAGCTATAAATATAAAGACTCAAAGACCCATTATGAAGTAGTGAAACTCATCTAAACTTGGAGGCATGCTCCTTATCATATTATTATCATTTGCAAAAAATTCAGGGAGAGGTGAACCTGCCATACACAGTGAGTATTTCACTTTTTCAGCAATTTCTACTTCAGAATTACAGAACTTACTTAGGGCTTCTTCAAGAATTTTGTTTTTTTCCAATGAAAAAAATGCTGGTTGCTATTATTGTTGTTTACATGAAATGAAAAATTTAGTTGTAATCCTACATTTATTACCTAGTAAAATATCTCAGAATTTAATTAGGCTTATTTCAGTGAGGTTTACATATGAAAAATGCATAGGACTCTGTTTCCTGCTAAAATACATCTTTCCCCCTCCCCCGCTAGCAAAACATATACTCCAGTGACCAGGCCCCCTTCACAGATATATGCATCAGCTTTCCCTGACCTTAGACACTTAAAACATATCACTCTAACAACATTGATAAAGTTCAGCTGGGTTGATGGAAGTAAATGGGGATAGTGTGAGTTGTATACAAGACATCTGAAAGATGTTAAATTGGGAAAGGTTTCCTTGGGGGCAGGGAATAAGCTCTTTTTTCTTTTCAGTTTTTCCTACCGATATTCTGCTGATCACCATTGGCTAAACAAGATGTATAATTATGGTTACGCTAATATGAATATATAGTAGAGATATAATGTGAATATGATAATTGCAAAATCATCATATTTATACTATCTATCAAGAAAGCAAGAGATTTTCTTGTGGCTCTTGAGTCGTTGGAAATCCTATCACAGGTAACCCACTAATACTTCTTGAGAGTTACAGTTTAACTTATTTAAAAGTACAACATAACCCTGCAATAAAAGTACTGATTAGAACTCCATCTTGTACAAATTACCACTTTCTCCAGCATCCAACATATTCCATTCAAATTCAGAAGTACAAAAATGTTTTTACAGCACTTTAAGAACTTTAGGGGCAGTTCAATCCCTACGTAGCTCACTCCTGGACCATCCCATATTGCAGGGGACAAGGGAAAGCCGAGGAAGAAGAAGAGACGACTTACCACTTGAGCGCCTGACAATGTTCTCCAAGAAGGTATTCTGTGGTGCCACCAGCCCCCTTTTGCCCCCCGGCATCCTCCTGTGCCTGCAGAGCTGGGCTCTGGAGCCAAGAGGTCGCAGTGGGGCGGGCTGGGAGGATCTCGGAAGGTCTCTTGAGCCCAGTGCTGTGGAGTAGCTGTGGGAAGATTGATGAGGCAGTTCATGGTAGTAGCGCTCCAGCAGCTGGTAGAGCCCAGACTGTGGCAAGGCTGCGCTCACAGCTCAGAAACTGCAGCCTTGGGAGAGATTGCGCCTGCGCGCTTGACCCGCTGTTGCTCTTGCCGCCGCTACTGCCCCAACGGGCAGGCAACATGACCAAGCCTGCTTTCCGAAGCGATCGCTCCCGAACCTGCTGCAGCTGGACGGAGGACTAACCCAAACCAGAGTCTGGATCGCAAGGTTTCTTATGCGTCCAAACGCAACACGGAGGGGGCGGGGAACCGGGAGATCGTGATTGTTACCCGCGTAGAACAGTTCCCTTAAAAACGAGGGAACAATAAACCGATCTTTTCTGCTTGTCAAGGACGGAGAAAAGAGAAACGATTCCCGTATTCCAGCATTCCTCCGGCTGCCCGAGAGAAAGTTTTCAAAGTGGTCTAATCCCCAAAGGTTCCATCGAATAAGTTCAGGACCCTGGACAGCTATCTAAGAGCCTGCCGGTTTCGACGTTGGCCAAGCGCTTTTCCGTTTCCTTCGAACGCTGCTTCTCCCCCGTTGCCTTCATGAATCTGGAGTCAGCGGCGCCACTAAGTCGAGCCAGAGAAGGGCTGAGCGGTTGCGATGGGGCTCCGCGATGAGCCTCTGCACATCTGCCTGGGACTCAGAGCAAGAGCAGAAAAAACCTTGACGGAGAAGCCCGCTCCGCGCGCAGAGACCATACCACCCCTCTTAGCAGAAATCGCTGAAATGAGGAAAAAGGGACGGTTTCGGAAAAGCAGAGGGTTGCCAGGAGCGGCTCGGTCTCCAGAGGCGGGGCTGAGCTGTCCCGTTTTCCCCTTTCCGCGTGGCCCTGCCTCCTCCGACTCCTTGAACTGGTGGCTCAAAGTGTCTGATGGAGCTGTTCAGCCAAGGTGAATACGGCCGCGGTGCAGCTCTCCGCCAGGAAAGAAAAGGCTAAATAATTCATAAGAGCCGAGCGTTTGTTTCGGAAAGGGGAAAAACGCAGAGGTGGGGGCGAATGAGAGAAGGAAGGGCGAGAGGGGAAATGAAGAGCTAGTGGGGGCGGGAGGCGGTTCACTGGGTTCACGCGGATATAGAGGATGGAGGAGGAGGAGAAGAAAGAAAAAGCCAACTTTCTTTTCTTGCTTCGGGTGAGAGAAAGTTGGAAAGGAGCGGCAGAGACGCTGGAAATTCCTTCCAAAATTCCTTTGGAAGGAATCGGTGGAGGTTCTTTGTCTCCTGAATCCCTTTGTCCTTAGTCCACCATCGCGAAGTGGAAGCTTCGTATTTCAGAGCCGAATGACTTTGAATACCACGCGAAGTGAAGACGACTTATGAGGGAGGATTAAACCCCCTTTTGACTCTGCTTGGGGGCTTCACCGAGGCATCTGATTGACTTATGTCACAGTATGTCTCATTGTATGATCCGTATTTTAAATTCTGGATACGGAGTCAAGAAATATCCCTTTATATTTTGAAGGGAGATCTATTCAAGTAAACAGGTAATGCTAGAGACACTCTTCAGTCTTCATCTTCAGCATTTTCTGAGGATTTGCTGGTTTTCACAAGGCTTTCTCACAAGTAAGACTATTTCTTACTAGTGATTTATGGAGCATCACACAATCATTACCTTGGCACCATAAAGCCTATATGCATTAGTGATATATTGGCACAGAGGTGGCTGGGTTACTGCTAAAATCACCAGTGAATAAATGGTATGTAATATAATGGGACTTGCTCCCAAGTAAGTTAAGAGTGGATTGAAGCCTCAATGGACTATTTATGACACAAGTTTCTTTCTTTTTTTTACCCTTGCCTTGCCTCCAAGTACACAAGCGTCAGGATTTCCTTTCATTTCTTCAATAAAAAAGATTAAAATCCATCAACTCTCTCATTTGTCTTAAGACTAGTCTCATTCTATCTCATTCTCCATCTCTTGAAGAGTTCTCAGCTTCCCATCATAAAGGATAAGATTTTAAATCTGGCCTCTTGAAATCAGATTCTTAATGTTAAAGGGACCATAGACCATAAGTAAATCAAAAAAAGGTCCCAAAATTTCAAATTATTTCTTTCCTCCCAGTTGTTTCCCAGAGAAGGCAAAAACTGAACCTGGGACATTCTGCATAAAAAAGATGTGCTCAATCATTAACCACAAGCATTTAATGTTCTTTATAAATAATGAGTGTCATTAAAGACTTAGTGGCTGAAAATATATGATTAGTTCTACCTTGGTTCGTTTTGGGTTTTTTTTTTTTTTTTGTTATGCATTGTATCAACTTGATCCATTTGGCTAATGTTTCCTAAAGTCAGAAAATGAATACTCTTAGAAACAACTATGTGAACACTGTCATGCCCATATCTGGCGGCTTAATGTACCATATCAGAGATTTCTTACACATTTTCTTTTGCATGCAAATTCCCTTGTTAAAGTGTATCGAACCTAGCCTGGAGAAATTGATAAGTTTGATGCTCCATTCTAGATATAATTCCAAATGTAATTCTAGACATAATTATGAGGTGTTTGCAATCCCAATGGGGACATAAGCAATGGGTCAGCCTTGGTGGTTTTTATCATTTGGTTGTCTATTAAAAGCAACATTTAAATAGATGAGGCATTTATTCAACTAAATGCATTTTTATAGCTTTTCAGAAGCATGGTGTATTTCAGACATTCAGGTATTAATGCACTGCAATAATATTTTGGTGCCATTCTTTTTACTACAGAATTTTGTGTATTACTTGATACACTTGACTAATGCACTAATTGTGTGTGTTTGTGTTTGTGTGTAATAAATTTTCCAGTGATCTAATACAACTCTATGAAGAAAGAACAGATCATTTGTACTCATTTATCTATGGAGCCTTTTCCAAGTACTAGAGTAACAATTAACAATGTTTGTAAAGAGGATTTCCATGTCCCAAACAAATGGTAAGCGAAAAAAACAGCTTTAAAAAGATAGCCTATGAGGAGTTGGTATAGAACTTTGCAACCAAAACACAAAATTATATGCCTGCATTTATGTGTGTATTCTCCACTGTGCATTTATATAAGTTGGGTAAATTTATTTTGAGGACTTTTAATTGTGCCTGCGATAACTAGTTGGATAAAAATCAAGCCTTGGAAGTAAAAGATTCAGGGATGCATGCTGTTATATATTATTTTTCTTATTGTTTTTAGTGAGAAACACAATACATGTAGTTCTTGTTTAGCAACTAGCTTAGCGACTGTTCACAGTTATGATGGTGATGAAAAAGTAACTTTGCAACCAATCCTCGCATAAATCTTTGCAAGTCTACAAAGCAAAGGAAAGCTGGAATAAGCTGCTGTGCTGCCATCAGGAAGTGTGCCCATTCTGCTTTTACTTAAATGACATAATATTATTTTGAAGATAATATGGTAGTGTTCCCTTCTCACAATTATGCAGCACTGAAGCTGCCTTTGATTAATCTTTTATATCAGATCAGTCACTAATTTTTGCTCTTGACTCATCTAGTCAAGAGGTTGTAACCTCCTAGTTTTGGACTAATAAATGATCATTGGATCCTGTCCAGAGATGGTATTCAGTAGGTTCTGACCAGTTCTGGAGAACCAGTAGCAGAAATTTTGAGTAGTTCGGAGAACTGGCAACTACTACCTCTGACTGGCCCTGCCTCCATCTATTCTCTGCCTCCAAGTCCGGGCTGATCATCTCTGTCTTCTTTTGTTGCCCTGCACAGGAGAATGGAGCTGGAAAGCAGGTTAGTGGAGTGGGGAGGGAATGGGGATTTTACAGTATCCTTCCCCTGCCACTCCCACCAAGCCACGCCCACAGAACCGGTAGTAAAAAAAATTGAATCCCACCATTGATCCTGTCCAGTTTGTTGGTTTCCATGGAGAGAGCTTTACCTTTACAGAACCCATATATGCAGTCACAGAATCTGGGTTAAAGTGCTGAAATGTGAACAAGATAAAATGATCTTCTAGTAAAACATGATTTGCCAGATCGATGCAACAACTCCCAATTCAGTGAAATACAAAGATCATGGCAGAGAAAGTATCCAGATCTAATTAGGATATTAATGTGATTATCAAATTTAAATCAGATTTAATTAAAGTAAGAATTATTACCCAACTGACAAATTTTATTCAAGAAGCTGAAACTACTTTTCCTCATTTTTCTTTTTTGGGTAATGTACAAATTTGAATAATTCTGAAGTTTCCCAGTTAATTGGCAACTAGCATTAGTTTTGGTTTCAACCAATTTTTATTCATTTGATATTAAAGTAATTGAATGGAATTTGAATGCAAAGGCAACATAAAAAATGAAAATAAAAAGTGATAGTAATGGGCAAATGCACATTAATAAAAATAAATCATATTTATTTGTAATCTTTGTCTACCATTTCCCTTTGTAGAAATCTTGTTTAACTCAGATTAGAACTGATAAGTGTCATACAACTTTCAATAATTAACATGCACTCCCTGGAAATGCTCATTATGCAGATTGTGGCATAATCGTCAGTCTGGAAGAAGAATAAAAGAGGGAAGGGCGGACTCTGTAGGAGAACTGGCAGAGCTGGACGTTGGAAGTAAATGTGTAGCTTAGAATCTTTATGTTGCCACAAACGATCCAAGTCCAGCCTCCCTTTAATTCCTTTGAACTTTATCTAGTACCAGTTTAGTGTTGTTAGTTGATAGATTCTTGGGTATAGGCTTAAATAAACTTTTAAAAAAAAAAAAACAAATTTTATTAATTTTACAAAACAATACACAAACAAACAAGGCATCATAACATAAAAAATCTTTTCTGAAAAAAACAATAAAACATACAAGATAATTCCAAATTATAATATATATATTTACATTATCTGTTCAGCTTCGTATCTTATCCCAACTTCTTCTTTTCATTCTATTATCCAAATTATATTTCTTGCTAATTAAAATTTTATTGCTTTCCAAAAAACAATACACAGACAAACAAAACATGGAACATAAAAACATAAAAACATAAAACATCTTTTCTGAAAGTTGCTTGATCCCGGGTTAAAATTCTTTACACAGACAAAAATTCAAAAATCATATTCACTTTATATATCATTCCATATCTTATTACCATTTTCAATTTTCTATATAGCTTCTTCCCTCTTTTATCTTTCTTAATTTTATTTAATTTATCTCATGTGAGTTCAATTCATAATACTTATCATTCTTTGTCTGTTCTATTTCCAGCTATCCATTCATCTTTTCTCTTTAGAGAAACTTCTCCTGTACACTGATTGGAGTATGACGCCTTTAACTCTTTCCCCCAGCTTAATAATACTTAATATAACACTTAACTTATATTGGGATTCTGTTTAGTACATTCTAAAATTACACAATGTATTTTATGAGAAAAAAAAACAGCAATAACAAAAAGAGCATATAAGACCACTATCTATGCCATTAAGAAACTAATCATACATATTAATACTAATTTATATCTTAAGCATTTTATTCTAAATACACATATAAAAAACTGAATCTTATGTACCTTACAGGATCCCTTTTTTTCAATTAAATTTACCCATTGTCTCTAAATAAGTTTTGTTTCTTTAAATCTTACTTCCCACCATTAAGGCTTCTCTTCCCCTCCTTTCTCTCTTGCTTATTCTTCTCCTTGCCCTTTTTACCCCTTTGTCTCTCCTCCTCCCTTTTCTTCTTCTGCTTTCCCCCTTTCTGTTGTTTTCTAACCTTGTATCCACCTTTCACCTCATTTTTCTCTTTTTGGGTTGTTTTTTCAGGCCTTAAAATCCCCTTTTTCTTTTCCTCTTTCTCCTCCTCCCCCCAAAACCCCATTGTTCATCAAAGATGGCTTCTTCTTCTTCTTTGTCCCAGTCGTCCTGCTGCGCAGTCAATTTTTCATAAGTGCATACCGCCATTTCTAGAAATTGAAAAAGGGTGCCCAAAGTATCTTTCCCATCTTGTTCTTCTTTTTTATATTTTTGGTATTCAATTTTTAGTTCATCCACAAGCGATGCCATCATAAGGAGAAAAAAAATTTCCAAAACAACCACCCGAGTGTTTTTAATCCAGAATAATTCCCCAAAATTCCAAAGCCACCAAAGAATCCAAATAGACTATTTCTTTTAATATTTTTTTCTTTCTTCCATTTCTTTTTCTGGGGTTGCTGTTTAGTCAAAAAGTTCCAATTAAGATGCATCTTTTAGAAGCCGTATGGAGATTTCCAGTTTGTAGCCCTTCGGAGCAGGCAGGAATCCACGACTGTGCGTGGTTCCTGCCTGTGTTCACTGCCCAAGTGCCCTGAGCCATTTGGCTTCAGGGCTAAGCTACCTCCGTAGAAGGTGGCGAAGACAGGGGGGGGGTCTGGCAGGGTCGAGAGATATTGCATCTCTCTTCCCTAGCCAGCGAAACCCCCTTCTCCAAAGGCAGCTGAGCGGCAGTCAGCAATGGCCACCACATAGAAGAGCTCAGCCGGAAAAAAAAAAGTGCAGGAGGAGCTGTGAAGAAGTGAAAGTGATTTTTGCTGACCAGGACAAGCAACAGTGAAAGTACCCTGGACTTTGAAAACTGCTAAAGAAATATTGTTTCCAGAATGTGTCAAGCGGCGAATGTGAATTAAAGGAAAAGCTTTTTTTTTTCTTTTCACTCTCCTTCCGAATGTGACACCAATAGAACTTTAAGAGAAATCAGAAAACTCGCATAGGAGGTATGGATTTCTGAACATTTAAAGGAAAATTGCTGCTGTAAGTGGGAAGGGAGAGGAAAAAAAAATTGGATCAGAATTTGAAAAAGGAGGAGATTGCCTAGAATTTTAAAGAGCTTTAAACATTAATACAGCTTCTAAAAGATACATCTTAATAGGCTTAAATAAACTTTCTGTGCTGCAACTTAACATATGGTCCTGAACCTTTGCACCTGATAGATTCTTGTTCATGAACAGAAGAGATATTGGAGAAACTTTGATATTTGACATTGATTTATTTTATGAAATATAAGGATAGGGGCCATGCTGAGTCCATAAGATGAAAGTATGGAAACTTACCCAATATTAGACATTCTCTAAACCCACATAACTTTAGCTCTGTTTCCTGCCTTGGTAGAGAGATTTTGTTATTCTTATTGCCACCACCTCTCTCCCAGGGATTGTCTTTACCTCACATTCTCTCCATTAAACTCACCATGTGAGAAAAATTGTACTCCTATGGTTGTATGTCCTAATAAAATAAATAAATGATAAAAAGGAAATACACTCCATAGCATCACCTACTGACCCTATGGAATCTGTTTTAGAATAACAGAGTTGGGAGGAACCTTGGAGGTCTTCTAGTCTAACCCTCTGATTAGGCAGGAAATCCTATACCATTTCAGACAAATGGTTATCCAATCTCTTCTTTAAAACTTCCAGTGTTGAAGCATGTACAACTTCTGGAGGCAAGTTGTTCCACTGTCATTGTTCTAATTGTTAGGAAATTTATCCTTAGTTCTAAGTTGCTTCTCTCCTTGATTAATTTCCACCCAGTGCTTCTTGTCCTTCCCTCAAATGCTTTGGAGAATAGCTTGACTCCCTCTTCTTTGTAGCAGCCCCTGAGATATTGGAACACTGCTATCATGTCACCCCAGTCCTTTTCATTAAATTAAACATACCCAATTCCAGCAACTGTTCTTTATATGTTTTAACATCTTTTTTACACCCTGGAGACCCAGTGTGGTCTTACTAAGTTATTATAAAATGGTATTAACACTTCACGTGATCTTGATTCTACCCTTCTGTTTGTGCAGCCTAGGATTGTGTTGGCTTTTTGGGTAGCTGTAACACACTGTTGGCTCATATTTAATGGTTATCCACTATGACTCCAAGATCTCTCTCACAGTTACCATTATTGAGCAAGGTACCACATATACTGTACCTGTGCATTTTGTTTTTTTCTTTCCTAAATGTAGAACCTTATTTTTTTCACCATTGAATTTCATTTTGTTCCTTCTGTATCTTAAGCCTTTCTTCTGGAGTGTTGGCTATTCCTGCTAGCTTGGTGTCGTCTGCAAATTTGATGGCTAAGGAAATAATCCCCTTTTATCTCCATATCTGTGAGGAAATAGATTAATCTCATTGCTGATAAAGAAAATTAACCTTTTTAAAAAAGGAAGTAGGACATTCTATAACTTTCTTTTTCAGAGCAAAAATCCTTATGGAATCAATGATGAGGCTGACAGTCGATGCTATTCAATCTTTCTCAACATTTTGAACTATTCCAGCCTCCCTTCTCTGTCAGGATCACAAACCTGGTTCACTGCATCCAAGATGTTTTGGAAACCATGTCAATAGTTATTAATGAACAAAAGTCTCTATCAGCACATTGCTTCATTTCATTTCACCTCATTTAGTGTGGCCATCTGTGTTTGTTCGAAATCTGCTTTTTAGGTATTTACTAGCTGTTACATTTAGCACCAAGAGGGTTTGAATACGAATTGACTATAGCTGGAATAACAGAGAAGAAAGAGGAGGTGTGTGTGTGTGTGTGTGTGTGTGAGTGAGTGAGTGTGCGTGCAGCAATAGTGACTACTTGTGATCATTGAACTCCCTAAGTCCAGTTCATCATAAATTCAAAATGTATAGCTTAAAGGCTTTAAAGATTTCCAACCGAAATGAGAATATTGAATCTCAAATCTTGAAATGTAAAACTAATTTAACTAGCAGTATTCCGGTCGAGTAATTTCAATATAATCAATGATTTTGCCAAACTGAAATTGTTTGAAACGAAGCATAAAGTCTTCATTTATCAGACATTTCTTCTCTTTGACATTCACACACAAGGCAACTTGATCCATCTAAAAGCTGAGACTTAATGCCAAGCTTTGTTTTGTATTCAAGGCTGAAGAACCCCTTTTCCGGGAAATAATATTTGATTTGGATTGTATCCTGCCATGGACTTCAGAACCTATTGGTAGCTCTGGAAGATGGAGTAACTTTGGCTTTATTACTAGTGCCTTCCTAATAATCTGATGATGAAGACTATAGATCAGGGGCAACTGACCAAGCTGGCTGAGGAATTCTGGGAGTTGAAGTCCACAAGTCTTAAAGTTGCCAAGGTTGGACACCCCTGCTATAGATACAGATCAGCAGTGGGATCCTACCTGTTCCACTACCGGATTGCTGATCGCATGTGCAGCTAACTGAGGCCTGCAGCGCCAATCAGCTGAGAGGATAAAGAACAGAAAAGTGCAGGGAAGGTGGGAGGGCCGATCCTGTGCTTTTCTCTTCTTTCTCCTCTCAAGCTGAGGTTTTTTTCCTCCTCTCAGCTGGAGGCTTTTTTACTACCTGTTCAGCTGAATGGGTATGCATTTTTGCTACGGGTTTGGCTGAACACAAGGCCAAACCAGTAGCATACCACCACTGATACAGATATAGATATAGATATATATATATATTTAGGTTGTTACATTTTGTCACCTTTAAAAGCTAGAGCCAACTATGATCGCCATAACTTTAACACAAAAATGTGGAGGGAAGTAAAGTACAACAAGTATCCCCAATATTCATTCCCCCCCCCTCCTGTCAAAAAGTAAACAATTTGTCTGTTTGTTCAGCGGTCCCCAATCTTTCTGGCTTTGAGAACTGGAGGGAGAACAGAGGGAATGGCTCTGTGTGAGTGGTGAGTGAATTTGCACGTGTGTGCAAATGGGGCTGGGTGCCCACTGCTTGGGCAAGTGGAGCTACGCAAGGTTGGCTGCCACTTCTGCAGCCCGGTTCTGAACAGGCCACGCCCCAAGGATTGATTAGTGAACACTCTTTTGCAGCCTGCCTTAGGCATAAAGAGCTTCAGAGCTGAATAAGCATCTTGGATGAGAAGCAAAACATCTTCCAAAAAAAAAAAAACAACCCAAAAGAGTTCAGTTGTTTCTTGTAAAAGCACCTTTGGGATAACCATGACCTGGATGACTGAGAATCTCCATAGATATTTAAGCATAAAGTGCTGCATTTACACATGCTTTTATTCATTAACAGAGGAAAGTTATTGAAAGAAAAGTATAATACAATGTCTAAACAGAGCACCGTGAATGTCATTATATTGAGAATATATTTGCAGATAAATCCTTAGATTGTGCCTAGGCATACCATTATTAGCAAATACAGAATCTGCTCTGTAGTTCCAACTCTTCCTTCACCAGCTGCATCTTCCTGAAGAGCCATTTTATATACACGAGAGCGTCCAGCTCAAGAAAGGTCTCTGATGCATGAAGACTGGGGCAGTAAAAATCCAGATAGCTAATCCAGAAAATGCTAACTCATTGCTGCCATCTAGAGTTGTCTGGAATCTGCTGCAGAAACACCAAACTAGTTCAGCCTGGAAACTTCCTCCCTTTCGATTTTAACTCTCAATCATCCCCAGTACACCATCCCCAAATTTTGAATCTATCCCTTCCACTCTGCTTCATTTTCTCACTCCATACTTAGAGGGATAGGGAAGATATTCTAGTTCAACATACTGCCCATCTACTTGGCTTCACACATCCCGTGTTGAGCTGAGAAGGGAGGAAGAAGATTTTTTAAGTTTCTGCTTTTGCCAAAATAATTGCTTGATTTTTAAAAGAATGAACTCTGGAGAAAGATACATTAGAAAGCTCCAAGACATGATATTATCTTCTTATTTCTTGATATTGTATTGAGGTATTAGAAAGATAATCAAGATACGTTAATTTCTGGGTGAGTAAGAAGCAAAGGGCAGACAGCAGAGCTACCAAAATCAATAGTCACAAAAACACAAAAGGAAAACAACATTGGGATAGGAGGTGTCTAAGGGCTATCACTAATATGAAACCTTCCATTGCTGATCCCTAAATTTGTTAGGAAACTCCCACCCAAGCACGGGAATTAGCCTTGAGTCCTTGCACAGCCACAAAAGACATCTAGGACTGGCTCCCTGTTAGGTTCCATGTCAGCTTATCTATTTGTTTCCAATGGAAGGTATGCAGTCCAAGGAGATTCTTGTACTATAGGTAGAATATAATAAACTAGTCAGTTTGAACCTTTTATGTGTGGATCTGGTTACTTGCACCTGACAAAACGTTAGGCATCCCCAAGGGAAGGTTGTATGTTCCTGGGGGTTGGGGGAAGAGTGATTGAAGAGCTATAAAACTTGCCCAATGAAATAAACCTCTTTTGTGAGCTTCTTCCATGGAATTTTCTTCCCATAGCTTGGCTCGCTTGCAGGCATTTTGGGAGGAACTTTTCTGATGCTGTAAATATTGGAATTTCATTAATAAAGCTTTATTAATTGTAACTGCCTTGGGTCTTCTCCTGTGAACCCCCACTTTGATATCTGACACAAAAATGTTTAGAACAGCAATATGTCCAATCCTTTCTTTATTTAGAAATAAAAACAAAAATTAAGGTTACAACCAACCAAGCTTTACATATTGTTTAAATGGAATGACTTAATCTTTAGCTGACCCGCAAATACAGACTTTTGGGTTATAAACAATTTAAAAATAGTACCAAAAATAGAGGTTCTAAAAATAGCAAACATGCATGTAGGGCAAAACAAAAAACACATACATAATTGAAACCACTGAAGCAGCCCCTCAGAAGTTAAAATGAATTTAAAAGCCTTACTGCAGTAGAGAGAGTTAATGTTCAAGAACCAGGAAGAAGACAGTCACAATGATCCAAGAACATTTAGTTTACCTTCTTCTTCAATGCAAATATCCTAATTAAAACTTTTCTGACACAGCTAATTTAACTTGTGCTTCAGTATAGCAATTGGTTCCTCTGCTCGATCTTTTTGTTTTTCAAGTATATTCAATTGAATCTGCCTATCTGTAACTGAAATCCATTATGCTGTTCCTGTATAAAGGATTCAGTCTTTTGTTATAGCAATAGCGCTTAGATTTATATGCCACTTCACAGTGCTTTACAGCCCTCTCTAAGTGGTTTACAGAGTCAGCATATTGCCTCCAACAATTTGGGTCCTCATTTTACCCACCTTGGAAGGATGGAAAGCTGAGTCAACCTTGAGCACGGTGAGACTTGAACTGCCAAACTGCAGGCAGCCAGCAGTCAGAAGAAGTAGCCTGCAGTATTGCCTTCTAACCACTGCGCCAGCATGGTTCATCTAAAAACTTATGCCTTTAGATGCTGCTACATCTGGAAACATCATGGCCAGGAATCCAAAAGCCAACAAAGCAGGTACCAGGTGAGCCTCCTTTAGGGAGAGCACTCCAAAGCTAAGAAGCAGCATGACAGTAAGGACAGCTCTCAAGCAGCCACTCTTCGCTTTTTGTGTGGAAGGACATATTAAACTGGCTGTAGAAAGAGTGTTTTGAGACTTTTCACAGCAGAGTCCAATGTGCTGTTGGGAAGTTTAAGAATGGAAAAGGGGGTGAAACAAAACATGACCATTGATATCACTACTAACTGATATCACAATAATATCTCAATCCGCACTGAAATTGTATTTTCTTTTCTACTACTTCTAGAAGGCCTTTCAGTTGGATGGTTTGGCATCAACCATATGCTTGAACATGAATTAATAGGTTTAATTATGTTTACTAGAATATTGGAATTTTCTCTACAAACAGTAGAATCTTTCCTTAGATATTTTCTTGGTCTTAATTACAGAATATATCGATCTCTGATTTAAGTCTTGCAATTTTTTGTTATCATTCATGCCCACATAGCTTTAGCAGCAATCTATCTTTTAAATTCCCTGGATTACATAGAGTTGAATATTGTGCAATAAATAGTTTTTTTTTAATGATCTGAAATTCTTTTTTCCAGTCATTCACTTTCCCCCTTTTCCACTGTTCCCAATACAACTGATATGGAAGTGGGGCGGGAGGGAGAACCAGCACCAGTTGGAATGCATCTCTAGCAAATAACACAACATTTTCAAATTCTTGTATTGTACGTTGTACAATTTTTGCAGTGACATGCTGTATCTCCTTTTCTTGCCTACTTTTAAAAGCTACAAATTGCATTGAATTTAGCATTCTGGCAAATCCAAAATGTCCAGGAGAGAATGGCTTTCAAGTCACAAATTAAGGGAAAACCTCTTTTTCCCTGCTTCCAAATTTTCCTGTGTGGACTACTGCTCACTTAAGTAGCAATAGCAATAGCACTTAAACTTATATACCACTTCACAATGCTTTACAGCCCTCTCTAAGTGGTTTACAGAGTCAGCATATTGTCCCCAACAATCTGGGTCCTCGTTTTACCCACCTCGGAAGGATGGAAGGCCTGAGTCAACCTTGAGCCTGGTGAGATTTGAGCTGCCAAATAGCAGGCAGCCAGCCATCAGCAGAAGTAGCCTTCAGTACTACACTCTAACCACTGTGCCACCTTGCTCATAAGTGTTTTATATTACATTAGCATAGAGTGAACAAGAGGGTTGTATATGAGGTGCAAGCAGTTGCTTTTAATCACACAGTACCTTGTGTATTTTTCTACTGTATTTTATTCTGTATACCTATGGTTAGATTGGAATCACATTTCTGAGACAAGTAAATCATTTGTTCTGAGACAAAGCTATGGTGCAGAATAGCAGTTACACATTACTTGTTCACTTTTCTTATTTGAAGCATTTTTACTCCATTCTTAAGATGAAAAACAAAAGCCTTTTGAGGACAAGGCATTTAAGATTAGTAAAAGGCTTCCCTTGGAGTATGATCTCATAGACACAGCAGAAAACAAAAAAGGATGGGGGACAGGGTGAACAGAATGAGCAACATGCGGGATTCATTATTGCCTACAAGTAACTAGAATATTTGTGGTTCTGACAGTTTGGTCAGATTTCCCTCACTTCAACAGACAGTGACTGCTGCCAAGTGACAGATAATGGAGAAAGTTGAGCTGCCTTGTTTGTTTTTCTTTCTTTGTCTCAGTTATACCAGGATAGCCAAGGAGCAATTGTCTTCTTGATGATGAACAGATTCTCAGAGACTGGGATCCTTCTTAAATCTTATTAACTGAGTTTCTGAAGTGAAACAACTGGTGACAATCTTCTCAGAGTTACGTCCTAGCCATCAAACTCTTTCCACATGGAAGCTCACTTGGTCGGTGCCTATTTGCGATGCAGTTTCCAAGGCTTTTCAATGAATTGTGTTTTTCCTTTCTGTACCTTTTATTGGTTGCCTAGATGTTAAGAGTGAACCAATGTAAATTCATTTTATTGTCATAGTTTTATAGGAGTATCTTATGCTGAATATCTGCTTTTTAAAACAACTGGGGGGAAAAGGGAGGAGTTACAATATATCATGCCATGATGACAAGAGTTTGACACCCCTGCTCTAGAACCTTTTGGACCTCAGGGCCATCAAACTCATAATTTTAGATCCCCAGAGACCACTAACTGGTTCTGTGGGCGTGGCCTAATTTGTGGGTGTGGCTTGGTGGTCATGTGACTGGCTGGGCATGGCTTGTATGTAAATATTATAAATATTTATATAAATATTGATTTTTTTATTAAAAAAGAGCAACTTTTACCCAAAATCAGGCAAAGCAGGCAGGCAGATTGAATTGCTCACAGAATCATAGATTCATTCAGAGATCTATCTATCTGCCATTGGCTAGTCTGTCACATAAAATTTGCTTGCAAGCAAACTCACAAAATTAACTTACAACACACCATGCATGTAAATATTGATTTTTTTATTAAAAAAGAGCAACTTTTACCCAAAATCAGGCAAACCAGGCAGATTGAGGTGCTCACAGAATCATTCAGTGATCTATCTATCTGCCATTGGTTAGCTTAGTCTCTCAAATTTGCTTGCTGTGAGTCTGCACTGAATTTGCTTGCAAGCAAACCTTCAGTCCTAAGGGAGGTTCAACTATGCTTAGCTAAAAAGCAAGAAATTTAACCATTTCCTGCTTCCCAGCCAATCTAAATCTCCTGGCAGAACAGATGATGGTTGGAAAAAGGAAAAAATAGCAATTTAGCAGGCAAGTTTACCAGATAAGGAGTGAGTGGGTGGGAAGGGTTCCAATGGGTCATATGGGCAGCGCAGCCTTGAGTTTCTGCAGCCTGGTTTAATTGCTTTGTGGGGGTGCTCTGGGGGTGAGATTTCTCTGCAGCCCCCCAAAATTTTCTTATGGCCCACCTTGGTGACTGCTGCTCTAGAACACATTAATCCTGACTCACATCAACTGAATACCTTTAACCTTTTGTCTGCAGACATTTTTTAACTATCTCCCTGACTAGTATAGCTAGTTAGCAACCTTAACCCTTCTTAGAGAAGATCTTATCATTACTCTTCCTGGTGGAAAGGCAGGCTAAGCAAGTCAACTCCCAGTTATCTTAAGAAGAGCAGCATAGAAGTATGAGAGTTCATTAGCACAAGAGAAAAAATAGGAGCTGGCATTGGGGGGTAGGGGAGGAATTGAGAGCAGGGAAGTTGACTCTAAAAGGTGGAGCCAAGAGTTTAATCAAGGGACCAAAGAAAAAGACCCATCATACCACCCAACTCTTTCCCAGTGTTCTTCAAATGAGGATTTTAAATTGCAACATTGAAAACTGTCTATAACAACTGCAGAAACAGTAGAAAAGTTTCCAAAACTGCAGATTTCTTACAAAGACTAGGAAGTGTTTCAAAGCCAAGGAATCTGATTCAATGCTTTGAAGCAGGTCCTGAATCTGCTGTAAAGAAGTGACTTGACTGAAGCTTTAGTGAATTCAAGCACATTTTCAAACTTTGCCCAGACTTCCCCTCCCTTCTAAGAAGGAAACATTGTGTAATGCCTTATGGGACAGTCACCCCAAACACTTGTGAGTTTAGTACTTTGAAGGCCCTCACAGTCAATACATCTAAGACAGCAATAGGAAATGAGCATCTTGGGCACAAGAGTGCTTCTCCTGACAATAATTGGAAGGACATCCTCCCAAAAACCCAATTGCAGAGTCAATCTTAGATGCAGATGAAGGAGAAAAATCCATGTCTGCATACATAGTATGATAAAAAAAATTACATTAAAATGAGATAAGATGCACAAAGTGTCAGTTATAGATACATGATACCTGTACGTGATCATAAAGAGCCCTAAAATAACATATCTAAAGTTGTACAAGGGAAAAACATTGTTTACATTAGTAATTTGGTTCTGTCACTTGCTTTTTATTTTGTTCTTGCCAAATCCGCTAAAAAAAAACCTATACAGTAAATCAGTAGTCAGATCGACTAGTGTTACTATATAGAAATTAAAGTCCCATATATCTGGAAGGTGCCAAATTAGGGAAACTACGACAATGTCTTGCTTTTTGTCCAGCTGCTCAAGGCAATAGACACAACAAACCTTTCTTCATTTTTTTTTCACCCCAAAATCCAATGAGGTTAATCAAGTTGACCCAAATTATTGGCCCAAAGTCACTTTGTGAATTTCCTTCCCAGGCTGAGGGAAGACTTGAAGTGAGTTTCTCTGCTCCTAATCCAACAATCTAATCCCTATGCCGCATCAGCTGATTGGGAACTCTGTTTTCCAGGTATTATCAAGTAAGGCCCTAGGCTATGCTTTGGGTTTCAAAGAGAAAATGTTCAAGGAGAAAATGTCTTTCAGACTTTGCATGTACAATAACTGGCAACCAACCTTTAAACCAAACATGCCTATTCCCAGAATCACACAGCTCAGCTCCTTTAAGAAATGGATGACAGTTTTCGTTATCCATTCTTTAACCCACATTAAGTTTGCAGCTTGATAATACAACTCCCAATTAGGAAGGCCAAATCCTCCTCTAATTCTAGCATCCTGTAAAAGTTTTAATTTTATTCTCACTTTCTTGCCTTGCCATATATACTTCAACACAATTTTATTTAATTCTTCAAAGTAATCCTTACCTAACCTAATTGGTATTGTTTCGAACAAATATAAAATTCTGGGTAAAATATTCATCTTAGCAAGAATGTCCAAGAATAAATCTGAAAAGTGCTGGAAATGTCATCAGATACCTGGCTCATATTACCATATGTGGTGGACTTGTGAGGAGGCCAGGAAATACTGGACTAGAATTCGCATATGGCTGGAAAAAATGACAAAGAAACACATAGATTTGAAATCAGAGATTTTTTTTATTGGGAATCTTACCTGATATATATAATAAAAACTTAAAGTATTTGATTGTAAATGTATTAACAGCGGCTAGGATTGTATTTGCTAAACATGGGAATAGTGAGAAAATACCATTAGAGGAAGAAATTATTAAGAAAATATTGGAATGTGCTGAAATGAGTAGATTGACATTTGAAATTAGAGAACAAGAAGATAAACAATTTTATGAAATTTGGGATCTCTTTTATCAATGGTTAGATAATACAATATAATAATAGAATATTTAGAAATCTAGGAAATAACGAATATATAATTTTTCTTGGTTTTGATAATATTTTTAGAATGTTTTATTAAGATAGATTTGGTATGATTCTATGATCTGTTATAAAATAATTTAACTCAATTATAGTTATCTCGCTTAAGTATGAATTAGTAAAATTATAGTCAAATGATTGTTCAATAATGATATTAGGATACTTAACTGATGATTGATAATGGGAGTTATTATGTAATGTAATTGTTTTGATGACTGTGAAATGGATGCACAGAAAGGAGTGGTAAACCAACTGATACACTGTAAATTTATGAAGAATGATGATTTTTTTTACGTTATGTTTTATGTTTTGTGTGTTTTTGTTTGTCATTAAAATCAATAAAACTTTTATCAAAAAAAGAAAAAAGAAATGGATGACAGTTTTTACAGGAGAACTGTTTCACACTCTACGCTCTTCAGATCTTGTTATTAAAGCAGATTTGTGAAAAGAAAGGTGCCATAAATCAACTTTACCAGAAGCCTGAACAGAAACCCCACTTTTTTTTTGCTTCTTCTAAATCTGGATGAGCAAGATGCCGTGATGCAGTGATGGACCCCCCCCAAAAAAATTCTTTGTGCATGTTTGGAAGAGCTCTTCCTGTACTTTGCGCAGGGATATTTTCTGGGTGAGGGTGGGAGTATCAAAAAGAACCAAGATGCATAATCAAAGTTTCACTTCTTTTTTATGTACATCACGGCTGCCATCTTGCTTTTTGGAATTAGACACACAGACAAACTCAGATGCTCCTGACATCACAAATTTAAAGCAGAAACACAGCCTTATTTAGGAGGGAGATGATATTGAATGTATGGGACTGAAGGAAGAGGTGTGAGGTCACTAGGAGACATGAGGAGACATGATAGCAGTGTTCCAATATTTGAGGGGCTGCCATAGGGAGGAAGGGGTCAAGCTATTTTCTAAAGCACTCAAAGGCCAGACAAGATATAACGGATGGAAACTGAACAAGGAGAGATTCCTTCAACCTGGAAATAAGGAGAAACTTTCTGACAGTGAGAACAATCAACCAATGCCAACAGCTTTCCCTCAGAAGTTGCAAGAGTGCCATCACTCGAGACTTTCAAGAAGAGATGGAACTGCCATTTGTCAGAAATGGTGTAGGGTCTCCTGCTTGTGCGGGGGGTTGGACTAGATGACCTACAACATCCCTTCCAACTCTGATTATCTGTTATCTGTTAACTATTCAATCAACTCTGATTATCTGTTATCTGTTAACTATCCAAGTTCAGTTACATAAATCAATCTAAATATAGCCATTCATCACCTTGGTGTGTTTTATTTCTTTTTAAAAGTTCCATGTGAAGTGGGAAGGGTAAACATTTTTCTGCAGTTTTCTATTTCTACTTCAAATTGTGTTTATTTATTGTGTTCCCCCCACCGCCCCAATTAATATCCAAGGGTGCCAAGGTGTGATAGGCACATATGGAGCTGTCTGCCTGAGCACCAAGCAAGAACCACCCACGTAGATATAAAAATATTTCCATCTTTGGGGAGGGGGGGGGATGCAATCAGAAATGCTCTGAGTTGCCCTATATTCTAGTCAGCAGTTTCTTAGTCTCAGAGGAAAATAAAAACAAAAACCTCAAATCCATCTCAATTATAAACAGTGCCTGGACAGCTCCAAAGGGCACCATCCAGCAGGTTCATGAGAGCAAAGTAAAGCAAAAATGGATGAGGAGAAGAGAGGATGATGCTTGCTCTCCTGCATTTACAAAGAACTCCATCCCGCCCCCCAAAAATAAACCATGAAGTGCACCATCATACTACTCTCCTTAACAGTTCAAGTGGAAATACCGTGGGGACATTTTGCCATTGTTGTCAGGAAGGATTTTTTCATTGCCAGGAATAATGGGTAGCCTTGTGTAGATATTAAATAAAAATGGAGATTATAAGGAACCCTAAAAGCAAGAGCCTCGTGCTCAACCTCTCCTCTGCTGGAAGTAACCTGGAGAAAGGAGGAGTGCCACTGCAAGATGGCACCTCCACCTCCCAACCTCTGGGGTTGGCCCAAAAGGATACCATGATCAATAGTCTTGAAAACTGCCTAGAGATCAAGCAGAAACAGGAGAGTCATACATCGCTATCCTGGTCCTGCCAGATAGTCATCCACAAGTGTAATCTGTGCCATTTTGATTCTCTACCTGGAGAGAATCAAAAAAGGCCCAGATGATCTCCTACCTCCAATAGTGAACAGCAGAAGTGAGGTCATTCTGTGTGCGCACTGTATTTTTATGTGTATTGATTTGTGGATGCAGCCACTGAATCTATCCCCACCTGCCAGATCCATCATCTCTAAAGAAAACTGGAGCTGAAATGGCATGATTGGCATTTGCAGCTTCCAAGAATCTTATACAGGCTTGAAAAAGCTGGAAGGTCAGTTTGTGCATAGAAGTCTGCGCCTGATGTTTAAAAACATGTATCAAGCAAAAAGCTTCACAACGATCAAAGATTTGGCTAGTTATTTCAAATCAATATGAGAATTTTGGTCTTCCTTTGATTTCAGGTCCTGGCGAGGTGCATTGTTCTTTTGCCAGCTCTTCCTCCCTGTTAGCATTGCCAAATAATCAATTTGGCATTGTCACTCTCAGAGTTATTTCTGATTTTTCTCCGAATGGCAGAAATGATCAAGAATTCCATCCATTGACATATCAATCGCAAAAGTGCATTACTGCAAAGAAGGGCATCTATTCTACCAATGGAAGCTTTACAATGTAAGATTCAAATTTGAACTAAGTGAATGCCATATTAACTCATTTGACTCCCCATTCCTTGAATCCATCTGAGTCCATCCAAAGGTTCTTTAAACCCAGATTCCTACTTTTCACAACAACCAACCAGATCTTTCTGAGAAACCTAGAATTAAGTCAGAAAAATAACAGACTTCCCAACTGGAACCTTACAGGCATTCTGGGCTTGTAATATCTTTGAACACAAATATTCTATAACTGCCAGCCACAGGGAACCAAGAACAATGCAATAAATTACTCAAGATAGTTTCTTTATTGCTGTTTGTCTATAGAAAGGAAACTTGCTAGACTGATGCATATTCTATATAACTAACTATCAGATAAGCATTGTGAAGATCTAGGGAAGTGTTCTGTCCCTAACTAGCATTCTTGAGATCCCCGCGCTTTGATTGGCCAAAGCGCGGGGCACTCTGATTGGTCAGGCGAGCCGCACCGATTGGCTCGCTAAGAATCTCCCGCGATTGGTCCATTCGAATCGTGGGAGATTCAAAGTGGTGCCATTGGCCGCAGCCGCCGCGTCTGAAAGAATAAAAGCCACGAACCTTTTACGAAGAGCCAGTTCGGTTCCTACCTTAATAAAAGAGCATGATTTGAAGTCACCGACTCCTGGCATTATTTCGCGGACACAACACTGGCGACGAAGGTGGGATCCAGACCCTGAACCAAACCACGTGTCCAACGGAAGCCAGACGAACCACCACGATGGCGAAAATCGCACCCCCCGCACCCTTCAACCCCGCCACCGAGGACTGGGAATTGTACTCCGACCGATTCTGCATGTTCCTCGAGTGCAGCGACCTGAAGGACGCCACCGGCCCCATGAAACGCGCCATCTTCCTGACCCACTGCGGGACCGAGGTATTCAAGATGGCCAAGGCTCTTGCCAAACCCGCCGATGCGACCGCGATGGACTGGGACGTCCTCGAACCAATACTTCGGCGGCACTACGCTCCAGAGGTACCCATCCTGATCCGACACAACGAATTTTACCGTCGGGACCAATGGTTGGGTGAGAGCTTCAGCGACTTCGTCGCCGAGCTACGGCGCTTAGGGGGGCTCTGCGAATTCGACAACCTGAACGACACCCTGCGAGACAGAATCGTGCTCAGTTTGTGGGACCCCGTCCTCCAGAGCCGGCTGATGGCCAAGGGCAACATCAGCCTAGCAGACACCCTCACCGCAGCCGCAGCCGCCGAAGCAACCCGAACCTCCGCCGACCGCATGCGCAGACCGAACACTGGGGACCGCAGCGGAAACAACAACCCTGCGAGGTCAGCCGAGGCCCAACCCGAGACGACCACCCACCAGGGCGACTTCCACTCGGCATCAGGCACTTCCGATGACGAGGAGGACATCCATCGCCTCCAGACAGGCCGCGACCCACGGAACCGGCGGGGTCGTAAGTCGAGGACCAACTGTGCCGGTTGCGGCGGTGACCACCCCAGGTCGGAATGCTGGTTTTTCGAATCGATCTGCCGGCATTGCGACAAGAAGGGACACATCGCCCGTGTCTGCCACCTAAAAAAGAACCGCAGCCCGGCACGATGGGACCAGAGCGACCAGAGGAGAGAGAGCACACCACCCCGGACCAGAGATCGCCCCTCGGACAACAGATGGGACCGGAATGGATGATCCCTGTGAGGCGGCGATAACCGGCGAAGAGAGGAGACCCATCAGACGGTCACCATCGGCCACGCCATAACCAATGACGCCCGGAAGGTCCACGTGGAGGTAGGCATTGAGGGCCAGCCATGCAAAATGGAGGTGGACTCCGGGTCCTACCTCTCCATGATAGCATGGCATGAAATAAAGCGCTTGGTGCCTACCATCCAAAGGAGGAACCTAGACAGTCAGAGACTCATCGTAAGGGACTACCAGGGAAACCGCATCCCAGTAGTCGGAACCAAACACTTCAACATCACAAATAAAGGGCACACCGAAAGGCTTGCCCTGACAATCATCGACCGCGACCGCCCAAGCCTACTGGGACTGCAATGGTTCGCCCCGCTCGGCATCGCAGTCACGAGAGTTGACCACGTCACCGATGACAGCTGGGAGCAGCAACTGGCCCAGGAATTCCAAGAGGTCTTCGACGGAAACCTAGGCAAGTACCGAGGGCCCCTTATATCATTCAGCCTAGACTCAAACGTTCCCCCCAAAACGCCTGAAACCAAGGTGGGTGCCATTCGCACTTAAACCCAAGATAGACGAGCAAATTGACAAGCTCGTCAAGCAAGGGGTCCTACAGCCCATAGACCACGCCCGGTGGGAGACCCCCATAGTCACCCTGATCAAGCCCGATGGGTCGGTGAGGATCTGTGGGGACTATAAGGCCACCCTAAATGGCGCGCTACAACAAAGCGCCTACCCCGTCCCAGTAGTGCAACACCTACTGCACTCACTGGGAGGGGGCAAGGTTTTCGCCAAGCTCGACCTCGCCCAGGCATACCAACAGTTGCCAGTCGACGAGCAAACGGCAGAAGCGCAAACCATAGTCACCCACCGGGGGGCATTCAAATGCAACCGACTCCAATTCGGAGTCAGCGTGGCACCGGGAATATTCCAAAGCCTAATGGAAAGACTATTGCAAGGCATCAAGGGGGTGGTACCTTACTTCGACGATGTCCTAGTGTCGGCAACCAACCAAGCCGAACTAGAGGGTCGCCTTAGGGAGGTCCTAACCAAATTCAAAGAGACCGGGCTCAAGGTCAAGAGGGAGAAATGCCAATTATACACGGAACGGGTAGAATTCCTAGGATACCTCCTAGACCGTCACGGCATTCACCCCACAAACCAAAAAATCAAGGCCATCAAAGAAGCCCCCACACCCAAGTCGAAGACGGAACTACAGGCATTCCTGGGGCTACTTAACTTTTACAATGTGTTCCTGCCCCAAAAGGCGACGGTGGCGGAGCCCTTGCATAGGCTCCTGGACAAGGCGGCGACCTGGACTTGGGGGAAACGCGAGCAAGCCGCCTTCCAGAGAACGAAGGACCTCCTCACTTCAGATGCTGTCCTTATACAGTATAACAAGACCCTACCTCTGGCCATCACATGCGACGCATTACCTTTCGGCGTCGACACTGTCCTCAGCCATACCCTCCCCAACGGAAAAGAAGTGCCCATCGCATTCTTTTCAAGGACCCTCACCAAACCGGAGCGGAACTATAGCCAGCTGGACAAAGAGGCTCTGGCTATCGTTGCCGCCGTAAAAAGATTCCACGAGTATCTCTACGGCCGGACATTCACCATCATAACCGACCACAAGCCGATGCTGGGAATCCTTGCAGGGAACCGGGCCACCCCGAACATTCTGTCTCCCCGAATGACAAGGTGGTCTGAGTTCCTGGCAGCCTACAACTACGGACTCATACACAGACCGGGTAAGACGATCTCCCATGCAGACGCCTTAAGCCGCTCGCCGCTACCGGAACCTGACACCGACCCAGCACCCACGACGACCACCCTCAGCATAGAGACTCTACCCAACCTGCCCATAACCGTGTCAGACATTGCCCGAGAGACTAATAAAGACAAACGTCTGGCGCGGGTGTTGCATTGGGTAGAGAAAGGGTGGCCGGAAAGGGACAATGACGAGTCCGTCAAAACATTCCGAAACCACCAAACGGAACTTTCGTTATTAAAAGGGTGCATACTATGGGGGGATAGGGTGGTCATTCCAGAAAAGCTACAAGGGAAGGTTCTGGAACTGCTACACAAGGGGCACCCTGGCATCGTTAGGAGTAAAGCCTTGGCCAGAAGTTATTCTTGGTGGCCAGGGATGGACAAACAAATTGAGACCTGGGTAGCAAGGTGCCAACGATGCCAGGAAACTGGGCCAAGCCCACCCACAGCACCCGTCCTAGAGTGGGAAACCCCAAGGGGAGCTTGGTCTAGGATTCACATAGACTTCGCCGGGCCCACAAAAGGGCACACCTTCCTTATAACAGTAGACGCTTACTCCAACTGGCTGGAGGTAAGCAACATGAAGACAACAACCACGGAGGCCGTGATCAAGGAACTCTGCAAACTCTTTGCAACGCACGGCCTCCCAGACGTCGTCGTTTCCGACAACGGGCCCCAATTCACCTCGCTGGAATTCGAAAAATTCCTAGCGGAAAGGGGTATCTGCCACGCGCTGACAGCACCGGCGCACCCGGCGGCGAATGGTAGGGCGGAACAGATGGTGCAATTCACTAAGAAAACCATCCGGAAAATAGACCACGGGGAGATCCAGGAGAAAATAAACAAAGTACTCTTCACCCAACACATAACCCCAAATACCACAACGAATAAGAGCCCAGCCGAACTATTAATGGGGAGGAAATTAAGGTCCCCACTCGACAGGTTACACCCCACATATAACCCGGAGAAGCCCCCAGACTCAAACAGCAAACACCGAACTTTCGCACCAGGCGACCCCGTATACGCAAGAAACCTGACGGGAGACCCACTATGGATACCGGCCGTCATCACACAAATAACAGGCCCACACTCGTACCGGCTACAAACAGCAGACGGACGAGCGTGGAAACGCCACATCGACCAATTAAGGTCGAGGACTGCCAACCAAGAGACCACCGACGCACAAACAGGCGAAACCAACCCCCAGAACACAAACCAAGGGGGGAGGGAATACCCAGGGGACCAAAACCAAAGAAGAATAAACCAGCCATACTTACCGGAAAGCAGCCATCACGACCCCTCGCCAGGAAGAGACAGCCAGGCCACCTCGACCGACCCGGAAAGACCGAGCGGGAGCGGCGAAACCCGCAGCTCAACCAACCCGGGAGACCCAGGAGGGAGCTATGGAGAGCGGGCCGGCCCGACCGACCAGCCGGTTCCCACGACGGCATCAGGAGCAGCAGAGATCCCGACCGAACCGGCTGGGATCCAACCTACGACTGAGCTGCGCAGGTCCAGTAGGCTCAGACGGAGCCCCGCCTACCTACGTGACTACACGACGTAAGGACTGAACCAAGAGGGGAGGGGTGTTCTGTCCCTAATTAGCATTCTTGAGATCCCCGCGCTTTGATTGGCCAAAGCGCGGGGCACTCTGATTGGTCAGGCGAGCCACGCTGATTGTCTCGCTAAGAATCTCCCGCGATTGGTCCATTCGAATCGCGGGAGATTCAAAGTGGTGCCATTGGCCACGGCCACCGCGGCTGAAAGAATAAAAGCCGCGAACCTTTTGCGAAGAGCCAGTTCGGTTCCTACCTTAATAAAAGAGCATGATTTGAAGTCACCGACTCCTGGCATCATTTTGCAGACACAACAGGAAGATCCAGAGGTGGTATTCAGCAGGTTTCGACCAGTTCTGGAGAACCAGTAGCGGAAATTTTGAGTCGTTCAGAGAACCGGCAAGTATCACCCCTGGTGGCACTGCCCCCATCTATTATCTGCCTCCTGAGTCCCAGCTGATCAGCTGGGTCTTCTTTTGTTGCCCTGCACAGGACAACAGAGCTGGAAAGCAGGTTAGTGGGGTGGGGGATGGGATTTTGCAGTATCCTTCCCCTAGAAGTGGGAAGGGAAGGGAGGTTTTATAGTATCCTTCCCCTGCCACAGCCACCAAGCCATGCCCACCAAGCCACGCCCACAGAATCACGGTAGTAAAAAAAAATTGAATCCCACCACTGGGAAGATCCCTTCTTCTGGATCTCTTTCTGTATACCAAAGACACAATGCTGATTTGCCTCTTCACTCCTCCCTCCTGCAATTCAGTGCCAGATTTCACCATAATATCAGCTCTCAGAGCAAACTTGTGCAAGTAGACCTAACCTTCATTAATTTATCTTTATGCCATTTCAACTCAGCTGAGGCAGAGACTAACTCCACACACCTTCCATGGATTAAGTTAATTTAGGAATAAGTATTTTTAATCACATGATAAAAGAATGAAAATGGGGGAAAAAACAACATGTCTTCACTCGGATGAAAATGTCCACTTAATACCCTTCTCCAAACATTTTTTAAATTATTCTAGTTAGAATAATTAATCAGTGGAACAACTTGCCTCCAGAAGTAAATGCTCCAAGACTGGAAGTATCTAAGAAGAGATTGGACAACCATTTGTCTGAAATGCTGTAGGGTTTCCTGCCTAAGCAGGGGGTTGGACTAGAAGACCTCCAAGGTCCCTTCCAACTCTCTTATTCTGTTCTTTTCTAGCCACCTGCATGTGCACTCACCTGCTATTACAAACAGGATATTTTAAAATATTGCAGCTGTGTGCATACACACTTGCCTGTTGTTATTTTTGCACAGTGCCCTTGGGCAGCACACAATTTGCCCACCAGTTTGTGACATCTGTTATATTCCCTATCCATATTTAAATAATATGTGTATCCTAATAATGTGATGATGTCCCCTAACCTCAGCAACATTAAAACCCTCATTAGCTAAGTATGGCTATAATAACATTTCTGTGTTAAGAAACAATATGCCCTAGAATATCACATAAACATCTGGAAGAAGATAAATTAACTCATTCCCTAATGACCCTGAAGCATTATTAGAAAAAGGATGCTATCAGCTTTAGTATAACGGTGATAGCTGAGGTGACCTTTACCTTTTTGTTTATATTTTCTTTGACTTCTTACACAATTGTTTTGAGCTGGTTCAATCATTTACTGATATCATTTTTATAACTATTTTATATTAAGGTGTCTAAAGTCTGATGGTCCCTTAATTTTTCTTTTCTTCTTTGGGTTGTTGAAAAGGAGTTTGAAGCAAGTCTCAACAAAAAGACTTGGAAGATTGAGCGAAGGGAGGTTGGCCATGTTGCTCATTCACTTCCAAATGGTACGTGGAACTGGACAATTGAAGCCCCCCTTTTTTATATGTAGGCAATGCATGCTTAATAGGGGTGAGGCAGTGGTGGGATTCAGTTGGTTCACACCGGTTCATAAGAACCGGTTGTTAAATTATCCACACGCATCCTGGCTATCAAAGTGGATCCTAGGTGCTGCACTGCAATGGAGAAAAGAGCAATGGAGTGGGAAGGAGAAGGCTGCTTTCCCTCTTTCTACTCCTGCTCCTCCTCCTTCCTTCATGCCAGCCATTCTGTTTCTCATTTGTCCATTGCAGCGCAGTACCCAGAATCCACTTCGATAGTGTGTGTGAGAGAGAGGGGGGGGAGAGTAATTTAACAACCAGTTTGCCCAGGGTTGGTTTGGCTATCGCAAACTGGTTGTTAAATTATTTGAATCCCACAACTGGTTAGGAGATTAATTCACCCAGTTTTGCTCAGGATTTTGAAGCCCATCGCCATCACTGCCGATACTTCTAACTGAGAGCAAAACTGCTCCACCACTTTTGTCAAACTGGAAGAGTTGGGTGTCTCAAAAATGGTGGCATAGAAAGTGAGAAAATTCATTTTTTTTTCTTTTTTCTTTTTTCAAAACTTGCATCCCTTTCTGCAGCACAAGGGTTTTCTCAAGTTATTTGTTGGCCACACTTCCTAGAATGCTTTGGGAATGATGCCATATAAGAAAGCAATTTCCATTTCTGGGTATCTGGGAATTTTCAGGGGGGGAAAGGTTTAGCTGAAAGATAAATGAGATGCCTTCTGCCAACAGTTAAAGTTAAATAATGTAACTGCAAATCTACCTTGAACAAAAAAAAACCATCCCCCCCCCCCCAAATCCCTGTTTTCTTCAGAGGAGAAGCAATTTAGAAACAAATTTCTTCCAGCAAAATATTGTGGCAATATGCTCTTTGTAGGAATATTTTTTTTAAACATACATAAACTTCAGTAGGTCATAAAGCATATGATTCAATCATTAAATGAATCATTCCAGTCACTAATTGGAGCATCACATGACTGTGATTTTTACATTATCCATGAAATCTGTTTGTCGAAACCTGGTTGCAAGCACAGGAATGGTGACTGTGGGATGTTGCAACAATCCTTAATGTAAGGATTGGACAGAGAGCTTGGATGGGTTTTTTTTTATATATCATTGTCACTTTGAATGGTTGCTATATGAGACAAACAGTAAGTGGGGTGTTGTAGAGTGGCGGAATAACTGAGGTGAACGCGGAGCAAACTTCAGCTTTTTACTTTATTGTAACAATAAAGGTTTGCCGTGGCTGCCGCGCTAACAAGGCAGTCAGCTGGCGGACAACAGCTGATTCCGCTTGACAGCTCCCTTTTATAGCTAGCTGTCAAATGGCATCAGCCAATAGGAACAGTCCGTGTTCCTGCTGGAAACACGGACCGAAGTGGAGGCTTCAGCTCAATCTTTTCCGAACACAACACTCCTTTCCCCCAGAACGGAGCATGCACAGTCCTTTAGGTAACTTGGATGCTTGTGCAGGCAGCCAGATCTTCTAGGCTCTGACGGAGCTGCTGCTGGAAGGAACTTCTCTACTTGTCAGGCATTTTCTGGCACCGACAAAACTGGTGTCTCGGCTTCAGGTGGCTCTGGGTGAGGGATCAATGACTGCTCAGGTAGGCTTGCATCGCTGTTAGGTTTCTTCAGGTGCCAGTGGCTTCTCTGTCACAGGAACATCCTGAGGGCCATCTGCAGACGAACTCCAACGCCTTCTAAGTTGATCGATATGGCGGCGCCAAATGCGCCCATCTTGCAGTTGGACCCTGTAAGACTTAGGACCAGTTACTGCCACAATCCACTCAGGCATCCACAAAGGGTGCCCCACATAGTTCCTGGCATAGACCTGGTCATTCTCAGCAAACTCCCTTGTCTGGCTGTTTGATCCTAGGGGTATGACTGGGGTGTAATAGGAATGGAGTCTGTCTAAAGTAGTCCTCAGATATCTACCCATGAGAAGTTTAGCTGGAGACCTATTAGTGGTGGCACAGGGAGTCGTGTGCTGGGTTAGAAGATACTTAGTGAGCCTAAAGTGCAAATCCATGGGCCCAGGCCTTTCCAGGACTTCCTTAGCAGATCTGACTGCCCTTTCAGCCAGACCTTTACTGGCAGGGTGAAAAGCAGCTGTAAGAGCGTGTCTGATTCCCAGGTTAGCTAGGAAGACCTCAAATTTACAGGAAGTAAACTGGGGGCTGTTATCAGACATGATGGTGTCAGGGAGGCCATGGGTAGCGAATATCCTTGATAGAGCCTTAGTGACAGCTTCTGAAGTGACAGCTTCTGGAATTGGATAAGAACAGCATTGGATGTAAGCAATGATTTGACTGCACGGAAAGCATGGGCTTCCTTAGGTCCCCAATGCCAGGAGGATTGCTTATCCAAGAGTCTATGCAGAGGTTCTGCAATGGAAGCCTTATGTGGTAAAAATGAAGCGTAGAAGTTAAGAAATCCTAAAAAAGCCTGGAGCTCGGTTTTGTTAGTTGGTGTGGGTGCCTCGTGAATAGCCCTTACTTCGGATTCGATTGGGTGAATACAGAGGCATCAATTCTGTATCCCAAAAATTCGACCTGTGGGGTGGCAATAGTGAATTTCTCTTTTTTTAACTTAAGACCATACTTTCTGAAACAATCGAGGACTCCTTTGCAGTAACTGAGGCTTGTCGGGGCAGATATTAAAATGTCATTGAAATAAGGAATTTGTGCATGCATTTGTGCAGTTAATCCTTGAAGTAGTCTTGGAAAAGACTATGATTGGAAATGATTGGAAATGATTGGAAAATTCCTGACCACACTTATGCCAAATTGGAGGCACCTACATTTAAAAGTTCCCCTGTGCATTACAATAGTTTGTAGTTCAGCGGCTGTGTCATCAACAGGGAACTGTTGATAGGCCTGTAACATGTCTAATTTCACGAAAATGGTTCCTGGCTCAAAAGAATGCAGCAGGTGCTGGATAACTGGGACTGGATAAGCGCTGATTTGTAAATATTTATTCAAAGAGCTCTTGTAATCCACGCAGATTCTTAAGCTACCATCTTTCTTCAGGGGTGTCACTATTGGGGTTTCCCATTTTGCGAAGTCCACAGGCTCTAATATACCCTGTTTAATTAATTAGCCAAGCTCCAGGTCTAGTTTGGGGTGGATTGCAAAAGGTACCCTTCGAGGCGTTAAATGGATTGGTACTGCCAGAGGGTCCAAGTTGAAAGATATTGGCATTCTTGAGTAACAACCCAGGCCCTCTCTGAACACATCAGCATAGTCATTAAACAAGGTGTCCACTTCAGCATTTGCAATGGAGTGGATTCCGCTTATATGGAGGCCAAGGGCAGGGAACCAGTCTAACCCCAACAGGCTTGGGAGGGCACCATCCATTACCACTAAAGGCAGGTGACCTTTAAAATTTTGAAATTGAATAAAAAACTTGCCTTTTCTGATGACTGGGATGGTTCTGCCTTGGTAGTCACGTAGGGTTAATTGGCAGCCTTGAAGCCTCTTCTTAGCCATACCTGGAAGTGGTAGTTTCAAAGTGCTCCATGAGATGATGGACAGTGCTGAGCCAGTCAACCTCCATCCTGCAAGGTTTCCCTTCTATAAAAACAAAAATACTGATTTTGTTAGAGCCTTGGTTAGTCAGTTTGGCTTGATAGCAGGTGAAACAGTATTCAATTTGTTTTTGGAAACGCTGAGTTGTCTGAGGCTTTTGGGCAAAAGTCTTTCCTGCTTGACAGATCCTGGCTAAATGACCCTTTCTCTGGCATTTTAGACAAATGGCTTTCCTGAACTTGCAGGATGCCCTGAGGTGGTTTCCCCCACAACTTAGACAAATGGGCTGAGACCGTGGAGGTTGATTGGGGGTTGACCTGTTTTCCCTTTGACTGGGTTTGAGCTTCCTGAGGCGATTTACATCACTAGCCTCTTCAATTGCTAATTTTATGGTTAAATCCCCTTTAGCCAATAGATGCCTTTGTAACCTTAAATCCCTGACTCCACAAACTAGTTGGTCAAAGAACATGTCCTCCAGATAGTCTCTAAACCCACAATGCAAGGCAGCTGTTGGTAGGGCAGCCATGTACCCACTAATAGTCTCTCCCTCAGCCTGAATCCATCTTCTAAAAGCATGATGCCTGGCAATTTGGGATGGCTTAGGGGAATAGTGGTTAGAAAGAATTTCCTGAATTCTTCCCATGGAACAGTCTTAATTGAACGTGGAGCCAATAAATGCCATAGCAGTGTCAAACACTGTGGCTCCACAAAAACTTAAAAAGTAGAACTTTTTCCTATGGTCGGAAATGTCAGCGAGGTCTATGGCATCTAGGAAACAGTCAAATCGGTTTCTGTAGGATTCCCATGTTTCTGCTGTCAGTCTGAAAGGCGGGAATGCAGGGTTCGAAGTTATCTCAACTCAGCGGTGCCGGATCTTCGGAGGAAAATTGAAATCCGCACTCACGAATAGTGACAGTAAGCTCTTAAAGTGACATACAGCTCAGTAGTGGCTTCAGCTCTTTTTGTAGTGACTTCACTCAGCAATTCTTTGCTCGGTTGCCTCTTATATGTATCCTGCCCTCATCGCCAGTTTTGCAGAATAACTGAGGTGAACACGGAGCAAACTTCAGCTTTTTACTTTATTGTAACAATAAAAGGTTGCCATGGCTGCCACACTAACAAGGCAGTCAGCTGGTGGACAACAGCTGATGCCACTTGACAGATCCCTTTTACAAGCAGCTGTCAAACGGCATCAACCAAGAGGAACGGTCCGTGTTCCCACTGGAAATACAGACCGGAGTGGAGACTTCAGCTCAGTCTTTTCTGAACGCAACATGGGGACTGCCTGTGTATTTTATACATACACTCACTTACATAAATGTGAGCTTCTTCTGCTGTTACCTAGTGTGATACAGCTGCAAAAATAGCAAATATAATGCTGGCTATATTGTAGGAATATAGAGTCAAGAGCAAGCGAATTCATCCTTCCTCTCCAGTCTGCAGTCATTAAATGAAACCTAAGATATTTTATCCAGTTCAGGATATCCAGTCCACCTTCTCAGAAAATGCCTGTATTTTAAGGAGATCCCTTAAAATATACGATAGATGGCCATAGGATGCTGCAGTACCATAGAGCAACCCCAACCTTTCCAGCTTTGTGGACTGGCAGGAGGAGTGGAGAAGGGATGCACATTTGCAAAGCACATTTGCACGTGCAGTTCCATTTACATGAGTGGCGGGAACACACGTCTGCTGCTCACACAAATTGAACACGCACATTACATGCTTACCCACTGCTCACACAAGTGGGGATTCCCATGCAGGCATGTTTGCCCACCGCTTTTTCAGCCCAGTTCTGAAAAGCTCAAGGCCTAGTAAAGGGCTGCAGCCCAGAGGTTGGGGACCCCTGCAGTAGATAATTCCTATAATGGTTAGTGGAGTTGAACTAGATGATCTTCAAGCTCCCTTCCATTTTATAACAAAAAATTTTACTGCTGGTTCTGTGGGCATGGCCTAGTGGGTGTGGTATGGCCTGGTGGGCGTGGCCTGGTGGGCGTGGCAGGGGAAGGATACTGCAAAATCTCCATTTCTACCCCACTCCAGGGGAAGGATACTGTAAAACCCCATTCCCTCCGGGCAATAAAAGAAGACCCAACCAATCAGCTGGGATTCAGGAGGCAGAGAATAGATGGGGGTGGGCCAATCAGGTGGTATTATGAACTACTCAAAATTTCTGCTACGGTTCTCCAAACTACTCAAAATTTCCATTACCGGTTCTCCAAAACTGGTCAGAACCTTCTGAATACCATCTCTACTATTGACTCTTCTAAACTTTGTTACTACTATTTCATGCCCATTTAAAAGAGCTGAAAGTGACTTTTAGAAAGCCTCTTCCTCATCTTCTCCTTGGTTGGGCAAATGATTGTAGGCCCTACAATGACCCTACAATGGCATTGTGTTTATTCATTCTATTTCTTTATCCCGATTTCTTTCTGAAATATGACCAAATTAATTCACTTGTATTTCTGAGCAGATGCCAAAATACCACTCTACTAAAATCTTTAGATGTTAGGATGGTCTGAATCCCTTAATATTTATTATGATTTGAGTAATTCCAAAGTATAGTGGTGATTATTCCTTTATTTATTAATTTAATCCATTTATGTACAATCGATGCCTATTTTAGCCAATAATTCTGGGAAGTAAACAATATTTAAAATAAAAATTAAAACAATTATAATCATAACTATAAAACTAAAATACATAGCACCTGAAAAACTTCCAGCAATCACTAACACAAGCAGGAGATGGGGCCCTTGACACAGTCAGGGCCCAAAGCCCAAACACAAAGGGCCACATTTGAGCCATACAAAATGCCAGCAGAGTTGGTGCCAACCTGATTTTCTTGGGAGATAATATTCCAGAGGGCTGGTGACATTGCAAAAAAAGTTTGCCTTCTGAGCCTGGCAGTCAACATTTTTTAACTGATGGGGTGTGCCTGTTCTGCTCGACCAGATAGGACAGACAGAAACAACTGGCAAGAGATGGTCCCTTAAGTAACCTAGTGCCAACCAATGAAAGGCTTTAAAGGTGACAACCAATGAAACAACCAGAAGGGGGCATTGTCACTGAGCTCTGTCCAAGCTGGCATTCTTCCAAAATTAAAGATGAGGAATCTTTCTCTGAAGAAGCCATTCTGTGCCCAACTCTCTCGGCACTCATAAAATTCAGTTACCAGCAGCAACAGAGCTATCTTAAAGAGTGAATGAGATCCAGTTCAGTGGTGAAATGCTACTGGTTCTGCCCTATTCGGCCAAACCGGTAGCAAAAATTGCTAGCGGTTTGGCCAAAACAGTAGTAAAAAAAAAAAAGCTCCAATGATAAGCTGAGAGGGGAAAGAAGAGAAAAGTGCAGGATCTGCTCTTCCACCTGCCCCTGCACTTTTCTGTTCTTTATCTTCTCAGCTGATTGGTGTGACAGAGACTCAGTTGGTATTTGGAAAGCTGCGCACACACATGTGCATGCACAAAGTGTGTGATCAGCTAATGGTAGGGAAACTGGTAGAATCCCACCACTGATCCGGTTTCATACTAAGACTTGGCACCCCAGAAAAGCAAGTGAAAGAGGAGAACTTTATTTTTCAAAACAGCTTTTGACATTTTTATATTATACACTGCAGTTTCTGGGTCAGTTCAATCAACACAATTTGTAATAAATGCAGAGGCCGCTGTGCTGTCCTTTCCTCAACTTTATCTCTGCCTTAAAAGAAGCAAGGGAGGAACAATTCGGTATAGTGAAATCCTCAAAGATATTTAGCTGAAACCTGGCAGGGCTAATGCCCTCTAAAAAGAGCTATCATCCTTAGTATTTTCATCCCATTCTGAAGCAGCTAAGCGCATCATGACCCCTCCTCATTGTACCCTGGAGGCATTTTTAAACCAAATATCAAAATCAAATGTGTTTGTCTCCAGATCTTAAATCACAAACTGAAATTGATTCATACCTGCCTCAAATCTTGATTCTCCAACCTGAAGCTAATCAGAGTCATAGCAGCCTGGCGAAAAGCATTGTGTGGAGTCAGTTGGCCTTCAAGCAAATGGCAGTTTTCTGACAGGTCACATCCAATCAGGAAACGAAATGTCATATTGTCCATTCAATATAAAGATTCACCCTGATTCCTAAAAACACCATTGCTGGGATTCCAATTTTTTACTACCAGTTCTGTGGGTATGGCATGGCTTGGAGGGCATGGCATGGCTTTTTTACTACCGTTTCTGTGGGCGTGGCATGGTTTGGAGGGCGTGGCAGGGGAAGGATACTGTAAAATCACCATTTCCATCCTACTCCAGGGGAAGGTTACTATAAAATCTCCATTCTCTTTCCATCTCACTAACCTGCTTTCCAGCTCCGTTCTCCTGTGCAGGGCAACAAAAGAAGACCCAGCTGATCAACTGGGATTTGGGAGGCAGGGAAGACATGAGGGCAGGGCCAGTCAGAGGTGGTAATTTCTGCTATTGGTTCTCCAGAACTGGTTAGAACCTGCTGAATACCACCTCAGAAAAAGGCCAACGTGGCATAGATTGTTTCACCCTTTCCAACCACAAAGAGCAATTATAAATACTTTTTAATTAAAAGATAGGCCAGAGGAATTGCATTTTTTTCCCTCCTCCTTTTTCATTGTCTATTGTGTTTTTTGCACTACTGGCTTGAAGCCGGAGATTTTTTTTTATTATTATTCATCTTTGCAAGTATCTTTGGAAACCACTCTAAACTAAAGAGCAAGTTTTTAACAATGCTTTAATTTGTTTGCCAACATATTTCAGAAGGGAAGAAAAGGAAAGGGAAGGGTGTAGCCTATCTGGGAACCCAGGGATGGACTTTCCACTCAGGAAACTGAACATTTGGGGTTATTATTTGCACATGGATATGTATGTATGGACATACTAATGTTCAAGGCAGTATAGTAGAAGTGATAATGAATATAACTAGGCAAAACATTTAAATGGTAAAAAAAATCGCTATGTAGAAATGAAAGTATACTTTGCTAAACCTACTGTATGTAGTTCAAAATAAGTACATATTATTTACCTAAAAGCACTGTAACAAATGTCACTATAATTTAGAGATGAATAGCATATGTGTGTAGCTGGTAATTTCCTGATTCCTTTTGTACCGTCCAATAGTATCCTATACCCAGCACATTTGAGAATTTCTCTTATGGATGAATTTCTCTTAAGGTGTGTTGTAGAATTCTTTGTTACATGCTTTTCCATTACATGAAAGCTTTCCTGATTTCCCCCATTTCCTCAATCTAAAAGTCTCGTGGGACCTACTCCCTCATAATTTCTTCTTTTGTAATTTAGGAAAAACATAAAATGGTAAAGAGGTTTTGGACTGTGAGAGGCACGGAGAGACAGGATATTCATAAATGCCTTTCTCTACCTCTTAATTAAAGAAATGAAACCTCTCAGAATTTTACCCAAGAAATCCACTGGAATCTAGACAGTTTGCAAAGTAAAGAAGAACTTGACAAAGCTGCATCTTTTGGAAATTACACTCCACAGGAACAGTGTTTCCATCTGTGATTAAACCAATTTTTTTCCATGATAAAAATAAGATGATCAATAAATAAATATAAATATCAAGAACCAAATACATTTTCCATCTTTTTCATACTTTGAAAAACTAAGCCTTGGTTTGAAAGTAATAGATGCTAATTCCTTAATGCAAAACTACTGCTTATTGTCCCCAAAAATAAAACCTAATCGATCTCACTTGGTAAGCACCAAACAATATTTGAATTTTTAATTATATTATTAAGGACTTTAATGAAAAGGCATCAAATAGAATGTCATATTTGGTAAGTCTAACTTTTGTTTGTGCTTTTGCTTATAGTGTGTTTAGATTTCCATTATAATTAGATCCAAGATAATTATTGGACTCACAGCTCTAGATAAGATGCCATAGGTGTACTTGAAAAGAATGCCTAAAGAATCAAGTTGGGGACAGGAGTTCAAGCTACATAAACAAAAGTTAGAACATCCGCTGTGAGTTATTGTTTGGGGAGGTTATTGGGTTAGGTAGGTGATTGAAGAAAGGTCAATGAGAATAGGAAATTAGGAGGGAGGTTAAAAGATGTAGCTGCAAATGGCATGTGTTTGTAGACTGTATAGCCTCTATGGAAAAACTGAAGGACTTGGAGATGAAGTTTGATCAATTGTTGAGCATCAAGATCAAGCTTCATTGATTCTGTGTTGAGATGACAGAATTGACAGTGTGACAGGCATGTGAGTTGCAAATTCAGCTATTATTAATAGTGATGCTGACCAGAAGACCTTGAGCAAGCACCGTCATTGGTAGATCTTACTGGCTTGAGATCTAGATCCAAGAAGTTGAAGAGTGAAACTTGAAAAATAAGCTGGAAGAAGGTATTGGTGGAAATGGTGCCACGCTCTTCAGTCAATTTTGATGGAATTTGAAGAAAGCAACAGAGTTTTAATATTCAGAATAAAGAAAGAAGGACTAAACATAACAGAAAAAAAAGAAAAAAAGAAATGTACACTAGAATTCATAAGAATACAATATGCAACAACTATGTTCCTTCTTCTAAGCTATATTCTTTTCCAAATCTTTGTTCAAGAAAGGGATTTCAGCAAAGGCACAAATAATGCTATGAGAAACAAGTATAGGTTTCTCCTTGCAATCTGTAAAAATTTCTCCACCTCCCCTCCCTTGGTTTCATTAGTTTCAAAACAGGAACTGGAGTTGTTCAGAATTTTCTTTATACAGAAAGTGGTAACAATTGAAGGATGCATTTTTCTTTGTGGTATTTATTTATAAGGCTTCTGTGAGGTGGGGGCTTGAAAAACCACCAAAGATTCGATATTAATCCAAGGAAAACAGCTTTATTGTAGCATTTCTGCAGAAACGGGTTCCTGCCCTGGCAGGTGGGAGGAACCCCGAGCAAAATTTTGCATTCTATTTTATACCCTAACCTACCGCCCCATCCGAGGATGGCTTGGTTTACAATCTACCTATTGAATTTCAGTATACAATTCATCACCAAATTTGGGACATCAGGAAGTTAGATGCTTCCTAACATGTACATATTTTCCCAGATTTTCCCAGAGCACAACGTGTGATTGTTCAACGTTTCAAATTCTCCCTTTGCAGTAGAAATGTATCAACTGATAGTTTTGAGATTTGAGTCACAGCTATACAATACACAATGGATTTATTCATTTTCTCCCCTCACACTTCTAACCCACTTTTCATTCAAAATTTCCCTTGAGAAGCCTCTCTCATATTTGATGTTCTCTCAAGAGCACAAACTTCCAGATTTATCTCACATTATTAAATATTATCCCTTTTCAATTCTTTTTAAAAGAAATAGTGGTGATTTTGTCATTGTTCCATCTTACTTCTCTGAATGTATACCATGTTGTACATTAAACTGTAAACAAAATTCAGACCTGGGCTCCAAATTCTTTTTTTTAAAGTTCCCATAGCTCAGACTTGCTTTTTTTTTTTTTTGCTTTTGTTTGGTTGAAAGCCAACCGTTATCAATACAAGCAAACTGTGTATATAACACTTGTTTCACATATCCATTTATTTACAGATAAGAAATTCTGAATAATGTATGCCTTGTGACTTGGAATATTTTTAGATTGATTTTTTTTTCCAGTAAAATAGCATTTATGAATTTTAGAGGTTTTTAGGACGTTCTGTTCTGCAGCCATCTCTCTGGCCACAAGAGGGGGAAGAGAAAAGTTTAAAGAACTTGTATAGTTTAAAATGGGCTCAGAGAAACAAAATATTAATATCTTCAGATACTTCCAATTTTACGTGGGAGAAAACCCGAATAACCAAAGATCCATATATATATAAATATATATCACAAAATCTCCAGAACTGTAAAGCCTACAAACTTGAAATTTGGCACATATGTTCCTCTTGGCGTCTAGGTGCTCACTAAGAAAGGATTTTTTGAAATGACCATCAGAGCATTAGTATTTCCTGTATTATTACTAACACAGTCTGATGCTGAGGAGTTCTACTTTCCTTCCCCACACCTGAAAAGAAATCTGTTCCAAATGCAAAACACAAGCAGAGGAGAGGAGTTTCAGTTTCAATTTTACTTTCACAGCAGCAAGCAGCTTTATTATAGAACAGTTGAGCTAAGCCATGCCCAGGCTCCTTGCTGTCTCTTTCTTGCTCACACAGCAAATACTGCTTCACTTTCCAACAGCCCTCAACTCTCTTACACACTGACAGAACGCTAGCCAGATGAATTTTTTCCCTTATTTTCCTCCCCAAAAACTAAGCCTGACCACATAGTTTCATAGTGAAGCATGGGTATCGAGCTATGATGTTACTTCTCAAAATCTATAACCCTTGGATATCTAAGTACTATCTAGATTTTGTTAGTTTCTTGAAATCATTGAAAACTGTTGTGCATGATCATCTCAGGAAAAGTCCTTGCTTTTTAAAATGTTGCAGACAAGCACTATGTTCACCCTGGACATGAATCTAAAGCCTAATACAGCCCTAATGCTTCTCACCCAAAAGGATTTCTTCAAGGAGTGAACACTCCAAAGCAGGGAGCATGCTCTCCACATATTCCTGTGGCCTTTCTTCATGTGGACAAGTAGTCCACAACTTACAACTACAATGGAGCCCAAAATGCATGTTGCTAAGTGAGAAATTTGTTAAGTGAGTTTTGCCCCACTTTTATGACTTTTCTTGCCACATTTGTTAAGTGAACCGCTGCAGTTGTTAAGCTTGTTAACTTTGTTTGTCAGAAGGTTGCAAAAGGGGATCCTGGGGCCCTGCCACCGTCATAAATGTGAGTCTGTTGCCAAGCATCTGAATTTTGATCACATGACTATGGGGATACTGCAACAGTCATAAGGGTGAAAAATGGTCATAAATCACTTGTTTTCAGTGCCGTTGTAACTTTGAGCAGTGACTAGATGAAAGGTTGTAAGTCAAGAACGATCTGTAATCTCTTGAAATTTATAGAAAGCCTTCTATCTGTATACACAGGGAGGACAGCTGATAAGTGCAGCATGCGGGTGCGCAGCGTTTGAAAACCCCCAGCTGAGGTTGAAAAACCAGGAAATAAAGGTCAGGTATAAGCCGGGTGGGTGGGTGGGCCCAACAGCAACAGACACAGAACTAGTTCAGTGTCTGCTGCTCTTCAGAGCTACCAGTTCTATAGAGCCGGGCAGAACCAGTAGCATCCCACCCCTAGTTTTGGAAAACCAGTAGCAGAAATTTGAGTAGTTAGAAGAATTGGCAAATTCCACCTCTGACTGGAGATTTTACAGGATCCTACCCCTGCCACGCCCACCAAGCCACGCCCACAGTAAAAAAAAAATTGAATCCCACCACTGGAACAAACCCCCCCTTTTTTTCCCCATGCAAAGCAATTATTCTTAATTTCCAAGCATGCCCTTTAAAAACTCAGAATCCCCACAAACGATTTAAAGCAGATG
This sequence comes from Hydrophis major, assembly GCA_033807585.1. Classification (NCBI taxonomy): domain Eukaryota; kingdom Metazoa; phylum Chordata; class Lepidosauria; order Squamata; family Elapidae; genus Hydrophis; species Hydrophis major. Next base: position 33,759,788 of record CM066328.1, read on the forward strand.
TATGTTCTGATCACAAAGCCGAGTGGGCAATTTTGATGCCAAAAGAAGAGAATGAAAGAGGAAGTGGGAGAGTCTGAAGTGGTAAAATATGAGTCTTTTTCTTTTTTGGCCAGACATTTACTTTGGAATCTAATTTACATACTTTAAAACATCTCCAAACTGGCATTCTCCAGATATTTTGAGATAATAAAAGTCAGCAGAGTGTCAATCCCAACACATGTGGAGGGACCCAGAGAAAGGACAGCACCAGCTAGAAACCTCCCGCGATTAAAAAGAAGAGCATGATCTATCACAAACTTCTCATATTGTATATGTACAGATATGAAGATCCCACTCCATTTTTTAAATTTGCAAGGCAGCTTTTTCCTCTGGCGGATTTATGTCTGGACTTTTCAACAGAGTAGAGAATGCCATATAATCATAGCCAACAGGCCTAGTTTTAGAGTCCTGTGATGCCAAATTACTTTATCAGTTGGAATCCCCTCTGGTGGAGGGGATTTCAGCATAAGTGCTACTGGTCACAAGGATGACTAAATTTATAAAGGGGGGGGAGATACATTTTTATTTATTATTTATTTTTTTCAATTTGCTTGCCACCCATCTCATCGCGGCATTCAAATATCCAACGCAATAAAAAGAGGAAATAAGTCTGAAGATAGCAAGGAATTGAGAGATCTGGTGGGAATCCAAGAACATGGATATTCCCACAATTATTGTGTGCAGTCAGAGATCCGAATATGTCATCACATCTGCCATGGAAAACTAAAATTAAAACTGTGAAGCTATGAACATAGCAGCTGGAAGGGAGGATTCTGCTCTGCTAAAAGGGCAACAGCTGTATTTTGTGAACAAGTAACCTGACACAGTTCATGGTCAGTGTAATTCAGAAATAACCGCACATTAATAAGGCAGGTTTTCTATCCTCTCCACTGGTTTCATGTCACTTCAATCCCCACTCAAATTAGTAAGCAATCGTTTTGCAATTCACATTATGCAATATTTGCCTTTGGGAAAAAACAACGTCATTTAAAAATGAGGATAAATCAGATCAGTTGCAAAATGACACTATTATTCTACTCTATGAAGGGATTCTAAATTGTATGTCTGCAAGTACTGTATGAGTTGGGTGCTATAAGGGATTGTTTTTCTTTGTAGAACTGGATTCATCAGGTTGCAACATAAGGAGGGGTAAACAGTGACCTGCAGGCCATATGGAGTTGCAGCCCTCTTCCACATTTGCACAAACACTTACACCCATAGATAGCGGGGCTCTCAAAATTAGGAAGCAAAATGTCAGAATTCAGCCATACTCTTTCTTCTTTCTTCTTTTATGAACAGAAATAAAAATCAACATCGGTATTCGACCCTTACTTAAGCCTTCCCTTCAAAGGTAGTTAATACTACAGTATAACACAAGAATCCTTGGTGCTCTCTAAGCTTGGTGGTTTTCTTGCAGACATTTCATTACCAAACTAGGTAACATCAATGCTAGTAAGAAGTGGGGTTTGCTCTCATTTTATGTACTAGTAGTTTGTCCTGTCAGTGTTGGTGAGAGTGGTCTTGGTGGTTCCTTGATTGGGCTGTTGTTTAGTGTTAGCCTGTTAGTCTTTTTTGAATGGTATGTAGATATTGTTTATCTCCATATGCTTGTTGATGGCTAATTTTGTCTGAGTGCCAGGTGTCTAGGAATTTTCTAGTGTTTTTAGACTAGGCTTGGTCTAAGATGCTCACAATCTTCCAGTTGAAACTATGATTAAGTCTGCCCATGTGTTGTGAAATTAAGCAGCTTTCATCATGTCTTCTGATTGCTTGGTGTTTGTGAATGTTACCATTAGTCCTCTGCTTGTTTATCTCATACAATGGCTGTTGCAGTCCTTACAATACTCTTTCCTCTAAGGTTGCTGGGCCCTCCAACCTACCTAGGATATTTTGGAGGGCTTCAGTTGGTTTGTGCACCCTAATGATGTCATTTAGATGATGTCATCTGCTTCAGATGATGTCATCTACTGGTGGTTTCAGAGATCCCCCCAATTTATAGCAATGTCATTCCCGTCAAAGCCATGCTGCCTATGCTACATTGGTTTCACCCACTGTTGAAGTTGCTGGAAGATACTTTACAGACAGTCTCTGTCTCCTCCCTCCTTGGATGCCCAGGGTAGCCAGGATGCCTGTGGATGCCTGTGTTCATCCAAATAATGCTCCCACATTATACTTTTGAGAGCTGGGTTGATGCCTGGTAGTGGACCACCTGATTGGTCTGGGTAGTCCTATGACAGCCCTCTGTTTCTAATTGCCATTACTGCTCTATCAATGAGTACATTCTGGAAGGGTAGAATGCTGTTCTCTTACTCCCCAGAGTATTCCATTCCCCTGAAGTTGTTGTTGATGATCACATAAGTGTTCTCTAGTTGGTCCTTTTTTATAATGACAAAGGTGTCATCTATGTACTGGATCAGTGGAGGGATTCAAAAATTTTTACTACCAGTTCTGTGGGCATGGCTTGGTGGGCTTGGCAGGGGAAGAACACTGTAAAATCTCCAGTCAGAGGTGGTATTTGCCGGTTCTCTGAACTACTCAAAATTCCTGCTACCAGTTCTCCAGAACTGGTCAGAACCTGCTGAATGCCACCTCTGTATTGGATCCATACTTTGGGTCATACGCAAGGAAGTGCTACAGATTCCAGGCACTGCACCACAATCTCTGCTATCAGTCCTGAAAGCAGTGATTCCTTTCTTTGTTTTCTAGATATATTTCTCCATTGAACTGAAAGTATGTGATGAGGCAAAGGTTGACAAGATCCAGGATTCTGGGTGTTGTGAATTAATAAAAGTGCTTGAATAAAGTTTGTTGAAACCTTAAAGCAAAGTGCAGGGTTCTGCACTTCTGATTGGCCGATAATAGTGATATCGGATTGGTCCGTTCAGGAGAATCTGATTGGCTATTAACGAGCCCTTCTCATTGGTTAAAAAGAGCTAACATTCCTGTGTTTTCATTGGCTAAATACCCAAGAACTTGCCTATATAAAGGGGGCTGTTGAGGCCGTTCTGAGAGCTGTTGCACCATGTTAAATAAAGAGTTGAAGTTCACTATTCGTCGACTCGTCTCCGCTTCTTGCGCCATGCACAGAACATAACACTGGCGATGAAGGTGGGATGTGGAGACGTCAGAGCTGACTGAACACTACAAAAGCGAAAACAGAGCACATGGCTGAAGCGCACCAATGGCGGAACCATGTCCGGCAGTGTCATACCACCCGCTCCATTCGACCCGGCACAAGAAGACTGGGACTCATATATGGATCGTTTCCAGATGTTTCTGGAGTCCAACAATTTGAAGGATGCCACTACCGGAATGAAACGGGCGGTATTCCTTACTCATTGCGGGCCAACCGTGTTAAGCCTGTCCCCCAACCAATGTTAAGGAAACACGCTAAACAGAATGTGCAGCTTTAGTCAGTTAGGCAGAGAGGTAAATGTGTGAGATAAGTTTGTATGTTAGTTAACATTCAGTAAAAAACAGATACGCTTGTGCTATCAAAACATAGTTTATTCCATTTAAGAGCTATAGCATAGTCAAAAACAGTCCATTAGTCATGTATCATTTCAGTCAGTCCATTCAGGGATACTCAATTTGCAAAGTCCGTGTTGTGTATTCAATGTCAGTTCACTTACAATAAATCAGTCCGTATTATCTCTTCTCACCGTTGAGAAATCAACACTCCTTTCTCTCTCCTGTTCCAGTAGGAAAAAACGCAGTCATCAATCCATCCAGTAATTAGGGATCATTAAGCCAGAGAGCAAGCTGCCGTTGTCTTGCTCCTTTTATGGTGCTTTTACAACCACACCCTCAATTACATTCTTGCAGTTAAAGTTACACACACTTTAACCAACAAACCATGATAACTTATTTATTATTTTACCTAAACCGGTTAAAGTAAACAATGTTATCCCTAACAAACCATATTCAAGATGGCCAAAGCAGTAGCAAAACCGGCAGAAGTGAAGTCCATGGACTGGGATGTCCTCGAACCCCTGCTAAGGGCCCACTATGCACTGACCGTACCAACACTCATGAGAAGGCATGAATTTTACCAGAGAGATCAGCAGAAGGGCAAAAGCATTGCAGATTTCATAGCGGATCTCCGGAATCTAGGAGGCCTATGCGGGTTTGCCAACCTTGAAGAAGCCCTGAGAGACAGAATAGTTCTGGGATTAGATGCCCCAGGCACACAGAATAAACTGATGGCGAAAGGCGACATTAGCCTTACAGATGCCATCGCTGATGCTACTGCAGCAGAAGCAACCAGAAAGTTGGCTGCTCGAATGTGCTGTACCCACGCTCCACTTTGCCAACTCGCCAGCAAAGTTTCACCTCACTTAGAAGAACCAGCAATGACAGCCCACCATGAGGACTTCGAATCGTCATCAGAAAGCGATGAAGAGGTCAATCGGCTCCGGTCTGAACGAGACCAACGCCAGAAATCGCAGTACCAATGTGTTGGTTGTGGGGCAAACCACCCCCGATCAGACTGCAAATTCCCTGACGCGCTCTGCCATGTGTGCGGGAAAAGAGGCCACATCGGACGGGTCTGTAGAAGCAAGCAAGGACCCAGCCAAACCCCGAGAGGGGCTAACTATCGCCAATCTACAGGAAGCTGTCCTGCAAAGTGAGAACCCTTGAACCACCAATGGAACAACCACTCCTACAGAAACAGACCCTTAAACCACTCAACGAAGCGAGAAGAGGCACACCAAACTATTACAATTGGCCACACCTCATCACTGGACGCCAAGAAGATCCAGGTGAAGGTGGCCATTGAAAACCAGCCTTGTATGATGGAAGTCGATTCAGGATCATCCCTCTCGATGGTTTCCTGGAAGACCCTCAAGCAACTCATCCCTACCGTCTGGCGACAAGACCTCCGATTCCAAAGAATCATACTCAAAGATTATCAAGGAAATCGAATTCCAGTCGTTGGATCCAGCCAAGTCCGCGTCTCCTTTAAAAATCGTACTGTATCTCTGTAGTCGACAGGGATCGGCCTAGCTTGTTAGGCCTCCAACGGTTCGCTCCACTTGGAATTGAAGTAGCTGGCATTCACCGAACCCACAGCAACGACTGGGAAGAAGATCTCGTCCAAGAATTCTAGGACATCTTTGCAGACAAACTAGGCGAGTACAAGGGGACCCCGATATCATTTAACCTCAACCCCAAAATAGCTCCCATCCGCCTTAAGCCTCGTCGAGTTCCATTTGCCCTTAAACCAAAGATCGACGAGCAGCTTGATAAATTAATAGCCCAGGGGGTGTTCGAACCAACAACCATTCTCCCTGGGAAACCCCAATTGTGACACCCATCAAGCCGGATGGATCGTTAAGAATTTGTGAGGACTACCGAGCCACCCTGAATCACGCCCTGTAGCAAAATGCTTACCTGGTACCGGTGGTGCAACACCTTCTCCATTCCCTGGGGGGCGGAAAAGTCTTCGCTAAACTAGATCTAGCCCAGGCATACCAACAACTACCTGTAGACAGAAAAACGGCAGAGGCTCAAATGATCGTTACGCACCGAGGTGTGTTTAAATGTAACCAACTCCAATTCGGAGTAAGCGTGGCCCCGGGAATCTTTCAAAGTTTGATGGAAAGACTATTACAAGGAATAAAAGGCGTTGTCCCCTATTATGATGATGTTTTAATTGCTGCTCCAACTCAAGAAATACTAAGGGAGCGATTGGGGTTGGTTCTTCAGAGATTTAAAGACTCAGGTCTCAAAGTTAAGAAAAACAAGTGTCAACTATGTACTGATCGAGTAGAATTTTTAGGATATTTAATAGATAAACAGGGCATTCACCCCACGGATAGCAAACTTAGGGCAAACAAAAATGCCCCAAGACCCCAAAATAAGGCGGATCTCCAAGCATTCCTAGGCCTTATCAATTTTTATAACGTCTTCCTGCCTCACAAGGCAACCATAGCCAAACCCCTACATCGTTTATTGGACAAAAAAGCAACCTGGGTTTGGGGGCACCGAGAGGAACAGGTGTTTTGACAAGTAAAAAACTTATTGACCTCCGATGCTGTTTTGATGCAGTATAATGAGACTTTGCCTTTAACGGTTACTTGTGATGCATCACCCTTTGGAGTGGGTGCCATTTTGAGCCACGTTTTATCAAACAGAAGTGAAGCCCCTGTTGCCTACTTTTCAAAAAAGCTGTCAAAAGCAGAACGCAATTACAGTCAAATCGTTAAGGAAGCTCTTGCTATTGTATCTGCTGTTAAACGATTTCATGAATATATTTATGGGTGAGCTTTCACAATAATAACTGACCACAAACCCTCACTGGGAATAATAGCGGGAGATAAATCAACCCTTTATATATTATCTCCCAGAATGACCCAATGGTCAGAATTCTTGGCTGCCTATAATTATAAGTTGCAACACCACCCGGGGAAAGCCATTCCCCACGCTGACGCATTAAGCCGTGCACCGCTTCCAGAAACCGTTGACGTTGACTGCTCTGACCGTCACAACACTGCAGATCGAGACACTCCAAAAACCGCCACTGACAGCTCACGAAATCACGATTGAAACTAAACACGATCCCATTTTAGCAAGTGTCCTCAGCTGGGTAGAACGTGGATGGCCATTGGACCAAATCCCTGGCAACTACACTCTCTTCAAAAGTCGACAGACGGAACTGTTTTCCCAGAAGGGCTGCATCATTTGGGGTGATAGAGTCATTGTCCCAGAGCGGTTACAGCGAGCGGTACTGAGAACCTTGCACGATGGCCACCCCGGCATCGTGCGCATGAAAGCACTCGCATGAAGCTATGCGTGGTGGCCGGGCATAGACAAGCAGATCAAAGCCTGGGTAAAGACTTGTCACAAATGGCAGGAAGTCAGCAATGCCCCACCGAAAGCAACTACAACAGAATGGGAAACACCCAGGGGACCATGGTCCCATATTCATCTGGACTTTGCGGGACCTACGAATGGACACACATTTTTATTAACAGTGGATGCCTACTCGAACTGGCTCGAAATCCATGAAATGAAAAATACAACTGAATCGGTCATCAGGAAATTGGACAGATTATTTGCAACACATGGATTACCGGACGTTCTGGTATCCGACAACGGGCCCCAGTTTACCGTGCTTTCTTTTGAACAGTACCTGGTGGACTGCAGTATTCGCCATGCGCTAACTTCACCAGCGCATCCTGCGGCTAATGGAAGGGCCGAGCGCATGGTACAATTCGTCAGAAGAACTCTACATAAAATGGACTATGGCGATATCGAAGACAAGATTAACCGGATACTCCTTTTGCAGCACATCACTCCACACAGCATCCCACTGAGTTATTGATGGGACAGAAACTCCGCTTCCACCTGGACCGACTACACCCATTGTACGAACCTGAAAAACCACACGGATGCAGCGGGAAATGCCGAAATTTCCAGGTAGGCGACTTGGTTTTTGCAAGAAACTTTTATGGTGACCCATTGTGTGTCGAGGCAACTGTAATCCAAGTAACCAGACCCAGATCATACCGAGTGAAATGTCACGACGATAGAATATGGAAGCGCCATATTGATCAGCTGCGTTCAAGGCTGCAGTCTGGGGTCTGCGATTCCAATGATTTCCAAACTGAGGGGGGAGGAGACACCGAGGAGGCTGAGTTTGGAACGGCAGAAGGCACAAGCGGAACAAACAACCGCTCAGACTCAACATGTGAAGAAGGATCGGGGACAGGGGTTAACTCGCCTCAAAGAGATATCGCGGACATTAATGGTAACGGAAGTTTAGATACAGAATCAGAGGCACCCTGTTCACCAGATAACGTCCTACCCCAGCAAGACTCTGGACAAATACTGGGAGGACAGCGTAAATCAAATAGACAATCAAAACAACCTGCCTATCTCAAAGACTATGTTACCGCACCCCTTAAACGGAAACCGGGGGGAAGGGGTGTTGTGAATTAATAAAAGTGCTTGAATAAAGTTTGTTGAAACCTTAAAGCAAAGTGCAGGATTCTGGCCCTGCACTTCTGATTGGCCGATAATAGTGATATCGGATTGGTCCGTTCAGGAGAATCTGATTGGCTATTAACGAGCTCTTCTCATAAAAAGAGCTAACGTTCCTGTATTTTCATTGGCTAAATGCCCAAGAGCTTGCCTATATAAAGGGGGCTGTTGCAGCCATTCTGAGAGCTGTTGCACCATGTTAAATAAAGAGTTGAAGTTCACTGTTCGTTGACTCATCTCCGCTTCTTGCGCCATGCACAGAACATAACACTGGGTATTTCAATCTTGGTCCACTTGGTTCAATCCATGTGCTGTGCAGCCATGTTCTCATGGATTCCCTGGTGAACTCTTGGTCCATGGATGTAAAAAGTGTTAATTGACATTAAATGAGACCATGATTTCATTTTCGTCCATCATCACATTTTTTATTCTTTGGAGGTACTGCAGGGGGCAGTTTATAGAGCATTTGCTTCCTGCTGTGAGGTGTCCAAGCCTTTCTGTCAATTCTTTGGCAATGTTGTAGTGGGGGTTCCTGGCAACGATACAATTGGATCAAGAGGTATTTCTGGCCTGTGTGCTTTGAACACATTGCAAAGCACACAGGCCAATACAAACCAATGCAAAGCATACAGGCCAGACATACCTCTCCATCCAATTTTGTCATTGCCAGGAACCCCAACTTACAACAGTGCTAAAGAGTTGACAAAAATTATTATAGGCTAGTCCAGACTGGAGACTGGAGACTGGAAACCTAGTCCAAACTGGAGACATCAAAGTATGTGTGTCTACATGCCCGGATATGGTGCTGCCTGCATTGGTGGAGCACTTCATATCAGGAGACCTTCCACCACCGTTGCTTTCCCTTCTCCCTTGCTGCCGTTGCCGCCGCATCCTTTTCGCCCCTGCCTCCCTCTCCGACTGCGAAACTCGTGTGCTTCACCAAACGCTCCCAGCGAGGCAAGCTCTTTCATATGTAGAAAGGGGGGGGGAAGATGCCGGCGTTCTCCAAGAGGCTGGCTCTTTTCTTTAGCCGAGGCTGACATCTGACTGAATCTCTATCCCACTCCTTTATCCTCACGATGGGGTTGGCAGCAATGCTCTCTGGTGCGGCCACCTCAGCTTGCCAGACTTGCCTTGCTATGAGACGACACTGTGACAGCCGCTGCTGCCGTACTCCCTTCTCTTTCCTCGCCTCTCCTCCCTTCACCGGCAGGAATGTGCGTGCCTGCTGCCACTGCTGCCGTTCCTGAAGCCGTCTGGGGTGGGCAGGTGGGAAAGCAAGCAAGGTGGCTGCACTGTGTTCTTTTTCCCTCAGTGAAGCACCGCCACTTGCCACCGCCACCTGTGATTGCCGAGGAGGCAGCGGAGGCACCTGAAATGTCACCAAGGCAGCGAGTGCCTCCCTGCTGGGCCCTCCGCTCATCCCGCCAGGCCCATGGCAGAGTCATGCAGGCTGGGCAGAGCCATGCAGGCTGTGGCAGAGCCATGCAGGCTGGGCAGGAAATACCCATGGCTCACTTTCCTGGTTCTGCCCAGCCTGCATGGCTCTGCCATGGCCCTGGAGACACTTCCTGTCAGCCTCGGCTAGAGAAAAGAGCCAGCCTCTCGGAGCATGCCGGCATCTTTCCCTCTCTCTCTCTCTCTCTATGTATGAAAGAACTCGCCTCGCTCGGAGCGTTTGGCGAAGCACACGAGTTTCGCAGTCAGAGAGGGAGGCGGCGGCAAAAAGGATGCGGCAGCAATGACAGGATGCTGCAAGTCAGGACCTTGCATTGAAGCAGCCCGGGGGGCATGTAGCCACCTCCCTCCAGCCCACCTTGAGGATTTGCCTTTTGTTGTTGGTATACTTGACTTCAGGCGCTCCAGTCACCGCCTTCCCTTTGCCTTCGAAGGTAAAGTGAATTATTTTAAAAACTTCCACTCATCCCGCCAGGGCCACGGCAGAGCCGTGCAGGCTGGGCAGAACCAGGAAACACCCGTGGCTCACTTTCCCGGCTCTGCCCAGCTCGCACAGCTCCGGCGTGGCCCTGATGATATTTTTAAAATAATTCACTTTACCTTCAAAGGCAAAGGGAAGGCGGCCACAGGAGCGCCTGAAGCCAAGTGTCTCCTCAGGGCTCTGGTTGCAGGGAGGAGCCCTGACTGGCTGCACATGGCTGCACCAAACGCCGTGACGTTGCTGTAACGCCATGGCAGCAAGGGAGAAGGAAAAGCAACGGTGATGGAAGGTCTCCCGAACATCCAAGCTGTCGCCACCCACCCACTCAAGGATACAATGGGGGGGGGAATTAAGTCACCCCTGAAAAGACGGCCTAGCCGGTTTTTCAGGGGTCAAAAAAAAATAAGGCCCAGCCTTATTATGTAAGAAACACGGTAGGTATAAGTAAAAACATAGTTATAAATACATGGATACATATAAGAAAAATAAAAGAAACAATAGGACAGGGACGGTAGGCGCACACCCCCTACAGACCTCTTAGGAAAGGGGTGAGGTCAATAGAAGACAGTCTAAGATTAAAGTTTTGGGGGTTTGGGGAAGAAACCACAGAGTCAATCAATCAATCAATACAGCCATTCAGCATTCCTGGTAGGAAAAGAAGAAAAAGCAGAAATAAGTTTTTGTGGCCAACTGAGGAGCAGATAAATTCACAGTGAAGTTTGAGGAAGGGCAATCTGTCTGAGTAGTGAAAATTCTAAGAGTTCACTAGAGGTGTTTTTAAACAGAAATGATGACAACTCTTCTTACTTTGTCCCAGATGTTGCCAATCACTCGTACAGAGGTCAATCCATGGATAACTCAATATCATATCAATCTCATCAAGAATGATTTTATGTGTGAGAGCTCCTGAGAGAAGGGTGACAATGATGTCCAGATGGATCTTTTGGAGAGGAAGCTTGTGAACTGCAGTCTGCAGTGAGACCTCTAGTGTTTTTCTTCTTCCATATCCTGGCAGAGTTCCTGTAAAGTATAAACACACACAGAGCTTCTATTGTTTGCAGCCCTTCACGAGCCCCACTGATCCTAATATGGAATTCAGCAGGAAACCCATGATTTCCTGACATAGAGCAAACTGAAGAAAATAAAGGGATTGCATGAAATAAAAAGAACAAGATACACACACAGAGAGAGAGAGTCCTTCCATGAATTTGTTCCAGTTTCCAGTTTCTCTTTGGAAATGCAATGGAAAAATGGAATGGATTTAGCACAAATCCCTGATTTTTCAGGCCAAACCAGAGCAGAGGAATATACATTCAGCTCCTCCGATTGCTGCTATTTTTAAGCCTCGTGAAATAGCAGAGTCTCTGTATGCAAGATGAGGATTTCCTGACTTGAACTACTAACTCCTTGCCTATTTATTCCCTCACATGGTCTTCTGTGGCTTGAAAAGATCAAGTGTAGAAACTGAAGTTATGATTTCATGATTGTCTGCCATGCGACAACAACAATAGCAATAACAACAACAACAACTCATTCAAGAAGAAGCTTCCTACTAACGACTGAAATTCTCCTTTGGGAATTGTGGTCTTACGGGTGTGCTTGCAAAAGCTGGACGGAAAAACAAGAAAAGCAGGAACAACCAGCATGAGTGGCAAAGAAAAAGAGCCCAGCTACTCGGATAGTAGTGTGAAGAAGATGCTCAAGTGTGTGGTGATTGGTGACGGAGCTGTTGGGAAGACCTGCCTACTGATGAGTTACGCTAATGATGCATTTCCAGAAGAATATGTACCAACAGTGTTTGACCACTATGCAGGTAAGAAGAACCCATTCCTCTTTCTTATATGTATCAGAAGTGTTAGAATGCTAACCTGTTTCCTCCCCACAAATGGGCATTTACATTTACCTTCACAGACCCTATCAAAGCTAAGTACACTTTACCCAGTGATAGTAGATGGAGAAGTAGGATTCTTAAGGGGTGTAATTGTGAAAGCTCCAGAATAGAGTAGAATAGAATAGAATAGAATAGAATAGAATAGAATAGAATAGAATAGAATAGAATAGAATAGAATAGAATACATTTATTGATCAAGTGTGATTGGACATCCAAGGAATTTGTCTTTGGTGCATATGCTCTGAGTGCACATAAAGAAATAAAATACATTCATCAAGAATCATAAAATACAATGCTTAGTGATAGTCATAGGTTACTAATAAGCAATAAAACATACTAGGAAACAAATAAAACAATATAAATTGTAAAGATACAAGCAACATGGCTATAGTCATAAGTGGGAAGTGAGAGGTACTAGGAAAGATGAGAAGAATAATAGTAATACAGTCTTAGTAAATAATTTGACGGTGTTGCAGGAATTAGTTGTTTAGCAGATTGATGGCATTTGGGGGGAAAACTGTTTTTGTGTCTAAGTTGTTCTGGTGTGCAGTGTCCTATAGCATCGTTTTGAGGGTAGAAGTTGAAACAATTTATGTCCAGGATATGAGGGGTCTGTAGATAGACCCTATTTTATATCTAGAGACCCCTCTACAAAGAAGTCTTACATGTAATGAATGAATAGGCCATCTCTTTCCTCATGAACTACTTATTTTGTGGTGAGGTAGAGATAAAATTTGGAAAGTGAGACAATTTTAATCACACCCCTGTAATCTAATGGTGTTGGCTGGCTCTAAACTTTTTCCTTTATGATTATTATTATTCCTCTTCTACTCTTTGAAGAGATGATCCCAGCCTAAGGTTGTCCAAGGCATGAAGGATTCCGGCCTAGCTTGAGAGGATGGTTATCATAGTGAGAGAAAGTCTCTCTCTCTCTCTCTCTCTCCCCCCACCATACTAATTAGTGTTCTGTCTGGTCTAAAGGTTCATTTGTGTCTTGCCTGGTTCAGACCAATGCCTTCTCCATAAGATCAGCTGGTTTCAGGCATCATGAAATCTTTTTATTTATTTACTTATTTATATTTTTAAATTACTTGGTATTAGGGATCTTGGTATATTATAAAGCACATACACACATGCACACACAAACACACATAGGCCATAAAACCAAATGTACTCAACCGTAGTATTATTATCTCTTGAGAAATAGATCTAAAGGAAGCATGGCTATTTGTTTCATCCAGAATGAAGATTAAAAGTTTTGCATAATCTTTGTGTATATCTATTAATATGCATGCATGCTTGCAAAACTAGAGCTTGCTGTTTGGACAAGTAGAAAATTCTCTACTATTTCTTCATAGTAGAGAAACTTACAACTGTGATTGCCTGCTGCTCGGTCTAGTATTTCCCACCTTTATATTTTAAACAACCCTTGAAACAGAGGAAGTTTTCAGAGTATTTTCCCCCTGTACGGCAGGAAATCCATCCCACACTACCAGGGAGCTGAATTCTATTCCAAAGCTCACATTACATGCTAATAACACTAACAACCTTACTGGAATGCTCTTGATTCCAATCCTTTATAAAACATCAGGGATCTCCATAATATAAGGACTGGACAAGGTAGTTCTGATTTCCCCTAAAAGTTTAGTTTGGAGAAAAGATCTGATTTTCATGGTATGAATCATTTTCCACAAGAAATAAAATGAAAATAACAGGTGGGTGAGTGGGTTCTATAGATTTCAGAGATTGCTGGGAACTAAAGTACCAACATGATTTGAACTAAATCTGATTTGAAGAGAAAACTCATTAACCTTAATTTTTCTCTGGGTTATATTTTTTAATAAGTGGGTAGTTGTTCTATAAGATAAAGGAATAAAACTGGGGTAGAAAATTAGAGATTTTCCTGAAATTATTGGATTATAGTTTACAGATGGAACTTAGATGGAGTAAATTGTCAGAATTCAGTCATTATTGTAGGCCAGGGTTTTGTGGCTAAACGTATGGTACAAACCAATCCAATTAGTTCTTAATCAGTAAACCATGGTTAATCAAACCATAGCCTCTCATAATATGGGACTTCAGTCAAGTTGTTTTAGCGTAATCTACTTCCAAAATTTGTTGTAAGGATGCAGAGAGTTTAGGAAGGAAGGAAGAACACTTCCCTGAGCTTCTTGAAAGAAAAATGGAATACAAAGGTCATTATTAATTAGCAATTGTGATTAGAAATTAGACTTCTTTAAAAGGATAAATAATTCTTCAGCTGCTCACATTATTTACAAAGATATATATAGCCAAAACCAATCTCATTACTATTATCAAATTTGAGAAATTCAAATCTAAGCAAACTGGGTAATCCTGCAGTCCAGATAAAGCAATCTAAATATATTATAACAAATAAAAGCCCAATACCACATGTCAATTAGTAAAAAAAAAAAAGGGGGGGGGTTAAAGTAGAAAATTAAATACAAATGAAAATTGTATCAATATTTCACTTAGGATGGTGTTACCACTGAACCTTTTGCTCTCTTAAAAAAGGATGAAGAACACAGCAATAGGCTGCCCCAAATTTAAATCTGAAACCACTGTAAAAGTCTGACTCACAGATGAACACTATACAGAAGCCTGATGATGGCAGATGAGATTCTGCTGCTTTGTTCGGGTATTTTCCCATGTCATTATAGTTGTGCTTTTAAAGTTGTAGCAATGTTTCAGCAGAATCTCATCTGCCATCATCAGGCTTCTGTATTGTGTTCGTCTGTAAATATGTATAACATACATACATATATATATATATATGGCATTCAGTTTTGTTCGGGTATTTTCCCACGTCATAATAGTTGTGCTTTTAAAGTTGTAGCAACGTTTCGGCAGAATCTCATCTGCCATCATTCTCCTGAAACATTGCTACAACTTTAAAAGAACAACTACAATGACATGGGAAAATACCCGAACAAAGCTGAATGCCATACATGTAAGTACTCGCAAAAACTTAAGAAATACACACACACACACACACATCACAACAACACCTGAAACAATTAGTGTACAACGTTTCCAACAGAGAACTCACCAAAACAGAAACAGATGTCCTAACCAAAAGATTCAATTATGCTATAGCACCCCAAAAAATCCCCACAGAATCCATCATATGTGTAGTAGAATCCAGCCTAACTAAATTAAATACAGATGAAGCTGATAAAATAAGACACCAAGTTACTAACATCCTATGCACAAACAAACCACCCAAAAGCAACTTGCAGAAAAATGAAATTAAAGCGCTACAAACCCTGAAAAGAGATAGCAGCATAATCATCCTCCCAGCAGACAAAGGGAATGCCACTGTAGTAATGGACAGAAAAGACTATGAAACAAAATTGACAGACCTACTCCAAGACTCCACATACAAACCCATAAACACAGACCCAACCACATATCTGGAAAAATTAACCAAGAAGAAAATTATAACCAGCCACATGAGCAAAGAGATCCAACAGATGATCACCCCAAGAGAAAAATCTTCCAGATGCCCCAAACTATACGGCCTCCCAAAAATACACAAAGAAGGCATACCTCTCAGACCCATAGTCAGCTCCAGAGGAGCACCACTACAAAACCTAGCTAAACACTTAGCAAAACAGCTACAGCCCCATGCTGAAACAGCAGCTTCACATGTACAAAATTCATACCACTTCTTGGAAATGATCAAAGATCTACATGTGGAGCAAGAAGATCTGCTTGTAAGTTTCGACGTGGTTTCACTATTCACTCAAGTCCCGATAAAAGAGACCCTTGAAATCATCAAAAATAAATACCAATCAGCTAAACACCTCATGGAACTAACAGAACACTGCTTAACCAACACGTATTTCATTTACAAAGGACAAAGATACAAACAAATTGAAGGAGCCTCTATGGGATCACCACTGTCACCTGTCATTGCAAACCTGTTCATGGAAGAATTCGAATCCAGAGCCCTGGCCAATGCCATCCACAAACCCAAACTATGGTTAAGATACATTGATGACACATTTGTGATTTGGCCCCATGGAAAAGAAAACCTAAACAATTTCCTAACACACCTAAACAGCACATACCCCAAAATCAAGTTCACCATGGAAACGGAAACAAACAAACAACTACCATTCCTAGATGTACTAATCTACAAAAAAACAGATGGCACACTAGGACACACCGTATACCAGAAGAAAACACACACTAACCACTACCACAACGCCCAATCCCACCACCACCCAGTACAGAGAAACTCCGTGGCTAAAACACTAATTACTAGAACCAAACGCCTGGCAGACAAGACACACATTAAGACTGAACTATGCACCCTGACTAAAGTACTGACAGCCAACGGCTTCCACAGAAGCAAAATCACCAGCTTGATCCACAAAAGCACACTGAAACATAATAGAAACCCAGAAGATGAACAGACCTATGGAACAGCTGTCCTGCCCTACATAAGAGGTACTACAGACAAAATTAGTAAGGTACTACACAGACATCACATCAAGACTGCCTTCAAAACAGACAGAAAAATAGCAGCCATCCTTAGAAACCCCAAAGATAAAATTGACCTGGAAAACCAAGGCATATACGAAATCCCCTGTGCATCATGCCCGGCCACATACATTGGACATACCAATAGAAGAATAAGTACCCGCCTGGATGAACACAAAAATGCAGTCAAAAAGCTGGAACACACTTCCTCACTAGTCCAACACATGGAAGCCACAGGTCATAGCATCAGCTTCAATGGCACCAAAACCCTAGCCACTATAGAAAACCCTAGCCACAGAATCATCAGAGAAGCCATAGAGATTGAAAAAAGACCAGAAAGCATGAACAGAAGAGATGATTCCACCAGGCTGTCAATCATTTGGAAGCCTGCGCTCACAAACAAAAAAATCTCCACACCACAAGCCAGGCAAACACCTGGGCACAAACAGATCCCCCCTAATACCTCCAGCTCAAACACACCCCAACCAGGCACCCAGATGAAACCCAGCTTCCTAACTAATGATAGCCGTCCATTTACCCGGACCAAGCTGCACTAAAGGCCTCCAATAAAGTACCACAATGCTGCCAGCCAATCAAGATACAAAAAGAGCCAAAAAACAGACAGAAGATAGCAGAAACACCAATCAAGCAGAACACAGCAAACTCCAAGACCAATAAACACAGACCAAGACTCCCAACCAATCAGGAGGAAGAAAAAACCATTCTGGCACAGCAATAGGCTGCCCCAAATTTAAATCTGAAACCACTGTAAAAGTCTGACTCACAGATGAACACTATGCAGAAGCCTGATGATGGCAGATGAGATTCTGCTGAAACGTTGCTACAACTTTAAAGCACAACTATTACGACGTGGGAAAATACCCGAACTAAGCTGAATGCCATACATGTAAGTACCCGCAAAAACTTAAGAAAACATATATATTCTAAAAAATATAGTTTGATACAAATAGTACATAGGTTACATCTAGAAACAGCAATTAGTTCACATCATTCCAACCCTCTTTTATTTCAATGTTTCAACTCTCCGTGAAGAACTATTTTGTTTTAATCGATGATTTATTTTAAATTAGCAGCTTTACCGAGAGCAATGAGCGTCATGTTAACATCTAATACCCATACCATTAGTTTAAAAACTGTACACATTTCTGAAGATATAATTACATATTTCCTAACTATCTAAAGAGTGATTTGGGAAGTTCAAGACACCAAAGTAACACCTGAAAGAGTTTTAGTGTGTGGGAAAGCAAGAGATCAACAAGAAGCATTTTCTGTCACTTAAGAGGGTAATGAAAAGACTTCAAATCTCAGGAAAAGTGGGGAAACCACAAATTTGAGGGGACAGAATTGTAGAACCCCATTCTGTATTTTTCATTCAAATAAATGATTTTTTTTAAAACTAGAATCACACACTGGGAAAAAGAATTATTCAGGTTTCCACTTGAAGCTAGCTAGGTGCCAAGGTGTGTAACCATCCTGCTATGATCAAGCAAGACACATTTTTAATTTAAAAAGTGATGAAAAACAGATCAATACACCAAAGCTATTCATGCTACATTTTTTAAAGAAGAATCAAAAGTCTCATAGAAAATTGAAAAAGAGGATAAGGCTGGATCAGTGTTTGAGACCATTGACAGGTATACCTGCTCTTTCAGTTACAAAGAGGTTTATATTACCCACTACATGAATTTAGCGTCTGGGTAAAATAGTTTATGCATCCATTCTATCTGGGATGAAAGACTAGCAGGATGGGGAAAGTTAATAATGACTGGTGCAGAGGGACTGAAGAAAATACTACTGTGCTGCCAAGGTGCCAGAAAAAAATAGTTGAGACCATTTAATCCTCCAAACTCAATTCAAAAGCTGGCAAGATCATGTGGTGTTTTTTTTTATTTAAGTCTTTGACAAATCAGTGCAGCAGTCATGGAACAAATTCTCAGAATGATGGGCTTGTATCACAAGGCCAGATAATCTGTGGACATTAATACAGCCTTAGAAATGTTTGTCCTTTAAGGAATGTAATAAAAATATCACCCGGAAAAATATTTTGACACTGAAATCGTCCTTGTTACTCATGTGAGTGTTTATAAAAGCATGCAAGTCTCCATAGGATCTCCCAGCAGGGGAAATTAGTAGGAGGCAAAAAGGGGTTAAGTTTAGGAAACAAACTCCAGGTTTCCAGAACTGGGATTAACACTTTTATTAACAATCCTTGCATTTGAGCAAAAATTTAAAAAAAAAAAAAGATAGTGGACATGAGACTGCTAAAAACAAGCAGCAAGAAGGCAGAGGAGTTGCTTCTTGGCTAGCCATTCCTATATTCCAAACAACCAGGGGTGGGCTGCTGGGGGTTTGCAGGGGTTTGGGAGAGCCCCTAACTAAGTTTCTGTGCAGTTCAGATAACCCACAAATCCCACTCTTGGCTGGCCCCACTCACCCCTTCCCCTTTGGATTCGGGTAAATGCAGGGCATGCGCGAAGGCTCAGGGAGGGTGAAAAACGGATCTCCCGAAAGTTCAGGAAGGCCATAAATGGGCCTGTTTCTGGCTTCCAGGGAGCCTCTGGAGCTCAGGGATGCCATTTTCACCTCCCAGAGGCTCAAGAAAAACCTTTGGAGCCCACTGTTGTGAATTAATAAAAGTGAATGGATAAAAGTGCTTAATAAAGATTATTAAAACCTTTAGGAAAGTGCAGGGTTCTGACCCTGCACTTCTGATTGGCCGATAATAGCGACATCTGATTGGTCTGTTCAGGAGAATCTGATTGGCTATTAGTGGGCCTCTCTCATTGGTTAAGGGAACTAACGCTTCCCGTTCTTACTGGTTATTTGATCAGCAGCTTGCCTATAAAAAGGGCTGTTGCTGCCGTAGTTTTTTGCTCTGTTCCACAATGTTAAATAAAGAGTTGAAGTTCATCGTCTCGTCTCCAATCCTTGTGCCCATGCGCAGAACATAACACTGGCTACGAGGATGGGATTTGGAGATGTCAGAGCCGACTGAGTACTACAGAGCGCCAAACAGAGCATGTGGCTGAAGACGCACCAATGACTGAACCATGTCTAGCAGCATCATACCACCCGCTCCATTCGACCTGGCACAAGAAGACTGGGACTCATATATGGACCGATTCCAGATGTTTCTGGAGACCAACAACTTAAAGGATGCCACTACCAGAAAGAAGCGAGCGGTATTCCTAACTCACTGCGGGCCGACCGTTTTTAAAATGGCCAAGGCACCAGCCAAACCGGCTGAGGTGAAGTCCATGGACTGGGACGTCCTCGAGCCCCTTCTATGGGCCCACTACGCACCAACCGTACCAACGCTTGTTCGAAGACATGAATTTTATCAGAGAGACCAGCAAAAGGGAGAAAGCGTTGCAGATTTCATTGCGGATCTCCGGAATCTGGGAGGCCTACGCGGGTTCGCCGACCTCGAAGAGGCCTTGAGAGACCGAATAGTTCTGGGATTAGATGCACTAGATATCCAAAGTAAGCTGATGGCGAAAGGCAACATTAGCCTTGCAGATATCATCGCTGACGCTACTGCAGCAGAAGCAACCAGGAAGTCGGCTGCACGAATGCGCCGCACCCACGCCCCGCTCCATCAACTTGCTGGCAAAATCTCGCCTCACCTGGAGGGACAGGCAACGACAGCCCACCATGAGGACCTCGAATCGTCATCAGAAAGCGATGAAGAAGAGGTCAACAGGCTCCGGTCTGAACGAGACCAATGCCATTAACGTAACCAGAGAGTACAGTACCAATGCGCTGGTTGTGGGACAAACCACCCACGATCAAACTGCAAATTCCTCGACGCACTCTGCCATGTATGCAGGAAAAGAGGTCACATCGGAAGAGCTTGTAGAAGCAAGCAAGGATCCAACCCACCTCAGAGGGGGACCAACTACCGCCATCCCACAGGAAGTTGTCCTGTGAATCGAGAAAACCTAACCCACCAATGGAACAACCACTCCTACAGAAACAAACCAATAGCCCAGTCAACGAAGCAGGAAGAGGCACACCAAACCATTACGATCGGTCACGCCTCATCATTAGATGCCAAGAAGATCCGGGTGAAGGTCGCCATCGAAAGCCAGCCCTGCCTGATGGAAGTCGATTCCGGATCATCCGTCTCGATGGTTTCCTGGAAGACCCTTAAACAATTGATCCCCACCATCTGGCAGCAATTGATCCCCACCGTCCGGCGGCAAACCTCAGATTCCAAAAAATCATACTTAAGGACTATCAGGGAAATCGAATTCCAGTCGTCGGATCCAGCAAAGTCCATGTCTCATTTAAAAATTGTACTGCATCCCTCCCGCTGACCATAGTCGACCAGGATCGGCCTAGTTTGTTAGGCCTCCAATGGTTCACCCCACTTGGAATTGAAGTAGCTGGCATTCACCGAACCAACAGCGATGACTGGGAAGAGGCCATCCTCCAAGAGTTCCAGGACGTCTTTACCGAGAAATTAGGCGAGTACAAGGGGACCCCGATATCATTTAACCTTGACCCCAAAGTAGCTCCCATCCGCCTTAAGCCTCGTCGAGTTCCATTTGCCCTTAAACCAAAGATTGACGAGCAGCTTGATAAATTGATAGCCCAGAGTGTGTTAGAACCAACCGACCACGCTCCCTGGGAAACCCCAATCGTAACACCCATCAAGCTGGATGGATCGTTAAGAATTTGTGGGGACTACCGAGCCACCCTGAATCACTCCCTTCAACAGAACGCTTACCCGGTACCGGTGGTACAACACCTTCTCCATTCCCTGGGGGGCAGAAAAGTCTTCGCTAAATTGGATTTAGCATAGGCATACCAACAACTGTGTGTAGACAAAAAAACGGCAGAGGCACAAACGATCGTTACACACCACGAGGTGCATTTAAGTGCAACCGACTCTGGAGTCAGGAATTTTTCAGAGCTTGATGGAGAGACTACTACAGGGTATAAAAGGGGTTGTACCTTATTTTGATGATGTTTTAATTGCTGCTCCAACTAGAGAAATACTAAGGAAGCTCCTGAAGTTAGTTCTCCAGAAATTTAAAGACTCTGGCCTTAAAGTAAAAAAAAAAATAAGTGTCAATTGTGTACAGATAAGGTAGAATTTTGGGGGTACTTAATCAATAAACAAGGCATTCACCCCACCGATAGCAAGCTTAGGGCGATCAAAAACGCTCCAAGGCCCTGAAATAAGACCGATCTCCAAGCCTTCCTGGGCCTTATCAATTTCTACAACATGTTCCTGCCCCACAAAGTGACCGTAGCCGAGCCCCAACATCGTCTGTTGGACAAAAGGGCAACCTGAGTCTGGGGACACCGAGAGGAACATGCGTTCCGACAAGTAAAAAACTTATTGACTTCAGATGCTGTTCTAATGCAGTATAATAAGACTTTGCCATTAATGATTACCTGTGATGCATCACCATTCGGAGTGGGGGCCATTTTGAGCCATGTGTTACCAAACAGTAGTATAGCCCCTATTGCCTACTTTTCAAAAATGCTATCAAAAACTGAACGCAACTATAGTCAAATCGATAAAGAGGCTCTTGCTGTCATTTCTGCTGTTAAACGATTTCATGAATATATTTATGGGCGAGTTTTTACTATAGTCACTGACCACAAACCTTTACTGGGGATTATAGCGGGGGACAAGCCAACCCCTTACATATTATCTCCCAGAATGACTCGCTGGTCAGAATTCTTGGCTGCATATAATTATAAACTGCAACACCGCCCGGGGAAGGCCATCCCCCATGCTGACGCACTAAGACGTGCACCACTTCCTGAAACCATTAATGACCCAGCTCCAACTGTCACGATGCTCCAGATTGAAACACTTCAATCACCCCCACTGAAAGCTCGAGATATCGCGATCAAAACCAAACGCGATCCCGTTTTGGCACGAGTTCTTAGCTGGGTCGAGCGAGGATGGCCTTTGGATCAAATCCCTGACAGCTTCAGTCCTTTCAAGAATCGACAAACGGAACTGTTTTCACAGAGAGGCTGCATCATTTGGGGGGATAGAGTCATCGTCCCAGAGCGGCTGCAATGAGCGGTGTTGAAAACCTTGCATGAAGGCCAGCATAGTGCGCATGAAGGTGCTTGCATGAAGCTATGCATGGTGGCCTGGTATCGACAAGCAAATCAAGGTCTGGGTAAAGACTTGTTGCAAATGCCAGGAAGTTAGCAATGCCCCACCGAAAGCAACCCCAACAGAGTGGGAAACACCCAGGGGACCGTGGTCCCGTATTCATATTGACTTTGCCGGACCTACCAAAGGACACACATTCCTAGTAACGGTGGATGCCTACTCAAACTGGCTTGAAATCCATGAAATGAAAAGTACCACAACCGAATCCCTCATTAGGAAATTGGACAGATTATTCGCAACCTATGGACTGCCAGACATTCTGGTATCCGACAATGGGCCCCAGTTTACCGCGCTTTCTTTTGAACAGTATTTAGCAGACCGTGGTATCCGCCATGCGCTAACTTCACCGGCACATCCTGCGACCAATGGAAGAGCCGAGTGCATGGTACAATTCGTCCAAAAAACCCTACATAAAATGGACTATGGCGATATCGAAGATAAGATTAACTGGATACTCCTTCTTCAACACATCACTCCACACAGCATCACCAACAAAACTCTGGCTGATTTGTTAATGGGACAAAACTCCGCTCCCACCTTGACTGACTACACCCGTTGTACGAACCAGAAAAGCCACACGGATCCAGTGGGAAATGCCGCGAATTCCAGATAAGCGACTTAGTCTTTGCTAAAAACTTTTCTGGCAATCCGTTGTGGGTCAAGGCAACTGTAATCCAAGTCACAGGACCCAGGTCGTACCGAGTAAAAAGTCGCAACAGAAGAATATGGAAGTGCCATATTGATCAGCTGCGTTCAAGGCTGCAACCTCGTTTCTGCGACTCCAGTAACTTCCAAACTGAGGGGGGAGGAGATGCTGAGGAGACTGAGTAGGACAAAAATGCCCTCCCCCCACCCCAGTGCAGGAGATCGACTAGGCCATGCCCACCATGGCCATGCTCACCCAGCAATCAGGCAAAGAACCCTTTGCTAAAAACAACCCCTCAATCCACTCCCTACACACAAAGACAGGCAGACACACACACACACACACACAGAGGGGGGAGGGAGAAACATTTGAAATGCCATGTAGGGCAGGGCAAAACCAGAAATGCATGATGGGCAATTAGCTCCGGCTTCTCTTTTTTTTCCATAGGTCAACCTCAGTAGTTGAAACCTCCATAAGCCTTCTAGGTTTGTTCCCTCATGAAACATTTACAAGAGGATTATCTCACCTTCCTCTTCCTTTTTTTTTTTTTTTAAATATTCATCTTGCAAACTGACAGATTATTAGAATGCAAAAATCTGTTAGACAAGGTTGAGGTTTTCACATGCATGTCAACTTAAGAATTTTTTAATATGACTTATAATCAATTTAGTCATAAACTATTTGTGGCAACAATTCACACATTTATGCATGGTATTGGGTGTTATTGAGTGATAAGTCACAAATGATGAGCTATTGAGGGAGACAAGTAAGTGAGTTTTTGCTTTGGGTCATTCTACGAAACAGACCTTTGTGAAACTACTTTCTGCAAGTGCCACTAACATATTGGAAGAAGTGCCATGGCAGTAGGCTTTGTTTGATGCTCTTAAGTTATCCATGATTTCCAGGGATTTTGAGCAGTCTGGGCATTTTTTCCTTTAATTTTATCCCATTAATCTTCATTATTAAAATATTCATTTAGTATATTCACCATTCAAAACTGCACTGAGTACAACATTCCCCAATCTGGTGTCCTCCAGATGTACAGTATTTTATTTTAAGTTTTGTCATTTCCAATCCTAGCTCAGAATGATTTAAAAAAACATCCCAATGCATGTGCAGGGGATGCAGAAGTAAAATACTGAGTATCAAAAACTTAAAAGATACTAGCATCATTAAGTACTCTATATACCATATACCTTACCCGCAGGGTAATTAAATATTTAATTGCAGTGGTTCTTCTCCTTCCTCCTTCCTTCCTGGTTCTAATCAGTGATGATGGGGGAGTATAAACAGCCAAGCAATTTCTTCTTTGTAAGGTACCATAAGATCCTGTGCTTTTTCTCCTTCTGTTAAGCCACTGGGAGAGATTGTTTGATGATTTGATATCAACAATATGCTGATGATATCCTACTGGTCAGCACTGGAGATGATACCAGTGGCTTGATCCAGTGTCTGGATGCAGCAAGGGATGGTTGGGATGAGATAGGCCAGAGCTGTCAAACTCAAGGATCCAGCCTGCAGGATGCTTAGATCTGGCCCGTGGGACCGACCTGGAAATAGCAAAGGACCACCCCACGGTATCTCTGTTAGCAAAAATAGGGTGCGGTGGGCACCCGTGGCCTCCCCGTGCCCCATTTTGGCCAGCAGGGTGCTGCAGAAAGGCATCCTCCCATCTCCCCCATTCCATGGAGGACAACTACAATGCTGATCCAACCCTCCAAGAAATCCAGTTTGACACCCCTGACATAGGCTGAAGTCCTGGATTCACAGCTTTTGCTGGATGGGCAAAGATAGACTATGGCTAAGAAGGTTTTTGCCCAATTTAAGCTGGTATGTCAGTTGCCAACTTAGCTGGAAGAGGAGTATTTGACAATAATGACTCAAATTCTTACCACCAGTTGTCTGAAGTACCACAATATCTATATAATCCTGCTTCTGAAGATCATTCAGAAGCTTCCATTAGTCCAAAATGTAAGAGCAATCATATACTTCATGTACAAGTTTTAAATATTACCTGGGATTTTAAGTTTCAATTATTTATTTAAGTATAGATGTTTTGTTGCAAATTATTGATCCATTTCAGCCTATGTCAGGTGTTAAGCCTGGTTTCCCCAACCAGGGTTAGGGAGACAAGCTAAACAGAATGTGCAGCTTAGTCAGATAGGCACACAGATAAATGAGTGAGCTAAGCTTGTATGTTTATTAACATACAGTAAAAATGACAGATACGCTTGTGCTATCAAATATATAGTTTATTCCATTATGAGTTCATAGCATAGTCAAAATAACAGTCCA
Organism: Hydrophis major; assembly: GCA_033807585.1. Taxonomy (NCBI): domain Eukaryota; kingdom Metazoa; phylum Chordata; class Lepidosauria; order Squamata; family Elapidae; genus Hydrophis; species Hydrophis major. The sequence continues at coordinate 33,785,262 of CM066328.1, forward strand.
ATAGTCATGTATCATTTAGTCAGTCCATTCAGGGATATTCAGTTAGCAAAAGTCCGTGTTGAATACCCTATGTCAATACACTTACAAGTCTGTCCTTTGTTTTCTCTCCCGTTCGAGGAATGCAGTCTTGTGTCCTTGCAGTAATCAGGAACCATCAAAGCCAGAGAGATAGCAAGCTGCCGTCTTGCTTCTTTTAAAGTGCTTTCACAACCACTCCCTTAATTACTATCCCACAGTTAAAGTTGCAGACACTTTAACATAACAAACTATGAATATATATTATTATTTACCTAAACCAGTTAGGGTAAAACAATGTTATCCCTAACATTCTCCCCTTTTAGGAAAATAATAATAATAAAACTATTTACATCTTTAAATCATATTTGTTACAACTCTCTTTAAACTTAATTACTCCTTGAGCTTTTGTAAATTGGTCTGCAATGTTTTCTTCCGTCATGCAGTATTCCAATTTAATTAGCCCATTCTTTACAGATTCTCTAACATTTAAGTATCTTAAATCAGTATGTTTTGATCTAGTTTTTACAGCAATACTAGTAGCTAATTTTATAGCTGCTTGATTATCCTCGTACACAATAATGCAATCTTTTACAGTTACACCCATGTCTAATGATAACTGTTTGTACAGAATTAAGTCAGTGCATAGTAATGACAGACATGAAAATTCTGCTTCCATCGTTGACAAGCTGATATGCTGTTGTCTGATTGACCTCCACCCTATTAATGTCTTACCAAATAATATAGCTATCCCAGATGTTGATTTTCTTGTGTTTATATCAGTTGCAAAACTTGCATCTGCATAGGCACTAAGACTCAAATCACCCTTTGGTTCTATATACAATGCATGGTTCATTGTTCCTTTAAGATATCTTAAAATTCTCTTTAATGATTGCCAATGACATTGATGTGGATCTAAATTAAAACGTGCCAGCTGATTTACACTATAAGCTATATCAGGCCTTGACCAATTGCTGATATATGATAAGCTGCCAATCAAAGATTGATATATGGACTTATCAAATTTGGGACTTTGATCATCAGTTTGGCAAACTTTCTGACTCATTGGAGTCTTTGCCGGTTTACAAAGTTCCATTTTAAACGTTTTAATTAATTGACAAATTTTATCTTCTTGAGATATCTTAAAACCATTTTTTGTTTTGTTAATTGTCAATCCTAGATACTTTTTAATTTCACCTAAATGCTTTAATTTTATCTTTTTGGCTAATAATGATATAATTTCATTAGCTTCATTATTAGTCTTAGTTATCAAAGCAATATCATCTGTAAATAATAACAATAATGACACCGTTCCATTATTTTCTCTTTTAAACACACATGGATCTGCTAAACCAGATTTAAAACCTATATTGTTTAACTCTTTCACAATATATTGGTTCCACTCAAACCCAGATTGTTTCAATCCGTAAAGACTCTTTTTGAGTTTCCAACAATCATTACTATTTACTTTATTGTCTTTTATACCTACTGGTTTTCTTAAATATATAGTGTGCTGCAATGGTGCATGTAGATAAGCAGTTTCTACATCTATATGGTTAATGACATAGTTTTTCTTAGCTGCCCAAACTAATGCTGCTCTTAAAGATGTTGCTTTAAGGCTTGGTGCAAAAACTTCATCATAATCAGATGCAGTTTGATTAAATCCTTGAGCTACTAACCTAGCCTTATGGGTAACAATCGCATCATTTCCAGTTTTTACTTTAAATATCCATTTGCACCCAATGGATTTTTCTCCTGGAGGTAATTTAGCATCTTCATAAACTTTCATTACCTTTAATGAATTTAGTTCCTTTTCCATTGCCTTTTGCCAATTTTCCTGATCCTTAGCAGGATATATCTTAAGTTCATCTACACTAGTTGGAACTTTAGTTACTTGGCAAACTATACTTGCTTGATATCTATCAGGTGGTCTAGTTACACGTGTAGTACGTCTAGGTATTACAGGACTTACAGGTGGACTTTCATTAACTAACTCTTCTTGATTATCTAACTCTTCCTGATCAACTGTTTCCTCTTGTTCTGGTCCTATTTGCTCTTCGTGGACTTCTTTAATTGGACTCTTCTTATAACTAATCTGATCTTTCTGCCTTTTGTAGGGTTCAATAATAACTTCATTATTTAAATCTTGCTCTAATCTATTCCATTCCTACATGTTCTAGGAATTTTGCACTAGCACTGGTGTAAACTCTAGATGTACCTGGTTCCCAGAATCTATAAGATCTATGATTAGATGTATATCCTACAAAATATAATCTTTTAGCTCTATGTTGTCCTTTGTGTCTAAGTTGTGTAGGGATATGCACCCATGCTGGTGCTCCAAATGTGTGCATGTAACTTAAATCAGGTTTTGTACCATGCCACAGTGTGAATGGTAATTCACCTGTTGTTGAATTAACAACATTATTTAATATATGATTACCACACATTATTGCTTCTCCCCACAAATTGTCAGGTAATCCTGAATCAGACATCATAGTTCGTGTCATTGATTGTAATGTTTGGCCTCTTCTCTCTATGAATGCATTATGTTGTGGCCTATATGGTGCAGACTTTTTATGTTGAATTCCTAACATTCTTAGTCTGTTCTGGAATTTATTATTTGTAAATTCTGTACCATTATCTGTTATAAGAGTTACTAATTTCTTTTTAGTTTTCCTTTCTGCAAATTTAATCCAATTAAAGAGATTTTTGATATGTTTCAGTTTTGCTCTTCATTAAATAGCAAAACCCATATCTAGAATAGTGGTCCATTATACTTAGTATGTAACGAGCTCCTCCTACACTTGGTTTTTTAGGACCTATTAAATCTGCAAATACTACCTCTAAAGGTTCTTTAGTAGTAAATCCATCAACTCTATTAGCAGGTGTGACCCTGGCTTTGTTTTGATTGCAAATAGAACATTGCAAATACTTATTACAAGGTTTCAAACTTATTCCCTTAGATAATTCAACAGTTTTCTTAAGCATTTTAAAATTTAAATGCCCTAGCCTTCGATGTAACAAGTGAATACATTCATCATGAGGTTTCTTATTTTCATAAACTGTGTTAGCCACTTTTAAACCATTATCATTTAACACATATAATTCACCTCTTAAAGATGCAGTAATTTTCTTATCTTCTTTCTCAATTATGCAGTTATCTCCCCTAAATGTAACTACATATCCTAGTTTAACCAAAATTCTAACTGAAATTAAATTAAACTTAAGTTGTGGTACATATAACATTTTTACATTCTCTTTTATAAAAGAACAATATGCTATACCTTGACCTTTAGCTTTCAGTTTCCAGCCATTGGCTAACGATATCTGCTGTGTACTCTGGGACATTTTAATAAAATTTTTCTTATCATTTGTTATACAATGTGATGCTCCACTGTCAACCACCCATAAATTATTTTTTACAGCTCCGTTAGTATACATGGCTAACTCTAAATTTTTCTTTATCTTTTGATGACTTTTAGTATTCTGGCCAGCGTTCTGGCGTTTTGCTTTTTTACAAAATCTTGCCAAATGTCCTCTTCCTCCACAATTAAAGCACTTTTTAATTGCATATGCAGTAGGAGTTTCATTATCTTCTTTTTGAGGTTGCTGCCTCCTTAACTCATCTCTTTCAAACCTTCTTCTGGCCTCTTCAATCAATCTGCCAGTTATATCAGTTAAAGTTAGGCTTTCCTTTGGCAATATTTCAAGGGAAGTTACGTAATTATCATAGGTTTCATCAAGTGAAGATAGAATTATGTAAACTTGGTGTAGTTCAGAGAAAATAAGCTCTTTCTCGTGCAGTTCTTGAAAAATGCTTTGCATAGTTTTCAAATGACTCAGCATATCACCATTCTTATGGAGATGTGTACTGAAAAGTTTCCGTGTTAGATTTATGTGAGCACCAACGTTATCTCGAACATAAATCCTCTTCAGCTTCTGCCAACACCCAACAGCTAATTTCTCTCCGTGGATATAAACAAGCTGCATATCAGTTAAGGTTAAAGCAATAATGCAAATAGCTTGTTGATTTTTATGCATAAATTCTTCTATCTTTAGTTTATCTTCCTCATCCTCTGGATCCCATTCTTCTACGTTTAGTGGATTTTCAATTATGTTCCACAAACCTTCTCTTCGTAGAAGCAGACTACATTTCATAGACCATGATACATAGTTTGTTCCATCCAGCTTGGATATAAGGGACAAACTTTGTAAATTGACTTGTGCCATGTTTTCTTATATGGATATAAAAATATAATTAATAAAACACAGCTGTCTGTTTACTGTAATGTATAACAACACAAACTCTCACTTTTACATAAATCTGTTTTATCCTAGTTAAACTGACTTTGCAGCCTCTGGGCCCATAACCAGTGTTAAGCCTGGTTTCCCCAACCAGGGTTAGGGAGACAAGCTAAACAGAATGTGCAGCTTAGTCAGATAGGTACACAGATAAATGAGTGAGCTAAGCTTGTATGTTTATTAACATACAGTAAAAATGACAGATACGCTTGTGCTATCAAATATATAGTTTATTCCATTATGAGTTCATAGCATAGTCAAAATAACAGTCCAATAGTCATGTATCATTTAGTCAGTCCATTCAGGGATATTCAGTTAGCAAAAGTCCGTGTTGAATACCCTATGTCAATACACTTACAAGTCTGTCCTTTGTTTTCTCTCCCGTTCGAGGAATGCAGTCTTGTGTCCTTGCAGTAATCAGGAACCATCAAAGCCAGAGAGATAGCAAGCTGCTGTCTTGCTTCTTTTAAAGTGCTTTCACAACCACTCCCTTAATTACTATCCCACAGTTAAAGTTGCAGACACTTTAACATAACAAACTATGATTACATATTATTATTTACCTAAACCAGTTAGGGTAAAACAATGTTATCCCTAACATCAGGGGTGTCAAACTGGATTTCTTGGAGGGTTGGATCAGCATTGTAGTTGTCCTCCATGGAGTGGGGGAGATGGGAGGATGCCTTTCTGCAGCACCCTGCTGGCCAAAATGGGGCACGGGGAGGCCACGGGTGCCCACCGCACCCCATTTTTGCTAACAGAGATACCGTGGGGTGGTCCTTTGCTATTTCCAGGTCGGTCCCACGGGCCAGATCTAAGCATCCTGCAGGCTGGATCCTTGAGTTTGACAGCTCTGGCCTATCTCATCCCAACCATCCCTTGCTGTATATTTGACTAAAATATACATAAATAAATGTATTATACCAACACCACTTCTCCCAATTGTCTAAGCAATTGAACCACCAGTTGTTTTATGAAGTCAAATCATTGAACAAAATAAACTTTTGTACAGTAAACTTTAAATCAGATTCTTAAAGCCCTGGCAAAAGTGTTATCATAATTAAGTCAGGTAAGACAGATGCAGAAATGAACAATGTGGGTAATTTCCATAAGGCATTTCTCTGGAAAATGCTGTTAACCTGGAGAATAAGAACACTGGAGTGATAATATTTATGATACCCAATAATTAATTCATCAAGAAGAAAAAGAAACATCTTGCTTACAGCAATACTTTCAAGAGACTTTAAGGACATCACTAGTTATTAATTTTTCTGCAAATTATATTAAAAGAGAAAGATTAAGATTTAAATCCTGTAGTTTATGGGATGGCATGCATGATTGATGAGTGGCATATTTTCTCTTGCCCAGTGGCAAGACAAGCAAGATTCATTTCAAGCAGAAGATGTTTTTTTCTTGGGTATACAGCATTATCACCATTATTATTTGACTCACTGTCTATCCATTGCAGAGTGAAGACCTCTTCTGCGTGTTTCCAACCAATACAGTCCTGAGCTTTCTTCTGCCAATTGAGCCCGTAATACTTGCTGATGTCATTGATCCATCTTGTTTTGGGTCTCTTTGATGGGTATACAGCATTACCATAAAACTCTAGAGGCTAGGACTATTAAGTTCCAGAATTCTTGGCCAATTAAGACTTACTGTGGCTGGAAATTCTGAATGTTACCATGTCCGTACATCTATAAACCCCCATCTTAGGAATGAAAGAATAAGGGGACTTTGATGCATTATCAACAGCAAGTAAGAGCTGAGCTTGAATGCTATTTTTACTTGTGTATGCTTTAAAATAATTCTGAAGAAGTGCTTTGGACTTCACCCAAGTGCAAGCATAGCACTGTTTTCCTATTCATTAAAAGCAGCCCATCTTTTTTCAGGCTGCAACACAACTCTGAACATAAGATGCAGTTGTTCTACGGAGTTGACTTTTCATATATGTGAACAATTCTCTAAATTCTACCTTCCAACTGTAAGGACAATTTCCAGAATTCTCAATAATGATTGTGCTGATTCATGGTCATGCTGGGAGCTGATTTCCTGCATAAGAGGAGATAGAGTAGAAAAAGATGTTTTGAGCTTTGTTTTTCCATAACAGTTACTATTCTGTTGTTATTAAGTGCTGTATTGTTCACTGAGCAAAAGAACACAAAACTCCTGAATCCGGTCCAAAAGCCATTTAATCCAAAATCTTTCTCTTCACAATAACTAATCTAGTAAATGTTGAAACATACAAGTTGAATCTGAAAGTTGCAGCCATCTTTGTGCTTCACAATTACTTAAGCAAGGGAATGCTGACTTCAAATCTGGTGCAATTACCAAGATTTTCAAAACCAGTGATACGATTTCTTGCCTATGAATTTTTATCTACAAAAGATATTTTTTGAGGACATGAATCTAGTTCTATAGAAGGTCAGCACTGTTATTAGTCAGGGTAACTCTGAAAGTTACTCTTTCAGGTAAGGTGCTGGAAGCCAGAACTGTCTGTACAAAAAGCCTGACGTGCTTTTTTTAGTAAGCCGACTGAAGTAGAGGATGCAGTCCTGTTTCCAAGTCTTTAAAGAAGATTCAGCTCCTGTCAATAATGGGAGAGGTAACATGGTAGAATGTAGTCTAAACTTCAAGGTGGTAAGGACAGCTTTCCAGAGGAGCAAGAGAGCATGAAGTTTAGATAGTTTGGCTGGGGGGAAGAGGATCAAGACTGATCCTCCCTGGGAGTTCTCGGAATATATCTTTAATGATGCAAGTAGTTTGGCAAGATTCCTGTCTGTATGTGAGGAACAATAACGGGAACAGCTCTGAAATAACTCAGCATGTCTTTCTTGGTTTTCAGTGCCTAACAGGTGCCATCTTGACCTTTTCTTCAAGAAGCAAGATAACATGGGACAACCTTGATCCTTGATTCTGCTTCAATGGGTCAATATAGAAACTACATACAGTTGTCCCTTTTATAAGTAAAAGGTGGAAAAGTAATTGCCAGGAGCAACAGCATTTAAACCTGAGTTACCTGTTGGGATTCAAAAAAATTTACTACTGGTTCTGTGGGCGTGGCTTGGTGGGTGTAGAAGGGGAAAGATACAGTAAAATCTCCATTCCCACCCCACTCCAGGGGAAGGCTATCCCCATTCCCTCCCCACCTCACTAACCAGCTTTCCAGCTCTGTTCTCCTGTGCAGGGCAACAAAAGGAGACCTAGAAAATCAGCTGGGACTCAGGAGGCAGAGAATAGATGGGGGCGGGTCCAGTCAGAGGTGGTATTTGCCAGTTCTCCAAACTATTCAAAATTTCTGCTACTGGTTCTCCAGAACTGGTCAGAACCTGCTGAATACCACCTCTGCTGTTGCCTAAAGAGGTGCTTTCATTAGAGAAACCAAATGAACATAGCATGGCTGCACATCGTCTAGCACAGGGGTCTCCAACCTTGGCTCCTGGAAGCCTGGCGGACTTCAACTCCCAGACCCAGGAGCCAAGGTTGGAGACCCCTGGTCTAGCACGCTTCAGTACTGCATTTAATCAGAATGGAGCAGAGTACAGGTACAAAACAACAACACAAGACTGTATGGAGTTGGGAGAGGGAAAGAGAAAAGGGTTCCTTACAAAGGAGATTTATCGATGCTCAAATTTCCAATTTTGTAGTTGTGGAAAGAAACACAGTATAATTTTTCAAATCAACGTAAATGGGTAGATGGGAGGATTAAATATAATTTCTGTTAAGTCTGGAGCATGGGTGCGAATAATGGAGACGAGCCGGTAGAAACAGTGAACTTCAAACTCTTTATTTACATGGTGTGACAGCTCAGCTCAATGGCTGCTATAGCCTTCCTTATATAGGCAACTTATTAACTATTCAACCAATAGCAATCCGAGAGCGCTAGCTCCGCTAACCAATGAGAATGGCCTGTTAATGGCCAATCAGATGCTCCTGAATGGACCAATCCAATCTTGCCATTAACAGCCAATCAGAAGTGCAGGGCCAGAACCCTGGACTTGACTTCAAGCTCAAGATAACTTTATTTAACATTCATTCACAACACCCCTTTCCCCCGGCTTCTGCTTATGGGGCGTGGTCACATAGTCCTTGAGGTAGGATGGTTGTTTTATTAGTCTTTTTGATTTTCGCTGTGTGCCTGGCATTTGGCTGCACTCTTGTTGAGGGAGATCGTTGTTTAGCGAAAGGGGTGCCTCTGGTTCAGAGTTTGCATTTCCGTTGTCACCAATATCTTCGGTAACTCCCTGAGGTGAACTCACTCCCATCCCTGGTTCCTGTTCCTGCGTTTCAGTTCCGCTATCGTTCCCTTCGAAAGTTGAAATTCATCTTCCTCTGTATCTCCCCCCCCCTCAGTTTGGTTATAAGGGAGTTCAGAATTGCGTGACTGCAGCTGCGATCGTAGTTGATCTATATGGTGCTTCCAAAGTCTATCGTCAGGGCACTGTACAAGGTATGATCTTGGGCCGGTTATGCGGATTACGGTCGCTTCTACCCACAGCGGATCGCCCGATAAGTTTTTAGCGAATACTAAATCACTTACCTGGAAGGTACGGCATCGGCCACTGGATCCGAGGGGTTTTTCTGGTTCGTAGGCTGGGTGTAAGCGGTCAAGATGGGAGCGAGCTTTCGTCCCATTAACAGCTCGGCAGGAGTTTTGTTGGTGATGCTGTGAGGTGTGATGTGCTATAGGAAAAGGATTCGGTTGATTTTCTCGTTGATGTTGTCGTAGTCTATTTTTTGTAGTGTTCTTTTGACAAATTGTACCATGCGCTCAGCCCTACCGTTGGCTGCAGGGTGCGCAGGCGAAGTGAGCGCATGTCAGATACCACGGTCAGCCAGGTACTGTTCAAAAGACAGCGCGGTAAATTGGGGCCCGTTGTCGGATACCAGAATGTCTGGTAATCTGTGGGTTGCAAACAGTCTTTCCAGTCTTTTGATGACCACTTCGGTGGTTGTGTTCCTCATTCGGTGAATCTCAAGCCAATTCGAGTAGGCGTCGGCAGTTAACAAGAATGTGTGGCCTTTGGTCGGCCCAGCAAAATCTAGATGGATACGGGACCAGGGTCCCCGCGGCGTCTCCCATTCAGTTGGGGTTGCCTTTGGTGGAGCGTTGCTTACTTCTTGGCATCTCTGGCAAGTTTTGACCCACGATTTGATTTGTCTGTCTATGCCTGGCCACCACACATAGCTACGTGCGAGGCCTTTCATGCGCACGATGCCAGGGTGCCCATCATGCAAGGTTCTTAACAGTGCTTGTTGAAGTCGTTCTGGGATAACGACTCTATCGCCCCAGATGATACAGCCCTTCTGCGAGAACAACTCTGTTTGACGACTTTTGAATGGTGCAAAGTCGTCTGGTACTTGGTCCAATGGCCATCCATGTTCCACCCATGTGAAGACTTGTGCTAAGATGGGGTCGTGTTTTGTTTCTCTCGCGATATCACGGGCAGTTAATGGTGGCGTATGAAGTGTCTTGATCTGCAACATTGTCATCGTTGGTGCGGGATCGTTGATGGTTTCTGGGAGCGGTGCACAGCTCAACGGTCAGCGTGGGGAATGGCTTTACTGGGGCAGTATTGTAGCTGATAATTGTAGGCAGCCAAGAATTCTGACCAACGGGTCATCCTGGGAGAAAGTATGTAGGCAGTTGGCTTATCCCCAGAGATTATCCCCACCAACGGTTTGTGGTCAGTTACTATAGTAAAAGCCCGGCCGTACACATACTCATGGAATATTTTAACAGCCGATACAATTGCCAGGGCTTCTTTATCAATCTGGCTATAATTTCGCTCGTTTTTCGAGAGTGTTTTGGAAAAATAAGCAACAGGGGCTTCGCTACCGTTAGGCAATACATGGCTCAAAATGGCGCCCGCACCAAAAGGCGATGCATCACATGTGATATTCAACAGTAAAGTTTCATTGTACTGCATTAGTACAGCATCAGAAGTCAGTAGTTTTTTTACATTACGGAACGCCTGCTCTTCTCTGTGACCCCATACCCAAATTGCTTTTTTATCTAGTAAGCGATGTAAAGGTTCAGCAACAGTCAACTTGTGCAGCAAGAATACGTTATAGAAGTTGATGAGGCCTAAAAACGCCCAGAGGTCGGCTTTGTTCCGGGGTCTGGGAGTGTTTTTTATTGCTCTCAATTTGCTATTGGTAGGGTGAAGACCCTGACTGTCAATCAAGTACCCTAAGAATTCAACACGATCTGTACACAGTTTGCACTTATTTTTCTTCACCTTCAGGCCTGCTTCTTGGAATTTTTGTAAAACCAGTCTTAAACGATCCCGTAAAATTTTTGGAGTGGGGGCAGCAATGAGCACATCGTCAAAGTAGGGGACAATGCCTTTGATCCCCTGCAATAGTCCCTCCATTAGGCTCTGAAAGATCCCCGGGGCTACACTGACTCCGAATTGGAGCCACATACACTTAAAGGCACCTCGGTGCGTTACGATAGTCTGCGCCTGTGCCGTTTTTTCGTCAACCAGCAGTTGCTGATAAGCCTGAGCTAAGTCTAGTTTTGCAAAGACTTTTCCGCCCCCCAGGGAATGGAGGAGGTGTTGCACCACCGGCACCGGATATGGATTTTGTTGCAGGGCATGGTTTAGGGTGGCTCAGTAGTCCCACAAATTCTAATGTAGCCGTCCATCTTAATTGGTGTCACGATTGGGGTTTCCCATGGGGAGTGATCGGTTGGCTTTAACACTCCCTGGGCTATCAACTTATCAAGCTGTTCATCGATTTTCGGCTTTAACGCGAACGGAACTCGACGAGGCTTAAGGTGGATGGGAGCTATTTTTGGATTAAGGCTAAAGGATATCGGGGTCCCCTTGTACTCGCCTAGCTTTTCCATGAAGGCGTCCTTGAACTCGTGGGCGAGGTCCTCCTCCCAGTCACTGCCGCCAATTCGGTTAATGCCTGCCACTTCAATGCCGAGTGGTGCGAACCATTGCAGGCCCAACAGGCTAGGCCGGTCCTTGTCGATCACCGTCAGGGGTAAGTACACTGTGACTCGACTGGATCCTACAATTGGAATCCGGTTCCCCTGGTAGTCCTTTAACACGAGCCTTTGGAAGGTCTTGGCGCCAGATAGTAGGGATGAGTTGCTTGAGGGTCTTCCACGAGACCATTGAAAGAGACGATCCCGAGTCAACTTCCATTTGGCAAGGCTGATTTTCGATGTCCACTTTAACTCGAATTTTCTTGGCATCCAGCGAAGAGGCGTGGGCAATAGTGAGTGTTTGGTGAGCCTCTTCTTGTCTCGTTAGGCGATTCATGGGTCGGTTTCTGTAGGAGTGGTTTGCTGGTTCTCGCCTTACAGGACGGTTTCCTGTCGATTGGCGAAGTTTGGTCCCCTTCGAGGTCTGGCTGGGTCCGAGGAGACTTCTGCAGACCCGTCCAATATGGCCTCGTTTCCCGCACTCGAGGCAGAGCGCATCGCGGAATTTGCAATCAGAACGGTAATGGTTGGCCCCGCAGCCAGCGCACGGTTGCTGGGATTTTGGGTAACAGTCCCAATCAGACTGCAGTCGATGGACCTCTTCTTCGTCGCTGTCTGATGACAAAGAGAGGTCCTCATGGTGGCCGTCAAAAGCTGTCCTTCCGACTTAGGTGAAAGTTCGTCGGCTGGTTGGTGTGTCGGAGTGCGATTTCGGCATAGCCAGTAGAAACAGTGAACTTCAAACTCTTTATTTACATGGTGTGACAGCTCAGCTCAATGGCTGCTTATTAACAACTTATTAACTATTCAACCAATAGCAATCCAGGAGCACTAGCTCCGTTAACCAATGAGAATGGCCTGTTAATGGCCAATCAGATGCTCCTGAACGGACCAATCCGATCTTGCCATTAACAGCCAATCAGAAGTGCAGGGCCAGAACCCTGCACTTGACTTCAAGCTCAAGATAACTTTAACATTCATTCACAACAATTTCAATAGTATATATTCATGGCAGCTGCATCATCTCCTTCTCTTCTTTCCATATTATGTCTTGGTATCATTTTTTTCTTATAATTTTATTTAAAAGTTTTAATATCTGGATGTCAGGAGAGAAAGATTTGTCCAAGCCGCAAATTTTCACAAAGACAGTAGGTTTGCTCACTTCCTCTCTCAAGCACTGTTTTTGGAAATGGCTTAAAAATAGCTTTTTTGGTATTAGGAATTTCCAGAAGGACAAGTTTCATTACACTGGTTGACTTTCTTCCAATCCATCGTGAAAGAAGATTTATGTAAGTTTAAAACTTAAGGAAAACTTTTTTTAAAAAAAAATGGTAAATAAGCAGTGAAAGTGCAATTAGAATATTGATTTTGGAAAGATTTTAATCAAACTAAGCAGCCCGATAGACTGGGAACAAGACTCCAAAAAGGTTATAAGAAGATTTCTTGTTGTTTGTTTAAAATCTTATTAAAATATATAAAGATATGAACTTGTGTAAGAAGTGTGCAAAATGTCTTCCTGGGAAATGTCCTGGATGAGAGAAAAACATGATAAGAGGAGATCTTGGAAGGTTTGTTACTAGAGGGAACCAGAAACATTTTAATTAAAGGAGAATTCCCACTAATATGGAATGGAGAAAAATATTTTCACTCTGGAAGAATTTAGGAATATTTGGCAACAATGCACTCAGAATTTATTTTTTAACTGACTGATACAATAAAAATGGGCCTAAAAGGATAGAAGAGAATATAGTTGAAAATCAAACTGTTTTGTATATGGATTTGAAACTGACAGGAAATAAGAATGATATTGAAAAGATGTTGTACAAGACCAACAAATGGTACTGGCTGAGATGTTAATAATTAAAAGCTTACACAAATAAACCAGAAAAACAAATTAACTCAGAAAAGTGACTTGGACAATTTTCTTACTTTGGATTTACAAAAGAAATGTGCTACAGTATATCTGTACCTATCAAGGAATTCCTGAGGAAATGCAAAGAGAGAAGTCACCAATAAATGAAGATATTGTCTTTTCTCTAATTAAAAAAGTCAGTTTACCCAATCTCAGCAAGATCTGTCAATTTCATTACCATACTTTTTGTATTGTTTATTATACTGTTGAAGATGTGGTAGAATATAGTCTGGATTCCCAGGGGGGGGGGGCATTCCAGAAGATCAAGAGACGGCAAAGTTTAGACAGTTTGGGCAAAAAAAAAAAAAAAGAGCCAAAATACTCCTCTCTAGAACTTCTCAGAGTTCATCTTTAATGATGCAAGTGGTTGCTTTAGGTTGTCAAGATTTCTGTCTGTAAAAGATATGGCTTAGAAGTAATTTTACATGTCTGTCTTGATTTTTGGAGCCTGACAGAAGGTGCTTGTTTAGGCACAAGAAAACCTGTTGTTTTGCACTGCTTCAGGGTTTTTACTGCAATAGAGAGCCATTTTCTCTACAGGTGAAGCCTGAAGGTAGCATTTGTTGCCACTCTTCAAAAGAAGCTATTGCATCTTTTAAGTGAATTCCACTGAGAGCTTCTTCCTTCTCATTATACAAAGAATAAAATGCCAACAGTCTTACAAAGATGCTTCAAGGATTTCATGGGTCTCCTGCAAGGCCTTCATCTGAAAGACATTGTGCTCATCAATATGGATATAAGGAAACCTGGGAAGTTATGGAATTTATTTAGGAACTGACCTTTTATCCTGTGGTCTAGTCTTGATTCATCTGTTTTAATCCAGTGATTAAACAGATTAAACAGATAATCAGAGTTGGAAGGGAACCTGTAGATCATCTAGTCCAATCCCCTACCCAAGCAGGAGACTCTACACCATTTCTGACAGATGGGAGTCCAATCTCTTCTTGAAAGTTTCAAGTGATAGTGCTCCCACAACTTCCGAGGACAAACTATTCCATTGGTTGATTATTTGGATTAAACCTAGGGGTTTTCTCATATATAAAGTGTTTACTGTATGCCTTTTCTGGAGCTTTCCAGAAGCTTTGAGGCTGATTCCCAAAGTAAAGTCACCACTGCCAATGGTCCTGCTGGCTGGGCATTCTAAGAGCTATAATCCCAAAGAGGAGAAAGAATTGGCTCCTGCAATAAAATGGACTGCTCCTTTAGGACCGCAGGATGAGAAACTGTGCACAAAATGTGTGTATATTTAAGAAAAATTGTGTGCAAATAATATTACAAAAAAAAACCCTGCAAAAAGTAGAAATCCGTGTAGTATTGTGTTTATTTGCATACTGTATTTATTTACTTAAAATTGTATGAATCAACTATCTTAAAACACAACTCTGGAAAGGCATACACACAATAGAGAAATTGTGTGGATTTTTAATGGAGTTTCCTCCCTCCTACTCATAAATTTATGGGGAAAAGGGGAAAGGAAAAATTTCTGCAGCAGAAAATAGACAAATTGTAGAAAGCGAAATGGACAGATTCATTCAAGTCTGACATTTAGGCCCTGGAATTCTAAGGTCACCTCTCTAGTGACTCATGAAACAATTATCCAACTATTTTACCATTCAGTGTTTTACTTTTCACTCACATGTAGGTGTTTCTGTATACTTTTCTGTATTGCATACAATTTGATCCATCATTTTCAAAGTGTGATAAATTTGCATTAAATCTAATGCAAATGTGTCCCTGTCTTTGAACTAAGTCCTTGACTGTCACCTAATGTGAAATCTGATCATAAAAATAGTCAGATGGCAATCCAATGAACCTCTAATGTATACTGCAGTTCTGCATATCCAAGCAGGCTTTGTGTAGTAAGGACAATACTGGTGTTTGTACTAAGCGTGAAAAACCAGATCACAACAGAGCCATTTTCTAAAGGGCCTTTTACTTGGCTCCAGCAAAAAGAACATTCTGTAAAGTTCAGCACCAACGTAAGCGCATTGTATTTTACGTGACTCTGCAGAGCCAATAAAACTGGTTCTTGGCCAACTGTGTTCCTTCAACTGGGTTCTCTAAAAGACTTCAGCAATAATAAGAAAAGGCTAACCCAAAGATTATTGCTAATTACACTCATATTGATTGGCCAGGAACAAACTCAATCTAAGGTAGGGAATATGCCAGCATTCTATGCAAAGGCTGAAAAGCCATATGGCTGGCTGGGTTGTAAGGATAGAAAAATCATAGCACTGTTCAGACATTTCCTGATTGCAGGGAAGATGCAGAGCCATGTTGTATTAGCCATACAGTATCCTGAAATAAATCCATTGGAGTGTTAAAACACTTTGTATCTGGATGCTAGGGTTACAAAAACTCAAAGCATGATGTTTTAAATAAGTTGCCACATCATTGGTAGTGTTCCAATATTTGAGGAAGTGGTCAAGCTATTTTCCAAGGCACCTGAAGGCCAGACAAGGAATAATAGATGAAACTGATCAAGGAGAGATTTAACCTGGAAATAAGGAGAAACTTTCTGACAGTGAGAACAATCAAACAATGGAACAGCTTGCCCTCGGAAGTTGTGGGAACGCCATCACTTGAGACTTTCAAGAAGAGATTGGACTGCCATTTGTCAGAAATGATGTACATCTCCTGCTTGGGTGGGGGGTTGGACTAGATTGACTTACAACTCTATTAATCTGTTAATTGAAGGCTGAGCACAAGAATCCAAACTACACAAGAAACAACCAGGATTTAGATTCTAAGGAAGGGGGGTATTGAGGTAATTCCCCTTTAGGAGAATGAGCGCATACAGGGAGATGTATAGAGAGTAGTGTTTGAATAATACACACACAGTACACAGATACACTGTACAGTAAATGTAGGTTTTTACTTCCAGAAAGTTCAAGATAAGCAGTCCAAAGTCATTCATAGGTAAATCAGTCAGTTTTTCAATCCAGGGATAATCCAATAACAAATTCCAGTGTCAAAAACAGTTCAGTAACAAACTTACATCAAATCCAGAAATAGCAGTCAATTAGGAAAAATGGAGAAACAGCAATACTTTCCAACAGAAGGAAACAGAGATATACTCACACTCTCTTCTGAGACTCAGACTAAGACTAAAACAACCCAGGTTTCTGGCTCCATCTTATGGCCGGTTGAGTAACCACACCCAATTGCAGTTTTTAGCATGCTCTTAAAGAGACAGTATTAAAATGTCTATCCTGGTTTATATATTTCTAATCCAAATACCTGTTAGGTGACTTATATTCCTAACAGGGGGATTCATTTTTTAAATTATATTTTGGCATCCATAACATTGTGTGGCAGCATATGGTGCTGTTATCTGCCTAAAGAGATTGCCAATCTCTGCCAGTTAAGGTTCAAGTTAAAAAAAAAACACCAGATGATAAGTGAAATAAAATAACCAGACTGCAAAAATGATGCATTAAAGGTTGATAGTCAGGTTATAGGAATCTGAAACATAGGACCAAATAAGAGACAATGTACTGACATTGTTCCTTCTCTGTTCTACTGTGAACCAAAAACTTCTAAGTTTCAGGCCATAGAACATAATAACTTTA
Source organism: Hydrophis major (assembly GCA_033807585.1). Taxonomy (NCBI): domain Eukaryota; kingdom Metazoa; phylum Chordata; class Lepidosauria; order Squamata; family Elapidae; genus Hydrophis; species Hydrophis major. Next base: position 33,802,006 of record CM066328.1, read on the forward strand.
TTGATCAAATGATTGATTTACCCTTGATTAGGCTTTCCTTACATTTAATTGTTTCCTGGTGTATCACCTCTGATTTCCATACTTATCAGCATTTCTGAAGACACAATGAGGGCTGATTCTCAGAGTTGGGTCTTGCTCTTTATAGTTCTTGCAAAAGTGTACTATTTTTCTTTCCCTTATTACATCTGGACACCTACTAGTAGGTTCACAGCAATGCATGTAATCTATGTCCATTTAAGGCTCTCAATTGTGTGTGATACACAAGCACTGCCCCTTTTCAAATATCCTGCTCAATGTGCAGATACCTGGGAGAACCCTATAGAATGCGGTTGTTTATTCATTTTGGAAGCATCACAATTTTTAAAAAGGCACACTATACGACAGGGGTGTCAAACTTGATTTCATTGAGGGCTACATCAGGGTTGTGTTTGGCCTCAGGGGGGTGGAGTGGACGTGGCTGGGCATGGCTAGCTTGACATCACTCATATTGGGGGCACCTGTGGTGGCCTGAGCACTCTGCCAGAGAAAATGGGCTCACAAGCTCCATTTTCAGCTGTGACCGCTTCCTGCAAACCTCTGGAAATGGAGCTCCTGTGACCCTCCCAGGTTCTATTTCCATTGGCAGAGGCACCTCAGACCAGTCCTTCATTGTTTCCAGGACAGCTGTGCAGGCCAGATCTAAGCACCCTGTTCTGACCCAATCATGTTACCAGCAAGAAAATCTCAAACAAACACAGCAACTCAAACCTTCTCAGCTTTAATCTACAAATAACTTCCTTGTAGATAAAAGATGGCTTGCAGCCAATTAGTCCAACCAGAAAAGCCGTGACAGAATTCTTCAGATAAGTCGGAGTCTCCATACCAATGCTGAGTCCCTAGAACATTTTTGCTTCTGCAAAAGCAAAAACCTTTCGAAACCGGGCTTATATTCCTTGGAGGGAGGGCCATTACGTTGCATCCTTACTCCTGAGTTGCCTGTGCTGCTCCAGCTGTTTTCTTCTATGAATCATCCTGTGCTCATGCGCATTTGGCACAGGCTCCTCAGGTACTTTCTCATCACTGCTGCCAGCCCCCACAATCCCTGAAGGCAGCAGTCCATTTCCTGATGGTCCTGGCCCCTCATCAGAGTCATCACTCTCCTCAGCCATCTGCACCTGCTGCCAGCTAACCACAACACACCCTGAGGGTCAGATCCAGCCCCCAGGCCTTGAGTTTGATACCCCTGCTATACGACATAAAATACAATATTAAAATATGTACAAATTAAACAAAACTTGCCCAGATACTAGCAACATTGTCTTCTGTTTTACTGCCATGAGTGGAAAGATCATTCCAAAGAGCGACACCACAATTGGAAAAAGATGTCACCCAGGTCCCCTCAGATAGCATTATTTCTTAGTAGGAACTGCAAGAGCATTTAGGATGGGAAGAAACAAATGGAGACAAGCAGTTCCACAAATAACCTATTTGTGCACCTACCATGTTTCTCACAAAATAAGGCCGGGCCTTATTTTTTTGACCCCCCAAAAAACAGCTAGGCCATCTTTTCGGGGGTGACTTAATTCCCCCCCTTGCATCCTCGGGTGGGCGGGCGGTGACAGCTTGGATATTGACCTCGGCATTGGTGGGGCACTTCGTATTGGGAGACCTTCCACCACCGTTACTTTTCCTTCTCCCTTGCTGCTGCTCCGTTAGAGCAACGCTGCGGCATTTGGCACAGCCACGTGCGGCCAGTCAGGGCTCCTCCCTGCAACCGGAGCCCTGCAGAGACACTTGTCTTCAGGCACTCCTGTTGCCGTCTTCCCTTTGCCTTCGAAGGTAAAGCCAATTCTTTTAAAAATGATACCCTACTACAACAAAGCCTCCCCTGCCCGAGAGGGCAGACCAACCCCATGTGGGGAAGCAAATCTCCCAGGGCCACAGCGCAGGATCAGCCCAGCTCAGGAGAAGTGCCCAGCCGCCATCCCTGCCTGGTGCCAGGCAGAGCATGAACAGCTTCACCTGGGATACCCAGTGCAGCTGACAGGGGGGCCCTCCTTCCTGGCAGCAGAGCTCTCACCAAGGCAGCGAGCGCCTCCCCACTGGACCCTCCACTCATCCCACCAGGGCTGCACCAGAGCCGTGCAGGCTGGGCAGAGCCAGGAAAGTGAGCCGTGGTTGCACACCCACTTGCCAAGCAAAAGAGTCGGGCTGACCTGAGCTTGGCTTCCTTCCCAAGCCCCTCCAGCATGAAACCAAAGATGCCACCAGGAGAGGCTGCCTGAGGCAGTGATAATGCCCACCCGTCCGCAGACAGGGAGGTGAGGTGATGGCAGCACTGCTTCCCTGGCCGGCAGAGAGAGCCCGAAGCCCCCATCCTTTCCACCCCTCACCCAGCCTGTCCCCATTCCCATGCATCTCCAAATGCGCTGGCAGCTCCAAACACTGCAGCGGAACAGGCATCAGGCAGAGGCACTGACTCGGCGGGGCTCACTCAGAGGAGGACATGGTGCAGGCCGTCGCCTTGCCTCCCTGTCCATGGATGGGTGGGCACCATCACTGCCTCGGGCGGCCTCTCCCAGTAGCCCCTTCGGGTTTGCGCTGGAGGGACTTGGGAAGGAAGCCAAGCTTGGGTCGGCCCAGCTCTTTCGCTTGGCAGGCGGGCGCGCACCTATGGCTCGCTTTCCCAGCTCTGCCCAGCCCACACGGCTCTGGCTTGGCCCTGGTGGGATGAGCAGAGGGCCCGGCAGGGAGGCGCTCGCTGCCTTGGTGATAGCTGTGCCACCAGGCAGGAGGGCCCACCTGTCAGCTGTGCTGGGTGCCCCAGGCGAAGCTCTTTGCACTCTGCCCAGCACCAGGCAGGGATGGTGGCTAGGTGCTTCTCCCAGGGTGGGCCGATCCTGCGCTGGGGCCCCGGGAGATTTGCCTCCCCGTGTGGGGTTGGGCTGCCCTCTCGGGCAGGAGAGGCTTTGTTGTAGTAGGGTATCATTTTTAAAAGAATTGGCTTTACCTTCGAAGGCAAAGGGAAGGCGGCGACAGGAGCACCTGAAGCCAAGTGTCTCTGCAGGGCTCCGGTTGCAGGGAGGAGCCCTGGCTGGCTGCGCATGGCTGCGCCAAATGCCGTGGCATTGCTCTAAACTCTGCAGCAGCAAGGGAGAAGGGAAAGCAATGGTGGCGGAAGGTCTCCCAATATGAAGTGCCCCACCAACGCAGGCATATCTGGGCATGCAACAAAAGTACTTCCTAACGGCAAGCCCCCCCCATTCCCCCCATTTCGCATGTTTAATATGGGCCTTAATTTGGGGGGGAGGGGCTTAATTTGATTTTATGCCAATAAAACATGGTGGGGCTTCCTATTGATGGAGGCCGTATTGTTGAAGAAACACAGTAGTCAGCTTTATGACTTATTTCTTGATGGTAATGATCACTGTAAACATCAATAGCTAATGGGAAGATTCAGTTGTTATTGAGTTCAGATGGAATTTCTGAAGAATCAATAATTATTGCCGTGCTTGTGAAGTAACAGGAATGTAAACCATTAAATGCTTATTTTATAGAGCATGTTATCAATATTTATACAGTATAAATATAAATAGTGGTGATCCCACTAATTATACTAATGTATAGAGGCAAACAAAGATTGAATTTCACAATTGTTCCTTTATATAGATATCACTAACAACATGGATTGAAAGTTGTGTAAGCTGTATGATATTTGGGTTGGATTGTTATTGGTGTTCAGTCACTAAGTTATGTTTGACTTTTTTGCAACCCCATGGATTATAGCATGTCAGACCCCCTCTCCTTAATTACATCTCGGGTATTTACTTTCCAATAACAATCAATTGTCATATGTCCATGTGCAATAAATAGGTTAACTAGAAGAATTAATTTCAGTTAACAAATTTATTTAATTTCGATTGTGAATTTTATATCATATCCTTATTTAAATAGTTATTTAGTTTGCCCAGATCAGAGTTTCTCAACCTTGGTGACTTGAATGTAGGTGGACTTCAACTAGCTGTGGAATTGTGGGAATTGAAGTCCACACATCTTGAAGTGGCCAAGCTTGAGAAACTCCAGCCTAGGCCAAAATCAATGCACTCTAAATGGAAATAACCTGTCAGCTTTATTTAGGACTTCTGCACTAGATAGAAAGCCATCTTTGCAATAATGGAGGGAATAATAAAATTTGGCAACTTAAATAAAGCTTTAAATTTCTGGCACAATTAACTCAATGTTTACCTACTAAAGGAAATGAAGGAAAGCACTATAGCTATTCCATTTACTCTAGTCTGTGGTTACCCAATCCTTCCTTCTAAACTACAGTGTGCAACATAACTGGAGACCTACTGACCTTAGCAAGTGGATTAGGAGACAAATTACTTTCTTGAAAAAGATGAAACGAATTGTGACCGCAAGGTGTTTACTTATTTTTATCCAAGTCTTCTCATAAATGTTTATTTTTATTAAACAAATTAATATGGTTGCCCAATTCACTGTGACTGAGTGGCCTACATTAATTTTATATTTTACTTATGTTCCAGTTCAATACAGAAGGCCCTTCTGTTAATAGACAGTTGTAAAATCACTACATACCTTTAGCCCTGTTCAAAAAGGTTTGTATAAGTTAGATAATATATCACAAGTATTTTCCTCTTTATCTATACATAATACAATAATGGGAAGGATGGCCAGGAATGATTTCATTTTTGTCTGGTAGGCTGATATCTGAAATAATTCTGACTCCTGTGTGCAATATTTCTTGTCAACCAAGATTGGCTCAGAAAAGAATGATATAAAACAGAATACTGAGCTAACTTCTAATGATGACCACAGCATACTATATGAATAAATCAGGAAGAGGAGGAGGATTTTAGCAAACAAAGACTGAAACACTATTTCTTAGATTTGCATTCCCAAACCTGAAGTCCTCCAGATATATTGTAGGTCTCATAACTGTCAGCCAGTAATGGAATATCTAGACTGAGCAAGGTAGCTTCTACACCATTCTATCTAATCTCCAAAATGGTTTCTGCTACTTTGGTCTAGCCCAGTGTTTCTCAAACTTAATAACTTTAAGTTATGTCAACTTCAAGTGACTCATCTGAACTTTATTTTTCCTCTGCTCTGGTTGTTTGAGTCACTCTAATTGCTTGCTGTTTATCTTCCCTGAAGATACCAAATCAAGGAGGAAGGATATTCTGTTAATGTCATGTTATGCTTCATTTTGCTTTTTTTTTTATTTATTTATTTGGATTGTCAATTGCTTACAAGATAATAGGTATAAGTAAAACCATAGTTATGGATACATGGATACATATAAGAAATATAAAAGAAACAATAGGACAGGAATGGTAGGCACGTTGGTGCGCTTAGGCATGCTCCCTACAGACCTCTTAGGAAAGGGGTGAGGTCAATAGTAGACAGTCTAAGGTTAAAGTTTTTGGGGTTTGGAGAAGAAACCACAGAGTCAGGTAGAGTATTCCAGACATTGACCACTCTGTTGCTGAAGTCGTATTTCCTGCAAACAAGTTTGGTGAGATTAACCTTGAGTTTATATCTATTGTTTGCTCTTGAGTTGTTATGGTCGAAGCTGAAGTATTCTTTGACAAGTAGGACATTGCAATGTATGATTTTATATACTATTCTTAGATCGGACAGAAGGTGGCGTAGTTGTAGGTTTTCTAGGTCTAGAATTTCAAGTCTGGTGGCATAAAGTATTCTGCAACTAGTAGAGGAGTGGAGAACTCTTCTTGTGAAATATTTCTGGACTTTCTCAACTGTGTTAATATTAGATACGTAATGTAGGTTCCAGACTGATGAACTGTATTCAAATATTGAGCTAGGAAATGTTTTGTATGCTCTAGTTAGTAGTGTAATATTACCAGAGAAAAAGCTATGTAAGATTAGGTCAACAACTCTTAACACCTTTTGGGCTATGTAGTTACAGTGAGCTCTAGCACTTAGATCATTTGAGATGAGTACTCCAAGGTCCTTGACAAAGTTTGGATCATCAACAAGTTCTTGGCTATTAAACTTGTATTTATTTTCTGATTTTTTCTGCCAATATGTAAGACAGAGCATTTATTTGTTGAGATTTGAAGTTGCCATTTGTTTGACCATTCTGATACATAGTCAAGATCTTTTTGAAGGGTAGCAGTATTGTCTGTGGTATTGAATAGCTTTACATCATCAGCAAAGAGAATGCAGTTGCTCTTAATATGATCACAGAGGTCATTTATGTAGAGTATGAAGAGAGTTGGTCCTAGAACACTGCCTTGGGGGACACCACTGTTGACAGGTACAGAATTTGATAGGATGCTCCCAATTATGACCATTTGTTGTCTGTTTGACAGGAATGCTTCTATCCAGTTATGCAGGTGTCCAGAGATACCATATTTTAGTTTTAAATAGACCAAAAATAATTTCCATCTGGAATCTACTTCATACATTACAGTTACTTTTTATCAAGAGATTTATTTATTTATTTTTTTTAAAAAAGAGAGAATAGTATGGAGCTTCACTCCAACTTTGATTTGCTCTGAAATGATTGCAGGAAGAAAGAATTCTTTCCAAAGAATATGGAAATAATAGTTCTTTTTATATTCACTCACTCTTTAATCATTAAGGAAAGAGAAACTGAAGTTTCTTTCTTTGTACCAACCAGAACCAAGTCTTAAATTTTATTTCCAAAAAATAAAAATAAAACAATTCACAGAAAGCAAACTGGCTGATGTTCAGAAAGGCATCAAGATAAAGTGGCAAAAAGCACAACACAGAGAGACAGGCATACTAATACCCTAAGGCCTGTATATTTCTATCACTATACATTACTTTTGTTTTATAAAGCTGTCTGTGTGAAATCTGTCTCTGTCTCTCTCTCTATGTATAGCACTACATTGAGAGACCTAGAAAAATGACCAACACCCCTCCTCACATTGGTTTAAAATTTTTAAAGGGAGAAAAGGTGGGGACAGAGTTACAATAATGATTATTTGATATATTGTTTTTGACATCATTTTCAGCTAATAATGAAATTAATCAAGTGTGTGTTGACCCCAAATTGGGAGGGGACTTTACACCTGTTAATAAGAAAATCAGGGTTATGGTCAGAACCAGAGAGAATGGCTGAAGACGATAATCTGAACATTCATGCTGTTTCCATTCAGTGTCCCATGTACGTGTGCATCTACTTATTTTTGCTAGCACTTCCCACTTGGTTTTCAGTGAGGAAGACCTGCATTCCTCTGTATGTCTTACAGAAGATCATTATGGAGCCAATCTGCCCCCCCATCTGAACCGGCACCCATATTGAACAGGATCAAAAAACAGATATCCATAAGTATAGTTAAGCAGAAAAAAATCTGCTACTATTGCTATTGATATTGTCCTACCAATTCTCATATATTTTGAGAGGAGAAATAATTTGGTTTAGAGATTATTTCAAAGGAAAGAAGAATTTTGTAGAATCACAGGCAGGCTCAAGATTTTGTTTAGTGATGAGTCAACCCACTGATTATCCTGACTTCACTTTATAGACAGTCCCCAGCAATTCATGCTTCTATTAAATCCCAAGAAAAGGAAAGGTATAACAAAGTCTGCACTGCTATTACTATTAATCTTCTCATCACTCCTTATCACCCCTCCCCTACTACTTGTGACTGTATGACTGTAACTTTGTCGCTTGTATCCTTATGATTTATATTGACTGTTTCCTAGTATGATTTGATTGCTGATTGTACCCTATGACTATCATTAAGTGTTGCAGGTTATGATTCTTGACTCTTAACGAATGTTTCTTTTCTTTTGAGAGCATTTGCACCAAGACAAATTCCTTGTGTGTCCAATCACACTTGGCCAATGAAGAATTCTAATTCTAAAGAGCAAAAGCCAAGCAACAAAGAAGTCTTCTTCATTGGACATTCCCTCCTACCTTCTGATACTAAAAGTTTGCTTTTTAAAACTTTGTTCATTTGTTGTTTATTGATTGCAAGTGCTTTTATCACATCCCATTCAATAAATTCAATAAATAAAGTATGTTTTCATAGACTTACTTTGCTACAGTGGCCATTTCAATAAAAAAAAAAAAAATTGGGCTTGCAAACAGATTCCAGAAGATTGGATGAGAAATAAATCATATTCAATTGCAGAGCACAAAACTATCAAAGCGGACCAAATGTTTTATGATGTTAGTTATTTGGGTGAGTGAATTTCTGACAGAGGAATCAGAATAAACTTCTAGAGAAAAGAATTCTTTTTACATAGCATTTATGAATATAATATTTAGTATAAGAATCACTTCTATTGGTGCTAAAATCAAGTGATCATAAAGAACGATTTCATGTTCAAGGGAAAAGTTGCTACATAGCAAAAGAAACCCTAAATTAAGCAGTTACATATAAATTCTGAATGAAACAAAAAGCTAAATTTTATTCCACAGCATTGTCCCTTATTGCATTTAACTGGTTGCCATCCATCATCCTTAGTAATTTATTTTCTTTGTATCTAATATCCTAGAGGTGGGAAGCTGAAAACATACCTCCTTCCTTCATTTCCACTATCCAGGCTTAGTTTTATATTTCGATCATGTTTAGTGTTAATTGTTCTCCAAGCCCACATAATCTCCAAGTTCACATATAAATAAACCCAACAAACAGGCCTGAATAGTGGAAATGAAGGAAGGAGGTATGTTTTCAGCTTCCTACCTCTAGGGAAATTTTGAGAATTTGGTGTGTGGGTGTGTCTGTGTAGCTTATTTTTTTCCCATTGTTGTTCATATTTCATATCTTCTATATTTTAACACAATGGAATTCACCACCATAAGATGTAGTGATGCCGACCAAGTTTAAAGAGAGGCTAGATATATTCAAAGAGGTTAGAATAATTAATGGTTCTTTTATTATCTCCATGATTAGAGATAATTCATTACAGATAATCCTCAACTTACAACCAGTGATGTTCAAAATTATGACAGCACTGAAAAAGTGACTTATGACCCATCTGTCCATCCATCCATCCATACATGAAAAATAACAGGAAGAAATAAAGACATCCAGTTGGAGGTGCAGATTGGATTTCTGAGATCACTGCCAAACAAACACAGGCAGGGATAGATCAATCATTTGTCTTCAGTGGGCTCATTGAAAAATAATTCTATGTGTGTAGGAGTGTGATGTTCTGTGTCTGTGGTATTCGCTGGAAATTATTTTTTCTATATTCCACATTCTTCTACCCTTAGTCATGATTCTTTTCCATTATGATAGAATTGTGGAAAACATTTATGTTCCCCTCCCATCCCCTCCTTCTACTCCCTGCCTATCAATCTCCACAGTCTGTTTCCTTTGTTATCTCTACTGGCATCATGAGAATACAAACCAAAAAACCCTCCTTTCTCTTAGCTGGACTTGGTAACAGTAGTCAAAAGAAGAAGAACATGTCAGAAATGGACATCCCCATTGATCTTACAGTACCAGAAAAACCAGACATTTCTGTCAAGATGGACCAAGTCAGATTAGTTTGTTTTGCATAATGCAATCAGTTTGCCAAGAGATAAGACAAGGGACCTTTGGTGCGTCAGTGCCTCTAAGCCTGCCTGACATCTGACACATACACAGTGTGAGTGTGCTGCTTCTGTGGTGTTCTGTTTAAGACTCTGTTGCATAACAGTGTAATTCTATTTTTTAAAAAAACAGCAGGAGAGAAGATGTTCTCCATCAGCAGATGCCTCAGATGGAAGCTAGCAGTAGAGGGATGCCATTTGTATACACACACACATATGAACACATTCATGAATTTAAATGCGCTTTGTGATGGCCCAGAATTGTTCTGAAGCATGAATGGAAATAACATGCAGCTGTTTTAAGCAGCAAAGAGCTGATGGGTTTTGCCTTCTTTATGGAAATAGCTCAGTGGTGGTATTGAAATTTTTTTACAACAGGTTCTATGGGCAAGGCTTGGTGGGTGTGGTGTGACTTAATGGGCGCGGTTTGGTGGGCATGATTTGGTGGGCATGGCTTGGTGGATGTGGCAGGGGAAGGATACTGTAAAATCTCCATTCCTACCCCACTCCAGAGGAAAGCTTACTGCTAAATCCCATTCCCTCTCCACCCCACTAATCTGCTTTCCAGCTCCATTCTCCTGTGCAGGGCAACAAAAGAAGACCCAGCCGATCAGCTGGGACTCTGGAGGCAGAGAATAGATAGGGCGGGGCCAGTCAGAGGTGGTATTTGCTGGTTCTCCAAACTATTCAAAATTTCCACTACCGGTTCTCCAGAACTAGTCAGAAACTACTGAAAAATCACCTCTGAAATAGCTCCACAAAATGCCAAAAGATAAAAGTTTTATTCCCTTGTTTCCCATCAAAGAACGATGAAGTTGCAAAGGGCTGTGAGACCGTCAGTGCAACTCCCTTTTTAGTACTAAGACATCTCACGTAGAAGGCTGTCTCCACTTTGAGAACTCCAGTGATGGAGAGGCCATCATTTCCCGAGGCAATAAAATGGATCCCCTATTTCCCTCCCCATCCCAGCCCGCAAGGCAGCATAAAATTTATTATTAAGCCCACTCTCCCATCTAGTCAGGCTCTATGAATTGTGCATTGGATTTCATCTTTTTGATAGAAACTGTTATTGTTGGACACCATTTATTCTTTATTTATTTATTCTCAAAATATTCAGAAGGAGCCAACAATGTATCTGTCTCTTTCTGGGAAAGATAATATTACTCACCAATATTTTTATTACTGACTTTTTCAAATTAAAAAAGGTTCATATCCTTCCGTTACAGGGGAATTCCACCAGTCTCAGCAGCTTTAAGATCTATGAACTTAAACTCCCAGCTGCTGGGGAATTCTGAACGTTCTAATCCACATATCTTAAGTTTGTTGAGACTGAGCAGGAGTGCTCCAGATCACTGATCTATATGGCTGCTCCGTTCTACTCTTTTTTCCACCCATGCAACATCATCGTGTAGCAGCAGAATCCATTTGTAGATAAACATTGTGTTGTTGGTAATTATATTTTCAACTCTTCTCCAGATTCTCAACCATTTGAACCTTTCCGATTTGAAAAAATCAGTAATAAAAATATGGGTGAGTAATAGGATAGAGACATAACAAATCCTGCCTATTGTGCAGAAAGTGCAATATCATTGTGTGGCTGCAGGATCGAAAACTACCAATTTGTGATGTTGGTCGTTATATTTTCAATTCTTCTCAAGATTCTTAGGATGAATTTGATATTTGTAACTGCTATAGCCACCCAGATTATTGCAGCATCTCTTTTACATGCACAGATACATATATGTTGGGGGAAAATGTTTCATACTAATCATTATAGCATGCAAGCTATATTATACAAGGAGAGTTCAACAGTCAATGAGGTCCAATATAGACTAAAGAGAACACGGGTGTCAAACTCACGGCCCTTGGGCTGGATGCATCATGCACTGGCCACGCCCATGCCTGGTTTACCAAAGTGGGGGGAAATCCTGATACATCACATGACGATGACATGACAATGCAAGTTTGACACTTCTGCTCTAGAGCAATGTTTCTCAACCCAGGCAACTTTTAAGACCTGTGGACTTCAGTCCTCAGAGTTGAATCCTGGCTGGGGAATTCTGGTTGAAAATCATACATCATAAAGTCTCCAAGGTTGAGAAATGCTGATCTAGAACATATGGTTTTATTACAAAACAACAAGAATGGATGACATGTTACAAACTGAGATTGATGCTAAAAGTTCCTTTGAGGAACAAGCTTAATGGAACAGAATTAATTTTAAGGGGAAATGCTGAAAGGTGGAGCTGAATGCTAAATATGAAGAAAACACTCAATTATTTATTTAAAGCCAACTTGACTTAGATCAGTTTTCCAGTTCCCAGAATTCCCCCAGGATTCTAGATTAAAGAGGGAAAGAGAAAATTAAGCAATGTGATAAGCAGTGTAGTTGTGGGTAGACCAGTCTTAGGGATACACACCCTAGCAGAACGTGCAACAGCAGTCTAGCAGGCAGGCAAATGATGTGAGATAAATGTTGTTGTAGTTTACATTCAGTAAGACAGATACACTGTCCAGTTAAATAGTTTTTTATTCCAGCAAGAGTTATAGCATAGTCAAAACAGACCATATGTCATACACTAGTTCAGTCCATCCGGGGATTAATCAGTTGCAAAGTCCAGTGTCGAAAATAGAGGTCAGTAAACTTACAAATAATCAGTCCAGCAATATATCTCAGTTGCAATCAGAGATATGAAGAAAATCAAACCCCTTTTCTTCGTTTCAGCAATAGCAGGGAAACATGCAGTTATCACCATCAATCCATCATTGTCAGCTCTCCAGTAAAAGCCAGCAAACAGTGAGCTCTCTTGCTCCCTCTTATGGTGATTTTACAACCGCACCCAAAATACATGTTTTGCAGTGAAAGTGATACATACACTTAAACTCACTAACATAGTTTATATATTATTTTTACCCAAACCAAGTTAAGTAACCAATGTTATCCCTAACATTCTCCCCTTTTGGGTAATATAATAATCTATTTATAATTTCAACCCATAGTTTTCATGCTTTACTGCACCTTGGGCTTTTGTAAATCCATCTGCAATGTTTTCATCAGTCATGCAATATTCCAATCTCATGAAACCATTTTTTTACAGATTGTCTTACATTCAAATATCTAAGGTCAGTATGTTTACAGTTTTTACAGCAATATTTGTAGCCAACCGTATGGCTGCTTGATTGTCCTCATAAACTACAATGGCATCTTTAACAGTTACTCCCATATCTAACAACAACTGTTTATACAGAATTAAATCAGTACATAATAAAGATAGATATGAAAATTCTGCTTCCATTGTGGACATACTTATGTGTTGCTGTGTAATTGACCTCCAACCAATCAGTGTTTTACCTAACCTTATGGGTAACAGTTCCATTTTTACCAGTTTTTAACTTAAATATCCATTTGCAACCAATGGACTTTTCACCTGGAGGTAATTTGGCATTTTCATAAACTTTCATTTCCTTTAATGAATTTAATTCTTTCTCCATTGCTCCATGCCAATTTTCTTATTCCTTTGCAGGATACATTCTAAGTTCTTCAACAGCAGTTGGAACTTTACTAACTTGGCAAACTATACTTGCTTGATACCTGTCAGGTGGTCTGGTTAGACGTGTAGAACGTCTAGGTATTACAGGACTTACAAGTGGACTTTCATGTTCTACCTGTTCCTGATTATCTATTTCTTCCTGTTCTGGTATTTCTTCCTGTTCTGGTCCTATATGCTCTTCCTGTACTTCCTCTTTAATTGTACTCTTCTTATTACTGATTTTTTCTTTTGATCTTTTGTAGGTTTCTATAATTACTTCCTTACTTGAATCTTGTTCCAGTTTTTCCCATCCTACATGTTCTAGGAATTTGGCACGAGCACTACAGTAAACTCTAGATGTTCCTTTTTCTCAGAATCTGTATGATTTGTGATTAGATTCATAACCTACAAAGAATAACCTTTTAGCCCTATGTTGCCCCTTATTTCTCAGTTGTGTAGGAATATGCACCCATACTGGTGCTCCAAATGTGTGCATGTAGCTTAAGTCAGGTTTTCTACCATGCCACCGTGTGAATGATAATTCACCTGTTGTTGAGTTAACAACATTATTCAATATATGATTACCGCACATTATTGCTTCTCCCCACAAATTTTCAGGTAATCCTGAATCTGACAGCATAGTACGAGCCATTGCTTGAATTGTTTGGCCTCGTCCTTCTATAAAGGCATTATGTTGTGGCCTATATGGTGCAGACTTTTTATGTTCAACACCTGCCATCTTCAGTTTATTTTGGAATTTATTGTTTATAAATTCCATACCATTATCAGTTATAAGAGTTACTAACTTCCTTTTAGTTTTTCTTTCTGTGAATTTAAGCCAATTAAAGAAATTTTGATATGTTTCCGTTTTGCTTTTCATTCGATAACAGAAACCATATCTGGAATAATGGTCCATTATACTTAGTATATAACGAGCACCTCCCACACTTGGTTTTTTAGGACCTATAATATCAGCAAATACGACCTCTAGAGGCTCCTTTGTTTTAAATCCATTAATTCTATTTGCTGGTATTTGCTTGCTTTTTTCTTGACTACAAGAATTGCAGTGCAAATACTTACTGCAAAGTTTAAGTTTTATACCCTTAGATAGTTCTACCGTTTGTTTAAGCATTTTAAAATGTATATGCCCCAAACGTCTGTGTAACAAATGTATGCACTCATCATGAGGTTTAACATTATTATAAACTGTGTTAGCTACCTCTGAATGATTATTATTTAACACATACAATTCACTTTTTAAAGTTGCAGTCACTTTTTTACCTTCTTTTTCAATTATGCAATTGTCTCCCCTAAAGGTAATTACATAACCTAGTTTAACCAAAACTCTAACCGAAAGCAAATTAAACTTAAGTTGTGGTACATATAACATTTTTACATTTTCTTTTATGCAAGAACAATTTGCTATACCTTGACCTTTAGCTTTCAGTTTCCAGCCATTAGCTAACGATATCTGCTGTGAACTCGTGGACATCTTAATAAATCTTTTCTTAACTTTCATTATGCAGTGCGATGCTCCACTATCTACAACCCATAAATTATTATTCACAGTTTTGTTGCTATACATGGCTAACTCTAAGCACTTTTTATCCTTTTTATGCCTTTTATCTTTCTGGCTGGCATTTTGGCTTTTTCCTTTCTTGCAGAATCTAGCTAAATGTCCTTTTCCTCCACAATTAAAACATTTTCTAATTGTATACGCTGACAAAGATATTTTCTCTTCTTCACATTGTGGTTGTTCCCTTCTGAGTTGATCCCTTTCAAGCGTTCTCCTGGCTTCTTCAATTAATCTGCCAGTAATATCAGTTAATGTGAAGTTATCTTTTGGCAGAACCTCAAGTGAAGGTAGCTTTCATCTAAAGAAGACAAAATTATATAAACTTGGTGTAGTTCTGTGAAGATAAGTTCTTTTTCATGCAGTTCCTGAAAAATTATCTTCATTGTATTTATATGACTCAGCATGTCTCCATTCTTTTGAAGATGTGTTCTGAACAGTTTCCGTGTAAGATTTATATGTGCTCCTACACTGTCTCGAACATAAATCTTATTTAAATTCTCCCAACATTTCGCAGCTGTTTCTTCTCCTCGTATATGTACAAGCTGCTCATCACAGAGTGTCAGTCCTATTATACAGAGAGCTTGCTCATTCTTCAGTTGATATTCTTGTATTTTCTGGGCATCATCCTCATCCTCCGGATCCCATGCATCTACTTCTGGGGGGTTTTGAATTATACTCCATAAACCTTCTCTGCGTAGAAGTAGGCTACATTTCATAGACCATGAAACATAATTTGTTCCATCCAGCTTGGATATTAGAGACAAACTTTGTAAATTGACTTGTGCTATCTTTTATCTGGATATTAAACTGTAATTAATAAAACACAGCTGTCTGTTTACAGTATTGTGTAAGTACACAAACTCTCACTTTAATCTAAGCCTGTTATAACCTGGTTAGTCTGACTGTGCACCTGGGCCCATAACCAGTGTTACAGATAAACACCCTAGCAGAATGTGCAACGGCAGTCTAGCAGGCAGGCAAATGATGTGAGATAAACGTTGTTGTAGTTTACACCCAGTAAGACAGATACACTGTGCCACTTAAATAGTTTTTTTATTCCAGCAAGAGTTATAGCATAGTCAAAACAGTCCATATGTCATACACTAGTTCAGTCCATCCGGGGATTAATCAGTTGCAAAGTCCAGTGTCGAAAATAGAGGTCAGTAAACTTACAAATAATCAGTCCAGCAATATATCTCGGTTGCAGTCAGAGATATGAAGAAAATCAAACCCCTTTTCTTCGTTTCAGCAACAGCAGGGAAACATGCAGTTATCACCATCAATCCATCATTGTCAGCTCTCCAGTAAAAGCCAGCAAACAGTGAGCTCTCTTGCTCCCTCTTATGCTGATTTTACAACCGCACCAAAAATACATGTTTTGCAGTAAAAGTGATACATACACTTAAACTCACTAACATAGTTTATATATTATTTTTACCCAAACCAAGTTAGGTAACCAACGTTATCCCTAACAACCAGATTCGAGGGTGGGGGGAGAAATTACTTTCCTGGAATATGGGTTACTTTGATAACTGAAGTGTCCTTGCTCCCAGGTCATTGGCATTATTAGCCTGGTAAAAGCCAATGAGAAATAGTTCCTTTACTGCAGGTCTGGAGGCCCAGGCTTCACTGAGAATTCTTAACTAAATAAAAGGAAACATAATAAAAGGAAGAAAATAACTCAGAATGTGGAAAAGAAAATAAGCCACTGAGGAAATGACTAAAATAACCTAAGTTATCCTTGAAGTTTTTAAAACACCATTCAGTGATGAATTTCCTCTGATTGGTGAAGGAGTCAAGAGGAGAAGGGACTCCCACTCGTATCTGAATTATTATTTTCTCTTCCTGGTGACAATAGAACTCGGCTATTTTACTTAAGAGTAAAACCCAGCTCTGCTGATGTGTAATTTCTTATACAGCACTTAGTTTGACTTTCCAAATATATAGCTGGTCTTTTGATGATTTTTCAGAGGCAGCTGCAGTAAATTTACATAATGGTTGTCTTTGGCCTGGGAATTTCTGGTTCCCAACTTGCCAGGGTTTAGTCTTTATGGTTGATAAGTACAAGGTAGCAACCTGGAGTCGTCCAATTTTACTTAACTATAAGTTCCAGCATCTTTCAACATTAGTTTCAATGACTGGACTTCCAGAGATTGTTTTATATCAGAGGTGTCAAACGTATGACCTCAGGGTATCATCACATGACATATCACAACTTTTTTTCCTCTTTGTTCAACCAGGCATGGGCGTGGCATCTGGTGACAGGCCATGAGTTTAATAGCCCTGTTTTACATCAAGCACCTGATGTAAGATATGGGTCAACCAATGCTGTGGGCATGATTCTATACCTGCCTGTCTCAAAACATTATCTATTCATAGACTGAGATAAAATGTTTAAATATAACCATAGTCCAATTCAGCTCCTTTGTAACAGGGACTATTTTCTTATTTTGCTGCCTCCCCTGACTCAAGATCCCTCTTTTTATCAGTCCCTGCATGAGATCAAAGATCTCAGCCCTATAGAAGTGAGGGCTCCCTTTTGTCAATCTTTTGCATGTCCCAAAGTAAAACTGGATCAAGTTGGAAAGGGAAGGCGTGCAAGATGAAAGAATAGAATATGTTCCCAGTTGCTTCAGCTCTCCAAAGTTTGAGGGATAAATCTTTCACTCATCCTTCACGTCAAATAAATTCATGCATTGATTTACTAAGTTATTCTTGGCAAGACAGCGGTATCTTATAATATATTAAAAAAGCTGTTTGTGCACTAAAGAACATGAGCCAGCTGTTTTATCATAGCCATAAAACCTCATTACAGCACATGACAATATTGATTTATAATGGATTTTCTGTTAGGAAGAGAGCCTATGTTAGATGCTGAATTATCAGAGAGACAATCAGGATGAAATCCTCTCTTAATTATGGGAACTAACCAATTGTATCTCTCAGCTCACCAACTTCAATCTGTTGTGGTTGTGGGGATCAAATGAAAAATGTTCTCCATGGAAGCCATCTTGAGCTCTTCCTAGTTTAATACTTGGAAAGACAGGTGTTAATATAGCAAACAAGTATGTAAGAGATTGTACTCCTTGGAGGTAGGAATGGTTTTTAAATGTACTTCCTATCAGGTTAGACTAGAATGTTTCCTAACCTGAGCAACTTCAAAATGTGTGGACTTACTTCAGCTCCTAGAATTCTTACAATGGCCATGCTGGCCAAGGAAATCTGTTGTGTCCGTCGGAATGATCCCAGGAGTCGGTGACTTGTGCATTAGCTCTTTATTGGGTACAAGAAAACCGAACTCTCGAACGGAAAGTTTTCCGGCTTTTTATTCTCTAGCCGCGGCAGCCGCAGCCAATGGCATCACTTTGAATCTCCCGCGATTCGAATGGACCAATCGCGGGAGATTCTCAGCGAGCCAATCGGTGCGGCTCGCCTGACCAATCAGATTGCCCCGCGCTTTGACCAATCAAAGCGTGGGGATTTCAAGAATGCAAAGTAAGATACAGAACAAAATCTGTGAGTTTCAATCTATATAACTTTAAATTGTCGAAGTTAGGAAGCAGTCTGCAATAGTCTAAACTGATAAAGTGTATATTTGTCTTTAATATTTATTTTTTCCCACTAAAGAAAAATTGGGTTGGGTTGCTCATGACCTTTGTCCTAAAACCAATGTAAATGTATACACTGCAAACATATGTATGCAGACTTGCACACACTAATGATAATAAGCATCACATTGAAAAATATTAAGACTACATCTCTTCTTTACTCACTGAACAGGGAATAGACTTTTGAGCAAACATGAAACGGTCATAACTTAAGAAATGTCATAACTTCTTCCAATCCTTCCATATTCTTTTTAAAACAAGCTCTTTTTCCATTGTGAAGCTGCTCTGCAGGTTGCTCAACCTTGTTTATCTACAATACTGTATTCAGAAGTCAGCTTTAAAAAGAAGGGACAAGCATCTCTAGTCCTTGTTTCAGAAAGGAGCCTGGAAACAAGCTGACAGCACTTAAGAAAATTTCTGAAATGAAAGGCAGCTTTGGAATGTTCAGAATTCTGTAGGCCTACCATTCTACTTATAGAACCAGTGGTTAGTAAATTCATCAAAATGAATGCATTTAATTGTGTTTATTTAGTGTGTAGAAACTGATTTTTCTTGGCAAAAAGCATATCCATAGCTACAGATACTACTATGACCTAATGAAGACTATATTTTTGTGCAGATCCGTTTTACAATAAAGCTCTCTGACCATGACTAAGAGAAGGCAAATAGATTGAAAGAACAACATATTTTCCTGCTAACAAAGCTGTTTGGAACTGTGCCAGTAGTAGGAAGAGACCCAGACAATTTGTTCCATAGACTTCTGAAAATAAACATAAACCTGATTATTTACTATCCATCAACCCAGTGCCCACAGGTGTATACAGTATACTGTAATAAAAATATAGAACACAAAACCAAGGCTATTTTAAGATGGCAAAGGCAATCATGCAAAGCTGCACACAAGAGCTGCATGTTTGACCAACTGAGATAATCCACTGATCAGAGAGTCATAAAAGAGCAATGGGAAGACTAACTCTGAGTTTCAGCCAGCTTTCATTTTATATTTGGAGGGGCTTTTGCACAGAATGTCCACAGTAGATCCTCCTCCTCCTTGTTAATTTTGTTAATAGATCCTTGTTTGTAGTTGCCAGCAAAAGAAATGTTGAGTTTGAAAATGGGCCAGATCCTGCTTGGGGTTGCAGAGAAAAACAAATCCTAAACAATTCTCCCCCAAATCTTCCATTCTAAATCCCCTTCCTCTTCCCTTGGGATCATGTAACCTGTTGGAAGAAAAGATCCTTCAGTGTTCAGTTCCAGGTGGGGAAAAAGACACTGGAAACATGGAGGCTATTTGGAAAGATAGTTTAATGGTGGACAGGATCACATGCCTTGGAGCTCCTGAGCGAAAAAGGGAAGAGGTGCTGAGAGTCCCTTGGTTTTATGCCCACTATTGGGATTTGAATTTGAGCTTATATTCTAATTGGTTGTCAGACTCCTATGCAGGGGCAATTCTGTAGGCTGTCTTGAGTCCCAGGCTTGGTTGAGCCTTGCTGGATAATGATGTAATGAAAGGGCTTTGAAATTCCTTTTATGGGTCTGCCTGAAGGAGGTAGATCTTTGTTATGTAGAATGGACTAGTCCATTAGCAAAGATAGAGGGGCTGAGTTTCTGCCTCTCTGAGTTTCTACTTCTCTTTTAGGGGAAATATTCTGCCTTTTTAATATATCTTAAAACATTCCATTTCTCTAGGAGAGGGGTGGGTTTTAACTTCCAACAGACCCAAAGAAGACTATATGAAGGCTGCCCTAGGTTTCCTTGCGTAGAGTAGACATATACACAAAGTGATAATAGAGGAAATACAGAGAAATACCACATACTTACCTTATTACATGGTGGGGGGATCACACATAGGCTTCCTATGGCCACTGTTGGGAAAGAATTGAAAAGAATTATGGAAGTGTTGCCCTTCCAGTTTCTTCTCTCTGGTTTTGTACTGCAATAGGATCTATTTTTCTGGCAATCATTTTAAAGAGACAATGACTGAATGGAGAGAGAGCCAGAATCTCCAAGGATTGCCATGGGGTTTTTATTCTACAACATTTGCCCCCAAGGGGGCTAACCAATCCTACATTTG
Source organism: Hydrophis major (assembly GCA_033807585.1). Taxonomy (NCBI): domain Eukaryota; kingdom Metazoa; phylum Chordata; class Lepidosauria; order Squamata; family Elapidae; genus Hydrophis; species Hydrophis major. The sequence goes on from CM066328.1 coordinate 33,822,335, forward strand.
GATTTCTGGACCTCCCAAACTCTTAAATGTAGCCTTCATCATAAAAAGTAGCCCAACAGTCCTACAGAAATATTTGAGTTCTTGAAACCCTTGCAACAATAAAAACAAAGGTCAAAGCTTACTATTCTCCATTTTGTACACCAGGACTTTTAATATGTGTTACTTAAGGTATACATCAAAACAACCAAGATAATACATATATTAATGTATCTCTTAATCAGGGATTTGTTTGTTTGTTTATTAGACACAATAAACATGTTTATTTAGACATATTTGAGAATGAAAAATCAAGAGTTGGTTCACTCTTGGAACTGAATCCTGTTCCAAAATCCTATTCTTTTCCTGGTTTGTTTGCTGCTTTGCTTGTTTGTAATTCATTCTTCAACTGAAAAGGCTTCAAAATTAACTTGAATTAATAAAAATGAAGTAATTTCTGCTGTTAGGCTTGCAATCTTAAGAAACTAAGGTGTGCACTTATGTAGGCTAATATTTATATGAAGATGAATACAAGCTATAATAATTACTGTCAGCAGAGTTCTTTATGTCCAAACATCTCACCTCTAAGCAATAGGCATTCAGGGGTACCATTTATCTATGGCTTAATTTCTTTAAAAGAACTACTTGACACTTAGAGTATACTCATTTACACTCATACATACACAAGCATGCACATGGATGCACACACACACATAACCTGAGTACATCCTGACACATGGGAAATGGGCAACACTAAATTCTGGGGTGGTTTTCTACCTTTATTAAAGGATATGGTGGTAGAAAAGCAACATCCAGTTAATAATTATTTTTCATTATATATAGTATCTGAGTGGATGTGATTATACCACAAGCATCTTTTAATAGCAATAGCAATACTACTTAGACTTATATATCACTTCACAGTCCTTTACAGCCCTCGCTAAGCAGTTTACAGAGTCAGCATATTCCTGCAACAATCTGGTCCTCATTTTACACACCTCAGAAGGATGGAAGGCTGAGTCAACCTTGAACTAGTGAGACCCGAATTGCTGAACTGCAGGCAGCCGGCAGGCAGCGGAAGTAGCCTGCAGTACTGCATTCTAACCACTGCGTCACCATGCTACTGCGGCTCTTTTGTACTTAATTGTGGAATGAAACAATATATTCCCTTATAAGGTTAACAATCCTACCTGGCATAGAACATGCTTGTAGAAAATCTGGCTTTAATTGCTTATTGCAGTTAAAATGGACTCAAAGTCACTAGTACTGATTCTGTGCTTTCGGTTAGCTAAAAATGATGCAGTGGCTATTGATATGGCTAAGACTGAAAATATAATCTGCACCTCTCTATCTTAATAAAATGGGGATTAAATTGCAAAACAAAATTCTGAAACAAAAATGGAGGCTTCAGAAAAGGGGCAGGACCAAGAAAGTCATGGAGGGAGCAGATGAGATCCTCAAAAAAGAGAAAAGTGATTTTTAAAGAATAAAAAACAATATGAAAAGCAATGTAAAGAAGTAGTAGAAGCATACATGAAAAGGTATGAGAAATGTAGTTAATAATGGTAGTATAAACCAGTCTAAGCTATGTTTTCTTTTTCTTTTTTCTTATTTCATGCTTTTACCAATTTCTTTAGTTTACAGTTTCTGATTCCTCTTTTCATTTGACAGATTGCTTACCCCCAAAAGGATTACTATGATTGATATGGTGTATGTACATGAGTTCATATCAAAGCATTAGCATTTAAGTAGATTTTTGGAAGAATTCATTAATGGCATAAGATTTCTTTCAAAGGGTCAATACAGCAAAGAAGGATTTAGATTGAAAAGACTGCCAAATTGAAAGACTCCACATAATATATAGTGTTAAAACATCATGAGAATATACAATCAAATATAGAAGTACTAACACATTGGGGAAAATAGTCAAAAACTACTAACTATCCATCTTCAATGAAAATTATATCAACCCCATTTCCCTTGGGGAAAAATGAAGGTGGTGTTTTAGGGACACAGCAGATAAAAGATGTTTATGCCATAGATATGTGAAAGTGGAGAAATGCCCTTGGTATGAACAAAGAAGTCAGTTTTGTATTGTTATTGTATGAAAGTCATTTCCATCATGTGTTTCAAGTGGGCAACTCTGAAGCCCAAAGTCGTATCAGCATTCTATATGCATCCTCTCTAGCATCCTGAATTTCAATTCCTGAGATCCAGGCAAAAGGACTAAATTCCTCTCTCCAAATTGTGATAGTGAAATTTAGTAGCAAAATAGACTAATTTTGAAGGCAATGTTGAGCAAGTGGGCAGATGATACTACTGAATTTGTGTTGGAAGCACCTAAGCACTTCTGGATTGACAGGATTAGCTGGTGACATCACCATTGCCAAAGGGACTCCCAAAGAAGCTCCTTTTGTGTGCCTGGTATTTTCCCACCAAAGTGATACCTATTTATCTACTTGCATTTGCATGCTTTCGAGTTGCTAGGTGAGCAAGAGCTGGAGCAAATTGACAGGAGCTCTTTCCATCAACAACTCACTCTTGGATTTTTAGCTGTTGACCTCTCAATGGTCTTCTGACTCAGCATTCTAACCACATGAGCCTCAGCTCCTTTGGCAGGTGATGGTTTTAAGGAATTTAAGGTTAAAAATGAGAGACAGTTTGTTTTCAACTTGTACCTACTCCCAAATTTTAAGACAATCAAACAACACAATAAAACTGAAGAACTGGCTCATTCTCTCTTGTACTATGGAACTTCTCATTGAGCTCTTCAGAAGGCTGAAACCACACCAATCCTTCCATATTTATCAATTTCTGAATTTTAATTAACATATTTAATCTCATTTTTGCCAGTCTTCACAAGCTTTGATAAACAACACCAGCCCCAGAATTTGCAATCCCAATGCTTCAAATAGTTGAAAGTTGACTGCTCATAACACACTTAGAAGTTCATATAAGCTTCTGTTCTTAGGGAAAACAAACCATTCTCCCCCTACCACTTTTTCTCTTAAATTGGACTCTCTGGCTGCTCCTTCATTTCAGAAGCTCCATGAAGCCACCAGACTCATCCAGGTTATACTGAGTTTGAGCCAGTTGGCTCCTCGACCCCATTACACTCTGCAGTTTTTTTCTATCACCCTGCACATTAACATTTGTCATTGTCAACATTCACTTTAATGCTCTTGACCCAAGCTTTTGGGTATAGTGCATCAAGGCAGGTTTAAATCTTTGATGCAATAGCCTGATATAGACAATATATGCCACGAAATGAGGAAACCTCCAAAAAGCTTCACCCTCATCCAGTGGGCTACCTTTAAGTGCAAGGCTGCCAAACCTAGAAAACAAGATCTACATGGATTTCTGGAAAGATCTTTATTGTTATTAGGGTGATCTAATGAACCTTGAAAACCTATCAAAACAATTCTACTCAACATATAGCTTTCTCTTTCTCATACATATTTTTTTCCTTCCCAAGACCCCCGTGTTTATGGAATCTGTTGTACATTTCGTTACAGTTTCAGATCCTGCACAACTGACATTTGTTCAAGATATTATTTGTCTTCCAGATTTCATCAGATTAGGAAATAGGGGCAAAGTTTTAATCATGGGACATGAATGGTGTTTAGTTTTTTGCCTAATTGGTTCTGTATTACTAATAATTATTAGTTTAGATTATATTTTCCTAATTTTTATTCAATGGATTAATCTGCAGGGCTTTTACCTTCTCTGCTTAGTCTGGTTAAATTACCAATAGCCCTAAGAGTGTTGATGAAAAGCAAAACATATTCTGGCTTCGGCTTCTGGTAGGACACAATTTGATGAATCCTTTACTAATTGGGGTTTATATAATCCTGCAATCTGATGCTGAGTCCTGTAACATGCCCCAGAATTCCAACTTAATTTAAACTTGGAGCCCATATTAACTTCTTGAAATATGCTCAGTTTTCCCCCAGTTCTTTGCAAATCGTTATAGGCTCACTTATCTATAATTTGAAAAGTAGAACAGGTAAAATGAGCAGTTTTGGTTATTTTCCATCTTCATAGGGAGACACTGCCAAATGTTACCTATTCTTGTAAGGAGCATCAGTCATGGTATCGAGGTTTATGTCATTTTTAAGAAGATAGTTCAAATAATGCCCCTTTGTTCAGATTTCATTTTTATGGGGTGCCCATCACTCTAAAAAAAAAACCCTGTATACAACATACTCATCTTTTTGTTTTACATGAAGACCTGCAGAGTCCAATGTTTAGAAGGTCAGAAATATGTTTCGTGTGCAACCAAATATTTTTAGAAGAATGGATACTCACAAGAATATCCATTGTATACTTATGATTTATATTGACTGTTCCTAGTATGATTGATTGCTTATTGTACCCGATGACTATCATTAAGTGTCGTACCTTATGATTCTCGGCTACTGAACGAATGTATCTTTTCTTTTATGTATACTGAGAGTATTTACACCAAGACAAATTCCTTGTGTGTCCAATCACACTTGGCCAATAAAGTATTCTATTCTATTCTATTCTATTCAGAGGAACAATTTTCAGGACAGTAAAACAACATAGCAACTTTTGTTTGTGTCCTTCTCAGACATATCTGTTTTCTAAGTATGCTGTAAGCGAAGTCAACTTAGTATGGATACGTCATGCTTTTCTGGAGGCATTGAAGCTAAGATCCAAAGAATTCTAAAGTCAGCTAAAATCAGAACAAGAAGGCTTTGGGGCCATACCCAAAGGTGTTTTTTCTAAAAAGCAACTGGACTTTTTTGGTGTTTTCTTTGAAAACATTTTGCTTCTCATCCAAGAAGCTTCTTCATGAACTGAAGAAGATTCTCGGATGAGAAGCAAAACATTTTCAAAGAAAATACCAAGAAAATCCAGTTGCCTTTTAGAAAAAATATCTTTGGGACAACCATGACATGGATGATCTCAACAGATATTTAGTCATGCCCTTTGGAACCCTAGATTCAGCAGCTTCCATTTGAATGGGGGAAGGAAAACACTGGGAGTCAGAGTGATGTAAGCAGGCACTGTGGCAAGCCTCAGCACTTTCCTATGAGTGTCATGATGTCATGGGCATATGCAAAAGGTACAGCACTTGCGGTGTGATGTTGCAATATTGTTTTCATCATTCTGACAAAAGCCGGACCTTTTTGCATGAGACATTCACAGTACAAGGTGGTACAGAAAGGCAGCTCCCAAGGTTTCCTTTTTCTTTATTCCCCAGGCTTTGAGCCAGAGATATGTATTTTGAAACTATTAAACTTTCCAGCCCATTTCTTAAACAAGGAACCTTAAGCAATGGTCTCTTCCTGCAAAACCAAGCTGGAAATGCTAGGTCTTGCTCTTACTTTAAAGTCTTTCCAGGCTTATTTCCAGCAGTGCCAGCAGGAATTTCTTAATCAGAGTTTCTAAGAAATAAAACTGTACCCTGCTACATGGAAAAGCATGCCCTCCATGCTGGTTTCTGCTGAGATAAAATCATACTCTGCCTCAGAACAGAAAAACAATCCTTTTCAAAAAGGAGCAGCTTATTTATTTCATCGTTATTGACAGCAGATGAAAACTCACCTGAACCATCTTCTTGGCTCATAGTATATTAGCCTTTCTCTTTCAGAAGAGTGGGATTGTTCTCTCCTCTGGACTGTTGAGAAAGCAAAGAAAATAATCTCTGAAGTTGACAGATTAAAATAATAAACACTTTCCCCATCGGGTGAGGCCTGTGTAAGCAACTGCCTGCTAGAATGGAGTGGAACAGCTGCTAAGACACAATCAAAGGCAGCTTTTGCAGGGATCTAGGACTATACATCTAACCTTGTTGATCAGCGTTGTTCCAGGCATTTAACAAATCAAGATTATTCTTCCACCTTGCGCAAGAAGATGTCAGAAAGCTATTGTCCTGTTTATCTTGCTCCTTCACCTTTTTTCATCTTTTAAAAAACAGACTCATTGTATCTGGTATTGCTATTACCAGCTTGTCAACCTCCAGCTGATTAAAGTTAGGAAGAATCCTTTCTCTGGGGACAGGTTGCTCATTAACTGTCTATCACAAAGTCATGGGCATTGCCAGGCCATTTTAATAAGAGGCAGAGATATCAAACTCATTGATCTCCCTCCCATACTATTGACTTGTTTCATTGGCTTGCTTACAAGTTTCTCCATCTAGCTGGTGCCGCCCCCCCCCCCCCCACATAGTTTGCAAGTTATCTGAAATTGTAAGACAAGCTTTTCTCTTCCTGCAATATTTTGATCACATTTTGTGAATTTCATCAATACAAACCAAAATTTAATCATTTAAATTCCAGTGATTCAAGTAACAAGTGTAAACAATTGGCAACTATTGATTGACACACATTGGCAGTCTTCAATGCTAAGTAGTCTAAATGTTTAAATAAACAAGTCTTGGTTTTTGTTTCAATAGATATGAACCAAGTCCCTCCCAGATGATTACATCTGGAAATTATGGGAGATTTAAGTCCAGTAAAGTCCAGTGACCTTAAGAGCCAGTTTGGTCTAGTGGTTAAGACACCAGACTATAAAGTGGGAGACCATGAGTTCATTCTCAACCAAACCCACCTCACAGGGTTGTTGTTGTGAGGAAAATAGTAAGAGGGAGGTGTTTTGGATATGCTTGCCTTGAGTTATATGTGAAATAATAAAGGCAGGATACAAATAAATAAATAAATAAAAGTAAATCGGGCAAAAGGGAGAAGATATAGCACAATTGTTAAGAAAACATGAACTTCTCTCAAAAAGATGGGAGAGGTTGAAGAAAAAAAATCAGGATTACTCTGCCTTGACTGTTTTTGATATTAACAAGAGGGAGAGACAAACTCTGTCAGCCTGTCAAGATTTTGTGATCACATCCTTTAACAATAAAGTTGAGTTCCAATAGTTCATGTGGTGTCCTGACTGTTTGAAGAACTGATACCAACTCACCTAAGAAAAGGAACTCCACAATTAAACTTGCAAACAACTGCATGGACAGACTGAAATATTCAAGCATTTGGATCCCAAATGATGAGACATCCAGGTTGAATATCAAGAAATGTGGGCAGATCACAAAAAAATTCTGACAGATTTTTCAAGGTCAGAAAAATCATGGCACAATCAACAGACTTAGGATGCAACAAATAAAATCTTAATATAGATATTTTATTAAACATTGAAGTCCATTTGATAAATCAGTGTTCATACAGTTTATGAAATCATGCATATATTATATCAAATTTACATAGCTGTCATGGTGTTACATTAAACTGACTTCATTACTTATGTTCAAAACTAACATTCAAATTTTAATAGACACTCCCTCAGTCCAGTCCATAGAATTGAGATTTTATTATAATCAAGAATAATCACATTAAAAGTCTGACAGAAGCACAGGAAGCTAAAGGAAAATGAAAAGACAATAGAGAACATACAGAGTATGGAACTATTGCACGTATTCCTCACCCAACCATTATACTCACAGTCTTACAAAGATGAATGGAGTGATACAAGACAATGAAATGACAATGAAGAAATAGATTTCCCAAAAAAAGATAGAGAAGGATGAGAAAGAAGGACATAAAAAGGAAAATGTTTTTGTTTTATTTGATTTGTCAATCGCTATAATAGGTATAAGAATAAACATGAGTATAAATACAGGATATAGGTATGAATAAATGGGGACAATAGGACAGGGATGGTAGGCACGATTGTGCGCTTATGCATGCCCCTTACAGACCTCTTAGGAATGGCATGGGGTCAGTAGTGGATAGTTAGGGTAAAGGAGTGGGAGTTTGAGGATGTAACAACAGAGTGAGGTAGTGCATTCCAGGCATTGACCATTCTGTTGCTGAAGTCGTACTTTCTGCAATCAAGTTTAGAGCAGTTTACATTGAAAAGAATATGATAACATAAGCAGATTAATTTTACTGACTACAGCAAAGCCTGTGGTTACAAAATTCATGCCAGAACATGGAGCATACTAAGGCTAATGGGTGTGCCAGAACATCAGATTAGTCTTCTGGGGAACTTTTATCATGGGTAAGAAGCTACTGTAAGAACTGAAATTGAAGAAAAGGGGTGGGACAGAAGGGGAAAAAAGTGATGTAAGGATGTATATTATCTTACATCTGATTGACTTATTGTCAGCAAATATATTATCAGAATTACATGAGGGGTTGGAACTAATGTGAGAATTATGTTAACAATCCAATGCCACCCAGGATCAAACCTGGGAAAGGATTGAAGAAGAAACTATAGATTCTGCTATGAGTATTACACACAACTGTAATCTCCATTGTTAAGCAGGCAATCAATTGCTTCAGAGGTGTTCATGCAGTATTTTCAAAAAAGTCAAGATGGCCACAAACATTAGGTTTGAAGCTCTGCTCATTCATCTTTGGTCCTCACTTGGCACTCAGCTTTTACCTATTGCTCCAAGAAGTTGTAACATGTGCAGTAGCCACTCTCTGGTAGCAGAAGGGCCAAACCAGGTAAGGGTTGCCAAAAGGTCTTTGACCTTCAGTGAGATAGAAAATCTCTCTCTTGCAGCATGTGAAGTCTATCCCCAGCAGATTGAGCAGAAAAGACCGATCAATGGTTCAATGGTCAAGAATGCAGACCCAGCAGGCATTGTGAAATGCTAAGAGTGTAACATCCTGGTAATCCACTGTAGCAGAAGAGCTCTCCAGATGTAATGGTTGTCTTTATATGTGGATTTGGGTCTCTTCTGCTGAGTGTGGGACAATCCATAGAGCTCCACTTAAGACTCCATCATGCACTTTTTTCTATTGTGCAATTCATCTTCATCTACAAACCATCTGCAATTCACTTCTGTTCCATACCTAATTCGTTGAGTCCTGCAGTGATGGAGGAATGATGAAGCAACAGTGAAGATGACTAGAGGTAGTTGTAAACACAAATGTGTACATGGGCGGCCTTTGGACCAGTGTTTGTTTGTCTCTGTACCGTGCCAGCAAAAGCATGCAGCAGCATCCAGAGTGCCTAGGCAGCCATTTTTGAGACAGTACCCTCACATGAAAGAGTTAGAAAAAGTACCTTAAACATTGCTTACCCTACAACATCTGGCTAGCTAACTGTGACTGGTAGATAATCTCCTTAGCAGTTGAATATCAAGGGGGGGGGGAACAAATCATACAAAAAATCATTATTAGAACCTGGAATATCAACAGATTTCTGGATAGAAGCAAGGCCTCAAGGCCTGAAAGACAAATAGCATCCACAGAAGCCAAACTTCATCATTATACTATTACACTCAGTCCAAGCTTTCAGATGACAGTTCGTTACAGGAAGCAGCAAATAGATAGATGTTCTTTTGGAAAGGGAAATCACATAATGACAAGATTCACAGGGTAGGTTTTGGAATCATAATGTTCTGCTAAAAAACATCATCTACTGGAATAAATGAATGTGTTACATAGTTCTGCTGTCCACTCAGGAAGTCCTGGTATAGCCAGGCTGTGTGGCAGCTCCACACTATAGTGCTTAATCAATACAATAGCCATATCTCCACATAGCTGAAAGTCAGAGAGCTGTGGTTATCACTTTTCATCTATACAGATCTATCTCCTGTATTCCATACCAATGCCACATTAAACAACTGGAGAAATTTCACATGTGTTTTCCCCACTCCATCCTCACAATTTGTTGGCAAGACTGTGTCTCCAACCAGGAAGTTTTGGATTACATAAAGTCCACCAGCATTAAGACTCTGATTATCAGACTCATAGGTGGGACACATCTTCAGAATGGCCAACCACCCTGTCTCACAATTCCTCTGGCATTTATTGGAGACTAGGACCATGAAGTCATCCACACAAGTTATACAAAGATGCTGTGAAGGAAACCACATGCTGCTATGACATCCGGCCAAAGAAACTAGAAGCTGCAGCTGCTGACAGAACTCATTGAAGAGTCCTATGCTACAAAGGCTTGGAAAACAGACACTACCAAAATCTAAGCAGTATCAAGAATAACATCCACTTATTGTAACAATGGACTTCCAGAACCCCCGTTGTGCTAGACTCTACACTTCCAGGCTGGGACTGGAACCACTTTTGTGTCTATAGATAAACTGCAAACAATATGTCTTCTTCGAACTCAAAGGAATACACACAAACACACATGTGACACCCCTGTCTTTCTTGGAATGACTTTACTATAGCATTATAGCATGCAATAAAGACTTAGCTATGACAGGTCAGCTGTCTGGATAGCTTCTGCTCAATTCAAGTTGAGGAGCCTGACAAAAGCATTAACAATCTGTGACGTGCATATGACACTTCATTGTACATGGAAGTAAAATAAACCTTTATTATGAAAGTAAAAATGGGAAGTCAAAACTCTGGATTAGTGGTAAATAATAAGAAGATTAAGTTAACACCAACTAAGCATGCTTAGTGCACTTATAGTTGATAGTGAAGAATCAAGACGGCAGATAGTTTTGTTTTGAGAAGTCAAGATGGATAAATAAGGACCATGCACTAGAGAAGTAAAGGGAAGATTTCTTCTAGATAGGAAGGAGTCACAAACCTAGACAAGAGGATGAAGGATAAGGATATTTCTGTGATAACAAAGCTCAGAAGTAGAGATCAATTCTTTTTTTTCAGTACCATTGTACATAGCTAAAAAAGGTATACACTGAAAAAAGTTGGGGAGAAAAGACCATTTGCACAATACATCATTTTGTAAAGATGAAGGCAGTGTAAAATGGCAAAAGAGAATTTTAAAAAACTACTGGTTGGTCATGGAAGAGATGGATGAACAGAGAATGAAACCTTAAACCTCTTAATGTTTTTACAGAGAGGGAGTTATTTCCTTCTCTACTAACTTCAGACTTCCAGAGATGTATGCATGTTAGATGAAAAAACAAAACTGTGGATCTCGATCTCTCTCTCTCTCTCTCTCTCTCTCTCTCTTCCTTTGGTTATTGTTGATGAATTTTAAAGTAAGATGGATGAAACAGCAAATTTGGGTTTGCTTCTTCTGGAAATGGTTGCATGTTTATAATTTGATTTGTTTGTTTGCCAGCAGAAGGGTATAATGTACTATAGATGGGATGGCCAAATAAATATCAAAGCCCTGGGATTGTCTACCAGCTTCAAGAAACTTTCCTATGGAAATCCTGCTGAGCAGTTAATCTGTTTGCCACTGTAACCCCAAGTTCATAATTGACAGAAAGCCTACCTCTTAGAAGAAAGTTGAATCTGATTGTTAAATGTTTGATTGATTTGCAGCAGTTGAGCAAAAGTACCTGATTCCCAGTTAATTCCTATGGGACAGTGGTAAAGCACCTGCCCAAATTCAGTCCTTACTACTCAAAAATAGATGATGTAATTAAAGAGCTCAAACATTCACATTAGCCATTTATGGTACCATTCAGCCAATGTTGTGTTAATATAACACTCGGCTTTAACTCGCCATAGCAACAGCTGGATTGCTGTTAATCAATCACAGATGTGAAAAGGCTCTTTTGCACCTAAGCAGGACACAAACATGCTTTGGCAACACCCATCTCTCCTGTATCCCCATGCTGCTGCCTCCATTTCATCCTCAGCCCATGACTAAGGTAGAGCTAAGTCATTCTTAAGCTGTACCACTGTTAAAATTGTATTTTTCTCCTTATTCTAATTCTATCCTAGGGTGTCCTCAAAGCATATAAAAACCTTAGGCTTAGGAAGGAGGTCCAAGGAGGGCAGTGAATAGAAACAGAAATTGAGGCAGGATTTATTGTAGACCACCCAATGTGATGTGATGAATAAATAAATAAGATCCTAATATACAGTTTTCTACTGCCAACTCAAGGATGGGTAGAATATAGCATTGCAGCTCAGCTCTAGAGAAGAATCTTTACTATTCCAAATCAGAATGAAAATTGCAGACATTAATGAACAAATAGTCCAATCTGGACTAAAGTAATGTCCTCAGTTCCTACTAATATTAATAAAAAGGGACTTCTTCCCACCTGTTGTTGGCTGAAATAAGGAAAACAAGAAATGATGTGTGAGTGGTTGAATGATAAGGACCTGAATCTTGAGCCTCTTGTTCACAAGCTTTGTATCTAAGGACTTATCTGTGCCCTGTTCCCCTTGATTCATAATGACATCTCGGTGTAGTATACTCTAGTTAAACAAAACAAAACAATAGCTGATGTCTCTGAAGCCAGCTCACTGCTCTAAAGTGTATATCACAGTGAGAATAAATATGGGTCAAGGCCACTTAAATCAGCTATTGAAACCAGGAAGAAACAAAACTAATTTGATACGTTTATTTAAGCCAAGCTCTAACAAAGATTGTGTGTGACCTTTAGAATGTGCTAACATCCAAATATTGCCTTAATCTTCTTCTTTTAAATACTATATTTTGTATATTTTCTTCATTTTTACATAATGAGCACACACCCTTATGGGTTCTTACACAGGATCTTTTCTATGAGCAGCATCTCCATCAACTTCTGAAATTAGCTGTGAAACTATTAAAATCAATACATTGATCAAAACATTATCCTTTGCTTCTCTTTGCTTCAATGTAGTCCCATTCCTCTACAGACATAGCAGAAAACAAAATAGAACGCATCAGGATGGTACATAGAGATTAGATCTAATAGTTGAACACTGGATCATCATTCTCCTGCTGAAATCACCCTGTCCAGTTTGATATATTGCAGCGGGTCTGGGAAAACTCATCATAGCCAACTCGCCATGGCCATCTTGCCACAGCCAACCCAGCGTGGCCATCTTGCCACAGCCAACCCAGCGTGGTCATCTTGCCGCAGCCAACCCAGCGTGGCCATCTTGCAACAGCCAACTCACTGTGGGACAACTCACTGGAGGCAATCCATGTGGGATAACTGACTTGATAAATGTTATCCTCCACTGTTTCTTCTACATTTCCATTTTTGTCAATGGAAATAATGTCAAAGAAACAGTGGTGGCTAATGTTTATCATGTTGGGTTATCCCATGTGGAATGTAGATATATTTGTTGTTTGTTTGTTTATTGAATTTATATTACCACCTATTCGCCCATAGCAATTCAAGGTGGCTTACAGAATGTAAAACCATATTTTAAAAAACCAATAAAAACTAACAAAAAGAATCAAATAAATTAATAAAGTACAATAGAATAAAATCTGTAGAAAAAATCACCCCCCAACTCCCACCCCCTGACCTTGCCCTGACGATCACATGAGCCATTTGATAGGTTCTGGGTTCTCCAGGCCTGCTGACAGAACCAGGTCTTCAGTGCCTTCCGGAAGAGTATTAGAGATGGGGCCATTCTAATCTCTGGGGGAATGATGTTCCAGAGAGAGGGAACCACCATGGAAAAGGCCCTTTTTCTGAGTCAGACGTGTATCTCCCTGAGGGATGGGACCCACAGCATTCCTTGCCTCCCCCGCCTTTGATGGGTATATATGGATTATATATATTATAATAATATAATATAGATTTTGTGTGTGTGTGTGTGTGTGTGTGTGTAGATGGGTATATCTATATATACAGATTCCTTAATATCGATGTACTCGATAATTTAAAGAAACTAAGCATAAATTAGAAGTGTGCATCAGAGCCACTTATGACCTTCCAGCATCCCCGTGGCCACATGATCAAAATTTAAATGCATACCAACTGGAACATATTTATGACCATTACAGTGTTCTGGGATCATGTGGCCACCTTTTGCAATCTTCTAACAAGCAAAATCAGTGGGGAAACTAGATTCACATAACAACAATGTTACTAATTTAACAACTAAAATTATTCACTTAACAACTGTGGCAAAAAAATCATAAAATGGGGTGAAACTCGCTTAATAACTCTCTTGATTAGCAATGGAAATTTTGGACTCAGTTGTGGTTGTAAATCAAGGATTATTTATGCTCTATAAATCCGTATAGTTTATTTCTATGTGTGGCAATACAGACATAGCTGTGCAGCCTTTTTAGAAGACCTCACCCTTCTAAAGCAGAGTAGACTTGAAGCTTCATAAAGAATCAGAATTGGAACAGAACAGATATAAATGTGGATCTACCATCAGGTAAATTTATTTCAGTCACTCCAAACTACCATGGAATCCAAATTTTAGGCAAACCTAATGCAATCCTTAGTGCATAGCTCCTTATTAAGTGTTTATTAAGTATTGGTTTCCTTTAGAGTTACTCAAATAAGTAGCATACACACTTTAATTATCAAGCTATAACAAATAATAGACAAATAAAATATAATGAGGCAATTTTCAAGGTTTCATTTTGCACCAATTAAAGTTTAGGTTTTGATTTGTGTTTCCCATATTGCAGAATATACACTACAGGATCTGTTGCAAGAATGTCCTAATCTTCCTGGCTGTTCTCCCAGCTGAGCTCCGGTTTTCTTTTTGTGCAACAGTTTCCTTCTAGTCCTTTTGCAAAAGTAGGTGATCCAACCCAACAATGAGTCATGTAATGGCAGACAAATATAATCATTAATTATAAAGCTAAGCAGACATGAGCTGGCTTTTTGGATGGGAGGCTGTCTAAGTGTAAGCCTTCATTTATGCTTCTGTGGTCTAATGTCCTGACAATAGAGATAGACCATCCGAGAACTGCATGCAAGTGCCCTGCATCAGAGGTAGAGATGGGGCCAGAGCCATCCAACAGTTATTAGCTGCCTTCAGATCCGGAGATCAGTGGGGCAGAAGAAAAGCTGGAGCCTGTTTCTGATGTGCGTATGCACAGAGCTGCCAGGAGAAGGGAACAGTTAAGAACAAGGGTTGACTCAGAAGTAAAGGCACAGATGGATGGAGAATGGCCCCTTCCATAGGGAATAAATAGGAGCGAAAGGAGAGGGTACTTGCAGGAGACAATCAGTTCATTAGTGTGTAGATTTGCTTGTGACTCTCAGAGACTTCTTGTCAAGTATTTCTTGTACAGTGTTGCACTTGGAAGCTATTGGCTTAGCAACTCTCCAAGCATGATAAGGTCTGTGATTGCAATTCACCCTTGAAAGACTGTTTGCCGGGACTTTGCTGGATATGAATGAAAGAAATTCACATTAGCCAAATAAAAAGGGGTTTGTTGGGACAAGGAGTCTGTTTCATGATTTTGTGAAGCCTAGATCAGAACATGGACAATGGAACATGAGGGAAGGAGAAGGCCGCCTCCCCTCTTTCTTCTCCCTGCTCCTCCTCCTTCCATCATACCAGCCGTTCCATTGTCAATTTCTCTATTGCAGTATAGCACCCAGAATCCACTTTGATAGTGTGGGGGTGGGTTAATTTAACAACCAGTTTGCCCAGGTTCAGGTTGGCCATCATGGGAGGCTCATCCCACATGTGTGGCAGAGCTGGAGGACAGAGATGGGCTGTGCCTCCCACAAAAGCCAACCTGATTCTGGGCGAACCAGTTATTAAATTATTTGAATCCCACCGCTGCCAAACAGTGCTAATAATGCTAACTAGAGAGTCAGTTTGATAGCTGGCTGAGGAATTCTGCAAATTGAAGTCCACAAGTCTTTAAGTTGCCAAGTTTGTGGACCTCTGAGCCAAATGCTTATTTCCTTGTCAGTTCAATGCTAACTATTGGGACTGTAGAAATGTACCTTTTCTGGAGCAGTCCCTGACTGAGAAGTGTGGTTCCTCTCAAGATCTGAATGCCTCCATCCAGCTGGTGTTTCAAAGAACCCTGAGAGGGAGATCTGTGGAAGGGGAGCTGATGTAAAGGGCTATAGTGAAGTGCCTAGAGTCATTGGGAGTCAGGCAGCATATAAATTTAATAAATAATAAGACTGTTCTATTCTACATCTCCTTCTTTTACAGTTACTGTAACAGTTGGAGGCCGGCAACATTTGCTTGGACTTTATGACACAGCAGGACAGGTAATATACCTCCAGTTTATTTATTGTTTTCAGGCCATAACTTTTCATGAATAACAATGCTCTTTTTCTTTCCTTATGGACATTCTGAACATTCTGACATTCTGAAATAGACATTTTACATTTCTGTAAAGTTATAGAAATATATACAATTCTACAAAAAGCATTATATAATTGCCACCCTAAACTTACAATATTAGATATGATGAATAATTAGAGCAAATCCAGTTTTCTGCATTTTCAGAGATGTTGCAGGTCTCTCTCGGCATAAAATTTAACGAGGCCAACCTCTTATATCATTAAGAATAACCATCTCAATGCTGTGGATCGTCTTTCTTTATCCTGCTAGCTTTGTTTCTAACCTTTTTTAATTGATTTTAGTGTTTCCCTTTTGGAATAGTAGAAACTTGAAAATGTGAAAGAGCCAAACTGGTGGTTTACGCTGGCAACTAGCACCATCTTCTGGTTAATTTAAGAGACTGTCTCTAAAGCTATGCTTCACATAATAGTAATATTGAACATGTTGAAGAGCTTTGGAGCATCTTCAAAGATGATGAAGTCTTCCTACCTTTTCCTTTCACGTTTTTGAATAAGAAGTGAATTCCCCACAACCAAGACCAAATAGCAATTCTCGGACTCATCATGTGTACTTGTTTGCTCTGACAGGAGGACTACAATCAACTGAGACCCCTCTCCTATCCCAACACAGATGTGTTTTTGATCTGTTTTTCTGTGGTAAACCCTGCTTCCTATCACAATGTCCAAGAGGAATGGGTTCCAGAATTGAAAGTCTGTATGCCACATGTGCCTTATGTTCTGATAGGAACACAGGTAAATGACCAAAAACAAACAGTGGAAATGTCCATCAGTAGTTGACCAGGATACTTTGTGAAACACAAACTAGTCGGGGAATAGCAGGGGAAAACTTTCCTACAATGAATTGTGTTTGATCACAAAAGGATCCAAAGACTTCCAGAAATGAGGGTGGATGTGTGGGTGGGTGTGGGTATGGTTTGTCTTATTTTGATTCACTGTAATTTCAGAGGTACTGAAAATGAGTGTGGAAATCAGTATGGAAGAAGTAACATCTCACCTATGAGTTGGTCAAATAGCTCTGAGTATTTTGCTGATGAAGTTTATAGTTTGAGAATTAGAGACAAGACTGTCTAAATGTTGTGTTTGTCTGTATAGATTGACCTTCGAGATGACCCCAAAACTTTGGCTCGGTTAATATACATGAAAGAGAAGCCCCTGACTTATGAACATGGCATCAAATTGGCTAAAGAGGTACTGTTTTCCTTCAACAACAGTAATAGTAGCTAAACTGATATCAAAGGCCTTTCTCTTTTTGTCAGGGCTAAGCACACAAGAGATTTCATTCAATCACCATTGCCCCCTAAGAAATACGAAACAATAGATATATCTAAAGGTCTCTGTAAATCTTGTTTTTCTTTAATTCATTGTATAGCATAATTATTTTCACTATTTAAAGTCTTTAGTATGATGGCCCTTAAGAAAACCTTCCCAAAACTGGTAGCCTTTAGAAATAAGTCCTAGCATTCCTAGACATTGGTCAATGGAATTTGGATTGTTATTATCTCAATATAACTGGAGGAAAATTTTGAAAATCCTGCCTAGTTTTAGCATTGGTTTCTCACTAATTTCATTATGTGTATAGCCCCAGTCATGTTTCCATTATTTTAGACTTGGTTCCCAGCTTAATAGGTACACACATTTTAATTATTTTATTTTTGTTATATTTCTTCCATTGAAGAAATTAATGGAACCAGTTCAGAAACAATGAGCCAATTGGGGCAGCACCACAAACTATGAGAGACCCCTAAAATACAATGCCTATATTTTTTTTAACTCTACAGTGTATGGCAATTTAAGAATTACTCTCTTATTTTGCCATGGTCTTTAGAGAAGACATTCTCAGAGGATAGGTAGGAGGCAGGGAAATCCTTGGATAGTGATGTGGAGGGGAGTGAAGAGGATAAATGAGAAGAAAAGATAACTAGTGCTAGAGTACCTGCCTGTGTTTTTGGGTGCTATGGGAACATTGCCCATGGTTAAATAAAATTCATAGTCTGGTTAGTCCTTTATCATGACCACAAAATGGTTTGGGCCCAATCTTCTTCTTTTTAAGGTGAACTCTTCTTAGATTAACCAAAAAAAATGTTACATCTAAACAGAAACATAAATACAATTTGGACCCAGCACTGAACATCAATGTACATCTTAAGTTACATTTTGATAGGAATTAGGAACAAAAGGGGCTAACATCTTCCTGGCTTAATCCTGGGTTCCCAGAGGCATTTGGTACAATGTGCTGAACTAAGTGGGCCTTTGGTCTGATCCAGCAAGGTCTCTTCTTCCGCTTTACTTCTCATTGTCAGCATTCTTGCTCTTTCTCTTTCATTCAAGATTGGAGCCCAGTGCTACTTAGAATGTTCAGCTTTGACCCAGAAAGGCTTGAAGGCTGTCTTTGATGAAGCAATCCTCACAATCTTCAATCCCAAGAGGAAGAAGAAACTTTGTGCCAAGTGTTGCAGCTGCTGCTCAGTTTTATGATGCCTGGAGTTCAAAGTGGACCAGTGTTGCCAGTTAATAATCCAATCCTGCACAGAGGGACATGACCAGAAAAAAAAAACCTACTTTATAAAGTGATTCTTCCTTATCTGTGATTCCTCTCAAATGCAACTTTGTAGACCTTTCATTCCTTGCTTGTTTTTTTCCTAATGACTATGCATCTGTAAATACAAGTTCATGTTGTGATAACTTCTCTCTGCTTAGCCAGCAGATACAAGAAAAAAAAAAAACTTCAGAAATTCTTGATATAGTCAGAATTCCTGATGCACTTGGAAGGAAAAAAAAGATTTAAGGATCCTAATCCTAAACCTGAGCCAAAAAGAACAAACTTTGTCATTAGCAACCCACAGGAAGAAATTAGTAAATCCCAGCATTTTTTCTTTCTTTCTATGACACTATAGTCCCTTAATTCAGGATACAGTTGGAGTGGCTGGACCCAGATGAACATTTACTACCTGGATGCCCTTCCTGACACCTACGTGAAGTTTGCAGCAGATATTTGTTTGCAACAGATAGTAAATCCCAGTTACAATAATGCAATAATGATTAAACTTGAAGCACACAAAATAGGATTTAGACATTTTTAGGAGTCAACCATGTTGACACATGTAGAAGACCAATGTCAAGTGTCAGTCTTTCCAAACTAAATGCACAGCAATGCTTTTGAAAGAGATGGCATAGAATACAATGTCATTTGTGTACTATTCTTGTCTTCCTTTTATAAACAAAGCATAATCCAAAGAAATACTCTCAGGTTGCATTGTCATGTTGCCACTAGACGTGTGAGAATTCTCCTCTTCTTAAATGAAATCTGAAGCTCTCACATTGTGCATTCTTCAAATATTATTTTGAAATAGCAATTGTCTGGATTTGAGAAGTCAGAAAATGCAGGGGGAAATGTACATATATTCTGGCTGTGAATCTAGACATCTTTTACTAGAGTTTATTATTATTCAAGCATAACTACATTCATGTCCCCTAAACAAAGGTGATTAGGGGACTGGAGGCTAAAACATATGAAGAACAGTTGCTGGAATAGGGTATGTCTAATATGATGAAAAGAAAGACTAGGGTTCCAATATCTCAGGGGCTGCCACCAAGAAGTGGGTGTCAGGCTATTCTCCAAAGCACCTGAGGGCAGGACAAGCAGCAATGGGTGGAAACTAATCAAGGAGAGAAACAACTTAGAATTAAGGAGAAATTTCCTGAAAGAACAATTAATCAGTGGAACAACTTGCCTCCAAAAGTTGTAAATGCTCCAATGCTGGAAGTTTTAAAGAAGAGATTGGATAACCATCTGTCTGAAAGGTATAGGGTTTCCTGCCTAAGTAGGGGGTTGGACTAGAAGACCTCCAAGGTCCCTTCCAACTCTGTTATTCTATTCTAAGAACTACAAATTGCCCTTGAAACAGTACAAATGATTTTCCTCAACCTCAGCAACTTTAAGATGGGTGGACTTCAGCTCTTAGAATGCATGAAGTTCAGCCATCTAAAAGTGCTGAGGTTGAGAAACACCGGTGTAGATGGTCTCAGCTCAAATCCAGTTCCAAATTACTAATTTTCTTGACAATGATAAGAAAACAATTGTTTTCTTCTGGGACGCTTTTAATTTTTTTTTAACTCTTAGGATCATCCATAGGTATTATTCCTTGGTGTCTTCCATCCAAGTACTAACTAAGCCTGTAATTGTTCAACGTCTAAGTCCAGATAGGTTAGGACAAGTGGGGTCACTTACTAAAGATGCTAATTTGCACACTCAAGATCAAAAGGCAGCTTGAGATAGAATACAAGAAAATCCTGAGAAAATCAGACACATGCATCTCATGCACGTGGAAGTGTGCTGACACAAAACGGACACACAAACACAAACCACTATTCTTACCTCTTTCCCCGACCTGGAAAAACTAGTTGAAAGTACCAAAAAGCTTACCGAATAAAGGATTTTTAGAAGGAGCAACAGTACATTAGAAGCAATGTTTGCTTCAGTTTTGGGACAAAGCATATATGCAAAATGGCTTCAACTGCTCTCTTTTTCAGTAGCTTCACCTCTTTCTCCTATTGCTTTTGCCAATTCCGCCTCTCTTGATTCAGTCCAGTTGGCAATCATCTATGCAGATATAAAATGATTTCAATCTATGGCCTCCTCTGGTGGTCTTTGGAATTAATTCCGTGGTAATATTCTACTGGTTCGGCCCAATTTGGCCGAACCAGTAGCTCCAAGGATCATCTGTGAGAGAACTGGTTCACTCCAATGATCAGCTGCTGGGCCTGCCCACCTGCCCCAGTTCTATTCTGACCTTTATTTCCTGATTTTCAAGCTCAGCTGCTTCGCATGGCACGGCGGATTGCCGCACATCAGCTGTTTAACACACAGGGAGAGTCCAGGATTGCAGGAGAAGGTCAGTACCAAATCCACAAAGAACACACTCACCAATCCAGTTGTTACACCAGTTGAATCGCACCCCTGAGCCATGCCCACCAAGCTACACCCACAGAACCAGTAGTAAAACAATTTGAATCCCATCACTGAATTAATCCCCCTTGCACAGAGAGGCCAGGCTTAGCTAGCTTCATCAGTTTAGATGCTATGTGATTGAAAACAATCACAACTTCTGTTCTTTCTATCAGGCTTAACTAGCTATAAACAATGTAACTTAGAAGCTACTTGTGATTACAATAAAATGGTTGTCATTCCAATTGTCACCCAGCTAGGAAACCAGAAGAAAGTACCTATTGTAACCAAAAGGCTTTTATTGTTGTAAATGACTTCTTTTCAAATGTTTTCTACAATTTATATCATTGATACATGATTCTTAAAAGAAACATTTTTAAAATATATTTGCGTATGTGTGTTTTTAATGTGTGTGTGCACGCACTTATAAATAATGACTTTTTAAGTTAATTTAGTGATGATTGAATTGAAACTCTAATGCTAGGAGTGAGTTCTATATAACAAGGATGTTCACAACGTGATTCTTGATCTTTGTCACTGGTGCCTCCATTGGCAGATTTTCTATATAGGTAACTCTCAACTTACAACAATTGATTTATTGACTGTTCAGAATTACAACAGCACTGAAAAAAGTGAGTTATGAGTATATTTCACATTTACAACTGTTGCAGCTTTCCCATGGTCATATGGATCAAAATTCAGGTGCTCAGCAACTGATTCATATTCATGATGGTTGCAGTGTCCCGGGGTCATGGGCTCACCTTTTGTGACCTTCTGACATGCAACATCAATGGGGAAGCCAGATTCACTTAACAACTGTGTTAGCAAATTAACAATTGCAATGATTCACTTAACAACAGTGGCAAGAAAGGTCGTAAAATGGGGCACATAACATAACAGCTGCCTTGCTTAGCGGCATAAATTTTGGGCTCAACTGTGGTCATAGGTTGAGGACTACCTATTTGTTGCCTAAGGTTTCTACTTCCAGAAGAGGTGTCCAAGAGGTCTCCTGAGAGTGCCTCCCAGTTAGTTCTTTGGGGAGATGTGATAGTGCACCATTTTATTTGTTTATTTGATTTGTCAATCGCTTACACGGTAATAGGTATAAGTATAAACATGAGTAAGAATACAGGAAATAGGTACGAATAAATGGGGACAATAGGACAGGGGCAGTAGGCACGGTGGTGCACTTATGCACGCCCCTTACAGACCTTAGGAATGGGGTGAGGTCAATAGTGGTTAGTTTGAGGTTAAAGGAGTGGGGTTAGAGGATGTATCAACAGAGTCAGGTAGTGCATTCCAGGCATTGACCACTCTGTTGCTGAAGTCTTACTTTCTGCATTCAGGTTTGGAGCGGTTTACCTTGAGTTTGTATCTGTTGTGTGGTCTTGTGTTGTTGTGGTTGAAGCTGAAGTAGTCATTGACTGGTAAGACATTATAGCAGATAATTTTGTGTGATACGCTTAAGTCTAACTGTAGTGACGTAGTTCAAGGTTGTCCAAGCCCAATAACTCAAGCCTGGTAATATAGGGTATTCTGTTGGGAGCAGAGGAATGTAGTACACTTCTCATGAAATACTTCTGGACTCGCTCGATTGTATTAATGTCTGATATGAAGCGCCTGGATATCATTTCTTTGGAAGCATGATGTGATATGCGAGAATGATTCTGAATCATTAGATTTCATTGCCTGAATGAATCATGTCCAATAGTTTTGCATAGCTTTTTCCTTTTTCTTGCATGCCAGCAATTGTTTATAACATCTTTTCAGCTGGAGGAGGTCCTATGAAGTCCTCGATGTAGTATTGGATACATAAGTCTGGTAAGTGATAGCAAGAGCTTTTTTGCATTGATACAGTCCTTGTCGAACCATGGTTTGGATTAATGTTGCCTTGGGGGTGCATTATTAAACTATTAAATGCTGTTGGGGTTCTTGGGTTGTGGTCTTACTCTCTAAGAGTACATCAAGAAATTCAGCTGACTGGAGAATCTGCAGGTGATTGTAAGCCTAAAGTTTGGTTAACATTTGACTTAAACGTGGGGGACAGCAAGGCCTAAGTGTTGACACTGGGCAGATCTCATAACGTAATGATTGGTTTGCTTCTGTCATTGTTACTTACTGTATATAGGCAAACATTTCCAACTGTGACATGTTGCTCAAGAGGTCCAAGAATTCCACGTTATTCAAGTCAAGTCGTTGCTTCCGGACAGCAAGAAAAGTTTATTCTGAAACATTTGTTATACAGCTGGAGTAGATCTAAATGGAGCGTTTGGCACAACCGATTTGACATCATGAAGGGGCTGGAAAGGGAGGGGACAGGAAGCAAAGATGAAACAGAAGAGAAATTTGGACAAATGCAGCTTCAAAATCAGAACATTTCTGGAAAATATAAAGGACAGAAGACAGCAGATTCCATCCAGCCCTGCAGCTGCCAGGAATATAGGTTTTAATGTAGAGTGGCTTCCTAATTTTTTCCATTCATTCATTGGTAGTCATTTATTTATTTCATTATGCAGAATAGAGGAGGGGGTCACCTTCTTTCCATCTCTATTCTGATGCAGTTAAGTGCCAGTGTTTAATAAATATCAAGCTAATTGAATTTTGCTAATTGAATTGAGTAGTATGTGTGTTTGCCTTTGTCTGGATATAAGTAATCAATCAAGCAGAAGCTTATCAGAACCATCACTGCCAGCCAAGAACATATTCCAGAATGTGGTGCACTGTAACCTGAGTTTAAGAGAAAGAAAAAAGAAGCCTTGAAGGAAGGAGACAAAAAATATAATTGTTATGGACTAAGCCAACGCATCAGTAACAACCCTAAATAGCTTCACTTTACCGCAGGCTCGTAATCCTGCACTTCTCATTGGCCCACGAATAGCGAGTCGTGATTGGTCGTTTCTGGCCAGTCTGATTGGCTGTTAACGGGCCTCTCTGATTGAATGCTTGTGAGAGTGGTAAACTCAAATCATTGGTTGTTTTGACAGCAGCCAGCTCTATAAAAGAGCTGCTGCTACCCAAGTATTTGCTCTGTTCTTTTATTCACAATAAAGAGTTGAAGTCACCATTCGATGTCTTGTCTCCGTTCCTTGCACCCATGTTCAGGACTTAATACTGGCGACGAAGGTGGGATGCGGAGACGATAGAACTGACTAAGTACTCATCGAACAAGACAGAGCACGTGGCTGAAGAGCGCATGCAACAAACAGCAAAATGACCAGCGGTGCCTTACCATCCGCTCCATTTGACCCAGCAACCGAAGACTGGGACTCGTATATAGATCGTTTCCAGATGTTCCTAGAGACCAACAATTTAAAAGATGCTACGCCTGGCAAGAAACGAGCGGTGTTCCTGATTCATTGCGGCCCCGCCGTTTTCAAAATGGCTAAAGCACTTGCCAAATCGGTGTAAGTGAAGACCATGGATTGGGATACCCTCGCCCCAATCCTCCAGGCCCATTACGCATCCACAGTACCTACACTGATACGAAGACATGAGTTTTACCAGAGGGACCAACGGAAGAATGAGAGCATTGGGGACTTCGTAGCCGACCTCCGGATCCTAGGAGGCCTTTGTGGTTTTGCAAACCTCGAGGAAGCCCTGAGAGACCGCATAGTTCTGGGATTAGATGAACCCACAGTACAGAGTAAACTGATGGCGAAAGGAGACATCAGCCTTGCAGATGTCATCACCGACGCTACTGCTGCAGAAGCAACCAGGAAGTCAGCCACTCGAATGCACCAAGTGAACGCACCGCATCGCCAACTCGCTAACGATAGCCTGCTCACCGTTGAGAAGCATGCTATTACCCCCCACCACGAAAACCTCGAGTCATCCTCAGACAGTGAGGAAGAGGAGGTCAACCAGCTCCGCTCGGAATGAGAGCAAAGGAACCAGAGACTTCTGCACCAATGTGCTGGTTGTGGGGCAAACCACCCGCGATCGGACTGTAAATTCCTCGACGCAATCTGTCGTTCCTGCGGGAAAAGAGGCCACATCACAAAGGTCTGCAGAAGCAAGCAAGAGTCCAGTCCAAGCCGAAGGGAGAACAACCTCCGTCGGGAGACAGGCAAACCACCTGGGAATCGGGACCGCCTGGACCACCAATGGAACAACCACTACTACTACAGAAATCGAGCACCTGCCTCTTCAATGAGATGAGAAGAGGCACACCAAACCATTATTATCGGCCACGCTTCGTCACTAGATGCAAGAATGTGTAAGGGTTACTATTGAGAACCGTGCGTGATGGAAGTCGATTTGGGGTCATCCCTATCGATGGTATCCTGGAAAACCCTCAAACAGCTGATCCCTGCCATCTGCCGCCAGGACCTCAGCACTCAACGAATCATCCTAAAAGACTACCAGGGAAACAGAATTCCAGTTGTCGGTTCCAGCCACGTCCAAGTATCCTTTAAGGACTGCACGGCAACGCTTCCCCTGACTGTCGCCGATCGTGACCGGCCCAGTTTGTTAGGGTTACAGTGGTTCGCTCCACTCAGGATTGAACTAGCCGGCATACACCAAACCAGAAGCGACGACTGGGAAGAGGCCCTCATCCAGGAATTCCAGGACGTGTTCACAGGAACATTAGGCAAGTACAAGGGGACCCCTATATCATTTAATCTCAGCCCCGATGTAGTTCCCATTTGGCTTAAGCCTCGTCGGGTGCCTTTTGCCCTCAAGCCAAAGATCGACGAGCAACTAGATAAACTGATAGCCCAGGGCGTGTTGGAACCGATTGACCATGCCCGCTGGGAAACTCCAATGGTAACGCCCATGAAGCCAGATGGCTCGTTAAGAATTTGTGGGGATAACCGGGCCACCCTAAATCATGCTCTTCAACAGAGCGCTTACCCAGTACCAGTGGTCCAACACCTTCTTCACTCCCTGGGTGGCGGAAAAATATTTGCAAAATTGGACTTAGCTCAGGTGTACCAGCAACTACCTGTAGACGCGACAACTGCAGAAGCCCAGACAATAGTTACACATAGAGGCAGCTTCAAGTGCAATAGACTCCAATTCAGAGTAAGCGTGGCACCTGGCATTTTCCAAAGTTTGATGGAGAGACTATTACAAGGCATAAAAGGCGTTGTGCCTTATTTTGACGACGTCTTAATAGCTGCCCCCACTAAAGAGTTATTAGTACAATGACTCAGAAAGGTTCTTCAGAAATTTAAAGACACTGGCCTGAAAGTAAAAAGGGAAAAGTGTCAACTTTGTATGGAGAGAGTGGAGTTCCTGGGATACCTTCTCAACAGACAGGGAATCCACCCCACCGAAAAAAAACTAACCACAATCAAAAACGCCCTGAGACCTAGGAATAAGACAGACCTCCAAGCCTTCCTGGGACTCATTAACTTTTATAACATCTTCTTGCCCCAGAAGGCGACCATAGCCGAGCCCCTACATAGATTTCTTGACAAAAAGGCTTCCTGGGTCTGGGGACAGCGTGAAGAACAGGCATTCCAACAAGTAAAAGACCCCTTAACCTCCGATGCTGTATTAATACAATACAACGAGACTCTACCCTTAATGGTTACCTGTGACGCCTCACCATTTGGAGTGGGAGCCATTTTAAGCCATGTCCTACCAAATGGGAATGAGGCACCTATTGCGTTCTTTTCGAGAACCTTGTCTGAAACTGAAAGGAACTATAGCCAACTTGATAAAGAGGCTCTCGCCATTGTATCCGCAATTAAACATTTCCATGAATATGTGTATGGGAGACCCTTTGCCATAATTACAGACCACAAGCCGCTACTTGGTATTTTGGCGGGAAACAAACCAACTCCCCATATCTTATCACCAAGAATGACACGTTGGTTGGAATTTTTAGCCGCCTACAATTACCGATTGCAACACCGCCCGGGGAAAGCCATTCCCCACGCTGACGCCTTGAGCCGTTCTCCACTACTATGACTTAAATCGTCATAGAGGACCCAGCTCCAACCTTAGCCGTATTGCAAATTGAAACCCTTAAATCGCCGCTGCTGACCACTTGAGACATCGCCTTAGAAACTAAAAAGGATCCTTTTTTGGCATGAGTCCTCAGCTGGGTGGAATGGGGTTGGCCGGACAGCACACCCAACGACACGTTCAAGCCATTCAGAAATCGACAGACAGAACTATTCTCCCCAAAGGGCTGCATCTTGTGGGGAGACAGAGTTGTAATCCCGGAGAAATTGCAACATAAGGTATTAAAAATGTTGCACGATGGACATCCAGGCATTGTGTGGATGAAGGCATTGGCCAGGAGTTATGCATGGTGGCTTGGGTTAGACAAACAGATAGAGACCTGGGTAGCAAAGTGCAGCAAATGCCAGGAGACTCGCTCTACTCCTCCAAAAACTCCCCCAACTCAGTGGGAAACGCCTCGAGGTCCTTGGTCCCATATCCGCATTGATTTTGCGGGACCCACAAGAGGACACACTTTTCTCCTAACAGTGGATGCCTATTCTAACTGGCTCGAGGTCCACAAGATGAAAAGCGCCACCACAGAGGCGGTCACTAAAAAACTGAATAAGCTATTCTCTACCCACGGATTGCCGGATGTCCTGGTCTCTAATAATGGCCCCCAATTCACTGCTCTGGCATTCGAACAGTACCTAGCAGACCGGGGCATCCGCCATGCCTTAACTTCGCCAGCTCACCCTGCGGCCAATGGTAGGGCTGAGAGAATGGTTCAATTTGTAAAAAAGACTTTACACAAAATTGACGACAAAATAACCCGGATGCTTCTCCTCCAACACATAACCCCAAGCAGCACAACAAACAGAACCCCAGCTGAACTCCTGATGGGCCGGAAACTTCGCTCGCATCTCGATCGCCTCCACCCTAATTACATGCCTGAACAACCCCCAGGATCCAGCAGCAAGTGTCGATCATTCCAGGAAGGTGACCCCGTGTTTGTGAAAAACTTCTCGGGCGACCCACTGTGGGTCCCCGCTACCATAAAGCAACTTATGGGACCCCGATCCTATCGTCTACAAACTGCAGATGGTAAGATGTGGAAGCGCCACATAGACCAACTCCATTCCAGACTAGCACCTATTCCTATCTCAGCCCCGAATCTCTAACTTGTTGCGTTGAGCGACCGGCCCAGCAGACCTTCTTCTTCTAGTCCGTTAAGTTTTGGCGGGACCCTCGCGAGAGTGGACCAGAATTTTGGCACCAAGAAAAGACACCAGACATTTAGATGCTTGAAGTGAGGAAGCACATCGCGCCTGGGGCAGATGGAGTGGTCCCGGCCCCGATTGCTCTGCTACAACCTCCTTTATTGTGTTCTTTTGGTAGGGAGGGGTTAGGAGTACAAAGAACAAAGAAATAAGCAGTTTATGCCATATCTACAAGGGAATGCATAGCTCATATATCATGACTATATATCACTGACATGTCTCAAGGATTTTTCAAGCTAGCCGGGCGTTATCTATGGTGTGATTAGCTAAAGTTGTCGTGTCCTTGCAAGATAAGTTTTCCTGTATGTCAGGGCATTTTTGTGGTTCTGATCTCTGTGTACGTGTCTTTTAAAAGAACACTAATGGCAACATTTTATAATACATTCACACTAACTGGGAGGGGAAGGAACATCGAGGAGGCCGAAAAAGAAATAACAGATGACTTAACAATCAAAACCCAACAGTCTACACAACCAACCAGGGGATACTCACCACCAGAAGGAGAACCGAGCCAAGGAGTGGTCTCGCTGCGTGACAGCACTGCGATGGGAACAGATCCAGGGAACCCGGAAGACAGAACTGGTGGAAGCAGAGAGAACAACCCAGAGCCATTCGACGGAACAGTGGGACCGTTTTCACCATCCAGCTCGGCTAACAGCCCACAGGAACCAGAGCCAGGACAGAAACCGGTGGAACAGCGCAGATCAAGCAGACAGGTGAAGCGACCTGCATATTTACGAGTATACGTCACCTCACCCCTCAGATGGAACCTAGGGAGGAGGGGTGTTATGGACTAAGCCAACGCATCAGTAACAACCCTAAATAGCTTTACTTTACTGCAGGCTCGTAATCCTGCACTTCTCATTGGCCCGCAAATAGCGAGTCTTGATTGGTCATTTCTGGCCAGTCTGATTGGCTGTTAACGGGCCTCTCTGATTGGACGCTTGTGAGAGCGGTAAACTCAAATCATTGGTTGTTTTGACAGCAACCAGCTCTATAAAAGAGCTGCTGCTGCCCAAGTATTTGCTCTGTTCTTTTATTCACAATAAAGAGTTGAAGTCACCTTTCGATGTCTCGTCTCCGTTCCTTGTACCCATGTTCAGGACTTAACAGTAATAGCTTTCCACCTAAGGGATCCTAAAAGGTCCCTTAATGATATTTCCTCAACCCTGAAACCATTATCAATCACATTGCAGTCTAAAGGAGGAAGGACCATAGCTCAGTTGTATAGCACAGTTCCTGGCATCTTAGCTCTCATGTGATAAGAAAATTATCTGCTTAATATTCTGCAGAACTACTGTACTAACAAGACTGTGTTTCCATTCTGTTTCTAGGCTTAGCTTTGCTCCTCTTAATCTATAAAATCATAAACAACATGAAATCCAGCCTTCTTTGAATGCTATTCCAAGTGAGATAATATAAACAGCTACAGTAAGCCTAATTCCTTCCAGAAACTGCATTAGTTTGTTTAAGGATTTAGAGTAGAATGTTTTTTTAATACAGTTGTGAATTTCTCTCCCATTTCAAAGCTCCATTATCAATATATTGATTTAAATCTGCCATGTTATTTTAAATTGTAACTGTACTTTAACCATTTGCTTTAGAATTTTTAGGGACGAAGCTCGAAAGGCCTGAACTAACATGGAAATATCGTGAAATAAAATAAATAAAAAATAAAACAAATATATAGTGATGTATACTGTGGTTAAATTTAAGGTACTGTAGCTTCTTAAATCCTGCAGACAGTGTGTGTACAGATGAAAATCACCAAGTTCATTGTCATACTGAAATATTCTGCAAAATTTTAACTCGAAAAGCAAAAGCTGAACAGCTGGATGGAATGCACAAGGACTCTACTTGCCAACTTGTGATTGCATTCTGACAGCTCACTTTCCTGGGAGAGATCTTCTCCTAAAAACAACAGGCGTAAAAGGAACAGCAAACTTGTTTCAACAGACATCAGACAAGATGGCTTTTAAGAGCTGTAACTCAAAAGATCCCCAGTTTCTCTGCTGATACAATGCCTCAGCACAAAATGATGATGGAACTAAATTATGATGATGTCTTTACCAAAGAGATGCTCAAGTTAATCAGATGCGGCCCTGCTCAATTGAGTGGACTGAAGCCAGCATGAGCTAGAGAGGACTAGATCCCAGGATAGTTCTTGTAAATACTCCGCTGATTTTAAATGTTGGCTTTGAGCAATCCCCCCACAAATGTAACTAATCAAGGGAAATCACCCTTCAGACAAGCAGCTTAGGGAGGATGAGAATCCTAATTACCAGTAATTATACAACATTCACCTGAATGTGGTGAAGGAAGAAAAAAAAAAGGTGCTTTACAACCTGTTTAAAAATGAGAAACAGTCTGGTAGCACCTTTTCAGACTAACACGTTTTATGAAAGCTTTCATGAGCTGTATGCCTTTCATAAATTGCATTTATTAATTTGTGTCTGTCTAGAAAAGTGCTACCTGACTCCTGGAACTAACACTGTTTTTCTACTACAAAGATTTTTCAAACTACAGCAAGAATATATATTTTTTAATGGAAATCCACTTATCCACATTTCAAGCAAGCCAGTTACTAGAGTTAACAGTAAGGATATCCCAGCAATTGGAACAATGGAACACTTAAGCCACTTGGCCTTTAAGGATACAGTCATTTAGCCCCAACAAATCCTGGACTGAGCACTCAAATTTTTCCAAGCCAAAACTGCTTCAAGTTTGAGGTGGCAACAACCCAAAAACTAATACAATCCTTGGTTGTATAAACAGAGGCATAGAATCAAAACCATGTGAGGAATTAGTACCGCTCTATAAAGCCTTAGTAAGGTCACACCTGGAATACTGCATCCAGTTTTGGTCACCACATTGCAAAAAAGATGTTGAGACTTTGGTCAAAGTGCAAAGAAGAGCAAAACTGAGATGATTAAGCAGTGGCAGGATTCAAAAAATTATTTACTACCGGTTCTGTGGACGTGGCTTGGAGGCCGTAGCAAGGGAAGAATACTGTAAAATCTCCAATCAGAGGTGGTATTTGTTGGTTCTCCAAACTGCTCAAAATTTCCACTGCTGGTTCTCCAGAACAGGTCAGAACCTGCTGAATACCACCTCTGTGATTAAGGGCGATGAAGGGTATGGCCAGTCTAGAGAAAAGAAGGACTAGACGGGACATGATAGCAGCACTCCAGTATTTGAGGGGCTGATACAAAGAAGGGGGAAGGCAGAAGGCAGGATAAGAAATGATGGAAACTAATCAAGGAAAGAAGCAACCTGGAATTAAAGAGAATTAAAGAGAAACAGTGAGGACAATTAACCAATGGAACAGCTTCAGCGATGGTATTCAGCAGGTTCTGACCAGTTCTGGAGAACCGGTAGCAGAAATTTTGAGTAGTTCAGAGAACCGGTAAATCCCAGCTCTGACTGGAGATTTTACAGTCTCCTTCCCCTGACACGCCCATCAAGCCACGCACACAGAACCGGTAGTTAAAATAAAATTGAATTCCACCACCAAACAGCTTGCCTTCAAAAGTTGTGGACACTCCATCACTGGAGGTTTTAATGAAAAGACTGGACAGCCATCTATCTAAAATAGTATAGAGTCTCCTGCTTGAGCAGGGGGGTTGGGCTAGAAGACCTCCAAGGTCCCTTCCAGCTCTGTTCTAATTGGTTGTTTCAATTTCTATAGAATTTAGTCCCATCCAGACTACTACCTCTTCATCCACCAACAGAAGGAGTTCTAATGAGAGATTCATTATCACTAGCATTTTTACTGTTGTTACATCAGCAGTGTGCAAGGCACATGAGAAAATAGCAGTTTAGCCATGCACTATGGACTGCAGTACAGGTAATCCTTGATTTACAACCATTCATTTAGCGTCCTTTCAAAGTTACAATGGCACTGAAAGTGTGACTTTCAACCCGTCCTCACACTTAACCACCGCAGCATCCCCATGGGTCATGGGATCATAATTTGGATGCTTGGCTTCCAGTATGCAATTACAATGGTTGCAGCATCCCAGGATCTTGTGATCAGCGTTTGCTACTTTCCCAGACAGCTCCCGGCAAGCAAAATCAATGGAGGAAGTCAAATTTGCTTAATGTCTGCGTGATTACCTAATAACTCCAGTGATTTGCTTAACAACTATGCCCAAAAAAAAAGGTCATAGGGTTGGGCATAGCTCACTTAACAACCACCTTGCTTAGGTTCTGAAATTCTGGACACACTTGTCACTCCTAAGTCAAGGACTACCCTCATTATGTGGTTACTTTGCAGCCAGACTGCTGTGAGGAAAGTGTTATGTATGTAAATAGTTTAAATAAAAGCAAGCTTGGGGTAAAGTGCAGGGTTCTGGCCCTGCACTTCTGATTGGTTGTTAAGCGGCTCGATCGGATTGGTTGAGTTCAGAGAATCCGATTGGCCCTTAACGAAGGACTCTTATTGGTTCTGGAGCTAGCGTCTTACAGCTCCCTATTGGTTATTTCACATTAAGGTCACCTATATAAGGCAGAGTTGTTGTTGTTCAAGTTCTCAAGTCACTATGTAATAAAGAGCTGAAAGTTCACCAACTGAGATTGTCTCCATTCATTTCACCCATGCCTGAAACTATATCAGAAAGACATATCAAAAAGGCTCAGCAGATGCAAACTGGTACATGGTCACAGAAACGCCATAGGTTCATGTAAAAAGACCTGACAACTACTATCGAGCTGAAATTTAATAACTTGATTTTAATCTTTAAATCTACGAACAGCTTAGAGACTAAGAGACTGTACATCTCAATGTAAACCTGTCTAGGATCAAAGATCAGCAGAAGAAGGACATCTGCTTAAGGACATCTGTACTAACAGAGATCTGATTGTCGAGAATGCAGGAGTGGTTATCTCCAGCATTACTCTCAAGCTGTAGAATTCATTGCCTCCATTTACTAGGCTTCATCCCTAAATTGCCTACTTTTTGGAAATTTATTTTTTTTTTAATTAAATCAATTATGTTAACCTAGATTCACATTTTGTTATGTTTTATCTTTATGTGTCTAGAGAGATTCTGAGTCACCCAGGTCGTGGTTGTCCCAAAGGGGCTTTTTCAGGAGACAACTGGACTTCCTTGTTGTTGTTTTTCTTTGAACACGTTTCGCTTCTCATCAAAGAAGTTTCCTCAGCTCTGACTGGATGGTGGGGAATGGAAGGATTTATATTCCTTGACCAGCTATCTGCAAGGAACATAAATCCTTCCATTCCCCACTGTCCTGTCAGAACTGAAGAAGCTTCTTGAATAAGAAGCGAAATGTTTTCAAAGAAAAATAAGGAAGTCCAGTTGTCTCCTGAAAAAGCTCCTTTGGGACATTTTATCTTTATCTGTGTTGAGGCCGTAAGGTTAAAGAGGCAAGGAAGAATTACCATGTTGCACAATTGTATGATGGAACCCAGCGCCCAAGGATAGATGCTCACAGATAAATACATTTTTTAACTCTGTTCTCCATGTCCTTTCTTTTTAACCTATTTAAAATCACATATTATCTTAATTGTTCTGATTGCATTATATTCTCTCTTCCATTATTGAATAAATTCTTGGCAATAAAACCCCTTGACTTTTTATTTAGTTTTCAGAAGTAAGGTTTTTAGTTGATAAATTATATATCACCAACTACCTTCTGGTTTAATGAATGCTTTTCCAGAGTCACATTCTTATTCATCCAAGCCTAAATGAACAAATTAGGAGCTCTTTCTCTGCAAAAGACCTGCAGCATTTTTATGAGCCTGAATACCTCCCCCATCCTCCCTTTGTTAATTTAGAATAATGACTACTGTTTCAGCATTGTAGATTCAATGTCTTCTGCCAGTCCTTTCAGTGAAGAAACATTTTTTGGTAGGAAAAAAGATATTTCACCCTTTGTATCTGAAAATTGTTCTGGTATGCAGATCCATAATCAGTGAATAGTTCATCTAAATGTAAATCTAAACGTATATCTGAAGCCTAATCTACAAATACATATGTACATTTTCAGCAAGGAGACACAAGATAATTATGTTTGCTATATCATCCCCCTCCCCCATTTTTGAATGTGCCAGCTTGCCTTCTATGTCCACAACCTCCCTTTACTTGAATAGGAAGATCAGCAAGTAGAATTCTTGAATTTATTAAGTGTAAGTTATGCAAATATATAAGTATGGGGGAGAGGGATGATAGAGCAAACACGATTATCTTGTGTCTCTTTTACATGTTCCTTTATCTTGCATATCAGCATAGCTTGATCATAACTCTAACAAATAGACCATGTAAGTACATGGCTATATTCATACATGCTTTTTCAAGTCAGCCAATGTTCAATGTCTTGCATTTGCACAACATGCTAAACCTAGTTAGTTTAAATTATGGTTAGAGTTTTGTGGCTACTGATATACAAATGCTGCTTTTTGTTTCATTTATAATTCAGTATATTGCACAAATCCCCAAAATGAATTCATTCAGCTGTCAAATTAAGAATGTTGGATAATGTACCACCCATGCATTAAATGTAGTGTGTGAGTACACTTTGGTATATATTTAAAGGGTTCTAACTGGTCCTCTAAAAATGTTAAAGTGCAAATGCAAACTTGGGTCATATTTATACTACTTTCAGAACATCTTGGGGATAATATCAGGAAGCAAATAGAAAATACAGTTTGGGATTTATGCAAATTTCTGATGAAATGATCCCAAAGAAATTCTAATCTATATAAAATTGACAATAATTAAAAAGACATTAACAGTACAACTATACTGAAAAGGAATGGAATGGAATGGAATGAAAATTGCACGTTACTCAGATCTATTTAAAGCTGGGAAACAGAAAAAAAAAGCTTCAGAACTAGGTAGTTACACCTTCCTAATGAGCATCACTATGATCTATTATCGTTGTCCTATTGTAGTCTTCACCTGGAGAGAATATTTGACCCAGAAAGTGTTCTTGATCAGATGAAGTATTCAGATAGTCTCACATTCTGTGGTTGTGGTAAGGCACACACTGCAGTCACAGCGGATGGCTTTGGGGTATGTGAAGAGAGGATCAACTTTGGTAGCACAATTTGGTAAGTTCACTGTCATCAGTTTGGTCTCATTATATGTACAGACTCGGTGGTGGGCTTCAATATAAGGGGCATCCAGGACTGGTTTCTATTTATAAAGGAGGAAAAAACAAAAATTAGCATTCTACTGGATTATCTAATCTAAATTAGTGACTCTCCAATGTGTCAAGCAGGAATCTCTCTTATTACAATCAATCATTTAACTGGAGACGACAAGAAGTGAACTTAGGAGCTTCTCTTGAAGAGCAGATGTACTCGGTATCATACAAGATAAGATGTTGGGCTGCCTTAAATATTTTTTTAAGTTTTAAATAAGCCAATCTATTGGCTGAAATGTTATGCTTTCAAATACCAGGCTTTGAGTTCATAACACATCTGGCTAATTATATTTAAATAGCCTTTGCGGGAAGCAATTTTTTGTCTGTTTGCTTCTTGATTGTTGGTCTAGTATTAGTCTATACCTGTTGAATGATTACTTAATCCAGGTTTTAAAGGCTGAAAAGCTAAATATTATGTTTTAACATAATCCAAAATAACCTAACAATCCAGTAAACAATACCTCCAAACAACTATCTCAGACAAACAAGCTAACAGCAAACAATAGCCTAATCAAGGAACCTCTCAGACCATTCCCCAACCAACACTGACATGGCAAACCAGTAGTATATAAAATGACAGCAAATGCCACTCCCTACTAACACTGGTAATGTTGACTAGATTGGTAACATCTGCAAGAATATAATCAAACTCAGAAAGTACCCAGGACTCCCAGTTCAACTCTGAGTTACTAATATTCTCTTCTAAAGTTATCAATATTTTAATTTAGATCCTTCACGTCTACCCATAGCTCCCTAACAGTACAATTACCACAGTTCTGAGACAACTTAAAATTAGAAATAGACCAGTGGTGTGATTCAATTTTTTTTTTACTACCACTTCGATGAACGTGGCTTGTTGGGCATGGTGTGGCTTGGTGGGCATGGCAGGGGAAGGTTACTGCAAAACCCCATTCCCGCCCCACCCCACTAACCTGCTTTCCAGCTCCGTTCTCCTGTGCAGGGCAACAAAAGAAGACCCAGCCGATCAGCTGGGACTCAGGAGGCAGAGAATAGATGTGGGCGGGGCCACTCAGAGGTGGTATTTGCCGGTTCTCCGAACTACTTAAAATTTCCACCACTGGTTCTCCAAAACTGGTCAGAACTTGCTGAATACCACCTCTGAAATAGACATATTATTCGGGTATGGAATATAATATATCATTTGTAAATCAGGGGCTCTAGTTTAATCTCCAGAGAATTTTCTGTCAGTGAAACAATAAAGGACAGTTTCCGGTTAAGTGTTTTAAGTCATCAGAAGCTTTCTGAATTATATAATTAAAGCATTACATAAACTCTGCAGAAATGCATTGACACACACCACTAAAGCTTTAAAAATGAGGTTCGTGGGGGGTGTCAGGGAGCCTATCATATGAAATTTTTAAGCAATTGATTGTCATTAAGGATAGAACCCCACTTCAGTGCTCTGGATATCTGTAAGATCATTGACTGAGCACCAAAAAAAGCCACTGCATTAGTACTATAAGTCTCGCTTATATGGTGGATCAGGCCCATTTCCTTTCAGCCATGGCTTTACAGTACCAGTTGAATCATAGAATATGAATGAGACATGCTGGTTGAACCTATCCATGACCACATTTCTCAATCCCTGAAAACACAGCAGAAATATTTGGCATTGATTTAACATTTCCCTTTTAATTCATGATAATTGCAATCTTACATGAATTTACCTTAGTAAATGGACTGGGCAGATACATACTGTAGGATTGCCAATACCTCATAACGGGAGTAGTAGGCCTACTCAGGAGTTATGGAAATAGATTACTATAGTATGTGAGTTGGGAGCTGACTACTCCCATTCCCCATCTCTGGGTCATATGTATGACTGAGACTTCCTCAGAAGGAAAGGGCCATTTGTGTGTAGGGTTAAATAACTATAGACTACCAAGCAATTTGTGAGTGTGATCAGAGTTTTGAATCAGGTTTGTGCCTTATTTCTGCCTTCTTTCTGACATTTAGTTGTTTTCATATGTACAGTTTACATGTCTCTCTAATCCACATAAAGTTTTAAGTTCTTTTTGCGCCAACTCAGGAAGCTCAAACTGCCCAAGGAGTTGCTGATCCAGTTCTACAGAGGAATGATTGAGTCTATCATCTGCACCTCTATAACCGTCTGGTTTGGTTCTGCAACCCAACAGGACAGACACAGACTTCAGATAATTAGGACTGCAGAAAAAACAATTACTACCCACCTGCCTTCAATCGAGGACCTGTATACTAAAGGAGGCAAAAAGAGGGATGTGAAAATATTTACAGACCCCTCACATCACGGACATAAACTGTTTCAACTCCTTCTCTCAAAATGACACTGTAGAGCATTGCACACCAGAACAACTAGACACAAGAACAGTTTTTTCCCGAAAGCCATCACTCTGCTAAACAAATAATTCCCTCAACCCTGTTCAGCTATTACAAAGTCTGCACTACTATTACTGTTAATCTTGTCATCACTCCTTACCACCCATCCCCTCCCACTTGTGACTGTATGACTGTAACTCTGTTGCTTGTATACTGATGATTTATGTTGACTGTTTCCTAGTATGATTGCTTATTGTACCCTATGACTATCATTAAGTGTTGTACCTTATGATTCTCGACTCCTGACAAATGTATCTTTTCTTTTATGTATACTGAGAGTATTTACACCAAGACAAATTCCTTGTTTGTCCAATCACACTTAGCCAATAAAGTATTCTATTCTATTCTATTCTATTCTATTCCATTCTAAGCAGCACCCATGATTTATAGAATATTGGGGTGAAGATATCAGTCTCATCTTTTGACTTTAATCCTGTATTTATACACATGATAAAATTCCATGGAAGTGCAAAAAGAACCAAAGAGAATATGTAATGTTGAACACATAGCTTAGGTTCCCAAGAATGCTTTCATTTTAAAAGCAAATATGTTTCCAATGTTAATGTCTACTGAAAGTGAGATACTGCCTGATGTTTTTAGAAACCAGAAAGGGAAAGTTGCAAGGTTTTCAATAACCTGACTTTCTCACATAATTAGCAGGACAAACTATGCAAAATGGAAAATTAGGAAATATTCCTTAATTTGCATAATGTAGTCATCATCTAGGTCAGGGGTTTCCAACTCTTTGCACATTCTTTTAATATCAGGTCAGGAAAATATGTATTTAGCTATCAGAATAGATCAGGGAACAGGTAAATACCTCTACTTGAAATGCTAGAGACCTACTACACATCAGGACTGGCAGCATAGAATGGATTACTGTGGATTTCAAACAGGCATCTTCTTATTCCTTTTAACATAGAAATGCTGGACCTGGGATCTCCTTCACTGAAAAAAATCTCCTTTGCCACTAAACTGTAACCCCGGCCCTTTGAACCATGACCACAAGTAACCTGGACATGAGAGCAAAATTCATACTATGAGCCATGGGCCACTGGTCTCACCTCCCATGTCTCACAGCGGCCCCAGCAGGCATCTGTGGTGATGCGCAGCCCCTTGCATCCAGGCTTCTTGGCCAGGAAAGTGAATTCTCGCACAGCACAGCCAATGAATGTCTGCAAGTTTGTGTTGGAAGGCTTGAGCGTAGTGATGCAGTTGGCCAAAAGCAAGACAGATAAGATGGTTTGGATCATCCTTTGGCATTTCATGCTCTAAGAGAAGCAGCAAAAGGAAAAGATGAGGTGAAGAATTGACGTAGGATTTCCCCCCCACACACACACACACAGATATTACATTATAGTCTTTGAATAAAAACTGCATCCTGTTGCTGACTCTGTAGGGAATTTATTGGTGAGATGACCAGATGTGCATACAACTGCATGGACTTTGCAGCTCTGTTTGCAGACAGCTGAGGGAGAGAGGAAAGAGTTTAATGAGCTTTTAATAATGGCAATAGCACTTAGACATAGTGTTTTACAACCCTCTCTAGGCAGTTTACAGAGTCGGTGTATTGCCGCCAACACTTTTGCGTCATCATTTTACCCACCTTGGAAGGATGGAAGGATGAATCAACCTTGAGCCTGGTGGGATTCGAATTGCCAAATTGCAGGCAGCCGACAGTCAGCAGAAGAAGCCTGCAGTATTGCATTCTAACCACTGTGCCACTGAGGTTCATATAAGATTTTTATTTCTTAGATTCTTATTTTTCTGAACACCTATCTTTTTCTTTTTATGGTCCTGGCTTTTTAAGACATAAAACTCCTAGAATCATTTGGAGCCAAGCATTATTTAAATATATATTATTTAATTAATCACCTTTTATTGCCCTTACTTATGCTTAGTGATATCAAACACAGAACCATCTCAAACTTCCTTAGGGATTATTTAAAGAGTATAGAGTACTCAAAATAAACAAATAATGAATTAGCTACATGGACCAACCTCATTTATTAGTCAATATAATTGATTTATTATTTTATTTATTACAAAAAATGCCAAATACTGCACAGCAAGAGCTGTGGTGGCACAGTGATTAGAATGCTGTATTTCAGGCTGACTCTGACCACTGCCAGGAGTTTGATCATGACTGGCTCAAGATTGACTCAGTCTTCCATCTTTCTAAGGTCAGTAAAATGAGGACCCAGATTGTAGGAAGCAATATGCTGATTCTGTAAATCTCTTAGAGAGGGCTGTAAAGCATTATAAAGTGGTATATAACTCAGTGCTATTGCTATTGTAAGATAGACAGACTTAGTTACCGCAGTGTATGTGCACCCCTGAGACTCCTCGAAGAACAGGTTAAGGATAGATTGTCATGGAGATCTATGTATTTTCTATCTATGTAAAGCTATGGATTTTCTATCTATGAGGTCAAAAATGACTCGGTGACACACAATTGATCAATCCATCTTACTGATTTACATGTGATTATAGCAATCTGGCATCAACTTGTTTATCATCTGAAATGAAACCATCCATTTAGAAAGATAGAATGAGCTGCAGCCAGGGAAAACATAATAAAAAAATTATCACACGACTAGTATGAAACCTAAACGAGATAGTGTAAAAGCAGGATTTCAGAAAATAATATTCAGACCACCTAAAGGACTTCTGTTTCTTGAAATTCTTTCATCTTAAAAATTGGAAATATAAAATAGTCAATTTTTATATCTCTTCAGTTTCTACTCATTCCAAAGAGTTTCAGTGTGACATAATTCAAAACCAATATTGAACTATCTTTACCCTTTCTATGAGAATTAGATCCTTAATATCTTTAAGCTTCTTTGGTGGTCGTGGTATTCTTTAGCATTTGCTCTATTTGGTTGCAAGATCCATTTGTTTCTGCACAGCATTTCCCTAGTTCCGAATAGTGAAGCAATGGGGAGTGTTGTTTAAAAGTCCGTTTGTCACAGAGCCTGACTCTCATTTGTGTTTGACTGGCCCAAGGTCCCCAGCTGGCTTCTGTGCCTGAGGGAGAGACAGCACTTGGATCTCCCCACATCTAATTCATCAACTCAATTACTATGTCACACAGCTCTCTGTCAATATGTACACCTCTTATATCTAGAAACCAAGTCCTTGGTTCACAAACATAATTTTTAAATAAAACATATTTTATGGTTATTAATATTTTGGGTCCTTGATTGACTTGCACTTTGTCTTCTCTTATTTGTCTCAAAAAAAAAAAAAAAAAGGCTGAAGGAGTGACTTGCATCTGGAAAGGGTAGCAAAATCTCTTACCTAGCCCTGATGATCAGCACTGTCGTACTTATGCTTGAAGATGGTTGTTTGCAAAAGTCAGTAACTTCTGGCAGGGTTTTTCTCTCTGCACCTCTCCTTACCTGCTGCCACCTAGCCTGCTTAATTGCTCAAATTTATAGGCAAGAGTCGTGTCAGTCAAATCACAATGGAGGCAGATCCTTACATGAACAAGCAGCATCAAAGGTACTGGGCTAGAAAATGAGGTGCTCTTTTTCAATGCTTATTAACTTCAGGACTATTGTTTGTTCTCTAGCATCACCTGATTGAAACAAAAGGAACACCTTGGTGGGGCTGCAGAATCTTACTAAGGAAAGAATGAGCAGCCCACTGAATTCCCCTCAACACCACCCCACTCCCGCCTTCATGGCATTTTCAAAGTTTTGCAATTCTGAACTGTGTGAAGTCAGTCTCTCAGTTATCCATTACGTGTAGGAAAAAAAACAACTAAGTCCATTAGACAAAACAAAAAGAATATACAAAGAAAATCCCGGGTTAACTTGAATGCTCCTGGCATGTGTTTTACTTTGCCTAGATGGGATTTAGATTGCTTTCTTATTTTGATTTTTGTGTAGTGATTATTCAAGGCATTATCTCTGTGTGTTTATATATATGTGTGCAGCTCTGGAGATGATCACCAATACATTTATTCATTCATGCGTTATTTAAAGTGGTTTTTTTTAAACTCAGCCTCATCCAAAGATTCTGGATAGTGTAACAACTGAATAAATACATAAAAGCAGCATTTAAGATTAATCAACCCACCCAAGAGGGACACCATGAAACAATAAACTATAGAGTTTAATAGAGTTGTTTTCATCAATGTATGGAATGGCAAGAGAGAGGGATCAATATTCCTCAGGAATGTGTGAAATTCCAGGGGTGTATATGTTTTGATCATTATTTCTTTTTATGTAAAACATCCCAGAAATCTCCTTTACAAGAATACCTTGCAGTCATCTCCTCATTTGCTTTACTGTCAGTGGACACGGAAGAAGCACCACCTGAGAGATAAGAGAAAGAGGAAGGCAATAGCACACCTATCTAGGATCCTGACTCAACTAGGTCTTCCAACACTAAAATTGGAATGAGCAACCAAAAGCCCCTTCCACCCACAATTGTCAAGACTCCCTATCTTTTTATGGTGAAAATCAAAATCAATGTTCTAAAACTGTTTTTAAATCATTTTAACAAGAAAGCCACCAGAATTCCCATTCCCCAAAAACCATAAGACAAAAAAACCCTTTCCCACACACTGTGCCCATGTGCTTTACATAGCAAATTATAGAATTTCAGCCCCAGTCCTGACCAAGGACATTAAGCACAATTTCCAGCCAGCAAAGGTCTCTACACTAAGGAAATAGCAGTTTAAAAAAAATGCTTACTATCAATGGTGGGATTCAATTTTTTTTACTACTGGTTCTGTGGACATGGTTTGGTGGGCATAGCAGGGGAAGGATACTGTAAAATCTCCAATCAGAGGTAGTATTTGAGGGTTCTCTGAATTACTCAAAATTTCCACTGCCGGTTCTCCAGAACTGGTCAGAACATGCTAAATACCACCTCTGCTTACTATGAAGAATTAAGAGTCTCCCCCCAATTGAAGACCCAAATAAGGTAAGCCCCCTACTGTTTTCTCCCATAGTTACATATCCAAAAAGTCAGATTTACAGATGACAACTGGAAGGACCATTTTGTAGAGATCCTAAACTTGCCAGAATATTGGGCAGAATAAGGTAATTCTGACAGACAGTTTATCTGGCTTATCATGAAAAGAAATGATTTAATGTGTTACACACACATACTTGCTTGATCGTCCTCCCCCTTTTAAATTCTGTTGTATATAAATGTTGCCCTGGAAACTGCTATGTTGAATGGAAATGGTGATACTAGTGAGACTTAATGTGTCTCATTCAAGAAAACATTGTTCCCAGTTTTTATATCCTTCTATAAGCTTCTGATAATGATCTCCCAAAATAAGAAAGCAACAATTTTCCTAATCGCCTTACTCCTTTGCATACATAACATCAGATTAGCTTATTACTGAGATGATTTTTTTGAAAAAAAAATCAATGCAGCTTACAGTTAAAATTGAAAGACAGTAAACAAGCTAAAATCTGAAGGCGGGAATACTTTCTATCACATCCACTAATATGTGGAACGTTATTCTCAACAGTTTTCTTCCAAAAGAACAAATAAGAATAAATAAATCTGTGAAAAGTTGAATCAGCGGTGTAGCTGCCTTTGGGAACTCAGGATCTTCCAATGGAAAAAAAAAAGCAAGAACATCAAAATTAAACCATATAGCATAGCAATGGCATTTAAACTTATATATCGCTTTACAGTGCTTTACAGCCCTCTCTAAGCAATTTACAAGAGGATAAACAAATTCATTCTGCTGTGCAATTATATCAAAAGGTGCCACATGACAACTTTTTATGCCAATAAAAATAAGTCAAAAATATAGCTTTGGACAATACCATTACATTTTCTGTAAAGAGGCACAAGCCTTCTTCCATTCAGAACTGATTAACTGAAAGAGGGAAAACAAGTTCAATTACACAATGGGTCCATTGTGTATTTTCCATGTCCCATTTTGTCTTTTTCTCAGTGAACTTTTTATGTTTGAATTAATTGCAGATCAAGATCTGATAAGAACAATTCTGGCACATTGCAAGAGTTTTCAAAAAGATGGCAATTTAATGGAAGGGGGGGCTGTAACTGATTACAGGGAACATTTCACACTTTAAAGATTTTTGCAAAATAATTTCATTTGGTTTAAATGTACGGTAAATTAAATTACAGTACATCAGGTTTATTTTTTGTTCTGACACCATGCCCATGTTTGTCCTGACCTTGGGTAGTTTATAGAGGTTTGGCTCCCCAAAACTTCACTCCTCTTTGCTTAAGGCAAAACTGAGGCCATCCATATGAAAGTAAGTTGTTTTTTCTGTTGAACAATACTCACTTTCTTCCAAAAGTTGATTCTTGATTCTCTGCAATTTCCAGGCATAGGTCTTACTCCTGTCCTCTGGAGCAAAGGAGAACACTTTAATTCCATCTTCTATTTAGCAGTTTTACAAATATGATTGCTGCCATTAACCTTGTCTATTCCAGAATAAATGAAGAAGCGGTTTGAATAATTCCTTTAGAATAGAATAGAATAGAATAGAATAGAATAGAATAGAATAGAATAGAATTCTTTATTGGCCAAATGTGGTTGGACACACAAGGAATTTGTCTTGATGTAAATACTCTCAGTATACATAAAAGAAAAGATACATTCATCAAGAGTCAAGAATCATAAGGTACAACACTTTATGATAGTCAGGGTACAATAAGCAATCAAATCAAGTCAATATAGATCATAAGGATACAAGCGACAAAGTTACAGTCATACAGTCACAAATGGGAGGGGATGGGTGATAAGGAGTGATGAGAAGATTAACAGTAGTAGTAGTGTAGACTTTGTAACAGTTGAACAGTGTTGAGGCAATTATTTGTTCAACGGAGTGATGGCTTTCGGGAAAAACTGTTCTTGTGTCTAGTTGTTCTGGTGTGCAATGCTCTACAGCGTTGTTTTGAGGGAAG
Organism: Hydrophis major; assembly: GCA_033807585.1. NCBI lineage: Eukaryota > Metazoa > Chordata > Lepidosauria > Squamata > Elapidae > Hydrophis > Hydrophis major. The sequence continues at coordinate 33,866,840 of CM066328.1, forward strand.
AAGTTGAAACAGTTTATATCCAGGATGTGGGGGTCTGTAAATACTGTATGTTCACAGCCCTTTTTTTGACTCATGCAATATACAGATCCTTGATTGAAGGCAGGTCGGTAGTAATTGTTTTTTCTTCTAGGCCTCAATTTCTAGGACCTTCAACTCTGTGGCCTTTCTTTTCTGGAGATGCACTAGGTGATCAAAACATGCTTAAACTGTGATACCCAATCTGTAAGTGGTGTTTAAAAGGTGGCCTGTCTAATTCAGAATACAAGGGAATAGTGATCTTGTGACTTGGATGCTGGGTTTCACATAATGTGACTTAACACTACGTTATGTTTCCCAGCAGTGTCCAACTATGCATTTATATTTTGCTAGCAATCCATTCAGACACTCAGCAGTCTTTTATGTATAACAAATATATAATCATTTTTCCGTTACCCTTTTTCTGTGCTGCTGGTTAGGTGAACACATTCTCATATGAGAGGTCCTGGATGGCAACTACTTTGAGAATGCCAAAGAAAGGGGTCAAGTGATGTAAGTAATAGTCTCCTGACCTTTCAGAAGTGTTTGAAGAACTGACTCTTCCAACTCACATGGGGTTGCAACTTTGGAGTTGGTTAGCACTTTGAAGGTCTTCTCCCCACCCTTTGAACTATAATTTGTCTATCCTTGTTTTAAATGCCTCCTTTACTGAGATAAAACATTTTAATTTGGTTTTTGTTTTTACTTGTTGCTCTGTGAGGTAGGCAGTCAATCTGATAAATAAATAAAATAGTGACACTTGAGATTCTGGAAAGAGTGCAGAGAAGTGCAACAAAGGTTAGGGGGATGGAGACTAAAACATATGAAGAACAGTTGCAGGAATTGGATATGTCTAGTCTAGTGAAAAGAAGGAGATGATAGCGGTGTTCCAATATTTGAGGGGCTGACACAAAGAAGAGGATGTCAAGTATTTTCGAAAGCACCAGATGGCAAGACAAGAAGCAATGGATGGGAACTGAACAATAAGAGAAGTAACCTAGAAAATTAAAGAGAAATTTCTTGACAGTGAGAACAATTACGATAATTAGTGGAACTAGCTTGCCTTCAGAAGTTGTGGGTGCTCCATCAATGGAAGTTTTTAAGAGGAGTTTGGCTCGCCATTTGTCCAGAATGGTATAGAGCCTCCTGCTTCTGCAGGGGGTTGGACTAGCAAGCCTCCAAGGTCCTTTCCAATTCTGTTGTTCTGTTCTTTCTAATAAAAATAAATGTTACTGGACGTTGATATTTTGCAGCACAGTTTCATCTATCTATCTATCTATCTATCTATCTATCTATCTATCTATTATTTACCTATCAGTCATTTGTCATCTATCATGCAACAGCAGTAGCACTTAGATTTATATACCACTCCATAGTGCTTTACAGTCCTCTCTAAGTGGTTTATGTTGTGTATGTACCATAGTTAATAAAGTATGAGCTTGAGGTAAAGTGCAGGGTTCTGGCCCTGCACTTCTGATTGGCTGTTAGGCGGCCAGATCAGATTGGTTAGTTCTGAGGAATCCGATTGGCCCTTAACAGAGAATTCTTATTGGTTAAAAGAGCTAGCGTTCATAGCTCGTTATTGGACAATTCTCACAGGGGTTGCCTATATAAGGCAGAGTTCACTGTTGTTGTTTTGAGAAGTCACTATGCAAATAAAGAGCTGAAAGTTCACTCTTCAGAGGCTGTCTCCATTTACTCTGACCCATGTTCAGTACTTAACACTGGCGACGAGGATGGGATGTGGAGACGTCTGAACCGAAGAAGCCAGGAAGCAATACCGAGCACGTGATAGACAACGCCAACAACGGAACCATGTCTGGCGGCATCGTACCAACCGCTCCGTTCGATCCGAACCAAGAGGATTGGGAATCCTACATGGATCGCTTCCAAATGTTTCTCGAAACGAATAACTTGAAGGACGCCACACCAGCAAAGAAAAGGGTGCTGTTCCTGACGCATTGCGGCCCAGTCGTATTTAAGATGGCTAAAGCACTCGCCAAACCTCGAGAAGTGAAAGCCATGAGCTGGGACGACCTCGAACCCATCCTGAGAGACCATTACGCGCCAACCGTGCCTACGCTCGTGAGACGCCATGAGTTTTATCAGAGGAACCAACGAAAAGGGGAAAGCGTGGCCGATTTTGTGGTGGACATCCGAAATTTAGGGGGCCTCTGCGGGTTCGCCAATTTAGAAGAGGCACTAAGAGATCGAATAGTTCTGGGACTAGATGCATTAGGCCTAAAAAGCAAGCTGATGGCGAAAGGCGACATTAGCCTTGCCGACGCCATCGCCGAAGCCATGGCAGCAGAGGCAACCAAAAAGTCAGCTGCACAACTACAGCGAAGCCGCACTCCGGTACCACCACCGACAAGCGACATTTTATCCAAGCCTGAAGGACAGCTCGCGACGACGCACCACGAGGACCTCTCTTCGTCGTCAGACAGCGACGAAGAAGGGGTCGATCGAGTGCGGTCTGACCGGGACCCTCGCCCGAAGCCCTTACGCCCTTGCGCTGGCTGTGGAGCAAACCATGCCAGGTCTGAATGCAAATTCCGCGACGCACTCTGCCATGAGTGTGGGAAACGAGGCCACATCGGCCGGGTCTGCCGCAGCTTACCAGGACCCAGCCAGGCCTCAAAAGGGGCTAACTATCGCCAATCAACAGGAAACCGTCCTGTAAGGCGAGAGCCAGTAAACCACTCCTACAGAAATCAAGCTTTGCAGAGAGAAGAGGCTCACCATACTATCACTATCGGTCACGCCTCGGCTTTAGACACTAAGAAAATCTGAGTCATGGTAGCCATCGAGAACCAGCCTTGCCACATGGAGGTCAACTCGGGATCGTCCCTCTCGATGGTGTCCTGGAAGACACTCAAGCAACTCATCCCCACAATTCTACGCCAAGACCTCCAATTTCAATGCCTCATCCTCAAGGACTACCAAGGGAATCGAATCCCTGTTGTCGGGTCCTGCCGAGTCCGAGTCTCCTTCAAGAAGCATACAGCGTAATTACCTCTAACAGTCATCGATAGAGATAGGCCTAGCCTACTAGGCCTCCAATGGTTCGCGCCACTTGGCATTGAAGTGGCCGGCGTGAACCGAGTCAGTGGTTGTGAGTGGGAGGAAGACCTTATCTCTGAGTTCAGTGACGTCTTCGCAGACAGCTTAGGCAAGTATAAGGACCCCGATCTCATTCAGTCTAGATCCGAAAGTAGCCCCCATTCGCTTGAAGCCCCGTCAAGTTCCGTTCGCTCTTAAAGCAAAAATTGACGAACAACTCGACAAGCTAATTGCTCAAGGGGTGTTGAAGCCCATCGATCACTCTCCATGGGAAACCCCTATTGTAACACCCATTAAGCCAGACGGGTCAATCCGAATTTGTGGGGACTACCGGGCCACTTTGAACCATGCCCTGCAGCAGAATGCGTATCCAGTTCCGGTGGTGCAGCACCTCCTCCATTCCTTGGGGGGTGGGAAGGTTTTCGTTAAATTGGATTTAGCTCAAGCCTATCAACAATTACCAGTGGATGAAAAAACGGCTCAAGCCCAAACAATTGTAACGCACAGGGGTGCCTTTAAATGTACCCGATTGCAATTCGGAGTTAGTGTAGCCCCTGGGATCTTCCAGAGCCTTATGGAAAGGTTATTACAAGAAATCAAGGGCGTGGTCCCTTATTTTGATGACGTATTAATTGCAGCCCCTACCAAAAAATTTTTACAGGACCATTTGAAATGCGTCCTAAAAAAATTTCAAGAGGCAGGACTTAAGGTGAAAAAAAATAAATGTCAATTGTATACTGACAATATTGAGTTTCTAGGGTACCGGATTGATAGCCAGGGCATTCATCCTACTGAGAGTAAATTAAAAGCGATCAAAAACACTCCCAGGCCACGCAACAAAGCCGATCTCCAGGCGTTCTTAGGCCTCATTAATTTCTATAATGTATTTTTACCGCACAAGGCAACTGTCGCTGAACCATTACACTGATTATTAGATAAGAAAGCATTGTGGGTATGGGGTTACCGGGAAGAGCAAGTGTTCCAGAATGTTAAAAAACTGCTCACATCTGACTCTGTACTTATGCAGTATAACGAGACTTTGCCGTTAGTTATAACCTGCAATGCATCGCCTTTCGGGGTGGGCGCCATTTTGAGCCATGTATGCCTAATGGGAACGAAGCCCCTGTTGCATACTTTTCGAAGACTCTTTCACAAGCAGAGCGGAACTATGGACAAATTGATAAAGAAGCCCTCGCAATCGTTTCAGCTGTAAAAAAATTTATGAATATGTGTATGTAAGGACATTTACCATTATAACTGACCACAAACCGTTGCTAGGGATAATAGCCGGGGACAAGCCAACCCCCTAAATATTATCCCCTAGAATGACCCGATGGTCAGAATTCCTAGCTGCTTATAATTATCGCCTGCAATATCGCCCAGGGAAAGCCATTCCCCATGCAGACGCATTAAGCCGAGCACCGCTTCCAGAGATTCTCGTCGATCCAGCACCAACGGCAACCACGTTGCAGATCGAAACACTCAACTCGCCGCCTATGACCGCCTGAGACATCGCGAGAGAAACCAAATGAGACCACACCCTAGCTCGAGTCCTAGGCTGGGTAGAACGTGGATGGCCATTGGACCAAGTCCCAGATGACTTCGCACCATTCAAATCTCGACAGACTGAACTTTTTTCCCAAAAAGGCTGTATCATCTGGGGCGAAAGAGTCGTTGTCCCAGAACGACTCCAGAAGACATTGCTGCGAATTCTGCATGAGGGCCACCCCGGCATCGTATGAATGAAGGCACTTGCACGAAGCTACGCATGGTGGCCGGGCATGGACCGGCAAATCGAGCAGTGGGTTAAAGCGTGTTCCAATTGCCAACAAGTCAGCAACGTCCCACCAAAAGCCATGCCTACTGAATGGGAGACACCACGTGGACCCTGGTCCAGAATCCACCTGGATTTCACAGGGCCAACCAAGGGCTATACCTTCCTGCTGACAGTCGACGCATACTCCAATTGGTTAGAAATTCATCGTATGACGGCTACGACCTACGAGGCGGTGATCAAGATTCTAAACAGACTCTTTGCAACCCACGGATTGCCAGATGTCCTGGTGTCCAATAATGGGCCATAGTTTACGGCACTAATGTTCGAGCAGTCCCTCACTGACCGCGGCATCCGCCATGCACTCACCTCGCCTGTGCACCCTGCGACCAATGGCCGAGCTGAATGCATGGTCCAATTTGTTAAAAAGACTTTGCAAAAAGTGGACTATGACAATATCGATGACAAGGTCAACCAAATTCTCTTTTTGCAACACATAACTCCACATAGCGTCACCGGCAGAACTCCCGCCGAACTACTGATGGGACAAAGACTCCGCTCCCACCTCAACCGGTTGCACCCTGCTTACGAACCGGAAAAGCCAATAGGATCCAGCGGCTGCTGTCGCACCTTCCAGGTAGGAGACCTCGTTTACGCACGAAACTTATCGGGTGACCCATTATGGATAGAGGCGACAGTAGTACGAGTGACCGGCCCTAAATCCTACGTAGTGACATGCTGTGACAATAAACTGTGGAAACGGCATATCAACTAATTACAGTCACGACTCACAATGGCCAGTCAACAACTCCCCCATGACCAAACCGAGGGGGGGGGAGGTACGGAAGAAGATGAAGTTCCAGGGAATCTGCTTGAAGGGAGCGACGAACTAAGTGACACTCAGGAAATGGAGCAGGAAGGAGAAATGTTTGCACCGCAAGAAATTGCAGCTGAGCAAGAAGCAGAACCACTGCCAAACAACAATCTACCTCAACAGGATTACAACCAACCAATCCAATGAAAATCCGAAAGAGTTAAAAGACAACCGTCCTATCTAAGGGACTATATAACTACACCGTAATTAAGAAGCCAGGGGGAAGGGGTGTTGTGTGTGTACCATAGTTAATAAAGTATGAGCTTGAGGTAAAGTGCAGGGTTCTGGCCCTGCACTTCTGATTGGCTGTTAGGCGGCCAGATCGGATTGGTTAGTTCTGAGGAATCCGATTGGCCCTTAACAGAGAATTCTTATTGGTTAAAAGAGCCAGCGTTCATAGCTCGTTATTGGACAATTCTCACAAGGGTTGCCTATATAAGGCAGATTCACTGTTGTTGTTTTGAGAAGTCACTATGCAAATAAAGAGCTGAAAGTTCACTATTCAGAGGCTGTCTCCATTTACTCCGACCCATGTTCAGTACTTAACAGTTTACAAAATCATCATATTGCTCCCAACAATCTGTGTCCTCATTTTACTGACCTTGAAAGGATAGAAGGCTAAGTCAACCTAGAGCCTGTCAGAACTGAACTCCTGGCGATGAGCAGTGAATTAGCCTGCAATACTTGATTCTAACCTGCACCCTCAGCAAAATCAGTTCTATGCTTGGTATTAAACTATTTCAACTCATTTCAGAAACGGTTAAAAAGAATTATCACTTGAAATCATAGGAGGGGCAAGGGTTGGCTTTAAAATACAGCTTTTCTTTAAATGAAAATAACCACCTCCCTTCCAGCTCATACACACCCTGCCTAAGTTTTCTAGGCATGATGCAACTAAGGTTGGATTTCTTGCCGTAGTAACTAATTCAGTTCCCATCACAAGAGAATCCTTTTAATGGCTTACCTAGGAATTTCTGTTTTCCCTGGCAATTAAGCCAAACATATATTTTGCTTTCCATTCACAATAGCAATTTGAATAGAGTTCCATCAAGTGCTGATATGAATACATCTGGTTCATTGCTTACTTTTTGGAATGCATCAAATCTTCCTACCAACTGAAGGTGGCCTATCACAGATAGTGACATAATTACCCTCCAGCTATCCTGTAAGATAGTCCCATTCTCCACCTATGAGAGGTTGAGCAGAATATTCTCATTTGGGGGGAAATTTATGTACCTAAATAAGAATGGTTTTTTTTAAAAATGAGATTTTTTTTTAAATAGGACTACAGATCGTCCTCGCTTAACACCATTCAGTGACTTTTCAAACATACAATGGCCCTAAACAAATAATATTTATGACAGGACCTCATAGTTGTGGCCATCGCAGCATCTTCAGTCAGTTGATCATGATCTGGGCCATTGGCAACCAGCTTGCAATTACATCATAGCATCCATTGGTCACATGATCTAAGCAGTGTGATCATATGACATTGTTTATTACTATGTAGTTAGTGGTGGAAATTCTGTTTCCAAATGTCACCATATACAGTACCAAGGACTACCTGTACTTTTACTTGTTATTTTCCATCACAAAACTAGAAAATTCTGTTCGAACAACTATGTGGCATTATGAAATACTGAAATGGCAAACATTTTTGTATTGTTCACCCATTTCTTCTGTATAAACACACACACACACATACAAAAAGAACTTATGTCAGTTTCTTTTGGATCTGGTCCCAAATTGATTTTTTTTTTAAAAAAAATTATCCATAAATTTCCATTTATTTAAAACTATGAAAATTTGTATGATTATAAAGATATGTGTGCATGTGTACATATGTGTGTAAAGACAAAGAGAGAAAAAATATGCTTAAGAAGGAATGCAAACTTTTCAATTATCCATATTCAATAGGTCCATCCGTGGAAAAATTGTATTGGTAAGTCTAATATGTTATAAAAATCTTATTAATGCTAAGCAAATATGATGACAAGTTACTGGTCAAGACAAGAACTGGTTAAATTTATCTTAAATTTATATAGGTCATTTTTCTTTAAAAACAATTCAGCAACCTTAGATGTAGTGAAAATAGCAAACTCTATAGGACTCAAAGTGAACAAAAGCAACTATTTTCATTTCCTACAATACTCCAGACCAGAACTATTATTATAATCTGATTACAGCAATGGGAAGTCACCGAGGCCAGTTCTTTAGCTAGTTTTGACCTTCATGCACACAGAGCTTTTCCCAAAAACCTAAGATATCACGTGCATAGTGTGTAATATGTACAGATCCAAGCAGTCTGACCTTTTGCAATTGATAGAAATTTTGTCAACATGCAGATTTTCTAAATGATGTTTTGTATGGCATCCAGCATACCCACTGGAACCGCCATAACCAGTTTATGCTATGTTTCAATTTTCATTTTCAGATCTTGATATTTTGTGATTTTCTTCTAGTCTACTGTAGCATGGTATTATTATTATTGATAGTAGTGGCACAGTAGTTAGAATGCACTATTGCAGGCTAACTCTGTCTACTGTCAGGAGTTTGATCCTGACTGGCTCAAGGTTTATTTAGCCATCCATCCATTGATAAAATGGGGACCCAGATTGTTGGGGGCAATATGCTAACTCTGTAAACTGCTTAAGAGAGTGCTGTAGAGCATTATGAAACAATATACAAGTCTAAGTACTATTGCTATTGCTACTGTTTATCACACAGCCAGATGGTTAGACTGAATTTGACATTTTTTTTTTTATTATTATTATTATTATTATTATTATTATTATTATTATTATTATTATTAAACTTGTATGCCACCTGATTCTCAGTGGCTCTGGGGCTAGATTCACAATAATAAAAGAAGTTATTATAAAATCAGTAAAAGATAAAATATAAAGATAAAAGATGACAAGTGCAACAGACCAGATGGAATGAAGTGAAGAATTTCGCTGGTCTACATGTAGCCTGTACTTTTGTAAGCCTATGAAATAGCAGGGGAACTTTGGAAGTGACCCAATTAATACAATATTTTTATAAAGACCCTGTAAGTAATACAATACATTTGTAGTAAATACTATATCATACAAAGGAGAATTAAAAAGCAGAAATATAGACACAATATTCAAGCACATGCCATTTTCCCCAAGAACTGGGGTAAAGTAGCTTTCCCTCTTGTTCATTCTGCAGAAAATTTGCTTTTGTGATCTCATCCTGAAGTGTTCAAATCTTATTAAGTTGGCTGCTTGGTGAGCTGAGGTGAAGAGCTTAATCCTGATTACTGAAAATTCCAAAAAAAGTCCAAGTTTGTTTGAGTGAGGAAATATGGAACTCAGGCACCCAAATCAATTATTCAATTCAATCAAATTACCACAGAAATACAAAGAAGGTATTGTGTATAATAGTCTTGAGGAAAGGGCATATCTGTCCTCAAACCATAATTGACTTGCACAATTCAGCCATGTCTTCATGTTTAACTAAGTAATAAATTCATGATATCAGTGAACTGACGGCACTTCTCATGACAAAAGAACATTTTCTCCTGTAATTCATCCATACAGGCTCTATTTTAATAATGCACAATTAAACTGCATTCAGCTTCATCACATCCATCTGATTTCATTAGATTTATTCAGCATGGAGACAAAACAATGCAATAACACACACACATTTCCCAGCATCCAAGGGCAGGAAATCAGATATTTGGCAGGTAATGAATGACACTTTTCTTCAAAGGCTATACTGAGGACAATGATGTCTTTTGGAGGTCATCCTCCAGTCAACATTAGTTTGAATGGTTCATAAAAACCAAATGTTATGACTAGATTTCAGGAACTATTTTAGGGCTACCACATTTAGGCCACAGAAATTTATGTACAGAAATGGCAACAGGGGAATATAAAAAATGATGCCATCTAGTGATAGCACAGACTTTTGTAATTCAGACATGATATCCTGAGCTATCCTGTAAGAAAGGGAAAATTATTTGTGCATATTGCTCATTTATTAACACTACTTACATAAAGCATGACGCCCTTTATATGGGAATGTCCAATATTCTGACCAATAGCAGTATTACAGGATTTTCCACATCATCCACTATTTGAGATTAATTTAATAGGGGATGTTTGGAGTTCTACCTGCAGGCAAAACTCCATCACTAAGCCATCTGTTTTGAGCAAAATCAATTCTAGTGAAAGACCAAATGTCCTCAGTAATAGGGAAGAAGTAAAGAAAATATTTAAATACTGCGTACTCTTTATTGAATACACCAATTTAATTTTCAATTACAAGATCATTCAAAGTTTAGGTCTCATTGTACCCCAACTTAATCTTAAAAAGAGTCACCTCTTGTGAGATAGATGGCTATGTAAATACAATAAATGAAATAAATATGACAAAACCTAGAACTGTCTCTTTCCATTCAAACCCTGATATTTTCTCCTGCCTCTGCATTAGAAGTAGTGTTGTTTCTATCTTCTTAGAAGATTATTTGCTATTCCTCAAGCTAAATTATTTCCACAGCATTCATAGCACAAACCGAGGGTATCAGGAACAATAGGGGGAAATAGATTATATAGAATCTTAAATTTGGGGATGTTGTCAACTATACTTGTGAGGCTGCTAGGAACCATGGTACTATAATTAAATCTGCTGTGGCCTCAGATATTGTTGAATATAGCCAGAAAAATACTATTATTAATCTCTTCCACTAGAACAGGGAAACAGAAAGGCTAATAATAATAATAATAACAAAATCAAACTTAAATAATGGTTCGATTATGAAACAGGCCTGAATCAGAAAGGAAATCTGTTTTTAATTATGAGTTTGGTTGCTCTTTTTTACTGTTAATATACACGTTATGAGTAAATGAGGGCCAAGATTTTTATAATAATAAATAAAAGCATTAGAATAGAAAATGCAGGGAAAAAACAGGATAAAAAAAAAGACAAGAAAAATTAAGAATATAATAAAGAAAAAGAAATTACTTTCCCATTCATCACAAATATAAACAATTTTAGTAAATTATCACTTTCATTTAAAATACAATAAATTATCTCTTCTTTCCATAAATCAGCTCTTTATCTATAAATAAATCTTTAAAGTCTTGACATTCAGACCTGGTCAGCAAAAGTTCATTACCAGGAAAAATAATGTATCTATTTTAACCATGATCAAATAAATCAACTTCCAATTACTTGTAACTTGATCTGGAATCCCTTCAAATATCCTTGAACTTTTTTTTTTTTGTTGCTTCTTACAAAATTCTTAAAACTTTAACAAGTCTCTTTTGTAAATTCAGTATAGGAAAATTATCCAGATCATTCCTTTGGTATCTTATTATTAATATAACAACTAGTTTCATTTGTATATCCAGTGTAGCATTCTTTTACCATATCATTCTTGTAGCCTGTTCTTTTTAAATCTATTTTCAAATCAGTCTGTCTTATCTGGCAAACTTCCATAACATTTGTAAACACAATCTACCTACAGAGACCACCATTCACAAAATTAACTTTTGAGTCTATTGTTTATATCCAATGTTAAAGCACTTCATTCCATAAAGCATTTCAATCAATAAACCAGAATAGAGCTGGAAGGGATCTTGGAGGTCTATTAGTCCAACACCTGCTTAAATAAGAGACTCTATACCATTTCTGTGATGACCCGTAGTCTCTCAAAATAACCCCAAACCCCAAAAAGTCCGGTAAGGCCTTCAACTTAACTTCACTGTTTTATTAGGCACAGTTTAAAGTCACAAAAGTAAATAATGAGGCAAACAGAAAATCAAAACAAACCGCATTGATGAGAATTCCGAAGCAAGCCAAGATAACTAATCATAAACTCCAGGAAAATAACTGAGAAAAGTCCATGGGAAGAACGCCAGCAAAGATAAAACTCTTTCAAGGTGAACGCTAAATTGACTCCTGCAAATTCTAACTGCGCAGTTGCAAACTTATATACATAGCTCCTACCTGCAAGCCACGAGGAGGATCATGGTAATCTCCTCTTGAGTAGACCTCACTTTTTGCTGATCCACTCCTCCCTGCATGACCTAGGATGGATAGGGGATGGGCCTGGATCCTTCTCCAACTGCTCAGCCGGCCTCTGCCCTTCCCCAGCCTCCTCCACCACCTCTGGAGCCACACTCCCACTCCCTGTTGGCTATTCCTCCTCTTCCTCAGAGATAGTCTCCACCAGGGGCATGACACTATCCTCCCCCGCAGGGCCCCCTCCCCCAGGACCAGGTGGACGAGGACGTTGAGGAAACTGAGCGTGAAAGTCCTGGACCAAACGAGGAGCATGAACATCAGTAGCATTGACCCAGGTGAAGTCCTCTGGTCCATAACATTTCCATGCCACCAAATACTGAAATCGGCCCTGCAACTGGCATGAATCTCAGATGCTATCCACTTTGTACTCCTCCTCACCCAGAGGGGCTACTGGGGCCAACAGTGATGGAGCCAGTCTATGCGGACTGTCAGCTGAGGCAGGGACTAACAGGGAATGATGAAAAACAGGATGGATATGCATGGTCCATGGCAGGGAGAGACAATAAGCCACAGGATTGATCACCACCTCGACCGGAAAAGGTCCCAAGTAATGGTGATCGGGCTTTTTCGATGGTCGCATCATTGGTAAATATTGAGTAGAGCCAAATCTGATCACCGACCGCTAAAGGTGGAACATTGTGATGATGTCAGTCTGCAAACTGTTTATAGTCTTCCTTGGCTCTCTCTAGTTGATCGCGGACCATGTGGTACATGGCTTTTAACTCCTGCAAAAACGTATCCACTGCTGGAACTGGAGAATCAGACAGGGCTAAAGGGAAAAGTAGTGGATGAAACCCATAGTGAGCAAAGAAAGGGGACACATGGGTGGATGCATGTTGAGCATTGTTATAAGCAAATTCTGCCACTGGCAGCACTTCCACCCAATTGTCTTGTTGAGTATTGCTGAAACAGCAGAAGTCCTGCTCCAAAATAGCATTCATTCTCTCTGTCCCCCCATCAGTTTCGGGGTGATGAGCAGACGACAGATACGCCTGAACCTGCAGTTTCATGAGTAGGGTCTGCCAGAAGCATGCCGTAAATTATACCCCCCGATCTGATACCATGCAGTCTGGTAACCCATGCAACTGGAAAATATGGGAGATAAACAATTGAGCCGTTATCTTGGCTGATGGAAGACCTGCACATGGAATAAAGTGGGCCAGTTTAGTCAACATATCCATCACCACTAAAATGGTTGTGGCACCATTCGATGGTGGTAACTCAACGATGAAATCCAATTAAACTGCCCCCCACAGTTGTTCTGGTGCGGGCAAGGGCTGCAAGAGACCAGGGGGTGCACCAGGAACATACTTGGCTTAGCGACAGATCCCACAGGATGCCACATATCCTGACACATCATGTTTAAGTCTCAGCCACCAAAATGTCCTAGAGATGAGGTGCAGTGTTTTGAACACTCCAAAGTGTCCTGCCGTCGGACTTTCATGACATTGATGTAGGATAAGGCCATGAAGAGGACCTCCAGGCACATAAATGCGATCACGGAACTGCAACAGGTCCCCAATATATGCCCAAGGAGTCTCTTGTCTCCCATTTTCATCTAATTCTTGATGTCTCGCTGCCACAAATGGGTTCTGCCACTGCGCTTCCTGAATCCTTACTCGAAGGTCCACAGGTTCCTTGGTGCCGCAAACCACTCCAACGGAATCACCGTCTGGGGCAAGATTTTATCCTCCCTTCAGGTATACTCAGGCTTCCAAGAGAGGGCATCAGTGTGTTTATTCCCTCCACTCAGAACATAGGTCATCCGGAAATTGAATCGAGCAAAGAATAAGGACCATCTCACCTGATGCTGGGTCAATGTCTGAGCTGTACGTAGGTGTTCCAAATTGTGATGATCCGCCCGAACCTTGATTTGGTGATGAGCCCCCTCCAGGTGGTGCCACCATGTCTCAAAAGTGACCTTAACCACCAATAGCTCCTTGTCCCAAATCATTCTGTTGCGCTGTGTTGCTGACAACTTACAGGAATAAGTGCACGGGAACAAGGTGCCTGCAGGAGCATAGGCCTGGAGGAGCACCGCACCAACAGCCATGTCAGAAGCATCTGTTTCCACCACAAATGGCTGGCCTGGATCAGGGTGTTTGAGGATAGGCTCAGAAGCAAAGGCAACTTTCAACACCTCGAAAGCTGCCTGCTCCTCAACACCCCAATGGAACTTCTCCACCTTCTTGAGCAGATTACAAAGGGGAGCAGTCAAGGCAGCAAAGTGGGTAATAAATGTGCGGTAGTAGTTCACAAACCCCAAAAGTCGTTGCACATCCTTAACCCTCTGTGGAGGTCCCCACTCCTGCAATGATTTTTTTCTGGGTCCATTTCCACCCCACCAGGTGAAATACGATGTCCCAAGAAGTCAGTCATGGTTTGTGCAAACTGACACTTCTCACGTTTAGCAAACAGGTGGTTATTACGCAAACGTTGCAACACCAACCGCACATGCTGTCAATGTTCCTGCAGGGAGTCTGAGTAAATCAAAATGTCATCTATGACCATAATGACCACAAATTGATCCAACAAATCACAGAAAACATTGTGCATGAAATGCATGAACACAGCTGGGGCATTGGTTAATCCAAAAGGCATCACGGTATACTCAAAATGCCCGCACCTCATCCGGAAAGCTGTTTTTCACTTGCATGAATGCGAATCAGATTGTAGGCCCCACGCAAGTCCAACTTCGTAAAGATCTTAGCTTGACGAAGCCGCTCGATCAGTTCAGGGATGAGGGGAACCGGATACTGATTCCTCACTGTGATCGCATTCAACTTGCGGTAATCACAACACAAACGTAGCTCTCCCGATTTCTTTTTGACAAAAAGCACCGGTGCAGCCAATGGGGAGGTAGAAGGCTGGATAAACCCTTTCTGGAGGTTCTTGTCAATAAAATCCTGCAATGTGGCCAACTCCGGTTCCAACAGGGAATACATCCAACCCACCGCCAATTTTGCATCAGGCAACAAGTTGATTGGACAGTCATTTGCTCCGATGCGGAGGTAACTGATCCGCCTCCTTCTCCCCAAACACTTCAGCAAAGTCCACCAACTCTGCAGGTAGATCCAGGTCCATGGGCGTAGCCACACTCCCTGCACAGAAGTGAAAGCAATGGATGGCACACTTCCTATCAAGGAACTGCACAGCTCCAGACAACCAGACAATCTGTGGATCATGGGCCTGTAATCACTCCAAACCCAGCACCACTGGAAAATGAGGCACTGCAGCAACGTAAAACACGGTTTCCTCCACATGCTGTCCAATACATATGCAAATGGGTTTGATTGCAGCAACCACAGGTCCTGAACAAAGGGGCCAACCATCAATCATCTCCACTATTACTGGTGGGGATACCTGTTGCTGAGGAATGAACCACTGCTTGACAAAATGAGCATCCATGAAATTGGCTGTGGCCCCTGAGTCGACCAAAGCTGGGATCTCCACCACTCCCACCCCAGGCATGAACACACTGGTTGGCAGCACAAGATACTTCACCAATAGCGACTGTGGTGATGTCGAAGATGTCAAAGGTGGCAAGGGTGGCAAGATTGGTGAACATGGCGGGCCTATGGACTTTACATCCCGACCTGCAGACCCCTATAGGCCGACCGATGCTCATTTCCCACCACCACAGGTATCACTGCTGTGGATGTCTTAAAAGGACATTTGGCAGCAAAATGGCCTTGATTGCCACAATAGAGGCATAAACCACCACAACAACGTCTATTCTTTTCTACTTGAGTCAGGCAAGGGTGGCCAGCCCCCAACTGCATGGGTTCCTCAAAAGGCACTTCCACCAAGGGTGCCATCTTGCTGGAAACAGATACAGTCTCTGTCCGTCGTCACACCTGTTGCTGCTGAAGTCTAGCATAGATACAAAGGCACAAATGCATGAGCCCCTGAAGGGTGTGAGGGCATTCAGTGCACGCCAACTCATCCAGGAGCTCCGATGACAAACCCTCCTGGAATTGGTCTAATAGTGTTGCCTCGTTCCATTGTACATCCTGAGCAACCACCCGAAAACTAGCAATATAATCCATGAGTGAGCCATGCCCCTGCTTCAACTCTCCCAAATGTCTGTTTGCTGTTTGGCTTTGAACAGGGTCTTCAAACATGGCCTGAAACTGACGCCAAAACTCGGCATAATTGTCCAACACCTGGTTGGGCTGGGTCAGCAGAGGCATCGCCCAATATGCTGCAGAGCCTGACAACAAACTAATCAAAACCCCCACCTTATCCCAGTCAGTGGGAAAGTCCTCAGGCTGAAGGCTCTTGTAAAGCTGGCACTGCCCAAAAAATGCTGGAAATTGGGCCAGCGAACCATCAAATTTATCTGGCACTGCCACTGGGCATTTTTGGCGTGGCCAGGCAGCTTTCATTTGTGCCACCTATGCAGCCAAAAGAGACACTTGCTGGGTTAACTGCACAATCTCTGCTCTGAGCTGATCCATGGTCACCCCACAAAAAGCAAAAATAAGTTGAAGGCTGGGGCAGGAGTCAAAATGTGATTACCCGCAGTCTCTCAAATAACCCCAAACCCCAAACATATATTAAAGTCCGGTAAGGCCTTCAACTTAACTTCACTGTTTTATTAGGCACAGTTTAAAGTCACAAAAGTAAATAATGAGGCAAACAGAAAACCAAAACAAACCACATTGATGAGAGTTCCGAAGCAAGCCAAGATAACTAATCATAAACTCCAGGAAAAACTGAGAAAAGTCCATGGAAGAATGCCAGCAAAGATAAGCCTCTTTCAAGGTGAACATTAAATTGACTCCTGCAAATTCTAACTGCGCAGTTGCAAACTTATATACATAGCTCCCACCTGCAAGCCACGAGGAGGATCATGGTAATCTCCTCTTGAGTAGACCTCACTTTTCCTTGATCCTCTCCTCCCTGCCTGACCTAGGATGGATAGGGGATGGGCCTGGATCCTCCTCCGACTGTTCAGCCGGCCTCTGCTCTTCCCCAGCCTCTTCCACCACCTCTGGAGTCACACTCCCACTCCGTTGGCTGTTCCTACTCTTCCTCAGAGACAGTCTCCACCAGGGGCCTGACAATTTCAGACAAGTGATGGTTGAGTCTCTTCTTAAAAACCTCCAGTGATGAAGAACCCACAACTGCTGAAGGCAGTTCCACTGGTTAATTGTCCTGTTAGGAAGTTTCTCAATTCCAGGTTGCTCCTCTCCTTGATTAGTTTTCATCCATTGTTTCTTGTCCTGCCCTTTGGAAAATAGACTCCCTCCTCTTTGTGGCAGCCTCTCAAATACTGGAATATTACTATCATGTCACCTCTACTCCTTCTTTTCTCTAGCTAAACCCAAACCCTGCAACCCTTCATGTTTTAGTCTCCAGGCCTTTAATCATCTTTTGTTACTCTTATTTGCACTTTTTCCAAAGTTTCAACATTTTTGTAATGTGGTGACCAAAACTGGATGCAGTATTCCGAGTATGGCCTTACTAAGGCTTTACAAAGCGATACTAAAACTTAATGGGATTTTGATTTTATGCCTGTTTATACAACCAAGGATGGTATTAGCTTTTCTGGTTGCTGCCATGCACTGCTGGCTCATATTTAAGTGATCATCTACTAGACTCCAAGCTCTCTCTCATGGTAACTGTTTTGGAACCAGGTTTTGTCTAATCGAAGTATAAAAATGTGCTTTTCTCCACATTAAATTTGTTGTTAGATAGGGGCCATTGTTCAAGTCAATATTTTTTTGGGGGGGTCCTGAGCTTGTCTTCTGGGGTATTGGCTATTCCTGCCAATTTAATGTCATCTGCAAATTTGATGAGATCCCCTTTTATTCCCTCATCTAAGTCATTCATGAAGACACTGAGTATTGGGCCTAAGACGGAACTTTGTAGTACCTCACTGCTTACTTCCCTCCATGTAGATATAGACCCATTAGGGACTACTCATTCAGTATGGTTTGTCAGCCACTTACAAATCCATCTGGTGATGATATCTATCCCACATTTTTCTAGCTTATCAAGAAGTAGGTTGTGGTCTACTTTGTTGAATGCCTTACTGAAACTTAAGTGTACTATGTCCACAGCATTTCACTGATCTATTAATTTAATCACTTTGTCAAAGAATTTAAGTCAAATTTAAGTGTTCTTTTCTTATGGTCTTTAAGAATGTTCTGTAATCTCTAGTCTCCAACCTTCAAAATTCCACTGATTTTTCTTAAAAAAAAATAAAAATCCAAAACAGCATTTTCAAACAGGAAGAATTTTTATACTTAATTTCAAAATCTTATTTCAAATCCACCTGGGCCCTTAAGCTGCCTGTAACTTTCCAAAATCAATGTTATAGTTGTATATTCACTGTTTATTCAGAAAAACAAAACTGGATTATACTAAGCCCTTTCTTAAATTTATGTTTAAAATTTATTTCAATAAAGATTGAAGCAAACTCACCTGGTCTTTTGAGACATGCCAATCCAAAGGTTCCATATATGTAGTCCTTGACTTATGGCCACAATTAAGCCCAAAATTTCTGTTGCTAAGCAAGACAGTTAAATGAATTTTGCCTCATTTTATTGCCTTTCTTGCCCCATTTGTTAAGTGAATCAATGCAATCATTACATTAGTGACATGATTGTTAAGTGAACCTGGTTTCCCAATTGACTATGTCATGTCACAAAAAGTGATCACAAGATCCCAGGACATTATAACTGTCATGAGTCAGCTGCCAAACATCTGAATTTTGATCACGACCACTGGAGATGCAGCAATGGTTATAAAGTGTGAAAAACAGTCCTAAGTCTCTTTTCAGTGCTGTTGTAACTTCAAATGGTCACTAAATGAACTGTTGTAAGTCAAGAAAAAAGCATTCATAAAACTGATTAGAAAAAAAAAAAATGAAACCCTTTGTCCATAATGCGCCAACTGTGGTTTGAGTGAAGATGACATTCTCTCATCTCTTCTGCAGTATCCTCATGAGGAGCAACTGTCTGGAGCAATTGTGGGTGATCTCAAGTCGTCTTCTTTTCCGGAGAATTATAGAGTTGCTCTACTTATTGACTTGTCATTCGGCCTAGTAGTTAGTTCTGCATTCAGTGGAGCAATCTTCACTATTTCTTCCCCAGAAGTCCAGCAAATGTGGGCCAAGATTTGGAATTTGTGCTTCAGCAACATCCAAGAGGCTTATAATTTAGATTACAACTTTATTAGTTCATAACTAGCAAATATTACCAGTTCCCTTGCAGAAATACTCAAGCTCATATTGATTCCAGGTAACGTTTCTTTTATTTAAATAATGATAATCATTCATTCTTTCATTCATTCATACCTATGTACTAGTTCCACTAGCTTCCATATATTTTCATGGATTTCTATTTTTAAAAAGTCAATGGACTTCAACAGTTTTACAAAGTAGAATATAAGCTGTTACTGCCCTCTTGTGTCGAAGCCATCAACCACCACACAATTTAAAAAAGGAATTGAATTCAGAATGGGAATCTTGAATTCTTGCTTTAGGTACCAAAGCTACCGTATATACTCGAGTATAAGTCGACCCGAATATAAGCCGAGGCATCTAACTTAACCACAAAAAACTGGGAAAACTTATTGACTCGAGTATAAGCCGAGGGTGGGAAATGCAGCAGCTACTGGTAAATTTCAAAAATAAAAATAGATACCAATAAAAACTTTCACTAGGACAGTTGAGAATAAGTTTGATGTTCACAATTTCCTCTTTGAAAGAGACCAGTAAATAGGGAACAAGAAGATGAAGAAAAAGAAGTGTGTTTTTTCACACTTTTCACACTGCAGTGAACAAAAATGGCATCATAGGAACAGGCTTATTCTCAGTCCAAAGGTTTGTTTCTGATTTCTTCCCTGATTTAAGGGAAATTTGGGAAACGATCTCACTATCATGAAAGGTTTAATTGATTCACTAACCCAAAAGATGATGATGATGACAGTGGGAGGCAGGAGTCACCCTCTCCCTTGCAAGAAAAAAGCAAGAGCCATTCTTATGATCTCTCCCTCTCTCCCCGTAATACAGTCAAGCCTTTTCCAGCACGCGCGATCTGCCTTCGCCACTTTGCACCTTGCAAATGCAAAATCCTGGGGTTTTTGCATTTGCAAGGTGCAAAGCGGCGGGGGTGGATCCCGCATGCTGGAAAGGGCTTGACTGTATTACGGGGAGAGAGAGAGGGGGGGAGAGATCATAAGAACGGCTCTTGCTTTTTTCTTGCAAGGGAGAGAGTGACTCCTGCCTCCCACTGTCATCAACATCTTCTTCTTTTGGGTTAGTGAATCAATTAATTTGAGAAATGATCTCACTATCAGAAAACAACGCGAGCCGCCACCACCACCTCCTCCTCCCCCTCCTCCCGAGTGGACTGAAAGCAGCTGGAGCTGAAGAAATGAAGCTGAGTGGAGCGACCTCGGCTCGCGTTGCTTTCTCAGCCTAGAGCTCAGAAAACAACGCGAGCTGCCTCCACCTCCTCCTCCTGAGTGGACTGAAAGCAGCTGGAGCTGAGGAAACGAAGCTGAGTGGAGCCGAAGCAACCTCGGCTCGTGTTGTTTTCTCAGCCTAGAGAAAGGGGAAGGGGGCTTATCTGGACCAAGGGTGAGTCTCCCCCTCAGTTTCCCCTGGAGGATCTTCCGTTGCTTTTGCCTTCTCCCTACATCTTCCCTCTGTTAAAATCCCCCCACACACACACACTTATTTTCGGTGGGATAGATTTCGAGTCTGAGCATTCTCACATGGCGGTGGGTCTTCCCCCCAAAAAAAAACAGTTAAAAAAAGAAAAAACAATATATCCTCAAGCAAGAACTTTTCTGCTTCCGATTACCCCCATGCTTCAAAGTTGCAAAGGAAACACGGAAGCAGAGAAGCGGCTGCCCAGCTTCGGAGCTCCACACCATTTTTTTTTTCAGAGGGGAATCTGACTCGAGTATAAGCCGAGGGGTTTTTTTTCAGCACAAAAAATGTGCTGAAAAACTCGGCTTATACTCGAGTATATACGGTAATTGCCCCAACGAGTTTCCCTCGGCACAAAATTGCCTGAACATAAGTACCAATAAAGGAGAATAGGGTTGAAATGAGGGGTCCTTGGTGCTCTCTGAGCTTGTTTTCTTGCAGACATTTCATCACCAAGTGACATCATCATTGCTAGCAGATGTTCTTCTTTGTTGGAACCACATATAGGTGTCAAACACTTCAGAAAAAGCACTGATGATGTTACTTTGTTGGGTAATGAAACATCTGCAAGAAAAGAAGCAAGCTCGGAGAGCACCAAAAACCCCTCACTTGTCCGTGTGGTTGCCAGGAATCAAGACTGATGATCAATCTTTATTATGGTCCCAGACCATCATTAATCAAGACTGATTGAAGATACATCTATATCAGTATTCCTTCATCTCCTTTCTCTCAGATTGTGCCTATTTTATTTAATTTATGCATCTTATATTTTAAGAATATTATCAACTGTTTCAAGTATTTTTTATTATTTAGTGTGTGGCATACAATGTCAGGGAAATCTACACGTGCTAGACACACAATGCAGTCCTGACAGCCTAGAACACTAGTTAAATCTGTTCAGCGCATACGCTCCTCCTAACCATAGTGCACCATGGAGGGGGTGAACTAGCTTCACACCAGACTGTTTCAAGTACTTACTTAAAAAAGCATATAATGCAAATAAATATGTAAGAGAAATTTTCCATAATTTTCAGCCATCATAGTTGAATACATCTATGTGACACCAAGTTAGAGAAATATATGCCTCCAAAAAACTTCTAAAAATGAGGATATAGTGATATTAAATATAATACATGTTACAAGGTTTGGAAATGAATGATTTGGAGACAAAGACAGGTGGACACCTTCTCAGGATGCTAGAATTTTTAGATCTTCTAACAATATTTGCTATAGAGATCTTTATGTACCCAATTTGAACAGATTGAATAAATTATAAATGTAATAAATAAATAAATAGACCTAGAGGAGGGCGGCATTAGTAACTGAGGCTAAATCAGTATTTGCTTTAAGCCCAACAAACAATTGTATCTAAGCATATATGTTTGTGGTAGTGATGCCAAAATCTGTAAGATGTTAGTCACAGCATCACAATTGAAGTCTCTGTGCAACATTGCTAGGTATGCAAAAAGGATTGTGTTTGACTGCAATACCTCATCCAATATCTTTGACAGGTTTTGACACACGTATCCTTGCAGACAGCCAGTTAGGGTGGATGATTTTAAATTGATTTTATTGCAAATTTCTCATTATCAATGTAGTCCTTTTTGTCACAAATCCCACCACTGAATTGCAAATGAATTGTTTCTTTATATGCATTTTCTTTATATGCATTTTCTTTTCTGCGACTGCTCAGCAAAGTATGAAAGAACATAAATGTTTTCTTATGATTTCCTTTTAAGTGTAACAAAATATAACAATTAAGTTTTTTGAAACATCATTCTAAATCAGAAACCCTTGGACCGGAGTGAAATGTTGTATTGGCCTCATTGTTAAGAAGCCAATAACATATGCTTTTTGATTATTGGAACTTTGTGCACCATGAATGAAATTTGGGTTGTTTTTTAAACAAACAACAGTTTAGAGCATTTGTCTGTACATTGTGCCTAGAGCAACAATACTGATTTTACTAGGTTGAATGAACAACAGGATTAGAAGAAGGAATGGAGAAATGATAAAGCGATTGGAAAAATCTGGCATCTGATAAAAACCTATCTCAATTGGAATTACCCCATTAGGTTTCATATTGTTTAAATTAAAAATATTAAACAATGGGCAGGATTCTGATGGATCCCAAGAAAGATTGGTCCAAGAGTCGCACATTGGGGATTCCAGGTTTAAAGCATTTAATTACTTTTAAAATATAAGTAAATATGTGCAATGAAATGTTTACAAAGCTGTGATCGTAAGTCAAAATTGTAACTTGATTCCTGAATATTTAAAAGATTGAAATAAATTAATTTGGTTTTATTTTCTGGGTCTTTTTATTTTAGGTTTTATTAATTAAATATACTGGCCGCCCAACTTATCACAAGGTAACTCTCGGCAGCTTACATTATTATTTTGAGATTTCATATCTCAAAGCACTACTCTTAAATTCTATTTCTTCATCTTCAGCTAGGATTAATCTAGACAATTTAACAATTTGAAAAAGGAAATAATTTTGTCCTTGTAAAATTCAGAATTTGTGGATTATAGAGTTCTGCTTGATGCAGAAAGGCTATGCTTCATTTATCAAGTGACATCGAGCAAGTGCTAGCATGGGCATTTTATAGCCTATCGGCCACATCTGGCCCACAGGTAGTCCCAATCCTGCCTGTGTCAGTAGCATCAGATGGTGCATCAGCAGTATCAGGATAGCAGCAGTAAGAGGGGAGGTGGGCAGCATCAGGGGGCCGGGGTGGCAAAAGTCAGGGTGGTAGTCTTCCACAACAATCCCAGTTTCTCATGTGGTCCCTTGGAAAAATTAATTGCCCATCCTTGGGTAGGTAGGTGACTTTTAATGAAAAAGCAATTTTAGTAGTGGACTGTCTCCAGAGCAGTTTATGTCCCTAACATCTTTTTGATTCCACTGCAACAAAAGAAAAGTCTTTTCAAATAAATCCTTTAAAAAAAACAAAAGAATTCGAAATATTAAGTGCCCTGAGCACCTGGTCCCTGATATTTGAATGGACAAAGGGCCCTCATTTTAATCTGTTCTTGGCTACAATCTGAAGTTCTTACATAAACATGTTTGTAGTGTCCTTGAGTCATTGTCTGATTCGTGGTCTGTTTTTCTTCCTTTCCTCAAACTTGCAGAAGATACCCATTTATTTCTGGTCCCTCATCTGCTCAATTTCACATGACCAAAGTATGTGAATTACTTCTTGCCCATAATCACCTCAAGATGTTATTCAAGACTGACTAGTTCTTCAAGAAGTCCTTATTATTTTCAGTAATTAACTTCAAATTCATTATTTGAAGGTGTTATTTTTCCCTCTTTTTCAGTGTGCAGACTTTGCAATGCATGAAAACTGTTTTGGTCTATTTTCTCTATAGAAATAATATTTTCCTTCATGATCTTGTTGAAATTTGTCACTGCCTTCCCCATTATCTCCTCCTTATGTCTATATTTATCTTTTTTGAGCCAAAAGATGTTGCATTTGGCACTTTTTCCAATTTGCTATAAAATTGTTAAATGTGTTCCACCATTATGGATGTAATAGAGGCTTAGACTTGTACAACAAGTTAGTTAGACTTGTATAAATTTGTTATAATTTTGCCATCGGGTGGGGAGGCAGTTTAATAGCCTAGCACTTACATAATAATAGTCATTGTCATGTCTTGCTAGCATTCATTCAATATTTTGTTCCTTATTTTACCTATGTGAAAATATATGCTTGGGATGAACTCATTTTTTGTGGGGAATCTTTTTTACTCTAGTGTCCACCAATATGGCATCTGGAAACTTCTCCAAGAGCCCCTCTCCTAGAGAGATGGGTAGCGAAGAACTATGGAAAACAAACAAACAAACCTAATATCTGTGAAGGAAATGCAATGGAAAGAAATGCGTTATTGAAGCCCGACAATCAGGCTTGAGTAATTACAGCCATCTTGTTTCTTTACTCAGAGAAAGCCACTTAATGGAAGGCATCTCATATTAAATGTTTATACTTCTTCAAATAGAAGCCTGTCTATAGAATAATATTTTTTCTCTCTAAAGAAAAAATGATCTGAAAACTGTCTCTAAGGTAATACTGCTGAAAACAACTGGAAGTCACTAACTCTAAAACATGTTGTTTTTAAAATTGCTACTTTAAAATATTTTAGTTATAGAGAAACAGATTAGACCCAAAACCTACAATAAAAAAGGACTGTCAAAATCAAGAAGGTCTAAGGGATATGATTTGTTATAAATTTATTTCATCTTCAGAATTTCAGGTTGCACCTTTGCTCCAGCACTTTTTAAAATAGAACATTTCACCTATGGCAATATCTGCCAAGTTTACATTGAGTCCCAGTCAATGTTCTTAAAAGAGGCTTAGATTAATACCATTAAACCATGTTGTGTTCAGTGTTATATATGACTAGTTTACTTCTGAATCCCCCACCCGCCCTGATTTAGCAGTGTCAAGTTTTTACAAAGCTCTTCAATTCACACCATCAGTATGAAAGACTCATATATACAAACTGTGACCTGATAATCCCAATATAGTCAGATAGGATTGTTTTTCTCTCTCCCAGTTGTCTTGGGGCTGAAGCTGGGGGCGAAAACAATAAACCCACAAAGTCTACCAAATATTTATATGGCAGGAAGAAAAATATATAAGCGTAATAATTAATACCACATTTTGTCAATGTCAACCAGTTGTAAATTCATGTTTGCAAATATCACAAAAGACTCATGAACAACAACTCAGTTTTATACTGCAAGTAATGCTGGATCAATGGTTTAGGATTATCAATCACTGTTGTCATATGCTGTCTATAACAGTTCAAAAGCATCCTGGAGAAAAATCCTGAAAAACACATACCTTACGGTATATAATAATGCACCTGCATTAGCTAAATATATACTGTACACAAGTCTTATCAGCATTTTATCTACCAAAGATGTGAGATTCCACTTTTAAATACAAAGCAGATAGCCAGTAATGTATACTTATAATACAGTCCTCTTTTTTTCCTTTTTTTTAAAATCTAGAACAATTTGGTCACAATGCACCTTTGATATAAAATCATTTTAAATTTTATTATTAATACTCAGGACATTAGGATTGCCAGAATTGGGCTATTCTTCTTTCAATAGGATCTTGAGAACTGCTTTTGATAACAAATAAAACTGGGATTGGCATCCAACTTTAGGATGCTGTAACATGTTATACATAATCCATTCCAGCCCAAAGCAAATAAGATGTTACTCTGATGAGAAATACCATTAGGGTGCAAACTCACCACTAAATCTTTCCTCCCCAAAGATTACATCGTTTTTTTTCTTCTTTTCTTTTCGGCTGGAATGTGTGTGTAAATATATATATATATATATATATATGGATGGAAAGCAACAACTTCAAATAATTCAAACTCTTTACTCAACTCATCCCTCACCTGTTAACACATATTCGATCCATCATGACAGTTATAGACCCATTTCATTGGTGTATTTTTAAAAATTATTTCCAAATGGCCTAAAGAAATATATAGCAATACAATAATTTAGCCTCAGTATTACTAACACAAATCTGGTCATATGATCAACAGTGTACATTTAACACTGATCATATATTGAAGTCTGTGTTGTTGCCACTGCACACTTAGTTAAGGATTGGTGAGATGAGCTTTGATTCACTGTCAATTGATTCATTGATGAATTCAGAGCATACTTTCCAATCCTAATTATAACCACCTCATACTATTTATAAAGTTCACACTGAAGGAGCACCAAAGCGAGTCTGGTACTCAAAAGTTGCTTATACCAGGAAAAAAAACTTCTTAGTATTAAGGACTCCTATTTTTCATGGCCCTATTCTGTATAAACATTCAACTCAAGAAGATGTGCAAAAAGGAGAAAAAAAAGTCAAATTACATCATAGCTATCAGGAGAACGATGTTACACAAACTCATAAGAAAATGACAATCTTTTTTCTCTTTTACTATAAATACATTTAACAGTTTAGCAGAAACACAAGCTAAATTTAAGATTGTTCACATTTGAAGTTGTATCACTCTCTGCTAATGATAAATAAGGAACAGGTCCTGACAATGGAATTTGGACATAGCAATTTTCATCAACAGATCTTTTGAAGACTGGTTTAAAGGGTTAAAACAATGATTTTTTTTTTTTAAAGTTCTGAAAAGTCCATCTGTTGTCCAAACTTTGGATTGAAGTCCTTATTTTTTTTACTTAGAGACAGATATATACAGTGCTGTTGTAATAATGAAACAAATGTGAAATCTACTGTAAAGTTGCACAATACAGAAACTGTTGCTCCATCTTCTACTACATACATGTGTGACTCCACAGGTTAATTAATGCTGCTTTGTTTCTTTTTGTTAAGTTGGAATTATTCCATCACGTCTAAGACCTCTTTTCAGTTCTAAATCTTCCAGTTTCTTCCATAGTTCTTCACGTTCTTTCTCTTTTTTCTTCTCACTAGCAAAATTTTTAAAAAATGGCAACATTTTAACACCTGAATCACTACAAAAACAGATGTAAATTATGTACCAAATATTCAATTTTCTCTAAAGAATTCTAAAACTGAATATAAAAAAGACAAACTTCATACAACAGCATGGATTTAACTAACAATACAAGCAAATGGTGCCTTGTAATATTCAATTATTTCAAGTACAAAAGTTGCATCATTGGCAACTTTATTCTCATAATGTATCTGAATTTCTTCACTGTTGAATGAAAATGTGTTCTAGATAACAAAAACTGCTAAAAGTTAATGAAATAAAGCTATATACCAAATATATGCTGTGGTATTGGGTTTTTTTAAAAAATAAGTTTGTTATTATTCCTGCATTTAAAGCCATTTAAAACTATATTGTGTTTAATGTATATCTTCACTGAGATGTTACCAATGCACAAAGTCTAATGTAAACCTGCACCAGAGGGGTATATTTCATGACAAGAAATTACTGTGTCCTTACTTATAATGTTTCTGTTTCATTATTTACGAAAACATTTTCTGGTAGCATTAATTTTCATCCTGAACTGTAATTGAATGGTGATCATAATTTTTGAGACCAGTTTTTCACAAAATAACTATTTTAAATGTGTATATTTTTCCTCTTTACATGCTCTGTAATATTTCATATTCCATTTTTCAAAGTCCAACTGATCTACTGTCTAAATCTGTATAATAGAATGAATCATTCATCCCTAGAATGAAAAATAGTACAAATAAAACACATGTAGAAACTATAGTATTGCACATTCATGAACAATCTGAAATCTTAGAATTTTTTTTAATAAAAACCAAAGCAAAAAAAGGTCTGCATCCTATAGCTCCTCAATGTTTTCTGTATTTATAATTGCCACATTGCTGTTAATAAACAATATTGTGGTCAGATTTGTAATAATTGAAATTTTGGCTTTATTTATTTTTTAAATAAAGGAACAAAGAAAGCATACAAGTCATTCTTAAATTATAAAATAATTTCTTCAATTCTTATGTAAAAAAGACATAGTTTTAAAATATATTTGATGGAAAATTGCTGAAAATTAATTTTGACAATCTGAGTTTAACTAATATAAGATTCCAGCTAAGATGCCCAAAATGTGATAGTTGTATGCTTGATATCCGAGGTTGTACAATTTCTCTATGAACATGAATCAAGTTTACAAAATGATTCATATTACATTAGTAGCATCTTTTTATATGATTTTTCCTAGAAATTCCTGACATTAAACATTGTCTAATTGAAAGAAAAAGTTAATAAGAAAGCATAATATAGAATCAATTAGACTCTACCACAAGGTATAAAGTGCACATAATGTTAAAAGCATCTATTACCCCACCAATTACATTTCATACTTCCATTTTTTAAAGCAGTGAGTTATGAGAGCCTGGTAATCGGATTAAACAACATCGTGGCCTCCAAAAATATGTGAGAGGCTATACTAACCTAACAAGGCTTGATGACATACAGTACCCTTCGCTTTGCTTGTGGGAACCCCAAGTCTCACAAAAGAAACGACTTTCACCAAGTCGCAAACTGCCCAGAGTTCCCGAAGTTTCCTCATTAGTTTCACCTGCTGCTTTGGATAAGCTGAAATTTCAGACAAAAGATGAACTATAATTGGAGAAGGATTATTAAGGAAAAGACAGAGAAACATTTTATCTAAGGTGCAACTAATGATTGTATGAATGGCACTTCTTCTAGATCCTGCAATGTCAAAGCCTTGGATGTATCAAGATAACAGAAGCAGAAAAGCAGGACTGAAAATGTGTCACTTTGCTCAGAGATTTCAGTAAATGGTCAAGTAGAAATCACAAGGGCTAGTGTCAAATACTTTTGCATCCCACCAAAAAGTCTAGCATATTCTGAACACTATCTTCAAGCAAAGTGATGATTAAATGGTTGAGGGTTTTTTTGTTTTTGTTTTGGTAACTGTATGGCTTTCATTAGACCTAAATTCTTGATACATGTAAGTCTTTAATAACATAGAGCCAAAAGAAGTTCTGTGAGAAATGCAAGTTCACAAGCTACGCAATGGGTACTGTATCTCATAAAGGGAGAAAAAAAATAACCATCTATGTCTTGCAAGGACCAGGCTAATGAGCATGCAGGGAGAAAAATGAGGCATTGCAATCAATTGTGTGTGAAAATTATGCAATTACTGAAAAAAGGGAGGGAGGGAGGGAGGAAGGAAGGAAGGAAAGAAGGAAAGAAGGAAGGAAGGAAGGAAGGAAGGAAGGAAGGAAGGAAGGAAGGAAGGAAGGAAGGAAGGAAGGAAGGAAGGAAGGAAGGAACCAAAAACTGCAGGTTTTATGCAAAGCTGACAAAAAGCTTTAAAAAGTTACCGCTGGCGATCTGACTTGTAAGTTGCTGTGAGCTCATCAAACATGGCACTATTCATTTCCATAAATGCCTTCAGCACATTGTATACTAATGCCACAATAGCCCTGTAATATATGAAAGAAACTCATCAAACTGTTAAAAAAGGTTAGACAACATTTTGTTGTAGATTTGTTCTGTGTTCAAGTTTGCAATATTCAAATTCCTTTCATTTTACTCACAAAAGATAAACTATTCTAATCTAATCTCAAAGACTTTTGAAGACATCCTTGGAGACATCTCATTTGAATGATTCATGTCAGCTTTCATAGGCTTTTGTGCATCTACAACATTAACATTGATGAAACAAGAGAGAGAGAGAGAGAGAGAGGGAGGGAGGGAGAGGGAGGGAGGGAGAGGGAGAGAGAGAGAGAGGGAGGGAGGGAGAGAGAGAGAGAGAGAGAGAGGGAGGGAGGCAGGGAGAGAGAGAGAGAGAGAGAGAGAGATCTGATCTAACCTCTCTCCTCCCCTCTCTCTCTCACACACACAAACACACAGAGGCAGGGATGGGATACAAATTTCTTAAGCGGTTCTGTGGGCGTGGCCTAATTTATGGGCATGGCCTCATTTATGGGTGGGCACGGCTTATATGTAAATATTATAAATATTTATGTAAATATTTAATTTTTTATAAAAAAGAGCAACTTTTACCCGAAAGCTGGCAAAGTAGGCAGGCAGATTGAGTTGCTCACAGAATCAGATTCACTCAGAGATCTATCTTTCTACCATTGGCTACCTGAGTCTGCACTGAATAATAGATGCTTCAGTCCTAAGGGAGGTTCGGCTCTGAGCCGAAGATCTAAAGATTAGCTAGAAAGCAAGAAATCCAATGGTTTCCTGCTTTCTAGCTAATCTAAATCTCCCAGCACAGCAGAACAGCTGATGGTCAGGAAAAAGAAAAGGAAAAATAGCAACTTGCAAGCAAGTTTGCCAGGTAATGAGTGAATGGGTGGGGAGGGTTCCTGCAGACCATGTGGGCGGTGCAGCCTTGTGTTCCTGCATAGCCTGAATTAATTGCTTTGGGGGTGCTCTGGGAGTGACATTTCTCTGTGGACCACCAAAAAATTTTCATGGACCACCAGTGGGCCATAGCCCACCAGTTGGCGACCACTGAACTAGGCATAAAAGACAATTATTTTGTTTTGATATATTGCCTTTCTTTATGTCCCCAAATCTATTAGGAACCCATGCTAATTGTCTGCAATTCTAGAAAAGGAAATTTAGAGCTATATTTTAGGCACAGGTACAAATTAGAAAAACAGAAAAAGATAAAATAATTACTAGAAAGGCACAAGAGGAAGAAAAAAACCCCTTACATTTAAAATTGTATTTCCCACACTATATTCTTTAAAAATATGGAACCTCAGAAAAAAGATCTTTATTATAAAATTAAAAATACTGATCTTATTAGTCTCATACCTAAACATAGGTGAGCACGATTTTGAAACTTTAGTTTCACGTTCTTCTTCACAAGTTTTCTTTCACTTAAACATTTCTTATTTAGTTCCTCAAAGTCATTTTTGCTGCCGAGCATACTGAATAAAACACCTTATGAAAAGCACTGTGAAGATTTTTGTAAAAGTAAACCTAATCAGGTTCCATCCAAAAAAATATGCATTTTCAAATAGCAAAGGGACACTTTATTTGTTGTCAGATGATTGAAATAATATTATGGTCTACATTTCCCTAGTTGGTGCTGGTATGCAAAATACTAAGTAAGTATAGTAAACTACTGATAACATTACCACCATTCGTATATAGTTCTCCATATTACAATACAAAATGTAACACTGAATTCAAACAAATAAACAAATGTACTGAAAAATCAGCACTGACAGCAACCACAACAACTTACGGATTCCAGTGTTCTTTAGAAATCCTGTATAGACTGGAAAACATGATAGGAAGTATTACATTGGAATTCTCCTCTATCAAACTCATTATGTATTCATTATTCCAATAGTAAAGTGCTCTTTCAGCCACCTTGAAATAAAAAAGAGAGAATTATTTTCAAAACTGCTTATGTCAAATTACAAACAAAAGCAAGTAAAAAAACTTGCCCCTCAATTGACAAAAACAGGAATTTACTTATGTAGATTTTCTTAGTTGTCTCCCTCAGAAATCTGACAAAATTTTATCAACACAGGCAGAGATATTTGATATACATGCATGTGTGAGTGCATACTGGGCCATAATTGTCTGTTCCTTCAGATTGTATTACGATACTACATCCACCATCTTGCCAGTGTTGACCCCACCCCTACAAATACTTATGTGTTGGCAGGAGGAGAAAAGTAAAGCAACCTCCAGTCAAATTTACTAACTGGGAAGGGGATGTGAGGCAAGGATAGAGTTCTCAGAACCATAACTGAAATATCATAAATTATTTCCTATTCCAGATTATTGACTTCTAAGAAACTATCAAACTACCCCAGAGATTGGTTGGACTGGTATATACCAGAGGAAAAATGGAATGTTCCACAGAACATCAAAACATTACACCTTCTAATTTTATATATCTCCAATTAAATGCTCTTAATTATTTCCTCTCTTTGGGAACCTGAAATATTAAATTACATCCGATAGAGTCTATTGACACAGAAAGATGAGGGACAGAGTGTCCACTACACTTAGTAAAACATGCATAGTTCACAATCATATATAAATTTTCTACCTATTACTCTTCTCTATTCTATTAATTTTTCTATGCTTTCCATGCTAACTGAACAATTAAAAACAAACTTTTTTTATATCTATCTCCATTTATTTTTCAGTAATCTATAAGAATTTTATTACAATGGATCCAATACTGTTTCTTTCATAACAATCTCCTACTAAAAGAAAAGGTGTGAGTGGTAGATGAATATGTAGAACTTGCTTTTCACAAACTACGAAAGTCTTCCATGAATAAAATCAAGAAACAAAAATCCTGAACCTATTCATCTAAAAGCAACAAATATTGCCAATTTCATTATATTTTCCCAATGAAAAAACATTATTTTCCTTAAAAAAAAAAAATAGCAGTTATAATGCTAATATCAGCAATTATTATTAGTGTAATATCACACAAAGCCATTTATATCTATCTGACTGAAATTTGTCCAGTCATCTCCTCATATTTAATTTGTAATAACAGAAATCATATAAATGGGATTTTGAAGAAGAATTAGCTCTAATGAGTATGTCAATTCCAATCAAACTCCATAGTGAACCAATTTAAGCCATTTCCCAAACTCCAGTCTGAACTTAATCTTGCAGACATAACACATTTATAATGATTAGTCTCATCTAGTTACAATACTGACCTGAAAATGAGGGCTAGAGACACATTTAGCTAATTGTTTAAATAAGGGTTCCTGAATTTTGACAAACTGTGAAGGTTCAATCACATCCAATATTTCTTCCAGCTCTCCAAGGAACATTACCTAAAATATTTTTTTAAAAAAATATTAAATATAAATATATTTTCCTTAGAACTTATCTATTAAATTTCCAAAGAAGCATCAATTCAACTGAATTTTATGAACAAAAGTAATTTTCATTTGCTAATACTAGCTGCAATTATTGGGCTGTTTCTTAAGAAATACTGTAAGTGCATTTTTAATTGATATCATTTAAAGCTTGTTTCAATGTTGTTTACTGTTTTATATTTCAGATTAGCACCTAATATTAAAAATAAGAGTTTAAATATTATTTTTAAGAACATCCTTTTACATTTCCAGATAGCATTAAGAAAGTATTGCTTCATTCCTACCACAATATGGAGCCTAATAATATTGTTTATGTCAAAAATCTACACTGGAGTGAGGATGACAGCAAATGAAAAAACATTCATTATGACATTACAATACAAAATATACTCCTTAGGGATTAGTGGTCAGGAACTTGCATGCAAATAAATAAGGAGCAATGCAGATTTTGTTACTTTGACAAAAGTTCCATTTGCTATGGACAATCATGTCTTTAAGTTCCTCTTAGGAATTATATTCACTGTATTATGAAATACAATTTATTTCTGTCCCAAGATTACCCTTTTTATTAGTAATCTATTTTAAATAAGAAAACAATCTAAGCTCATCAAATATACCTCTTTTTGACTGCAAGTTTTCGGCCAGAATTTCATTAAACCTCTAATGACCTAAATAAAGCAGAAAAAGTAAACAGACCAATTAGAAACAATAATATACCAGCCCGCAAAATTTTTATTCAATATTTTAAAATGTTCATCTGTGCATGTATTTCTTATATTTACAGGTTCTGTGAGTGAAGGATCTTTCTCTAGAAACTGCACAATGCAATACGCCAACTGCAGAAACAAAAGAAAATATGAACATTAAAATCTTTAATTAAAAGGAAAAGAAAAATAGTTGTTAAGTGACTAAACTTGATGCATAGTTTGAATCATAACTAGTAAGGATAGAATGTCTATTAGTATTTCTTGATTCTTTCATTCTACTTTTTGCAACTATAGTCTGGGGATTCCTTTAAAACAGAACAAGGAGCAATGCATGACGTGTAATATAAAAGGACAGCTTGGGGATTCCCATCTTCCTGCATTGCCTTGTCTGTCTGTAAGTGGGCTGTTTGGGATATAGGTCCTATTTCACTACAAGCCATACTCTGCTGCTGCAAGCAAGACTGCAACGCATTTGTTCTAAATCACATTCCACAGTACAGGTTGTCCAGATAATACCAGTCATGATGACTGATGTATAATTTAAACCAGGGGTGAGGAAGGATGGCCCTTTTATGACTTGTGGACTTCCGACTGCCAGAATTCCTGAGCCAGCCATCGTTCCCCACCTCTGATTTAAACAGTAATAAAAAGACATTTCTAGTAGTCCTTGACTTATCACCATGCATTTAGTGACTGCTTAAAGTTACAATGACACTGAAAAAAGTGACTCATGCCCATGGCAACATGATCAAACTTCAAAATTCGGAGGCTTGACAAGTGGCATACATTTACAGAGGTTGCCGTGCCCCAGGGTCATGTGTTCATCTTTTGCAAGCAAAGTCAATGGGGAAGCCAAATTCACTTAACAACTGTAGTGATTTAGTTGGCAAGAAAGGTAGTAAAATGGAGCAAAATTCACTTTACTTGCTTAGCAATGAAATATTAGGCTCAATTGTGGTCATAAGTCAAGGAGTACTTGTGTGCCAGAGTGCATCCATATGAATGTGAATTTAATAACATTTACAATTCATTACTAAACAATTTGTCTTTAAGATATTTTTCCTTTACATTTTTGGCTGCATTAAGGACCTTCTGAGAACTTCTGAGATGAGTTAGTGGCTTTGTAGAAAATAAATATATAAAAAGCTAGCAAGGCTACATCTGCAGGAACGTTAGACAAAAAGTTTACCAAACAATGCTTTTAATGATTGAGGAAAAGGTTAGACATGCAGTATGGTAACAATTATTATCAGTTTAAGAAAAGAAGACTATTATATAACATAAAGTACAATCAGAATTCATTCAACCAATCAGAATTCATGCTGGATATTTTGCCCATCATAATCACATCTGACACAAGTAGTTTAATTGTATAACATCAGAAACAAGCTTTTTTTTTAGCAGTATCCAGTCTCCTCACTGGATAGAAGGGGTTGTTTTTAAAACATAAAGCATTCCTCTTATTTTCTAGAATTCCATTTCAGATACAACTTTCAACTGGCATAAAATTCACCAGGAAGTAAATTAAGAAAGGAAAAAAAATCATAAGTACCGATCGATTATTATGACTATTCGTTTTTCCCCAATCAAGTATGGGGACATATAAAAACCTGAATTTCCTATTTTAAAAAAAGACAGCAGCTATTGGCAAACAGACACAGATACAGATAGATAGCTGTTTGATCCAGAACCTATTTTATTTTTGGTGACAGAACCCATTCCATTTTTGTCATCATCCAAATGTGCTAATTTGTAGGGGGAAGGGAGGGCTTCTGACTCCCCAAGATGTATAAAGATTCAAAGTCTTTCTTTTGTAGCCTCAGAGCATCTTTCAAACAAGCTGTTGAATATTAGTGGTATGATTACTGTAAATCGGCAACAGTTTTCCATGACTTTAAGGTAGAATAAATGCAGCAGAAGAATAAAATGATTTAACTCTTAAAAAATTAAGGGAACCTACCCAGCCCTGAATTTCAATCATATTGATGTGGCTTAAATCTACGCAATATCATTCATTGTAGCATAGTTACCAAAACATCATCCATCTTTCTGTTAGATGTAGCAATAGCAATAGCACTTAGTATTATATACCACTTTACAATTCTTTTTACAGCCTTCTCTGAGCAGTTTACAGAGTCAGCATATTGCCCCCAACAATGTGGGTCCTCATTTTACCCACCTTGGAAGGAGGGAAGGTTGAGTCAACCTTGAGCCTGATGAGATTCAATCTGCCAAATTGTAGGCAGCCGGCTGTCAGCAGAAGTAGCCTGCAATACTGCATTCTAACCACTGCGCCAACGTACCTCTCAGTGCAACATTAAACAATGTTTTAAAAAGTCTTAGTAAAATCTAATCAGACCAAACTTTTTTTTCCTATAATTTTCTTAGCACTTATCAATGCAGGTGCAATCTCTGTCACAATTTGATCACTTTAGATGGCTCTGAACCACATTTGTTTTCTATGAAATGGATATTGAGCACACAATACTAGGTAAAAAGATGAGCTTTAGGTTGAAGTAAACCTCATCTTTAGCTTTCTAAAAAATTTAGTTTCTGAGTTTAAATGCTATCAATTTACTCTGGTAATTTGGCATTCACAATTTTTTAATACTTGCTTTATAGCTTTAAAGCACAGACTTTCAAAGACTTGGATGTGAAAAAAGATTCAGTTTTAAGATAAAGACACCTTCAAGTCAAGTTTGACTCCTACTGGCTCTACTAACCTATCCATGCTGCTTTCTTGGCAATAATAGTTAAGCAGTTTACCTCTTGCTTTACCCAGGATGTCTTTTGACTTCCCAGTCTAGCCTATAATTTTACTGTTTCCTCATGGCTTCCTATCCAAGAAGTAACTAGACTCAAAATCAAGACCTGACAATGTATGGCAGGTGGTTGCTACTGATATCTGTATTAGGACACTTAAGCTATTTTTATTGTAAAATATATTATTAAAATTTGTTGTTTCAATATTCTTCTTTTTCCTTCAGTTTTAAAGAAAAAATTACAAGTATTAAAAATAACATTTAAAAATGCTTGCTGTGACCTTGAAAGTTTAAGAACCACAGCTCTAGATTACATAGAGGGCATTTTTAAATATCAGATTAAGACTGAAGACTGCATTTATCCTTTAAGTAATGTAATGGGAGGCTGACTCCAAACAGAAGTTGAAAACTGAATACAAAAATGATTGAAGCCAGGCTAAAACCTACATTTTAATTAATAAATATTAATTTCTTCTCATACATTTTAAAATATATAGACCCCCAGCTTTATTAGAAATAAAACATTAACAGCAATTGTTTGAGGGATTCTACTGAGATACTGAAGAACCTACAGATTGTACAATATAATAAAGTCAATAATTTCAAGTACCAAACATGACAAAGATCTTTATTTGAAAATTGGGAATGAGAGTTCCTAAATAAAGAGTGATAATAAAATGGACTTCGTTCCACTAACAACTCACATCTCAAATCAGTTTCATCTTCTGATCTACTATATAACTAGATTCCCAGAAAGCAGTGATTTCTTTGATTTGGGCTTAGCAAATTGGGAAAATCCAGTTATTGTGACATGTTTTATAGCTTAAAGTACTACAAGAATCCAGTCAAATGTGGCCTATTCAATAAACCTAGTTTACAACAGTGAATGGATTAGAACAATTTGTGGACCAGCCTGTGCTTCTTTATGCATGGTAGTAAATATGTTTTACGTTAATAATATTGTACATTGTATATGGAACAGAATGTGACACAGTTCTTACAAAAATGTAATACATAACATAGTACTTAAATTTCTACCTGTGCATGGAACAGCGATAGACTTCTAACAGTATGTAGAGGGATCAATACTTTCACCAAAAACTGTTTATGCTCTGCTTTAAGAGGTAAAGCAAAGCCATTGATAATACTAGAAATAAGAAAAGGAGAAAAGTTTTATTTATTTATTTGTTATATGATCTATAATTTGCTTTTCCTCCAAATTTATTGAATTCCACCTTCATTTTATTCCCACCACAAAAACCCTGTGAAGTAGGTTGAATGCAACTGGTCTAAACCCAGTCACTGTCCATGGTGAACAGTGGACTTGAACCCAGATCTCCCTGTACCTTGTCCTATATTTTACTTATAATGTATTAAATGTACAATATACTGAAATCTGAAATGAGAAAAACTACTTCTGATCTGGCACAAGTGTTCTTTCTGCAGCTGTAAGCAACTCCTTAAAGAGACATGAAACTGCATAGAAGCTATGTAGGTTTGAGAAAACACTCTGAATTTAGAAAATGTGATAGATATGTTATCAAAATACTGCACATTCATAATCACTGTTCACTTTTACACAGGATTAAACTCTGGAAAGCTCACCACATGTAAAGTAGTGCATATAATTCTATTTTGGTAATGATGATAACTGACTGATTTGTTGCTTTGACTGCTTTAATTCCTGAGACATTCTGTACTGTTTGCTTATGTACTTTGCCCATTTGCTAGAACAGATCAGTCTATAAATACTGATAAATAACTAAATAAGCATAGAGACTTTTCTCTTACTATTATGGTTCATCACACAATCAGCCAGAAGTTTAGATGGGATTTAGAATTTTTGTCCCTCTATTGATTCCTTCCCAAGGACCTTGAATTGGCAGGTGTGGATATTTGATGGTGTTAAAGGTACCATAAGCAGGATGTACACATGTGCACAGTTATTAGGAAAGAGAGTATTTTCACCTTATCATCATTTTTATGCATATATTCAACCTCCAAACTGTATAAAATTAAATGCTTAGTATCCACGCATATCAGGTGATGTGTATTTGTATAATGAGGGAGGGTATGGCTTAAGGAGATCAATACCCTATATTAATTATCTGGATAATTATTAGGCAGCTTCTTTGCCCCAGGCAAAATGGGCCAAAAAAGAGATTTAACTGACTCTGAAAAAGTCAAACATTGTAAAAAGTCTTTTAGAGGGATGCAGCACTCTTGAAATTGATAAAATATTGGGGCACGATCACAGAACCATCAAGCATTTTGTTGCAAATAGTCAACAGGGTCACAAGAGATGCGTTAAGAAAAGAAGACACACCTTAACTGCCAAAGTTTTGAGAAGAATCAAACATGGAGCTACCAGGAACCCTTTATCCTCCAGTGCTGTCATATTCCAGAATTGCAACCTACCTGCAGTGCCCAGAAGTACAAGGTGTTCAATGTTCAGAAATATGGCCAAGGTAGGGAAGGCAGAAACCCGACCACCACTGAACAAGACACATAAGTTGAAATGGCAAGACTGAGCCAAGTAATATCTGAAGACAGCTTTTTCAAAGATTTTATGGACTGATGAGATGAGAGTGACTCTTGGAGGACCAGATGGATGGGCCCGTAGTTGGATCAGTAATGAGAAGAGCTCCACTTTGACTCAGACACCAGTAAAGTGGAGTGGGGTATTGGTATGGGCTGGTATTATTGAAGATGAACTAGTTGGACCTTTTTGGGTTGAAGAGGGATTCAACATCAACTCCCAAACCTACTGCCAATTTTTTAAAAGACACTTTCTTCAAGCAAAAAGTCTGCATCTTTCAAAAAGACCATGGTTTTTATGCAGGACAAGGCTCCATCGCATGCCTCAAAGTACTCCCCTACGTGGCTAGCTAATAAAGGCTTTAAAGATGAATGAATAATGACATGGCTCCCTTCTTCACCTGACAACCCTACTTCCATGATGGCGAACCTATGGCATGCGTGCCAGGAGTGACATGCAGAGCCATTTCTGCGGGCACTCGAGCCATCGTCCCAGCTCAGTTTCACTGCGCAAGCATGCATACCTCCTGCCAGCCAGCTAATTTTCAGGTATCTATTGCAGGTGCCTGGGGGGTGGGGTGCATGCGGGAGACGTG
Organism: Hydrophis major; assembly: GCA_033807585.1. Lineage (NCBI taxonomy): Eukaryota > Metazoa > Chordata > Lepidosauria > Squamata > Elapidae > Hydrophis > Hydrophis major. The sequence goes on from CM066328.1 coordinate 33,906,250, forward strand.
TGTGCATGCACAGGGGCTGGGGAGCACATGCCAGGGGGCAGGGGTCACGCATGCATTGCAAGTACAGGGGGTGTGCGTGCTCTCATGCACATAAGCGCGCACTTTCAGCACGCGACGAAAAAAAGGTTAGCCATCACTGCCCTATTGAGAACTTGTGGGCCCTTCTTAAACAGGAGATTTATGGTGAAGGAAACAGTAACCTTTCTGAACAGGGCTGTGGAAGCTGTGGTTGCTGCTATACAAAATGTTGATCGTCAACAGACCAATCGTCAACAGACTGTTATTGAAAAGAAGGGTGGCTTTTTTTTTTTTGAACTGTCAGAAATGTTTGTACATTTTAAGTTGTTTATTATTCTTACTTTAACAGGTGCAAATAAACTAGTGAAATGGGCAAATTTTCATTTTTCATTTAGTTGCATAATAATTCTGCACACTAATAGCCACCCAATAATTGTGCATATATATTCTCTTAAGAAAGCTAATATATCATTTTTACTTTCTGAAATATTCAGGTTTGAGGATTATTAACATTTTGGCTTGACTGAAAGCACTGTAGCTGTTCAATAATAAAATTAATCCTCCAAAATACAACTTGCCTAATAATTATGCAGACAGTGTAAACTGTTCCAAGCAAATATGCCTTTTGCAATTGATTGATGCTGATTTCGTCAATGCAGATGTTGTTCAACTGGTGCTTCAGTTGTTTTGGGATTGCACTCAAGGTGCCTAATACTATTAGTATCACCTTTGCTTTCATTTGCCATGGCCATTCTATTTCTATTTGCAGATCTCTGTATTTTGTGACTTTCTTCCATTCTTTCTCTTCTATTGCTGCCTCCTGGGACTACCATGTCCAATATTCAGACTTTTTTGTCTTTCTTATTGACAATTGTTAAGTCTGGATACTGGATGTGGTAGTTCCAATAGTTAAGTAGCAGATCATTATTATCCATTATTCATATTTATATTCCACTTTTTCTTTGGCAATTCAAAAAGAGTACACTGGAAATTATTTAAAAAAAAACTAATTTTATTAGTTTTTAGAAAGGGCCTGAAAACATATTTTGATGATGTTACCTAGTTTGGTAATGAAACATCTTCAAGAAAACAACCCAGCTCAGAGAGCACTAAGAACTCCATACATTTTTGTAAATGTATTGACCGATTTTAATTATTTTACTTCTTTCATTTGTTTTAATTGCCATTTTAACTATTTTTAATGCATCAGTGTTGTTTTATATTTCTTGTAAAATACCAAGGGACGTTGGTACTAGACAGTATATCAAGTTAAATAAATTTAATTCAAATCAAATTAGGTTAAATCCTGGAAACAAGCTTTGGTCATTCGTTTCCTTGTCGAATGAATGAATGAAATGAATGAATGAATGAATGAATGAATGAATGAATGAATGAATGTCAGGATATAATGGAAATGTAATTGTGTGATCTGGCATCTAAATTTAATTTTTATATTACTTTTAATGAAGTAAGCATTTGCTAATGTATTAATAAATAAACATAGCTTCAATCTATAAACTCAGTATATTTACATATTATTATATTTACATCCTTAGTTATAAGAATGGGACTTCATTACCTTCCTAATATTTCCAGCAGTTCAGCCACACCATTGAAGTGTTCAGTTTCATAAACAAACCTGCAAAGCAAATTGCATACATTAAACGTTCATATTTATTCAGTGACACTATCATGCAAAACCCAAAAGTTTCTTGTGCCCCTATTTTCTTAAAACTTACCGTAAAAAAATATTATTAATCTGTTTTCTGATAAATGCTCTAAGACCAAGGAACTTGCCATAAATTCTGTGTAAGACTGTTTTTAAATAGTCCCGTTCACGAGGATCTTCACTGTCAAATAGTTCCAAAAGCTAATAAAATAAAGAAAAACACAACAGATTATAGATGCTACTTGACTTTCCGCTTTTAATATCTCTGAAATGCTTTATTCTATCCAAATACCTGCACTTTTCTTTCTGTTTACTATGTTCCAAAATCACATCACATCATTATTTTTGATCTTTCTGCCTAATTCTTGCCATCTGTTTCTTTATTAACAAGTGATAGCAGAAGAGAGTAAATGCAGTTTTCCTTCAGGTCTAGGGTATATTCATATGAGGCAAGAAATGTTTCAATTAGTGGATTCTGGCAAACTCTTGTATAAAATTCTTAGTGGTGGCATTTGCTATTTCTTGAACTTAGCCGTAATTCTCCAATATTAAACATTCATACAAAATATCTCCAGAACTGAATGAGCACAAGTAACTAAAAATTACTATTCATCTTGATCAACAAAGGCTGGTATATTTATTAATACAATAAGACTACATAAAATAGAGCTCTGTACCTGTAATACAAATTTTTGATCTATATACTTTTTGGCAATGCTGGGCTGAAATTCTTGGCTTTCCAAAAATCGTATGAAAAATTCATATACAAGCTGCAAAAAATAACAACACAGGTTAGTCCAGATTAAATGCATTCTGTAATTGCACATATTGTTATTGCTTTGTAATTTTTGCTAAGAGAACGTAATTTAACATAAAGATATATTCTGATCATTTCAGCTGGCCATTTGCTGCCCCACCCATATACAAAAGCCCTAAATGTTCCCCATGTACATAGTTTCTGTTGATGACACTTCTGTTCAATCCAATTTTTTTAAAAAAATATAAATCTAAACAGTGTCCTACTTCCATGTGTTCACATGAATCTTTGTGACTCAAATCTAGTGCTCATTAATTCCTATTTAACTATCATCAGAAGAACTCATGCTAAGAGGAGACACTCTCCACCTGTATACTTGTTAATGAATTGTCAAATTACCCAGGAGTAATCAACAGCATATTCTGCCCTGTAGACTTTTGAAATCACATAAAATAAAACAATTACAACAATGAAGAGAATTAATTAAACTGTTTGGAGTCATTTAATAGTAATCAGAAAATGTTCAAGAGTATTATACACTACAGCAAGAGAGATGTCTCTTTCCACCTGAAGATCACTTATATCTGTATTTTCTTTCTTTAAAGTCTGAAGAATAAAAGAAATAGGACCATGCTATTTGAGTGGCCTTCCCTCCCTACTTACTTTGACCATTTCATTAGATCTGTCAGAGAAGGCATGCTCTGGGTGCCATCAGCTAATGGCCAACATCTGGTGAGTCCCAGAAAATGTGCATTCTCTGCCCAGATGCCCACCTCAGAGACCATGATTCTTCCCCCAAAATTAGATATTTTTTTGATATTCTGGAAAGCCCTTAAGATCTGGTTAGGTTATCAGGCCTAGCGTTCCCAGGGACCCGGAGACATGTTTAGATGGCTCAAATGCCAGCTATTTTTATTCTCTCTTTACTTAAAGAGGTTTGTAAGACCTCTGTTATTGTAATGTTTCCTGTAAACGTGGGTTTTTTGTGTATCTATGGTTTTACTCATTTGTTGTGCACTATCCAGTGTTGCTTTTGGTTTGTTTCAAACATCCCACCGATGTTCCCCCAACCTCTGCAATAGTCTATCCCTCCCTAATATAGTGTTGAGAGCTATGAAAGCATGGCTTTTCAGCAGGCATCTGGGATTGCTTGAAAACTGTGCTAAATACAATCACCTGTAAATGTGGCCATGATGCTTCAAGAGTGGGTTCATCTTCTTCTGGATCAAACTCATTGCTATCACTTGGAGGAAGTGTTCGGAATATATTGCAAGAGACCTTGAAACGGCAAAGAAGAATGTTCACATTTCTACTACAAAAATCAGCCAGTTACAAGACATGAGATGCAGTGATTAAAATACAATGCTTTTTCAATAATTTACAGATTATAATTCATTCTACAAAAGATTCTGGAAAATTATTCTTAGATAGTAATAATTTATATGACACTATATGATTAACAAGTGCATTAATGATTCTTGGCAGTTTTTTACTCTTTAATAAAAGCAGGTAACAGCTTCTGACAACACTAAAGAGGCTACATTTTTGCTACAAAGTAGTCCTCAACTTACGATCACAATTGAGCCCAAAATTTATGTTGCTAAGTGAGATATTTGTTAAGTGAGTTTTGTACTATTTTACGACTTTTCTTACCACATTTGTTAAGTGAATCACTGCCATTGTTAAATTAGTAACACAACTGTTAAGTGGAATCTGTTTTCCCAATTGAGTTTTCTTGTGAGAAGGTCACATGACACCAGGATGCTGCAACCATTATAAATGTGAATCAGTTGTCAAGCATCCGAACACAAATCACAAGACCACGAGGATACTGCAACAGTTGTAAATGTGAAAAATGGTCATTTTTTTTTTTCAGGGCTGTTGAAACTTCAAATGGTCACTAAATGAACTGTTGTAAGTCAAGGACTTCCTGTACTCTGAACTGATTAGCACCTTTAAGTTCCAGCCTGAAGAAGCTATACTATTGAACAGAATAAGAGAACCTTATGCTTGAATATTGTCTTCCTAAAACCATGGAATGTATTCTGTACGAATTTGTACCACATATTCTTAATCCAATAAAGGAGAATATTTGTAGCTCAGGGTTGAAATAAGGGCCACCAAGGACCCCTAATTTGTAATCCAGGTCAAGTGAGAGTCCTCTTATGTCCACAATTGAGACCAGAATTTCCATTGTTAAGCAAGGCAGATGTTAAGTGAATCACACCTGATTTTATTATCTTTTTACCACAGATGTTCAGTGAATCAAAACAGTTACATGAATCACGAGGTTGTTAAGCAAATCTGGCTTCTCCCATTGACTTTGCTTATCAGAAGCTGCTTAGGAAGATTGTAAATAGCAATCACATGATCTGGGAAGCACCAACTATCATAAATGCATCCCAGTTGCCAGGATGACCAGTGCCTATTTTGATCATGTGACCATGAAGATGCCGCAAACATTGTAAGCATGAAGACTGGTTACTTTTTTCAGTCACTGTAACTTTGAATGGTTATAAGTTGAGGACTACTGTACTGCATTCAAAACCCATTTCACTGATATTCAAGTTTCAGTAGGACAGGGTTAATCAGCCAGCATGACTGGCTGGGGAATTCTGGGAGTTGACATCCACACATCTTATTTGGGAAACATTGGACTAAGAAGCTTAAATAGCACAAAAATCATACCATGATTTGAAATGAAACTCCCATCTCTCTGTCTCGCTTGCTCTCACATACATCTATAACTAATGCTATGAGTTTGAAAACAACATATTTTCATTTACATTTAATATATAAAAACTGAGGACTGGAACTCCTCATTGCTTGATTTTGGCTCTCTTGTTTTTAGATTTTAATTGCATCGTAAAAATGATATTACACAAGTTTCAAATTTTAATGCCATTTTATTATATATATATATACACACACACACATACATACATACACACACCATATATACTCGAGTATAAGCCGAGTTTTTCAGCCCATTTTTTGTGCTGAAAAAACCGCCCTCGGCTTATACTCGAGCCAGATTCCCCTCTGAAAAAAAAAATGACCCACCGTAATACAGTCAAGCCCTTTCCAGCAGGGATCCACCCCCGCCGCTTTGCACCTTGAAAATGCAAAACCCCCAGGATTTTGCATTTGCAAGGTGCAAAGTGGTGAAGTGAGTGTGTGTATGTGTCTGTCTGTGTGTGTGGAGGCGTGTTCTGTTCAGGTGGGGGCTCCAGCCAATCAGAACACAGCCAACCCCCCAACCAATCAGAACACAGCCAAACCCCCAACCAATCAGAACACACCCCCACCCAATCAGAACACAGCCAAGCCCCCACCCAATCAAGTCACACACCCACTAGCAGTTAAAAGGAAGAAGCAGCTGCAAGCTCACATCACTCTGCGAAGCACAGAACTGAAGACCAAGCCTGAAGATGATGAATGAGACTTCATCGAAACGTTGCCTAGATACTTCCAATCTTACGCGGGAGAAAACCCGAATAACCAAAGATCCACATACAAATACCCGCGAGAACCTCAGAAAACATATATAATATAATATAATATAATATAATATAATATAATATAATATAATATAATATAATATAATATAATATAATATATATAATAATATAATAATATAATATAATATAATATAATATAATATAATATAATATAATATAATATAATATAATATAATATAATATAATATAATATAATATAATATAATATAATATAATATAATATAATATAATATAATATAATATAATATAATATAAAAAAAAAAGCACAACTACTATGATGTGGGAAAATACCCGAACTAAGGTGAATGCCATACACACACGAAAACTTAAGAAAACATACACACACACACACCCTAATAACAGCATAAAAGTATATTATCCTCAATATGAACTTGAGTCTCAACTGCAATCTTGAAGTTTTGCTGTTAAGGATTCAGTTTGTCATTGCCTTTTTCTAGGATATTTTTTCCAATTTACCAGTCTTGCCAATGACATTGGTATTCCCTGCTTAGCTTATCAAATTAGCCAATACTAAGTAAATGCTATCACTTTTTGAAGTACAGCATTAATATAGAGTATTCAAAAGTTTATTATTAATTTGAAGTAACGAATAGTAATTGACATACTTTTATATATGTAAATAAAAGAAATATAGCCGCAAGATTTGATAGGCATTCAGATTTTTATCAAATACAATAAACAGCAACCACTTCCAATTAAAACACAGATGCTAAGAAACAGTGACTAAGAATAAATTGTTCTGCATCTCCTCACCACAAGAGGGTGCATTCTAATATACTGCTAGTAAAAACAAGATTATTTTTACTTAGATCTTCAGAAGGTATCTCACACAGCATGTTGTTTTCAGAAGAAAGAAGCCTTATAATTAGTAATAAATACCACAATATATTTAATCTTTCTTTGGACATTTCTGTTAACAGAATCTATGTTCTGTTTTCTATAAATTAAGACCCATCTCACAGGATCAATGTCAGCTATTCATACTAGGAACATTGGGAGAAATGAAGAAGGATTTCCTACAAAGACTGTTTCCAACAGTTTTTTGTTCCAATGGACATAGTATTTGTCATTTATCCCTACAAATATAACTTAATAAGAGCTGCGGTGGTGCAGTAGTTAGAATGCAGTACTGCAGGCTACTTCTACTGCCTGCAATTTGGCAGACTGATTCTCACTAGGCTCAAGGTTGACTTAGCCTTCCATCCTTCTGAGGTCAGGTAAAATGAGGAGCCAGATTGTTAGGGGCAATAGGCTGACTCTGTAGACCGCTTAGAGAGGGCTGTAAAAAACACTGTGAAGTGGTATATAAGTGGTATTGCTATTAATGCTGGCCCTTATCATAGTAATCAAGACAACTCTAATTTGTAAAAAGATATTAAAAATTAAGAAAACTATTGAAGCTGAGAAAAATGACACTGATAGTCACTTGAAACAATAATGGTTAAATATTCTGCAAACCAGAACAAAGTATCCTTTGTGTTATAGAAAGGGTTACACTTTCTACAGAAGTCAAATACAATAAACAGCAACCACTTCCAATTAAGTGGTTAATTGTGTTATAGAAAGGGTTACACTTTCTACAGAAATCAAATACAATAGAAACCACTTACAATTCTAATCTGAATTGTATGTCTTTAAATTTCCCTGCCCTCCTCCAAAGAAAGAATAAACAATGAGGCATGCTTCTGAGGATTGGAAATAACCTCTGTTTTAAACTATCAGAAAAGCAATTTTAGATATATGATGCAAGAAAAAAGGAGGGAAATGGGCATTGGTATATTTACCTGAGAGGCCTTTTCTCTGCCAGAGAGTCCAGGATAGGATAGGGTTAGACTTCTCCTCCTATGTCATAGAGCTGAGTCTGCCAAAGTTATAAAAGCCAGCCCCTGCTGCTGGCCCCCAGCTTTTCAGCAAATAAACTTGACAGACGTGGCGTGTCTCTAAAAATAAAACAGTGAGAGGATCCCTCCCCAACCATGACCAGACGAATACATGGTGGGGCTGGACTCTCTCGCAGTATGTATAGAAAGGACATCTCAGGTAAATATACCAATGCCGATTCTCCTTCATGCTGCTATGAGAGTCCAGGATAGGGACATACCAAAGCCTGAATGTCCAAGGGAGGTTCTATGTCTGGTCCGCTCAGTCCAACACTGGAAGAACCTTCTGAAACACTCTCCTGCCAAATGCTGCTTCTGCAGAGGCTAAGAAGTCCAGTCGATAGTGCCAAATAAATGGAGAGGGTGATGCCCAGGTAGCTGCCCTACAGATCTCCTCAATGGACATCTGAGTAGCCCAGGCTGCCGACATGGCTGTACTCTTAGCAGAGTGAGCTGTAAGCTTCTTGGGTACCAGGAGAGATAAGGTCTCGTATGCAGTGGAAATACAAGCCCCGATCCATCTGCCCATCATGGACGGGGAAGCCTTGCTCCCTAAGGAAGCTGGTGGAAGGACACAAACATCGCTTCCATCTTGCGAAAGGTTGCAGTTCATTTTACATATATACAGAGAGCTCTCCACACGTCCAGCATATGCCACTTGTGTTCCAACTCATGTTGAGGCTTAGGGAAGAAGTCCAGTAGGACTAGTTCTTGTGCCCTGTGGAACCAAGAATTAATCTTTGGAACAAAGGTAGGGTCTAAAAGTAGCACTACTCTGTTCTCGTGAAAAATGCACAAGTCCTGCCACACTGAGAGAGCTGCCAACTCCAACACCCTTCTGGCCAATGTGATAGCCACCAGGAAGGACACTTTGAGGGTCAAGAAATGGAGACCTATCGACCTTAAAGGTTTGAACAGGGGTCCCGTCAGGGCCTGGAGTACTTTTGGGAGATCTCAAGTGGGATATCTATGAACTACCAGGGGATGCAGGTTTGAGGTTCCCCTCAAAAAACTACATATTGATGGGTGCTGAGATAGAGAGTTATAATTATCCATGACAATATTGAGGACAAGGCTGCAACCTGTCTGCAGAAAGTGTTTGGTGAGAGCCCTTTATCTAGACCTTCCTGTAGGAACACCAGCACATCTGAGACTGCGGCTGATGAAGGGTTAGGGTAGCCCTAGAGCACCAACAGCAAAAGGCTCTCCAGGTGGCATCATAGATGCGATTGGTTGATGGTTTATGTGATGCCTGGATGGTTTTTATCACCTTATTGGGTAAGTTAGTCTCTTTCAGAGATTTCTACTCGTGCCATATGGCCACTGGAACCACTGAGGTTCCAGGTGGAATTAGGCCCCTTGGCTGAGGGAAATCCTGCTGGGTGGGATTCTCCATGGTCGAGCAATCGACAAGTTTACCAGGTCGGCTAACCAGGGCTGCCTGGAACAATGAGGCGCCAGAAGAACCAGCTCCACCTTTTCCTCCAACATCTTCCGAAGAACAGCCGGAATGATCGGAAGAGGGGGCAAGGCATAGAGGAGACCTGGAGGTCATCTGCTCCAAAGTGCATTGGTCCCCTCCGCTTCCTGGGTAGGAAACCTAGTGAAGAATCTGTCTACCTGCGCATTCTGGAGAGTGGTGAATACTACTGGGGACCCAAACCTGTTGGACAAGGATGAAGGCACCACTCGACCTTGGCATGACTCAGCCAATCAGCTTGGATGTTGTCGACCGAGATGTGTTCAGCCCTGAGAGATAGAAGATGTCTCTCTGCCCACCACCTCAGACGTTCGGCGTCCTGCATCCAGGATTTTGACTAGGTCCTGTCTGTTGACATGGGCCATGGCGGCCATGTTGTCTATCATGATCAACATGTGAGACCCTATCACCTTGTCCTAATATGTCTCAAAGTCAGGAAGATAGCCCTGAGTTCGAGCCAATTAATGGGGTGACACCTGTCTGTCTGGGACCAGCGACCCTGAGCTATCTCGCTTTGCAGATGCGCCCCCAGCCATAAAGACTGGCATCTGTCGTGATCATGAGCCTGTCTGGCTCCTTGAAAAAAATGGCCTTTCCTGATGGCCTGGAACTGCCACCAAGGGAAAGAACGCAGGAATGGTGGAAGAACTCAGACACTGATGGATGAGTGGCTGATTCCCGCCCGTTAAAAGGAATAGCAGGAAGCATTGCAGATTTCAGGCATGGAGTCAGGCCCATGGCACAATGCCTATACAGGAAATCATTTTTCCTAGGAGCTGGGACAATAAAGACAGAGGAACTGTGTGCTGCTGTCCAATCCAATTTATCAAGTCGTTCAGACTCTGTTGATGATCTGGGGAAAGGAAAACCTTGCAGAGGGTCATGTCGATGATTGCCCCTAGGTGTAGGAGATGGGTGGTTGATAGAAGATGAGTCTTGTTGAAGTTTATGGAGAAACCGTGTTCCTGCAGGATCCTCATCATGGTCTGAAGGTCACTGATGGCAGAGCGGATTAATGATGACTGAATCAGGATATTGTCCAAGTAGCATTTGACCCTCACAGGTAGGGCGTGCCAATGCTGCCATAACCTTGGTAAAGATCATGGGGGCCGATGAGAGGACAAACGGAAGGGCCCGGTACTGGTAGTACTTGTTGTAGCAAAAGCGAAGGAACTGGCGATGAAGGGGCTAGATCAGGATATAGAGGTATGCCAGTGGCCTATAGTTGAATAGGAGACTTTAGTGCCCATTGAAGATGGCTGAAATGAGACAAACAGGGCCTCGGTTTTACAATACATTAGCGTACATTTGATGTACCTGCGAAGAGCCCTCCGAACATCCAATTTGTGCCATCTGTGCTCTCTGTCATGTGAAGGAGCAGGGCAAAAGTCGGGAAGAGCAACTTCCTGAGCCCTGTGGAAATGAGAGTTTACCTTTGGGATGAAGGAGGGGTTGAGGCACAGGACAATCCTGTTGTCATGGAATGTGCAGAGGTCTTCACTGATGGAAAGAGCTGCCAAATCTGATACGTGCCAGGCCAATGTGATGGCCACTAAGAAGGTGACTTTGAGCATTAAGAACTGCAGGCTTACAGATTGAAGAGGTTCAAACGGGTCCTGAGTATGGGCTTGTAATATCGTTGAAAGGTTCCACGAAGGATACCTGTGGACTGTTGGAGGTTTAAGATAGATAGCTCCTTTGAGGAAGGAGCAGACGAATAGATGATGAGCTAAGGAATTCCTCTTCCCATAGCGCAACACAGTGGATAGGGCTGCTACCTGCCTCCGTAGCATACTAGGAGAAAATCCTTTGTCGAGTCCTGGTTTGTAGAAAGTCCAGGATCTGTGGCACTGAGGCCACAGTCGGGTCTGTGCCCTTCTTGGTGCACCATTGATGGAATGCTTTCCCAGTAGTGTCGTATATTCTGTTTGTAGAAGGCCTCCTGGAGGCTTGTATTGTTTTGGTGACATTTCTGGAAAAGTTATCCCTCCTCAGGATCCTCCTCTCAAATGCCAGGCAGTTAATTATAGCCACTGAGGCTCTGGGTGTTCCAAGACTCCCTAGTTGAAAGATATCCTGCCCTGAGGGATCCTCCAAGGGTGGAACACTGACAGGCTCACTAGATCCGCATACCACGACTGTCAGTGAGGAGCGATGAGGATGATTTCTGCCTGTTCTAGAAGTACCATCCTTATCAACCCTGGTATGAGGGGAAGAGGAGGGAAGGTGTAAAGGAGACTCTTGGGCCAGCGGCTGCGAAGGGTGTTTACCCCTTCTGTGCCTGGTGACAGGGATCTGGAATAAAATCTGAGAAGTTGGGTGTTCGTTGGAGTTGCAAAGAGGTTGAGTACTGGCCTCCCGAATCTCTGAGCTATGTCCTGGAACAGATCTGGATGGAGACGCCACTCGGAGTTGTCCACCCTGTCCTGCTTAGGTAATCTGCCTGGACATTTGCTATCCTTGATATGTGCTTTGCCTTGATTGACAATAGGTAAGCCTCCGCCCAGGTTCCCAGTTGCTGCGTTTCGGACATGAGAGATCTGGAATGGGTCCCTTCCTGGTGATTGATGTGTGCTTTGGCCACCACGTTGTCCATTAGGATCAGTACGTGTTGGCAGGTCACTGTGCTTTGGAAGTTTTTGAGAGCTAAGTGAATGGCTTTCAGTTCTAACCAGTTTATGCTTTGTTAAAGGTCCGCTGTAGACCACTGACTCTGCATGAGCTGGGATGGTAGAAGGGCCCCCATCCCAACAGACTCGCATCTGAAGTGACTGTGATGCTATTGGGTTCTTTGAATAGGGACTCCTTGGTGATTGCTGGGGAAACCCACCACCTGAGGGATCTGAGGACATCCGACTGGAGTCGGACCCTGATGTTGGAAGTGCTGGTGCCTGCCCTCTGAAACGGTAGGAGGAACCATTGGAGAGGCCTTGTCTAAGTCAGGTCTGATTTGGCTTGTTGGTTGGAGCTGGACTGGATTAGGATGTCGTCCAGATAGCTGGATGCAGACTGAAATTGTTCTGAGGTGCATGGCCAGTGCTGCCAGCACTTTTGTGAAGGTCCTGAGGGCCGAGGATAGTGCGAATGGCCCTCCATATAATAGAATCTGAGAAACCTCTGATAGGAGGGGTAGATGGGGATGTGGAGGTAGGCCTCTGTCAGATCGATAGACATTAGATCGCCCCCACCTTATGTTCTCCAAAATGGACTGCAGAGATTGCATTTTGAATCTCTTGTATTCTAAATGAGCATTGAGTTTTTTGAGATCCAGGATCACTCCCCCCCCCCCCGAGGACTTGGGAACTACAAATAGAATGGAGTAAAACCTGTGCCCCCTCTGGTCCTCTGGTCCCGACTCAATAGTCTGGTTGTGCCGTGTCCATGATCTTTCTCCTTATGTGGTTCTTGGAGGCTGGGAAATGGATAAAGGTCCTTGGAGGAGTGGACAGAAAATCCAGGGTGAGACAGAATCGCACTGTTTTCAGGACTTAGGAATCAGATGTGATGGTCTCCCATCGGTCTGCAAATAGGGCCAGACAGCCGCGGATGGGAAGAAGGGTCTGGCAGTCATTTGGATCGATGGTAGGAACAATCTCCTGTGCCACGAAAGGGCCATTTAGATTGAAACTGTTGTTTCTATCTCAAAATCCTGATCTATCTGCAGGTCAATCTGATCTGGGCTGGTAGGACCTTTGGAATTGTGAGAATTCCTGGCCTGAGTCTGAGGAACGAAATGGCTGTCTACAGGTGTAGGGAGAAGCCCTCCTATCAGCCTCCCTGGTAAGAGAGGAGAACACTTTTCTCTTGCCTTTATTCTTGACTATGAAGGGATTTAAGGCCTCTCCAAATAGGGAAGAACCTGTGTAGGGAGCAGAGGCCACTTTCCATTTGGTTCTAGCATCTGCTTGCCACTGTCGTAGCCACAGCAGACGATAAGAAGTGATGTTGGAGGCCAGGGCCCTGGAGGAGAATTGGGCTGCATGCAGGGAGGAGTCGGTCGCAAATTCAGTGACTGCCATCAGTTTGTTGATGTCTTGATGCATTCTGATTTCCTCAAGGGGAATCCTAGCCTGTAATTGGCAAAGCCAGAGAAGGGATGTCCTAGTGAAAAAGGACGTGGCTGCAGCTGCTTTAACCACCCATGAGTTGGCCTGGTGTTCCGCCTTTTTGTCCTGTCTTAAGGGCCTCTGCTATGTCACCTGATATTGCAGAGGGAGAGACCAAAGACGCCAAAGGTTCATCCAAAGGGGAAAGTTGAAGTGACTCGGAGAGGAGAGGAGCCATATTGGAAAACAAATTTATCATTGCCCCCTGAAGTGGGGAAGGATCCAGGCTGTGCCCATTGTCTCTGAACTATGTCTAAAAATAACTTGGAACAAGGAATCTCCTGTTGGAGAATTGTAGGTTCAGAAAAAACCCTGCTGTTGGGTCCCTGAGTATCAGGTGAAGCAGTTGGTATAGTGGACGGAGGATCAATTTGGACAGTGGTCCTAGTCTTGTGGAGGAGAGATTTTAATAGTCCCGGACTAAACAGACCTGAGAACGGGGTGGATTAGGTGATAGGTCCTCATCTGATGAGAACCTCTGCTCCCCCTGAATGTCCTCCTCTCTCCCAGATGTGCTGCTTCTGATGGAGTGGGCTGTAGAAGCCTCTTTCTGGTGCCTGGAAAAACCCACGGAGGCCTGGTATTACACTGGCTGCAATGGCCGAAGATCAGATCTTGGGGAAGAACACTGGCTCCTCCCCCTCAGGGAGGAGGCTACCCCATAAGAAATGGCCTGAGCAATAAGGGCCTTAAGATCCTCTGATAATTCAGGGCCATCCTATCTGCTGAGCACATCCCTGCTGCAGTTGGAATAAAAGTAGCCTTGGGTGTTCCAGTCCTGTCTCTGACTTGCAAATCTGCAGGACGAGGAAGCATGCAATCAAAAGGAAATCTCTGAGTTTGGATTTCCTCAGCAGAAGGAATAAATTCCTGCTCCCTATTTTGCTCTGGTGATCAAGCCACTAGAACTGCAGGCAACTCCTGTGCTAAAGGCTGCTGGGGGAGGGGGCTAACAGGCCCCTGGGGGGAGGGCGTATACCTCTCCTGGTCAGCTTGTTTCTGAGCTCTGGAGAACTGCTTTTCCAGTGTTCTTTGCCTCCTTTCTTCTGCTCTTGTGGGCTTTCTGGAACAAAGACCCTTTGCCTTTATTTTGTAAGCAGCATCCTTACTTGCAGATCTGCCCTTCCTGGGACTCTGCTTGGATTGTTTTGCACTCGTGGGCTCCCTGCTGCCTTAGTCAGCCATGCTGCTAATGTCCAGGTTGCAGAGAGGAGAGCTCTCTCAATCCTCCAATCCTCCTGCTCCAAGGGGAATTCCAGGCCTGGAAACATTCCCTAGGCTGTGGCAGTGGTGGTCCTACCAGTCTCCTGGATAGCCTGTACAACTCACCATGAGGCCAAAATGGTAGCCGCCTGCCCCAGAAATCAGCTACAGACCTTGAAAATGAAAGCGGCTGCTCTGGAGATACCTGGTTAAGCCTGGGAGCTCCACGACATGCTGGGGGTAATAGCAGCTTCAGCACACACACCCAGGGGTGGGGGACCGTTTTAGGGCTCCCCCTTGACTGCCTGGGCTGTTAGTCCTTCAATTGGTAAGTCAGGGGGCCTGCAAAAAACGGAGTAGGCAGAAGTTCCAATTGCTGCCTGTTTACGATGATTTGGATACTTTGAGGAAGTTTTTGCAAACCTTTGGGAGAATCCACACTTTAAACTGCTGCTTTTTGCTGAAATTGTTGGAGCCAACCTTTGCCATGTCTCTATAGGGCCAAGACTAAGTCGTGACTGGGGTTAGGGAGCTTCCTGCCCCGACAGGAAGAGGTGTGGCAAAGATTGACTCAGTCTCTCAGCAGAAAGGTAGATTCAACCCATATGTGTGGATTATCCCAAAGGCATGCTGGAGAAATGAATAGCTTTTGCACGAGCTAAAACTGGTATAAAGCAATGGCTTTATTAAAGTACTTCCAGTCAGGAGCCTCTTAAGCATCCAGAAATGATTTCAGACCCCAAATTGTTAACTACTATACAGCAATCAAGATTATTCTTAGTTACCTGAAGATCAGTCTAATGGAATCTCACTGCAAGATGCAATCAAAATCACACACTGATTTATAATTATAGCCGGCACAGAAAATTTCTTAACCTCATAGATGAACATTATTTTTTCCCTAAAATAATCAAAATATTACACAGTGTTTAAATAAAGCATTTTTTTCTGAAATATAGCAAATTAACATAAAAGCCCTGGATATAAATAAGCTAAGAATAAAATATGCCTTTATATTCCCCCACTTCTTCTACTTGGCACATTATTTATCTGAAATTAAGAACAACTGCAATTTAAATGACGAAAGTGAAAATGGCCTTTCCTGTTTTGCATTTGAAAAGACTAATGTGGAATACTAACAGAGATGTAATATTCTTAATAAACCTGCTTACCAAATAATGCTATCTATAAAGCATTTATGATTTTCTAAAAAAATAACTTACCATTCTAACTACTTCAGGGTAAGTCTGCTCAGTCAAACACCCTCTGCTTATTGTAATGTAATCCACAAGTTCATTAAGAGTTGAACGTTTGTATTCTTTCATTTTAAGATCTGATAGTGTGTCCATGAAGTCAAAAATTACACAGCACTGCTGAAGTTTCTTTAGAAACAATTCAGGTTGATCTGAAGATGGAACGTCTGCAGAATAAAAAAAAGAATTTAAAAATTATTGCATAAAACAAATTTGTGATTTAGAAGACAGTAGTATAACTAATAGCATATTTTTGGAAAAATAAGGACAATGGTGATTTAGATTCTTAACTTTTTGGGCAGAGAATTACTTATTTAGTCATCAATTTTTAATAATTATACTATTTCAGCAACATAGCTAGGTCACTGATTTGAGGTTAAATTAATGGTGGCTTAAATAGCCTATGTCCTGGAAAAGAAAATAACATTCTAAATGCCCAGCTAACAGAAGTGGAACATGCTTGAACAATCCATATACCTTAAAGAGAAAAAAACTGAAGAACAAATATGACTAAAAAATATAATAGCACAAGAGAGGGAAAGTATTATATAAACTTTCACATCCCTCAAAACCTTTTGGTGGGCTTGATAATGAGCAAATCAATCTGTTACTTGTAATAATTTTAAAACAGAATATAAAAGATGTTATTATGCATATACAATTGTGGCATGCAATAACTTCATCTTCTATAACATTTAGTAGTTTTTACATGTTACTTCTGGAAAAAAGAGAAACGTGTTATATTAACTTTTTATTTTATTACTTTAATAGAACAAAAAAAACAACAACCCAAAATTGAACATATGAGAAAAATAACTAAATAAAAAGTGCACACACACAAACAGATACAAAGTATGTATACAACTCAGTTTTTAAAATAATAAATTGAACCTTGGCCATACAAAATCATATTATTATATTGTCTGTATGTTGGTGGATAGCCAATTCAGGCTGAAAATTCACACACTTTTGCCAAGCCAGCTTTTGCTTTCTGGTACACTGGTGTATTTCCAACTTTTTAAATCCAGAGAGCAATAGACTTAGTGAACAGCATCAATTCTCCAATTCTTCACTCCAAACTTCTTGTGAATTATTAAATATTTATTTTAATAAAAATCTTTAATTGCTAACAAAACTGATTTGTCAGCTTAGTTTTAAGAAAACTATATATCATAGGAATATCTGAAGATGCAATACATCTGGTACAAAATGAGAATATAGCAAATGTTCATATGAATATGTTGATGAAGATTCTCAACCATCCATATGGAGTTTTCTGGGTATACTGACATTTAATGGGTTTAGGCAGGCTATATTCTTCTCATGACTCTCAATGGTTTTTGAAGTATCATTAACAATGAAACAAATTATCATGAAATCGCAAACTCCTTTCCCAATTTTATCCAAATGTATCTAACTGCCTTCAATTCTGGAAATACAAAACATTTTTGGTTATAATTTGTTGGAGAGCAACTGTCCCAGTCGGGAGGAGGGCTCCAGCAGGGAATTAGTTTGGGCTCATTACATCAACACAAGGGGTCAAGTTCTGACCTTCCATTCCACCCACTACCACCACCCCCGATACCTCTAAGCCTTATATTGTCTTTCCCTGAAAAAAAATGGCAATCTGGAGAGATTCCTATCAATTGGGCATGGAACAATAAAGCTAGTTTGAATTCAACAGTACAGGTGTGGGACTGGTTGTTCATTCCTGAAAAATTAGGGGGAAAAAGGTTCTAAGATTTCAAAAGAGTAAAACAATAATTCATAATTGGAAAATAGTATTTATATTCCAATGAAAAACAAAGGTCAATAAATTCAGGTAGTCACTGACTTACAAGCACAATTGAGACTAGAATTTTGGCTGCTAAGTGATACAGTCATTAATAGTCATCATGTCATTGGATCTGATTCTGTCACCATTTTTACCACAGTCATTAAGCAAATCACTAGTTAAGTGAATCTTGTGGTCATTAAGCAAAGACGGCAACTGGTTTTGGTTTCCAGAAGAAACCAAAAAGAAAGATCACAAATCACAATCATATGGCCTAAAGATGCTGTAATCATCACAAATACATTGCCACTTGCCAAGTGCTCAAATTGTAATCATGTGACCATGGAGTTCGTGCAATAGTTGTAATTTCAAGAACAAGTTGCAAATCACATTTTCCTGGACTGTTGTACTTTCGAGCCATCATTAAATGAATGGCCATAAGTTGACATATATGCCCAACATATAATTGAAAATCAGGAAAATTAAAAACTCAGGCAATTTTATTTTTTTTTAAAAAAGAAAACCTTGAGTGCCAAGAGCTCCATATAAAAGTAATAGTCATTTATGTAAAATGTAAGTGGAATTATCATAATTATCCCTCTTGCTGATAAGACACCCACGAGTCCTTTGGACTGCAAGGCGATCAAACCAGTCAATTCTAGAGGAGATCAATCCTGACTGCTCTTTAGAAGGCCAGATTCTGAAGATGAAACTTAATACTTTGGCCACCTAATGAGAAGGAAGGACTCACTGGAGAAGAGCCTAATGCTGGGAAAGATTGAGGGCAATAGAAGAAGGGGACAACAGAGAATGAGGTGGCTGGATGGAATCACTGAAGCAACTGGCGTGAGCTTAAATCAGGCATGATATTCCCCTCTGAAAAAAAAAATCGGGGCCGGCCAAAAGAGACCCCACGCCCCGAGCCAAGAAATCGCACACACAACACTAACGCTACACACCCTTCCTTTCCAGCCGGTCACGTGTGGATCAGCTCCAGAGCTGGGCAGCCGCTTCCCTGGGGGCAGGGCCGAGGCCGCTGCCCGGGGAGCGCCCGCTGCTTTCCCTTGCCAGGGCCGGGCAGTGGCGTGTTGCACGGAGAGACAGATGGTCCGTGGCTGCCCAGCTCCCTTTTCCTGCCACTCAGCGGCCTCCGCTCGCACCGCCCAGGCTGCACTCAGGTGTCTGGCTGGGGCTGTCAGGAGTTGCTACCGCCGGTGCGGCTCCACGCGACTCCAGTCCCGCGTTGCCTTGGGAAGGGAAAGGCAAAATCGGGACCTGCTGCGCCTGAGCCTCCGGTGCCGCTACTGCTGTTGCAAAGTGCCGCCGCGGCTCTTCCTTTTTGCCTTTCCCTTCCCGAGGCAACGCGGGACTGGAGCCGTGCCAGCGGTAGCAACTCCTGACTCAGGGGGCCTCCGAGGGGAGAGGAAGGAGGAGAAAAAGGGGGAAAGGGGGTGGGCGATTTCCAAAAAAATCGGAATTCTGATTTTAATCGGAAGAATATCATGTCTGTTAAATGGTCTCTGGGAGATAGTAGAGGACAGGAAGTCTTGGAGGAACGTTGTCCATGGGGTCACGATGGATCAGACACAACTTCACAACTAACAACAACAATCCCTCTTTAAATATGTACCAATCAAGAGAATATATTCATTTTAACAGCTTTTTTTTTTCTGATAGCCTCCTGGCTATCCTCTTTTTTTAAAAAATAGATTATTAAGCATTACACTTATACAAGAGAGGATGCGGTGGCTCAGCAGCTAAGATGGTGAGCTTGTTGATCAGAAAGGTTGGCAGTTTGGCAGTTCGAATCCCTAGCACCATGTAACAGAGTGAGCTCCCGTTACTTGCCTCAGCTTCTGCCAACCTAGCAGTTCAAAAGCATGTAAAAATGAAGTAGAAAAATAGGGACCACTTTGGTGGGAAGGTAACTGCGTTCCATGTGCCTTCAGCGTTTAGTCATGCCAGCCACATGATCACGGAAACTTCTTCGGACAGGGTTGGCTCTTTGGCTTCATAACAGAGATGAGCACTGCCCTTTAGAGCTGGAAACTAGTAGCATGTATGTGCGAGGGGAATCTTTACCTTTACCTTACACTTATACAGATAAAAACTAATACATTAAAAAAATAAAGAAGTTTAAAAAGTGATAGTGTGCAGAAAAAAAGAAAGAAAAGAAAGTATACTTTGCCATAACATGTATACACAATTTTAACAACTTATCACCTTCTCTTAAAATACAGCAACCTCTTCATTCCATGTTTCATCACTTTGTCTATAAACACATCTTTAAAACCCTGTCAACCCTGGTCAGCAAAAGTCCATTAAGGGTTACCAGAAATAACAACATTTACTTTAACCTTGATCAAATAAACTAACTTCATACTCCTTCCCTTTACTTTTCAAACCCTCAGTCTTTAATTCCTTCAAATAATGCTCTAGAACTTGATTCTTTTTGTGTGTCCCTTCTCACCAGTTTTTAAACCTTCAATAGGTCTCCTTTGTAAATCCAATCAAGTCATTCTTCCAATTTGTTATCTAATTTAATTTATATTTAATTATCAAGACATCAGCTGGTTTCATTTGTCTATCCAGTATATCATCGTTCTCCAGATCATTCTTTTTTTTTAAAAAAAAAAAGAATTTTATTGATTTTCTACAGACAAACAAGACAAACAAAACATTAAAACATCAACTCTCATATGTACATCCAGCATGTCAGTTGGTTTATCAGTTTTGTGCATTCATTTTGCAGTCTCAATTACAATTATGTTACATAACAACGCATATTGTCAGTCCAAACTTATATATCCTAATATCGCTATTAAAAAAAAAAAAAAGACTTTTGACTATACTTTTAATCATTCATGCTTTATGAGATAACAATACTTTAAATAATTTATTCTGTAACAAATCATATAATCATACCAAATCAATCCTAAAAACACTTTATAAATATAGTATACTGTCTAACATTCTAAATATTCTATTATCGTATTTTATCATCTAGCCATTGATAAAAAAGATCCCAAATTTCATAAAATTGTTTATCCTCTTGCTCTCTAATTTCAAATGTCAATCTACTCATCTCAGCACATTCCAATATTTTCTTAATAATTTCTTCCTGTAATGGTATTTCAAATCTTTACTATATGTATCAGGTAAGATTCCCAATAAAAAGATCTCTGGTTTCAAGTCTATGTGTTTCTTTGTCATTTTTTCCAACCACATGCGAATTTTAGTCCAATATTTTCTAGGGTCCTCACAAGTCCACCACATATGGTAATATGAGCCAGGTATGTGATGACATTTCTAGCATTTTTCAGATTTGTTCTTAAACATTCTTGCTATTCTTGTCGGGTGAAAGTACCACCTGTAAAACATCTTATACAAGTTTTCTTTATATGCTGTTGACATTGTCCTTTTATAATTTTGAGACCACAATTTTTGCCATTTCTCTAAATCAATCCCATATCCAAAATTCTTCCCCCAAATAATCATAGTTTCTTTAACTTGTTCTTCCTCTAATTTAATTCCCAGTAAATAACCATATAATTTTTTAATCACCTTTCTCATCAGTACCCATCAAGATCTTATCTAAATCAGTCTGTTTATCATAGAATCCCTCCATTTTAGAATCTTCATCATACCTTGAATGTATTTGTGCATATGAAAACCAATTCATCCTTATACCTTGTTTCTCTAAGTTTTGAATTGATTTAAGTTCACCCTTTTCATCCAATAGTTCCCCATATCTAACTGTTTGTTCCTTCTTATAAATTATAGGATAGGAAGATGCTTCAATAGTCAATAACCAAACTGGAATTTTCAAATAACATTGTCTTTTTATCTTCTCCCAGTTTAACCACAAAGACTCCCATATATAATGTCTTCTAAAATAACTCTGTGTTTTAGTTCCCTTATACCATAAAAAAGCATGCCAGCCCAACAGCAAATCATGCCCTTCTAGTGTCAACAATCTAGCCTTTCTTAATGTTTTCCATTCTTTGACCCACATCAAACTTGCAGCTTGATAATACAATTCCCAATTGGGCAGGCCAAAACCTCCTCTAATTCTAGCGTCTTGCAAAAGCTTTAGCTTTATTCTTGCTTTTTTACCTTGCCATATAAACTTCAACATGATTTTATTTAAATCTTCAAAATAGTCTTTTCCAAGCCTAATTGGTATTGTTTGAAACAGAAATAGAATTCTGGGTAAAACATTCATCTTAATTGTTGAAATTCTCCCTATTAATGACAATTCTCCCTATTAATTTCCAGATCATTCTTATAGCCTGTCATTTTAAAATCTATTTTAGCCTTGTCCAGTAGAACTGGTTCCTCATCCATAACATTATTTATGTATGCAGTCATTTTGGCAGAGATTGTAAAAATTAACTTCTGAGTACATTGTTCACAAATATTCTTCAATGCATCCAATATTGAATATTTTATCCAATCTGTGTCAACTAGTGAAATTTAAAACTTCCCCTTTAATTGCCTTCTGGCTTTCTCTAGTAGATTTTAAAATGACAGCTTTTGTTGTCATACACACAAAAATTGGTTGTAAATGCATGCATTGGTCAGAAAATGATCTATTTAAAAAATACGATATTTATGAACAGCCACTAAACGAGTGTGTAATTGTTTGTTCTGACCCTCATTTTTGGGTTGGTGATAGAGTTCCTCAGATTTATGGTTCTGGAAGATTTTAATCTGTCTTTTCTAAGAATGGAGTCAGCTCTAGGGTTCATGATCCAAGTCGTTCACAGTCTGACTTGGAACAATGATTACACTCCAGATTGGGTCTTCTTTTGGACCTGTGGCAATGTCGTAATGGGCTGAAGTTTCATCAGTATGATGATGGCTCAGTTCTGTATCTCTATTCCAGGACAACCAGTGATACTGACAAGATCTTCTCCCAGTATTGGAAAACTTCAACTCAATCTTACTGAGACCTAGTGGCTATAGGCTTGAGGGGGCTGTGAAGCATGACCTCAGAAGTGGTATGTAATTTGGGGAATCCTAGTTTCCCAGCTTCTGCTGGAAGAGGTGAGAGCTATGGCCATTCCATTTTGGATAGTACCTGTTCCTGAATTAGAAGGACCTGCCCATAGTCATTGACACCTTGGTCACCTCCTGTTTGGACTACTGCAACATATTCTACATGGGACTGCTCCAGAAAGCCACCCAGAAACTGCAATTGGTCCAGAATTCAGCAACCTGGATAATTAGAAACACTTCACACTATACCCATGTAGCACTGCCCTGGGTCCCAACAGCCTTCAAAGTGCAATTCAAGTTATTTATTATCACTTGCAAAATCTTACAATACACAACTTGATTGTGTTGTTTTTGGAACCACCTGTCTCTGGTTATTTCTGCCTTTCATCAGATCAGCATGCTCCAAGTGCCTTCCCTAAGTAAAAGTCATATAATGGGAGTTAGAAAGTATGATTTAATGTTGCAGCATTTGCTTTTTGCAATGATTTCCATCAATCCCCACATGCGCACACAGACAGATAGACAAAATTTGGGTGGCCTAGATCACAATAGACTTTAGTAATACTTTTTTTAAGGGGGGACTGAATCATAGATAAGCCCATTTTCTGCAATTTCAAGTGGCTTTATTTTATTCTGCTGTACCATAGATTCATTTTTGTTGACATTGTATGATTTTTATCAGCAAAATCACCGGCCTGATCCACAAAAACACACTGAGACATAATGGAGACCTAGAAGATGAACATACCTATGCAACAGCTGTCCTGCCCTACATAACAGGTACTATAGACAAAATCAATAAGATACTACACAGGCAATCACATCAAGACTGCCTTCGAAACAGACAGAAAAATAGCAGCCATCCTAAGAAACCCCAAAGATAAAATTGACCTGGAAAACCAAGGCATATATGAAGTTCCCTGTGCATCATGCCCTGCCACATACATTGGACGGAAACAATAGAAGAATAAGTACCCGCCTGGATGAACACAAAAAATGCAGTCAAAAAGCTGGAACACACTTCCTCACTAGTCCAACACATTAAAGCCACAGGTCATAGCATCGACTTCAGTGGCACCAAAACCTTTGCCACTATAGAAAACCCCAGCTACAAAATTATCAGAGAAGCCATAGAGATTGAAAAAAGACCTGAAAGCATGAATAGAAGAGATGACTCCACCAGACTGTCAATTATCTGGAAGCCTGCACTCACAAACAAAAAAATCTCCACACCACGAGCCACACAAACACCTGGGCACAAACAGACCCCCCCCACCCAATACCTCCAGCTCAAACACACCCCAACCAGGCACGCAGATGAAAGATAGCTTCCCAATAAATGATAGCCATCCGTTTACTCGGAGCCAAGCCACACTAAAAGCCTCCAATACAGGAAACACAATGTTGCCAGCCTATCAAGACCAAAAAAGCTACAAAACAGACAGAAGATATTAGAAACACCAATCAAGCGGAACACAGCAAACTCCAAGACCAATAAACACAGACCAAGACTCCCAAACAATGAGGATGAAGAAAAAACCATTCTGGCACAGCAGTAGGCTAGCCCCAATTTAAAACAGAAACAGCTGTGAAAGTCTGACTCACAGACGAACACAATACAGAAGCCTGATGATGGTAGATGAGATTCTGCAGAAACGTTGCTACAACTTTAAAAGCACAACTATAATGATGTGGGAAAATACACGAACAAAGCTGAGTACCATACATATAAGTACCCGTGAAAACTTAAGAAAACACACACACACACACACACATACACACATATATGTGTGTGTTTTCTGAAGTTTTTATGTGGATCTTTGGTTATTCGGCTTTTCTCCCGCGTAAAATTGGAAGTATCTAGGCTAGTATCTAGGTTAGTCTTAGTTGCCGGGGGATTTGAGCTGGTGAGCTGTGATCCTGTTGTTTGGCTTCGCGTTTGTGGTCGTGTCACATCTTCATCGTGGGCGTCAGTTTGCTTCATGTATGGGTCGGAGGGGTTTGAAGCGAGTAGTGATGCAGCTGCAGTACGGCTTCTGAGCAAACTAACTAACCTGAGCCCACCTGAACAGAACACACCCCAGCCAATCAGAACACAGCCAATCCCGCAACCAATGAGAACATACCCCCACCCAATCAGAACACAGCCAAGCCCCCACCCAATCAAGTCACTCCCCCACTAGCAGTTAAAAGGAAGAAGCAGCTGCAAGCTCACATTACTCCGAGAAGCACAAAGCCGAAGACACAAGCCTGAAGATGATGAATGAGAATTCATTGAAACGTTGCCTCGATACTTCCAATTTTACATGAGAGAAAACCTGAATAATTAAAGATAGAAAGATAGATAGATAGATAGATAGATAGATAGATAGATAGATAGAGATAGAGATAGAGATAGAGATAGATATGTACATTTTCACGGGTACAGGTATGCAGGTCTTGGTGTGTTCGGGTCTTTTCCCATGTAAGATTGAGAGCATCTTGGCAACGTTTCAACGAGGTCCCACTCGCCATCTTCAGGCTGGTGCTTTCAGCTTTGTGCTTGTGCGAGCAAAGCACACACATACAAACACACATTTCCCTGAAAATGAAACCTACCCTAAAAGTGAGTCCTAGCTTGTGTACCCAATATAAGTGATAATCGATCCAGAGCTCTGTTATCAGCCTTCAGGAAAGTCTTGCCAGCTTTGCTAGCCACAGAACAAGTAGTTCCTAAAGGTCTCTGATAGCGAAAAGGAGGCCGGGGGTACTACACACAAGTGAGGTGAGTCAGTGGATGACTTCCCCTGAAAATAAGACCTGGTGTCTTTTTTGGTGTCAAAAAAAATATAAGACAGGATCTTATTTGGGGGGAAACACTGGTATAAGTATGGTGCAGGTATATATGTATGTATGCATATTTGTATGTTATGTATGCGTTGGGTAGATATACACTTTCTCTTGAGAGCAGGCAACAGAGTTTCTTTTTCAATGTGACCAGTGTGCTTGCAGTAAAAAAATGGCAATTCATCTTATCTTAATTTTATATAGATAGCCACCCATCTCAGCAAAGCAACTCTGAGCAGGAAGCACAATTTAAAGTATCAATGTAACAATAAAACAAAGAGGTTATAAATATCATTGTAATCACATTAAAAGCAAACCCCCCCCCCAAACTATGCAGACTCAATTACCTTTCCAAACCTTATACCTGGGAGAAGTGCAAGCCCTTAAGGGTTTTCTAAAATACCATCAGACTCGGACAATCCTAATTTTAGGTGGGATGGTGTTCCAAAGAAACACATCCCTGGCTCCCACTAGATGACACTCTTTAATGGATGGTGCCAGTAAAGGGCAAGTAAAGATAAAAAGAATGATAGGTTGAGAACCCACTGCAGTACCCAGCAAGCTAAACAACTGGAGAGCAGGTACCTACACAAACAATTCAGGCAGAATGGGCACCCACAAGCATTTGTTACAAGATGTGTGTGGAACACAGTGAGGAGAGAAAGAAAGAAACAAGATACAAGACTAACCACACAACATATCCTGCCATACATCAAAAACATTTTGGAAGCAATAGAACACAATTTCCAAGGTCTGCAAGTGGGCATTGCGCACCACCCAGAGGCTACCATTACAAGGACAAATTATGCATTGTAAAGATCACTTGGAAGTGGGAGATACTTCCAATGTAATCTACTGGATCCCCTGTGACTATGTAGGAAAAAGCTTACTACCAGAATGCAAAAGTACAAAAAAGCCTTCAGACAAGGAGACACAAACTCATTGGTAGCCTCACATTGCAACCAACAAGGGACACACATTCCGTTTTATAGCACCAAGACTGTTGGATGAGCAGATACAAAAACAGCCAGGGAAATGATTGAAGCCTGCTAAACTGGCCCCCATCAGTTAATAGGAGTGCTGATTTACCACGAGTTTACCAAGTAGTTGGAGATAGGGGCTTGACAGCACAAGGAAACAACACCCAACAACTTAATCACCGGCTATCAACACCCCAATCAACAATTAAAAAGCCATACACAACCAGGCACCGTATAAAAATGCACAGAATAGTTTGTCCATGGAGATTTTCAATCATCCAGGTCATGGTTGTCCCAAAGGTGCTTTTTTCAAGAGGCAACTGGATTTTCTGGATCAGAAAGTTCAGTTGCCTCTTGCAAAAAGAACTTTTGGGACATTCAGAATAGTCCAAAGCACACTCTGCTACAGAGAAGTCCCCTGAGGATGGGCTCCAGCATGAGTCTGAAAGCTTGGAAGACAAAACCTCTGGTCCCGATGACTGACCTAGATTAGATTCTGCAAGTAAAGACAATTGGAAAGAATGGTCGGTCTTAATACTGACCATGTCAACACTGACTGAAACTAATCCGAGAGGAGGAAGGAAACTAATGCAGCTCTGTTCCTCAACTCCCAACTCCTGCAATCATCCAGGATACCATGAAAGACCATTTCAAATACCAGTGAGAGGTCAAAAGAACAACAAGAATGGACATACTGCTACTATCCCACTGTTGTTAGAGGCTATCCACATATGGAATACATGTTATTTGGGTTCCACCTCTGAGCCTGAAGCCAACTGAAAGAGGGTTAAGATATACAAACCCTGGAGTCACACTTTAGTGAGTTGGGCAGTATAAATATTTTAAGTAAATCAAAGAAATATTGTTGCTTCATTGAAAGATTAGAGAAAAACTGCAGAATAAGGAAATGAAGCATCTGCTCTCTTGCTGTCATAGTTCAATTATTTATAGTTTTTAGCAAGCTCTGAAGCCAAATCAGGAAGGATGACTAATTTATTTCAGTTTTTTAAAACATTTCTTCATAAGAACCACTAGAAGCTGCTCATCCCCTACTTACTGAAAATGTAATACTTTATATCTTTTGACTTTGAATTAGTACCACTTCCTCCTTCCTCCTTTCCAACTGCTATGTCTTTCATTTCAGTTGCTTCACTTCTTCTCATGCATTCAAACATTCCCTGAAGCTCTTTAGTTTTTTTATGCATAGAATCAGCTACTCTTGCTAGTGTATCAACTTTACTCAGATTTTCTACTTGTAGACATATATCATAATAATTTGCTCAAAATTAGTAACTACTGGCTCAATTTCAGATGGCAGCTCTTCAATTAATATTGCTTGATACACATTTCCAATCTGATGTTCAATCATGTTATCAGCCAAAACAATTGCCTTTTCTGTTGGAGCCAAGCTCTTATACACAGGAATAATTGGATCAGCAGCTGATAGGGATTGTTCTATCTCCATCTAAAATAATTCCACCCCAGTGTGTGAAATGGAAGCAGGAAGAGTCTGTTTCATGCATTTAGAAGGCATTCAATCTCACCCAATTCAACACTTAATAGAAAAATAATTTAATTAATATGTCTGCTTACCAATTATTTTTAACAAGCAGTCCAGATACAATTTTCAAGCAGCTGACAGGGGAGAGAAGAACACACTGCAGTTCAACATGACTCCAGTTTGGCCAGGAGTCAAATTTGTTTTGTTCTTCATCTTGTTTTTATTTAACAACTGAGATCCACAGAGCATCAGTAAGCTATACACAGACATCCTTAACCATCAGCAGCCAGAAATATATAATGAAATAAGAGAAGCTGAAATAAAGTAGAAAATTAAAACACAAATGAACCAAGAGAACTAGTTGTGCCTCTAGATTACAGCCTTTTAAATGATCAAGGCTAAAGTCTTGGGCACTTAGAACAATTTAATAATTTCAATCTACAATTAGTAACTTTTTCTGAGAGTTTTTTGAGGCATCTTTGTTGAATACTTTAAAATTCACATGTGGAAGGACTGAACTTTTCTGAATTCTTAATATCAAAAGTATTAAGATTAAAGTTGCCAATGGTGTTGTTATAAAAATCATTTTTATTGGGCATATTTTACCCAGTTTTGCCTGTATTCCCAGATAAAAGTGTGTCTAAAGTAGCTTTGGCTTTTTCATAATTGTTTCTTGTAAGTTGAACTGTTAAGACTTATAGTAATTAGAATTGGCATATGCACCCTCACACAATTCTTGGCATTCTAATTATTTTATTCTGTTCGAATCAGCTTTCATATCCTCTTGCCATTTTAATTAAATCTGGAGAATAATAAACTTCTAATTTGTCTTCACATAGGACAAATATAGTAATTTTACTTTCACTCCAGATTTTTCCCATTTTCTTCCTTTCTTCCATGTATTCAAAATCATCTTTCTCTAAGGAGATGCTCTCTGGTCACTATTCTAATTCATTCTTTGAAAGCCCAATTACTTTATTTTCTTATTCATGCTTATCCATACATGTCACACAGCCAAATATTTTTTTCTCTGGATCATACTGATTCAGAGTACTATATTTTTTTCTCCAGAATCATTTTGTTCTTATTACAACTCACTGGAGGGTAACAAACATCTATACCTGCTATTCTATGCAATCTAAGTTCTTCAATTTAGATATCACCACATAAACCAATATACTGTTGCCTATGTTCCACCAACTTAAAAATGTATACGATGTACTTACATATATAGTATTTAAGATTACTTACATATATTGAAGCATATTAAAAGTAGAAGGCAAGAAGTATCAACTGGACCAAAAAATTATCTAAGGCAAAGAACACAGAATGTCTCCCATCTTCAGATCACATATCAACTGCTCTTGAGCAGCCGAATTGTATGCATTGACGCCTCAATTACCTAGCCCAAATTCATGTGTGTCATTGAGATAATTAATTGCTGAGACTTCCCAGAAGCCACTCCCAAATCATAGAAATTGAAATCCCCCGATAGGACAATCCCATGTGAGGTCCTGTAACTCAGGAAGCAATTAGTCAGGCAGCAGGATGGTAAATGAGCAAGTTCCCCAACCTGTCACTACAGTTTAATTTTCACCCTCTATCACTTCAAGAGTTGGTGTTTACCATCAGCAGATGCTGTCTGTGATAGTGACTCCTGAACTGAGGAATGAGTCTGCAGGGCAGAGCCTTGGATCAGCATTAAATCAGTGGTCTTCCTTGCCCTTTAATGGTGTTCCCTATGTCATTCACTACATTATCTCCAACCCACGGCCACCAAAATTTGTTTCTTCTTTTTTTACCCCCTCATCTTTATGCCACCCCGAAAACTCCCAACATGTGGCTGTTGCCAAAGCTCCTAAGGAACTACACTCATCCTGAGCCATCTCAATCACAACACATACCCTCAGTCACATCCAGATATACTTCAGCAAACAAATGGCATAAAGAAGATTAAGACTGTGGTAGCGCAGTGGTTAGAACGCAGTACTGCAAACTACTTCTGACAATTTGGCAGTTCAATTCTCACCAGCTAAAGGTTACTCAGCCTTCCATCCTTCCAAGGTTGGTAAAATGAGAACCCACATTGTTGGGGACTCTGTAAACCACTTAGAGAGGGCTGTAAAGTCTAAGTGCTATTGCTACTCTGATTTCCCCAACCAACTGCAACAGCTGCCCCTCAATAAGAGCCCCATCAACAGAGATGTCACTTTCCCAACCTCTTACTGTGGGGGTAAGCACTCTCATCTCACCCATTGTTTCTTATAAAGAATGTGAGCGCAAGTACAGCTGTAATTATGGAGAAACGGATTTATCAATCCCTCCTCCTGATCACAACCCCCACCAATAGCCACTATAACCACTAGAAATGCCATAGTCTTCAAAAGCTATGTCAGCATACCACCAGTAAATCCCCAACTATGCAATATGTGATGTACTTCCTTATACCTAGCCTGATTCATCATCACTGGTGTAACACATCTACTCCAATTACATCAGCAAGGAAAGCAATGCCATCCTCTACCCCAGTCCCCACTTCACCCTTACTGTCCATTTAGAGATAGCCTTTGCTTCCGTCTTCCATTCTGTCAGATAATTCCTTTCCAATTCAAAATTCCAAAGGTCCACATGGCCACCACATTTCATCCCCCCTTGCCAGATGACATGAGCCTTTGCGGCCATGTGGTCCATAAGGACTACAATTTAAGAGCCGATCACTGACTGCCTGTAATTTTTGAGAGCCAGAAAATGGCTCTGACCTCTAGCCAATTTATGGGAAGGGTGTGCTCTGACCTGGACCAAAAGCCCTGAGCTATCTGGCCCTGTATATGGGAACCCCAACCCAGGAGGCCGGCATCGGTGGTTATCACTAGCCTGTCTGGGACCCTGAACAGGAATCCCTTCCAGATTGACGGGGAACACCACCAATTGAGAGATCTCCGGAATTTGTGGTGGGAGTGGGACCTTGATGGATGAGTGGCTGGTTGGTAGGGAAGCAGGAACCACTGGAGCAGTCGGGAGTGGAGCCGAGCCCATGGGACGATGCCAATATAGGAAACCACCTTCCCCAGAAGTTTGGACAGTAGCGACAGGTGGACAGCTTGATGTTGCGGGATCTGGCTAATGATCTCTGCAAGGCTCTTTCCACGAGGTGGGGATAGGAAAACCTAGCATGACGTGATATCGATGACTGCTCCCAAGTATTGCAATTTGGTTCTGGGAGAGAGTTGGCTCTTTTTGGTGTTGATGGAAAATCTGTGGCTCTGGAGATATGACGGTAATTTGTAGATCCCAATGGGCTGCATGGATGGAGGAAGACAGAATCAAAATGTTGTCCAAGTTGCATTGGATCCCCATTGGAACAGAATGCAGAGATGCCATCAATGCTGCCAGAACCTTCGTGAAGATCCTTGGAGCTGATGAGAGGCCGAAGGGAAGTGCTGGATACTGGCAATGGGTATTCTGATAACAGAAATGGAGAAACTGGCGAAGATGAGGCCAAATGGGGATGTGGAGGTAAGCCTCCGTGAGATCAATGGAAGAGAGATCGCCCTCCCGAACACTCTCTAAAATAGAATGCAGAGTCTGCATTTTAAATTGCCTGTATTTTACAAATTGGTTGAGAAATTTTAGATCAAGGATGGCTCACCACTACCCCGAGGCTTTGGGAACGATGAAAAGGCGAGAGTAAAGCCCACATCCCCATTGAGAGGGGGGAACAGGTTGAATAGCTCTGATTTCAAGAAGGTGTTGAATGGACTGATTCATGAGGGCTTGTCTTGAAATGTCCCAAGAGACAGGACAGATCAAAAAATTTTCTGGGGGTGATTTTAGGAAGTCCAA
This sequence comes from Hydrophis major, assembly GCA_033807585.1. Taxonomy (NCBI): domain Eukaryota; kingdom Metazoa; phylum Chordata; class Lepidosauria; order Squamata; family Elapidae; genus Hydrophis; species Hydrophis major. The sequence goes on from CM066328.1 coordinate 33,938,083, forward strand.
TTGTAACCCTGATCTAATAGTGCTAAGCACCCAGGCGTCTGTCATTGACTCCTCCCATTTGGAGGCAAAGAAGGCTAGGCAACCTCCGATGGGTAGGGAGAACAAGGGATTACTTAGAGCGATGGAAGGAATGACCCCCTCCCTCCCGAAAGGGCTGTTTACCAGTAGAAGGTTGTTGCCTGCCAGATGCTTCCGCACGTTGGTCTTGGCATTGGGAGTACGGCCTCTGAGAGCAGGGGAAGCGGGATGAGGTCTCCGCTCGAAAGGCAGGAGGACGATAAGGAGCTGAGCGATAGTCGGCTTTCTTCCCAGAGGAAGATAATTTTATGTTTATCTCTGGTTTCGATAAGGTTCCAGAGCATCGCCAAAAAGCCTGCGAATGGAACTGAAGCCAGCTTCCATTTTCAGCGTGACTCCGCTTGCCAATTTTGGAGCCATAACAGTCCTCTTGCTGCTACTGAATATGCCATGGCCCTAGATGCAAATTTGTTGGAATTGAGGGTGGCATCTGCAGTGAATTCTGCCACTGCGATAATCTTATTAAGTTCTTGGTGAGAGCAAAGGTCAGAAGCAGGCAATCTATTCTAGAGTTGGCACAGCCACTGTATGGATGCCCTTGTGAAAAAGGATACTGCTGTTGAAGCCTGAACAGCCCATGCAGTGGCCTGGTGATTGCGCTTGAGGGTCTGTTCGGAACGTTTATCATCCGGTTTCAGGATATCTTCTGGTTCCGTGGGAGTGCCAGAAGATGAGAACAAGGCCAGAACTGGAATGTCAACAGAAGGCACTGCCAGGGCATTGTCCAGGGCTGCACTGACATTGTAGAAATGCTTATCCAGGGAAGATGGGTGAGGACCTGCTGAAGGGGAAGCGCATTGTTTCTTGACCATGTCCAGGAACAAAAAGGTGGAGAAGGAAAAACCTCTGCATGCACTACAGGCTTAGAGAAGAGAGAGTCTCCCTGGCTAGAGGGATTCCCTTGTGGCTCAAGAGCCACTTCCTCCAGTGACAGCTTGGCAGTGACCAAGGCCTTGCTGAATAATGGCCCGAAGAGAGTACGTTTGAAGACCAATGCAGAGGATGTCTGCTCTGGGCGAGAATCCTCTTCCTCTGAAAGATTTTGGTCAAAAATCTCACCCTCTTCACGCTCCGAATGAAAGGAGTAGCTGTGTTCAGATGGTGAAGCCCTTCCTTCCTCATCAACCTCCTCCCATTCTGGTAGAGAAGAATGGATCCTGAGGTCCTGGGGCCTGTGTAAATCAGGGTGATGAGGCAAGGAACTTATAGATTGAGAAGGGAGAAGGGCCTGAACCCTTTCCAAAGGTTGAAGAATTTGCTTGAAGCCTTCAGCCAATCCCTGCCTAATGGCCAATGAGACAACATCTTGGATATCCCTTGGTCTATGCTCAAAGGTAGAGGCCGAAGGCCCACTGCTGTGGGAGTGAAGGTGGCTTTAGGCCTAGATTGAGAAGAGGTTCGAGGCCTGGGGGGAGGGGGAAGAGCATAGGGCCCAGGAGCCTGTTGGAAATAGGGCCCAGATCTGCTGAGATCCTGAGGATCTGATTGTTCTGCAAAAGCTTTAGGAGACCAGGATGGAGGATGGAAATGCATATAGATAACTTCTCCTCCTCTGGAGGGCTTGGCTGGGGCCCATGGGTTTCACCTGAAACATGCTGTAGTTGCACTCCCTTCTGTTGAATAGTTCTGTTGAACTGCCTCTCTAGGGATGCATGTCTGCACTTTTCTGACCTCAACTCAGCCTGAGTTGCCTTCTTAGGGGCTAGAGCCTTAGCTCTGATTTTAGCAGCCACCTCCCTTTGGACTGATTGGGTGCATTGCCTACGTCTTTTTCTCTTATTGGGCTTAAGAGACTGTTCCACTGGGGTGGGGGGGGAAAGCTCTGCCTGAGCCTTATCTTGCTCCATTTGTAGAATAAAGGCTCTTGCGTTGGAAAGAAACTGTTTAGAATTTTTTTTTTATTAAGTCCTTTAGGGTATAAAATGGCCCCCGGGATTACAAAATGGCCACTCACCTCATGGTGGAAGGCTTCAGTCCAAGATGGCCACTGATTATGGGAAACAGGCTCCGAGATCGAAGAATCGCTCCTTAGGCTATAAAGAGCCCCGAGCAAAGTCAGCAAAGGAAAAGGCAGCTGCTGGCCACACGATCAGCTGGCTGACACTGCTATTGGTTTGCCGATTGTTTTTTACAATTGCTCAAACCATAGGCATGGGGGAGGTCTGCAGAAGCTGCCCAATTTGCCTGCATAGCACTCTGGCAACACTGCTCCCAGTGTTGCAGGAGAGAGAGCCCTGCTCTCCTGGAAGAGCAGCTGCTCAGATCTCTGGGAGCTGCTTGAAGCGAGGAAAAAAAGTACTGAAGATCACTGGTGAGTGCTATCTAACAGAACACTTTCAGAGAAACAGCTACTGACTGAAAGGAGCTGAGTCAAAAGCTGGTGTCTCTCCCGGGGGCTGGCTTTTACATCTTAGTACAGACTCAGCTAAATGATGTCATAGGAAGGAGTCATCCTATCCTGGGCTCTCGATGCAACATGGAGGAGAAATTCTAACTCTCCTTATCCATTTTGCAAAAAGATAACTATGTTTTTCTGTTGATATTCACCCTATATAATTTTTAAAATATCTCATTGAAACTAGTTGTAAAACAGGTGTTTTTTATTTATTTAGTCACCATGTAAGATCAGTGTGCCTATACAAATGTGATAAATAATTTATTTCATTTAATTTGTATAGTTATCTATCTCACTAGTGTGGGCAATGACAATTAAAGCAATAGAAATGGTAAAAATATAAATGCAACAGCATGCGACTATCCTAAAATCACAAAAATGTAATAAAATGTAATCATAATCAAGTGGTGAACATAAATCATATACCCTTTAATATAGCTATTGCCAAGGCTAACCACTATTGCCAGACCCCCAAGTGTAGGGTGAGGGAAATACACTAACGCCTCTGGAGATAAAAGTACAGTGGATAATTTGTAGGCCATGTACAGTCCCCAAATAATCTGCAGTCCTAGTTTCCTCAATGTTATGCTGAAATTTACCAACTATGAAAAGGGTTGCCACAATCTTCTGCTGATTTGCAGCAGCAAATGAACTTTTTTTTTTTTTGTTCCATTCCATATTGAAAGCCAGCTCGGTGACTTTGAGCACCTCTCTCTCAGCCCAACCCACCTAACAGGGTTGTTGTTGGGAAGAAAATAGGATATGTTCATCAGCTTGAATTATTTGTAAAAATAATAAAAGTGAGAAAGAAAAAGGAAGGAAGGAAGGAAGGAAGGAAGGAAGGAAGGAAGGAAGGAAAAGAAAAGAAAAGATTTGGAAAAAAATGTATTTATTCTGCATAAACTAGAAAGCACAGAAAAGTACTTTAAAGCAAGGGAATACATGTTATTTTGCTGCATCAGTTTATGCTACTAATAAATTGTTAATGATATCATTATTTAATATTCTGGATTCTTTTTTCAGAAGAAATAAATATTGTTGTTTTTATAAGACATTATAATCTCTTTGTTGAGCAAGCATTTTTAAAAGGCAGTTTCTATCAAAGGTGCAAAATAAGCATTTGACACAGTGTGTCTTTTTGTTTCATCAATTAGATATACAATACACACCCTTGAATTAGCTATGTCTGGAATGTAGATTTTCCACCAAGCTACAACTTACTTCCTCCATAGTTGAACAGAATGCCAACAGCTCCTCAAGCAGTTCAAGTAAAGGTTCTGGAAGAAATAGTACTGGAATAACTAGATTTAGATGAACTCAGTTGCAAAATAGAGACCTTTTGTACCTAGACTTTTCAGAAACAAACACAGACATGAAAAATTATATAAAGCCTCTATATCAGTGATGGCTAACCTTTTCGTCCTTGCATGCCAAAAGTGCACCCATAAAGCAATGCATGGGTGACCCGCCCCTGCACATGTGTGCGTGAGCCCACCGCACACTGCACTCCTCCATGCATGCATGGCAGATACCCAACAATCAGCTGGCTGGCAGAAAGCACGCACAAATGCCCAGTGCATCTGGTCTGGGGCGACGGCTCATGTGCCGGCAGAAATGGCTCTGCGTGCCACTTCCGGCACGTGTGCCATAGGTTCGCCATCACAGCTCTACATATAATATAAATCATATACTATAAAAATATGAATTCTCAACACTAACTAAAAAATGGAAGTGGGGGGAGTAAGATGAGTGTTGTGGGGGAGGTAGAATCTGTTATTAATTTATCAGCCATGTTAGGGATAACATTGGTTACCTAACTTGGTTTGGGTAAAAAATAATATATAAACTATGTTAGTGAGTTTAAGTGTGTGTATCACTTTAACTATTAAAACATGTATTTTGGGTGCGGTTGTAAAATCACCACAAGAGGGAGCAAGAGAGCTCACTGTTAGTTGGCTTATACTGGTAGCTGACAATGTTGGATTGATGGTGATAACTGCGTGTTTTCCTGCTGTTGCTGAGAGAAGAAAAGGGGTTTGATTGTTTCCCTGCTGTTGCTAAGAGAAGGTGTTTGATTTTCTTCATATCTCTGACTGCAAAAGAGATATATTGCTGGACTGATTATTTGTAAGTTTACTGACCTCTATTTTCAACACTGGACTTTGCAACTGATTAATCCCTGGATGGACTGAACTAGTTTATGACATATGGACTGTTTTTGACTATGCTATAACTCTTGCTGGAATAAAAAACTATTTAACTGGCACAGTGTATCTGTCTTACTGAGTGTAAACTACACGTTTATCTCACATAATTTGCCTGCCTGCTAGACCGCCGTTGCACGTTCTGCAAGGGTGTGTATCCCTAACAAGCCACCTCCAATGTAAAGCTCCTCCACTGGAGCTCCAAGCAACTGGCAGAGCCAGGTCTTTAAGCTTTTGTGGAAGGTCAGAAAAGTTGGAGCCAATTTTATTTGGGAGGACAAGATGATCCAAAGGGCAGAAGCCACAGCAGAGAAGGCTGTGGAATTTATTATTGGATTATCCCTGGATTGAAAAACTGACTGATTTACCTATGAATGACTTTGGACTGCTTATCTTGAACTTTGCTTAAACTTTCTGGAAGTAAAAACCTACATTTACTGTACAGTGTATCTGTGTACTGTGCGTATATTATTCAAACACTACTCTCTATACGTCTCCCTGTATGCGCTCATTCTCCTAAAGGGGAATTACCTCAACATCAGATATTAAGTATATTTTAAAAAATTCTTTGGAAAATTGAATTAAGTATCATGAAGTCAGTATCAACTCTTTACAGTAGTCACAAAGAGGATGGTCTGTCTTCAACTTGGCCTTTTAGGTTGGTTACCTTGGTGGTCTGTCTATTTTGCTGCTGGTTGTAAAATATTTTATAAAATACTGGTTTAAATATTTTATTTAACAGACATGTTTTCTCTTTTTAAGATTATTTCAAAGAAAATACTGTGTATATGCAAAAATATGAAGATGCTTTCTACCATAGAAAAAGTTGTAGAAATTGGCTTTTTACATATTTCCATTTTCTATGCAGCTCAAAAACCTGCTTCCATGTTGTTTCAAAAGGGTCTCTTATCTCTATTGAATTTTTTCAGAGAAAAGAAGAGTGAGGAAAGTTAAAATCACTTCTCCCCTTCTCCAGTAGGATCTTTCCCATTCGCGAAGTGTATGTGGACAGCTCATAACTCTAATGCAGATTATTAAATCCTTATGAATTGAAGTATGCCTTAATTCACCTAAAACAATGCAAATTATTACTACTGTATTTTTAAGAGTTGCCCACATACTCATGTTCTCTTCCCCACATCTGAATATGAGGTGCACTGATCTGAAAACAGTCCTGAAAAAGTGGGGAGAATAAAAGCAGAAAAAAGTATTCACACAGGTAGAACAGGGTAAAGATTAGTTTTTTCTTCCTAGTGTTTTTCCACAAGTGCAAGGTCTGCCCTTTTTCCCTCTGGATCAGGGGTGTCAAACTCAAGGCCTGATGACCTCATCCAGCCCACGGGGTGCTTAGATCTGGCCCACGGGACCGCCTTGGAAACAGAGAAGGACCATCTCGCAGTACCTCTGCCAGATAAAATGGAGCTCCCCCCCCCCCCAAGCTCCATTTTCGTTGGCAGAGAGCAGCAGGAGGCTGTCGTGGCTGAAAACAGAGCCATTTTCTCTGGCAGAACGCTTGGGCCACCACAGACACCCCCAACATGAGTCAACATGACATCAAGCTGGCCATGCCACCCTGGCCCCGCCACACCCTGGCCTGGTCCCCAAGATCAAACACAACCCTGATGTAGCCCTCAATGGAATCAAGTTCATTGCTCTGGATCAACCAACTGTTGATCCATTACTTGCAACAGGAATTGACCAACCAGACTATCACCTGAGATGAACTTTGGTGGCTGAGAAAGAGTAACTGGCCCAAAATAATCCTGGCTTATTCATAAGAGCTGGCTGTGTGACTTTAGGTCACTTATTGTCTCTCAGCCCATGGTGTGTCAGACTCAGCAACAAACCGGCCAGTCAATTCTTGCTGCAACCAATGGATCCTTCCCCAAAGAAACTGGCCCCTGCATTTGCTTGAAAATGCTAGAGAGAGAAAAATATAACTACACCCAATCCTTATATGAACATTTAATTTGCTTCTGCTTTTATTCTCCCTTTTAAAATGAATGCTATTTTTATATTATTTTAATGTATTATTCATATTACTGTATTTTAACTGTTCAAATCGAAACAGCTTTGAGCTTTCTAGTTACTTGACACACACCCAAAAAAAGATAAAGTTCCCTTTGTCTCCTGTTCACTAAATGGACATGACTATGTTGTTGTGGTAGAACCGTCAGCTGAAGGTGAAGGGGCCTCTCTAGAGAGACTAAAGAGACATTCCAATTGGAATCTGTTCAAGAGAGGAAACATCTGAGGTCAAACCCTCAGATCTATATCTGTTGTTTCCTAAGGGAAGGCAGGCAGTTTAGCCAGATTCTTGTAAGACAGAGATCAACAATAAAATATCTATTTGTGCCTTTCTACCAATGGTTCTAGTTGCTTGCACTTGATCATTGTTTTCTTTACAACATAAGGGAAGTTCAATGCCTTCTTGCAATTTTTTCAACTTTCCAGTCTTATGCATCAGGATTTCCTACTGGCCGAACACACCTTAGCTTTTTTTGAGATAACAAAGCTGGCTAGAAGCTGTCATTTGCAATAATAAAGTTTTTTTTTTTTTTTAAATGTTTTAATGAGAATTGTATATGATTTATCAAATCTACACAACTATTGTACCATATTTCCACCAGACATTTTTACTGTCTCTTACACCTGCAAAAGAGCTGTTCTGGCAAAACTAAGGACTGAGCAAAACAATCTCTGCACATCATAAAATACAGTCAGAAAAGAGTACAGGTAAACCTTAACTTACAACAGTCACTTAATGAGCATTCAAAGGTAAACTATGCTCCAAGCAAGTTACTTAAAAAACCTGTCCTCAAGTTTCAACTGCTATACCCATCCCCTGATCATATAGTTACATTTTGGGTGTTTGACAACTGGACCAAACCAATTGCACAATCCCAGTTAATTTAATTTTGCAACATTTTTTGCCATTTTCTGGCAAGAAGTGTCAAACAACACCAGGGGTGGGACTCAAACTTTTTAACAACCGATTCTGTGGACGTGGCTAAATGGGTTTGGCTAGGTGGGTTTGGCCATGTGACTGAGTGGGCATGGCTTCTTCTCTTTTTTTGCAGGCCCCACCTTTTTTTTACCTCCTAGGCCTCAGGGAAGCCTCCTGGGGGTGTTTTTGCTCCCAGGAAGGCAAAACAAAGAGCGTGGGGGGGTGGCTTAACTACCCCCCAATGCACCCCTTTTTGCTTCCTGGGCCTCAGGGAAGCCTCCTGGGTGAAGCAATAAGACAGCAAGGGGGATCCCGGCACAGCTGATCATCGGAACAACTGATCATCAGGAGGGGGGAAAATGGGCATTGGTTCTTACCTGACACGCCATTTCTCTTGAGCTGAGAGGATCGTTCAGAGAGTGGAGTGGGTGGAGCTTCAATCTCTGCTTTTGTAGACTGAGCTTAATTTCTGAGGAATGCTCCACCTTCCATCACGTGGCTTGCCATCGCGTTCCCCAGTTTATGCGAAGACGAGAGGAAAACAGGCATTCGTGCTCTCCTCTTACTTGAGTTAAAGTGCATTGGCTGAAACAAGACCCCGCCAGATGGTGAAAGGAAAAGGGAAGGGCTGGACGATACTCTCAGCTCAAGAGAAATGGCGTGTCAGGTAAGAACCAACGCCCATTCTCCTTAGAGCTGTTTGGATCGTCCAGAGAGTGGGACATACCAAAGCTGGGGCTTGTCCTACGGGAGGGACACCGTCTGGTCTGTTGACTCCTCGGGATCCCTGAGCACTCTCTGAAGGACCCTTCTAATGAAAGAAGCCTCCGCAGCGGCATACCTATCGATTCTGTAGTGCCTAATGAAAGGTGACGGGGAGGCCCACGTTGCTGCCCGGCAAATGTCGAGTATAGGGACCTGGGTAGCCCAGACAGCTGATGTCACCGCACTCCTGGTGGAGTGAGCCGTGATACCCCTGGGCACTTGGAGGGCTTGGGCCTGGTATGCCCTTGAAATGGCCGCCCTTATCCAACGGCCTATGGTGGTTGAGGGTACCTTGAGCCCCTGTGACTTTGGTTGAAAGGAAATAAACAGGGCCTCGGATTTACGGAAGGTCTGAGTACGCTTAATATAGATCCGCAAGGCCTGTCTGATGTCTAAGGTGTGCCATAGACTCTCTCTTTCATGAGTTGGCCTGGGGCAAAAATTGGGGAGGATAAGTTCTTGAGCCCTGTGGAAAACCGAGTTAATTTTAGGTATAAATGAAGGGTCAAGTTGGAGGACCACCCGGTCAGAATGGAAGATGCACAGGTCTTTCCTGACTGACAGAGCAGCGATCTCTGAAATCCTCTGGGCTGATGGGATCGCCACCAGGAACACTACTTTGTAGGATAGAAACTGGAGAGAGACTTCTCTTAGGGGTTCAAAGCCTAGTGAGAGAAGTCAGGACTCTGTTGAGGTCCAAGGCTGGGTACCGGTGAAGGGACGGTGGTCGTAAGTTTGAAGCCCCTTTCAGAAATGCTCAGATACGGGGATGGTGAGAGAGGGAACTAACACCCTCGCAGGAAATTACTGTGGATAGGACTGCTATCTGACGCCTTAGTGTGTTGGGGGACAGTCCCTTACTGAGACCCTCCTGGAGAAAGTTGAGGATTTGGGCCACAGATGGGTTCGTTGGGTCAATGAGGAGATTGGCACAACATTTGCGGAAATTGTCCGAAGTGGCGTCGTAAATCCTTCTGGTGGAGGGACACCTGGCTGCTAAGATGGTATTGATGACTTCAGTGGAGAAATTCTCCCTCTTCAGACGTTCCCGCTCAACCTCCAGACGGCTAGTTGTACCCATTGGGGGTCTGGGTGAAGAAGGGGGCCTTGAGAAAGAGAAATCCTGTCTGCTGGGATCCTCCGGGGGGGGGGGCTATGGATAGGCTGCGGAGGTCTGCGAACCAGGAGCGACGGGGCCAATAAGGAGCTACCAGAAGCAATTCCGCCCTCTCGTGGAGTACCTTTTGTAGTACTCTGGGCACCGGTGCCAGAGGGGGGAAGGCGTAAAGAAGGCCCAAGGGCCACGGGCATCGAAGGGTGTTGTGGTTCTCCGCCCCTAGGGACAGGAATCTGGAGATGAACCGTGGAAGTTGGGTATTGAGGGGGGAGGCAAACAGGTCTACCACTGGCAGGCCGAATATTGCTGTCGCCTCCCTGAACAGGGCTGGGTGGAGGCACCACTCCGCCTGGTCTATGGTGGCCCTGCTCAACCAATCTGCTCGGGTGTTGTTGATGCCTGAAATGTGGTCTGCTCTGAGTGAGAGGAGGTGAGACTCTGCCCACTGACAGAGGCGCTCGGTCTCCCTCATTAGGCTTGAGGACTGAGTGCCCCCCTGCCTGTTGACATGAGCCTTTGCTGTTATGTTGTCAGTGAGAATGAGGACGTGGCGGCCCTGAAGCTGAGGGAGGAAGCTGCAGAGGGCCAGGTGGATGGCACGAAGCTCTAACCAGTTTATATTGCACAGCCTCTCTGTCGCTGACCATCTGCCCTGAGCTGTAAGGGAAAGAAGGTGGGCACCCCATTCGGACAGACTGGCGTCTGTGGTGACGGTGAGTCTTGGTGGCTCCTTGAGGGGGCAGCCCTTGTTGATCAACGCCTTGCTCCACCAGAGGAGGGAGGTGAGAACCCTTGGCGAGACCTTGACCTTGCGCCTGGAGTTGCTTGACCCGGCTCTTTGGTACAGAAGCAGGAACCACTGGAGGGATCTAGAGTGGAAACGGGCCCAGGGAATAACGGAAATACAAGAGATCATCTTACCTAACAACTTGGTTAATTCGAGGAGAGAGACCTTCCTAAGTCGTCTGATGAGCTTGACTGATATGTTGGATGCTGAGTATTCTTTCTGGAGAGATGAACACCCTCCCTTTGACTGTATCTATTATAGTTCCCAGGTGGGGTAGCCTGGTGGAAGGGGCCAGTTGGCTTTTCTTCCAATTTATGAGGAACCCGTGTTCCTGGAGGAAGGTGAGGGTATTTGGGTGTCCCTGATGGCCTGTTCCCTGGAAGGGGAGAGGATGAGAATATCATCCAGGTAACAGTGGAGCCGCACCAGGATGGTTCTAAGGTGGGCAGCCAGAGCGGCCAAGACCTTGGTAAAGGTCCTGGGGGCCGAGGCCAACCCGAATGGGAGGGCCACGTATTGGAAGTGTAGGTTATTATAGCTGAAACGCAGAAACTTGGAGTGGGAGGGTCATATTGGGATGTGTAAATATGCCTCGGAGAGGTCGATGGATGACAACCAGTCTCCCTGCCGAACTCCCAAGAGGATGGATTGCAGCGTGTTCATTTTGAATCTGCGGTATACCAGGTGGCAATTTAACCGCTTTAAGTCCAAAATAGCCCTCCATCCCCCCGAGTGTTTGGGCACCACGAATAAGTGTGAGTGGAAGCCCTGTCCTCTCTGGGATGGAGGAACTGGCTGGATGGCCTGAATGTCCAGTAGGTGCTGAATTGCCGAATCTATGAGGTTGCATTTGGTGTGGTTCTTGGAGAGGGGACATGTAATGTAGAACTCAGGGGGGGTAGAGAGGAACTCGAGGGCAAGGCCAAACCTGACAGTATCCCTGACCCAAGCGTCCGAAGTGGATGAGTCCCACTGGCTGGCGAAGGCTTTAAGTCGCCCGCCAATGGGGATGAGGTCAGGTGGCCTATCTGGAGCGCCAGAAGGGCCTGCTGCCGGAGCCACGAAAGGGCCTCTTGAAGTTTCCGCCTCTCCTGTGTCTATCGAAGGGGTCGGACCTGTCCTGGAGCTGTCCCGAGCCAAAGAAGGGGGGCCTTTGGTACCTGGGAGGGAAGGGGGGTTGGGAATAGAGACGAAAGGGAGCCCTCCGAAAGGGCTGCAGAGATCTGGGTTCTGACTTACGGGTGAGGGAAGGGAGGAATTTCTTTTTATTCCTTCCCTCGACTAGGAGAGGATCCAGGGAAGGTCCGAACAGCTTATTTCCCGCAAGGGGGGGCGGAAGCTAGTTTCACCTTATTCTTGAGATCCGCCTGCCAGAGCAAGCGGCGGGCCGAGACGTGGGAGGAAATGGCGCAGGAGGAGAATTTTACTGAGTGAAAAGTGGTGTCTGCTGAGAACTCCGCTGCAACTGTAATCTTGGCGATGTGCTGATGGGCACGGATATTGGAAGTTGGGACATGTTGCTTAAGCTGGCAAAGCTTAATGGAGATCATCTGATGAAGAAGGAAGCGGCCGTGGACGCCCTGATCGTCCATGTGTCCGACTGGTGAGCTCGACGCAATGCCAGCTCCGACCGCTTCTCCTCTGGCCTGAGAGCCTCTAAAGGGTTGCTGAGTGCGAAGGAAGAGGCCAGGCTTACGATGGGCTCATCAACCTCCGGGGTGCTCAGCAGGTTGGAGAGCTCCGGGTCAAGGTTGAAGAACCTTTTATCATGGGCCGAAGGGGCCGGGGGGGCAACTGAGGAGGCCAGTTGCTTGGACACCAGGTCCAGGAATATGGAAGGATTGGGATGACCTCGGCCTCCACCACCGGCTGTCTAAACATGGAGTCCTCTGGCCCTTCCGGAACCAAGGGGGTGGGATCAGAGGGGCTCTGGGTAATTAGGCCCGAGATGTTCCTGGCTTTGTAGAGGAGGGATTTAATTGCTGGGACTTGAAGAGCCCTACGAAAGCGGGTTGGTCGGGGTGAGCCCTTCATCCTCGGACATTTCCGCCTCTGATGGATCTGAGTCCGGAAGGGGTTCATTGTATTGTAAGGACCCCAGGTCAAATTGTTCCTCCTCCTCCTCCCTGCACAAATCTAGGTTCCCTTCCTCCACCTCCTCGTCCTCCCTGACTGAAGGGGAAACCTCCCCCTGGAGGGGCACCTGATCATGAAACGGTTGCGGCATGAGAGGGAATGATCTTACAGATTTGGTGGCCTGCGGAGGCAACCCCAGTCTAGCCATCTGCTGCATTCCTTCTGCAATTCCCTGTCGGATAGCCATCTCCATCCAGGCTCTGAACTGCTCTGGAACCGCCTGAATGAGAGGTTCCTCCTGGCACAGGCCGGCAGCCATGGGCGTGAAGGTAGCCTCTGGAGTTCGCCTGGCTGGTGTTCCTGGGGCCTGTTGCCCTTGAGAGGGCGAGCTGTGCCTGGATAGGGAGGAAAAGGCTGCGGGGGGGGGAGAGCGGAGGTGGAAGGAGTGGCTGGTGCTGGAGGCATTGGGCCTGTCTGTCTGATGCATTTGTCTATTTCTTTTTCTAGCGCCTTGTGTCGTCTTAAGGCGTCCCTTTGTGAGGCTTTGGTGGGCTCCTTAACCTGACCGCGCAGGTGGTGGGTTTTTGCTTTGGCCTTTAAGGAAGGACCTTTTGAAGGATTGCTTTCTGCCATTTTAGATAGTTGAGGAAGGTGAAGGATCAAATATGAGGTGGTTGGCGCGCCTAGGGGTCGACCTACAACGAAGGCCGGGAGCCCTGGGAAATTCTTTTTCACCCCCCCATTTATTATTAGCTTATAATTAATCTGTTTGTCTTACTTGTTGTTATTCTCTGTATTTTTTGTTCCGTATATAAATGATTTCCCCCTTTTCTTTTTCTTTTCTTTTTTTGTAAGCTTAGGCCTACTCGAGTCTCTTAATTTTTCTGATTTAATAAGTTTTGAAGATCTCTCTCTCTCTTTCTTATTTTTTTTTTTTGGAAGGGCTGATCGAGATGATCAGAGGACAACAAATGCCTTAAGGGCGAAGCCGGGTCTGAACCAGACTGCCGTCCCAGGCAGAAACGGGCGGGAGTGGTGGGAATAAACCGCGGCCGCTACGGCTGGCTGCAGGGTAAGCCAACAAAAGGAGATGGGAACAGAAGCCTCCAACTGGAACAGCACAATTCTATTTCTTCAGCAGGCCTGCCGGTCCTGCTGTTTTAAATAGGCACACTGCAGAGATCGGAACGATAAGGGTAAAACAAAATGGCGCCCAGCCACGAGGCATCACTCAAAATGGCAGCCACCACTACTTGGGCTTGCAGGGGCCCTTCTGCAGTGACCAGGAGAATCCCCAGGGGCAATCCAAGGACCCCAGGGGAAGGACAAACAGAAAGAGGCTAGCAAACATTCAAACGATATAAAAAACGGAGTTCGGTGGGGGGGGGAAACGGAACGAAACGGAGCATTTTAAACGAACAGAACTAAAGCGGCAGAAAAGCAATAGGGGAGGGTGGGGGGGCAGCTTGTAATTTTGCTGGCCTACCCCCTGGCATCCCCTGGGGGGAGGACCTCCCAGGGAAGTCTACCAAATAAGGAGGACCAACTGCGCAGGGCTAAGGGAAAAAACAATGAAGGGATTATATACAACCAGAAATGAAGCAAAAATGATTCAAATTGGAATTTTCCTGAAACGGCCAAGAGTACATACAAACACTGCCTACTCTGCATGAGGGCTGAGTATAAACTGGGGAATGCGATGGCAAGCCACGTGATGGAAGGAGGAGCGTTCCTCAGAAATTAAGCTCAGCCTACAACAGCAGAGACTGAAGCTCCACCCACTCTCTGGACAATCTGAACAGCTCTAAGGAGAAAAAGAAATACCTTAAGGAATGACTAGGTGCAGGAGAACAGTCAGAGATGTTGGGGATGCGCGCGATATTGTACATGCCCGATAAGGAATGACTGTGTAAAGAGGGGCAGGCAGAGAGGAACGGAGTCAGCCAGGGGCAGAATTTGCCGGTTCTCCGAACTGCGCAGATTCATAACAACCAGTTCTATAGAACCGGTCCGAACCAGTAGAATCCCACCCCTGAACAACTCCCATTTGATAAAGTTGGTTTAGGGCTTACAACCACATGATTTACTTAATAACCATTGTGCCTCACTAGCAAGGATGGTTTAAAATTGGATCTTATCATATGGTGACTCAATTTACAACCACAATGATTAATGACCAAATTTCCAGGCTCAATTGTGGTTGTAAATTGAGGACTATCTGTATCAACAACTCTCACTTACATAAATGATGTTTCTTTTGTTCACTAACATGATTCTTTGAATCCAAACGAAAGAAGTAGATTCATACAGCTCCACAAAAAATACTGTATTCATAATGATCTCCCATTTTGGATATTGCTCCTACAGGTTTTCTATTGCTTCACACTAACTGAATGCTTCCCTTTTCCAGCCAGAATTGTATAAAAGATGCATACATTCTTTTGCAGATATATTCCCATTTTTAAGTATTGACAAATTATTTGTCACACTTCATTTAACCAGCCATTAATCTGACGTGGGTTATGATTCTTTAATCATATGCATCATGATTTCCTTCTCATCCACAATATAGCATTTATAATGTTTGCTATTCATACAGCAGCAAGACTCTTGCAGTTACAATTTAGAATAACAGAACTTTGAATTAAGAGAGTAGTAGAGTTTACAGGTATTTCTTAATGTACGGCCAGTTGTTTGCAACTGTTCCAAGTTATGACAGACCCCACCAAAGGTACTTATGACCTGGTTCCAAAGTTCTGATAGCTGCCCCACATGACTGCATTTTAGGCACTTGGCAATCAGCCCACATTTACGGTCATTTGCTTAACAACAGTGTTTACTTAATGACCATGGCATTTGCTTAATAACTATGGGTGAGTCATTTAATGATGACAAAAAAGCTGCAAAATTGGGTTGATCCCGTTATGACTGTCATGACTTACAACCATAATTGGCTGGAGAACTATCACTATTGAAAGTTGAGGTTGCATCTTCAACGTATCAATGGAAAATGTATTAAATAAGATGATGAATGCAATTCAATGATGATAGTATGATACAAGTGTAAGTCAAAAGGAAGTTATACTAATTTGATGAGAAGCCATCAAATGATGTGTTATTCACATAGAAGATGCTCACAGATTTTTTAACTTCTATTTTAAGTTGCAATGTTACAATTCCATTTACCATTTTCAAATACCACTATAAAATTTCTTCAAATTCTGTTTAATTATAGAAACCAAGACAATAATTCCCTATCTGCATACATAATCAAAGTTTAAATCTTAGGTTCAAATAAAAGATTCTAATTTTTAAGAACAACAGCCAGACCCACCTGTTTTCCTAAACCATTTATTTAGCAGCATTGTATCAAGCAGAAATTAGGGTTAGGGTTATTTCGTATATGTGTGTGTGAGAGAGAGGGGGGGGAGAGGGAGGGGGAGGGAGACATGCTAGCAAAGTGAAGGGTTTTCTGAATTTTTGACACACTGAACCCAAAAGTTTCACCATCACTGTAATAAGTGAATAATGAAAAATAAATAAAGGCTTTTTTTGGTCTAATTCTCAACTGGAACCTAAACCACAGAAAGTGCAATAGGACAGGATTAGATGATTGATGTGGGCAAAATATGGTAGAGGCAGAAGGACCTGAACATCCAGAATTTTCTAAACAAACACCCAATGCTACACCCTTCTTCATCCCCACAAACTATACCAAGATTCTTCTAAGACTCCACCAAACCTCTTTCAGAAGCAAAAAATTAAAAAAATAAGAAACTCTAAAACAGTCATACAATAAGATATTGAAATAACCTGTTCCCCAAACATGAAGATTAGATTCATTCTTCTTAGAGCTGCTCGGAGCGTCCAGAGAGGGGTGGTGCTTCCGTCTCTGCTATTGTAGGCTGAGCTAAATTCCTGAGGAACGCTCCTCCTTCCATCACGTTACTCCATCCCAGAGTTCCCCAGTTTTATGCTCAGCTGCTCGCAGAGTAGGCAGTGTTTTCAAAGTGCTCTTGGCCATTTTTCAGCAAGCCTTAGTTTGTCTCCAATATTTATTCTCAGGTTGTATCTGTTTATTTCTTCCCTTAGCCCTGCGCAGTGGTTTCATGAATTGTGATTTCATTCCCCTGGGAAGCCCTCACGGGCCCAGGGGATTTCAGGGAGAAGGATAGCTTACGTTACAAGCTACCCCCCCTTCCCCATTGCCTTTCTGCCATTTTTTTGGTTGCCTTCATAGACGCTCCGTTTCACTCCATTGCCCCCCCCACCGCACGCCGCTTTTTCCCTTAGTGCGAAGCCTCTCTTGCCTCCTTCCTTCCTGGGTTCCTTCTGGGGACCTTGAATTGTTCGGGACTGTTTCCCTCGCCGCTGCTAAAGGGCCTTGTAAGTCCACGTAGCAGGCGGTCGCCATTGTAAGCACCGCCTCGTGGCCGGGCGCCATTTTGAATCTTATCTTCCCGATCGGCAGCGTGCAGTTTTAAAGCAGCAGGACCCGTAGGCCTGCTCGGACTTGATTCACACAGAAAAACCTTCTGTGGTGTTAGAGGTTGTTTCCTGCCTCCGTTTTGTTGGCGTCACCCGCAGCCGGCCGTAGCTGGTGCGGTCTACCTTCCACCACTCCCGCCCAGTATGTGTCTGGGAAGGCAGTCGGATCTAGGCCTAAGGGCTCCTTTGCCTTAAGGCCTCTGGCGTGTCTAGGTCGCTTGGACCGCTGTTTTCAAATACAAAAAAAAAGAGAGAGAGAGGGAGAGAAGGCAAGAACAACAGACCAGAGGAAACTAAGAGAGAGAGAAATATTTATATATATTTATATACAAATAAAACTATTTAAAAAGTAAATAAATAAATAAATAAATAAAGGGGGGGTATAACAGGGAGCAGGAGCAAATTAACTTAGGGCGTAAAAGATTCTCTCAGGGCTCCCGGCCTTGTTGTAGGTCGACCCCTAGGCGTGCCAACCGCCTCCTATTGATATTTATCTTCCTCGATTATATATATAAAAATGGCAGAAGGCAATCTCTCCACAGGCCCTTCTTTGAAGGCCAAATCAAAAACTCATCATCTGCGCAGGCAGGCTAAGGATTCCAAAGCCTCCCAGAGGGACGCCTTAAGGCACCTCAAGGCCCTGAAAAAGAAATTGATAAATGCACAGGCAGGCAGGCGCGGTGCCTCCCATTCTTCCTCCTTCTACTCTTCTCAACCCCTCCCCCTGTTCCTATCCAGGCACAGCTCGCCCTCTCAAGGTCTCCAGGCTCCTGGACCACTGGCCAGACAAACACCAGAGGCTATCTTTACGCCCTCAGCTGCTGGCCTACACCAAGGGGAACCTCTCATTCAGGAGGTTCCAGAGCAACTGAGATCCTGGAGGAAGTTGGCTATCCACCGTGGAATTGCGAAAGGTCTCCAACAGGCAGCCAGACCTGGTCTACAGCCGCTGGTCACTGAATCTGTAAGATCATTCCCTTTCAGATCTGAGCTGACCCAGGATCAGGTACCCTTCAGAGGGAGATTTCCCCCTCCACAAGGGGGGACAAGGAGGCGGCGGTAGGAGACTTAGATTGATACAAGGAGGAGGAGGAGGAGCAGTATTTACTTGGGGTCCTTTCTCTATACCGAACCCCCTTCCAACATAGAACCATCAGAGGCAGAGGTGTCAGAGGACAAGGGTCTCATCCCCGACCAGCCCTCCTTTGTAGGGCTCTGCAGGCCCCAACTAATCAAATCCTTCCTGATCGAAGCCAAGCTTTCCTTGGGTCTAACAAGTCAGAACCCAGCTAACCCCTCTCCTATCACTCCGGTAGATCCTGGAGCAGCTCAGTTGGTCTAGAGGTGGAGTGATTGCCTCACAACCAGGAGGCTGCGAGTTTGATCCTAGGAATAGACTTTGAATAGTTTTTGGAATGGACTCTCCTGCTTGGGCAGGGGGTTGGTCTAGATGATCTCCAGGGTTTCCCCCAATTCTGTTATTCTACGAAAAGAATAGAAAATCTTATGTGCTTAATATAATTATTTTATACCCATTGAGCACCCCGGAGGTGGATGAACCTATTGGAGCCGGGCCTCTTCTTCTACCCTCAGCGACTCCCTAGAAGCCCTGAGGCCAGAGGAGAATCGATCGGAGCTGGCCTTATGCCGAGCTCATCAGTCAGACGCATGGGCAATCAGATCGGCCACGGCTGCTTCCTTCTTCATCAGGTCATCTATTCACTGACCAGCCAGCTCAAACACATGTCCCAGCCTCCTCCCGTGCCATTCCCTCCCATGCCTCTGTACCCAGTCTGCGCTGGCCAAAACATTAGCAGACAGATCTCTAGAATAAAGTGAAATTAGCCTCCGCTCCCCTCGTGGGATATAAACTGTTCGGATCATCTCTCATCCGCAGTCAGAGTCCAGATCCATGCAGCCTCTTCGGAGAGCTCCCTTTCATCCCCTCTTCCAATCCTCTCTCTCTCCCAAGTATCAAAGGGCCCCCTCCCTTTGGCTCGGGACAGCCTCAGGTCAGGTCCGACTCCTCTGATAGTCTCAGAAGAGGCGGTAACTTCAAGAGGCCCTTTCGTGGCTCTGGCAACAAGCTCTTCCGGCGCTCCAGATAAGCCACTAGACTTAATTCCCATCGGCGGGCGCCTGGAAGCCTTCGCCCCAGCGGGACTCCTCCACTTCCGATGCCTGGGCTAGGGATTCCATCAGGCTTGGACTTGCCCTCGAGTTCCAAACTGCACCCCCCCCCCAGGTTTTCAGGGCATGTCCCCTCTCCAAGAACCACTCCAAGCGCAGCCTCATGGACTCAGCAATTCAGCCCCTGCTCGACATACAGGCCTTCCAGCCCGTTCCTCTATCGCCCAGAGGACAGGGATTCTACTCCCACTTATTCGTGGTTCCCAAACACTCCGGGGGATGGAGAGTGATTCTGGATTTATAGCGGCTTAACTGCCATCTCGCATACCGCAATTTCAAAATGAGCATGTTGCAATCCATCCCCCTAGGGATGGGGCAGAGAGACTGGTTGTCATCCATTGCCCTTCTGAGGCATACCTACACTTCCCGATCTGGCCCTCTCATTCCAAATTCCTGCGCTTCTGCTATAATAACCTCCACTTTCAATATGTGGCGCTCCCTTTCGGGTTGGCCTCTGCCCCCAGAACCCTTCCCAAGGTTTTGGCTGCTCTAGCTGCCCACCTCAGATCCCTCCCGGGGCTCTACACTGTTTCTTGGATGACTCCCTCATCCTTTCCCATTTCAGGGTACACGCAGTGAGGGACACTCAAAGCACTCTGACCACTCTCCAGGAACACGGGGTCCTCATCAATTGGAAGAAAATCTGATTATCCCCCTCCACCAGGATAATCCACCGGGGGAGGGTAATAGATTCTGTGAAAGGAAGGGTGTTCTCTCTCCGGAGAGATTCCTTAGCATCCACAATCGGTCAGACACACAAGACGCCTTGAAAGGTTTTCCTTTTAGAGCTAACCCAGTTACTAGGTATAAGGATATCCTGTATTTCCATTATTCCCTGGGCCCGTTTTTCCACTCCAGATCCCTCCAGTGGTTCCTGCTCCCATGCCAGAGAGCCGGATCAAGCAACTCAAAGCACTAGGTCAAGGTCTAACCAAGGGTGCTCTCCTCCCCTCTCTAAAAAGGTGGAGCAGAGTGTCTATCAATAAGGGCTACCCCCTCAAGGAGCCCCTAGACTCACCGTTCCACAGACGCCAGTCTGTCCGAATGGGGCGCCCTCCTACAGTCCCTTTCAGCACAGGGCGGAGGATCAACAACAGAGAAGCTGTGCAACACAACTTGGCTGGAGCTTCGCGCCGTCCCTTGGCTCTCCGCTGTTGCCTCCCCCAATTACGCGGCCGCCACGTCCTCTTCCTCACTGACAAAATCACGGCCAAATCTCACATCATCAAGCAGGGGGGTTCTCAGTCATCACGCCTAATGAGGGAGGCCGAGCGCCTCTGTCAGTGGGTGGAGTCTCTCCTCCTGTCCCTCAGGGCGGTCCTCATCTTGGGCATCTCCAACACCTGAGCAGGTGTTGGTTGAGCAGGGCCACCATAGACCAGTCGGAGAGGCATCTCCACCATCTCTATTCAGAGAGGCGACATGCATATCGGTCTGTCAGTAGTAGACCCGTTTGCCCCCCTCTTCAATACCCAACTTCCAAGGTTAGTTTCAAGATTCCCATCCCCAGGGGCGGAGAACCACTACGCCCTTCGGTGTCCGTGGCCCCGGGTCTCCTCTATGCCTTCCCTCCTCTGGCGCTGGTGCCCATAGTCCTTCAAAGGTACTTCACGAGAAGGCGGATCTGTTCCTTGTAGCTCCTTATTGGCCCATTTGCCCTTGGTTCACGGACTTTGCAGTTTAACCATAGTCCCTCCCTGGAGGATCCCAGCAGACAGAATCTCTCTGTCTCCAGGTCCCCTCTTCCACCCGATCCCCCAATGGCTTCAACTAGCTGTGTGGAGGTTGAGCGGGAACGCTTGAAGAGGAAAATCCTCTCTAGCAAGGTCTTTTATACGTTCTTAGCAGCCAGGCGATCTTCAACCAGTATGGGAGCCAGTTTGGTTTACTGATTAAGCCCCTGAGCTAGAAAGAAAGAGGCTGTGAGTTCAAGTCCTGCCTTGACCATGAAAGCCATCTGGGTGATTTTGAGAAAGGGTGTGTCAAACTTCTGGTTGACCCAACGGCCCCTTCCACTGCTCTAGTGCTTGACTTTCTCCAGGAGGATTTCAGCAAGGGGCTATCCCCCAATACACCAAGACGTCAGGTTGCAGCCTTATCCACAGGCATCCACTGTAAAGAGGCTAGTTCCCTCTCTCACCAAACCCGTATTCGTGCCTTCCTGAAAGGGTCCACAAATCTACGTCCTCCATCCCTCCACCGGTACCCAACCTGGGATCTCAATAGGGTTCTTACTTCCCTCTCAAAACCACCCTTTGAACCCCTAAGAGAGGTCTCTCTTCAGTTCCTATACTTCAAAGTAATTTTCCTTCGGTAGGATCACTTCAGCGATCACTTCAGCGCGTAGGATATCAGAGAGCACTGCACTGTCAGTTAGAAAAGACATTTGCATATTCCATCCCGACCGGGTGGTCCTACGGCTTGTCCCTTCCTCTTGCCCAAGATTAAGTTGCTTTCCCACAGGACCCTGGACCTTACCCACCCATTTTTGCTCCGGCCCAACTCACGAAAGGGAGAGACTATGGCACTCCCCGGACGTCTGACGTGCCTTATGGATTTACATTAAACGCACTGAGTCCTTCCGTAAGTCTGAGGCCCTGTGTACTTCCTTCCAGCCAAAGTCACAAGGGCTAAAGGCAACCCCAACCATCATAGACCGTTGGATTAGGGAGGCCTTCGCCAGGGCGTACCAGGATCAGGCCCCTAGGTACCCAAGGGTATCATGGCTCACTCCACTAGGAGTGCAGCAATTTCAGCTGCCTGGGTTTCCCAGGGCCCAATACTCGACATCTGCCGGACAGCTGCATGCGTCTCCACGTCACCCTTCATCAGACATTACAAGGTTGACAGGTAAACCTCAGCTGAGGCTTCTTGCGGTAGAAGGGTTCTTCAGAGGGTTCTCAGGGAACCGAGGGGACCACAGACCAGACGGCGCCCCTCCCGTAGGACAGGCCCAGCTTTGGTATGTCCCACTCTCTGGATGCTCTGAGCAGCTCCAAGGAGAATGGGCGTTGGTCCTTACCTAATACACCCTTTCTCTTCGAGCTGTGAGGAGCATTCAGCCCCTCCCTTTTCCTTCGCCGTCTGGTAGTGTCTTGTTTTTCGGCCAAGGAACCTAAGTATAGTAAGATGAGAGCACAATTTAATGTTTTCTCTTGCCTTCGCATAAAACTGGGGAACGCTGGGATGGAGTCACGTGATGGAAGGAGAAGCGTTCCTCAGGAATTTAGCTCAGCCTACAATAGCAGAGACGGAAGCACCACCCACTCTCTGGATGCTCCTCGCAGCTCGAAGAGAAATGGCGTGTCAGGTAAGGACCAACGCCCAATCTCAAATCTCAAAAATATTACTTTATAATTTCCTCTGCAACTCAGCTCTTAGACCATTTTTTTTCTATGAGGGGAAAAATTACCATAACTAAACACACATATTCTAGATTCCTAAATCTCTGAATCATTAGTAAATTTTAGTCTCTCTCAGAGGAATCTTGCTTTAATTCAGGTTTCTGGTGAATCTATTCTAATTGGCCTGTCAGTATAGCACCTTACCAAATCCAATCTACAAATTATCAAGTTTATAAAATATTACAGCTGCAATTCTATATAATTACATTTAAATATCCTTCCTCCTTAAGCCATTATCTCATCCATGTTAAGACCTCTCTGTTTCATCTACTGATGCTAGCCATCCATAAAAACATTTCAGAAAAAACTATCTTGGAAGATCTGATTTTTCAAACAGTGGTGTTCATAGGAGGAGGAGGAATCAAAATTGAAAAGGTATCAGACAGAATTGAAAAGATATCAGAATGCAAATTGTTCCTTTTTTGAAACTGCAGTGAAATGTTAAAACGTATACAAAACAGGCAATGCTAGCTGCACCCATTATTTTTCTGATTTTGACATACACATACCCCGAGAATGCCACTGTTTTCAAATATTCCAACTAGTTACTAAATTTGTTTCCTTGGACATCATGTCAATAATAGCATATACCCTTTAATATTGAAAATATCTGAGCAAAATCTAGAGCCTGTGTGCATATGATATTCACAGCCTTCATTATATGGATAAAAACCACCATGTGGTTGCAAGTAATTATTTCTTATAATTAGAAACTGGGATTCTCTATGGTTTTCTGGAAACATACTTTGTTGTGAAAGCAACTTTGCTACTTGCTGTGTGAAAAAGACTTTGATCAAATGCCTCACAGAATTATGACAACTAAAGATTGATGAACCTCCTCCCCCAGTTCTGATTCCAAAATATAATCATATTTCACTGCAATTGGCCATATATATATTACAAATATAAGCAACATTGGTAAGCAATTGATTAGCAAGTTGTAAATAATAAGTATGTTTATCTTTTATTGAAATTGCATAGAATTTATACACACATTCAATGTATGTATAATGTACAAATACATTTTAAAAAATTTTTTGCATTACTTCCCCTCCCTTTTGCTGCTGCTGTTTTTTCTCTCCTTCTCTTCAGTTTTATAAAATAAATGCAACGAATATCCTTCTTTAATGTAGATCTCAACAGGAAATAGAGACAGCAGTTTCATTTTTGTACTCCCACAAATTCTAACCAAACCCCAGTTCACCAAGGGATTCTGAAGTCTTTGAAATGAGGCAGATATTCTATACATTAGAAAAATGAACTGATATAAGTAACAAAATTCTGTCAACTGAAAAGCACCAATACAAATACTTGCCTGCCGATCCCAACATTTTTCAACATTTCATTTCATTTAAATTATGGAGTCCTTATCATCAGAAGACATTTACTTGTTATAATATACAACATTCTACAAAACTAATCAACTTTTATAATATACATATTAAAATGCATTTGCACTGAAAATAACAATTGTTAAATTGTTAAAACTTAGGATATTTAACATACGGATATTATGCAATATTTCATTATCTTAAAACTACAGAAGATACTGTATGTTTGCCGAACATACAAAATGTTTGACTGATTTGAAATACTCATTTCATAAAATAGGGGTTTTAGGCAGCAAAACATCACCCACAAGTGTTATCTATCCCTCTCTAGCGGCTTCAGCTAATCATTGCAACTTGCAGAAGATATTTGGAGCATCCAAAATGGCAAAGCTTATGAGAAACAAGCAAGAAAACAAAATAAAACTGAAGAGAGGCATCACTTGAAAGTAACATAGTCAAGTAATACCTTCCTACTGTTTGTCAGGCCATAACAATTATTCAGCGCACCAAAACAAAGAAACAGGAAACAAAATACGAAGTACATCAGTTTGCAGATATACCAGTCAATTGTCTCCTGCAACCTAGTTCTAAGGGAAAACAAGATTCTGTTTCTGCTTGTTTTTCATGTAACTATGAAAGAAGTATATGACCTCAAAAGAAAGGGCCTTCTCAGATGCGGCTTTATGAGGTGTCTACAATTCAAATAATTTTTATGGGTTTTATTTTAGGTGACCATATTATACTAAGATGTATGCTTTTATATAATTGTACTATGTTTTTGGTACTTATTAGCATATTGCATTATTTTTAATATTTTAAGAAACTTACATTTGCCTTTGTCAGCAGGAAAATGAGAAATGAAACACAGTAAACTATTTATAGCATTATACACAGTGATCTGAAAGCTAACTTGGGTGTCTCTAAAAATGAATGGACTTTTGGCTAGCTAATAAAACATAGTGATATATGTTTTATAAAATGTTTTATAAAAACATAATGATATCCTCTTCCAAAGAGGGATAGGAAGTGGGCTTCAAAAGCAGAACAGTTTTTTTTTTTATTCCTGAGCATTAACGCCTGGAGGGTTAAAAAAAAGACTGAACTATTAAGAAATAGAATTTATTTGACTGAGTTTAGGAATTAATCCTCAGTGCCTCAAAGAGCCAGGGGAGAACTGGAACTGATACAATTGGTAGGGAACATATAGGAAAGCATGAGAGGAACCTTCCCTGTGCATTTGGTAATACAGACTTCATTGTTAATTATTGTTAATTGACAGTGTAAAATAATGGTTTAATGTTGAAAACAGCAAAGCATGGAAGTTTTATTTTGAAACGGCTGGTTATCATCCCCTTTTAAAGTTTGAATTTGCAACCATATTTTAAAAAGTGGATAGCAAAGATTTTAACAGGACATTTGGCCATAAAGAATTTCTTAAGCTCAGAGGCAGTAGACTATTAAAGAATCACACTGTTGATCATTTATAGTGAAATAGGAAAAGAAGCTGCTTATCAAAAGTGATTGGAGAATTTAAAAAAAGAATCTAGGTGAATCTAGAAAATCTATCTTGTCAATCTAAGTGCTTGTCCTTTTTAAATAGTTGATCATTTAACAGCACAGCATTTTCAGACTTCAAGAAACAGCAGAGCATCTTCAGACTTCCCTATCATCTTATTAAAATTGGATTTTATAATATATAACATTATATACTTAAGTTTTTTGGTCTTTGACAAAAAAACTCCTTATCAAAAGCACCTAATCTATTAACATTCATAGGAGAAGATAGGTTTTCATATCAGTTAAAATACAAGAAGCATTGATCCACAATAAACACTCTATTACTACTGGTAATGGTTGAAATATTAAATAATTTAGGTTATTAAAAATCACTAAATTACTATATAGCAAATGAAATATGTTAAGCAGGTTGTGCTTAACTGAGGCAGAAATTCTACCTTCTTAAAATCAACTTGTACTATAGTTGGTACACTATTAACTTCTGGGAGATGGGCTTAAAGAGACCAGATATTACAGTAAATTACACCACAAGAGCCAGTGAGATATTGAAGTTGCTAGAGTGGATACAGTTTATTTTTCAGCAAGTTTGGGCATTTTAATGATAAAATGGAAGGTGAGGGATTTAATGACCACACCGAGTCCAAATTTTCCCCATACTTTGAAGAGAGCCTTCTGTGTTTGACATTAAGAATCTTGTACAATGCTGAAGGTATTCTTTTGATTTAAAATGTTGTAGAGGCATACAATTCATCAATAGATAAAGTAAGATCACATGAACCTAAACATAAATGATTACGGGCATCATATTTGAAATCAGCCTGGAATTTGTAATTAATTCTTCTGCAAGATAAATTCAGAGATATAGATTTCCCATAAATAACTAAGAATTTGATTCTATCCAGATAGACCTCACTTACCAACCACTAAGTCATTGAGTGCAATGTTGCCGACTTATGGCATTGGTTCTTACCGTGTTCATGAATTGAATCACTGTGGGTCATTAAACACAACTTCACACGACCATGACTTGCAACTTCCTGCTGGCTTCCCCATTGACTTTGTCAGAAGCCAGTTGTGAGGATCACAAATGATGATCACATGACTGCAGAATACCGCAACTGTTCTAAACATGCGTCAGTTGCCAAACCCCTGAATTACAATCATGTGACTGCAGGGAGGCTGCAATGGATGTAATTTGAAATCAGACATAAATCTCATTTTTCAATGCCATTATAATTTTCAATGGTCACAAGTAGCCAGTAAGCAAGTACAAACTGTAAAGACATTTATCTTCCCATTCCTTGTTCATATAAAATCACACATTTAAAACTTGGGTGATCAAGAAATGGGAACCAGAGGGAAAACTCAAAGTTCATAATTATTTTCATTCCTTCCTAAAGTTTTAAATAGGAATTTATGATAATAATTATGGATGTTTTAATATTAGAGAAAAATGGGGATCAAATTTATATCCATTTAAATGGTTTTTTAAAATTTCTTCTTGCAGTAATTGTCCTGAATAAGGCCAACTATTATTGTATCAGCCACATACTTCACAATATGGTTGCTGACAAATCTTGCACAACAGACATGGGTCAACAGGGTGAACAACAGCAGACTTAGGACACAGCCTTGAGGAGAACCTGTGCTCAGGAAAATGGTGTTAGAAATATTAGTCCCAACTCGCACATACTGGGACTTATCAATAACAAAATCAAGAATCTAGTTGCACAAAGGAGTTAAAGCCTAAAAGGCTCAGTTTGTCTACTAGATCTAAAGGAATGATTGAATTAAATGCCAAACTGAGGTAGAACTGTTATAGGCCTGAAGTAATAGAATTGAAGACCTGGCAGCTGAAAAAAATGAAGACAGGGCTATTTTCTAATATTATTTTGTTTTTCCAGCTTTAAATCATATTTTGCTAAGTATCTTATTTTTTCTCCAAGATAATCTCTGTAGGTGAGCTTCTGGAAAATCAGTGAGGTCCCAGAAGAACAGCCACCATAGGTCTCTGACAAATATGTCAAGTCACATAAACTTTATCTTCTTCTTTGAGAGAGAATTGCAACTTTAATAGATTCGAGAATGCCACTGACATAATATATCTTAACCTCAGCAAAACATTCAACAAAATATTTTATAATATCTTAATAATATTAAAATTAATAAAATGATAAAATATAAGTTAGGTGATAAATCTTAGAAGACTTTATAACTGACTGAACATTCACATCCAAAAAATATTGACATATGGCTATACAATAGATTACAGAGTAGTACTAAGTGTCCTAGAGCAGGGGTCTTCAACCTTGGCAACTTTAAGACTTGTGGACACTAGTCTTAAAGTAGCCATGGTTGGAGACCCCGTCCTAGAGTGTACACTTTTATTAATGACTTGGGTTGAGGATATGATTATCAAATATAAAGATTGACAAAAATTGGAAAAATAGCTCAATAGCTCAAGATATACATAAGTTCATACAGAAACAACTATAATGAATTTAAGGTGAGAAATGTAAAGTTCTGCATCTGGAGAGAAAAACAGAAGTCATAATTAGAGGTAGCCCTTGATTCATGACCAGTTCTTTAACTGAAAAGCACTTCTAGCTGTTGTAAAATCTTGTGATCACATGCCATACTTTGCAATGTTTTTTCCAGTTTCCAGGAAAAAATATCCATTCAGGAACTTACACGTGTATGATTCACTTAATGACTACTGTAAATATGGTTGTAAAAAGGGGTTGATCATGTGGGTGTCTCAATATACAACTGACACAGCTTACGAACAAACTTCTGGTCCTACTGTGATCATAAATTGAAGGCTACCTTACAGGATAAGAGGAATTTGCCTGGGCTATATTGCTAACAGTCATGAAAAGAATCAGAAATTGGACTTGACCCAAAAGTACAATCCTAAAAAGACAAATTTTGTTTTGAATAATTAATAGGAATTTGAACCCATTTCTACTTCTGTTAGGCCTCATTTGGGATACTGTGTCCAGTTCTCCACAGAACTTTTCACAGTATTGTTACCAGAGAGAAATATTCAACATTAATACCAAAACAATCTATAAATGAAATGTGGTTCCTTTAGAAAAATCTTTATTTCCAACTCTCATACATAATAAACCTTTTCTACAGTGTGCATAATACGTCCCTACCATTTCAACCTGTAATTGTTTTCAACTAAAAATGCAAACATCATAATATCTCCTTATACATACAAGTTTATTTTGTATCATATATTTGCTTGAGACTCAAAATAAAAATAGCATAAATCAGGCTTATATCAGTATGATAATATTGATATTAATATCTTCACTTACTCTATTCCTAATATAGACTGCTTTTTTCACAGCAGCCAAACATTGGATAAACATATTCAAGCCATCCTGCAGAAACCCAATATCCTCCCTTGGACAATCAGTCTTAAATCAAATACCATCAACATCTGTTAAGTTAGGACATTTTGCCTAAATAAATTCATTTAGATAATTTGTAAAACCTAAATCTTTTTATCACTTCTTTCAACAATACCAACTAAAGATGTGAAGAGTCACAAAATATTCTGAAAAAAATGAGGAAAATTAAAATAATATACATTCACATACATCCACTCCCCAAGTCCAGATTTGCTGATTAATTTTCATAACTTTTCATGAATATGTTCCGCTAGAAAGTGTTAAAATCAGCATAACTAGATCTTCTGAGCTTACCTAAAAGATTTCATCACTAAATAAAATTCTGGTAAGTAGTTCAATCAAAGTACTTATTTTTTTCTGCCCATTTTTCTATCATGGGTCTTTCATTTGAGCAATTAATATTACTCTGATATCATAAAATAAATATTTCATGATAATGAGAAATGAATGCAATATAATTTCAAGAATATCAAACATACTTACTATGAGAGAAAATCATGAAGTAAACTTATTTTTACAATACAGAGTTAACATAGAGATTCAACAGTCTTTATAAATTCAATAGTCTTCATTTGATAGATGAATTATTCAGCTGACATAATTACACCTGTGCCAGCACAATTATTAGCTCTTTAAATATATAATGTTCTACCTAAATCAATGAAGTCCTGTCAGGTAGTCAATAATTCAAGTTAACATTCTAGAATTAAAAGGTAAAATGCTCTATCAAACCTACATACTTGCAGTTACTCATTGAGTAAATCATAGTCCTAGGGTAAAAATTGTCATTAAGTACTTCAGATATGCACTTGGTTTATTAATAAATGATTTTTTTTACACATTTGTGCCAAAGACATGAAATTTTTGATGCCCTAAATCTATCTTAAATCTGAAAATCTCAATTAATAAACGTTTTCCCAGACATTAAGAAATTAAACCAAATTAATGTAGTAATACATAGACTGAATTATAAATGAGTATACAATTTAATTTTTAATCATGAATACAGAATCCTCCATCATATGAAGAATAATATAGAACTATATTATCTCAGCAACTAGTTTGGTAGGTGGTATGTTTTGACACTGAAGAAATGTTCAACAGTATTACTAAATATTTATTTACCCCGTGCAATGTCATGGTGGTATTGAGAAATCAGAAACATTCTCTTATCCCAATAATTTAATAGATTTGAGAAATCATACAAAGTACGTAATTCAGAACTTATATTATCTATGTGTGATTTATAATTATATATGAATAATTGCATATTAAATATGTAACTCATAGAATTCCTAAGCAGTATTTCTTAAATAGTTTTACATTTTAACTTTTTAGAAAGGAATCTTGTAGGGTTCGAGGAAAACAAGCCTTTTTAAATAGATAGATAGATAGATAGATAGATAGATAGATAGATAGATAGATAGATAGATAGAAAGATAGATAGATAGATATTCTATGAAGTCAAGAATACCTTTTATGAAAAATGTGAAATGTTTTTCTAACAATTATAAAACAAATCAATGTTCTTTACTACCCAACTGCACAAGGACTGGACACATACAAATATTCTTCTCCGTTTAAATGATAAGAATTTTCCTGATCACCACTACTTCTACACTAAAAATTATTCTGTTTATGGGATAATTAGTTTGTTTCAGTGCAAATTTAAATTAATAATTTTATTAATAATTTTAATTAATAAAAATAATCCACTTTCTCAAAAAAAACTTAGAATCTGTAACAATCCATAAATTATTTATAATAATTAGGTCATCATAGTTTAGAATACTGCTTAGCCATTATAAATCTGTGAAGCAAGACTTTTCTGATTAATACCACCCTCTCTTCTATTATATAATTTCTCCAACCTCAATCATGATTTGATCAGTCAAATTGCATTTTTTTTTTTGACCTAACATTGGGAAAGTCAGCTCCGTTACTTTCTAAGCATTTTAGTTTTGGTAGATTTATGTAAAATTCAAGTATCACATAGAATTTTATGCTGAGACCTTAAACAATAGTTAATATTCAAATACAACATTGTTTCATTTTAAACAAGACATAAAAACCAATCAAAACTTATAGAAATCGGACATTTTAAAGCAAGAAAGTTGGCTACAGTATTTTAGTAGAGCAATGCAAAGTGTATCACAAAAAGTACTGTGCAAGCGAAGCACCCTCCTCAAAATATTAAAATAATGAGTTGGTCCTAACAGAAGTGTTTTCTGAACATATGCGTGCACACAGAGAAAACTGAAGAAAGCCTACAAAGCAACTACAACAGGATTTTCAGAGGATCTGACTACTTTGTCTTAGGACATACTATATAGCACTAGGAAAAGACAATATATCGTTTACCCCACTTCTCCAATATCTGAAGTTTTTTTTAAAAGTAGACAAGTTGACTGAGCTTGAGTTTGAGTAAAGACCCAATCTCTCTATCAGCAAGGTATGTTCATAAATCCAACAAAAACCAATTCTGCAATACAAAGTCACGATTATCAGGATACTTTTATTACTGTGAGATACATATTAACTTTTTTTTTCTGTTTGACTTTAGCAAAATGATGATGCATTATCTTTGTTCAATTACAGTTTATACCTTGTTCTTTGTAAATGAACTAAATAACCAGAGGAAGAAAAAATGTGAGCAGAAACAGAATGTTCTGATACCTATTTGCCATATTTACAAAATATAACATGTAGTGAGAACTATACTTTCCTACAGGCTGAAATGTTTTGACAGTAAAATTATGCCCAGAATAGAAAACATTTCCCATAGTTTTATATTTTTCACACATTTTCCTCTATCAGTAAGCTACAAAATTATTAAAGATTAAATGTTTCAAAAATAGTCAGATGCTATGATAAAGTAGTAATTTACAAATCCTGCACTTCCTGCTAAAATAGCAGCTATTTTACATTCCTGCATCATAGGTATATGCCTGTCAGGCTTAAAGAACAACACATCTGTATACATACATACAAATATTCAAATGTACTAATACAATAGTAAATATGGCTGCAAATAGATGTTGTATAACCACTGTTTCTCAATATTTAAAAGGGCCACAAAACCTTACCTTTTAGCAGAGGCAGTGGAGTTAACTCAATAGGCTTGCCCTGAGACCGAAACTGGGAGGAACTTTGCGACCTCTTCTGCCTAGCTTTTCTGACGGACTTCCGAGAAAATCCGTCTACTTTATCCACTGATGGAGGAGTGGTTGGTGCTGAGGACATATCCCTACTGAAAAGAACAGACATTATTTTCAAGTAAATATGAAGGAAAAAAAGTCCTAATCTGTCCATGTTTTACTCTCATTTAGATCATAGTACCAAGTAATAGTTAACTACTGTGTATAGTTTAGTTTATCCTTCCTATCTTCTGGTTGTATGGAATTTTATCAAGAATTCTCCAGCCAACTTGACCAATGCTGACAGTTCAAGAAGGTGACCTCAATATATTTGAGGAAGAATGTCTTTAATACATTGGGCATATGCAGCAACCTTTTTTAAAGCCCATTATCCTAATCCAGTTCTGATTACCCTATCTTGAAAGCAACTAGTCAGATCTATCAATCTATCAACAGTAGGGACTACTTGAACTTTTCCATGTTGTCTGGCTTTACAAGTATTACAGTTTCCTGTGCCATGAATTTATTTTATTGCCATTGTATTGTCCTTCTTCTGAGATACTCTTCAAAATTTTCCTGCATTACATTCATCTGCCACTAACAGGCAGAAAAAACAAGTCTGTAATATCTTAATAGCAATAGCACTCCAGTAATTAATAAATAAATGCAAACATACAAACATACATACATAGGAATTACATTTTTTCTACAATTATCGTACTTTGGCAAGAGTATAAAGTATCTTCCAGTCATCGCTATTGAAAAATTCCACATTCAAGGACATCAATCCAATAATAGTTTATGCAAAAATTAGACAGTTAATATATCTGCTATTATTTATTTACTTAATTAATTTATATTGCCGCCTATTCGCCCATGGCGACTTGAGGCAACTTACACAATGTAAAACCATATTTAAAAAAATAAATAAATAAAATAAAAACTAACAAAAAGAATCAAATAAATTAATAAAGTACAATAGAACAAAATCTGGGGGGGGAAATCACCCCCCCAAATCCCACCCTCCACCCCAACGACAACAGATCACACTAGTCATTTAATGGGCTCCATCCCACCCTGGGTTCCCCAGGCCCGCTGGCAAAATCAGGTCTTCAGTGCCTACTGGAAGAGTGCTAGAGTGGGGGCCATTTTAATCTCTGGGGGAATGATACTCCAGAGAGAGGGAGCCAACATGGAGAAGGCCCTTCTTCTGGGTCCCACCAGGTGTATCTCCCTCAGGGATGGGACCCACAACATTCCCTGCCTCCCCACTCTCATGGGTCGGGTAGATGTGATGGACAAGAGACATTCTTCCCTCAGATAACCCGGTCCCAAGCCATGAAGGGCTTTAAACATGACAACCAGCACCTTGAATTGCACCCGGAAGCAAATCAGCAACCAATGCAGTTCCTGCAGGAGAGGTGACACATGTGCATACCGGGGTCTGCACAAAACCATGCGGGCCACTGCATTTTGCAGCAACTGGAGCTTCTGGATGCTCTTCAAAAGTATCAATTATGCTACTTTTATCTTTTGCTTCACAGAAAATGGGCGGGAAACAGTAGATGATACATAACTTGTCTATTTAAAATTAAAATTAAAGCTTTTTCATCATTACATAGCCTTCCCATGAGATAGTGATTTTCAATCAGAGGTATGCTGTAGGAACACAGAAGCTGTCTAAATTAGCTGTAGATCAAGTCCCTAAACCCACCTCAGCCATTATTTGTGCTCCCTGACCATCACGGACTGTCCCTCTCACAGTAATTCAGATCTAGAAGTTGCTGGTGGACCAGATTTCTACTTTTGCTTTTCACATCTTATCTCTATGAGCATTATCAGTCAAGTAGCTGCTTCCTTCCTAAACCTGGTATGTGGCATCTGGTCACCTTTCTCAAAGATACTACTCTGCATTGGTTAAGCAAAATGTAGGGAATAGCCTAGGAAAGAGGAAAATATAAATGCAGCAGTAGCACCCTGATAAGCACAAGATTATTTTTTTTCAAAGTCATAACTTTGAAAAAAAGCTATCATCCTTTTCTCACCTTGTATGTTTTAGAGGCTTTCTCCTCTGCTATTTTCAGTCCATTCAAGCCAAAGCATCTATTTATATAGTAAATACATGGAGGCTGAGGAGATTCTTAGAGTATCTTGGCATTCAGACAAGTTTAGCTCAACCTTGCTCATGATATAAGAGAAAGATTTGTGTACTACCACCTTATAAAGATGACAGTAATGCTAAAGATGGGAAAGTTTCTAAATAAAAATAAAGATGTTTTAACATCTTTAAAAAATATATAAATGTCCTCCTAGGGAAAAAAGTGGTTTCTTGTTTTTCTGATGGAGATGTAAGTCTGAAGCATACATTAAATATATATTTAATAATACAAAGCTTTTAAAGCAAGGCTTATGCCCAAAACGGATTTTCAAGTAATACTAAGCATAATACTGAAATTACATATTGTAAAATACTCACTAAAGATCATTACAATATTCATTTATTTCTTTAGTAAATTTAATCATATCAATAAGTGCACACAATGAGACATCTACAAAATCTTTTTAAGACAGAGGGTATTATTGCCATAATGACATACTTCTGAACACTATCTTATCAAACTGGAAAATTGATATCTGCGTATTATAAACTTTTAGCATGACAACATAGGTACCAAAATTTAAGTGGGACAAACCACAATTGTGTGCATAAGAGCTATTTTTCTACTACAAAAATTACACCGACTGATGCTCAGTGGAAAAAGCAGATTTATCAAAATCAATTGCTACTTTATCAAGTCATTATTCTCATGGAAACCATTGCATTGTTACACCAAGTTGCATAGCCTAGTATGA
Organism: Hydrophis major; assembly: GCA_033807585.1. Classification (NCBI taxonomy): domain Eukaryota; kingdom Metazoa; phylum Chordata; class Lepidosauria; order Squamata; family Elapidae; genus Hydrophis; species Hydrophis major. The sequence goes on from CM066328.1 coordinate 33,972,795, forward strand.
AAGTATAGTAATACTTGATTAGTATAATAGTTATCAATTTTACTATAACATAAGCAATTTATATGTAAGGCTTTCTACAAGAGTAACATTGCTATCAGTATTTTAGTTGCATGAAACCAGCACCTTATGCATACTGAGAAATGTTCTTCAAAGAATAACTAAAGTATTACTTTAATTCCACTGGGAATCGGAAATCCCCAGATACTGTAACATGGAGAGCAAAATTCCAGCCACTAAATCCAAAGGTTCTACAAACTTTTGCTCCCCAGCTGTACTTAGACTAGAATCTTAGGTTCTGAATATATAATGGAAGGTTTATATTTGCACTGCCCATGATTCTTAGAATACATTATCTCCATCCCTCCAGAAATATTTCCACAGTCTCTAAACAGAACCACTCACCATATTAACTGACAAGTCCTCAAGCAGATCGGTTCAGCTGCAGGATCATTGTGTCAACAAGAAACAACACATCTCATCTATAAATTTAGTAACAGTTCTTCTCTCCTTTATAAATTGTTAAACCTCATTCGAAATTAGCCATCCTTAGCAATAGGGATACACAAGATCATGGGGGGGGGTTCCCCCTCATATCGTCTAAAGTAGACTTCATTCTTTAAAAATGGGAATAACAAATTATTCTTGAAATAACTGCCATTTATTAAGATGAACCGCAGCATTTATCCCCACCACCAGCACAACCGAGACGGAGAAAGATTATTTTTAAAGCATGTGATCGAAAGACGATGATTACTATAAAGCAACTGATTTATCACAGACGTCAGAGATTGGGAGAAAGGAAAATTAGGAAATGAGGTTGAAAAAAATAATACCAAGGACATTAAAAGGGAAGGGATCTTTTCCAATCCCGATGTGAGATCGGCTGGCCGCTATTGCCTATGCTAGATGACCCCTAAGAAGGAAGAGATGAAGTCCAAAAAGATTTCGCGTGCCGGGTTTGTACAGAAAACCCTAAGCCGCTCTCCTTCCACCGGCTCCCTTTTCTCCGCCCCTCTCTAATGTTTCCCCCATTTCTCCCCGTCAGCTTCCCAGGCCTGGTAAGCAAGTTACCTTGATCCCTCCTGGTAGAGAATCCGGAGACAAGAAAAGGAGAGAAAAGGATGAGATCGATCCCTGGTTGAAGCGAAGGCGGCAAGCCTCGTCGGCGCGTGTCTCTCCCTCCCTCTCTCTTTCTGCGGTGCGCTCCCTGCCGCAGAAGCAGCAGCCGCAGCCTGGTAGGCCTCGTCGGCCTCCCCAGCGCAAAACGACGTTAGCGGCGGAGTCAGGATCGGAGGCGGCGGCGACGGCAGCAACAGCAGCTTCCACTCGGTCCCATGCAACGTTCCGGGCCGGGGCCTCTCCTGCCTTTCTCCTCCTCCTCCTCCTCCTCCTGACGAGCCGACCGCCGCTTGCCAGGCCTCCTCCTCCTCCTTCTTCTCCGCGGCTGCTTCTCTCACATTCCCGGCGAGTCGGCCTGGGGAAAGGAGGGGCGCCAAGCGAGCGCGGCCCGAGCTGCCTGCGGGGTGCGAGGAGGAGGAGGAGGAGGAGAGGAAGAAGGAGGCTCGGCGAAATCTAACGAGAGGCGGCGTTCTGTTTTGCGGCTGCGGCCTTCCGCTTCTGTTCCTGGGACTGCGGGCGTTTCTGCAGCTCTCGCTGGTTTCTATTGTCAGTCAGTCAGTCACTGAGCTCCGGCCATGGCCCGCTCACTCGCGCCCTCTCCTGATCTCGCTCGCTCTCTCTTCAGTGGAGCGCGCTCCTTCGCTCGCTCGCGCTCACGCCGTCACCCAAACCAGCCGTTCATTCACAGCCCAACATGCTACCCTCACCGCTCCGCCTCGCGCACACGCCCACGGGCCAGAGAAGGAGGAGGCGGAGCCGTTAGGCTGCGCGCGACGCGGATGTCAGTGAAGTACGACGCGCGGCTTCATTGGGCAAGAAAATCACTCAAACAGGCCTTTCTCCCGCCGCTCCCGCAGTTGGGTTGGGTAGGCCCGCAGAGATGGTCGTGCTGACTGGGGGCGGGGGGGGGAAGGAGGAGGAGGAGGAGGAATCACGCCGACAAGAGGAATAGTTGCCTGTGGTAAAGTGTACAAGGCGATTAAAGGGCGCTCGCTTTTGGTCTACAAAATTTGAACGACTCTCCGGCTGACGGACTTGCTGGGAAAGGTCCGGTTTTTCCCTGGAATTGCCGTGGGAATTTCTTTACCCGGATGCGGACAATACCGTGAGGCAAGAGAAGAGCTTCGACAACAAGAGTTCCGCCCGCCGCAGTGAATGGTCAGTTTCCCCCGGTCTTGTCATAAAGAAATAATTTTTACAAATGAAATTACTTTTTTTTTCTGGGCCTGGGGCAAAAAAGCTGTGCTAAGTTTGGATTCTCCCCCCCCCCCCCAAAAAAAAAAAAATGATGTCGGGAAATTGACTGAAGCGTACTGGACACTTCTTGCGGGTTGCGCGTTTCCTGAAAGAAAAGGTTTGTTTTGTCGGGTACCACAATCACTTCTCTCTGGGCTAAGGACCGGCTTCATTTCTGTATGGTTCTTTTCAAACAGGAAATGTGTTGCTGCCTGTCGTCTATTATCTTTTGAAAGTGAAAGATTTAATGCAGGTAATGTTGCCTTGAAATTCAGAGACCCTGAATTTAGCATGGAGTTGATAAAAACTTGATACCTGAATTTGAGAGAGACTTTTCACTTTGCAAAGGGGCTTCTTCACCCAACCAAGAATTCGAATTGCCAAGTAATCCAGGCAAAGCAAAAAGCACTTATTAAAAGGGATTAACAGGTTTTTTTTTACTAGAAACGAATGGTGCCCATATTCACTGTATGTGATACCTCAGAAAGCAAGTGATCAAACAGTAAAACTGATTATTATTTTGTGAAAATTGAACAATAAAAAACACTGATTCTAGCTAACATTCCACTAGTGGTAAATTGGTGAGTTACACTAAGAGTTCTTAGTGTATCTTGTTTAAAACCTGCAAGTGTATTCAAGGACTTTAACAATATGCTGTCTATAAATAGTTCTCAATTTAGGAATGTTTTCTTAATGATGGCTTAAATTAACAATGGCTTCAGAAAGGGTGCTTTGGGGCCTGTAAAGCATTTCAGATTGTGGCAAAACAGGGCACCATCCTCTTTAGTCACATGATCTCGGTACTTGGCAATTTGTTCTACTTATGAAATCAAAGTAAGGACAGGACTGAAATCCTTTGGCAGGGAGCTTTTTCAGCCAACTCCAGAGGCGAAATGAGACCAGAAATCCAAGCATTTTTTTTAAATTCCTGAGCAGACAGATAGCGCAATAAAATAAGAAGTGTGGGGTGCATGGATGGGAGAAGAGTTGTGCATGGCCTGTGTCAGGCCTCCCAAGGTCTTCTCCACCTCCCTTAAGCATTTAATATGCCTTACTGGTATTCCATATGCTTAATAACCTGCAAGAACACTTAAAGACCACAACCAGGAGCACCTGGATTGCAGTCATAGAACGAAGCAGTCATGTGACATCTTGTTTAATGACCACTTTGCTCAATGACCAAAATTTCAATCCCAATTGTGGTCATAAGTTGATGGTTATCTATATTGTTTACTTGCTGAAATCTCACATACCAAAAAATAGCCTTGGCAAAAAAGAGAAAAATTAGAAAAGGGGCCTAGACTGCAAGGCTAATGTAACCCTGCTAATGTAACCCTTATTAAAAACCTAATAATGAAGCCTAAAATTCCAGGTAATGGTAGTATATTTCATTTATTCCCCCGGCTAGCAATTTTTAATTGATGGAACATTTTCAGATTGAAGGTCTGAAGTATATGAAGCAGCATTGGATTTTGACCGGTACCTAGCTATTGTGTGTATTAACAAAATGTACGTTAACCTTAATAATATAAAGGACAATGAAACCAATTGAAAAGGTGTCTGAAGTGATTTTTGTGAGACCAACTTTTCCATTTGAGAAAATTAAGAATCAGTTGTAATCAGGCTGGTTCAATACAGTACTTGTTATGTTACACAGTAAAATTGAATTCATTGAGTAAAGATATAAAGCCTCACTTTCCTTCAACACATTCTAGCATTAATCATTACAATGCATCATTTTGGCCTTTCATTAACATAGATTTCCTCTCTTCTTTTTTTGCCAGCTACATTTTTCTCTACCAATGCATTTCACTCACCAATCAGGCTCTGACCTTACTGGTCTTTCAGAAGGGGTCTGGAGGCACACGTTTGCCATCAGGCCTATAGTTCTTGTAGTGGTAGTATGGAAGCCACAAAACAGCTGGACTATTAGTGAGATTGATTGCATTATCCTACAAGTGATGTTTTCTTGGGATTGTAATATTTTTGATTGTTTTAATGGATTTTTGTTGTTATGGTTTCGGTTATATTTTTCTGTGTAAGCCAGGTAAAGTCACATAGAAGGTGGACTACTATATAAATCAAATAAATAAATTATATTTGCTTATTTGAACTGTTTTGTGCTTTTTTTCTTTCCAACTATCAATAAGTGATTGATAGTTACCTCTGCAAATTTATGTTCGCTGTCATAGTATATTACATCAATTACTCATCACTATAGTGGACAAAATCCTTTGGACATATGAATTTATTAATAAAAAAAGGAACAAGAACTCAGATGTTTCATAAGACAAATTGTTTGGTAATTTATGTTTCAATTTATTAATATTAGAACAGGGTTGGACAAAGGAAAAAAATGTTTTTTAGCACTATATTTCGCAGTAACTTATTTTAAAAAAAATATTTAACAAAATGTTAATAATATATAAAAAGTTTAGGGCTATCATTTGGTACTATTAAAGCTGTACCTTATTGAAAGTGGCAAAGAAAATGAAAAACAGACTTCAATCTCTGTTTGGATAGAGGGGAAAGACTGACTATGCCTACAGTATGTTGTTCAAACAATTATTGCAGTGGCAATATTGAAGTTGATTTCAAATCTGATGTAGTTACCTTGTTGATTTCAACATTGTCAATGACAAAGCCAAAGATATGAAAGAGTACAATAACTGAGACTGCTGTGCATTAATTTTGTCTATTATCTTTCTATATTTTGTATCCACTCACTAAAAATTAAGTTCTGAAGTCTGAAATGTATTAAAACTTTTCTTGGAGACCATATTTATAAATAAATATCAAAAAAAGAAAGCTTTGCTATATATACAATCTTTGTTAAGTCAACTTTAGTATGTATGTGTGGTCTGGCAGTAAACCCTTTAGTATGTATGTGTGGTCTGGCAGTAAACTTTGGATCATAGAATATTCCGTTTGAAAATGGCCAGTCTATACACGTAAGCAAACCTTATTAATATTGAGATAGTAATCCTGTATTTGTGTTCAGTTCTGATTACATATACTGTTTATGTGATGTAAACTAGTTATATTAGCAGAAGTGTTTTACATAAATGATTTTGTTCTTGTTTTTATTAACCAGGGGTAAATGAAATTGCTATTTATATACAGGTAGCTCTCAATTTAATGACCACAATTGAGCCCAAAATGTCTGTTGGTAAGGAAGATAATTAAGTGAGTTTGCCCCCATTTTATGACCTTTCTTGTCACAGTTAAGTGAATCCCTGCAGTTTTTAAGTTGGTAACATGGTTTTTAAGTGGATCTGGCTACCCCATTGACTTTGCTTGTCAAAAGGTTGCAAAAAGTTACCACATGCCTCCAGGATACTGCAACCAACCATCATAAATACTTGCCAGTTGCCAAGTGTCCAAAATTTGATAACATGACAGTGGCGTGCTGCAACAGTTGTAAATGAGAAAAACAGCTGTAAGCCATTTTTTTTCAGGGCCATTTCATCGGCTGCTAAATTAACAGTTGCAAGTCAAGGATTACATTACAGGATAGCAATTTTATCTAGTATGGTAGAGAACTGTTCTTCCATTTGAAAGAATTGGGTCCAAAATTGGGAATCAGTTAAATTATTTGGGAGAAGCAATCATGCTTCTTTGTTCACATAGTTATCTTATATAAAAAATGGAGTAAGCAGTCCAATATTACCAGACTTCGTATACAAAAAATAACTTTACTCTGTTTCTTTATTATCATTATTTATTGTTTTATGCAGTTTTCTCACCTGCTTGATCATCTGCAGCACTGAAATTAAATTGGTTTGTGAAGTGATAGTACAATGGAACATGAATGGCAGTGAACTTTTCTTTGCCATTCATAAAAACCAATCACAAATTTTTTACACATGAGGAACACCAAATATAATAATTATCTGCTTATGCATTATATCTTGCTCTGATTTATATAATTCTGAGATTATCTCAGAATTATCTCTGAAATACTCTGAAATAGAAAGTCTGGCAAGGTAGTATAATCCATCATATAGCATGTAGACATCTGCCTTTGATTTAAATGACAAGTGCCTGGTAAGTAAAAATTATTTGTGTGGTTAGGCCATTATATTTATAAGGCTTTTTAAGTGTTGTGAGATCAGATGTTTCAGATCACCTTTAATTATAGTCATGTTCAAAACAAATTGAGGGGAAAACAGTCTTAGAAATATTTCCATAAATTAATAGTGTACCTAATTTTTTTTCTCCAAAGAATCCAAAGATGGTCATGTTTTCTCATTAATTTTAAATTTGTCATGTAAATAATCCCTAAATAAAATGATTCTCAAATTTGGAATTGTAGAGCATTGTACAATATTCAAAATAGAAGTACAACTGCAAGAAGTTAAGCTATCTGAAATGTGACTTGATAATTTTAAATTGTTAAATATCTAGGACTTGCAAATAAAAACCCCAGGAATGTGTGATTTCATTTCATAATGTTCATTCATATTTTGATATGTCAATTTTTTTTCCAAAATAGAAATTAACATTTAAGTTATTACCCAGCAGATGAGACATGCACCTTTTGGTAAGAAACTGATTAGCTATACTATATTTCAGTTGACTGTATGCTAAATAAAATTGCAAATGAAATTTGCTGAAAATCAGATAGATTCTAGAAAACCAGAAATAGCAGTTATTTCTCAACTGTCATAGCCAAAGATTCTGAGATAATTTGCATAAATCCTGCCTGTTGGCATCTTTGGAATGAGTAACTCTCACTTTTAAAAACATTTACCTATTCTTGATTTGAGAACAGCTCTTAAATCAACTTGCAAGGATCAGAAAACATTGCCCCAATTCTTATTCTTGTACCCCAATTCAAATTTTCTAAGGGTACCATTCTTGGCTGATGGAAAAATTGATATTTATTAATGATTTTATAGAAGTACCTTCATACATATATACATTCATTTTCCAAAGTAGTAATTTAAGAAAACTGTTGCTTCAGTCATTTTTTCTGGACTGAGAAAACTTCAAGGATTCATCTATATTGACAAAATCTGAACAAAGTAACTAAATGTTTTGGAGCTTGGGAATTCAGTTAAAATATTAACTGTGTACTGTGCAGAAAGTTACATTTAATGTCTCACAATATACAAAGCATATTTTTAAGGAATACGAAGTAGTTTCCTGCTCTATATGATTACACTTGCTCTGAATGAAAAAGGAATCCTATAACTGCAGTTTTGATTTCTTTGATGAAATATAAAATATAAATCAATGACTTAAACAATGAAAAATAGAATTTGAAATAACCAATTCCTTCCTAAATAATCACTGCTGCAAAGTTTCAAATCTTGAGTCTGATTTTGGATGCTATTCTTAAGAAATCATTTTTATGAACTTAATTTCCAGATGCATTTCAGCATGAAATGTCTGTTGTATTTTTAGCTGCTATTCTGAAACAGTCTTTGATAAGAACAGTTTTGAGGAAATAAGCCACAGCTCATTTATTTTCACCATTTTGTTTCACCCACTGGTTAACTGGATTCTATGCCAATGTCAAACCAAGAGGAGAAGATATACTTTTCACCCAATATTATTCCCTTGAGCCAGTGGTGGGATTCAAATTTTTTTATTACTGGTTCTGTGGACGTGGCTTGGTGGGTGTGGCAGGGGAAGGATACTGTAAAATCTCCATTCAGAGGTGATATTTGCCAGTTCTCTGAACGACTTAAAATTTCCGCTACTGGTTCTCCAGAACTGGTCAGAACCTGCTGAATATCACCTCTGCCTTGTGCCTAATATTTGGAATCCTGCTGCTCCAGCAGGTATGTAATAGAGTAGCAAGATTGATAACCCATGATGAAACATACAACCACTTTTAAAGCCATACCAATTTGAAACTATTACCACATCATCTTTTAAATGCCACAAGACAATTATGTGTTGTGTGGAAGTATTTTCTTTTGCCTATTCTAAAACGCTTAAAAATTTGCTTTATTGGATGACATCTGGTAAGAAACCAACTATGGCTGTTTTCTACATGCCAAGTATGATTTTATGCATGTCTATCATGTCCTCAGCTCACATTTTGCATATTTTCCAGCTCTGTTATGTCCTTTCCCAAAGGAGTATTTTATACATGTTTATACCAAAATTCTCCATAGAGCTGCTGCGAGCATCCAGAGTGGGAGGTGCTCCAGTCTTCACTCTTACAGGCTGAGCTATAATTGAGGAACGCTCCTCCTCCTCCACGTGACTCCTCCATGCATTCCCCAGTTTTAGTTCAGCCTCGCAAGAGACAGGCAGCTTGATCAGTTACTCCTTGGCTGATCCAGGTTTCTTTCTCTCTGCAGTTTCAGGTTTGATCTCTCCTTTTCCTTCCTTGATCCCTGCACATTTGGTTCGTCCCAAATTTAGCAGGGAGTGATTTTTTTCACCCCTCAGGGGAGAGATATGGGGGTTTAGAGCCTTTGCCCCCCCACCCCCTCCTTTTACTTCTGCCGTTCTCCATAGAGCTGCTGCGAGCATCCAGAGTGGGAGGTGCTCAAGTCTTCACTCTAACAGGCTGAGCTATAATTGAGGAATGCTCCTCGTCCTCCACGTGACTCCTCCATGCGTTCCCCAGTTTTTAGCTCAGCCTCACTAGAGACAGGCAGCTTGTTCATTTACTTCTTAGCCAATCCAGGTTTTTTCTCTCTTCACTTCAAATCAGGTTTGATCTCTCCTTGTTCCCTGCGCATTTAGTTTTCGTCCCAAATTTAGTTTAGGAGCGTTTTTTCGCCCCTCAAGGGGGGAAATAGGGGGATTTGGAGCCCTTTGCCCCCCCTACCCCCTCCTCTTCCTCTGCCGCTTTTCTAGCCGCGCTACAGCTGAGCAGCGGCTTGAGATCGCGCTTTAGATAGTGCTACATTGCGCCTTCCCCCCACGAACGCCTAGAAGAAGGAGAGCTTCTCCTTACAGCCCTCGTGTCCTTTCCTGTTCACCCATCCAAAGTCACCAGGCCTCTCGCATGCCTGAAGCGACCTTCACACCAACTGCCCGAAGGTTACTTTGGCTTAGGCACTGGCAGGCCAACGTGAAGAATAAAACTAAGTTGGCCTCAGCTCCTATAGCGGAGGAAAAATTGTTTGGCCTGGCTCTTGAGCCATTGCTGATGGAGAGCCGGAATAAGAAGTTCCTCCCATCATTTTTTTACAGGCAAGAGTCCAGAGGGTCCCAGCCCTTTCGGAGGGGCTCATTTCGCACCTCCTTCCAACCCTCCTTCACCCCTAGGTATCAGAGTTCCCCGACGTTCCGGTCGGCCTATCAGGACCAGAGCGACTTGGGAGACAGAAGGGGAGGCAGCTACAGGAGGCCCTTCCGGGGTGCAGGGAATAAGCCGCCCCGCCGTCCCAGGTAGTCTTTCAGCCTCTTATCCATTGGTGGTTGACTTAAGTATTTTGCCGACCAGTGGGAATCGTCCACCTCGGATGCCTGGGTTAGGGACACTGTAAGGTTTGGCCTCTCTCTTCAGTTTCAGTCTGCTCCTCCAGAGCACTTCATGGTTTCTCCTCTTTCCAGAGACCCGACTAAGCGGGCTCTCATGGCAGCCACTATCACACATCTTTCTGATATTAAGGCCATCCAGCCCGTGCCACCTTCACAGCGGGGAGGGGCGTTCTATTCCCTCCTCTTCTTGGTCCCTAAGCATTCCGGGGGTTGGAGGCCCATTTTAGATCTGAAAAGGCTAAATTGTTATATCGTTCGCCACAAGTTCAAAATGCATACACTTCAGTCGATCTTACAAGCACCAGGAAGGGAGACTGGCTTACATCCATTGACCTCTCCGAGGCATATCTCCATATATCCATTCGCCCCTCGTGTGCCAAATATTTGAGATTTTGTGACAACAATCAGCATTTCCAGTACTTAGCCCTTCCCTTTGGTCTCGTTTCGGCCCCGAGGACTTTCACCAAAGTGTTGGCAGCTCTAGCAGCTCACCTCAGACACTTCCCTATATGCATTCACTGCTACCTTGACGACATTCTTATTCTATCCCCTACCCGGCATCAGGCCGAGAGTGACACTAAGACCACCCTCTCGGTGCTTCAGGCTCACGGCTTCCTCATAAATTGGGAGAAGAGCCAGCTTAATCTTTTCACCCGTATAGCTCACTTAGTAGCTGTGATTGATTCGGTGGAAGGGAGGGTTTTCCTTTGCCACGAGAGATTCAGCAGTATCCAAAAAGCTATCAGGAGTATTAGACGGACTAGAAAGTCCTCACTGCTGGACTTGTCCAAGTTGCTTGGAAAGTTAGTTTCTTGCATATCTATTATCCCCTGGGCACGCTTACATTCCAGATCCTTGCAGTGGTTCCTCCTGCCTTACTAATGTTCCAGAAGGAGCAACTCAGGCCTCGTGGTGAAGGTTCCTCCAAAGGTTCTCGCCTCCCTCCTCTGGTGAACAAGACCCTCTACCAACAGTGGTCATCTCTTCAAGGAGCCCCAAAGGGTCACTCTCACAACAGACGCCAGCCTTTTCAGATGGGGGGCCCATATGCAGTCGCTTTCAGCCCAGGGAACTTGGTCAGCAACCGAGCGGTGCTGCAGCATCAACTGGCTGGAGCTTCACGCAGTATACCTAGCCCTGTGCGCCTTCCTCCCTCAGGTGCGAGGGCATCACATACTGGTCTTAACAGACAACACTACTACCAAAGCCCACATCAACCGTCAAGGGGGTACTCATTCCATCCACCTCATGAGGGAGGCCGAGTGACTTTGTCTATGGGCAGAGGGGCATCTCTTATCCATCAGGGCGGAACACATTTCAGGGGTTTCGAATGTTCAGGCAGATTGGCTGAGCAGGGCCACGCTGGACCAGTCGGAATGGTGCCTACATCCCTCTTTGTTCAGGGAGGCAGCAGCAATATTCAGTCAGCCCTTGGTGGACCTGTTCGCATCTCCACTCAACGCCCAGACACCGAGATTTTTCTTACCCCGCCGACAGGGCAGAGAACCACGCTGCCCTGCGCTGCCCCTGGCCTACTGGGCTTCTGTACGCCTTTCCCCCCCTTCCGTTGATCCCCAAGGTGATTCAGAAAGTGATCCTCGAAAGAGCGGAGGTCCTGCTGGTAGCCCCATATTGGCCCAGGAGACCATGGTTTGCAGATCTTCGCAAGCTGTCAGTGGCCCCTCTGTGAAGGATCCCCCTAGACAGGATCTCTCTGTCCCAGGGACCTCTTCAACATCCAGACCCACAGTGGCTTCATCTGGAGGTTGAGCGGGAAAGGCTAAAAGATGAGGGTCTGTCAGTCCAGGTCATCAATACCATCCTGGCAACAAGACGGCCTTCGACTACCCGCATTTATAACGCAACCTGGAACATCTTTTGCAGGTGGTGCCATAAGTTGTCCGTCGATCCGCTCTCTCCTTCAATTGCACAGATCCTGGCCTTCCTACAAGATGGGCTAGATAGGGGACTCTCCCCCAACACCCTGAGAAGGCAGTTCGCAGCCCTGTCAATGGTAGTTGCTGGGAGCTCTTCTGATTCACTTTCCCACCATCCTCGCATAAGGGCTTTCCTTAGAGGGGCTTCTATCTGCACCCTCCAGTGATTCACAGATACCCTACCTGGAATCTTAATAAGGTTCTTATGGCATTAACCAAACCTCCCTTCGAGCCTCTCAGGGAGGCGCCACTTCAGTTTCTCGCATTCAAAGTGGTGTTCCTTGTGGCAATAACATCGGCAAGAAGGATATCTGAAATTGCAGCTCTATCTGTGAGAAAGGACTTATGTGTTTTTCACACTGATTGGGTGGTTCTGAGACCAGACCCCGCCTTTATGCCAAAAATCAATTCGGCATTTCACAGAGCTCAGGAATTGGTCCTGTCTAATTTTTGTCCCAAGCCTTCTCAAGAAAGGGAAAGGCAGTGGCACACTCTCGATGTGCGAAGGGCACTTCGTATCTACATCTATCATACACAGTCTATCAGGAAATCAGAGTCGTTATTCCTGTCTTTTCAGCCAAAGACACTGGGCTGCAAGGTATCCCCGTCTACCATTGGCCACTGGATTAGAGCTACCATATCCAAGGCCTATTTGGCTCAGGCTCTTCCTGTCTCTAGTGGAATTACCACTCACTCTACAAGGAGTGCAGCCACATCGGCAGCCTGGGCTACTCAGGCGTCGATTCAGGATATCTGTCGAGCAGCCACCTAGGTGTCTCCGTCTCCTTTTATAAGACACTATAAAATCGATGTTTACGCCTCAGCTGAGGCATCCTATGGCAGGCGAGTCCTTCAACAGGTGGCAAGAGACCCAGAGGTGATTCCGGATCAGACGGAGTCCCTCCCGTAGGACAGGCCATGCTTTGGTATGTCCCACTCTGGATGCTCGCAGCAGCTCTATGGAGAATGGGCGTTGGTACTTACCTGATACGCCCTTTCTCGTCGAGCTGCGTAGAGCATCCAGCCCCACCCTAATTGGTCCATCTGGTGGGGAATCCTGTTTCAGCCAATGATGTATATAGTTTATAGTTGAGACTTGTATAATAGTTGACAGGAGAGGATAGTTGCTGTTTTCTCGTCTTCGTAAAACTGGGGAACGCATGGAGGAGTCAGTGGAGGAGGAGGAGTGTTCCTCAATTATAGCTCAGCCTGTAAGAGTGAAGACTGGAACACCTCCCACTCTGGATGCTCTACGCAGCTCAACGAGAAAGGGCGTGTCAGGTAAGTACCAACGCCCATTTTGTATAAAAGCATTGGGTATTTTATTTTAAGTCCTTTTCTTAATGATCCCTAATCAGGAATTTGCCTTTTTTTTCATTGCCCCTGAACACCAAGTCAATGTCATTATCTACTAAAACTCCAAGATCCAGCTTGGATAATATCAGCACATATGTGAAATTAGGGGTTTTGCCTCGGCATGCATCGCTTCATTGTTACTTAAAATAAATCTACTTTTGCCATTTGATTGACCATCCATTTTTTAAAAATGCTTCTGACTTTTTTCTCATTGATTTTGGTATTTACCACTTGTAATAATTCAGCACTATCTGCAATGTTCTGCTCATTACTTACTCAAGACAAAATTCTTTGTGGATAAGTCTAAAAAGTAAAATTCCTAACAGAAGGGTTTTTTTAATTACCATTCATTACCATTTCAACCATTTTTTCTTTATTTTCTACATCTGTTTTTTAAAAAATTGTGTCACACTGGCACTGAGTAAGATATGAGGAACAAATTGCACATATCCACTAATAAGGTACTTATTGCTAGAAAATCCCTCAATATTTATTGAGATCATTGTTAAAATTGGTCATGACAAAGACCTTTTGGTGAATTTATTCCTTAGTTTTCCCAGGTTTGATCTAGTGTGAGAAGGATTAGCTGGCAAACGGTACAAACAGGCCCAATTGTGGTTTGAAGTATTGATCCACAATCTTTGAGAAGGCCCTTTCTGTGTACTCTTCCTTATACTACGTAGCGGACCCTGAATAGGTTGAGAGTTGGAGTGCCTAAGTGAAAAACCAATATGCTGTAAAGTGGAAGTTCTTGTTATCTGCTAAGAGCCTCCACTTCAGCATATTGGTTTTACAATTAGGCACTCCAACTCTTAACCTATTCAGGATCCTCATGCTATGTGAATGTGAAGGAATGTAGAGCCCAACCCTTCTCCTGATATGTCGGCTACTACCAGAAATAAGTACTGATAATGACTTATTTTGGCCAGCAACAAAGCCAAGAAGGTGGCTTCATTCTGTCAGTTTAAAGTTTGATTTTGACACAGAAGAAAAGAAGAATGAGAAACAAATCAATTACTTTTAATAGAAGGTCAGCAATTATATATCTGAATGTTATAGTAACATTCAAATGGATGTCATCAGATCTGATTCTACAATATAGGTTTAAGTACACTGCACTGAACACAATAACAGTATTTCAGGTAAGTTGCTTGTGATATGAAGAAAGTAATGTTATGCTGAATATAGAGAGTATGCAATATTAAACCAGATGCTTTCCTGTAATATTTCCACAGGGGGAAACTGTTTTGCACAACAGTGTTGACAAGTATAGTGTGAGCAACTGAGCAGTGTTATACTGTGACTACTCTCACCAGCTTTTCCCAAATGGTAGGTATAGGAGATGCTGAAGAATAAGGTAGCAAAAAATATTGAATAGATGTGCTTAGAGGAGGATTAACTGCCACCCTCTGGATAAAAGCAGGCTACAAATTGGTGAGAATAACCGAAATAAATTGCAGTTCGAATTCTTTCATATCAGAAACAAAAATACTGAAATCCAATTTAAATTGCATTTCATTTCGAATTGTATGTAACTCTAATAAGCAACATATGAAAAGTATTACAGTTCATATAAACATCAACTAAATTGCAGTTGAAAATATGTGTTATTTATATTCTTGGGTCCTAAGAAACAATGTGTAACCCTACTTGTACATATTATGCAGCAGCATATTATATTTATATTATATATTTTAATGTAACCATTCTGCTGGTTTCTTTTTTCTTGCTGTTTTGTTTCTTTGTAAAATATTTTTCCATAATTCTTACTTCCATGTTTAAAAAGTAAAGCTATGTATTCAGCTATGTTATGTCATTAACATGAAGTATCCATTTCTTAAGGAGAAAAATGTAACTATAGAAAAAAATTGGAATAGAAAATATATATTTATCATGAAAAAAACAAAGTGAGCAACCTAAAAAAACCAGAATTTTAAATCCCATAAAAACAGAATTTTAAATCCTGTGGCTGTCCTATACCTTCCAAGGTCTTTTAAAACCTGAAGCGTAGGCTTTCCATTAGTCTATTGAACAGGGATAATCCCACTGAAACTAATTTAAGAAAATTCTGTTTGGAATATTCTGGGTGAAAAGTCCTGTGACATTCAGAATTTTAAAATGGAAATGCACAAAAATACCATATTTTAGTTAGCAAGAAACATTTCTGAAGATACTAAACACAGATAAATCCCTCTAAATTCTTTTTTTAAAAACATTATTGTGCTTATTACTATTAACTCAGGGGGCAGAGGCCGTCAACACCCTGCGATATCAGTGGCCTCCCGGACTTCTATATGCGTTTCCTCCACTCCCTGTAATACCCAGGTTGATCCAGAAGTTATTGGAGGAACAAGCAGAATTGATATTGGTCGCCCCTTACTGGCCCAGGTGAACGTGGTTCATGGACTTACAGGACCTGTCAAGAGAGCAACCTTGGAAAATTCCACCGTTGAGGGTTTCCCTCTCGCAAGGGCCGGTGCTTCACCTGGACCCACAATGGCTCAGCCTAGCCATATGGAGGTCGAGCGAAGCCGTTTAAGGACCCAACAGATTTCAGAGGATGCCATTGCCACCATACAAGCATCCAGATGGTCCTCAACAAATCGTATATACGAGGCCATGTGGTCTGCTTTCTGTCGCTGGTGCCGGGGGTCTAAGATTGACCCAACCGCCCCATCAATAGGACAATTATTGGACTTTTTACAGGAGGGGTTGACCAAGGGTCTATCTCCAAATACTTTACACAGACAGGTAGCGGCCTTAGCCTCGGTGATATCCTGGGGTGACCTTCGTTCCATAGCGCACCATCCACATGTCCGCAGTTTTCCTAAGGCTGCTGCAAACTTATGACCTCCTGTAATTCACCGCCATCCCACTTGGGAGCTCAACAAGGTGTTAACTGCACTTACAACTGGCCCGTTCGAGCCTTTAAGAACCGCTAGTCTCAAATTCCTGATATATAAGGTGGTCTTCTTAATTGCGATCAAATCAGCAAGGTGGATTTCCGAATCGGCAGCACTGTCGATGAGAAAGGACCTGTGCGTGTTTCATGCGGACAGAGTGGTTCTCAGATTGGATCCATCGTTCACCCCTAAAGTAAATTCAGTCTTCTACAGAGTGCAGGAGTTGATGCTTCCAAATTTTTGTCCGAAACCATCTCATAGACTGGAGCACCAATGGCATCGACTTGATGTTCAAAGGCCGTTAAGCATCTATCTAGACCGCACGGTGGCATTTCGAAAATCTGAGGCTATTCCTATCCTTCAACCCATCCACTTTAGGACACAAGGTGTTGTCAACGACCATTGGTAGATGGTTGAGAGCCACTATAGCTAAAAGTTACAAATGTCAGTCCATCTCAGTTCCTAAGGGCATTACAGCCCACTCAACAAGGAGTGCGACAACATCAGCAACATGGGCCACACGGGCTTCCATAGATGAAATTTGCAGGGCGGCAACTTGGGCTTCACCATCGCCCTTTATCAGAAATTATAAAATTGATGTCTATGCCTCAGCAGATGCTTCATTTGGCAGAAGAGTCCTGCAGAGGGTCCACAGAGTTTAGGAGTGGATTTCGATCCAGACGGAGTCCCTCCCTAAGGACAGGCCAAGCTTTAGTATGTCGCACTTCTGGATGCTCTGAACAGCTCATGGGAGAAAGGGCGTTGATACTTACCTGATACGCCCATTCTCTGTGAGCTGTGAAGAGCATCCAGCCCCACCCATTTCTTTTCCTCTGGTGGGGTTCCGTTCCAATCAGGGATCTAGATTACGTGATGAGTTCCGGACTTTGGCACTCAGTCTTCGTGAAACTGGGGGAAGCTGGGGAGGTGTCCCGTGGAGGAAGAGAAGCGTCCCGGAGTTTTAAGCCCAGCCTTTCCAGAAGAGACTGAAGTACCTCCCACTTCTGGATGCTCTTCACAGCTCACAGAGAATGGGTGTATCAGGTAAGTACCAACGCCCTTTCTCCCATGCTTTTATGGATGTCTCAAAACACACAACCCAGATATACTTCTCTGTCTAATTGTATCACTACCAGGGACCCCAACCTACAACATTGTACTAAATAATTGTTCAAGAAGCTTGGATACTTCACAAAGGGAAGCAAATACTCCATCAACTCCCTACTAGGATGCCTACAAAGAATGAAAGATCTAACAAATGAAATCATGCTCTCATTTGATATCACAGCACTCTTTATACCCATAAACCCAGAATGAGCAAAAGACTCCATGACACCATGACTGTACAGCACACCTAAGCAAATACACCAAGGTTGAAATAACCAGAATCATAGACGACCTCAACCTTTGACCACATACTTTAGTTTGATGGACAAATATATCAACAAATCGAACAAACACCTATGGGATCACCACCTTCTGGATTCATAGCAGAGATCATAAGGTAACACCTAGAATCTACAGCACTTTCACGCATACAACCCAAGTTATAAAACTTTTGTCATAATAGAAAAGGAACACCTGGAACTATTAACTATTAATCTCTTTTTGCTTTGTTGAATTTGCTGTTTATTACATTATTTTAGTTTGAACTGATTTAATACTTTTTGCTGCTTTTTATGCTTTTTTTCTAGTCCACTGGAGTTGGGCAATCAATAAATTTAAATAAATAAATAATGTTGCAGTATTAAAGCAATGTCAAAAATTAATGGTTTGAAGGGCTCAACTTTTCCCCTGCTGCTCGCTTTTATGATCAGCTCTCCATTTCCTAATTATATTTTTCCTCAAAACGATTTGAAAATCCATGGATCAGTTCTAAAGCTCTTTGTTCTTAGGCAAAACATTGTTTTTTAATAAACATCAACTGCAAGCTCAGACCAAAGTCAAGATTTTTAAAGCTTTTCAGAATTTAGGAATAAACACTTTTATTATTAAGAGAGAATCCCACCTCCCACCCTGCACATCCAGCTCCCTCTTTCCATCTTTTAACTATACTCTTTTTATCTTTTATTTTTTGACTGTAGCTCCATTTTTATCATTTTAGAAGTAATAGTTTTAAGGCTTTTAATATTGTAAGCTGGTCAGAGTAACTTCAAAATGAGATGGGTGGCAAATAATTTGAATGAATAAATTAATAAAATAAAAATAATGAAAAATATTAATCTGGGGAAAACAATTTTGAAGCCAGAAATGTGAATGATTATTGTTTAATTACAAAGTGATTTTTTGTTTATAAATATAATCTTATAGTATAGGCAGTCCTCCACTTACAATCACAATTGGGAACTGAATTTGCATTATCAAATAAAGTGGTCATTAAGTATCTTATGGTTGAATTTTTCACCTTTTTTTGCCACAGTCATTAAGCAAATTACATGGTTGTTAAGTAAATTATGCAATTATTAAGAAATCCTGTTTCACCCATTGACTTTGCTTGTCAGAAGCCAGTTGGAAAAGTCACAAATAACAATCATATGACCCCAAGTCATTGCAACCATCAGGAATAAATGCCTGTTGCCAAGCTCCCATGGTGACCTTGCAACATTCATAAATACCAGTTGCTGGATGAGCGTGGCCTACTGTAACTTCTGGAAGGGCCATTTTTTACCTTCCCAAGGGTCCAGAGGCTTCCTTCGGGACTCTGGGAGGGTGAAAATGGCCTCCCCTGGACTCTGGAGGGCCAAAACAGGCCTGTTTCCAGACTTCCAGAAGGGCCATTTTTCCCCTTTACAGAGCCTCCATGCAAGCCCTGCACTTACCTGCATCAAAAATGGACCATGTGGAGACTCCTAGGAAGGGAGGGGAGGGAGGGGGAGGGGTGAGCGGGACCAGTTGATCGGTTCAAATACCAGTTTAGCAAACCAGGTGCAAATTTAAGATCCAGTTCACCCGAACCAGTCTGAACCGGTAGAATCCTACCCCTGAAGTGAACTCAAATGGGCAGACATACAGAATGTGTTGAAAATCCAGAACCCATGACTCCCCTGGAATTTAAATTTGGCAAATTTTATAGAACATTTTATGACATAAAAATTATCACAAAACCATTTATAACATAATATAAAAAGTCATAAAACATTTCCTTTGGTCAAATCCTAATGCTTGGCTGTGCTACATAGTTTAATGTGGGCTATTTTCAAGGCAGATACAATTAATAGTGATAGCACAAACACGGCTCTTACATAAATGATAGTTCAGAGAAGGCACTATTCATATAGTTAATATAGTGAATCAAACTGGGAGCCAGTTTGGATAAGTGGTTAAGGAACTAGGCTAAAAAGTAGTAGACCAGGAGTTCTACCATAAGTCCCACCTTAACCGGCTGGGAAACCCTGGGCCACACACATTGTCAGTCCAACCCACCTCACAGTGTTGTTAGGAAAATAGAAGGCATGTTGCATATGCTCACTGCTTTGAGTTATTTGTAAAAACAATAAAGGCAGGATACAAATAAATATGCCTTTTGTTTTAATAATACACTTCATATAATGTGAATTAATTCACCATATTTTAGTAACCAGGAACACTGTTCCAGGGTTATTTCAGGTGATGCATAAAACATTTTTTCCACATAATTAATTCAGTTGACATGAGAATGACGTTGACTAGGTGAAACTGTAGGGGTGGGGAAAATTGGAATTCTTTCACTCTAGTTTTTCATTTTTCATATTGAATGAAAGAGACAGAAAAACAGCCCTGCTTAATGTTACTCGTATCCAAGCAGTTAACTTCAAACCAATAAAAATGTGGAATGACCTTTCGTAAAAGAGAAACAGAAAATTCTTTTCTTGTTCAGTAGTTATTTCATATTAAGGGTGACAAAGCTTTTCCAAAATCAGCCTGTCTTTATTTTCTATCTCTCGGGGACCATATTGGATTTTTTTTTCTCAAGAAACACAGCTGCTGCTCTTTAACAGATGCTGTTATTATGTGAACTTTTAAACAAAAATGACAACCTCTTAGCCTCAGCTAGCTATTATTACAATCTAGAACAGGAAAATTTGGGTGTATATACTGCCAACTTCATTAAGTTTGCATCTTTGGGCTTTTAAAGTTGGAATACAATACAGTATGTAGACCAGAAATGACCCTTGTCTTTTTTACTAAACACTAGAATTAAGAATATATTTTTCTGGTGCTTCCAGTTCTTAAACTTCTAGAACAGCCAATTACAAGAATTACAGCATACATAGGTAGGAGTGAGTAACTGAGTTATAATAGTAGATCATGGGCATGCTTGATCAATCAGTGATCATAATCCAATGTTATTCCTCTTCCCAGCAAGATACAGATTCTGCATTATATTTACAAATCTCGCTCCTATGGAGACTCTTATATGCATGCAAATAAATACCCCTACAAATGGGCACACGCAGTGGAGCAGCCACTAGATCTAGTATCTATGTCAGGGGTAGATGCTATTTGTTGAGGTATTCCCCGTTAGGAGAATGAGTGTACTCAGGGAAACGTAGAGTGGTGATGAATAACACACAACCAGCACACAGATACACTGAATAGTAAAATGTAAGTTTTACTTCCTGTACATGGATAAACAAACAGTCCAAACCATACGTGGTTAAAGCAGTTAGTATTCAAAATAATCAGTCCAGGGATAATCCAAAAATGAAGTCCTTTTCTTTACCAGTATCATAAACAAAGTTCAGTAAACGGAGTTTGCGAATAGTTTCAAGACTCACAGCAATTCAGACAATGACAATAGAGGCAAAAGGCAAAAGGAAAGCAAAGGAAATGCAAAAAAAACCAAACTAGGTTTCTGGCTCCATCTTATGGCCATTGGAGGAACCTCAGCCAATCACAATTACAACATTCTCTTAACGATACAACAGTATTAAATGACTATCCTTGTTTATATATTGCCAACCCAACTGTTAGGTGACTATCATTCCTAACATTCTCCTCTTTGGATAGGACAATATATAAAACCTTACAGCTTAAGTTCATATTCCTCACAGCAAGCCTTATGTTTTACAGTGCCTTGGGCTTTCGTAAAATGATCTGCAATAACATTGCAGTACTCCAGTTTAATCATTTTACTTTGAACACATTGTCTCACATTCAGATATCGTAGATCAGTGTGTTTTGATCTTGTCTTTACGGCGATATTGGAAGCCATCTGAATTGCTGATTGGTTGTCTTCATATACAACAATAGGTTCCTTTACATTACTTCCCATGTCTATCATTAGTTGTTTATAACATACTAAGTCCGTACATAATAGAAATAAACATGAGAATTCAGCCTCCATTGTTGATAAGCTTAGATGTTTTTGTTGAATAGACCACCATCTAATTAACACCTTTCCTAATAACACTACAGTATCTGACGTTGATTTACGTGTAGGTATGTCTGTAGAGAAACTTGCATCAGCATATGCAGTTAAACTTAGTTCATCCTTAGGCTCCAAATATAATGCATAATGCATCATTTGTTTAAGATATCCCAACACACGCTTAGCAGCTTGCCAGTGCCTTTCAGTAGGCTCAGTGTTAAACCTGGCTAATTGGTTGACATTATATACAATGTCTGGTCTGGATCAATTACTAAGATAGGATAAACTACCAATTAATGATTGATAAATGTCTTTATCAAAAACAGGACTTTGCACATCACTGTGGCTAAACTCCTGGCTCATTGGTGTCTTAGCCAGTTTACAAAGTTCCATTTTAAAATTCTTCAGTAATTGGTTAATTTTATCTGCCTGTGAGATTTTGTAGCCTCCCTTAGTTTTTTCTATTTTCAAACCAAGATACTGTTTAATCTCACCTAAACATTTGATTTTAAATTTCTTCTCTAACAGTGAAATAATCCCAGTAGCTTCTTGCTCAGTTTTAGTGATTAATGCTATGTCATCAGTGAACAATAGCAACAATGAAACTACACCATCACTTTCCTTTTTGAATAAACATGGATCAGCCATGCCAGCTACAAAACCTATTTTTGTTAATTCCTTCACTATGCACTGGTTCCATTCATAGCCTGAATGCTTCAAGCCATAAAGACTCTTTTTTAATCTCCAGCAATCAGTTTTGTTGTCAGTTTTTATCCCCAAAAGCTTCTTTAAATATATAGTATGTTGCAATGGTGCATGTAGATATGCCATCTCAACATTTAAATGGTTTATTGTGTATTTCTTCTTAGCTGCTCATACTAATGCTGCTCGTAATGTGGTAGCCTTCAGACTTGGTGCAAACACCTCATCGTAGTCATTGGCTGACTGATCAAACCCTTGTGCTACTAACCTGGCTTTATGGGTAACAGTCCCATCCATACCTGTCTTAATTTTATAAATTCACTTACACCCTATGGCATGCTTATCTGGTGGTAACCTGAAATTTTCATATACTCCAACCTTTGTAAGGATTCCAGTTCCTTATCCATTGCTTCCTGCCAAGCAGCCTGAACCTTAGCAGGATACAGTTTCAGTTCATTATAGTTAGTAGGAACCGTATTTACTTGGCATGCTATACTAGTCTGATGGTGGTCATGTTACACGGGTTGAACGTCTAGGCAACTCAGGGCTTACTGGTAGACTCTCATGTTTCACCTGCTCCTGTTCTTCTACCTCCTCCTGTGCCTGTTCTTCCTTTTTCATGGCTATTGATGATTTAACTATCTCATCGTTAGGGACTACTTGGGTATCGATAACAACATCATTGTTGGATTCCTGTTCTAGTTTATAGCACCCAATGTGCTCAAGAAATTTAGCACTAGAGCTACAGTAAACACTAGCTATGCCTGGAGCCCAGAATCTAAACGATCTATGGTTGACCTCATAACCTACAAAAAATAATTTCCTAGCTCTATGTTGCCCTTTCAGTCTTACTTGTGAGGGAATATGCACCCATGCTGGAGCTCCAAATGTGTGTAGATAACTTAAATTTGGTTTTCTACCATGCCAACGAGTGAATGGCAATTCATGCGTTGTTGTGTTCACCACATTATTTAAAACATGGTTGGTACACATTATGGCTTCACCACACAGTGTTTCAGGCAAATCTGAATTGGATAACATAGTGCAAGTCATGGCTTATAACATTTTCCCCCTTTGTTCTATAAACGAGTTATGTTGTGGCCTGTAACGGGCAGAACGCTTATGCTCGACACCAACCAATTTCAAAATCATTCGGAATCTAGTGTTAATAAATTCAGTCCCATTATCTGTAACTAAGGTAATTACCCTATGTCTCATTTTCCTTTCAGCAAATCTTAGCCAGTTAAAGAAATGTTGGAACGTTTCTGTTTTGTTTTTCATTAGATAGCAGAAATTATACTGTGAGTAATGGTCCATTATACTCAAAACATAGCAGGAACCTCCCAAACTGTGTGTCTTAGGACTAATTATGTCAGCAAAAACAACCTCTAAAGGTTCTTTGGTCTTAAATCCATTCAGTCTGTTTGCAGGAGTAACTTTGCTTTTCTCCTGATTATAGGCATTACAGTTTAAGTACTTGCTACAGGGTTTTAATTTTACTCCCTCTGACAATTTAACAGTTTGTTTCAGCATTTTGAAATTAATGTGCCCCAGACATCTATGCAGTAAATGTATACATTCGTCATGTGGCTTAATATTGTTATAAACCGAGTTAGCATCTGCAATTGGTCATCATTTATCACATATATATTATTATCTAAAGTAGCAGTAACACTTTTACCCTCTTTCTCTATTACACAGTTATCTTCCCTAAAGGTTATTACATAACCAATATTAACTAAAGCCCTTACTGATAACAAATTAAATTTCAGTTTAGGTACATATAACATA
Organism: Hydrophis major; assembly: GCA_033807585.1. Lineage (NCBI taxonomy): Eukaryota > Metazoa > Chordata > Lepidosauria > Squamata > Elapidae > Hydrophis > Hydrophis major. The sequence goes on from CM066328.1 coordinate 33,996,641, forward strand.
GGTAAATGCTCATTTACACATGAACAATAGACAGTGCCTTCACCTGATGCTTTCATCTTCCATCCATTTGCCAATGATATATGTTGATTACTGATGGACATCTTTACAAACCTCTCTCTATTTCTAGTAATGCACTGCGATGCTGCACTATCAACTACCCACAAATCATGGTTTACAGTTGAATTGCTAGACATAGCTAAATTAACATTCTTCTTAGCCTTCTGGTTATTACCAGCATTCTGTTGTTTGCCCTTCTTACAGAATCTAGCTATATGTCCCCTAGCCCCACAAGAAAAACATTTCCTAACTGTATAGGCATTTGAAAACAAATCCTCTTCTTGTGGTTGTTTCTCTCTCAAGTTGGTCTCTATCCTGCATTCTTCTTGCCTCTTCTAATAATCATCCGGTTATGTAAGTCAATGTCAGTTCATTTCTGGTCAGGACTTCCAGTGAAGATACGTAATCATCACAACTTTCATCCAATGAGGAAAGAATGATGTAAACCTGATGCAGCTCTGAAAAAATAAGTTCCTTTTCGTGTTGCTCTTGAAAAGTTCTTTTCATAAAGTTCAAATGAGCTAACATATCTCCACCTTTCAGAAGGCATGCTCTAAACAGTTTGTGTGTGCACCTACACTGTCACGAATATAAATCCTCTTCAAATTCACCCAACACCTAGCAGCAGACTCTTCTCCACGAATATGGACTAGCTGCTGGTCACTCAATGTTAGTCCAATTATAAAAAGAGCTCGTTTGTTGTTCTGTTTAAAGTCAGCTAACTTTTTGGAATCGTCCTCATCATCTGGATCCCAAGCCTATAACCCTTCCTTACGCAGAAGTAGACTGCACTTCATAGATCAGGAAACATAATTTGTTCCATCCAGCTGGGTTGTCATTGATAACTTTGTTAAGCCTGGGTTCCCCAACCAGGGTTAGGGAGACAAGCTAAACAGAATGTGCAGCATTAGTCAGATAGGCACACAGATAAATGAGTGATATAAGTTTGTATGTTTATTAACATACAGTAAAAATAACAGATACGCTTGTGCTATCAAAAATATAGTTTATTCCATTATGAGTTCATAGCATAGTCAAAATAACAGTCCAATAGTCATGTATCATTTAGTCAGTCCATTCAAGGATATTCAGTTAGCAAAGTCCGTGTAGAATATCCTTTGTCAGTTCACTTACAAATCAGTCCTTTGTTTATCTCTCCCGTTCGAGCAAAGCAGTCTTGAGTCCATGCAGTAATTAGGGATCATCAAAGCCAGAGAGAGAGCAAGCTGTCGTCTTGCTTCTTTTAAAGTGCTTTCACAACCGCTCCCTTAATTACAGTCCTACAGTTAAAGTTGCAGACACTTTAACTAACAAACTATGATTACATATTTATTATTTTACCTAAACCAGTTAGGGTAAAACAATGTTATCCCTAACAAACTTGTTGACAGATCTTGTGCCCTCTTTACCAGGACAGTAACCCACAATTAAACAACAGGCAGCTCTCTGTATACGGTACTGTGTATTCACACTAACTCTCAGTTATCTGCACTGGGCCCATAGCCAGTGTTGAGGTATTCCCCGTTAGGAGAATGAGTGCACTCAGGGAAACATAGTGAGAGTGGCAATGAATAACACACAACCAGCACACAGATACACTGAATAGTAAAATGTAAGTTTTACTTCCTGTAAACAGGTAAACAAAAGTCCAACACAGTCCAACTCATACGCGGTTAAAGCAGTTAGTATTCAAAATAATCAGTCCAGGGATAATCCAAAAATGAAGTCCTTTTCTTTACCAGTATCATAAACAAAGTTCAGTAAACGGAGTTTGCAAATAGTTGCAAGACTCACAGCAATTCAAACAGAATGATGATCAGGCAAAAGGCAAAAGGAAAGCAAAGGAAATGCAAAAAAGAACAAACTAGATTTCTGGTTCCATCTTATAGCTGTCAGCCAATCACAATTACAACATTCTTTTAAAGATACAACAGTATTAAATTACTATCCTGGTTTATATATTGCCAGCCTAACTGTTAGGTGTTATATATTATATATAAGAAAAAGTAACACCACGGCTGCTCCTGCTACTACTTTCCATGCTTTCCAAACGCGAGTCCCAGGAGAGAACAAACAGAAAACCGCGCTCAGGGGCATCCAAGCCCACCTAAAACTAGGCCGCTGCTGGTGGAGCCTTGCCCTGGCTTGATGCCCTGTTTCCCGGCTCGGCGGTCCTGCTCGGGCAGCATTTTAAAAGCCCTCCTCCTTGCGTACGCGCCCGATGAGCCGCTCACCATGACGGCGGCTTCCAGCACCCAAGCAACTTCCCAGCAACTTGCAGTTTGCTTTTTCCTCTTGGGCGCTCGCGCCTAGCGCCGAGCCACAAGGTGGAGGGGAAGCCTGGAGCGCCACTGGGTCGCCTCCTCCAAGCAGCCCGCCCGCCTGCCGGGTGGAGCCCTTCCCGCTCCTCAGCAGGAAGACGTTTTCGCCTGCAAACTTTGCCTTTGCAAAGTTTAAGCTTGGAAGCCCCGGAAACCTGAGCAACTTCCCAGCAACTTTCGGCTTTCTTTTAACTCACGGGTGCTTGCGCCTGGCCCCAAGCCGCGCGGCAGAGGGGAAGCCCGGAGCGCCACTGGATCGCCTCCTCCAAGCAGCCCGCCCACTCGCCGGGCTTCCCCTCCGCTGCGTGGCTCAGGGCCAGGCGCAAGCGCCCAAGAGGAAAAAGCAAGCTGCAGGTTGTTGGGAAGTTGCTCGGGTGCTGGGAGCCGCTGTCGTGGTGAGAGGCTCATTGGGCGCGTACGCGAGGAGGAGGGCTTTTAAAGTGCCGCCCGAGCAGGACCGCCAAGCTGGGAAATGGGGCACCAAGGCAGGGAAAGGCTCCACCAGCATCGGCCTAGCTTTAGGTGGCTCCAAGCAGCCCGCCCGCCCGCCGGGCAGAGCCCTTCCTGCTCCTTGGCGGGAAGACGCTCCCGCCTGCAACTTTGTCTTTGCAAAGTTTATGCCTGGAAGCCCCTGAAAAAAAGCGGGGGATCGGCGGGGACTCACCTTCGGAGAGGTCGCACTCGAAGGTGATTTCGAACTCCCAGCCAAGACCTTTGCAAAGTTCTTTTCTTTCCTACCCCGAGAGCGCTCTGCGCTGTTTTGCAGCTTTGGGGGCCACATGGCACAGGGCAATACGCCACGCCCAGCTATTTTTTTCAGGGGTGGGCCGGATTGGACAGACCAACGGGCCAGATGTGACCCATGGGCCGTAGTTTGCCCACCCCTGCTCTAGATGATACTGTTATATAAAGGGAACCTAGAGCATCTTGTCAGATATAATGGATCTGCCAGATATCATGGGATGAGCACATTCAAAGGGTTAGAGAGTCCTATAAGTACTTAGTCCTGTGTCATGAAGATGTCAAACCAGCATCTTGAATTGCACCTGAATCCTACTAGGAACTAACACAGCTCACAGAGCATGATTGTATATGGGCATACCAAGGTCTGCCTATAACTACTAATGCCAATGTTATGAATGTCAGGGGCTGACATTCATAATGTCAGCCTCTGACATAGACCAGACCTGACAAGCATATACAGAGGAACAAAATTACCATTTTTTTTAAAACAGAAGATAAAAAGCTACCAGAGGGAATGGTGGAATGTGATACAAAGGACCAAGCCTGTTTAAAAAAAATTATTCTCTTGAGCTTCAGAATTTTCTAAACTTCTTTGTTGATCATGTTTCTGGACTCCTGGATGAAGAACAACTGCCACAGTTCTCGAAAAACAAGGAAGTAGAGTCTCTAGGCTCTGTAAAAGGAAAGATTCCTATCTGCACCGTGAAGAGAAAGCAACAGATGGTAATGAAGGGAGATCCTCTACAGCAAGGGTCTCCAACCTTGGCCATTTGAAGCCTGGAGGACTTCAACTCCCAGAATTCCCCAGCCAGCTGGGGAAGTCCTCCAGGCTTCAAATGGCCAAGGTTGGAGACCCCTGTTCTACAGAGAGGAATCAGATTATCAATCTATTAGTCAATAGACTTCACAGTCTACCAGTAGATGCATTTCTACTATTACATTTAGAGAATGTAACAAATACTACCAATTTTTTAAGCCAAATCTCTTCAATCAAGAGGAGCCTTTGATGATAGCCCTGGTATCATAGTGGTTAGAATACAGTATTGCAGGCTAACAGACCACAGCCTGGAGTTCAATCCTGACGGAGCTCAAGGTTAACTCAGCCTTCCATCCTTCTGAGGTTGGTAAAATGAGGACCCAGATTGTTGAGGGAAATATGCTGACACTGTAAGCCACCCAGAGAGTGCTGTAAAGCACTATGGCATAGTATGTACGACGAGGTGCTGTTGCAATGCATATGGGAACAAATATATAAGCAACGTTACTTTAAACACTGCAAGACACTATGAAGCACTGGGCAAAAAGAGGAAGCAACTTTAGAAACTTGCAAAACTTGTGTGGGGTTTTTTCAAGCCCTATGGAGAAAGGAGAAAGCCAAGGGACAATGCAATAACAAGGGCTAAATAGAAAATTGGTGATTTCAAGGATCTTCTATTTTCTGTACCTATCTCTTTGAATTCTTACCTCATTTGATAGCTCTCTGAGCCCCCAAGTGTAATACACTTGCAAAAAAAAAAAAGGCAAACCCCAATACATTCTTGCACAGTATCAAAAACAAAGGAAGTTATTAATTCTTGCTATACTTCACTGGTCAGATTACACTTTGAGCATTGTATATAGTTCTAGGTACTACATTTTAGGAAGGATATTGACAAACCAGAATTTAGTCATAAGAGAGTAACCAAGGTAATAAGGAAGATGCTTGAAAGAAAAATTTATGAGAAGCTGTTAAAGACACTTGGTAAGTTTAGCATGGTGCTAATCAGAAGATGGGAAATTACTCAGTGTTGTTCTAGAAGACTGGACAAGAATCAATGGTTTTAAACAAAATAATAGGTTTTGGTTATCCATTAAAAAAAATTCTTAAGAACCATTCAACATTCTTATGTTTTAATTAACATGTAGACACAGTCTTTGCCTTGAGAGGTAACGGACTTTTCTTTCTGGATGCTAAATTCTTGAACCTGAATGGTTATCTGTTTGGGATGTTGTAGTAGTAGATTTCTACACTGGATAGGAAGCTGGACTAGATAATCTCCAAAGTCCTTTTAAACACCTAGATTCTATTATTTCTATATCTTGTTGTAGTCTACTGAACTTACAAAGCCTGATCTGTTTACAAGAGCAAAGATGACATTCTCAATCTATTCTCCAACTTCCTTTCCTTCTTTTCCCTTCCTCTTTATTCCAGCAAAGCATACAATGCCTCCCAGGCATTCCTAATAGAGAAGGGCTAAAACATGAAAAGAATATATATCAGTAGTTTCACATCAAGCTGGAAGGAATTGAAATTATTTCTTCAGATATAGAGCCAGGCTTGTCTCTTGAAAACACAGCCCTCTAATGCTTGAACTGCTTAATTCCAATATTAAATGCAGACTCCTAGCCTTGAGAAAGTACAATCTTATTTTTATTATCATTCAGAACTCAGAAAACTAAGGGATAGTGAAAACAGCTACCCATTAGGAGGTCTTTCAGGACCTAGATAATCTGCATTAGGACTTATCATATGTATTTTATGTTGGGAAATAGTTTTAATACAAATAATAGCACACACAGGTTACTTGTTTTTATTAATGATGACATTTCTGAAATAGTAATGGAGTCTGGCTAGTTAGCTTTATTCATTCAATTTGTATGTCCACCAGTCTCAGTATTCTGGATTCTGATTTTGGACAGTGAACAATCACAAACTAAATTAAAAATAAATTAATACATAATTTAAAATACATAGTGGAAGAAAATGTTACAAACCATGGTAGTTAGCACAACCAGAAGATGGGACTGTTCAAAGGCTTGGAGCCCCAGGCCTTTAGGGCCTTATAAAAGCTAACTGGTCAGGGTCATCCTAATCTCCATGGGAGGGGGAATGTGCTAAGGCAGGGGTCCCCAACCACCGGGCCGCGGACCAGGACCGGTCCATGGAACATTTCCTACTGGGTCGCCAGTTTGCTGGGCGCCGCCATCTTGTTTGATGAGAAAGTGCTTCCGGGTGAGCTTTTCCGGTTGGAAAGCAGCGTTTGGGTCCTGAAGGAATCCTCGCACCTTAGTTTCATCGAAGGGGGGAACTTCGAACGAAACTAAGGCGCGAGGATTCTTTCAGCACCCAAGGCAAGGCGAGCCGAGCGACTGTCCCGAAGCGAAGCCCATCGACAAAGGTACAAAGGAGAAGTTGAAGGTGGCGGGGAGAAGTGGGGGACGGCTGGCTGGCCGGTCGCTCAGCTCGCCTTGCCTTGTCATGTGTGCTGATGCCGGTACTGGTCCGCAGATCATTTTGTGATGCCGGTACTGGGCCGTGGCACAAAAAAGGTTGGGGGCCACTATGCTAAGGGGTTAGTGCCGTGGCAGAAAAAACCCTTCTTTTTACATTATTTCATTATTATGTTATTAAATTCAAAGGCGAATATTCCTTTGAAATGCTTTCTTGATATTGTAAACTATTAAGTTTTAAAAGTACAGAAAGTCCTCACTTACCAACCACAATTGGGACTGGCAACTCCCATTGCTAAACAATGCAGTCATAAAGTAATCAGGTAACCGCACTGACTTTTAATATCAATTTTGGCTGAAGTCATTAAGCAAATTACCCATGATTGTTTAGTGTAATACCACATGACTGTGCCTGCAACTTCCTGCCAACTTCCCCATTGACTTTACTGTACTTATTGGAAGCTGGCTGTGAAGGTGCAAATGTGATCATGGCCCCGGGATACTGTGTCATAAATGCACTCTGGTTGCCAAGTATCCCAATTGTGATCACATGACTGCAGATATGGTACAACAGACTGCAAATTCAACATACCGGTTATAAATCTCTTTCTTAGTGCTGTTGTGGCTTCAAATGGTCATGGAACAAGTGATCAATAAATGAAGACTACCTCTGATGAAATATGTGAAATGTAAATATTACAAATCAAATTATTATGTCTAGCTTAGTCAGATTTTCTAGTGTATTGATTTTTAATTTGAATTGAATAATCTTTGTGGCAGGTACAATAAACTAAATGGGCCAAGTTCCTTTTCTTGGAATGGCATTTTTACTATTCACTCCAATATAAGAAATTGAACAAAAATAGCACTAGCACTTACTTATATACTGCTTCACAGTGCTTTACATCCCTCTCTAAGCAGTTTACAGAGTCAGCATATTGCCCCCAACAGTCTGGGTCCTCATTTTACCCACCTTGGAAGGATGGAAGGCTGAGTCAACCTGGAGCCTGGTGCGATTCGAACTGGCAGTCAGCAGAAGTAGCCTGCAGTATTGCCTTCTAACGCCTGTGCCGCCACAACTCTTGATGGCGAACAGATATTAGCATACTGAGACAGAGTCTTTAAGCTTCATGACTAGCAAATCCATTTTTATGCAAATGGATGAAAAATTAAATGAACAACTTGAATAATTCCAAAATATTTTTCATTTGCTATTTGATTGGGCATTGTTTTTAAATGTTTAAATAGGATTTATTGTGAATGATTTATTGCTAAACAAGCACAGGCAAAAGAGACATCTGCAGATACAGCCCCATAATATTATAGGTACCTTCTTTCCAGTTAGATTCTATTACTGATTTTGCAATAGTAAGATAGCTCCCCAACTACATAAAAATCTTCAGAATCAGTCTCCTATAGCTGACTTTTTATGTTAGAAATTTATATATAATAAGGCTTTTTGTGACTACAGCTATCTTGCTTCATGCACAATAGACAACTGCCTCTTAAAGTAGGAACACTGAAAATTATGGGTGAACTCAGATTCATAGTAGCAATAGCCATTAAAGGTAGAACGAAAGAGTTGTCTGAAATAAAGTGCAGTGAAGCAGGATAGGACTTCCTCTGTAAAAAGGAAATGTTTTTTTTTAACTGTCAGCAACATTTAGGAAATTTGTTTCACTGCAATTCTCGTATCACCTTTGATCTAACTTCATGGCTTTTGTATTACCAAGCATTCTTATGTTTTAATCTAACATATAGACACAGCATTGTCTCAAAATAATCAATTTTCACCATAGAAATGATATATCTACACATGATTATAAAATTAATTTGTGATTATAAAATGTGCATGCTATCCAGTATTTATTTTTTTACCCCTTTTCAAGTTGAGAGGATGTTTTCCACATTCAATTGCAAAAGAAAGTGAAAAAGCAGCTATAAATTTAATTAGACAATAAATCAGATTTTTCTTGTTGAAAAAGTAGACACTGATATCTCCTTTTGACAAGCATTTGCAAAGTACATCAGACAGTAATATATATAACCTTCCATATGTCCAGTTCTATGAAGATGTCATTATAAGGAAATAAATCTTTATCAACTGACTCCCTTCGCAATTATGCTGAAACACTTCCCTTGAAACAGGAAACAAGTAGTTTCAAATCCTTTAAAACCTGTTTTACAATCAGGATAACTAGCCATAACCTTAAATTCTTTTATTATTTCTGTCCTCAAGTTAGGCAGTTTCGAAGGAGGCCAAAGTTAAATCCAAACTTAAACTAGAAGCATGGGGTCAGTAGTCAATGCTGGACCTTATCTAGTTCAAGATGTTTGACTACTACACCAGTGGTCGCCACCAGTGGTCTGTGAAAAAAATTGGTGGTCCACAGAGAAATGTCACCCCCAGAGCACCCCCCAAAGCAATTCATTCAGGCTGTGCAGGAACACAAGGCTGCACCACCCACATGGCCTGCGGCAACCCTTCCTGCCCACTTACTCCTTACCTGGCAAACTTGCCTGCTAAATTGCTATTCCCCCAACTATCAGCTGTTCTGCTGTGCTGGGAGATTGAGATTAGCTAGAAAGCAGGAAACCATTGGATTTCTTGCTCTCTAACTAATCTTTAGATCTTCGGCTCTGCTTTTAAACAGAGCCTAACCTTCCTGAGGATTGAAATGTCTATTATTCAGTGCAGACTCAGGTAGCCGAGGGCAGAAAGATAGATCTCTGAATGAATCTATGATTCTGGGAGCAACTCAATCTGCCTGCCTGCTTTGCTTGAGTTTGGGTAAAAGTTGCTCTTTTTTTATAAAAAATTCAATATTTGCATAAATATTTATAATATTTACATACAATCCATGCCCAGCCAGTCACATGACCACCAAGCCACACTCACAAATTAGGCCACACCCACAGAACCGGTTAAGAAGTTTGAATCCCACCCCTGCCTGGGTTTGTGTGTGAGAGAGAGGTGGGAGGGGAGAGAGAGAGGGGTTAGATCAGATCAGATCTATCTCTATCTCTATCTCTCTCCCACCAATGCCAGCAAGCCACCGTCAGTCAAAATTCATATTAGTGGTCCCTGGGATTTAAAATTATGAGTTTGGTGGTCCCTGAAGTCCAAAAGGTTCGCGACCCCTGTCATAGACTACTTGATTTTGGCTGCTCAGGAGCAAGTTGTTCAAACTGATGCAATCAAGACCAGGACTGAAAAATCATAAAAGTGCAGATTGTGCAAAGAAGCAGAAGAAACATACATCATATACTCAACTTGTGCAAGAAAATTGTGCACAAACTGATTATAAATAATGACACAATGCAGCTGCCAAAATGATTCACTGGGGCATCTGTAACGATTATTATAGTAGACCAGCAAAATACCGTGGACATAATATATTTAGATTTCAGCAAGGCATTCAACAAAGTAGACCACAACCTATTTCTTAGTAAGCTAGAAAAAAGTGGAATAGATAGCACCACCACTAGATGGACTCACAACTGGAGTCCTTAATGGGTCTAAGTCTACATGGACGGAAGTAAGCCGTGGGGTGCCACAAGGTTCTGTCTTAGGCCCAGTACTCTTCAATATCTTCATTGACTTAGATGAGGGAATAGAAAGGGAACTTACCATCCAGCCCTGGTGTCTTATTATTTTTCTGCCTTTCAACTGCCCTTTTCAATTCTATCACTGTTATTTCTTTATTTAATATCTCTTTCTGTTCCTCTCTAATTTCTGGAAGACCTTTCCGTTTCAAATATTGTTCTATATTCTCAGGGTTTATTCCATCCTCCCGATATGGCTGCCATTCCAAAAAATCTTGGATGACACTTAGAAAAACTGCACATTGACAAAATTTTTACCTGGCAGTTACAAAAATGGATCCACACATATGCTACAGCAACACATTTTGACATGCAAGGATCTTGGGAAGAACTTGATGTGCATGAAGGCCAATGCCGGATAAAGAACTGGCAGCTGTGATTTCACATCTTTTTGTGTATAATAATAATTTGTGAATCTTGTATGTTCCTCCCATGTCAATGATTCTGAATTTATAATAAATGAACAAAATAATTAAAATAAAATGTAATGTCAACATTCTCGCAGATCAGGCCTTTTCCTTCTCCCTCTACCAAAAACTGTTCTGTTCTCCTCCCTTTTCAAAATAAAACATTTTCTAGATTGTTCCTGACATCTCAGTTTAAAGTGAGGAGTTCCAAATAAGTGAATCCTAGTATTATGATGGTAGTGCCCTATGTGCAAATTAAGTCATGAACAAATCTTCAGAAGATGATGTATAAAATAGAACAGCTTTCTCAAAATATTATTCCGTTTAAATTAAGGGTCAATCAGCTCATCAGATAGCAAGCATATTCTCACAATATTAAAAACTCAACTTTGGAAATATCAAAAAAATGAACAAAAATTCACAAGAGTTGACATAATAACACTGAATAGTCTTGCAAAACATGGCTATCTCTTGAGATTTAAAAAAAAAAAAATATAGAATAGTGGTGACAAAAGTCCTGGTGCTGTGGGCACCAATTTGCCAACTTCCACCATATAGATCAGCAGTCCCCAACCTTTTTTGTACCAGGGATCAGTTTCAAGCAGAAACACTTTTTCAAGGAGGGGAGGGGGAGGGAATCCAAGTTGGTGGTTTGCTAGCAGATGTTTCATTACCTGACTAGGTAACATCTGATGTTGTTACCTAGTTGGGTAATAAAATGTCTGCCAGCAAATCCCCAAGTTCAGGGAGCGCCAATGCCTCCTCATTGCAACCCTGAGCGACAGATATTCTCTTCTATTGGGACATTTAAAACGGAGGGTTTCAGCTGCAGATTCAGGAACTGCTCCGGGCTGAGGAGCGCCTTCAAAACTGAGTGCTGGGCGGCGGTGGCCCACGGCTCTCAGCCCTGCCTTCCTCAGTCCCATCCCTCAGGTGTCTCCCTCCCTCCCTCAGGTGTCTGCCTCGTTCCTCTCTCAGTTGTTCTCTCGCTCCTCCACCAGCCCAGGAAGAAACTGCTTCAAAGAAGCCGGCAGCGTGGCTTTTCCTGTCGCCGCAGCTCCTCCGAAGCGCCCGTTCACCCCCACCCCACCGCCCGCGCGCGGTTCAATCCAGTGCTCCGTTCTGCCTGCCTGCCTTCATTTCTGGTTGTTTCGGAGCAGCTTCGGCTGAGAAAAAGAGGCGAATAGTTATTATTCTCAGCCGAAGCTGCTCCAAAACAACCAGAAACGAAGGCAGGCAGGCAGAATGGAGCACTGGATTGAACCACGGGCAGCTGGGTGGGGGTGAACGGGCGCTTCGGAGGAGCTGCGCCAACAAGAACCCTGCCGGCTTCTTTGAAGCAGTTTCTTCCTGGGCTGGTGGAGGAGCGAGAGAGCGACTGAGAGAGGAACGAGGCGGGAGGAAACCGAAGCCGCTGAGCCAGAGAGCAGGACAGACTTTGGTTGCTTCCTCCCTCACCTTCTTTCATTTGTGTCCTTGATCCCTGATCCCAGCAGCATTCACCAAGGGCGAAGAAAGCCACCATTTTTTTTTTATTTTCTTTGCGGCCCGGTACAAAGTGATCCACGGACCGGTACCTGTCCATGGCCCGGTGGTTGGGGACCCCTGATATAGATAAAAGAGTGTTCTCTACATTGTTCTGTCACTAAATATGCAACAGCATTAATTTCACCTCCTAATTCTTTTTCCAGAGAGTTACAATTCTTTACCATCATGAATTAAAATGTATTTCAAATCAGAATAAAGGTAACATTTTATAGAAGCTGGGAACTGACACTGCAATATAAATTAATTACAATTTATGTCTCATTTTAGGTGTCCTCAAATACCATGATTGTTCTTTAAGTACTTTGATCTCTTTAGATGGGTAACATGGGTAGTCTGCTTTATCAGTTATTTAATCAGATTTTCCTCCTCAGTATAGACATCTGTTTTTTAAGAATATTGAGATAAAATTTCAGTCCATTTTTCCCCAAATATGTCCTGCAGACCAAGTACCCTGCTGCAATTTCTTCAAAATCACAGATCAAGGCTGCTTCAACTCCCACCTCCCTGCATGTATCAATATTGCAATGATTTGCAAAAATACAGTTCACTGAAATATACAAGTAAAACTACAAGTAGCAACATTTATTTAGGTACATAACAAACTTCTTAATAAAATAAAATAAAACAATAAAACATTAAAAACAATATAATTTAAGATGAAAAGATGAAAAAACTTAAAACATTACAAAATTACAAGGTGGAGAGAATAAGAATTGTTAATATAGACAGTCCCATGGGTGTGTGGGCCTGTATCCCACATGCAAGACTACATAGCCAGATTTTGACCCTTTGTGAAAGACCAAGAGATTGAGGGCTTTCCTCACCTCTGAGGGCAAGGTGTTCCACAAAGTAGCAGCAGCAGCAAAACAGGCCCTCTTCCTTGATCCTGTTAGTCAAACAATTTTTTGAAGAAAAATTCTTTGATTGATGGGGTCTGTACCATGCCTTCCCTCCCTGAATGATTGGGATAGACTGATGTGGTGAGATGAAAGCGGGTTTCATAAGTAGCTAGGCCCTATGCCATATATGAATAATAAATTGTAAAGTAAAACATTCTTGTGTATATTTCTTATACTGGAAGATCAATCCTACTCAATTGGACCCTATTGATTTCAATTGAGTAAGTAAACATATTCAGGGTAAAAGTATAAACATTGTCCAAGTTGAGAAAACTCAGCCTTTTAAAACTACTACAACTTTTTGAAAAGTCAACTCATACAAAGTGTTGTTGCAGCACAGAAACAAATCTATTACAGCATACATTTCTGTGTATAATGAAATAGGTTCTAGTCTACACAACAGTTATCACATTCAATTGTCTTTAAATTTCAACCACTCTTTGAGTCCTTCTACTACACACAAACACACAGAGCTATCTCTTTAAAAATGGGACTCTTCATTTCTTTACTTTTTTGTTTTCAAGGAATGTTGATGAACTTTTGTTTGCTGATAGACAGAGGAAGCCACTTTCATAGAAGTCTTCTTACTCAAATCTTTTTCTACAGCTCCTGGTTTCCACAGCAACAACTCTGCATCCTCTCCTCCTGTAAATAGAGAATCATCAACCATATTCCAGCAGAAGGAACGAACGGTCGCAGAGTGTCCTCCTTGAAGTATTCCCACAAAATTCAGCTCATGAGCACAATACTCTATGAGACAAATGCCTCCTGTTGACATGCCTCCAAAAACAAACAATTTGTCCACTTTTTCATGATAAACACCCCCAATTAAATAATCCAGTTTGATATTTTCTACTTCTCTGACATCTGGAATATGCAATAATGTAGTTGACTTTTCAGAATCCAGCTGAGTAAGATCCCAGTAACAAAATCCTTCATCATGTGTCATGCAGTAAACCTGCCAATAATCTTTTCCAGCCCATCCAATAAAACTTACGGAAGAATCAGAGTTACAAGTGGAAACCAGAGCACTTTCTTCATTGTCTTCGTTAATATCAAACACATTTACCAATCCATCAGTTGAGCCTGAAGCAAGCAAATGTGGTTTGTTGGGATGAAAACATACTTTAGTAACATCATCGTTATGAGACTCTGAGTAGACACCTAGTGGCTGTTTGCTGGAAGGGACACTATTTGTGCAGCCTCTCGCATCCCAGAATGTTACAAATGCATCTTCTTCCATTTTTTCTGTGCCAGCACATACTACGAGGTCATTGCAGCTTATATCGCAGCTAATGAAAACATTCGAAGGATAGCCACAAAATAACTGTACAGGCTTCATAATAGATGAACGAATATCCCAACACTTCAATGATCCATCACTGCCAGCTGAAAATAATATATTTTCATTTGTATGTGCAAATCTGACACCACTTAGCAATGCAGGATGACTATTATATTCTTGTAGCAAGGACAATGTCTCCCTGTTGTAAACCCTGATTGATTTATTGGAGCAGCAAACAGCCACTAAATGGCTCCCTTCTCCTCTTGAAATATCTATGTCCAATAAGTAAGATAGGTCTTCTGTTACTGAACAACGTTTTGCTATTTGAAGTCTAGAAAACTGTTCCTTGATCTTCTCCATGGCAACTGGCAGTACAGCTGCATCCAGGAAGGTCTGCAATAAATAAATAAAGCAAAATAAATCAACTTTATATTTTTAATCATTTCTATAATATTCTTCAGCACAGAGAAAAGATTGGCACCTCTAACCTCATTTATCCTTCCTTTAATACTTTATACATGAATAGGCAATTTCTCTATACCTGAGAGCCACTCATTACTGAATGCATAAGGATTCAGAGAACTATCAGCGTTCCATAAAAGTTTGGCATTATATAGCAAAGCATGGCATGGTCTTCCAATCCCCAGCACCAGTCAGATATGCTACCCATCTCATTTGGATAGCACAGGATTATAAACAACTATCATAACAAACAGATAGATTATCAACTCTGAAACTGGCCTAACTGACTATGTGTGTGGTAGGGATTACGTTGCCAACAAGGGAAGAGTGGGGAAATTCTGACTGTTTAGCCAAGTACTCTCTCAGCCCTAGACTGAAAAGTTGAATAATAAATTCTATCTTCCAGCCCAGCCCAGTGTGGTAGATTCTGATCCAAATCTATACATCCTACAGTGGATCAACGTGTGGCTGATATTAATTAGTCCACAAAAATTGCAATAAAAATTGGAATAGTCAAGTTTGTAACACTTCCTATCTATCCAATGAATGAAATCTTTATCATAGCCTGAATTAAATTGGGTGGAACTTGGATGAAACCAAATAATATATCTTCGAAATCAGATATGGCCCATGGGCCTTAAATTGCCATGCCATGGGTTATTTAGAATATTTGTAACTCAACTTTTGCAAAGCAACTTAACCAAAATAATGGACAAGTATATTTAAAATCGTAAAACTAAACTGAAAACAATCAATATTAGCTGTGGTATGACGTATCATTGTCCACTGACAGGGAGATGGGAAAAAAAGTTTTGAGCAGGCCCTGATAACTGAAGAAAAAATATGAGAAATCTTCCATCAACAGTGCACAATCACAAGGAAAAACTGATGATCTTACTAATTATCAATGTATATGTCACTTTTCCCCCTTGACACATATAGTATTCCATTCACACTGTACAAAACCTCCAGGAATGCTGAACAACTTCTTCCCCCATTACTTAACACTTCTGCTCTTCCACATTTTCAGCTGTAAGACAGACATGTACTTTAATCAGGCAGTTTCTCAATGTCTGTGTAACATTGAGCCTGATTATTTTGTGGGGGGGGGGGATTTTTTAATCTTGAGACCACTGCATCATCCCAAGTCCATCAAAACAAATCACCCTGCCACAGAAGGATGCCATCCACCCCTTTCTCAAAACCACCAGCAGGCAGGAAAACCATCTGCTATTCTTCACAGCAGTGCTATGAAGGGCAATGATTTTGACAGATGACTAAGTCTTTACAGTTAGCTATCCATCAGGATTCACATTGGTGGGCAAAGGGCACAACAAAAGGGTTCTTTACCCTCTTGGTCTCCGAGCCAATTTCCAGCTTAATGATCTGGGTCGGCTTGAATTAGGGGCAGCCCAAAGAATGACTGACAAGATAGGAGGACACAAACACAAATCTCTCTCTTCAGCTTCACAAGATAATTGCATCTTACCTACAAATTGTTGCTCAGGTTGCTTCTGAACACAGGTTAGTGCTCTTCTAGAAGGGTTGTAAAGCAGCCAAAATAGCAGCTGAGGATGTGGTCTGTGAAGCGGCTTCACCATACAATCTCAGCACCACCATACGTACAACTGGCCACTGTGATATTATGGGAATAGGGAGAATTTGGCTTAAAAGAACTGAACTACTAATAAAAGCAGATTGGCTTTAAGGAAAAGAGCTTAGGGACTAGAGAAAAGGGGGAATGCCCATAGAGTCCTAATGTTGCGTATAGATGACAGATTGTTCTTGCTACCTACTGAGAGTTGGTCAATTAAAGTTAGTATCCCCACCAAAACTATCACAGCTCATTACTTGCTTCCAGGAGAATGGGTGTTGGTAGAAGTTACCCTGAACGCCCTTTCTATCTATGCTGTGAGAGAGCCCAGGATAGGTTGACTCCTTCCTATGACATCATTTAGCTGAGTCTGTACTAAGATATAAAAGCCAGACCTCAGAAGTTACACCAGCTTTGGCGAAGATACTTGACAGACTGAAAGGTGTCTCTGAAAGCACAAATGAACACAGAAATATGTCTTAGTCTCTGAAAGCACAAATGAACACAGAAATACGTCTTACCCTCTCCGGACGAATCAAGGGAGGGACTGGGCTCTGTCAAAGCAAAGATAAAAAGGGCATTCAGGGTATCTTCTACCAACGCCCATTCTCCATAATTCCTGCATAATTTTTAAAAGATCTACCGGGCGATTTGGCAAAATCATAAGATTGTCTGCCACCTTGTCAAGAATAAGCTTGGCCTGGACTTCCGGTTTGCCAGGCTTCGGCGGTGGTGGGGTTTCATGATCCTGTGTGATCCCTGTTGCACTAGCCGTCTTGGTGCCTCCGATCCTGACGGGTCTGGAGGATAAGGCTGCCCCGTAGAGGCAGCCGAAGACAGGGGGGATCCGGACAGGGGTCTGGGGATTCCGCAGACCCCCTCCCCACCCGGCATAATCTCCTTTTCACAAGGCGGTGGAGCGGCGGTCAGTAATGGCCGCCACAAAGAAGCCAGCAGCTGGACAAGATTGTGCTGGAGGAAGAAGGAGAAAGTTTTGAAGCGAAAGTTTTTTGGTTGAACCGGGAGCATAAGATGCATTTAATATCCTGAAAACCTTGATTTTTGAGTGATAGTTTTTTTCCAGAAGAGATTTATAAGCGGCGAGTGAAAGTGATGAAAGAGAAAGTTTACTCTCCTTCCCTATGGAATCAACAAATGGACATTGAAAAGCCTGCTTTTTTATAGAAGGTAAAAATTTAAAGCTCTTTGTGACAAGTGGAAGGAGAAGGAGAAATTTATATTAAGATTTTGTTGGAGGAGATGCCTGGAAGACTTTGAGATTGGAAGTTAATTGCAATAAGACTTTTAAATACAGATTGGGCTTTTTCTTCCCTTTCCAATTGATATTACCCCAGGAAGAAAAAGTGCGAAGGGAAGAATCTTGTGCTCTGTTTGGACTGTTTGATGACTTTGGGGAGTTTGGGGAATTGTTCTAAGTTTTGAAATATTTTGGTTGTCTTAAGAAGAAGAAGAGAAAAGAAGACAAGGTTTATAATGGCTTTATCTGTTGATGAACTAAGAGAGGAATATGGAAAAATAAAGAACGAAGGCAAGGACACTTGGAGAGAAACTATTCGCTTTTTAGAAATGGCGCTTGCTACTTACCAGCAAATACAACAATTGAAGGAGGAAGTAGAGGAAGAAGAAGAAGAAGGAGAAGCCATCTTTAATGAATCCAAAAAGTTGATTAAGAAAGGAAAGAGAAAGAGAGGAAGGAAAAAGAACTTAAAACTTAAAAAAACATCCAAGAAAGAGAAAAATAAGATGCAAAATCAATACAATGTTAGAAAGCAAAAGAAAAGAGAAATACAACAGAGAGGGGAAGCTAAAAAGGTGGAGGTTTGGAGAAGGGGGGGTAAAAAGACCAGGGGGGGATAAAAAAGGAAGGGAAAAGGGGGAAAAAAGCCACAAAGGTATGAAACAAGATGGGAAAAAGAATTTTTTTTTAGGGATAAAGGATAATGTAAAATTTTTCTTAAAAGGATTCTGCAAGGTACATAAGATAGTATTGTAGTATTTGTATTAGAAATAGAAAATTAGAATTTAATAAGAATTAAGTAAAGATTAAAATATTAAATGTTTAACAATGATAGATTTTAAGATTTAATAAATTATTAAAAGGAATGTTTAAAATACTTAGTTTAAGTATAGAACTTAATTGACTATGTCAGTATAAATTTATTATGGTAGCATTTGACTTTCAAATAGATAATTGGAATGTTATAAGATTTAATGTTTAATTATGTATTTAATTATTTTATAGATTTACTATTTTCTCTTTCTTTTAAAAATTAGTAGGTAGAATGTACTAAGCAGAATCAGATGGGGAAACAGGTGTTACCTTAAATGTTAATTTAGGGGAGCGATGGAAAGGCATCATACTTCGATCAGTGATTTTAGGAGAAATCCTTTTTTTCTACTATAGGGAATGAGATAAATGGGTAATTGGAAACGAATGGACAAAAGATACAAATATAATGATGTAAATTAAGACGAAATAAATAAAATATAATTAAGAAGAGTGGAAAGTGGGAGAAGCTATAATGAAGATATAAAATGGTAAATAAGATAGGAAATGGTATATAAGATGAGCATAAATTTAATTGAAGTCCATATAAAGAGAGGTAATCCGGGGCCAAGCTACTTTCTAAAAAGAAGTTTTATATTTTTGTGTTTTGTGTATTTATGTTTGTTTGAGATTTAATAAAACCTTGGAGGAAAGCTAGATGAGGATAATTATAAACAAAACAGAGGGAAATATGAATATGATGAGTATAAAATGGATAAATATAGAAAAGAAACGTAATTGAATAAGAGTAAAGAGAAATAATGAGAAATCTGCTAAAAGATATTTAAGTGGAAATGGGATATATTATAATTATGTTGTATAAAATAAAATAATGTTTTATCCGTCTTGTAAAAATTTATAATGGAAAGAGGTTTTATGTGTTCAATGTTTAATGATGTTTTGGTTGTTTTTAAAATTAATAAAATTTGTTTCAAAAAAAAAAAAAAGAATAAGCTTGGCCTATATGAAAATAGCTAAATAGACTATGCATCAGGATAGGAAGATCAAAGGGCAATCTAAGAAAATGGAGCTTCCCTACAGAGGACACTTTATGTGAATGTGGAGAACAATCCATCTCACATATACTACGGTGCATATGATGGCTTTTGACTTGCACAGAGGAAGACCTCATGCTGGTAAGAGAAAAGGTTGTCAGTGGGGTAAAAAAATAGTTATTTTACCTGCTCAGTGTTGAACATTGTATGTCTGTAATTTGAAGGTGCTTTAGATACAGAAAGTTCAGTTCAGATAAAATAAAGGTAACCTTAGAAGGGCAGATAAAAGAGGTTGTTGGAACATGTGCACATCATGCTTCAAATAAATTGGAAACATCCACACACAGCTGGGGTGCAAGCCATTGATTTATTGATTTTTAATACAAAGCTAAGTTTTGTTCTTCACTGTTGTCAAACAAAGAGCTTGAGAAATAGTCTCATGTCAGAATACAGTGGGTCTTAAATTAGTCAAATAAGATCTGCACCCTCCAAAAATCTGATTGTAATAAGATGTTTTTTTTAATCTGCATACATGTATCTTTGCACACATGAAGATGACACACAAAGTAGCCTAATCCTTCTCAAAATATATGCAACATTATGAAAAATATGATTCAAGTCAACTCAATATTTCAACATTGTTATTGAAATAACACTTTATTGACAATTCAACTTGGATTTTTTTCTTTTTTTTTTTGACTTTGGAAAGAGAAAGGAAAATGATGCAAATGTTTGAAGCTGCTCTATTGTTAACATTAGCAATTCAAGAGGTAGCATCTACAGCAATTATGTATTTGAATTAGATGGTCCTTCTCACTCCTCATTTCTTTGAATTTTCTTTTTGAAGCATATGTGCTCAGCCTAACTAGAACACAATTTCCAGAAATAAACTCAAAAACAGAAGGAAAAGCTATTTCCAAATTACAAATAACCCCAATCAATGACTTCTTAAGTAAAGTTTGGTCTATTAGTTAAGGCACTAAGCTAGAAACCATGAGATCATGAGTTCTAATCCCTCGTCAGACATGAAAGTTGGATAGGTAACTTTAAGACAATCACTCTTTCAGCCCAATGCATCTCAAAGGACTGTGGTTGTGGGAAATAAGAGGAGGATACCTAATGGTATCTTCGCTACCTGAATTGCTTCTAAATAATAAAAGTGAGATCTAAAAAAAAATCTAATAAAGTCCCATCACAAAAATGTCCACAAAGTTAGTTTTCCATATCCAAGGGATTCTGTACAACACAATTACAAGGATTTGGGATTTATTTATTTTTTAGAAGCAATTCGACTGAATATTCTACTGAGAATCCCTCTAGCCACATTGGCCACAAAGGCTAAACTGACTTCAGCCTAACCATCCTAAATCTGCATCAGGCAGAATTATCACAAAACTCTGTCCGACTCCTAAATCCTGTCAGTAATCTTAAATGTTCCAACAGTGCTGCTACTTCTGTTAGCCTTCAAAAAGGAACAGATGTACACACACACACACACACACCAAAACTATGCATTCCCAATTTAGCATTTGCTGTACAAGGCATTTTTGGTGAACTTTAATAGACAGTTAAGAACCCTCATTAGGTAATTTAATTTCCCTCATGGACTACATTTTGCTTTGAACTATGAAACGGTGTATAGGAAAATAACCTAAACTAAGCATTTTGAAACCCTTTCATTTCAAAACCAAAGAATGATTTGCTCTTTAGATGGGTCAAACCAGTATCATTGAAGCACAATTCCCAATGTATTTTTTCCTTCATAAGTTGTATGGAGAACAAGTCATCATTTCTTCCCCAGAATTCCAGCATACGTGACCTGGTTCCTTACCTCCCACCCCTTTGGCTTGCCAGAGAGACAATTCCAAAACGGGTTGATCAGGAGAAGGAAAAACACTGAAGAAGTTTTACATAGGAAACATGAATGAGGTTGAAAGAGGGAAACGGTCCCAGTAAAGCCTTCTCTGTAACTGTCCCCCTCCAAACCCTACAGCAATTGCAGGTTTGTTCTTAGTTGCCAAATGATTTCTACCCGTTGTAGGTCAGGAGTCAGCACATTTTAAGCTGTGGCACAGTGGTTAAAGTGCAGTACTGCAGGCTACTTCTGCTGGCTGCCGGCTGCCTGCAATTTGGTAGTTCAAATGTCACCAGGCTCAAGGTTGACTCAGCTTTCCATCCTTCCAACGTCAGATAAAATGAGGACCCAGATTGTTGGGGGCCATATGCTGACTCTATAAACTGCCTAGAGAGGGCTGTAAAGCATTACGAAGCAGTATATAACTCTTAAGTGCTAGTGCTATTTTCCTCCTTAAGAAAGGAGGAACACCAATATGCCATCCAAGTAAATGGGGCATACATTTCTGGGCTGTTGTTGTTGTTTAACAGAACATCCTGAGTCAAACTGTGAAATAGATACAGGTAGTCCTCCACTTACAACAGTTCATTTAGTGACCGTTCAAAGTTACAACGGCATTGAAAAAAGTGACATGACCGTTTTTCACAGTTACAACCTTGGCAGCATCCCCATGAACATGTGATAAAAACTCAGGCATGTGGCAACTGATTCATACTTGCGACCATTGCAGTGTCCCAAGATCACGTGGCCATCTTTTGCAACCTTCTGACAAAGCCAACGGGAAAGTCAGAATCACTTAATAACCAGGTTACTAACTTCTCAACTGCAGTGATTCATTTAACAACGACTGACAAGAAAGGTGGTAAAATAAGGCAAAACTCAACAAATGTCTCACTTAACAACAGAAATTTTGGGCTCAATTGCGGTCATGTTGAGGACTATCTGTATTATCTAGGATACTCAGGAAAAACCAAATATTGGGCAGGATGGCACAAACCACTTAAAAAAAAGCTTTCCTGATTATTGCCTCAAGTATTCTGTACTATAATTCCAGGCCTGCCTACATATTGGCTGCTGTGATTGGGATGGATGGAATTGTACTCCAAAACACCTGAAAGGCTCAAAGTGAAAAAGCAGAGGATGCAAGCTACATGACAGCCAAGTAATGAAAGTCTGGGGTTTGACTCTCAATAGTTTTAAGCAAGGAGCTATCTTTGCCTCAGCCTCCGTAACTGCAATATGACTAATCATATGTTTCAAGATGATCTATGAAGCACCTTGAAATTTTTGGTAAAAAGATCAATTAGAGCATAAAGTATCATTCACCTGAATGTAACGGGGGTGGGTGTTTAACAGAGAAATGTACTCTTTAAATATCAGCACTACCTGAGGAATACATTTTATTATAAGATATGTTTACTAGATCAACAAAGTGCTTGTCTGAGATTAAAGGAACAACATTGACTTTTATGTTCAAATTAAACTTGCTTCCTGCCTCAAAACAAATTAGACTCCAGCGCTCACAATTTAAATCAAAATATCTAACACTCTTCTACAATGTGGTGGTGGCTGAAATTCATTGCTCCATTTTGAAATTGCCCAACGGAAAAGAATAGAGGACATATCCTGGAGACCCAGTGACATCAGCAGTGAGCTTCCCCAAAATAGTGGATGCTTTTAGGTTCCCAAACAAATTGTTCAAGCTTTGGGCAAGACAATCTCACATTAAATTCATTTGTTGGAAATGTTACTGTGACTTACAAAACTTCAAAATACAATTTGAACAGGGAAATCTACTTTCAGTTTTAATTCAAGGAAGAAAACTGAGCTTTCACCAGCCAGAAGCCTGAAGAACCTTGTCCTTAAGAAGCTTGGATTACCTGAAAACAAATTTGGAACTTTCCCAAACTGCTATTGTGTTTTCTAGAGAAATATTTACTTTGAGGATATTGCCTTTCATAGGAAAAACCAACATCCCAAACAATGGAGGAACAGCCAGTAATGCTGCATTTTTATCAGCCGTAACATTTCCACTGAATCTTGTTTGGGACATGTGGTAAAATGTCAACTGGTTAAATCAAAATTCTCTGCCTCTTTAGGAATGAAATCTTAAGGTTAAACAAGCAAACTAGTTAAAAATAAATATCTGGGGTAGCCAGCAACTCTTGCTCTTCTTAAAAGGAAGCTACTCCTACACTATGATGGGAGAATCTGAAAACAGATCTAATATTTGTGGGAAACATAGGAAATTGTGGTTCTCCATGGATAGTAGGACATTATGAGTTAGGGACACTTCCTACTAGCAGAAATTAGCAATGCAGATTTGAAGCCACTATAAACTTGGGATATTTTCTTATTTCATAAAATCATGATCTTAAGACTGTCAGTCTCAAGGAAAAAAATGCAAACTTTTTGGTTTAGCACAAAAAGTCAATGTAATATAGAGTAATTGTAGTGGCATGTCTTTTCCTCCAGTGACATAAAACATACATAATAAAGCAAACTACAGCATAATAAGATTCATGTAGGGTTTTTTTCTTTGCTGGATTATGTTCTTTGGAAACATTCCTGTGTTCCAGATTAATTCAGCTCTTCATCTAACCGCATGCCACATAATTTGTGCAAAGAACCAGAAGCAAAGTGAGGCTTATTTACTTTCCATTCCAATTTGCAGTTCCAAGGACTTTGCAAGTTCTCTGTCTTCTTTCATTCTTATTTCATTTATTCACAGAGGCCAACTAGATGCCTCTGGTCTGTTCATTGCAGGAGGAGTAGCTGGTCACCTGCAACTAGAGTTTGGAGCTATACTGCCTCCCACAGGTAACACTGTGTCTTGAAAATTGATAGTCCTGACAGGTTTGTCTTCCATGAAATTCTCCTAACCCCTTTTAAAGCCATGGCTATCTCCATATTTTGTGGCTCTAGATAACCGAACACAACTTTCACAACAGAAAGTTTCCTAAACTCTTTGTGGTTTAGAAACTACTACAAAGATATCTAAAGGAACATGGACTGAGAGGAATCACATGCAGTATAAAACCATGGTTGAAAAATGAGAGAATGAAAAATTTGCTATAGAAAGACATTTCCAATGCACAGAAGATGGCATCTGGCTTTTAGCCAGTTCTCAAAAGTTACCATCTCCAAGAGATGAAAAAACTGCCCAAGTGATCTTTAATGACAGTGGAATATCTAACAATGTAATGTTCAATGTTTGACAAATTGGATATAAGCACCATTTCTTAAGCTAAAAAGAGACCTATGAGTCATTTAATCCTACAAGGTTTTCAAAAATAGACTAGTGATTCATAAATTACATTCTTCCTCCTCCACTTAAAGAGAATACTTTGGCAATGATGAGATTTTACAATGGTTTCCACATCCCTGAGAGCAATGCCAGCGGTTCATGTAACCACATAAGAGTAACCCCCACAAAAAAACAGATCATTTTGTATTTATACCAAGGTTTATTAGTGTCTGCCAAGAATGGGCACAAGTTCTTCCAATGCATTTGACCATTACTGATTCTTTCCGTTTCTAACATCTTCCCTTTTCACTTCATCTCAATCCCCTATTCAACTCAGGTAATCATGCAATATGACTATATGATAATTCTGTTCTTTCATCTTTCTTCCTAGACCTCAGCTCTCTTCCTGTTCTGGAAGGGGAAAAAATCAGCAGCTAAGTAAGAAAATGTAAGAACAGCTCTACAAGAGCAAACCAAGGTCTACCATTTCATTTTTTACACTGCATCATCAACTGTCTCTACCATATTTCTTCATTAGCAAGAGCAACAGATATAACCCTCTCCCATGGTTATCCCCTTGCAACTGGCATAAAAGCAAGCTGCCCCAGGAAACAGATAACTGAAGTCCAAGTTGATAGTTCATGGCTGGATCTGACTTCATGAGTTACTTCCAACCACTTTTAAAAGCTATACAATTTGAGGTGATCAGGACATCTTCTGGTAAGGAATTCCACAGACTATCTGCTGTATAAAGGTGCTTTCTTTTTCTAATCTAAATCTTCTGCCAATTAGCTTCATTGGATGACTACTAAATTTTAATTGAGGTCAATTAAAAATCATTTCAGATCAATGGACATATCTGGATTTTGAGAGCACTATGTATGTGATTAATATTTACTAAAACAACTTCTGTCCCTATAGGAACATATAATGTTTTGTGAGTCCTTTCAGCTATGAATTAAATTAGAATTGTAAAACACTTTCATAATCAACATAAAATTGTTCATTTCTGAATTAACTTTTGTAACATTGAGCAGCAATCAGTCAATGAGGTTAAGTGTATTATAAAACTGACCAGATTAATCAGTCAATGTAAATTTTTAAAAAATTAATTCCAGAACATATAAAACCAGAGAATGGAGTCCTGTGCTAGCAGCATGATCTATTTTTTTTAAAAAATACCATAAATCCAAAATCTAATTAGACCAAGCATTGGCAATTTTTTCAGGCACCATTTTGTGAGTGCCCCTTCCAACATTTTTAAATTGATGGCTTTATTGATATTTGGACTGTTTGATAGACACACATACACCTCATTCACTTCTTGTCAAATTAAAAGAAAAAAAAAGAGAATCCTGACAAATTACATCTTTTCTTCCTGTGAGATAGGGAAATTCTGACCTCAAAAAAACAAAATGGTTTAACAGTTTAATGCCTAGCCCTATTGTCCCATATACTGCATGTTGTGATAGGCCAAAAATCAGACCGAGATAAATCACTTCTGAATTTTTCCCATCTTTAATATATGCAATCATAATTTTATTATTTTCCCCTAAAAGATTTCAGTTTGTTTTTCAAACTGTATGTGATATTAAAGATGGAAAAATGTGATTTATCTCAGTCTGATTTTTTCACATCTCAGAAATTTGACAAAAAAATTAGAGGAGTATGTAGACTTTTTATATCCACTTTATACAGCAGTTCCTTTCAAAATCCACCCATCTGCATTATTGTATCATAAGTATTATAATAAATATTATTGTATCGTAAACATTTTGTTGGGGGGGATAACTGTGGCTGAATCTAACGTTACCATTATAGAAAGATCAAAATCAGAAAATTCTCAAGTAAAAGTTTTGTTTTTCAACCATTTCACCACAGTGATTCTCCACTTACCACCTCCCTCCCACAAAAATCATAGTTAAAGAGTGAAATCGTAATAAAATGTGTATATTTTCCTCTTATGTTTTAGAGTGTGTTTGTTGTGATTGTTTCAGTAAATTAAATTATCTTGAGCACTATCTAAATGATGATAGAATCACAAAGTTGGAAGAGATCTTGGAGGTCTCCCAATCCAACTCACCAGATTTCCCTCATTGTTTAATTTTTTCTTCCCTTTCTTCTTTCCAGATGCAGAATTTTACATTTCTCTTTATTAATATCTTCCGGTTTGCTTGAGCCCACTGTTTATGACTGCACAAAACTTTTGGAATTTTGCCTTTTTCTTCCAAAGTGATATCCATTCCTTTAAATTCCTCTCAAGTGATATCCATTCCTACTTTTGTGTCATCTGCAAATCTAATAATCATCCCTACAACCCCTTCATTTAGGTCATTAATATAACTGTATTATGGATTATGCCCTGTGGCACTCTATTTGATACTACTTTCCAACATGATATGGAGCATTTATGACTATTCTTGCTAGTATAGTCATTTAGCCAGTTATGAATCTATCTAATAGCTCTGTCACCTGGCTCATAATACTATTCTACCATTTTCTAATTGGAAATTATATTAATGTAAATATTTTACAGCTACATTCAGTCCCTAATTACTTGGGACTAAATTTTAGTGAAGTTATGGAATACATAAGCATAAAGACTTGTGCTATACATATATTTTCCCCTTACAATAAAAAATAGACAGATGTGATTGCAGGAATTTTTGGCGCTTGCCTTTTAAAAGCACACATTTATTTTGCCCTCTTAGTATTATTAATTTTAGAATCTACAGAAATGTCACCTGAAGGAGCACTTTTAACACAGGTGCCAATGTACCACATAAGAGAATAAGAGATTCAACTACAAACACCTGATCACATTGCCTTGGAGAAGCCATTTAAACATTCATAAAGTTCAACCATTTAATCCCTGCCCCAACAATTTAATCTCTGCCCTAAAAGTGGTTCCTCCTGTTTAAACCTAAACTCAGCCAAGAACTGTAGGGTGGAAGGTTGTGGGTCCCAACTTCATTCTCCCTGGAATTTTCTAGATCAGGGGTGTCAAATTGGCAGTCTGCAGGCCAGATGCATCACACACAGGCCACACCCACCCCAGCTCTGCAAAGGGAAAAAAAATTGCGATATGTCACATGACGACGTGACATCATGAGCGCTCTCAATCTTTCCATCCTGATCCTGCCTCCTGCTTTAGGATAGTCGCTTGGTCGTTCTTGGTACCACCTATCCTCCAAAAGATGTCTCACCTGGCATTCACATCCTAGTGCTAGTATGAGGATGATTTAGGTGCTCATTCTTTTACTGTTTTGTTGTTGCTGCTGTTTTGCAATTAAAAGGTCAAACTGCAAAAAACAAAATAATTACTATAAAACCACCTTCTGGTGTCTTGTCTAGAGGCTACAGAATGTAATATTTCCTTCCCTTGAGAAACTTTCTTGGGAGTTTACCTAAATTTTCTCCTTGGAAATGAAGTTTATTATATTATAAAATGTAAAAAATGTGTTTTAATGTTAAGTATTAAAATGCAATTATTTGATATAGAAGGAAATTATTAATCACAGGAGCCATGGTGACGCAATGATTAGAATGCATTATTGCAGGCTAATTCTGCTGACTGCTGATTGCCAGCAGCTGAGTAGTTCGATTCCCACTGGCTCAACATTGACTCAGCCTTTCATCCTTCTAAGATTAGTAAAATAAGGTCCCAGATTGTTGGGGGCAATATGCTGACTCTATAAACTGCTTAGAGAGGCCTGTAAAGCACTATAAAGCAGTATATAAGTCTAAGTGCTATTGTTATTGCTATTACAGAGATGCCCAGACCATGGTTACACTCTAATTTGGAAGTTAATTAAGAAAAATCTAAAAAACTACTGCAATATATAACTCATGGTATATAATGTTGCCTCCTCCTAGTCTCCCAACACAACAACTGTGAGTTCGGTTAAGATGAGAGAGAATATTGGCCCAAAGTGACTGGCCAGTGAGCTGCCAGGGCTGAAGATGACTTGAATCTGAATCTCCTGATTCCAGGCCAATATCTTAATCATTATATCAGACTGGTTTCTCATACCTTCACGAGATATATGAAGACTGAAATAAATACCCAATTCTTAACTGCTGTAGAGATAAAAAAGATGAAGACTCAGCATAATACTAAAAATAGAAATCATAGTAGGCAATTGTGTGTTTAACACACATACACAAGCACTATTACAGGAACGGAAAACATCTTGAAGCAAACAGTGCTCTGCTTTAATGTTTTAAATTCCAGCTTGGAGAATTCTCAATACTAATCAGAAGTTGCTGGGGACAAAGGAAAACAGTAGAGAGAGTCGTGCAGTAGAGCAGTGGTTGCCAACCGGTGGGCCGCGAGAAAATTTTGATGGACCGCAGAGAAATCTCACCTCCAGAGCACCCCCTCCCAAAGCAATTAATCCAGGCTGCACAGAAACACAAGGCTGCTCAGCCCACATGGCCCCCGGGAACCCTCCCCACCCACTCTTTATCCGGCAAACTTGTCTGCTAAGTTGCTATTTTTCCTTTTTCTGACCATCATCTGTTCTGCCAGGAGATTTAGATTAGCTGGGAAGGAGGAAATGGTTGGATTTCTTGCTTTTTAGCTAAGAACAGCTGAATCTCCCTTAGGACTGAAGGTTTGCTTGCAAGCAAATTCAGTGTAGACTCACGGCAAGCACATTTGAGAGACTGAGCTAGCCAATGGCAGATGATAGATCATTGAACGATTCTGTGAGCAACTCAATCTGCCTGCTTTGCCTGCTTTTGGCTGAAAGTTGCTTTTTTATATAAAAAAAATCAATATTTGCATACATGGTGTTGGGAGTTAATTTTGTAAGTTTGCTTGCAAGCAAATTTTATGTGACAGACTGAGCTAGCCAATGGCAGATAGATAGATTTCTGAACGAATCTGTGATTCTGTGAGCAGTGCAATCTGCCTGCCTGCTTTGCCTGATTTTGGGTAAAAGTTGCTCTTTTTTAATAAAAAAAAAATCAATATTTATATAAATATGTATAATATTTATATGCAAACCATGCCCAGCCAGTCACATGACCACTAAGCCACACCCACAAATTAGGCCATGCCCACAGAACCAGTTAGTGGTCCCTGGGATCTAAAATTATGAGTTTGGGGGTCCCTGAGGTCCAAAAGGTTGGTGACCCCTGCAGTAGAGGGTGAGGATAAAATAATCTGATTGAACTCATCTAGAAAAGGACCAATCTGTCACTTGTGGAGATAAGGACTGTAAAACTGAGTCTGCAGTCTGGCATGCAGATAACTTTGACAACAAACTGGCCTCCCTTAGAGGATATGCAAGTATTGTTTCAACATTATATGCAGGATGCATGCAGTTATATAAGAATTCTAGAAAACTGCTCTAAATCATATTCTAGAATGATCGTCAATACTATCCCAGCTGCTTCCTGAGTTTAAGAAAAGGGAATGGGGGAAATGAAAGAGAGACAATAGGAAAAAACATTAAGTCCTGGTTCTTTTTATTCCACTGGCCTATTGTGATTTGATTTTAAAAGAATAGTTTTCAGTACATTACTGCATTTTCTTTTTTTTTTATAACAAATTTTATTAATTTTACAAAAACAATACACAATCCAGGCATAGCAACTTGAAAGATCTTTTCTAAAAAATAATAATAATAATAATTAAAGAGAGCCAATAGAACATACAAAATAATTCCAAATTGTAATATCAATATTTACATTATCTATTTAACTTCATATCTTATCCAGACTTCTCCTTTTATCCAAATTATATTTCTTGCTTATTAAAATTTCATAAACATACAAAACACAGAACAAAGAAAAACAAAACAAAACTAAACTAAACATCTTTTCTAAAGGCTGCCTGATCCCGGGTTGAAACTCTTCTCACAGGCACAAATTCAAACATCATATTCACTTTATATATCCTTCCATATCTTATTATCATTTTCTTTTCTTTTTTTATAAACCAATTTTATTAATTTTACAAAAACAGTGCACAAACAATCAAGGCATAACAGCTTATAAATTCTTTTCTAAAAAAAAATAGTGATAATTAAAGAAGAAAACCAATAGAACATAATGATTCCCAATTGTAATATCAATATTTACTTTATCTATTTAACTTCATATCTTATCCCAACTTCCAAATTATTTGTTAATTAAAATTTTATTGCCTTTTATCAACATACAAAACCCAAAAAAACATAACAAAACCTTTATATATCCTTCCATATCTTATTACCATTTTCAATAACATTCTTTGTCTGTTCTATTTCCAACTATCCATTCATCTTTTTTCTTTTACTATACTTCTCCTATACACTAATTGGAGTGACGCCTTTAACTCATTACCCTAACTTAAAAATACTTCATATAACACTTAATTTATCTTGGGATTCTGTTTAGTAGATTCTAAAATTACACAATAAATTTTATACTCTAAATACAGATATAAAAACACAATCTTATTTACCTTCCAGAATCCCCCTTTTATCCTTAATTAGATTCACCCATTGTCTCTAAATAAACTTTTTTTCTTTAGATCTTGCTTCCCACCATTGAGGCTTCTCCTCCCCACCTTTCTCTCTTGCTTATTC
The DNA here is from genome assembly GCA_033807585.1 of Hydrophis major. Lineage (NCBI taxonomy): Eukaryota > Metazoa > Chordata > Lepidosauria > Squamata > Elapidae > Hydrophis > Hydrophis major. Next base: position 34,027,517 of record CM066328.1, read on the forward strand.
TTCTTCTTGCCCTTTTTACCCCTTTGTCTCTCCTCCTCCCTTTTCTTACTCCCTTTCCATTGCTTTCTAACCTTGCATCCACCTTTCCTCTCATTTTTCTCTTTTTTGGTTGTTTTTTCAAACCTTAAAATCCCCTTTTTCTTATCCTCTTTCTCCTCCTCCCCGGAAAAAACCCATTGTTCATCAAAGATGGCTTCTTGTTCCTCTTCTTCTTTGTCCCAGTCATTCTGCTGCGTAATCAACTTTTCATAAGTACATAACGCCATTTTTAAAAATTGAAATAAAGTGCCCAAAGTATCTTTTCCATCTTGTTCTTCCTTTTTATATTTTTGATATTCAGTCTTTAGTTCATCCACAAGCGATGCCATCCTGAAAAGAGAAACTTTCCCCAAAACAACCAACCAAGTATTTTTAATCAAAACAAATTCAAAAAAAGTTCCAAAAGTTAATACTTTTCTTCCTTCTTCTATTTCTCTTTCTGGGGTTACTGTTTAATCAAAGAGGTCCAATTACCATATATCTTTCTTTGAGATTCTAGGCAATCTCCTCCTTTTTCCACTTCTGCTCCAATTTTTTTCCTCTCCCTTCCCACTTGCAACATCAATTTTTAAATGATCAGAAATCCATACGTCTAATTAGGGTTTTCCAATTTCTTAAATTTTTAAGTCCAATGTCCAAGAACTCTTTTGTCCCTTAACTTCAACTTTCAGAATAGTTCACCTTCAGTGATCAAACAAATTTCAAATCTTCATCTGCTGTTTCCATGGGGTGGGAGAGTGAAGAAAAAAAAGTTCCCTTTAACAGCTTCTCCACCGCTTTCGATCTTCTTAGGGATACAATGTATCCTCCAGCAATTCAGACAGCTCAGTTCCAGCAAATTTAAAAGATGTTGATTGACCCGGCTCAGCCAGCACTTTCACTTTTCTTGCTTCCTCCAGCACGATCTTACCCGGTTGCAGGCTTCTTCGTGGCGGCTATTGCTGACCGCCGCTCCACCACCTTGGGAAAAAGGGGTTTTTCCGGACAAGGAGGGGGTCTGCGACACCCCCAACCCCCTGTCCGGCTCCCCTCTCTCTTTGGCTGTCCCTACAGGGCAGCCATATCCCCCTGACCCATTTGGATCGGGGGTACCTCAGCGGCAAGCGCAGCAGGAATCGCGAACAGTCACGAATTCCTGCTGCCACCAAAGCCACGCGGAACCAGAAACCCCATTACTGCATTTTCATGCTTCAGCCAGAAACAAGGTACTGATTTCATTAATCAAAATGTCTAAATGCTGCATTGCTGTGATTTACCGGTATAGCATTATTGGGTCCTACACAAAGCCCTCCTTGACTGAAGCAGGATTAGACCATATTAACACTTGAATGCCAGGTCAAGAAAACTCAAAGCTATAGATTAGACTGTGAAGTCAAAAAACTTCACCAAAGGAGCCAACAGCAAACAACTGCCAGTCTTACAATGAAAACTACCTCTGTAGCCACCATCCCCAAGACAGACTCTTTCAATTATTGCTTTCAATGAGAAGGATGTCATTCCTTAGTTGGCCCACTTGATGGCACTAAGCACTACAGCCAAAAGTTCAGCAACTGGAAAATCTATCACTTTGGGTCAAACTACCCAATTTGGACCAAGTACAATGTTTCCTTTTGTTCAAAACTAGGGATAGGTAATGGTTGATGCTCCAGGTGTTATGTGCACAACAGTGCTCAACATCTTCAGCACCATTGGCTAAGTTGGCTAAGCAAAAAAAAAATGGAGCTAAACACGTAGGTTACACATAACCCATACCTGCCATACAAGAAACACATACCAAGTTCTCTTTGCTATTTTGAAATAAAGGAAGTAAAATTATGTCAGAAAAAATGTTCAGCCATTATCAGCTCAGGGGTCTTTTTTGCTTCCATGCATTTCACTTTATTGATAGCACATTAATAAAATATCTTTTTTTTAAAAAAATACTCATTTAGATTGCTAGAATTTTCATCCTATTTTACATTTAAAAAAACCAATAATTTAGCAAAATTTTCAACTTTACAACCCGCCTACTAGTTTTTCTTTCTAATCCAATATAAAAATAGAAATAACAATAAATTTGCTGAATACAGTCATTGTCATAGCAACTATCATTAAGACTTTACCCAATTACATCTCATTTTTTATCTCCAAACTTATCTATATTTATAACTGTCACAAATAGATTACAAAGATCTGTACCCATAGGTACTGCTAACTAGAGCATATTTCTACAAAGAATGTAAGAATGATTTTGACAGTAAGAACAGCCTAAAATTCTGCAGTATTTTTCATCTGGGGGGAAAAAAGATGGCAGGGACATTTAGGAGCAACTCCTTAAAGCAAACACGTTTCTTTTGGATCACTCTTTAGCTATGGAAAAGAATTGCATAATTGTGGGAATGCAACTGCTTTCAGACAATGCCAAATTACCTTGCTTCAAAATGATGACAAAAAATGGATATAAAAAGAAGGATGGCTGAAAAAAGGGCTCTGAAAGTTATATTGTATAATGTATATGGAGGGAAAGTAACAGTTGTGAACAATGTGGTCAAAGAACAAGAAAGAGATCTGATTTTAAACAATACTAGCAATGTTAGTAATTTTGTTAACCAAATTTTGTTTTGTAATTTTGTTTTTTACCTAAAAGGAAAAAAATATAGAATGATCATAATGGAAATAGGGGAGGGGTTTGGGGGAAGTGAATGATAAGCTCAGCAAGAATCCCATACAGACCTAACATCTTGGCCTACTTACACAAACCATGAACGGGAGTGAGAGGAAGAAAATTTGGTTGTTGGGCATCAGTTCATATTTATTTGTACCCTGGCAGACATCTGTCCCAAATGTGACTTGATATCTAACATAACGTTGTGACTAAAAGGCTGCTTTTAAACCACGGAAAAGTTGTCATTGCAGCAGAGTTCTGCACCCAAAACATTCAAGCAGTCCCGACCTTAATTTTTAGCTGATAAATTGGGAAAAAGAAGGAAAAGCAGAAAAATGTGCGGCAAAAAGCAAGTATGTTCCAGTCCCGGCGTTCAATTTACAGTATCTCTTCCCCCCCCCCCCCCCCGCCGCCCCAGTTTTTCTTTTTCTTTTGCTCTAAGGCAGGGGTCCCCAAACTTGGCAACTTTTAAGACGTGTGGACTTCAACTTCCAGAATTCCCCAGCCAGTCTTAAAGTTACCACGTTTGCGGACCTCTGCTCTAAGGTTTCTAAGGGTGGTTTTATTACACTGTCATTTAAAAAAAAAACCTTGTTTCCAAAGAAAATATTTTGCCTCAAGTAAATTAATAGACACACAAGCTATCACAAGAGATCAAGCGCCGCTCACACGTGCAAAAAAAAAAACCCCAGAAACACGGATTACCTCTCGGAGGGAATAAAATGAAAGTTCTGTTCCGTCCGAGCGTGCGTGAGGACGTACTGACGTACTGACATACGGACCCAACGTTTCTTCCTGCTTCAGCGTTCTCTCCCGAAGCTATTCCATTGGCTGGCTCTTCCAACTGGAAAGGCGCAGACGTGAAAAAGCCGCGCTATATTGCGTGGATAGGTCAAGAAAAGAAAGGGGTGGGGCGGTTCAAGCACGACCCAAAGTCGTAATCCGGTGACTATGTAGAGATAAAGCAAGAGAACAGAAGAACAACCGTAACTTCCGGTCTTCATTCGGACGCCTCCCCTAGAGTAATGTCTATTAATATATTTGAAGAGCCGTTCCTCCCCTCTAAATCCCCTAATCCGTTTGAGAGTCAATTGTATAGCACCGCAGATTTTATTTATTTTTTATTTGTCAATTGCTTACAAGACAATTGGTATAAGTAAAAACATAGTTATGAATACATGGATACATATAAGAAAAATAAAAGAAATATAAAAGAAAAAATAGGACAGGGACGTTGGTGCGCTTATGCACCTTACAGACCTCTTAGGAAAGGGGTGAGGTCAATAGTAGACAGTCTAAGGTTAACGTTTTTGGGGTTTGGGGGAAAAAAACCACGGAGTCAGGTAGAGTATTCCAAACATTGACCACTCTGTTGCTGAAATCGTATTTCCTGCAGTCAAGTTTGGTGCGATTAACCTTGAGTTTGTATCTATTGTTTGCTCTTGTGTTGTTATGGTTGAAGTTGAAGTATTCATTGACAAGTAGGACATTGCAATGTATGATTTTATATACTATACTTAGATTGGACCAAAGGTGGCGTAGTTGTAGGTTTTCTAGATCTAGAATTTCAAGTCTGGTGGCATAAGGTATTCTGCAACGAGTAGAGGAGTGGAGAACTCTTCTTGTAAATATTTCTGGACTTTCTCAACTGTGTTAATATCAGATACGTAATGCAGGTTCCAGACTGATGAGATGTATTCGAGTATTGATGTAGCAAATGTTTTGTATGCTCTAGTTATTAGTGTAATATTACCAGAGAAAAAGCTATGTAAGATTAGGTTAACAACTTTTAATGCCTTTTTGGCTATGTAGTTACAATGGGCTCTAGCACTTAGATCATTTGAGATGAGTACTCCAAGATCCTTGACAGAGTTTGGATCATCAACAAGGTCTTGACTATTCAGCCTGTATTTTATTTTCTGATTATTATTTTTTTGCCAATATGTAGGAGAGAGCATTTATTTGTTGAGATTTGAAGTTGCCATTTGTTTGACCATTTTGATACACAGTCAAGGTCTTTTTGAAGGGTAGCAGTATTGTCTGTAGTGTTGAATAGCTTTACATAGTCAGCGAGGAGAACGCAGTTGCTCTTAATATGATCAGAGATCATTTATGTAGAGTATGAAGAGAGTTGGTTCTAGAACACTGCCTTGGATACCACTGTTAACAGGTACAGAATTTGATAGGACGCTCCCAGTTTTGACCATTTGTTGTCTATTTGACAGGAATGCTTCTATCCAGTAATGCAGGTGTCCTGAGATACTGTAAGATTTTAGTTTTAGGAGTAGTTTGTTGTCTACCACTGAATCAGAGGCTTTACAGAAGTCTATGTGGATTGCATCTATTGCTTTGCTCTGATCAAGTTGTGTAGTCCATATGTTTTTGCAGTGTAAGAGTTGCAGATTACATGATTGTTTTTTTCCTAAAACCAAATTGTTTATTAGAGAGTAGGTAGTTTGTTTGTAAGTGGAGGATGATGGATTGGTTAATAATTGATTCCATGACTTTACAGGTGACGCAGCTTAAAGAGATTGGTCTGTAATTTTCAACTAGGCTGGGGTCTCCCTTTTTGAATATGGGTATGACTGTGGCTTGTGACCATAGTTTTGGCAAGGAGCTGGTCCTGAAAGATTTTTCAAAGATAAATCAAACGTGTTTCTGCACTTGCAAAAAAAAAACAAAAAACCTTTGGTGGTCTTCTTGGTGAAAGGTGGCTTAAGCGTGGGTTTTATCACCTTATTGCAAATTCTGGGAGCTGAAGTCCACAAATCTTAAAGTTGCCAAGGTTGAAGACCCCTGATCCAGGTCATGGTTGTCCCAAAGGTGCTTTTTCAAGAGGCAACTGGGCTTCCTGGTTTTACTTTGAAGACGTTTCGCTTCTCATCCAAGAAGCTTCTTCAGCTCTGCTTGCAGATCTGCTTGCAGAACTGAAGAAGCTTATTGGACAAGAAGCGAAACATCTTCAAAGAAATAGCAGAAAGTCTAGTTGCCTCTTGAAAAAGCACATTTGCCCCCTCCCATTAGTTCCAAATAAATAGGTCTCATGGTCTCATTTAGGGGGCAGTAGATGGAGAGAGAGGGCAAAAATAGTGTTCTATGGAATTCTTGCAATCCACTTCCATAATGAATAGGTAATTAGCCTTGTGGGAATCAAAAATATAGCTTATTAATCTATTGTATTCAATAAATCCTATGGATGATAGGCCCCAGAAGAAAGAGATATGAACCAAAGTTTTAAGCTAGGATGGTTTCAAAATGTTACAGAACTATTTGTAGTCCTGCTGAGCTGTTGCTGACTGTGAAACATGTTTTTGCAAAGTATGTGCTTGTATGAATACATTTAAAACAGGAAGAATGAAACTGTTGGAAATGAGGAACTTAAAATAATGTATGGAAAGTGTTCTGTCCTCATTAACATACTTGAAATCCCCGCGCTTTGATTGGCCAAAGCGCGGGGCTTTCCGATTGGTCAGGCGAGCCGCGCCGATTGGCTCGTTAAGAATCTCCCACGATTGGTTCGTTCAGAGCGCGGGAGATTCGAAGCGCTGCCATTGGCCGCGGCCGCCGCAGCGAAAGGAATAAAAGCCGCGGGCTTTTTTCCTTTCGGCGGTTCGGTTCCAGTAATTCAAATAAAGAGCTTTGCACTAAGTCACCGACTCCTGGCGTCATTTCGCGGACACGACACTGGCGACGAGGATGGGATCCAGACCCTGAACCGAACCCCGTGTCCGACGGAAGCCAGACAAAGCACCGAGATGGCGAAAATCGCACCGCCCGCCCCCTTCAACCCTGCCACCGAAGACTGGGAATCGTTCTCCGACCGATTCCGCATGTACCTCGAGTGCACCGGCATGAAGGACGCCTCGGGCCCACTAAAACGCGCCGTCTTCCTCACCCACTGCGGGACCGAAGTCTTCCAGATGGCCAAAGCGTTGGCCAAGCCCGCTGATGCAACCGCCATGGACTGGGACGTCCTTGAACCCATCCTTCGGTGACACTACGCTCCAGAGGTCCCCATCCTGATCCGACGTAACGAGTTCTACCGGCGGGACCAGAGAGCGGGTGAGAAATTGAGCGACTTCGTCGCCGAGCTGCGGCGCCTAGGGGGGCTCTGCGAATTTGATAACCTAAACAACGCCCTGAGAGACCGAATCGTGCTCGGTCTGTGGGACCCCGCCCTCCAGAGCTGGCTGATGGCTAAGGGCGACATCAGCTTAGCAGACGCCCTCACCGCAGCCGCAGAAGCCACCCGAACTTCCGCCGATAGCATGCGCAGACCAGACAGGAGGGACCGCGGCGGAAACAACAACCCGGCAAGGTCGACCGAACCAAAAACCGAGACGACAACACACCAGGGCAACTTCCACTCGGCATCCAGCACGTCCAAAGACGAGGAGGACATCCATCGACTCCAGACAGGGCGTGACCAACGGAACCGGAAAGGTCGTAAGTCAAGGACCAACTGTGCCGGTTGCAGCGGCGACCACCCCAGGTCGGAATGCCGGTTTTTCGATTCCATCTGCCGGCATTGCGATAAAAAGGGGCACATCGCCCGGGTTTGCCGCCTGAAGAAAAACCGCAGTCCGGCTCTATGGGACCAGAGCGACCACAGGAGGGAGAGCACACCGCCCCGGACCAGAGATCGCCACTCGGACAGCCGATGGGACCGGACCGGACGATCCTCGCGAGGCGGCGACAACCAGCGGAGAGAGGAGACCCACCAGACGGTCACCATCGGCCACGCCATCACCAACGACGCCCGGAAAATCCACGTCGAGGTACGCATCGAGGGCCAGCCGTGCAAAATGGAGGTGGACTCCGGGTCCTACCTCTCCATGATTGCTTGGCACGAGATAAAGCGGTTGGTGCCTAACCTTCAAAAGAGGAACGTAGACAACCAGAGACTCATTGTAAAGGACTACCAGGGAAACCGCATCCCGGTAGTTGGCACCAAAAGTTTTGAAATAACGTATAAGGGGCGCACCGAACGACTCCCCCTAACGATCGTCGACCGCGACCGCCCAAGCCTACTGGGTCTGCAATGGTTCGCCCCGCTCGACATCGCCCTCACGGGAGTCAACAACGTCACCGACGACGGCTGGGAACAGCGGCTAGCCCAGGAATTCCAAGAGGTCTTCGACGGAAACCTGGGCAAGTACCGAGGGCCCCTTATCTCGTTCGACCTAGACCCTAACGTCCCCCCCAAATGCCTGAAACCAAGGCGGGTGCCATTCGCACTGAAACCCAAAATAGACGAGCAAATTGATAAGCTCGTCAAACAGGGGGTACTGCAGCCCATAGACCACGCCCGGTGGGAGACCCCCATAGTCACCCCGATCAAGCCCGACGGGTCGGTGAGAATCTGTGGGGACTATAAGGCCACCCTAAATGGCGCGCTGCAACAAAGTGCCTACCCCGTCCCAATAGTGCAACACCTACTGCACTCCCTGGGAGGGGGCAAGGTTTTCGCCAAGCTCGATCTCGCCCAGGCATACCAACAGTTGCCGGTCGACGAGCAAACGGCAGAAGCACAGACCATTGTCACCCACCGGGGAGCATTCAAATGCAACCGACTCCAATTCGGAGTCAGCGTGGCACCGGGCATATTTCAGAGCCTAATGGAGAGGCTATTGCAAGGTATCAAGGGGGTGGTACCTTATTTCGACGACGTCCTAGTGTCGGCACCCAACCAAGCCGAACTAGAAAGTCGACTAAGAGAGGTCCTAACTAAATTTAAAGAGACGGGACTAAAAGTCAAGAGGGAAAAATGCCAGTTTTGCACGGAACGAGTGGAATTCTTGGGCTACCTCCTAGACCGGCACGGCATTCACCCCACAAGCAAAAAAATCAAGGCCATCAAAGAGGCCCCCACCCCTAAATCAAAGACTGAACTACAAGCGTTTTTGGGGTTACTGAACTTTTACAATGTTTTCCTACCCCAAAAGGCGACGGCGGCGGAGCCCTTGCATAGGCTCCTGGACAAGGCGGCGACCTGGACTTGGGGGAAACGGGAGCAAGCCGCCTTCCAAAAAACAAAGGACCTCCTCACCTCCGATGCCGTCCTCATACAATTCAACGAGACCCTACCTCTGGCCGTCACTTGCGACGCATCACCCTTCGGCGTCGGCGCTGTCCTCAGCCATACCCTTCCCGACAGAAAAGAAGCACCCATCGCGTTCTTTTCAAGGACCCTCACCAAACCAGAGCGGAACTATAGCCAACTGGACAAAGAGGCTCTGGCTATAGTTGCCGCCATAAAATGATTCCACGAATACCTCTACGGCCGGACCTTCACCATTATAACGGACCACAAGCCGTTGCTGGGAATCCTTGCAGGGAACCGGGCCACCCCGAACATTCTGTCTCCCCGAATGACAAGGTGGTCCGAGTTCCTGGCGGCCTACAACTACGAACTCATACACAGACCGGGTAAGACGATCTCCCATGCAGACGCCTTAAGCCGCTCGCCACTACCGGAACCCGACTCCGACCCAGCACCCACGACGACCACCCTCAGCATCGAGACTCTACCCAACCTGCCCATTACCGCGTCAGACATTGCCCGAGAAACTAATAAAGACAGGCGTCTGGCGCGGGTGTTACATTGGGTAGAGACAGGGTGGCCAGAAAGGGACAACGACGAGTCCGTCAAGACGTTTCGAAACCGCCAAACGGAACTCTCATTGTTAAAAGGGTGCATTCTATGGGGAGACAGGGTGGTCATTCCGGACAAGCTACAGGGGAAGGTTTTGGAAATGCTGCACGAGGGGCACCCTGGCATCGTAAGGACTAAAGCCCTGGCCAGAAGTTACGCTTGGTGGCCAGGGATGGACAAACAAATAGAGGCCTGGGTAGCTAGGTGCCAACGATGCCAGGAAACAAGGCCCAGCCCACCCACAGCACCCGTCCTAGAGTGGGAAACCCCAAGGGGACCTTGGTCCAGAATCCATATAGACTTCGCCGGGCCCACAAATGGACACACCTTCCTCATAACAGTTGACGCTTACTCCAACTGGCTGGAGGTAAGCAACATGAAGACAACAACCACGGAGGCCGTGACCAAAGAACTCTGCAAACTCTTTGCAACACACGGCCTCCCAGACGTCGTCTCCGACGACGGGCCCCAGTTTACCTCGCTGGAATTCGAGAAATTCCTGGCGGAAAGGGGCATCCGCCACGCACTAACAGCACCGGCGCACCCGGCGGCGAACGGTAGGGCGGAACGGATGGTCCAATTCACCAAAAAGACCATCCGGAAAATAGACCACGGGGAGATCCAAGAGAAAATCAACAGACTACTCTTTACCCAACACATAACCCCGAATACCACTACCAACAAAAGCCCAGCCGAACTACTAATGGGTAGAAAGCTAAGGTCCCCACTCGACAGGTTACACCCTACGTATAACCCGGAGCGGCCCCCAGACTCAAGCACAAAAAACCGAACGTTCGCGCCCGGGGACCCCGTATATGCAAAAAACCTGACGGGAGACCCTCTATGGATCCCAGCCGTCATCACCCAAGCAACAGGCCCACACTCGTACCGGCTACAAACAGCAGACGGACGAGCGTGGAAACGCCACATCGACCAACTTAGGTCGAGGACCGCAAGCGAACCCAACCCCCGTAACGCAAGCCAAGGGGGGAGGGAATACCCAGGAGACCGAATACAAGGAAAAATAAACCAGCAGTACTCACCGAAACGCAGCCATCACGACCCCTCGCCAGAAAAGAACAGCCAAGCCAGCTCGACCGACCCGGAAAGACCGAGCGGGAGCGGCGAAACCCGTAGCTCAACCAACCCGGAAGGCCCAGGAGGGAGCTACGGAGAAAGAACCGGCCTGATCGACCAGCCGGTTCCCACAGCAGCAGGAGCAACGAAGATCCCGACCGAACCGGCCGAGATCCAGCCTACAACTGAGTTGCGCAGGTCAAGTAGGACCAGACGGAGCCCCGCCTACCTACGTGACTACGCAACGTAAGGACTGAGCCAAGAGGGGAGGGGTGTTCTGTCCTCATTAACATACTTGAAATCCCCGCGCTTTGATTGGCCAAAGCGCGGGGCTTTCCGATTGGTCAGGCGAGCCGCGCCAATTGGCTCGTTAAGAATCTCCCGCGATTGGTTCGTTCAGAGTGCGGGAGATTCGAAGTGCTGCCATTGGCCGCGGCCGCCGCAGCGAAAGGAATAAAAGCCGCAGGCTTTTTTCCTTTCGGCGGTTCGGTTCCAGTAATTCAAATAAAGAGCTTTGCACTAAGTCACCGACTCCTGGCATCATTTCGCGGACACGACAGAAAGTGACAGTGAAGTTGTGAAGTGTGTATGTGGTTAGAAGAAAAGTATAAAGGACAGGATTGGAAATTGGGCCCCTTTGTTTTATGGCAGCCCTTGTAGTACCTCCTATATGTCACTGGACCCCATTGCAATGGCTTATTAATATAAGTTTATTACTGCCGTTATATATTTTATATCTATTCATTTCTTATGTTTCAAATTATTAGAAACAATAAACCTCTGATCTTAAAGTAAGAATTATTGCTTGTTTTGTCTTTGTTTCCTATTGGAATTTTCTTCTGACAGCCTCAAGAATAGAGCAGTGATCTTATTCCTTGTATTTTTGTTTTAAAAAGCTTTGATTTTCTTGTTTTGATTTTAATTGGATTTTTGTAATCTTTTTCTGTTTAATTTAGCTGACTTAGGGAGTTACTTAATCTATGAACACTCATTCTGGTCAAACTATAATTTCTAAGTGATATCAGCAGGTTCTTGCTGCTATATTGCTTGTTGGCCAATATTGATGCCTGTTTGTTGAAATTATGTACTTGACATTCACTCTATGTTGTAACCACACTCCCGCTATGATGAGGCAGCAGAGCAGGTCGTGTGAAGATATGTGTGCTTACTCCTAATTAAGTTCCACAGTTCAGTAAGGCTTCGTCTGCAAATTAGCAAGCATAAAATGAAATCTCAGAAACAGGTTTTATTATAGTTGCAGATGACTAATTTGTTCATTTTAGGTTATTAAATAACTAGGTACATATCATGCATTTAAATATATTTTATAATGAGTATCACTGCAACTTAAATTCACATACCTCACACTGCAAAATCAGTAAATAACATATGTTTCTATTTGCTTTGCCACTTACGTCTTAGTATCAATAAGAATATTGTTGCTTTCTTTTAATTCTTTGCAGGACATTTGTCCCCATCTTTTGCTCAGCCTCCAGAGGCAATGACCTCTCCTTAAACATCCAGTAAGAGAGACATGGCTTCTCTCTGGGGATCTGCCCATGCAAATTCAAATTTCGTCTTGTAAAAAAGGAGGAATAAATCCCATTCTCTTCCACTTAAGAAAAAAAAAAAAAGCCAGTGTTACAGGTTTGCTTAGTTTTCTCAAATAGCAAGTTACTGCAGGCTGATTAGAATCGGCTTTAGCTCAACATTTTCCTATCTGTTGAGATGAGGCATGTTGGCAATATGCCAAAAAGTGAAGCAAAGGCTGAGCATGTGGGTGGTAGAGAGACTTGTGAAATGAGAGCAATTCCCAACATGCCTTTAAAAAAATCCCGTCTCTGACGATGCTTGCCAGCTGCAAGCTGAGTATAAAAGGAGTATGAAACTAATTTTGAGCATCTGATCCTGCCATGCCATGCAATCTAATATTTCATTTTTATGTGGTTTCCCGGAACCTTTTATATCCTGCCACAATAGCACTTTCTGGGTTTTTTTTTTTTGTTAAGAGAACAATGGAAAGGGCACAGATTTTTGAAAAGAGCTTGCAGAGAATCAGTGTGAGTGATTTTGAGGAGTGTGTAAGGTAAAGGTTTCCCCTGTCCAGTCATGTCTGACTCCAGGGCAGTGCTCATCTCTGTTTCTTGGCCAAGGAAGCCAGCATTGTCCAAAGATAATTTTGTGATCATGTTGCCAGCGTATGCCAAGGTGCACAGGATGCTGTTACCTTCCCATCAAAGTGGCACTTACTCATACCTCCTAGCATTTGCATCTTTTGGAACTGCTAAGTGGGCCAGAACTGGAGCAAGTAATGGGAACTCACCTCATCAGCATCTTTAATCGCTGAGCCATTACGTTCCTTGATGAGTGTATGCCGCTGTCCTAAAGGATTTGCCAGAAATCCTTCTGGCACCATGAGTTATGTCCAGTGGTGCAATTCAACCAGTGTAACAACCGGTTCAGTGAAGGCGTGCACATGCCAAATGCACATTCTGCGTGCACGCACAGCGTTTAAAAAAGCCCATTTTCAGCTCTAATACTTACATCCTACTGCAGCCTCTGTGAATAAAACAGCTGAGGTGCAGCAAACTGCTTTGCCGCGCAAATCAGCTATGCTCTAAAACGACGAAAAAAAGCCCAGGAAAGAGCAGGGTTGGATGCGTGGGGCCAGTTTGCCTGAACCGGTCCGAATACAGTAGAATCCAATCCTTGGTTATGTCCTTATGTAGCTAATCACTCTCCAAGCTGGTGCTCCTCTATTGTTTACTATCCCATAATGGAGACCGAAGTATATATCACTGGACAGATCGCTTTTGTTCACTCCAAATAAGAAAAGGTCCTCTGTCTAGTAAATGAAATGCATGAACAAATTGTGTACCCTTGAATTTAGCTGTCATCACTATTTTCATGGGCAGAAAATCCTAAGAGCAATTGTGTCATGATAAGCAGATTTGTCAATTCATCAACAAGGTATAAATACTAGGGCAGCCATCATCGTAGCCTTTAAACAGCTGGTGGATTGTTATGCATCTGTTCTGTACCTTTAAGCGTTGGCTCTCCAATTACAGATTCTGCACTAAACTAAATAGACTAAATATTTTGTGATTGTACTCTGTAGTTAGAAGATGAAGCAAATGGGACCTGGATTATTCCAGGCAAATTGCAATACTGATCTGGAATTGGGATTGTGATGGAAAGCAAAGCACTAACCCCCACTGTCCCCCTCCATTGGCTGGGGGTATTTAAATAGAGACTAGGTGGCTTTGTGCTGAGATTACTGTAATAGTGGATTCTTGCATAGAGCAAAAAGTAGGACCACTTGTTTTTCTAATTGAAGGCCAATCTATCAGGCACATGAAAGAAGAACCTCTCTTGTGTCATTCTCAACTACAGAAAGCTATGAGTGAATTGTGTTCCATATTTTTGATAATTGTAAATGAATACAAATTAGTGTTAATTTCATTGAAATTAAATATATATATAAAATTTCATATATATATGTTTTCTGAGGTTTTCGCGGGTATTTGTTTGTGGATCTTTGGTTATTCGGGTTTTCTCCCCCAGCCAATCAGAACACAGCCAACCCCCCAACCAATGAGAACACACCCACACCCAATCAGAACACAGCCAAACCCCCACCCAATCAAATCACCCCCCCCACTAGCAGTTAAAAGGAAGAAGCAGCTGCAAGCTCACATTACTCCGAGAAGCACAAAACCGAAGACACAAGCCTGAAGATGATGAATGAGATTTCGTCGAAACATCGCCAGTATACTTCCAATTTTACACGGGAGAAAACCCAAATAACCAAAGATATATATATATATATATATATATATATATATATATATATATATATATATATATATATATATATAAAACCAAAGATAGATAGATAGATAGATAGATAGATAGATAGATAGATAGATAGATAAATAGATAGAGATAGAGATAGAGATAGAGATAGAGATAGAGATGATATAGTTATAGATGATATAGATATAGATATAGATGATATAGATATATATGTTTTCTTAAGTTTTCGTGGGTACTTACATGTATGGTATTCAGCTTTGTTTGGGTATATTCCCCATGTCATTATAGTTGTGCTTTTAAAGTTGTAGCAACGTTTCGGCAGAATCTCATCTACCATCATCAGGCTTCTGTATTGTGTTCGTCTGTGAGTCAGACTTTCACAGCAGTTTCAGTTTTAAATTTGGGACTAGCTTACTGCTGTGCCAGAATGGTTTTTTCTTCATCCTGATTGGTTGGGAATCTTGGTCTGTGTTTATTGGTCTTGGAATTTGCTGTGTTCTGCTTGGTTGGTGTTTCTAATATCTTCTGTCTGTTTTGTGGCTTTTTTTTGGTCTTGATTGGCTTGCAACATTGTGTTCCTGTATTGGAGGCTTTTAGTGCAGCTTGGCTCCGAGTAAATGGACGGCTATCATTTATTAGGAAGCTAGGTTTCATCTGGGTGCCTGGTTGGGGTGTGTTTGAACTGGAGATATTGGGGGGATCTGTTTGTGCCCAGGTGTTTGCCTGGCTTGTGGTGTGGAGATTTTTTTATTTTTGGTGAGTGCAGGCTTCCAAATAATTGACAGTCTGGTGGAATCATCTTTTCTATTCATGCTTTCAGGTCTTTTTTCAATCTCTATGGCTTCTCTGATGATTCTGTGGCTGGGGTTTTCTATAAATGATAGCCGTCCATTTACTCCCACCACCACCCAGCACAGATTAACTCCGTGGCCAAAACACTAATTGCCAGAACCAAACGCCTGGCACACAAGACACACATAAACACTGAACTATGCACCCTGAATAAAGGACTGACAACTAATGGCTTCCACAAAAGCAAATCACTGGCTTTATCCACAAAAACACACTGAGACATAATGGAGACCTAGAAGATGAACAGACCTATGGAACAGCTGTCCTGCCCTACATAAGAGGCACTACAGACAAAATCAGTAAGATACTATACAGGCATCACATCAAGACTGCCTTCAAAACAGTGTTCAGAGCATGGAGGCGCTACCAGGAGACAGGCCATTACATCAGGAGACGTGGAGGAGGCCACAGGAGGGCAACAACCCAGCATCAGGACTGCTACCTCTGCCTTTGTGCAAGGAGGAACAGGAGGAGCACTGCCAGAGCACTGCAAAATGACCTCCAGTGGGCCACAAATGTGCATGTGGCTGCTCAAGCGGTCAGAAACAGACTCCATGAGGGTGATATGAGGGCCCGACGTCCACAGGTGGGGGTTGTGCTTACAGCCCAGCACTGTGCAGGACGTTTGGCATTTGCCAGAGAACACCAAGATTGGCAAATTCGCCACTGACGCCCTGTGCTCTTCACAGATGAAAGCAAGTTCACACTGAGCACATGTGACAGACGTGACAGGGTCTGGAGACACAGTGGAGAACATTCTGCTGCCTGCAATATCCTCCAGCATGACCGGTTTGGCAGTGGGTCAGTAATGGTGCGGGGTGGCATTTCTTTAGGGGGCCGGACAGCCCTTCATGTGCTTGCCAGAGTAGCATGACTGCCATTAAGTACTGAGATGAGATCTTCAGACCCCTTGTGAGACCATATGCTGGTGCAGTTGGCCCTGGGCCCATGCAAGACAATACTAGACCTCATGTGTCAGCAGTTCCTGCAAGATGAAGGCATTGATGCTATGGACTCCAGACCTGAATCCAATTGAGCACATCTGGACATCATGTCTCGCTCCATCCACCAACACCACGTTGCACCACAGACTGTCCAGGAGTTGGGGGATGCTTTAGTCCAGGTGTGGGAGGAGATCCCTCAGGAGACCATCTGCCACCTCATCAGGAGCATGCCCAGGCATTGTAGGGAGGTCATACAGGCACGTGGAGGCCACATACACTACTGAGTCTCATTTTGACTTGTTTTAAAGACATTACATCAAAGTTGGATCAGCCTGTAGTGTTTTTTTCCACTTTAATTTTGAGTGTAACTCCAAATCCAGACCTCCATGGGTTGCTAGATTTGATTTCCATTGATAATTTTTGTGTGATTTTGTTGTCAGCACATTCAATATGTCATCAACAAAGTATTTAATAAGAATATTTCATTCATTCAGATCTAGGATGTCTTATTTTTGTGTTCCCTTTATTTTGAGCAGTATATATACAACAATCACTAACAGTCAGGTCAAATTGGCACTAGATAAGAGTCAGCATAATCATGGGGGCTAAATTTAGGTCTCTTATGACTACATAAGGATTCCAAACTGATGATGCATTTGACCCCACCTTCAGGCTTTTCCCTGGCACCTCCTATAGTTTCTCAAGGTTGGATGTCAGCTGCCAGCAAGAGTGACCTTGAATTATCATTATCTGCTGCATTTACCAGCATGCTTTGTGTTGTGTGTCTGTGACCTTCCACTCTCCCCTTTGTCTTTCTTATCTCCCTTGTCCTGGGAAGGCTATATCTACCTGTATTCATGTTCACCCAGAAAAGATATGTCTACTTGTATTCATTCTACCTCACCAATATTTAACTAATTATCATTGTCCTTGTTGATACTGAGGAGATGAAAACCTTATATTTTTCATATTTTAAATGCTACCTACTTTTATGAAGTCACCATTATTGTTATCTGTTAGTATTGTTCAGGGTACTGTTAGGTATAGTAGCATTTATTAAATTATTTTCATATAATAAAAGTGTGGGGGTCAACCAACAATTTGAAACTTTAAAATTTGATTCCTGGATAAAATCAAAAATTAAAACCTACTCATACTGACTATCAAAAATGATTGGGCATAACTCATGAATTTTATTACATTGGGCTTAACCTGAATTTTTTTCATACTTATCAAATGTTTGAGGGATATTTCATACAACAAATTGAAGAGCTTTTGAAATGGAAGTATTTGAAATCTTTGAGCTTTTGAAATGGAAGTATTGCAACACTCCTAAATCTGAACAGGTTAATCCTTGTCAGTAAGATTAATAAACTGGTAATACACATGTTGGCATATTTCTCTTTTTATCTTTATAGACTTTCCCATGAACAGATGCCAAGTAAAATTGAGATAATTGTTCCCCATGATGACAAAGAAAGTTGCAAAATTCTTATTATTCTCTTATATCTGGTGACTGAAACCACAACAGTCAAATATTCATAGGCATAAATAACCATATGCTTACGGATAACAGAACACTGCACAGTATTCTGGGGTATGTTCTAAGTTGCTTGTGTCTTTTTTAACATGTATTTCTTTTTCTTCTACTTTTTTCCAATTTTGATAATGGTTTCAAAGAAATTATGACTTACTGGTGACTAACAGGAAATATTTTATAAAGTTAATTTTAAAACCTGATCCCCATTTTCTCCAAGATCTTACCTTGAGCACACTATATTATGTCTATTAATATTTAGAGGAAAGGGAAGATTAAATAGTGGAGATAATATTTATATAGGATCTTGGAAATAAAGTAGAAATGATATGATAAAGATTGTATAAAGGTTTGAAAATGGTAAATTGAAAATGTATCATCCCAAATGGATGAAGCATTTAGTGTAGAGGGGGAGGGGCTTGATTTTGTTTGGATTTTTTTCACAGATAATCCAAATCCATATATTATACATTTGTAAAGGTGGACAGTACAACATTTTAAAAGATGCAGTATAAGAACTAACATTTAGAACTTCTCACCCCCTTTTGAGCACAGAAACTGCATTTCAGAGCACCAGGGGATTGACCTCCAGATTCAGTTTTGCTTTGAATCTCCTATATGCACCAAGGACACCAATTTTCTTCAAAAAGGGGAGTGGAGGTTATTGGGTGTTTTTTTTATTGTTTCTATTGTAGAAAGTTAGCACCCACCCGTCTCCTAGAAGAATAAAATTTTCTAGGAAATATTTAAAAAGCAGAATAATTGCCCTAAAAGAAAAAGAAAAATCTTAAGGGTCACAGAAACTCAGCCTCAGCACATATTTTGGTGCCAGCTTATCTACAACACAAAAGACCTTCAGCTCCAGTGTGATAGGATTAGGCCTCACTCAGATCCAAATTAGGACAAAGCCATTAAGCTAGGAATTGCCCAAAGCCCCTTCATTACATCACCCAGCAAAGTTCAACCAAGCCTGGGACTCAAGACAACCTACAAAGTTACCCCTGCTTTCTTCGCACTTGGAACGGAACCTAGATGGACATTTCTTCCAACACTGTTGATGTAGTTCCCCATTAGGAGAATGAGCGCATACAGGGAGACGTATTGAGAGAAGTATTTGAATAATACACACACAGCACACAGATACGCTGTACAGTAAATGTAGGTCTTTACTTCCAGAAACTTTTAAGCAAAGTTCTTAAACAGTCCAAAGTCATTCACAGGTAAGATCAGTCAGTTTTCAGTCCAGTCCAGTCCAGTTTGTTAATCCAATAACAAACTCCAGTGTCAAAAACAGTTCATTATCAGACTTACATCAAATCCAAGTATATCAGTTAATTAGGAGGAACGGCAATACTCTGCAACAGAAGGAAAAAGAGACTCAGATGAAGACACACTCTCTTCTGAGACTAAGACTACCCAGGTTTCTGGCTCCATCTTATGGCCGTTTGAGAAATCACGCCCAATTATACTTTTAGGATTTCTCTTTTAGAAAAAGAGACAGTATTAAAAAGTCTATCTTGGTTTATATATTTCCAACCCAAATACCTGTTAGGTGACTTATATTCCTAACATTCTCCCCTTTTGGGTAGGACAATATATACAACCTTACATTCTAAGTCCATAATCCTCACAGCAAGCCTTATGCTTTATTGGGCCTTTGTAAAATGATCTGCTATATTGTTTTCTGACACAGTATTCTAGCTTAATCATCTTACTTGGAACTCATTGTCTCACATTTAAATATCTTAAATCTGTGTGTTTCATTCTTGTTTTAACAGCAATATTTGAAGCCATCTGTATTGCTGATTGGTTGTCTTCATAAACAACAATAGGATCTGTTACATCAATTCCCATATCAATCAATAATTGTTTATACAAAACTAAATATGTACATAATAAAGATAAACATGAGAATTCAGCCTCCGTTGTTGACAAACTTAGATGTTTCTGTCTAATAGACCTCCATCCAATCAATGCCTTTCCCAATAATACTACAGTACCCGATGTAGATTTTCGTGTATTTATGTCTGTACCAAAACTTGCATCAGCATATGCAGTTAAACTCAGTTCATCTTTAGACTCCAAATACAATGCATAATGCATTGTTTGTTTCAGATATCTTAACATGTTTAGCAGCTTGCCAGGGCCTTTCAGTCGGCTCAGCATTAAATCTCGCTAATTGATTAACACTGTATATGTTATCTGGCCTTGACCAATTACTGAGATATAAGATAAACTACCAATCAAGGACTGATAAATGTTCTTATCAAAAATAGGACTTTGAACATCACTATTGCTAAACTCCTGACTCATTGGTGTTTTAGTCAGCTTACAAGTTCCATTTTAAAACTTTTTAGTAATTGGTTAATTTTATCTGCCTGTGAGATTTTGTATCCTCCCCTAGTTCCATCTATCTTTAATCCAAGATATTGTTTTATCTTAAATTTCTTTTCCAATAGTGAAATTATCTCAGTAGCTTCTTGTTCAGTTTTGGTGATTAATGCTATGTCATCAGTAAACAATAGCAATAATGAATTATACCATTATTTTCTTTTTTAAGCAAACATAGATCAGCCATTCCAGCTACAAAACCTATCTTAGTTAATTCTTTAACTATACATTGGTTCCACTCATATCCTGATTGCTTCAAACCATAAAGACACTTTTTCAATCTCCAGCAATCAGTTGTATTGTCATTTTTGAGACCTAAAGGTTTCTTTAAATATATAGTGTGTTGCAATGGTGCATGCAGATAAGCTGTCTCTATATCCAAATGATTTATAATGTATTTCTCCTTCGCTGCCCACACTAATGCTGCCCTTAATGTAGTCATCTTCAAACTAGGTGCAAACACCTCATCATAGTCATTGCTGCCTGATTGAACCCTTGTGCTGCTCACCTGGCTTTATGGGTAACAGTCCCATCTACAGCTGTCTTTAGCTTATATATCCATTTACACCCTATGGCATGTTTACCTGGTGGTAACTAAACATTTTCGTATACCTCCAACTTTTTTAATGATTCCAGTTCCTTATCCATTGCTTTCTGCCAAGCAGCCTGATCCTTAGCAGGATACAGTTTCAGTTCACTATAGTTGTATTGTAACTGTATTCACTTGGCATACAACACTAGCCTGATATTTATCAGGTGGTCGTGTTACTCGGGTTGAACGTCTTGGTAATACAGGGTTTACTGGTGGACTCACCTGTGCCACCTGCTCCTGTTTTCTATTTCTTCCTGTGCCTGTTCTCCTACTTCCTCCTGTTATTTCTCTTTAATGGCTATTTGTGGTGTACTTATTTTATTTTTAGAGACTATTTGGGTGTCAATAATAATATCATTGCTGGATTCCTGTTCCAGTTTATCCCACCCAACGTGCTCGAGAAATTTTGCACTAGCACTACAATAAACATGAGCTGAGCCTTGATCCCAGTATCTAAATAATCTATGGTTGGCCTCATAACCCACAAAAAATAACTTCTTAGCTCTACGTTGCCCTTTCAGTCTTACTTGTGAGGGAATATGCACCCATGCTGGAGCTCCAAATGTGTGTAGGTAACTTAAATTTAGTTTTCTGAAATGCCAACGAGTGAATGGCAATTCTCCAGTTGTTGTATTTACTACATTGTTCAAAACATGGTTACTACACATTATGGCCTCACCCCACAGTGTTTCAGGTAAACCTGAATCAGATAACATAGTGCGAGCCATGGCTTGTAATATTTGCCCTCTTCATTCTATAAACGAGTTATATTGTGGTTATGTTGTATAAGGTGCAGAACGTTTATGCTCAACACCAGCCAATTTCAACATAGTTTGGAATCTTTTGTTAACAAACTCAGTCCCATTATCAGCAACTAAAGTAATTACTTTACTCTTCATTTTTCTCTCAGCAAACCTTAGCCAGTTAAAGAAATGTTGGAATGTTTGTTTTGTTTTTCATAAGATAGCAGAAACCGTATCGTGAGTAATGGTCCATAATACTCAAAATATAGCAGGCACCTCCTAAACTTGGTTTTTTAGGACCAATTATGTCAGCAAAAACAACCTCTAAAGGTTCTTTGGTCTTAAACCCATTAAGACTGTTTGCAGGAGTAACCTTACTCTTCTCTTGACTACAAGCATTACAGTTTAAATACTTGCTACAGGGTTTCAATTTTACTCCCTCTAACAATTCAACAGTTTGTTTGAGCATTTTGAAATTAATGTGCCCCAGACATCTATGCAGTAAATGTATACATTCATCATCTGGCTTAAAATTGTTATAAACTGAGTTAGCCATCTTCAACTGGTCATCATGTATTACATATAAATCATTCTCTAATTTAGCAGTAACACTTTTACCCTCTTTCTCTATTATACAGTTATCTCTCCTAAAGGTTACTACATAACCAAGATTAACTAAAGCCCTTACTGATAATAAATTAAATTTCAGTTTAGGTACATATAACATAGTTAAATGTTCATTTATACAAGAAAAATATGCAGTACCTGCACCTGATGCTTTAATCTTCCATCCATTTGCCAATGATACATGTTGCTTACTCGTGGACATCTTTACAAACCTCTTTTTATCTTTAGTAATGCATTGCGATGCTCCACTATCAACAACCCACAAATCATGGTTTATAGTTGAATTGCTAGACATAGCTAAACTAACATTCTTCTTGGCCTTCTGGTGATTTGCCAGTATTCTGTTGTTTTCCCTTCTTACAGAATTTAGCTATATGTTCCCTAGCCCCACAAGAAAAACATTTCCTAACAGTATAGGCAGTTGAAGACAAATCCTCTTCTTGTGGTTGTTCCTTTCTCAGTTGGTCCCTATCCAGCCATCTTCTTGCTTCTTCTAACAACTTTCCAGTTATGTCAGTCAATGTCAGTTTATCTCTGGGCAGGACTTCCAGTGAAGATACATAGTCATCATAACTTTCATCCAATGAGGAAAGAATGATGTAAACTTGATGCAGCTCTGAAAATATCAGTTCTTTTTTATGTAGCTCTTGAAAAGTTTTTTTCATGAAGTTTAAATGAGCTAACATATCTCCACCTTTCAGAAGACGTGTTCTAAACAGTTTACACGTAAGATGTATGTGTGCACCTACACTGTCAGAAACATAAATCCTCTTCAAATTCTCCCAACACCTAGCAGCAGACTCTTCTCCACGAATATGGACTAGCTGCTGGTCATTCAGTTTTAGTCCAATTATACAAAGAGCTCGTTCGTTGTTCTGTTTAAAGTCAGCAAACTTCTTGGCATCGTCCTCATTATCTGGATCCCAATCATTTACATCCGGTGGGTCTTGAACTACATTCCATAAACCTTCTCTACGCAGAAGTAGACTGCACTTCATAGACCAGGAAACATAGTTTGTTCCATCCAACTGGGTTATCAGTGATAGACTTGTTGAAGTGTCTTGTGCCATCTTTATCAGGATAGTAAACCACAATTAAACAGTAAACAGCTGTCTGTATACAGTACTGTGTATTCACACTAACTCTCAGTTATCTGAGCCTGGTATGGCCTGGGCCCATAACCAGTGTTGAGGTAATTCCCCGTTAGAAGAATGAGCGCATACAGGGAGACGTATTTGAGAGTGTGTCTGAGTGAGTCTCTCTGTTTTCCTTCTGTTGGAGAGTATTGCCGTTCCTTCTAATTGACTTCTATTCTTGGATTTGATGTAAGTCTGATACTGAACTGTTTTTGACACTGGACTTTGTTATTGGATTATCCCTGGACTAAAAACTGACTGATTTAACCTGTGAATGACTTTGGACTGCCTATTTTGAACTTTGCTTAAAAGTTTCTGGAAGTAAACATTTACTGTACAGTGTATCTGTGTGCTGTGTGTGTATTATTCAAACACTACTCTCAAATACGTCTCCCTGTATGCGCTCATTCTCCTAATGGGGAATTACCTCAACAAACACTACATTGGGCTTTTCTTCTTGTAAAAGAAAATATTTTTATTTTTTCTTAGAGTCACTGAGAATGAGTGGGCAGCCATACAAATTTTCTTAAATTAAATAAATAAATAAAAAGAAAAACCTCAAGGAAGAATAGGGAATTTTCTATCAGATGCAAATAGCAAACACGAGTGATTTTATGAATGGCAGCACTTGTTCAGCTAATCCAATATTACAAAAGATCGCTATTTGCAGATTAGAAATTTGGAGAGTCTTTCCTGGTTGGTATGCTAGTCACAAAACGATGATTTACAAAGGGACTTCTACGTATCATCCCCTCTAAATCTTTCCTTGTTGGATTTTCTCCTTGCACCCAGCCTACTTTTGGGGTTAGCATAATAGATGCAGAGAGAACTTTCTGGAACTTTCATATTGTCTGAATCTGTTTTCCATGACTGGACTTGTCCAAATGTCTGCAGAAGAAAATTCAACACATGATATACTGCCAGAAATAGTATAGCAGGAAGTTACTTTTCTTTTGCATTAAGAGTGATGAACAATGGGTGTCAACTCATAAAACATTTCTATGCCTGTTTTGGGTTGCCATGAACAGGGGTAGGAGGAGAAATTTGAAGGAGCAGTGCAGCAGTTTAAAACCAAAAGTGCATTCCATTCTTATCTTGCAAAGATTGTAACTAAGCTACTGGAATTTCTGCCTTGAAAATCCCTAATTGGAGAACATGATTGATTACTTTCAGCTATGAATGTGTTTCATTGGAGAATATGAATTATGATACACCCAGAAGGGTGGGAGGAAAGTAGGGTCATAGGTGATAGTGAACTACATGTCTCAGAATCAGCTTCATACAGGTCATGCTGACATATTCGCTTCTAATAAATCCTTTGAAGTTTTTGAAGCTTGGCTTGAGGCTCATGATTTAATTAGGGCAACTATCAGAATCTTGACAATGGGAAGATTTGGATTCAAATTCACTTGTAATTAGATTAAAATATTGCAGGAAATAATTTGTATGAACTTGATTTAAACTTTGAATATAAAACAAAATACAACAAATATAATTATTTGCAAATTAATGCAAAATTGGCTAGGCTCATGCCACATATGAAGCCCAAGCTGAGTTTCTGAGAGGGAATTGTGCAGCTAAATAAATTTTCTGAAATAAGTCAATCCAACAGTGTTATATTTGGGTATAGCACACAATGTGAACTTCCTTTCAAATAACATTATAAAAAAGATGTTGACACTCTAGAAAAAGTACAGAGAAGAGCAACCAGGATGATTAGGGGACTGGAGACTAAAACATATGAAGAATGGTTACAGGAACTGGGCATGGCTAGACTAGTGAAGAGAAGGACCAGGGGAGACATGATAGCAGTCTTCCAATATTTGAGGGGCTGCCACAGAGAGGAAAGGGTCAAGCTCTTTTCTAAAGCTCCTGTAGGTCAGACAAGGAATAATGGATGGAAACTGAACAAGGAGAGATTTCACCTGGAAATCAGGAGAAACTTTCTGACAGTGAGCACAATCAACCAATGCTCTCGGAAGTTGTGGGAGTGCCATCACTTGAGACTTTCAAGAGATTGGACTGCCATTTGTCAGAAATGGTGTAGGGTCTCCCGCTTGGGCAGGGGGTTGGACTAGATGATCTACAAGGTCCCTTCCAACTCTGATTATTTGTTAAATCTGTTAACATCTCTTGGGGTTGTGAAGCAACTGTAATCATGAGATAATATGAAAAAATTGATTGTTGTTTGCCCCTCAGAGCTGCTTTTGGTGAGATAAGTGGCTATATACATTTGTTTAATAAATAAATAAAATAAAAATATCAGCAAACCAAAATCTCACAGCCCTCAGCTGTTTCAAACTGCAGCTGTCAGCATCTCCAGTTTAAATGGGCCAGTAGTGTTGAGCGACACTTTAATCTAATATATCTAGGAGTTTCCAATTTGAGAAAGGCTCCTCCACAGTCCCTGCCCTCTGGAACATTCTTCCTTCAACTATTAGGATGACTCTGACCCATAGGCCTTTTGTAAGGCCATGAAGATTTGGTTGTATTAAGGGCCCTATTTCTTGGTTGGATTAACTTCCATAGTAACAGTTTTACTTGGTTACCAAGTGTATTTTGTACTATTTCAGTTGTTTTTGTCTTATGATATATGCTGTCCAGAGTAACTTGTGGGGCTATAGAAATCAAATAAATATGTGATCATCCAGGGTAGGATACAAAATAAACACAGTGACAAAAAACAGGTGAAGCCCCTTTTATTCCTTCACTTTGCTTCCAAGCTCCAAATATCCTTGACTGGAGACAAAAAACTCCCACAAAAGCAGTTACAAGAAGGAGGAAATGCCATTTAAATTATAAAGAATAAAAAACAACACAAACCAGGCAAGATAAGGGCTTGAAGACATCCACAGATATCAGAACACACACTGGGAAGGACGCCAAATTCAGAGAGGAACAATAAACTAGAGATATTTCCATGCTTTGTTTCCAGCACTTGCCCATACGCATGTCCGTCCTCTTATCCAGTTGTCACAGCTGGACAAGGCCCTCTCCTCCCCAGTAGACCATGTCTCTCCCTTATCCTTTCCTCCCTGCATGCCCTAGGATGGCAGGGGATGGGCCTGGGTCCTTCTCTGACTGCCCAGCCAGCCTCTGCCCTTCCACAACCTCCTCCACAATCTCTAGAGCCACACTTCCACTCCCTGTTCCTTCTCTCCCTCAGAGTCAGTCTCCATGAGGGGCATGACCTAAATGTATGTCACTCTGAACTTGAAAGAAGGGCAACTTACAGTAATAATAAAATCAATTAAGTGGAATAAATTATATTTGCTATATGGCCTAGATGTACACAAAATTATAGATGATGTTTCCAATCCCAGCGACAAAGCTTATGTAGCAGTTTGGGACAGGTTCCTCTTCTTGCAGCTTAATTTATCTTACAGATTTATTGAAGAAATAAGCAAAATAAATAACAATCTGGCTGCAGCCCTTAGGTTAGGGTGGAAAAATAACATTAGTGATAATTTTGGGTTTTTTTAATTACTTGGTGGAAATCAAAAGTAAATTTGAGGAATTACACAATGAAGTCCTTAAGGAATAGGGAGGGGATTCATTCGGGCTTGTCCTTAAAATGGAAAGACATTGAAAATATTTAATGTGCAAGAATTTCAGGATTTAATATTAATTTACACACAATATTCAGATCTACCTATTACAACTAAGTTGGCAGAAATCTATAGTGATGATTAAATATGGTGTGGAAACCATCTATCCAGAGGTATATGTAAGGAAACATCAGTATCAGCTTACACATCTCAAAAGAAGTCAAGCTTGACCTACCCACAATGGTCCCAAAGCTGGTGTTGTCCCTCTTAACTGTTTGCCTGTTTTCTGGAAAGATACAGCGATGCCTTCCAACTTAGCCAACTAAAATATTAGACAAATTATAGCCAACAAGAGTACTATTTGCAACAGCTAATTATTGTAGCCATATCAGTACTGATACACCTCTTGGTGTAGGTTCCTAAACTAAAACTTCGTTGCTATTATCCTTGCTCATGAAGGATAATGAGACTATGAAAATAACTTAATCCTCTGATCTAATCCAGCAGGACCCGTCTTTTTAAGTGGTTTTCTTCCTGCCCACTTTCTTTGTTAGCACTTGCATTTAAGATCTGGAATAAAAAGGAAGAATTCACACTACAGTTAGTGTTGTTTATTTGCAGGTATACTTTGCAGTGGAGTAATGAGAGCTGGGCATTAAATGTTTTAAGAAAAATATCTAAGTCTTCAGCTCCTTCCAATCACCCGACAAAACTGCTTCCAATACCCTGCTCACATCTAGCTGTCTCAAAGCTTAGAAACAAAAGCAATCAATCTGAGAGGATACAGCTTACAGCCCATTCAGACTGCAGTGAGGGCATTTAATAATTTCCTCTCCCATCAAATTAGCATTTTTCAACATTGACAAGTTTAGGATATGTGGGCTTCATGCTAGTTGGGGGATTCTGGGAATTGAAGTCCACACATATTAAGCTTGTCAACATTGAAAAATGCTAATTTGATGGGAGAGGAAATTATTAAATGCACTGCATCAAATGAACCATTCTCCTTACAGACAAAAAACACAAGAAAACTTATGCTTTTACTTAACCATTTTTTTTTTGAGGGGCAGTTCATGTTATTACTATATGGCAGAGGTCTCCAAACTTGGCAACTTTTAAGACTTGTGGACTTCAACTCCCAGAATTTTCCAGCCAGCATAGTCTTAAAGTTCCAAGTTTGGAGACCTCTGCTATATAGTCTTTTAGCTACATTCCTGAGGTCTGCATAAACACACCCATCTGATTTTCATCGCAATAAGAAATGGATTTCCCATGGTACAGCTGGGTAGAACGCAAGAAATAGAAAGTACAGAATAAATGAACCCAGGAAACATTATATATAGGTTGTATATATTGAATGTATAAAATAATGGTTTCAATTTTCTCTCCTACTACATAAACATTATGAAGGATTTATTGATTAAATAATAGTTATAATCCAATAGTAATAGGTGTTATTTATTAATAGGTAATCTATAAGAGATAAGGAATACTTGCCAATTATTAATATTACTATGAACTATCAAACCTAATATCAAATGAAATAGCAAGAAATGTTTAGTGTTTTATTTATACATTTATGATTTTTTATTTCTGTATATTTGTATATTTCTGTATATTTGTATATTTTTTATTTCTGTATGTTTGTATCTTTTTAATCTTTTGCAAATAAAGTTTGTTTTAATAACTAATTTTTTTAAAAAAAGAAATGGATTTTCCATTGATGTTTTCCAATTTGCAGTAGTTTACAGCCTTACTAGTATGTGATTTCTCTCAGTCAAGTATTAAATAGACATTTGTTCTTGGCTTCCAGGTACTGCTAACTGTAATCTCCTATCCTCATGTGAATAACAGAATAACAGAGTTGAAAGAGACTTTGAAGGTCTTCTAGTCCATCCTCTGCTCACACAGGAGACACTATACCATTTCAGACAAATGGTTCTCCAATTTGTCCAGTGTTGGAGCAACTTCTGGATAGTTTTTCCTGGAAATGGAGTCACAGTAAAATATTACACCTGAACCTTATAGTGGAATGAAGTAGCTGACTTCTGTTCAGGGAAACTTAGTTGTAGATTTTTTGGCATTTTGTACTTCCATATCATCTTCTATAGATGGAAGAGCTTTTTCGAACAATTGCTTGGTTTTTCACTCAGTAAGCAAAAAGGTTTTAAATTGACATAAAAGAAAATCCTCTTGTCAAATGCATTAGAGATTAATTTCTAGAGGGAACTATCTCAAGTTGATTCACTACAAGGATATTTTTACTTTCCCTTTATGCATCATGACTTGCTCTGAAGGATAAGAATAGAATGGCTGGATTTCTGAGGCAGCAGTTTGGCAAAACAGAACTATCCTAAAGCAACAATAGACCAGACTTTCCTTCACAATGGAGGTATTATATCAGAGAAAATCTAAACTCCTCCAATGACAAGAGGGGCACACTAGCTGACTTCTGAAATAATTCTGTAAGAACTGTCAGTGTTGTCTTGCTCAAATAGTGATACACGGTCTTTGTTTTTTTTCAATTAACTTGTCTGACACTTGATCTTCTTGGGAAAAAGTTGAATAGTTTGGAAACCATAGCTGACCTTGAAAAGAAAGTGGGACATTCCCATTTCTGAGCTATTAATATGGAGATTAACCAATATGGGAGTAAGCCCAGAGACAGCATCAGGGAATGCCAATACAACTCTCAGAAATTAGTCCATATGATGCTGGCACTGTATTATAAAATGAATAATATAGCAAGTTTTCAGAAATTCTTTTCAATTTAGATCTTTTCAGAGATTCTTTTCAATTTAGATCTTCTGCACTCAGAGGTTATATTTCATGAAATATTCTTAAACAGGTAAAATCAATAAAAGTAATTGCTTTGGTCTCACACTGATAGGGGAGGGGAGATAAAAAGAATACAAGGCAAGTATAGAAAACAGTGCTATATTGTGTTTTTTGACCATGTTAATAATTGAACTAACCTGCCTTAAACGTGCTTGTTTCTTTCCTACTCTGCAGGTCTAAAATTTCCAAAAATTCCCTACACTGACTGGCAATCCATCCCCATGTTTTTAGGCAATTTTTTTTCTCTAGTTCTACATGGAAATGCCAGGGTTGAATGTGGAACCTCTGACTTGAAAGTCATAGACTATCATGCTGAGCCATGGATCAGCCATCTGTGCACATGAATTGTCTAGTACTTTTATCAACATCATTAATGAAATGGGCAACACTACTTTTATTTCCCAGACTTTTAAAAATCTGTAACAAGTTACACAGATATTTTTGCAGTTGTCCTTGGCTATATTTTATTTTATATTTTGTATTATACTTTTTAGAGTTTCATTAGCTACAGTGGAAATTTTTGTAACTGATTTTTTAAAAACCAATTCAGGATATACTTGAATGCGTTCCTAAAAGGGTTCTTCTTCTGATCACTCAATTACAGCTTGGTTTCATTCTGCATTGCATCCTCAAAGTAGTTTACATAAATTTTACTGCTGATGAAGCCCATTGTTACCACTACTTTATACATATAATTGTTAATAAACATGCCTTGCTTTTCATTTCTGCATAATTCAGGTTCATGGAGCTGAATGGCCTTGATTGTTTGATGGCAGTTTTCAGGTTCCAAGTTAAGCAAAACAACACAAAATAAATGTAAAATGTCAATGTGGGATTTAATTTCACCTAAAGATAGCGTAAAAAAATAATATACAGAATAGTAGAATATACTACAGTGCATGTTTTAAAACTTTAGAGACAATGATTTGTTCATTAAAATATATACCCAATGAAACAAACTCAGCAATTTAATGCTAATAGTGCTAAATAACCTGAATAATAAATCCCACCCAAAATCGCAAGTTACTTGCAACAGTCATTCAGATCTAGTTATATTTATTAATATTTTTTTTGTTTTTAAAAAGCATGGCAATAAATGAGAATGCAACAACAAAGTATTTAATTTTTGTGCTTTCATTAAGATTAATCGCATTTTTAGGAATGTAAAAAAAAGTGTTTACACAATTTCTTCTTAAACTTCTTTTTCTTCTGGTACACATTGAACAAAAAAAAAAACTATACTAGTTTGGGAAGTTAGTACGTACCTAATCAAAGTAATTCCTAGTATCTGGATAGAATTGCAGAAGAAAATGTACCGGACTCAGTGAGAACACTGCTTTTTAAATCTTGATAAGGAAAAATAATTATTCATTGATTATAATTCTGAAGCCTGCTTATGTTCATGTAAATAGCCTTTTTTTTAAGTTTTGGAAATCTTAATTAGTAAGTCCTGATCAATATAAAATGGCATTTAGATCTCACATCAATTTTAACAGTAGCCACAGGCATCTCATCAAAACCTGTAAAATGGTGGACAGGACTATCTTGTGGGATTTTACACCGATCCACCCTGCTTTCCTTTACCCACTTGCCCCAGAGGCCGCTGAGCCTTACCATGTGGTAGGAATAATTATGATCAAAGGGGGGTGGGGTGGCGAATCCTTCTTCCCAGGGTCATGAAACTAATTTACATTCTCCATGTCCAAGCCGAATATTCTGGATTACATTTGTAATGACACATTCTCCGAATACAAATGCCATATGCCAAATTCTTAAGTTTCATACAGGAGGATAACTGCTATTTTTGTGATTAATAAACATAAATTATGTAGAAAAGCAGAGCATAAAAAAGGCAAGAGTGACACAAAGGATCCAGTGTTCTGGTCTCATCTACAGAAGAATGAGGCCAGAGAACATCCCCCCCAAAAAATGAATTTAGCAACATTTCAAAAAGTAAGACAAAATATCAATGCCTTATTTGAAACTATAGCAGGAAAACAAAAGCCTACAACTAGATGTGTACACTTCTAAACATTGGAGAAAAGAATATTTATTCTTTTTAATCTGAGAACCAAAGTGTATATGGTACCTAGCATCCAGCAAGAGTAATTTAATTCATAATGTCTCATGCTCCTGGGCTCTTTTTTATTATAATTTGTAGACTCTTGGATAATAGCAATACATGTACTCCTTCTACAACCCAACACAGAGATAATGATTCCTGAACATTCAACCTGTTTTAAGAATTCTGTATTTGCATTATTTGAGATTTGCATCATGTGAATGTTCTGATGTACCGTTATCATCAAAATACAAGTTCCTGATTCATTTCCATCCTTTTAGATGAGGCCCAATAATTGCTGACTAGTAACACTTTTATAAAAAAGGAAACACTGCCTACAATAGACCATGTACCATATACAGGTAGTCCTCGACTTAACAACAGCTCATTTAGTGACCATTTGAAGTTACAATAGTTACAAAAGTAACTTAGGACTGTTTTTCACTTATGACTGTTGCAGCATTCCTGATGGCAACTTGGCAACTGACTCATACTTATGACAATTGCAGTGTCCCACAGTCATATCATCACTTTTTGCAATCTTCTTTCAAGCAAAGTGAATGGGGAAGCGAGATACATTTAACATCAGTGTTACTAACTGCAATGGCAAGAAAGGTCATCAAATGAGGCAAAATTCATTTAACAAATGTCTTGGACTTAATTGTGGTTGTAGGTCAAGGACTACCTGTACAATTTTGCAAATTGTAAGGCTCAAATGAAATTAAAATGGTTCAATTTTCTAAGTTTTATCACTGCAAAACTTTATGTTGCAAAGAGGCCCCAGGAAACACAAAATAGATTTCTATGACACTCAATATCACCCTTTTTATCGGCTTAAATTGCCTTAATTTACACAATTGGATGATACTGTGAACATGTAACCTGTAAGTACATATTCTTACAAGTAAGTATGCCTTTACCATACATGATCATTTGCCTGTCTATATTCTCCATGTGTACAATGTACACAGTAGGCACTTTTTGGACAGCTGGAAATAGAGATGAGGCCTGTGCAGCCCTACATATTCAAAAAGCAAAATAGGATTTGGAATTCCTATTTAGAACAGTTCAAGACACTGTGTGTCATCGGGCTCAAGCAAAGTGCCTTTCACAGATGCCATGTAATCCCAGGAAAAAGTGCATTTGATTTAATGGATTTCCATCATGTGCTCCATACATGTCCCACATGTAATAAATGATCATTTACCCTCTGAATCTGGATTACTGTATAGCCCTAGTAGAAGCATCCATAAATGAAGTTTACAAGGGCATAAGAAGTATGTAAACAACACATATACTGGAGCACATCAATCCCCTTAATGTATTCTCTGTACATTATACAACTGTGAAGAGTGTTTTAATTTTGCTGGTATAATACAAAGTCAGACATATGAGAGAATACACTCTCTGTTTTTCCTCCTTCTGTTTACCCTTCTTCGATCTGCCCTGCTGATCTCCAGAGATCTCTAGGACAACAAAGACCATGTCAGATGCCATTATGTCTCAAGAAAAATAAAGGTTTTCCCTCACTAGTTTTTGTTTAGACAGAATGTCACTGATTGGAAATAATAGGCGACATGGCCTTAGATGTAATTAATACCATAATACATTTGATTATTTTGTGGAGGAGTATCCAAACAAAAAAGGACAAAAGAACCTCCTTCACAATTTGATGATAACTGATCTAACAGCATGGGAAATACAGTGCAACAGTACAAGTGTATATGTTTCTTATTAAAGCCACCATTGTTACGAATAGGACTTCATTTAAAACCAAGAAAAATTATGTTAAAATATAATTTAATATTGCATTAATTTCAGATATAATTAAAGCCTAATTAAAAAAATAGAATTGGGAAAATGTACTCTTTCCAATAACATACAGTATATTACACTTAAAAATATCAGTTGAAGTATTAGAATGTGGATTAAAGTGGGTGAGCCCCAAATAAAGGTTTTAGTTTACATAATAAAAAATATTTTATTAATCATGTTGCAGCCTACATTTTAAAATATCTACCAAATTTAGACTATGTTTTTATTACTTTATAATAGTTGTGTGTATATGTATCCCACAGTATGTGGTGCATTCCAACAGAAAGGCACAATTATCAGGCAATACAGTACATGAAATAAATGGTTTGTGTTCACAAATTAAAAATATGGAGTACAAAAAAGGCTCTAAAGCTATCAGGTGCTGTAAGCCAAGTTTCATTAAATTTTAGGTTTATTAGCACAGCTTGCTTCCTGTATGTAAAAAATAGGTGTGTATATGGGAAGGGGAAAAAAAAGATTTTTTGTTACAATATAGCCATTTGTGGCTGAGGGATATGACATGGCTTTAATTGACCATAGACAGAGCTTCTGGATCAGCTGTAAACATAACTGCTTTAACAGATTTAAAAAGAGAGAAGATGGTGCATTTATAGTTTGAAGCGTATTTTTACACATAAACCCATTTGCTGTTTATAATGTTGTTCCAATGGTAAGACTACACATGGCATTTCTCAAGGATCTGAATCTATAAGGTTTTTAACCAGGATCAAAGATTTGAGCTCACTGCCTGCCACATATAATTTTCGCAGAGGCAATATCATAGCACTTCTCAAAAAGTATACCATCTCTCGCATAGATCAACTGTCCATCACTGTTTCCCTATGAAGAAAACACTAACATGAGGACAGTCCACTTAGCCAAAATAAGGAAGGAACCAAGAAAGTCGCTGAGAATCCCATTGTTCCATAAGTAACATAGCGGTAAGGTAGTTCAACTTCCATATGCTGTCGGGCTTCTCGAACATCTGCATTAGAAATACCAAAGATTTTACAGGCCAGTGGGATGGTGACTTGCTTCATTATCATTCGGACCAGCAACAGAAAAACTAATCCAATCAATAATCGCAGGGCAGCCTTTCCAAAGAGATTTAAGGTGAGTGAAGGAACTAACGGAAGCATTTCTTGTGAAGGATCCGGCATTAGATTCAGACAATAGGTAGCATAGGAGCCACAGGCAACTCCAGCACCGCTGCCCAGGATCTGAGCTGTATCTCCTCGGGATGTGCTCCAGGTGTCTAGAGTGAAGGAAAACATCCCCAAGACAAGATGAAGACTGATGATGACTAGTGGCGCATATCTGAATGTTAAGTTGAAATTATCTACTAGATCCACAGTTGGAAGGAAGACAGCCAGGATGAGAAGAGCATAAAGAAAACCAGCAATAACGTCCTGTTGCAAGAGAGAGAAAAATTAGTAACTTATATGAATTATGACAGTCTTACTAATATAAATTTGATATTTTCAAAATACATTTCCCAGAAAATTATTGAGAGAATTATTCTGAAATTGCACATTAAAACAAACGAAAGAGAACTTGATTACAAAAATCACTTAACAAATGTCTCCTTCAGCAACATAAATTTTGGGCTCAATTGTGGTCGTAATTGGAGGACTACCTGTATTTGATTGTAGTAGTTATAAGAGAAATGGACAATTCACCCTGTGTCTTCCCTTTAATACCCTGGGGAGCAGCAGAGAGGCCGGGGGTCGGGTGTGGCAGTTTGAATCTTTTCCCAATATTTTTCTGCCTCTCTGGATTTAACGCACGTCTTCTGCACCTGATATTCCCCTAATGGCCCCCAGACTCCTCCTTCAAGATCACTTCCCTGACTCTTTATAAGGGCCAGTTGCAGAGGCTCCCCCGGAGTCATATGACCAGGAAGGGCAAGTGTTTGGAATGGAGCAATCAACAATGTTCTGTATCTGCTGGTTCTTTCTTAGGGGAGCCTTTCTTAGGGGAGCATGTTCTCTGTAGCTCCAGTCAGATCTAGTCCATTTTTTAGTATCATCCTTCATTTAACAACTTCTTTGAACAGAAAGAAAATCATTATTACAGTCCATCTTCTTTTAGAAAATGGGGAGGAGGTGTTAGGAATATATTGGGGGAGGCTAGATTTACAAAGATAATCCAATGTACACATTTCTGTCCAAAATGACAGGACTAAACAACCTGTTAACATATAAATTATCCCTGAGAGAAAGAGATGGAATGACTGTAACTAACTAAGGCAGTTTACATCTGCATTTCAAAAAGGTCTAGAAAAAGAAACAAACTCCAAATTAAACATTATTATTTAAATTATAAATTATCTGACATTTGAGTACATGGGTATATTTTCCATACACAGATATTAGAAAAAATGATTAAGTCTGTATTATATATTCTTGTACTCAAGATTTTGGCTGTTTTAAGCTTCTTTAATCAGGCATGATACTCCCCTCTGAAAAAAAAATCGGGGCCGGCCAAAAAAGACATCAAGTCGCGCACCAAGAAATCGCACACACAACACCAACGCTACACACCCTTTCTTTCCAGCCAGTCAGGTGTGAATCAGCTCTGGAGCTGGGCAGCCGCTTCCCTGGTGGCGGGGCTGAGGCGGCCGCCCAGGGAGTGCCCGCTGCTTTCCCTTGCCAGGGCCGGGCGGTGGCGTGTTGCCCCGCGCTGCGTGGCCCCCCATCTGGCAGCACGCTTCTCGGCATGAAGCAGCCGGGTTGCCCAAGGAGCCCAGCCGGCCAGGCAAGGGGAAGGCAGCGAGGGCCCTGCCAAGCTGGGGTGGAAAACCTGCTTGGCAAGGGGCCAGGGAAGCCTGCGAGCAGAGGACCAAGCGCGCTGGGAGGCAGAGATTCGTCTGAGGCTGTCAGATGGAGAGACGGCTGGTCTGTGGCTTCCCAGCTCCCTTTTCCTGCCTCTCAGCGGCCTCCGCTCGCACCGCCTGGGCTCCGCTCAGTTGTCCAGCTGGGGCTGTCAGGAGTTGCTACCGCCGGCCTGGCTCTGCGCGGCTCCAGTCCCGTGTTGCCTCGGGAAGGAAAAGGTAAAACTGGGAGCTGCTGTGCCTGAGCCTCCAGTGCCACTGCTGCCGTTGCAAAGCACCACCGTGGCTCTTCCTTTTTGCCTTTCCCTTCCTGAGGCAACGTAAGACTGGAGCCACGCGGAGCCACGCCGGCGGTAGCAACTCCTGACTCAGGAGGTCTCCGAGGGGAGGGGAAGGAGGAGAAGAAGGGGAGGAAAGGGGGAGGGGCGATTCCCCCAAAAATCGGAATTCCGATTTTAATCGGAAGAATATCATGTCTGTTTAATTCAGGGAACCAAATAAATTGGGTAGACTTCTGAAATCAATGCAGTCTCTATTGTTGATCTGTGATAAAGCAAGGATTCGTTTAAGTTGAGTTATTGTTCAAAATTACAGTGTGACTTTTGACCATTTTTCACACTTATGAGCACTGCAGCATCCCCAGGGTCACGTGATCAAATACCAGATACTTGGCAACTGGCATGTACTTATGACAGTTGCAGTGCCTTGGGGATCATATGATCCCCTTTTGTGACCTTCTGATAAGCAAAGTCAATGGGGAAGCCAGATTCACATTAACAACCGAGTTACTAACTTAAAAACTGCAGTGATTAACTTTTCAACTGTGGCAAGAAACATCATATATTGGGACAAAATTCACTTAAAAATGTGTCGCTTATCAACAGAAACTTTGGGTCCAATTGTGGTTCTAAGTAGAAGACTACCAGTGTACCATTTGTAGAAACAATACAGAAATGGTTGCTCAGTACATTTTCTTCCTCGCTTCTCAATCTTGTCCCAATGCTGGAATACTAACTAAATACTAACCAGATCCAATCCTGCCTAGCCTTTTCAAGGTCAGCCAAGGTGGTTGCTGCTACCTGGTACAAAATGAGTCATTCTGAGGTCCATCAGAGGAATAAAGGGGAAGTCCAGCCAGAGATTGAAAAGAAGATTGAACATGAAGGAATATGTGCTTCCGTGCTCCATGCAACATAACTTGTTTGAATGGAGGGAAAATATTCTACAGGAGTTTCCAGCCTAATTGTGGTCAGCATGATTACTTTTTGCCTATCCATTCTACCAATGGAGCAACAAACAGCTTCCATCTGGAGCTTTGCATCTTCAACCTTAAAATGTGGCTAGAGGGGAAAATAATTCCCCTCCCGCAGAAGATAGAGTTAAAACCGAGAAGGAGTGTTTAGACCAGGGCTGTCCAACCTTGGCAACTTTAAGACTTGTGGACTTCAAATCCCAGAATTCCTCAGCCAGCAAAGCTGGCTGAGGAATTCTGGGAGTTGAAGTCCACAAGTCTTAAAGTTGCCAAGGTTGGACACCTCTGGTTTAGACTCTTCTACAGCAGTGTTTTTGAAAGTTTGCAACCTGAATTGGCTGGGGGATTCTGGGAGTTGAAGTCCACACATCTTAAAGCTGCCAAGTTTGAAAAAGACTACACGCAGAGGTGGTATTTAGTAGGTTCTGACCAGTTCTGGAGAACCGGTACAGGAAATTTTTAGTAGTTCAGAAAACTGGCAAATACCACCTCCGACTGGAGATTTTACAGTATCCTTTCCCCTGCCACGCCCACCAAGCCATGCCCACAGAACCGGCAGTAAAACACATTGAATGCCACCAGGATGGCAAGACATTTAGCTCCACCTTCTAGATGGATTAAACTCATCTGCAATTATCAAATGACAAAGTGTAACCCAACTGTTGCTGTAAGAGATATGTTCACCGTCTTTTATAGCAGTGGCCCCCAACCTTTTTTGTGCTGCGGCCCAGTACCGGCATCACAAAATCATCCATGGCCCGGTACTGGCATCAGCATGCATGGCAAGGCGAGCCGAGCGACCGGCCAGCTAGCCGTCCCCCGCTTCTCCCCGCCACCTTCAACTCCTCCTTTGTACCTGTGTCGATGGGCTTTGCGAAGACTTCGGGATGGTCGCTCGGCTCTCCTTGCCATGCGTGCTGAAAGAATCCTCATGCCTTAGTTTTATTCGAAGCCGCCCCCGCCCCCCCCAATGAAACTAAGGCAAGAGGATTATTTCAGCACCCAAACGCCGCTTTCTACCCGGAAAAGCTCACCGGAAGCATTTTTTCATCAAAACAAGATGGCGGCGCCCAGCAAACCAGCGACCCAGTAGAAATTGTTCCATGGACCAGTACCGGTCCAGGGACCGGTGGTTGGGGACCCCTGTTTTATAGCAGAGCTTAAGCTGACATTTTTCAGAAAATATGCATTACAATACGACCATTATTTAATGTTATGTTTTTAGAATTTATGACTTTTTCTTACCAGAATTGTATGCATTCCCATATATACTCGACTGAAACAAACCAGAGAAGACCAGCAAATTGTGAGAATCAGCCCATACATGAAAGGATACTAGGGAAAGAAAAACAAGAAATATTACTTTGAATCAGATAACTATATAATTTTCCAAGTTATTTGCAACTAATTTTTTACAATACATGGATACCATCATTCAAAATAATAACTTACAATACAAGCATAAAATGCAATTATCATACACTTTTTTCACCTGTTCGTCCTCAATTTCAAATTTCAGCACATTCAATTATCCTTTTGGCAATTACATCTTCATCATTTGTACATAATTCAGCTTCAAATTCTGTCTTCTGTGCTCAATTCCAAACCTCCAGCTATAAACCTTGAATTTTTCTGTTAACTGTGCATACAAAAACTACTGAAAACTAAATCCCTCTGTAACCAATCGTTCCCTTGGTTTCATTTTATAATCTCAATCTCTGCTACTTTAATGTAGGTAGACAACAATCCAGCTGTTGCAAGTGAAAAACAATAAAGATTGCTTTTGGGGAATTGGTTAACTTTCTGCTCACTGAAAGAAACAGAACCAATTTTTGCATTTTATTCTTCTTTCACCAGAGAAGTGTTCCTCAGTTAAAGATAAATTTCTAACTGAATCCAAATGTATTCGATCACTTTGCCTGATTTATTTTGACTTATGATCATTAATTATGTGCCAGAAAGTCATTTTTGACTCCTACTGGCCATGTAGGTAATTTTCTTCATGTTGATTTATCTCAAACCTGTCTTTTCGCATGTCCCAATGGTGTACACATTGCCACTGCTACTGAGTCTGTCCATCTTGCTGCTGGTCACCCTTTTTCACCTTCTTTCTTTGTCTTAAAAGTCCTCTTTTATTATCATAGAAGTCATCAAATTAAAAAATTAAAAAATTAAACCTTTTAAAAAATTAAAAAATTCAAACTTGCAATAAAGCGGTAACAACTATTTGGCTATTATCATTTGGCAAACAGTACCGAATAATAAAAACAAGGACAAATAGGCTGAAAAACAGCTTCTATCCCAGGGCAGGAGCTCTTTTGAATTCTGCTGTATAGTGCAGTGCTGGTGTGGTGTCGGGGGTTTCTGGTTCAATGTGTGAAGGTTGAAGGAAGTGTGCTTGTGTTTACTTTCATGGTCATGGTCATGATGTGCACTGAAGATTGTGTTTGATTTCGTTGTACGAGGTGCAATGACAATAAAGTAAACTAAAACTAAACTACCCAACCACTAGCTAATATTTTCTTCTATATCCCCTCATATTAATTTTCACAGTTTAACATGGATTGCTTTCCTTTCTTCTTTGAAAAAGGCAATATATCTGTGTCAGGACACAGGCAATTTTAAAAGAAAAAATTAAGCTAAGAGTTGATGTGCATAGGATCACCAAGGAGAGACTGTACCCGGTTTCAAAAGTAACCTTGATCATACAATCACAGAGAAGAATTGAGAAAAATTTTTTTAGACTATTGGAAACTACCACATTATTTGTCAAGCAAAACTTATTGGTTTGTAAATTTAGTATTTTAATTCTATCATGATTCTAAGCAGCATAATATCAATTTAAAACAACAGAGTATAAGCAAAAATGTCCAGAAAAATAACAGAATTTGGCAAAACAATCAGCCAAAATGTTCATTTAAATATAAATTCATTTTCAGAAGACTCTGGAAGTTGTATTTCCATAAAGAAAGCCTAGCCCATATAGATAAAACTATATGCTACTTCAGCAAAAAAATAAATAAATCTAAGACTTGTTTCATTTCCTACATCAAGCTTAACCATAATTCATTGAAGAACACACAATTGACTGGATTTACACATGCCTCAAATCATGGTTTAGAAATAAATAAACATTAAGCCAAAACTAAACAAGACACATTCTGGTTTAATATTGTATTATACATATTGTTCACATCATATATAACATATACAACTGTATGAACAAACTTGTCATGCTACATATAAATTCACATTATTTGACAAATATTCATCCTATGCAACAGACCACATATCATTCATTACCCTTATACCAGCTATTTTCTTAAATTTCCCCCCTTATATATATATATATATAGCTAGATAAATTTTAAAATATTGGCGTGTTTACTGTGCAAGTTATTTAACATGTGTGAGACTACTTCAATTGGCTGTGCGTTTTCTTAAGGACACTTTAAGCAATTCATATTTGTGAGGAGTACCTCAGCTTTTGTGTGTGTGTGTTATCACCACAGACAAAATGAGTCTGGATGCAGCCTTACCATTTTTTTCAACATTCTTAACAACGTATGGGTTGCTTTTGATCATCTTTTTCATTTTTCATATATATTTCAATTTCCCTCTTCAACATATCCCTATCATTTCCATCTCCCAAATACTTCTTTTCAGTATTCCCTTACTTCATCCCAATCATTCCACCATTTTCGCTCTTGGCTCCTTGTTTAACACTTTTCCCTGATTTTCATTTTTTTTAAAAAATTCACATCAAAATTGCTCGGCATTTTCTCTGCCTCTTTTGATCTTAACAATCTCTACTGGGCTGAAAGTACAATTGGTTGCAGATGGTGCTGCCAAGGTTGGCTTTGAAAATTATCCCCCAGCAACCTGAGAGGAGAAAAAGATATTTAAACCAGATCTGAAGATCAAAGGTTGTTCAAATATAGAAAAAAGGATAAAGGCCATGAAACTGACAAGAATGACAATTCTTTCAACATTTTAGATATTAAAACATTTGCAAATCTCTTTTCAAACATTTATTTTTATACTAATTTTATTGAACATTACAATTAGAAAGACAGCACAAGTTAAACAAATTAAAAATAGAAAGTGAGGAAAAGAAGGAAAAATAAAAATAGAAAAGAAGGAAAGAATATGAATATGGTAAAGAAAAAAGGAAAAGAAGTCTTAAGTGTTGTCTTCACTAGACTAGCCATGCCCAGTTCTTGCAAACTTCCCATTGCTCCTTACCTGATTATTTGATTTGTTTTCTACCTGTACCCTTAGTCTGCATCTAAGTTTTCAAAATTCTGGTCATCTTTTTGCTATTTATTCCAAAACAAGATATTTTAAGTTCTTAAATTTGTATTTAAAACTTATTTCACTAAAGTTTGGAGGAATTTACATCCAGTGTAGTAAAACATGATATTCTGAAGGTTCTTTTTATCTGAAAAGCAGTTAACAAGCAATTTCCAAAAAGTGATTAAGACAGGAAGTATGTTATCTGGTGTCCATAAAAGCACTAACAATGTTTTGAGCAAAGATAACTCTCTCCTTCTCCTTTGCAAATCTGTGACAGGTCAGGAGTGGGTGTTGCTCTTGTCCTAGCTGCTTGGATGGAGTCTGTCTAAATAGCTTATTAGCCTAGCTCTGCTTACTCTGGGTAACTCCTCCCAGCTTTTGACTCAGTCCTCAGCCAGGATGGACACAAGTCACTGCCTCTCCCACCTTTGATTTTTCAAAGGCAGCCTTTTCTCTATTTCTCAAGGAAAAAAAAGCCTCAAAACAGCTAATTTTTTGAATTTACACAGCTCTGGTTCTCAGCTGGTTTTCGGAACCGCGCAACAGTTGAAGGCTGCTCCGGAACAGCCTGCAGAGGGCTGTGAGGCCATTTGCAGCCCTCCGCGGCAAAGAGGAGGGCCCGGTCTTCCAGTTGGCTGTTTTCAAGGCTGGGCGTCTCTGCCCACTTTCTCCTGTGCCGCAGGGCCATTGAGGAGCTTCCACAGCAAAGAGGAAGGCTGCAGTTTGAGTGGCCATTCCAGGAGCTGCCCTTGCCATCCAGGGGCCAGTGAAAGGTCAGGGATCCCTCCTTAGGGCTCTCTGGTGAAACTGGCAGCCTTGTGGCCTGAAGCAGCTATTTTGGAGGACTTTGTGGCCGGGTGGTCATTTTGAAGAGTTCCTGGGCTGGAGGTGGCCATTTTGAAAAGGCTTGGCCTGCTCCTCCAACTTATCCTGCGCCTTGCCAGCACTAGGCCACTGGTCTCTTGTCATTGCTGGACAGAATACACCAAAGGGTAGGTGTTTTTAAATTAATTTTCATCCCGGTGGGAGGCTTGGTTCCCTGTCCCGAAGTAGACCAGGGCCTCCAGGCTCCAAGCTGGGCCTCATCTATATTTGATAGCTCTATTAGGCCCAGGAGCGTATGAATCCCAGTAGGAAGTGTTAAAACATCCTACTGAAGATTGCATGGGCTGAAGAAGAGTGGTTGTTGGAGGTAGGGGATTGGAAGGAAGATTTCCCCTGAAGTTCATATATAAATCCCTTCATGTGTTTCTCTTCCTTGCGTAGGACTTCAGTCCAGAAAAGGCCTTTCTGCTTTCAAGATGGCTGAAGCCCCTAGGGAGACCAGAGCATCTAGAGCAGCTAAAACTCACAGGGCAGCTCCTGCTGCTTCAAGTAACAAAAGAAAGCAGCCTGCAAAGAAGGCCTCTAAGGAAGAGGAGAGAGATGATTCCAGGTGCCATCAGGCCTTAGAGAAGCATATGGCAAAAGTACAAAAGGCCTTTACAAGTAGTCTTCTCCTGCTTCGCATCTCAGTGAGGTGGATCTTCAGGATCAGGAACCTGGACCTTCCTCCAGA
Organism: Hydrophis major; assembly: GCA_033807585.1. Lineage (NCBI taxonomy): Eukaryota > Metazoa > Chordata > Lepidosauria > Squamata > Elapidae > Hydrophis > Hydrophis major. Next base: position 34,070,772 of record CM066328.1, read on the forward strand.
GCCATTGTCTAAACTTGATCCCCAGATGCAGCTGGAAGAGAGGCCTCCACTCATCCCTTAAAGGAGGGAAGTCATCAAGGTGATCCCCATAGTGGATGCAGAGCTGTACCTTGGCAGAAGCATGTGTACAATAGGCCTGGGGTGGAAGCCTCCTTTACCCGTACTGCAACAGGACTTAGACCTGCTGAGCCTTCTGATCCAGATGTCCCAGTCAACCAGCAGCTCTTGATTGACAAGGCCATCAGGAAAGCTATCTCTGAAGGCATGCAGAGATTTGCCCAACATTCTTCAGCAGCTTCTGAGATTTCAGAGAGAAGTCCCGGGTTTGAAAGGGGTTCCCTGGTTCAGGAACCAGTTTCTGTTTCGGCTTCGGCCTATGTTTCCACAGTCGCTGCTGAGCAAACCCTGGTTGGTGAACTTGATAAGAGGGAATCTGATATGAGTGAATCTGAAGATGAAAGGCCTTCCCATGAGATTCCAGTGTTCAAGAAAGTTTTAAGCATGCCTTATTCTCTTCCTTGCTGTATAAAACGAGAAACATGGCTGAGGGATGCAGATGATGAAGCAACAGCTACCCAGCCTCCTGTGGAGTCGGATATCTTCTTTGACGAATCGGAGGTGTACTGTCCAGACAGTTTAGAGTTTATGGGATTTGGGATACTTACTTAGGAATTGTGAGCTGTCCCCTTAAGGGAATGCATCATGGTAAATGTAGTTAAAGGTATCCTGGGAAATGTAGTCCATGTCACGTGACCACATCTATAATCCTGATTGGTCACTATATTGACCCTTGTTGGGTTGGGGGAGGCTCCCTCACTCTTGCCTGAAACCACCATTTCATACCATGCTTCGATCATCATGGGGTTGAGACCTTTTTATATTTCTACATTACAAGACGGATATGCAAAGGATTGGACATTAAGAAGAACTTCGTTACAAATGTGAGTTATAAGGATACCTGATGTACCAATAAAAAAGACTTTGTTTTGGATGTTTTGTGGAGTTACTCTGTCTGCTTTATACCATTCAGAGAATAATATGCAGAACAGGAGGTGAGGAAGGAGATGGTCCCACCTTCCAGGCTCTTTCTGAAGGTCATTCAGAAACAGCCGGAGTCACCTGCCTCAAGACCCAATCCCTGTCTTTGGATTGCAGGTTCTTCAGTGTTGGCCCTGAGCTTACCAAGATCCTTCAGGTGTCCTTGGTGGGTGCACCGATGGCAGCTTTGGCCTCCACCTCTTCAGCCCCTTCTGATCCAGATGATGTCCTCAAGGCGGAGGAAAAGCGGATTGAGCAATCGCTCCAAAGGTCTCACCAGGCGGCTGCCTGAGCAGTCAAAGCTTCCATTGCAGCTTCGTTCTTCACCAGAACATCACTTAAATAGCTTAAACAGTTTCAAGACAGGATCCCAACTACAGATATCCAGGCCCATCAGGACCTCAATAAAATTGTGGCTGCAGCAGAGTTCACGGCTTATGCCACTCTTCATGGGGCTAGGTTTGCTACGAAAGCTATTGCTTCTTCAGTGGCGACTAGACGCATGTGCTGGCTGCGCTATTGGCAGGCTGATGGAAGAAGGAAGTAGAAGCTGGCCTCTACTCCAGTTCAAGAAGACAAGCTCTTTGAGGAAGCCTTGGAACCGTTCCTGGTCGAAACCAAAGATAAGAGGAAGGTGCTTCCATCCCAGTTCAAGAGAGTTGAACATCAGCCTGCTCCATACTTCAAATGCCCTATGTTTAGGGGTGAATCCAGTTCCAGCTTCCAGCGCCCAGTCAAGGCCCCTTACCAGCATCTTGAATCTCCTCCAGATCATTCAGGCAAGGATCAGGTGTGCATGCACAGAAGCACATGGCACAGGTCGCACGGGTGGTGCACGCTTGTGCAGGAGGCATGAGGGGGATGCACACATTGCCTTCTGGGTGATGGCATGTGAGCACGAGCAGACAAGTGCGCATGCAATTATCAGCACGTGAGCCCAAAAAGGTTAGCCAACACTGCTCTGGACCAACAGGGGATGGGGTTTTACTCCAGGATATTCGTTATCCCCAAGGCCTCAGGGGAGGGAGGTGGAGAACAATTCTTGACCTGAAATGACTCAATAAATTTATTGTTTATAGGCATTTTAAAATGCATTCCCGGGCTTCCAGTTGGGTGCCGCGTTGATGCGGAGTTGAGGAGTGGATTGCCGCTCTGAAAGGCTCCAATTTTCACTGTTTGGTGGCTTCCAGGAGCATGTTGGACCTCGGAGGGATAGACGGATGAAAGAGGAAGACCTGGAGATCTCGGGAGGTGCCATGATCCCGGGGATTACAAGAGAATCCCCCAAAAACCAGCAGCAGAAGAGGGAGATCGTACAGATTGGAACCAACCTTTATTTAAAGCTAGTTATTTATGGCCTAAAATGTGTGTGTGTGTGTGTGTGTGTAATGAAGGTTTTATATTAGAAAGGTAACAAAATAATATATAAAACAGTTGTCAGCAATGGAACTTGCATTAAATGAACTCTGTTATTGAATTAGGCCAATAGCCCATCTGATTCAATATTTTGCATCTCACAGCAATTAAACACAAGCAGATTCCTGGAAATAAATTATTCTTGGTACATGTTTTTTCCAGACCGAAAGAGAATTATTTGTACCTTTTAATAACAATCTTCAAGTTAATTACATGTTCTCTATGCCATTCAGCCATTTAATTTGAACTGGCCAGCCCTATAAATCTATTCTATGAAATAAGTAAATACTGGATTTTTTTCTTGATAATAAACATATTCTAGAGCTGTAATTATTTAGACTGCCATTTCTGGACTTTTTCATCTCTCAGCTATCCATTTTAAGGAGAGGAGATCTGAATTATACATAGTATTCCAGATATTCCCAGATTTATAAAAAGTCATTATTACTTGGGCTCTTTTCTTTTTGGTTCTCTTCCTAATAATTCCAAAAGAGTAATTCTCACAGCCTTTATATTATTTAATTTAAAAGTTCACCAATATTTAAAACTATGGATCGGAGATGAGATTTCCATCTTAATATGACTTAAAACAATTTTGACTTACTGAATAAATTATACATGAAGTACTGAAGACTTGCCTCTGGCGTTTATGCATTGCAAATTTGTATAGTTACTGCAACCTCAGCAACACTTCATTGGATTAGCAAAATGCCTGATATTTGCTCCTCAGCTAGTAAATTTGAAATCTTTATAAGATACTCATATGTCCCATAACTCAGCTATTAGGGACCCAGAAATAATATTTAAAATGAGCATATTCACATTCTTTGAATGAGTCTCTTTAAATATTTTTGGAAAGGAAAAAATGACAAGTATGTGGATAGTTTAAATTAATGAAGGCCAATGCTCCCAAGGCTTCATACTTAAAATATATCAAATAACTTATAGTACTATTTATTATCTCCCATTTTCACATTCTGGAATACAGTATGATAAATTTCTGGAACCTACTTAGTACAGTCCTACTGTATCTGAACAGAAAAAACAATGACTTAACTCCAAAGGTGTACTAGTGAATGGCTGATCCAATGAAGAAGGTAGGGATTTCTTATACTAAAGACAAATTAACTTTGTGTTTTGCAAAAGAAATAGCTTCTTCCATAGTTTGTGCTGCATAAGCACAATTCACAATTCACTCAGTTATTACCAATTTCCCTGATGTCTTAGATAACAAGGCATGGCCAGTGGTAAAATCATTGAGAGAATCTCAGTCTCAATATTTCTTGAGCAGAGACTGCACGTGTAGGTGACAATGAAACACTGGGTATGGGAGGGTGCAACACAATGCTAACTTTGCCAGCTGTGCTCACCACACAGTCTGACAAATCAAAACTGCATATTTCAGATATTATATATACTTGTATGACTAGCTGAATAAAACACAATGTTTACTAATAATACATGTGTGATATGATGTGCATTTGTTGTTACATAAGTTTTCTTACTTAATTTTGCACACAGGCTTGATATATTACTTTGTAAAATAATTTAATGAGTTAAATAAAAGCTTTTTAGCAGCTATGTTGGAGAAACTACAAAAAGGAATCAAAAAGCATTTTTGCTTATGATATTTATATATTTACATATACAACATGGCTAATACTTGAAAAAATGGTTGCCTATTATTTTATCTAAATATGGCTTCAATATCATGTAAAAAAAAACCCAAAACTTCCACCCCAATAAAAATTGTGAATGAAGGGAAAGTGTTCAAAGAAACATGGACAGATGAATAATTTTCTGTTGAGACAAATAATAAGGCAGTATGCTCAATTTGTAGGGAAATTATATCAGTTTTCAAAGATTACAACTTGAAAGGACATTATTTGCAAAAACATGTTGCCAAATTCGATGCATATCAAGGATTGTTTCATAAAGACAAAATAGTAGAACTGAAAGAAGTATGTCATCTCAACAATTTTTAAAAAAAATTCAATTCAAACAGACTCTATTGTACAAGCTAATTATGTGGTAGTAAGTCTGATTACAAAAAAAAAATCAAAACTATTTATTGATGATAAGTTTATTAAGCAATGCATGGAAAGCATGGCATATTGCCCTGATTTATAAAAAACTGGTTTTTCTAAAGTCACTTGATTTTGCCATACTATAGCCAGGTGAATTGATGAAAAGAGCTTTGAAAAGTAAAGCTGCTAATTTTAAATTTTATACTTTGGCAAAAGATGAAAGTACTGATGCTACCAATATGGCTCAACTTGCCATTTTTATTAGGGGTATTGATAATGAGTACAACCTCACTGAAGAAATGGCTTCTTTGGTGCCATTAAAAGACCCAACTAAATAGCTTAACTTGTATAATGCAGTAAAAATTACATTAAAGTAATTTTCTTTAACTTTTGCTAACATATCTGGTATAGCTATTGTTAGCACCATAGGTATGGTTGGTAAAAAAGAGGGACTTATAAAACTGATAGAAGATGGTGGAATTGCCACCAGCAGTTGATGTTTGATGAAATATCATGGCATCATATATAAAAAGAAATTATGTGCAAAAGCTTTGAAAATGGATGTCATGCAAATTGTTATCAAAGCTGTGAATTTCATAAGATCTGAGGGACTGAATCACTGCCAATTCCACGTGTACCTTAAAAGTATGGGTGCTGGTTATGGGATATCATTTACTTTTCTGAAGTAACATAGCTAAGTCAGGGTAAAATATTGAAAAGTTTTTATGATTTGCAAAATAAAATCACTTACGGAATCAAAAAGAAAATTTGTGCCTGAATTTGAAGCAGAAAAATGGCTCACAGATTTAGCATTTATGGTGGATTTGACCACTCATTTAAATGAGTTAAACGTGTTTTTAAAGTGAAAATCAACTTTGCTATTGCAAACAATAGCAGCATTCAAAATGAAAGTTAAATTATAGCTAGCTCAAGTTATGTTAAATAATTTGATACATTTTGATACATTGACAAAACACAGTCCTGTGAAAAATATGCAGCCTTGCTTTCCATTTTGATACAGGAATTTGATATTAGCTTTCAAGATTTTTAAAAAGTTTTCCATTTTTAAAAGGGAAATGGGAAATTATATGTAAGTTTACTAGAATTCTTCTAAACTAAATAAAATGATTTAAGATAGGAGAAATTTTGGAATGCTTTCCAAATCTCATCTGTAAATTGTGACAAACGTCTAAACTAATTCAGTAATGTAGAAAATATTTCAAAATTCCAACAAAGAGAACAGAAAATCAATCTCCCATATTTTTTTATTTTCAAATTCAGGTGTGGCCTATATCATCTGGCTTCAAGACTAACTCTCATGCAGCACAGGCTAGAGTTAAAATGCTCTAAAATTCCTATCTAAGTGTTTACCTGGGAACAGATACTTTCCATTTTAAAATGCATGAGAAAAGTAAAATCAGTGTTTCACAGGAAATTATTTCACCAGCTGCAAACAAACTATCTTAATATAAACTCAACCGAGTTCTTACCTGCCACCGTCCATAACTGAGTAGAAATAATGACAGGGGAATAGCTGTGCCTGCCATGGCGTGAGTTGAGGGCATGCTGTATTCAGAATTGTAGAAAACCTCTAGCTTCACTACTGGGGGAGAAGCAGGCCTTGGCCAACCGATAATATCCTTGGTGCACTGGCCCAAAAACATGTTCCAAACCCAAATGATGATGAGTCTCCTGCCCAGCCAAGCATCCACATTCCAGATGCAGAAGGAGAAAAAAATGGTGTAGAAAAGTTCATTGCCCAGTTCTGTGCCAAAGCTGAAGAGGTAATAAAGGAAAAAATTACGGATTCTGAACTTCTGCAGTATGGTTTCTCCAGTTAGAGAGTTGCGGCGAGGGTGGCTTTTTGAGACCCACTTCTTCCGCTTTTCCAAGGATGCTGGCTGCGATCCCACCCCACAGGTGTCTTCAGAAACCATCCCATTCTTCCTGCCATTTGAGTGGCTCTCGTCCCGTTTCACCTCCGCGTTGGAAGAGTCTGGGGACACGCACCGCCTGCCACTTTCACCCTGAGTCTTGGCAGCGGTGCAGGTCCCGTTGGCCAAGGGGTGCTCTGTGTCCACCGTCTGAGCAGGGGAGACAGACCTCCAGTCTGGTGGTGCTTCTACACCACAGAGTTTTTGGAAACTGGCAACTTTCTCGGCATCCTGCAGGTAACAAATCAGGCGATGGAGCAGGGACATGCTAGTTCTTCTGTCAGAGGGCAACTCAAGGAGGTAAATCCGAACTCCAGGATGGAAAGAAAGAAAGAAAGAAAGAAATAGAGAAAGAGAGAGAGAGAGAGAGAGAGAGAGAGAAAGAAAAAAAAAAGGGGGGGGAAGATACCTGGAAGTACTTAACGGCAATTTTCTGTTTTCAGGAGAGCGGAATTTGCTTTTTTAAAGTGAGAAACGGCTTACAAAACAAGAGGAGCCGCTTCAGCAGATGACCCAGGAAACGACCTGTGGGCGCAGGGAGGGAGCTAGGGCAGCAGGTACGGCTTCATAAGGCACGCTTGTGAAGGACACAAACCTTGCTGCCTGGAGAAGGGAAGGAGAAAGAAACAACGGGAGTAGTATATGGGGTTGAAGAGGAGGAGCTTCGGGATAGGGAGGAGAAAGCGAAACGAAACGGGGGAGGGGGACCCCGAACTCAAGCTAAATTGCAGCCCAAAAAGACCCAAGAGAGGAGGAGGAGGTTGCGTTAACCCGTTGGGACGCGAAGCTGCTGAGAATGGGTTCACCTCCACAAAAAGGGGAAGCAAGCTGATGAGCGGGTAAAGAACAGCTCCGGATGGGAAATCACGATCCTCCGAAAAAAAGGCGGCGTCAATCAGGCGCTCAGCCAGTCCACCCGGCCGCCATTCAGCCTTAACATCCCCACACGCAGTCTCTCCCCGCTCTTCGCTGCTCCGCGCAGCACCAATCCACGTAAATCCCGCCTGCGCCCGTGGCTGCCCTTAATGAGCTGGGGGGGGGGGGGGGGCGCGCACGCGCGATTAATCCCTATCCGAAGAATCCGCTGTGCGCGGCCGCGCACGCCAGACATGAACGTGCGCGGGCTGGCGGAGAGGGAAGGAGCGGGGTCGCTGACAACCGGGTGTCCCCTCCCGTAAGTTGCTGCTTAGTCGAATTTGTATCCCACCCGGTGACGCTTCTCTAAGGCATCTAATAAAAGCCCACCAAACTAGATAATCGCTATATTAAAGCGAATACACACCCCATAAATCACACTGTGCAGTTTACAATACTAGCCTATTTCTGGAGCTGACAACTGTATGCCTCCTTTGGACCGTAGAGATTCAGCTTCTCACCTCGGAGCTCTTTTCTAAATATAGATTTATCGTAATTTTATTGAACATTACAGTTTAATGTAATGTACTAGCTATGAACTAGTACAAAAAAACCCACAAAAAATAGTAGAGAAAAGAAAGGGGGAAATATTTACTATAAGAAGAAAGAAGAAGAAATAAGTCATAACAAGTATAAATTTAGCAATAGCACTTATACATTGCCCCACAGTGCTTTACAGTATTCTCTGGGTGGTTTACAATATCAGCTTATTGTCCCCAATAATCTGGGTCCTCATTTTACCAACCTCTGAAGGATGGAAGGCTGAATCAAACTTGAGCTACATCAAGATCGAACTCCAGGCTATGGGCAGAGTTTGCCTCAATATTGCACTTTAACCACTGTGCCACCAGGGCTCATTTTAATAACTTACTTGATTCGTAAGTTATTAAAGAACTTGATTCCTTGTCATTTTTTCGTTGTTCTCATAAAATTCTTCAAAACATTAATAAGTATCTTTTAACTCCAATATAAGAAAATTATCCAGCTCACTCTTTTTGTTAAAATATCAGTCAGTTTCATTTGTAGATGCAGTGTAACCTCTTGTTCCAGATCTTCCCATAGTCTGTAATTTTTAAATCCACTTTCAAACCAGTCTCAGATCTATCTGGTAAAATTATCTTTAATATTTTCTACGCTCAGTCTTTTTATAATGGCATATGTTTCCAAAATTATCTTGCGGATCCCTTAATCATGACTATCCTTCAATACATTATTTAGCCTCATTCTGTATTAATAAGATTAAATCTTCTCCTTAATTATAACATTTAGTTCCTTCTGGTTCCTTCTGGTATCAAAGCTTCAAAATCTTACATTTCTTACATATTTTAAGTATTCAAAACAGCAGCATGTTCCCACAGGAAGGATTCTTATAATTATTTTCAAAATCTTATTTCAAAAATAAATAAATTTTAAAGGCATAAAAAACTGCAATCAGAAAACAGTGTAAAGCACTGGATATGGTTTCACATAGAAAATTAAACCTCATTTTGCTAGGATAAATTATAGCTTTATTATTATATGCAATATGGAGACATATACTGTATATATTTAAATATATGTATAAAACTAACCAGCAGAGTGGTTGTGTGTGAATTACTGGGCAATTTCTGCGTCTGGAGAGAAGCACCTATTATCCACTGTCTCCTATATGCTACCATATCCCTTATAGTATAGAAATTTTAGGATTTTTTAAATTAAAAGCTGCTTCAAGAACCTTGTTGAAGAGCAAATTACAATTAATAGCATATATGGAATGTTTTTGAATAATCACTATAGTACCACATGTATCATATTAATTACAAAAACTACTGAAAACCCTGTGACATACTTTGAGTCTTTGAGATTATCTGAAAAGGAAAAAAATAACCCTAAGAAGCAGCCCAAAATCTCTCCAGAATTAATCAATTTCAGATTGTGATTGACTGTGATTGAGAGACAGAGGAGAGATTTGAGAGTTGCCAGGAGCCTTATCAGAAGCTAGTTTCTAAATGGAGAACGCTTTCATTCCCAATTCCTAATGCATATGAGTCATCTACTTCAAAGTTAAAGGATAAATGAAGCAGCCAATCAAGAAACAGTCCTTTTGCTCAGCAGTAGCTATGTTTCCTTAGTCATCAGAATTATGTTATAACAGATTCTGCCAAAGTACTACTCAACAGATAACATGTATTTTCCAGGCCTGAAAATGCAAAATTCATTTCTGATAAACAATAATGATCAAAGTTCTGTTTTAAACTGGCCTAGAGGTACTACATTTGGATAGCATCTCTCTCTCTCTCTCTCTCTCTCTCTCTCCCTCCCTCCCTCCCTCCCTCCCTCCCTCTCTCTCTCTGCAAACATTACGAGCTGCAGAAGTGTAAAAAGATATTTGCCATATCATGTTTGCTACTGGTCTTGTCAGTATCTTGTAATTTGATTAAAAGCAGCTCTCTGAAGCTTTCAGTTACAGCACAATACATTTTCCGTACAATTTCTTTCTCTCTTTTCTACCTCAGTGCCTACATACAGGCCAGGTTCATGTTTCATGCTTAGCCACTAGTGATTATTTTGATTTTGGCTTATTGTCTAATATAAAAATAAGACATTTAAATTGAACTCAATTCCTGGTGAATACCTGGATATAGCAATAACCATAGCAAACAATGATAGCACAAAAATATAAATCCATAGGTAGTGATGTCATCACTCAAATGTCACTTTAATGTACTTTTGTCCTGTTGTCATGTCATTTTGGGTAATGATGTCCTACCAGGTCAGAAAAGGTGGACATACCCCTAACCCTTTCCCCTAAATTTTGCTATCTGGTCGGAGTGAAGAAGTGGGCCTTTTCCATGGCAATTCTGCCCTATGAAACACTCTGCTCCCAAAGTTTGGCAGGTTTCTGCCCTCTTAGATTTTCATAGAGCTATGAAGAGTATTTGTCTTTGCCCTCAAGCACTGGGATAAGATTGGGTAATTACACATTAAAAGTATGACTTGGCACCAGGTCCTTGTTGTGTTTAATGTTTAAATATTTTAGTTCGTTTAGTTTTATGGTTTTAATACAATTTTATATGTTGTTTTAACTTTAGATTGAGAGCCGCCCAGTTTTAACCTTGGATTGGAAGATGGGAGACTATATAAATGTTTTAAGCAAGCAAACAAATAAATGAGGCAGTCTCACACATTTTGTGCTTTGTTGTCTTGTCTGACAAATCCCATGCACAGACATATCCACTCAGTTTTTATGGTCATGGTAAACCTGTGGTTTGCCACTCCTTTCTTCCAAATATTTTCTTGACTGGCAGACTTGGTATTTCCTAATAGTTCCTGTTCAAATATTAACCCATTTAGCTTTTGAGTCTAGAACAGATTAGTGAAGTGTTGCTGATTATAAATCACTTCTTATGATGTATAGGTAATCCTTGACTTACAACAGTTTGTTTAGTGACCATTTGAAGTTACAATGGCACTGAAAAAGCAACTTATGACCATTTTTCACACTTATGACCATTGCAGCATCCCCATGGTCAGGTGATTTACATTTTGAATACTTGACAAGTGGTTCAGATTTATGACAGTTGCGGTGTTCCAGGATCATGGAATCCCCTTTTATGACCTGACAAGCAAAGTCAACTTAACCACCATGTCATTAATTTAACCACCATGTCATTAATTTAACATCTGCAATGATTCACTTAACCAGTGGCAAGAAAGGTCATAAAATGGGGTAAAATACATGTAACAAATTTCTCACTTAACAACATACATTTTGAGGTCAATTGTGGTCATAAGTTGAGGACTACCTGTATTTGGCAAACCATGGCTTAATGGAAAGTGTGAAGCCAGCCTTGACATCAAGGTTGATTAAATTGATTAAATTGATTAAATTCAGAGGTGGGATGCTACCGGTTCTGCCCGGTTCTAAAGAACTGGGTAGCTCTGAAGAGCAGCAGACGCCAAACCGGTTCTGTGTTTGCTGCTATTTGGCCCACCTACCCGTCCACCTGGGCTCTTACCTGTCCTTTATTTCCTGCTTTTTCAACCTCAACTGCTTTGCGCGGCACAGCTGAGGTTGAAAAAACAGGAAAAAAAGAGGCTTTACAAATGTTTGGGCAGCACAGCTTAAGGGTCTTTTACACTCGCGCACAGCAAAACGCTAGTCACCAAACTGGTGGTAACATCGGTTGAATTCTCCCCTCCCCGATTAAATTATTATAACATTTAATACCAAGCATCTCATAAGTACCTTACTTCTTATTGAGTCTCAAGTGCGGCGAAACACTTTCTGCTACTGCCCTTAAAGGCCTTGTAAAATTGATTCCAGGAGCTCAGTCACTTTCAAATGAACAGTATTAGTTTCCATTCTTGGTTTCTAAAAATGCTCAGTTCCCTTGGGTACCTTTGAATGCCCAAGAGTTTTGCCCAGTTGTTGTAAACTAGATTTTAAGTATCCATCTCTCCTCACAGCTTTGTCTGATTGTTGCTGAAGGGGACATATAAGAAACATAAGTATCGGAGAAGGCGGAGCTTCATTTCGGTGATACAGCTGCGATCTCGGGGCTCCGAGATCACAGCTGATATTTTCGCCCCTGGACGGTCCCAATGGACCTAAACCATCCCGTAGAGATGGTGATTGTGAAGGGCACACTCCGTGGACCCCAGGGACATTGCAAAGTCCCTGGTTGATCTGGGAGAAGTCCTTTTGCTGGCGGTGGAGAGGCAGCCTCCATAGCTGCTGAAGCCGGGACAGCTCCGGAAAGGAAGAGGCTGAAAGTGAAAGTGTGTCGGCTGGGTGAGAAACTTCTTTTTTTTTTTTTTTTGTTAACTCGCTGAGATTTGAAAGGACACTCTGAGTATGAGAAGAAATCTGTGAGATTTTTTTTGACAAAACTGTATGAGCGGCGTATTTTAAAGGGACGTCAAATTGAGGTGTGGATTTTTTTTCCTCTTACTTTTTTTGGGGGATTTTAGCGTGATTTTGTAGTTAACCAGACTGAATTTTCTCTTATATATATTCTTATGCTCCTTTTTGATTTTTTAATTTTCTTTTAGGATAGAGGCTCCCTTTGGCTACTTTCTCTTTTTATATATATATATATGTAAATACCTTCTCTTTTTTCTTAACTCAAACTAAGTTTTTCTGGCTGGGGGGGGAAAGTGCATTAAGAAACTTTGTAACACTGCCAACTAGAGGCTTGAAAATATTTTATTTGAATTGGAGAGGACTGTGAAAAGACTCCTTCTCAAGGACATTTCAATTTGATAAGATAGAGGGAAGAGCGCAGCAGAATATTATTACAGGTGCTTTCCTGGACTCTTATCAACATTTCAACACTTGAGGCTTGGCTTTGAAGCTTGTGGAGAAGAGAGTCATAATAAGAGCCTTGGACAACTAAACAAAATGCAGTGTGTTTTCTTTTTCTTTTTTCCAGTTGTGGTACCCCTCCTTACCAGCCTCTCTGTAAATTTTAATTTTAGTAATATTCTTACTTTTGCTTTTTATTTTAAAGGGAAAGCCTCAGAATTTTTTCTTTATTTTTCTTTTCTTCTCCTTCTTTTTACTGGGAATTTTTGCTTTTTCCATTCATGTTTTTGGACCATTCTGCCTTTTTCTATTGAGATTTCCCAATTGGATTAATGTGTGAAGAACCTGAAGGAATTTTTTCTTCTTTCCTTCTTTTTGTTTTTGTTTTCTTTTTAATTATTATTATTTTTGGACTTTTTTTCTTCTTTTTATTTTTCATTTTTTATTGTGGACTACTTCATAATTGGATTAGGGTCTAGAAGAACCTGAAGATTTTTCTTCTTCTCTTTCTCCTTTTTCTTTTTTGCCATCGGGCTTTTTACTATTGGATTTTTCCATTTTGGATTATAATTGGCTATTCTACCAGTTGGATTAAAAGTTAAAAAGAATTTGAAGATCTTGAAGCATCTAAAATGAGCAGTAAACCATATCTTCTGGCGTTTCTACCTCTACCTCTGCTTTCCCACCAGCTGGAGGACAACGTTTAATTCAGGCAATGTTGAAGCAAGACAAAGAACAAGAAAAAGTGACTTTACAGATGATTATGCAAGGAATTCAAGATCTCAAGACAAAATCAGACACCATTGAACAAAGAATAGAGAAGACTGTTTTTTCCGGTTTTTGCGTGGCTTCAGGGCAGCAGGAATTCGCGACCGCTCGCGATTCCTGCTGTGCAAGCCGCTGAGGTACCCCCGATCCAAATGGGTCAGGGGGATATGGCTGACCTGTAGGGACAGCCAAAGAGAGAGGGGATCTGGATAGGGGGTTGGGGGTGTCGCAGACCCCCTCTTCGTCCTGAAAAACCCCTTTTTCCCAAGGCGGTGGAGCGGCGGTCAGCAATGGCTGCCACGAAGAAGTCTGCAACCGGGTAAGATCGTGCTGGAGGAAGCAAGAAAAGTGAAAGTGCTGTCTGAGCCGGGTCAATCAACATCCTTTAAATTCGCTGGAACTGAGCTGTCTGAATTGCTGGAGGATACTTTGTATCCCTAAGAAGATCGAAAGCGGCGGAGAAACTGTTAAAGGGAACTCTTTTTTTTCTTCACTCTCCCACCCCATGAAAAAAGCAGAAGAAGATTTGAAATTTGTTTGGGCACTGAAGGTGAAATATTCTGAAAGTTGCTTGGACATTGGACTTAAAAATTTAAGAAATTGGAAAACCTTTATTAGAGGTATGGATTTTTGATTATTTAAAAATTGATGTTGCAAGTGGGAAGGGAGCGGAAAAATATTGGAGCAGAAGTGGAAAAAGGAGGAGATTGCCAAGAATACTAAAAAAAGAAATATGGTAATTGGACCTCTTTGATTAAACAGTAACCCCAGAAAGAGAAATAGAAGAAGGAAGAAAAGTATTAACTTTTGGAACTTTCTTTTTGAATTACCTTTGACTAAAAATACTTGGGTGGTTGTTTTGGGGAAAGTTTTTCTTTTCAGGATGGCATCGCTTGTGGATGAACTAAAGATTGAATATCAAAAATATAAAAAGGAAGAACAAGAAAAGATACTTTGGGCACTTCATTTCAATTTTTAGAAATGGCATTATGTACTTATGAAAAGTTGATTACGCAGCATAATGACTGGGACAAAGAAGAAGAGGAACAAGAAGCCATCTTTGATGAACAATGGTTTTTTTCCAGGGAGGAGGAGAAAGAGGATAAGAAAAGGGGGATTTTAAGGTTTGAAAAAACAACCAAAAAAAAGAAAAATGAGAGGAAAGTTGGATGCAAGGTTAGAAAGCAAAGGAAAGGGAGTAAGAAAAGGGAAGAGGAGAGACAAAGGGGTAAAAAGGCCAAAGAGAAGAATAAGCAAGAGAGAAAGGGGGGGGAGAAGCCTCAATGGTGGGAAGCAAGATCTAAAGAAAAAAGCTTATTTAGAGACAATGGGTGAATCTCATTAAGGATAAAAGGGGGATTCTGGAAGGTATATAAGATTGTGTTTTTATATGTGTATTTAGAGTATAAAATTTATTGTGTAAATTTAGAATCTACTAAACAGAATCCCAAGATAAATTAAGTGTTATATGAAGTACTTTTAAGTTAGGATAAAGGCGTCACTCCAAATAGTGTATAGGAGAAGTGTAGTAAAAGAAAAAAGATGAATGGATAGTTGGAAATAGAACAGACAAAGAATGTTATTGAAAATGGTTATAAGCTGTTATGCTTTGATTGTTTGTGCACTGTTTTTGTAAAATTAATAAAATTGGTTTATAAAAAAAAGAAAGAAAAAATGATAACAAGATATGGAAGGATATATAAAATGAATATGATGTTTGAATTTGTGTCTGTGTGAAGAGTTTTAACCTGGGATCAGGCAGCCTTCAGAAAAGATGTTTTAGTTTATGTTTTGTGTATTGTGTTTGTAAAATTAATAAAATTTGTTTGAAAAAAAAAAAGAATCGAGAAGACTGATGAAAAAATGGAAAATATTAAACAAATGATGGTGAAGTATGAGGAGAGATTCCAAAAAATTGAGGAAGAAGGTGAACAAAGAGAGGAGAAGATTGGAAATATTGACAGTAGATTAACAGTGGTTGAACAAGAAAAAAGTGGGATGTTGAGGTGGGAGATGGAAAGGTCAGAATTTTATCTCAGATTTCAAAATATTGAAGAAGAAAAAGGACAAAATTTGGCTGCAATAATGATAGAAATTTTGGCGGATGCTTTGGAAATTACAGAGGAAAAGATGATGAATGGAGTAGATGAGGTATATCGAGTTTATACAAGATATGCGATGAGAAATAAATTACCAAAGGAAGTCTATATTAGATTTACCAAAAAATCCATTAAAACACAAATACTACAAGTGGTAAGAGAGAAGACATTGAAATACAAAGGCAAAGAGATTGTGGTTTTAAAACAAATACCTAGAAGAGTGAGAGAGATGAGAAGAGAATATCGATTTCTGACCAAAATGCTACTGGAAAATGAAGTGAATTATAGATGGCTGATTCCAGAAGGATTAATGTTTACGTGGCAAGAGCAGAGACATAGAATTGACTCAATTGAGAAAGCAGAACTTTTCCATGAAGAATTTTTTGGAAGAAAAGAAGAGGAGGCAGAGAAAGAGGTCTCATTAATTGAGTTTCAAGAGGAACAATTGGAGACTGAAAAAGAGAAAGGTACAGTAGGTGGACAGGTGGATAGTAAAGAACAGCGTGAAGTGAGATCCACAAGAGCTGTTAGACCTAAATAAAAGCATAATCATGGAAGAAAAAAAACTGATTACAATGAATATAAATGGACTCAATGCAGCTGTTAAAAGAAGGAAAACCTTTCAAAATTAGAGAAACTAAAATTCGATATAATTTGTCTACAAGAAGTTCATATTAAAAAACAACATGAACAATTGTTAGTACAGCCAAAACTAGGGAAAATATTTACTTCTTTGACTCAATGTAAGAAAAGAGGAGTGGTTCTATACATTAAAGAGGCCATTCCAGCAAAATTGATTTATACTGATGAAGACGGAAGAGTATTAATGGCGGAAATAATGGACAACAATATAAAATACTTTTGATTGCAATTTATGCTCCGAATGATGAACAAGAAGAATTTTATAAAAAAAATTACACATGAAAATAACTGGATTGGACTATGTTAATATAATGATAATGGGAGACTTCAATGGAATTGTGGACAATAAACTGGACTATATAGCAACAACAACAAAGCAAAATAGAAAGACTCTCCCTAAATCCTTTTTTAAAATGACAGACGAATTAACCTTAAAAGATATTTGGAGAGAAAGAAATGTTAAAACTAAACAATACACTTTCTATTCAAATAGACATTTATCAATGTCCAGATTGGATATGATTTGGATCTCAACAGAATTAATATCTAATATTCAAGAAACAAATATTGAAATAAGTACTTGGGCAGATCATAGCTCAATGACAATTAAGTGGAAGGGACCAAAAAAAAGATCAAGATGGACATTAAACAACACTATTTTAAAGGAAAAAGATTTTACACAATGGATGGAGAAAGAATTGGCTTTCTTTTTTAGAGAACATAAAAAAGAAGATACTTCAGCACAGAATGTTTGGGATACAATGAAGGCATATGCTAGAGGTTTGACAATAGAATATATAAGAAAAAAGAATATTAGGAAAAGGCAAGCCACTAAGGCTTTGGAAGATGAGTATAAAAGACTTGAAAAAGAGTTACAGAAAACACCACAGAAAAAGGATATGAAATTGAAGTTGAATATAACTAAACATAAAATGGAATTAATAGAGAAAGAAGAATTGGCACAGAAAATTAGAAATGCTAAACAGAATTATTTTGAAGATGCAAATAAACCAGATTGATGGCTAGCATATAAATTGAGAAAGGAGAAAGAATCAAGAAAAATATTGAAGTTAATCGATGATCAAGGCCAAGTTTGTTATGGTAATAAGGAGAAAAAGGAAATTATTCGAGACTTCTATGGGCAACTATATAAACAAGAGAATTTTGATGAGGAAAAAGTCAAACAGTATTTACAGAATGCTAATCTACCAAAGATATCTAAAGAGACTGAAGAAATGTTAGAAAGCAACATAACTATGATGGAATTGACTGAAGTACTTAAGAAACAAAATAATGGGAAAGCACCAGGTCCAGATGGGCTTCTGGCAGAATTTTATAAAACATCACAAGAATCATTGAGCATTCCATTGTTAGAAGTTATGAATGAAGCTATGTCAAAGAAGATGATACCCAAAACATGGTCAGGCTTATATTACACTTATTCCAAAGGAAGAGGCTGATCCACTGCAAATTAAGAACTATAGACCTATTTCTTTATTAAATGCAGACTATAAAATCTTTGCTTCAATTTTAGCAGAAAGACTTAAAAAATACTTAAATAATTTCATCCATCCAAATCAAAATGGATTTCTGCCAAAGAGACAAATTAGAGATAATGTGAGAGTAATCCTGGATACTTTGGAATATTATGAGGCACATCCTGAAAAGCAAATGGCTTTGATATTCCTAGATGCTCAAAAGGCATTTGACAATGTGAACTAGAGATTTGTGTTATTACTATTGGAACAGATGGGTTTTGCCAGAAAATTTATCCAAGCAATAGAAGCCATATACAACAAACAGACAGCAAAGGTAATGATGGAGGGAGAACTTGCAAACTCTATTAATATGAGAAAAGGCACAAGACAAGGATGTCCCCTATCTCTTTTGCTATTTGTATTGACTTTGGAAGTGTTGAATAGAAATATTAGAGATGATAAAAGCATAAAAGGAATGAAAATTAAAAAGGAAGAATTTAAACTGCAAGCCTTTGCTGATGACTTAGCCTTTATTTTGGAAGATCCATTAGAAACAGCTCCAAAGTTATTGGAAAAGATAGAGATATATGGTGAGGTGGCTGGTTTGAAAATAAATAAAGACAAAAGAAAGATTTTGACAAAGAACATGCTACTGAGACAGAGAGAAGAACTGGCAGACCTGTTGAAAATCCAAGTTACGAATAAGGTCAAGTATCTCGGGATACACTTGACAGCAAGAAGTAGCACATTAAAAGAGAATAATTATATTAAACTTAAACAACAGATAGCTTTAGATTTGAAGAAATGGGAAAACTTACAATTGTCATTAATAGGGAGAATCTCAACAATCAAGATGAATATTTTACCTAGAATTCTATTTCTGTTTCAAACAATACCAATTTGGCTTGGAAAAGACTATTTTGAAGATTTAAATAAAATTATGTTGAAGTATATATGGCAAGGTAAGAAAGCGAGAATAAAGCTAAAGCTTTTGCAAGACGCTAGAATTAGAGGAGGTTTTGGCCTGCCCAATTGGAAATTGTACTACCAAGCTGCAAATTTGATGTGGGTAAAGGATTGGATAACATTAAGAAAGACTAGATTGTTGACACTAGAAGGTTATGATTTGCTGTTGGGTTGGCATGCTTTTTTATGGTATAAGGGAACTAAAACACAGGGTTATTTTAGAAGACATTATATACGGGAGTCTTTGTGGTTAAACTGGGAGAAGATAAAAAGACAATATTATTTGAAAATTCCAGTTTGGTTATCGACTATTGAAGCATTTTCCTATCCTATAATTTATAAGAAGGAACAAACAGTTAGATATGGGGAACTATTGGATGAAAAGGATGAACTTAAATCGATACAAAAGTTAGAGGAACAAGGTATAAAGATGAATTGGTTTTCATACGCGCAAATACATTCAAGGTATGATGAAAATTCTAAAACAGGGATTTTATGATAAACAGACAGATCTAGATAAGATCTTGACGGGTACTGATGAGAAAGTGATTAAAAAATTATATGGTTATTTACTGGGAATTAAGCTAGAGGAAGAACAAGTTAAAGATTGTCTGGGGGAAGAATTTTGGATGTGGGATTGATCTAGAGAAATGGCAAAAACTGTGGTATCAAAGTTATAAAATGACAATGTCAACAGCATATAAAGAAAATTTGTATAAGATGTTTTACAGGTGGCACTTTCCCCTGACGAGAATAGCAAGAATGTTTAAGAATAAATCTGAAAAATGCTGGAAATGTCATCATATACCTGGCTCATATTACCATATGTGGTGGACTTGTGAGGATGCTAGAAAATATTGGACTAAAATTTGCATGTGGTTGGAAAAAATGATAAAGAAACGTATATATTTGAAACCGGAGTTCTTTTTATTGGGAATCTTACCAGATACATACAATAAAGACTTGAAATATTTGATTGTAAATGTATTAACAGCAGCTAGGATTGTATTTGCTAAAAATTGGAAGAATGAGAAAATACCATCGCAGGAAGAAATTATTAGGAAAATATTGGAATGTGCTGAGATGAGTAGATTGACATTTGAAATTAGAGAGCAAGAGGATAAACAATTTTATGAAATTTGGGATCTTTTCTATCAATGGTTAGATGACAAAATACAATAATAGAATATTTAGAATGTTAGACAGCAAGGAATATTTTTATTTTTTCTTTTGTTATTTGACATTATATCTATAAAGGGTTTGTGGGATAGATCTGGTATGATTATATGATTTGTTATAGAATAAACTGTTTAAAGTATTGTTATCTCATAAAGCATGAATGATTAAAAGTATAGTCAAATGATTTTTTAATAGCGATATTAGGATATATAAGTTTGGATTGACAATATGAGCTGTTATGTAATATAACTGTTATTGAGACTACGAAATGAATGCACAAAACTGATGAACCAACCGACACACTGTATGTACATAAGAGAATTTATGTTTTTATGTCTTGTTTGTTTTGTTTGTTTGTAGAAAATCAATAAAATTGTTTTCAAAAAGAAAGAAAGAAAAGAAACATAAGTATCATGGCCGCAGTTAAAAACCCAGTCTAACACTTGCTGCTTTGTGCATTTGACTTCCTGCTTTGATCAAGGCAAACATTCACTTCCTGTCTGTGGCTTTTTTGCAAATGCAAAACCAGATAGGCAATTCATAGTTTCATCTCTAAAAACCCTTTCTCAGATTTTTTAAAATGATTTCATTGCTTTACAAATTCTTTTGTAGACTATTATGATTTTGATAGAAGAGAATACTTCTAGCTCAGGTTTGAATTGTAAGCTCCCTGTTGCTTTCTGAGCTTGGTTGTTTTCTTAGCAATCTTGGTAACTTCATCAGTGCTATGAAGATTTCAAAGCTTTTCTTGATGCGGTTCTTCTGTCATACAAAGACATGATTTACTTTAGCCATGTTTTGCGGAATAAATTGCAACATTTTGAGGAAACAGGATGCAATACTGTTGAAGACCATTGCAACATATTTTTACTTGAAATCAAAAGAGTCATCAGGCTATATGTACCAATAACAACTCCTAAAACCAGAAAAAACAAATTACCCATAACAATAAGGAAGCTTCAATCCAAAAAGAAATCACTTTGGCAGAAAAACAAATGTGGTCATGTTGCCAACTTCGAAAGTCGATACAAAAAATTATGCCACCAGATAAAGACTGAATGCACCAATTATCACATTAAACAAGAGGAAAACCTTCTATATTTAGACTTTCTACTATTGACTTCACCCCTTTCCTAAGAGGTCTGTGGGGGGCGTGCATAAGCACACCAACGTGTCTACCCTCCCTGCCCTATTGTTTCTTTTATTTTTCTTATATGTATCCATGTATTCATAACTATGTGTTTACTTAAAGCTGTTATCTTGTAAGGAATTGACAAACCAAATAAATAAAATAATACTCAGCCAGCAATTAAAGGTGTACAAACTGAACTTATTGGCACAAAAAACACCACATTATGTATAATAATTGAACAAGGAATTATCTTGTGTGTAAGGTAAATCTGTTTATCTTCTTATCCAAACAGGCTGTAATCCAACTTGGACTTTTAAGGAAGATTGCCCTGCTGGGCAAGTTCTCCTGCATGACATTACAATGATACTTGGATTGCTCCTAAGATTTCCAAATCTTCACCCTCCTCTATATTCACTCTGAATTGTCACCGATCTTTTTGAACAATGTTGGCCAGAACTAGACATTAGTATTTCATGTGGGATCTAACCAGGGCTCAAGGGAGTGAAACAGTGACTTCTCATGATGTTTATGTTCCTGAGGTTTTTTGTCTGTTTTAGCAGCTGCATCACATGTTGGGTTGTGAATAGTTTGAGATAACCAAAGAAACTGGGATCCTTTTTGTTGTGAACTAATAAAATACTCAAATAATGTTTATCAAAAGCTTTAGAAAATAGCAGGGTTCTAGCCCTGCACTTCTGATTGGCTGATAATAGCGACATCGGATTAGTCCGATCAGGGGAATCTGATTGGCTGTTAACGAGCCGCTCTCATTGGTTAAGGGGGTTAACACTCCACATTTCCTATTGGTTACTAGAGCAGCAGCTTGCCTATAAAAGGGCTGCTTTTGCTCTAGGGTTTTGCTCTGTTCAGAATGTATAATAAAGAGTTGAAGTTCACTGTTCACCGTCTCGTCTCCGTTCCTTGCGCCCATGTGCAGAACTTAACACTTTTCATATGTACTGCCAAGACAGGTAGGGATGTTTGCATTCTGCCTTGAATACATCTTAGTTGTGCACAAAACCCCATAATCTAATAATATACTTCTCTAAACTGTACATCTCTGCTTTGCATTGTGAACCCAGGAAGAACGCTGCTGACTTTCTTGCTTTCTTACACACAGACAGCAACATGTTAGATGCTACTTGTTGGAACAATTAACATCCAAGCAATGTTTCACAGGCAAAAGGGGTTCCAGGGTAGACTTTATCTGGTGTAAGGAATGCACCTACCCAAAAGAGAGAAATCCATCCACGCTAAGGGTAATCAACTTACAATTTGAAACCTTACCCTAATAACCAAGGTTTTCGGAAGCTAACAATTTAGGCCTGTGGCAGCAAGCTATTGGGAAAAAGGATTGGGCTAATTGAGAGGGAGGAGGAAGAAAAAGACAAATAAGATTTCAGAGTGGGGGGAAAAAGGCTGTGTACAGTATTGATATCTGAACTACAGCTTACTAAATTAACCCAATTGTTTGGATCATATAACACACTAAGTATGTAGTCTGGGTTCATACCGCATATTGAGCCACAAACTAGCCAACCATATTTTAATCAAGGGCGCTTTCATTCTATTTCAGTTTGAAAGCAGTTCTGGACCTCTGTATTCCACAACATCAGCAGTGTTGGAGGGTTGACTTGATTTATTCCTTGCTCAGCTGTAGCTTAGTAGAAATTGCTGTGATGGCAGGGTGAGTCTGTCTTCCTTTATGCTGGCATTTTCCCACCAGAAGAAACTCTTGCCTCATGCATCCTCCTGGCTCCTGACCTTTAAATCTTATCCATTAAGAGGAATATTCTTGCAGGCTTTGCAGTTCTCTTACAGCATTAAGAATATTGATAGAAATTTGGTCTTTTCCTCAGGAACAATCTGAGGATGTCAGGCTAAGTCCTTCCTTCCTTCCTTCCTTCCTTCCTTCCTTCCTTCCGCAGTTGAAGGAAGATGATTTTTGCCATTGCAGCATCTATAGGCAACTTGAGGTGTGGCACTGTTTTTTGTTTGTTCTCAGCATTTCAAGTCAGGAGAAATGATCAAGGAATACCTTTAAATTCCGTGTGAAAATCTAGGAAGAGAAAACAATGAGCGTGGGAAAATGCTTCCAAGACATTATGTGAAGGAGAGAAGTGACAGTAGCAGAGAAGTAAGCTTGTCCATTTGGGTTATAGCTGAAACTTTTGTTTGCTTCAGACTTCCCCGGTTTTAACAGAGATAATGCCTTAAGGCACTCCTTGATATTTAAAAAAAAGAGTACCCCTCCCTTATCTCTATGAATTTAAAAGAGAAGCCCAGCTGCAAGTAGACAGAGCTTGGATTTGATAAAATAACATAAGCTTTATAGTAATTTTTTACTATCAGCACACTGGCACACTTTACAAATGAAAAGCTGTTGCATGCTTTCAAAAGAAAGTATATATATTTGCAGAATACTTTACTGAAAGAAATGTTATTTTTAGAATCCCAATAAGGAAGATAACCCAAACTGTTGAAGTGGTTTGGCCAGTTAACCATTACTTCTTTCTTTTTTATATATATTTTAACAAATATTTTATAGCTTGTAAACCTGACTGTAATATGCACGGTAAAGTGCCTTATCATTTCTAAAGTCTTTTTTTTTTTTTTTAGAAATTACTGGTACATGCAAAAGAAAATATTAAAAATCATCAGTTATTTTGAAATGTAACAAATACAATGAGTTCCTTTGTCTCATTTACACAATGATATCTGCTTTAATAATCTTCCTGGATTTTACTAAAAAAATGGGTCATAAAAATACAAATCCTTTACAAATCTAGGTTTACACTTTTCAAGCAATGCTTTTAATGCGATCAGCTAAAAAGTTTAAGGTTTCATTGCTACCTTCAATTTCCTCTTCTTGACAAGGGTAACTTTAAGTGAGGGGAAGCTGATGGAAGAAATATTCAGATCCAGTTCCAAGCTGGGAATAAAATGGAGGCTGATTGGAAAGAAAGTTGGTTTATTTATGAACAGAACCACCAACAGCATGTGATTCTGGGACCAAATGTCTGAATGAGTGGGTGGATTTTTATAGTTTCTGTAACTTTAAAGTTTGGGATTTGGGCAATATGGGCTTTGTGGGTTGTTGGATAATTCTTATTGTGGTTGATGGCTATATCCTGTGTTAGATTTTTGGGTGAGGGGCTGCTCACTTTTGCCCATTAAGGACAATATGTGAAAAACAGCATCTTGATTATACCCAGAATCTAACTGCTGATCGATGCACTTGCAGAGCAGGGATGTCACCTATCAGGTTGGGCATGTCAATATATTTTTATTTATTATTACATGTATATATCACCTGAGTCCCATCGTTACAGTTTGTGAACCATAGATTATATTTTAACCACTTCCCATAAACCATGGTAAATCCATGGAATTTGTGAACTCAGTGTATTAGGCCCTCTCTTCAATTCATTGGGGAAGAAATGGTGTAAGGTGAATGATGGCTAATAAATTGTTATTTAAGTAAGAGATAACTCAGCCAAATTTGACTTCGGCTAACCAAGCCTTTCCCCCATCTCTCAAATTTTTTTGCTGAGGCCCTCCTTCCCGAATCCTCCCTGCCTTGTCCCCTTGCCTCTCTTGCCTCAAACTTTAACATTTTTCCTTGCTTCTAACTTTTGCTGGGAGACAGATGAGGTGTTTAGGTGTTTTGTTGGTGAACTATCACTTCAAGACACTGAGCTGTTAATTTCATCTCTGTTTGCGAGAGTTAAGTCAAGCTTATGAGTAAGACCTAAATCTGGGAACAGTGTGCCCTTAAAGGTTAAGCATATAGAGCCAAGTGCATATGACCAGATCTCTGGGTTAATTTTTGTTCCTCTGAATGGACCAATTGATTTTGATTTATTCACAAAGTGGCCGCTGAAAGAATATGTTTGTGTAATCCTTCATCTCCAAGCTATTTCCTCCCTCTGGTGACTTTCAAGTATAGTCACAATAGCTAAACATCATGGGACCCCTAGTTGGGGCAGAATGACGGAAATTCTACAGATCTGTACTACTGAAACTTTTGTACTGCTGAATACCAGTGCAATGTAGTGGATGTGCAATGTGTTTGAACAATGGTTCAATGCTAATAATGTGTCAGAAAAGCACTAATGATTTGGCTTAGCTGCAATGAGAGTCTATTCAGATAATGGGTATATGTTTGTCCAAATTGGGAAGTCACTTCCTTTCACTCTAGTGGTAACCCTGGTGAAGGTGTTAGGCACAAATGTTCTGGAAAGTAGCTGCACTCAGGATCCATAATTGCCTTTCTCTTCAAGAAATGGCACTTCTTTGTGATGTTGCCACAATCAAAACAACCTTCTGAACTACGTTCAAGCCCTAGTGGTTCAATTTGTTGGATTGGTACAGAGAAAACCACATTCCACTATCAAAGCTCAATTTTGCATAGCAGGAAATTGGAAATATGTAATACAGTATGTACGTAAATACACAGTGTGTATTCTTGAATTCCTGAAAAAATTGATATATAAACTTAAATAAATAAAATGCTATCCTGAATCCTATAATTTCCTTTAGCTTGGGTGGGTGATAGGTTGAGGAAAGCTAGTAAAGTGAATTTGAATTCTAATAAAAACTGAAGACTCAGGAATAGAAGGTGGGGTGTGTGATTTCTGAATGTAGAAAACTGTATGTGTTGTTTTGAATGGGTAGAATTTCCCCAACAGAAGATAACACAAAGAGAAATAAGATTGCTTATTTTGCTTTGGCGGTCCACATAATCTTAACCACTTTTGGTTGATTTATCAACTATGGCTTCTTCTGATCGGCTTAAATTGAAAAAGCAACGACATAAGGTACCCTGGAATTTAAACTATAAAAATAACATTGTTCCCAAAGAAGATTTTGAAGCGGCGAAGGAGAGAGGAAAGGGGAAGGATGTGTTTTTTTTCTCCTCCCTTCTCCTCCCTTATACTGACAGCTAAGAGACTTAAGTAAGAAACTGATAAAAATCCACTGACATTAATAGGCATTTAAGCTGAAAATGAAATGTCAAAGGGATAATAAAGATTAAATAAAGATTTTTGGATATTTAAAAACTTTTAAAATCAGGAAAGGAGAGAAAAGAATAAAAGGGCAGGATCTGGAAAAATGGAGGAGACTGCCTGGAACTAAAAGGAATTTACAGTGAAACTTTAACAAGATTCCTAAAAGATACATTCCAACTGAAACTTCGTAACAAAATAATACAACCCCAGGAAGAGAAAGTAAAAAAAGAAGCAAGAAGAAACAGCTTTAGATTATTTGGATTACTTGGTGATTTTTGGATTTTTGGCTATCGCATTTAAATGACTAAAATCAATCGGGTGGTTGTTTAAAAGTGTTTAAAATGGCATCACTTCTAGAAGAATTGAAAATGGAACTTAAAAAACAGAAAGAAGATGCACAAGAAGGGAGAGGTTCTTTTGGCTTCATATTTCAGTTTCTAGAAATGGAGATCTGGAACTATGAGAAACAACAAGAAACGTTTGTAGAACAAGAAGATCTGGACAAAGAAGAAGCCATGTTTAATGATCAAATAATTTTATGTGGGGGAAAAAAGGAAAGGGGGGAAAGAGAGTGAAAAGTTTAAGATTTGAAAAAACAACCAAAAAAAGAGAATAGTTTGAAAAATAATTGCAATATTAGAAAGCAACAGAAGAGGGGATTACAGAAGAGAGAATTAGAAGTAGAGAGACAAGGGGGGTAAAAAGGGGAGGGAGAAGAGGAGTGCGAAGAAGGAAAGGAAAACAGAAACAAGATATAGATAAACAGGGAAAAGGTATAAGGATTGAAAGTACAAGCCTGTTCAGAGATAATGGGTGAAAATTTAATTGAAAAGGGGATTCTGCAAAAGTGCATAAGATAGTATTGTTATATTAGAAGTAGAAATAATTTTAGAAAATATGACTAAAATGATGGATAAAATATTCATTGTAATATAGTGGAATGTTCATTAATAAATAAATGAAAGAAAGTGAATGAGAGAATGAAATTAGGAAAGGATGGGAACATTTTAATTATTAATGATTTATAAAAATATAAGAGAAGAGAAATATTTAAAAAAATTAATTATGGAAAGTTCATAAGTGTCCACAAGGAAGTATGATATTTAATTGAAAAGAAAAAGATGTAAAGATTTTAATGAATATTAACAATAGAATTGAATTGAATTGGAATGGAATGACTGTTTTATTTACATATATATATAATTTTTTAAGGATATAGTGTGTATTTTAAGAATATACCAAGCAGAATTCTATTGGAAGTTATGTATTATATTGAATGTTATAATTTTAAAGGTATAAATTGAAGTTTAAATAAGAATTGAATGGACAAAAGATATAAAGGTGTCATACTCCAGTTAGTAACTACAGGGGAAAATTTGTTTAATGAGAAAAGATAATATGAAATTGAAACAGGACAGACAAAAGTACAAATATAATGATTTGAACTGAGATATGAGATAATTAAAAATAAATTTGAGGAAATTAAAGGAGGGGAAAAACTATGTAGAAAATATTAAACAGTAATAAGACATAGAATAGAGCACAAAGATGAACATGAAATTGAGTTTGTGTCTGCATGAAGAAGTGACAACCCATGATCATGCTATTCTCAAAAAAAGCTGTTTTATTTGTATTATGTTTTTTTTTGTGAAAACCCAAATAAAATTTATATTAAAAAAAAAAAAAAGCAACTGGCATGTATTTATGATGGTTGCAGAATCCCAGGATCATGTGATTGTCATTTGTGACTTTTCCAAGGAGCTTTCAACAAGCAAAGTCAATAAAGGAAGCTGGATTTGCTTAACGTGTGATTCATTTAATAACCAGGATTATTCATTTAACAACCATGGCAAAAAATACACCATAATTCACTGCATAACTGCATCACTTAGTGATGGAAGTACCAGTTCCAACTTGTTACTATGCAACTGCATGTATTATTTACTTATTTAAATAATATGCCTCCCATCTTGTGGTTCAAGGTTACTTGTTTGGAAACATTCAATAAACAGTCACTAAACAGTCAATAATTTTTCAAATAACAGAATAGAATAAGAGAGTTGGAAGGTCTTCTAGTCCAACACCATGCTTAGGCAGGAAACCCTACACCACTTCAGAGAAATGATTGTCCAATCTCTTCTTAAAAACTTCCAGTGTTGGAGCATTCACAACTTCTGGAGGAAAGTTGTTCCACTGATTACTTATTCTAATTGTCAGGAAATCTCTCTTTAGTTCTAAGTTGCTTCTCTCCTTGATTAGTTTCCACCCATTGCTTCTTGTCCTGCCCTCAGGTGCTTTGGAGAATAGCTTGGTTCCCTCTTCTTTGTGGCAACCCCTGAGAGATTGGAACACTGCTATCCTGTCACTCCTAGTCCTTCTTAGCATCAAACTAGATATACCCAATTCCAGTAACCATTCTTCATGTTTTAGCCTCCAAGTCTCTTTGCTGCTCTTCTCTGCAATTTTTCTAGAGCCTCAGCATCTTTTTTACATTGTGGTGACCAAAACTGGATGCAGTATTCCAATAACATTTCCGGGGTGGGGGTGGGGGGTGGGGGGATGTATTGGCCAATTTGGAGGATTCTGAAGCTATAATCAATTACTACTATTTAGTTTTAAGGAACTAGCTTGCTTGCAATTAAGAAAAACTGGAGAATGGTGTACAGTATCTGAAGATCTGAAGATCATCAGCAGAGCTGTACTGGATGGTAAGAGCAGAAAGATAACAGGTCACAAAGTTCAAGGCAAATTTGTAAGATAAATTATGCAATACAAGACATAATCCTATTTGCAAGCAGCTTTGTTACCAAAGATAGGAAATTTGACCTGAAAGCCTACAGTTCAAAGATTACCTTGAACACAGAAAACCAAACAAGATGTTAAAGTGGGCTTGTGATTTTGGGCCAGAATTTTTGAATGTTCCTATTCCATTTCTCCAGTTGAAGCCAATGTTCTATTTGTCCTGCAAATGAATACTTACAAATATTTATACCCATAATATAGCAGGTAGCAGCTGGAAAGGAGATCTTAATCTATTGTTGCATAATGTGTAAAGCTGTAAAGTTCTAATAACCTGTGTCTGCATGCTGCCCTTTCACCTCCCCTAGAATAAACAGATTTTAAAAGAAGATTTGCAGTTTACTGTGTTGTTGAGATCTGCCATAGACATCATTTGGGAGATCTGAAACCAACTGCATCTGCAATGTTGTAGGTTACTGTCCAATTTCTAGACCTCATATAGGGAGGGCAAGACAGTGGTATGAGCATGCTTGTTAACCAACCTTAAAAGTTTTTTTTTAAAAAAAAAATTCAAAGATGCGGAGGGGGGAGGAGAAGGAAACACATTACTTCCGTATTTCTTGCTTTCAGAATTTCCCCTTCTGGCCTATATGCTCTGCCGTAGTGAGGGTGAACTTATGACACATGTGTCACAGATGACACACCATGTCATTTTTACTGACACACCAGTACGTCCTATCTTTGCTGATGAGCCGCAAGAGAACGTAGTGTGCTCTTGCATGTCTTCTTGGCTTTCTGGAAGTCGCACGAGAAGGGCTGTGCTCTCGCACGGAGAGTCCCCAAAAACCTTTTGGAGTCTCCAAAAAAAAAAAAAAAATCACAAGAAAATGGGACCTGATTCAACCCATTTCTGGGAGGCTGCAGAGGGTCACATGAAAGCATAGGCCTCTCACGTGACTCCCAGAGGGTTTGAAGCCATGCACATTCTTATGTGATTTCTGCAGCCTGAGAAAAATGTTGAAAGTTCTCATGTGATTTTTGGAGGCTCTAAAGGCCACACAAAAATGTGGTGTGCTCTCAAATGGCTTCTGGATCCTCCAGAAGTTGCACAAGAGGGTCATGCTCTCACGTGGTCTCCGGAACCTCCAGAAAGCATATAAGAATGGGATGTTGTTTTTGGAGGCTGCAAAGCTATGCAAGAGCATTCTCTAAAGTTTCCAAAATGAAAGCCTTGTAGGACCCGAAGCTGCCTGGAATGGGCATTTTTTCCCCTGAAAGGTACCTGGGGCTCAGGCAGAATATTTATTTGAACTACCCTTCATATAGTTCCTATCTTCTTAAGTGTCCTTAGATTATATTGCTGTTTTGAAACACTTGAAGATGTCAGATTTCTTGCAAATTATTTGAATAATGGAAGGAGAGGAAGGCAAGCACAGGAAATGCTACTTGTTTTCTCTCCCACCAACTTCCCTCTGTTCCTCCTCACTCAAAAGTAGATGCTTTCGATTTCAACAATATGTGTTAGAACACAGCAACAAAGAAGTCATTCATTGATGCTAATCAAATCAAAAGCAATCTGTTGTTCCATATCTTTTCCAGTTCAATGGAAAATTACTGCCATATTAAAATTTTAAATTACTGTCATTTTATTATTTAAGCTCAATAATAATCAGTATGCATATTGTTTTCTCTGTTGTAAGTCACTGTTTTTACTTTTACTTTTTCTCACTTTATATTTTTGCATAATTGCAATTTTCCTCCAATTTAATTAATATATTGCATGAAACTGTTTTTAATAATGAAATTGGAATAATAATGAATATTGTTTTTTCTTTATTATTTTGCATGTGTCTGAGTTTGTTTTATTCATATTTGTTTTTTATAATCAATGGACTTTATGTAATGCATAATACCACACAAGATTGGAATGTCCATTTTTAAAAAAATGGATACACAAAGAATTGCTTCTCTTTTGTCTAGGCCTGGGATGGAATTAAGATGCCAGCCAAATCAAGTTTGGCATTTTCTGAATTTTTAACATGCATAATCAAAAAGATTTGCCATCACTGCCCTATCCTATTGAAGGCCTACCTGGAGCATACATGTATTTGTTTATTAAAACCAAATGTTGTCACAGTATTTTCACAAGGAGGTCTATTTTAAAATTTTAAGGAACAGACTGTCTGGTCTTCATATGTATTTAATGTACACCGTATTTTTCAAAATGTAGCTTGCTTTGTCCCATTCCAATTGGTTTTTGAGATTTTGCTGCAAAGACTTTGGAAGCATAAACATTTATTGTGTTGCAAGGCCCCCTGGTGGAATTTGGAAGATTATATATGTATGTATATATGTATATATGCATGGCTTGATTTACACATTAGATTAAGCCAAGATTTCCCAATTTTGGGGGGTTTAGATACATTTGACGTTTTGAGAACATCAAAAAGTAGTTGCCATAGAATTTGTGGCTAATCACAAAACACTCATTTTATTCATTTATTTAATCTCTTTTTTTTAATAGCTGCCGACTTCCTTCAGTGACTTTTGGTGGCATATATAAAAATAATAAAAAATGCTTAAAAACCAGTAAAACAATCCATTTAAAATAAAAACAACACAAAAACCAAATTAAAAAGCTAAGTGACAGAAACAAAGTGCATTCTATTAACTATTGCGGAACCATCTAACAAGATCTACTCTACTGTAGTATCCCCTCAAGCTAGCTGACAAAATGATGTTTTAAGGCCTTTCAGAAGGCCAGTAGGGTTGGGGCCAACCTTACCTTGGTGGAGGGAGGGGAATGATCTTCCATATAATGGTGGTTATAGTAAAAAAAAGGTCCAGTTTCAGTTCTTGGCTGACAGGAACTACAAAATTACAATCTTCTGCTTCAAGGATGAATTCACCATTGCCAGAACCCACCTCCAGAAACCATTTATGTGACAACAAACAAAGCCTTAGGGTGCAGGTATGGTCCCCCCCATTTGTGGTTCCTAAGAATGTATCTGGGATCTCTTTAGGACACAAACGCATCATTGGAAATACAAGCGAATAGTTTTCAACATGATAGTTTTCCATTCACCTTTTAAATTAAAGAATATTTTTAAAAATAGTGGGACAAAGTTCTGGGTAAGCTCCAGCAGGCACAATGTCATCTTCTGCTGCCAAACTTCTAGGTAGGTACTTAAATACCAGAGTCTAAATCTAGCCATTCAGCTTTCTACATTGGCAACCTTTAGAGGCAGCAACATGAGCACTTGTACTTAGTAATGTTCCCAGTTAAGAGTGGAAAAGAACTTTCCTGATTTGGAAGGAATGCTTTCATTGCTATATTTATCTATATCTACAGGCTTTAGCAAGAGAACAGAAGGCAGCGTTCAGGCTTTTCTGCATTGAACAAAGAGGTACAAAGGACAGATTCAGGCCCTTGCACACATTCATCACACAATGATGTAATTTACACCATGATGTCATCTTGTAAATGACACTATATTGTGGAAAAAAATAAAAATCAAAGTACATCAGCAAGTAAAGAAAACAAATCTTTAACAGTGACTGCTGGATCTCTGCCACAGGATCAGACGTCCATGCTTCAGCAAAGTCTATTGATTTAAGCACTGATTTGTCTGTTCTTTATTCTTGTTTTGTACATGACCCAGTTCTTTCACTTTTATATGACTGTGTGATGACTCCTCCAGATGCTTCCCCAGATGCCTCTCCAGATGTTAGTTCAGAGGAGGATGAACCAGTCCCAGCACTTCAGGAGGGGATTGATCAGTGGCACCAAGCAGCTGGCGCCAAGCAGCTGGTGAGTTGACTGAAGCACAGCTGCAGCAGTACAGCCTGGAGGCTTCAGATGGGAAAAGCTTGCAGCTACAGCCAGTTAGTGAAGAGCAGGAGGAACTGCCTTCTGCAACTGATATGAGAACACATAGGACAGAGAAAAGGCAGGAACACTGAAGGTCAGCCTGATTACTCAAGAGGAGGCAGCCTCATCCCTCTTAATGAGCTGCTGACTATTTATTTTATTTATTTATTTATTTGATTTGTCAATCGCCTACAAAATAATAGGTATAAGTATAAACATGACTAAGAATACAGAAAATAGGTACGATTAAATAGGGACAATAGGACAGGGACGGGAGGCATGATGGTGCACTTATGCACTCCCCTTACAGACCTCTTAGGAATGGGATGAGGTCAATAGTGAATAGTTTGAGGTTAAAGGAGTGGGGGTTTGAGGATGTAACTACAGAGTCAGGTAGTGCATTTCAGGCATTGACCACTCTGTTGCTGAAGTCGTACTTTCTGCAATCAAGTTTGGAGTGGTTTACATTGAGTTTGTATCTGTTGTGTGATCTCGTATTGTTGTAGTTGAACCTGAAGTAGTCATTGACTGGTAGGACATTGTAGCAGATAATTTTGTGTACTACACTTAAGTCCAACCATAGGCGTTCAAGATTGTCCAAGCCTAAAATTTCACATCTAATGATATAGGATATTCTGTTGCGAACAGAGGAGTGTAGTACTCTTCTCGTGAAATACTTCTGAACTCGCTCAATTGTATTGATGTCTGATATACAGTGCAGATTCCAAACAGATGAGCTGTATTCAAGTATTGGTCTAGCAAAGGTTTTGTATGCCCTAGTTAGCAATTCAATATTTCCAGAGGAGAAGCTTCGTAAGATTAGATTTACAACTCTTAATGCCTTTTTGGCAATGCTGTTACAGTGAGCTCTGGCACTTAGGTCATTAGATATGAGAATTCCTAGGTCCTTGACAGAGTGAGGGTCATCAACGAGGTCATATCTACCTAGTTTGTATTTAGTGTACTGAATTTTTTTTACCAATGTGTAGGACAGAGCATTTGTTGGTCGAGATTTGGAATTGCCAATTGTTTGACCTTTCAGACACATAATCAAGGTCACTTTGAAGAGCAGTAGCATTGTCAGTGATGTTGAATAGTTTTATATTATCCGCGAAGAGGACGCAGTAGCTTATAAGGTGATTGCAAAGCTCATTTATATAGAATATAAAGAATGTGGGCCCTAGAACACTGCCTTGAGGGACATTGCTGTTAACTGGAGCAGGGTTTGATATGGCATTCCTTATTTTTACTCTTTGTTGCTTGTTTGACAGGAATGCAGTCATCCACTTATGAAGGGATCCGGAAATGCTGTAAGAGTTTAGTTTTAACAGTAGTTTGTCATGTACCATTGAATCAAAGGCTTTGCAGAAGACTATGTAAATTGCATCTATTGCTTTACCCTGGTAAATTTAGGACATTTAAATTTAAATTTAGTACAGTAAACAGATGGAGGTGATGCTGGGAACAATGTATTCTTTCCCTAGCTGCGTCTTTCCTGGTCATTGTGATTCCAGCCTTGGATTGATCATATGTCTTGTGAACTCTGGACTTTTTTGGCCTCATGCATCCTCTTATATTGTGGATTTAATTTTGCCTAGTGGATTTATCTGGTTTGGGAAACTTTCAAGTGACTTGTAGACTCAGTGGCCATTGCTCTGTGGACTAGGATTGTTCTGCTTTTGGCTGGGCTTAATTGGGACAGTTCTGAGTTTTTAATGAAGGGAATTGATGGGGAATATTAATAAACTCACTAACCCACTGTTATGTGTGTGTGAGTGAGTGGGACAGCATAGACTGGTTCATTTAATTGTAATGCTATGCTTTTAAAAAAGCAATACTGTCTTATAAATGTACAACATGTTGTGCATTTGTGCAGTGTTGTTATGTTCAGGGTTATCTTGGGGATAAAAAAGTCAAGATGGTTAATGACAGAAGCCTTTGCACCTGTGTGTAATATTGACACATATACATATAAAGCATAGGGCTTTGATTATGCAGATGTTATGATCTTAACCTTTTGAAGGTGAGCTTCTGTGAGGGAATGAGAACAGAAATGTGCTGCAATTCAAACTCTGCCCTTATGTATTTTCATGTGCTATTGTGATGGAAGTAAAATAAAGAGACCGGTTGTCCTATGATATCCATCAGAACAGTGTTTCTCAACCATGGCAACTTTAAGGTGTGTCTCAACTCCCAGAGGAATTCCAGGAATTCCAGAGGAATTCAACTGAAAGTTGAAGTCCACACAGGTTGAAGAATACTGTACTAGAACAGAAGATTTGTAGTGAGACCAACAAGACCTGTTACCGTGAATGTGAGTAAGAGCAGCAAAGGAGGTTCATGTGTACTGCAGATGTAGGGAACTGTAAAATTCAAGGAAAAAGTCTGCTTTTGCAAATTTTAGAATTACCTTCTAGTGCACAGGTATCAAACTCACGGTGTCATGTTGCTGTCACGTGACATTTCACAATGTTTTTTCCCTTTGCAGAGCTGGGGTGGGCTTGGCCTGTGCATGATACATCCGGCCCACAGGCCACCAGTTTGACACCCCTGTTAATGTGCTTTCTAATCATCAATAGGCTGACGGTACACAGTTGTAACTTTCAACCCTGGGCTGGCCAAGTGAGGCTTTCGAGATTTTTATTAGAGTACCTGAAAATTGTTTGGATTTAGATGGGGAAGAACCTTCTCAATTCAATCTTACCAAGATTGTCTGTGGGAGTTAGGACCACCCAGTTATTGGAATATTCAATCTTTGATCATGGATGGGATGCCGCTTCCCTTTTCAAGGGTGGTGAACAATCTTCCTGGACTCAGTTCCTGCTTGATGAGGAGATGGCGAATATGGCTACGAAGGCCATGTTGATTCTGTTTAGCAAGACCTTCATTGATTCTGTTTAGCAAGGTTAGCATACTTTGAGTTCCTAATATCTATTGGGATCCTGGAAACATGCCATCTCTGTAGCAGCATCTACTCTGTGAAATAAAGCCTTCCCCCTTCAAGATCCAGAGGTCTTCCACCCTGCTAATATTTTAAAGGGCCTTGAAGAAAATGAAGTTGATTCTTTTTTCCCATTCCATTTTCTATTGTTTTTCTTTTGTGTGTGTCTGATTGTATCCTTTTTTCAAAAAGTGATTTTACTTGTGATCTGCCCAGATTTGATGGGAGTCAGATGGTATACAAATATATATATTTTAATCTGCATGAGATTAACAGTAAAAAAGTTGGCTCAGTGTGTTTCTTGCTGAAATAAGTTTTTCCCCAAATATTGATTAAATTCCAACACATTCTCCCAAGCCTTTAAAATGTAATATAATTCCTTCAACATGTTGTTTAATGTTTTGAAGATTATTCACTAGATGTCAGTATTGCTTTTACAAATAATCTACAATTTAGTTCAAATCTGAACTAAAATTGATTAAATATCAATTTTAACTTTATCCATCAAATAATCTTTGAAGGAGTTATAAACTGAAGATGACTATATCCATATTAAATAACTCTCCTTTTTATTTTAAAAAGCATGTCACGTGCCATGGTTGGATTGTCTCAGTACCAAGGTTTGTTTAGAAATAACCTAGGAATGGCTGAGATGTCCCTTGACTCTCTCTTCAATTCCCTGAATGGATTTGTTGTGAAGAGCTTCAGAAATCATGCCATGGGCTATGTATTCACCATGAGTTAATTAGATCAAAGCCCGGGCTCTACTGTGTTGGTCTGCATTTCTCCAATCATCTTGTTACTGGAAGATGTTTGACCTTTCATTTCTGAATTTGTTCCTTCTCAAGTCAGGCCTGGATTACTGTAATGTATGTGGTGTGGATTTG
Organism: Hydrophis major; assembly: GCA_033807585.1. Classification (NCBI taxonomy): domain Eukaryota; kingdom Metazoa; phylum Chordata; class Lepidosauria; order Squamata; family Elapidae; genus Hydrophis; species Hydrophis major. The sequence continues at coordinate 34,107,103 of CM066328.1, forward strand.
TACTTGGGACTGATTTGGAAGACATCACTCATGTCAGGTTGCTAAGGGGTGTTTTATCATATACACTGGTTGCCAGTTATGACTGAACCAAATGTATGAGAATGGGATTTCCGGAAGTATAAAGTTAATATATCTGAAGAGTAAAGTGAACTAAGTAGACTGAGGCCAAGCTGTCAAGACAGAATGCAAAATTGAAGGCCTTAACAGTAAGATTCTATACTCTGTTTCATTTAAAAAATAGTTATGTATTGACTGCATGTCAAAACCTCAACTACCTGTGGAAAATGGCAGTCTGAACATGCTCCTTTTTTTTGTTTAGAAGCCAGAAATCATAGCTGGTTTGTAGCTTAGGAGTATCCTTTGAAGCCTGAAGAATGTTCCAGAGTTAAGCCGGACTTAAGGAGAGTTCATGAGGTTGATTTTTTTGGGGGGGGGGGGTGAGTGGGTGAGGTTCACTTTTAATTTTAATTAAATTTAATTTTAATGAGTTTATAGTTTTCTCTTTATGTTAAGTTCTGCGCATGAGTGCAATGAGTGGAGACGAGGCAGTGAACAGTGAACTTCAACTCTTTATTAAGCATACTGAACAGAGAGCAAAACCCTAGGGCAGCAGCAGCCCTTTTATAGGGTTGGCTGCTGTCCTATTAGCCAATGAGAAACATGGAAGTGTTAAACCCTTGAACCAATGAGAGTTGGCCCGTTAACAGCCAATCAGATTTCCCAGAAAGGACCAATCCGATATCGCTATTATCGGCCAATCAGAAGAGCAGGATTAGAACCCTGCTTTTTCTTAAGGTTGTTAAAACTTTATTAAACGCCTTTATTAGTTCATAACACCCCTTCCCCTTAGGTTCTGTTTGAGGGGTGCGGTGACGTAATCCTGTAGATATGCAGGTTGTTTTAACTGTCCATTAGATTTACGCTGTCCCACCGATTCCTGTCTGTAGTCCGGTTTCGGTGGAATGTTTTTTGATTTATATGGTACAGGCGGTTCCGCATCCTCACTGGACGACTCGGTGCCTCTAATTCTGTCGTTGTTGTCCTCCAATCTCTGCGGGCTCGCCTCCATTGAGGTATTCCTCTGTGGTGAGGCCATCCCTCTCCCTGATTCTTCTTCATGTAACGTGCCCGGCTGCTGACTTCCTTCGAATCCGCTTTCCACCATCTCGAATTCGGTTTCTTCGACATCCCCTCCCCCCTCAGTTTGACAGTCACAGGAGTCACGGGAACTGGGTTGCAGAGCGAAGCTGATCTATATGGCGTTTCCATATTTTTCCATCCAATGTTTGCACACGGTACGCTCTGGGCCTGGTGGTTTGAGTTATGGTTGCTTTGACCCATAATGGTTCGCCAGAAAGGTTTTTAGCGAAGACTAAGTCGCCTACCATGAACTCGCGGCATTTTCCGCTACATCCACAGGGTTTCTCTGGCGTGTAGGACGGGTGGAGCTGGTTGAGGTGGGAACGGAGCTTGCGTCCCATCAACAGTTCAGCTGGAGTCTTGTTGGTGATGCTGTGTGGGGTGATGTATTGGAGTAGGAGTATTCTGTTTAGTTTGTCATCCGCATAGTCCATTTTGTGGAGAGATTTTTTAACAAATTGGACCATGTGCTCGGCAGGGTGCGCCGGTGAGGTTAGCGCATGGCGGATACCCTGGTCCGCTAAGTATTGATCAAATGCCAGGGCGGTGAACTGGGGTCCGTTGTCGGAGACTAGAATGTCTGGCAGCCCATGTGTTGCGAATAGTTTATTTAATTTGCGGATGACTGAATCGGTTGTAGTAGTCTTCATCTTGTGGATTTTGAGCCAGTTGGAATAGGCATCGACTATTAGGAGGAACGTATGTCCCTTAGTAGGTCCCACAAAGTCAATGTGGATGTGGGACCACGGCCCCCGGGGGGTTTCCCACTCCATTGGAGTTGCTCTAGGTGAGGCACTGCTGACTTCTTGGCATTTTAGAGAAGTCTTCACCCAGGCTTTGATTTGCTTATCGATGCCCGGCCACCACGCGTAGCTTCATGCAAGCACTTTCATACGCACGATGCCGGGGTGACTGTCATGCAATGCTATCAAAACTGCTCATTGTAACCCCTCTGGGACGACGACTCTGTCTCCCCATAGGATGCAGCCTTTCTGCGAGAAAAGTTCTGTTTGCCGGTTTCTAAAAGGGGTGAAGTTGTCAGGGGTTTGTTCTACTGGCCATCCTCGTTCGACCCAGCTGAGAACTCGCACCAGGACAGGATCTCGTTTCATTTCGATAGCGATGTCTCTGGCTGTTAGCAGCGGTGAGTGTAGTGTTTCAATCTGGAGTGTCGTGAGGGTTGGAGATGGGTCATCGACGGTTTCCGGAAGTGGGGCAAGGCTCAATGCGTCAGCGTGGGGAATAGCTTTCCCTGGGCGGTGTTGCAATTTATAATTGTACGCAGCTAAGAACTCCGACCAAAGAGTCATTCTAGGCGACAGTATATAGGGGGTTGGCTTGTCTCCTGCTATAATCCCCAGCAAAGGTTTGTGATCGGTAATAATAGTAAAAGCTTGTCCATACACATATTCATGAAACCGTTTCACAGCAGATACAATAGCAAGAGCCTCTTTGTCAATTTGGCTATAGTTACGTTCAGCTATCGATAAGGTCCTTGAAAAATAGGCAATAGGGGCCTCACTACCATTTGGTAACACATGACTCAAAATGGCTCCTACTCCAAACGGTGACGCGTCACATGTAATTGTTAAAGGCAGAGTCTCGTTATACTGCATTAAAACAGCATCAGAGGTTAGTAAGTTTTTCACTTGTCAGAATGCATGCTCCTCTCGGTGTCCCCAGACCCAGGTGGCTTTTTTGTCGAGAAGTCTATGTAGGGGCTCAGCTACAGTCGCCTTCTGGGGCAAGAAGATGTTGTAAAAGTTAATGAGCCCCAGGAAAGCTTCGAGGACTGTTCTGTTCTTGGGTCTTGGGGCGTTTTTGATCACTTTTAGTTTGCTATTAGTGGGGTAAATGCCTTGCTTATCGATTAGGTACCCCAGGAACTCTACTTTCTCTATACACCGTTGACATTTATTTTTTTAAACCTTTAGGCCGGAGTCTTTAAATTTCTGGAGAACCATTTTAAGACGCCTCTCTAGTATTCTCTATTCGGGGCCGCAATTAAAACATCGTCAAAATATGGCATGACGCCCTTGATCCCTTGCAAAAGTCTCTCCATCAGACTTTGAAAAATCCCTGGGGCCACGCTCACTCCGAATTGGAGTCGGTTGCACTTAAAAGCGCCCTGGTGCGTAATGATCGTCTGTGCTTCCGCGGATTTTTGTCTACAGGCAGTTGTTGGTACGCCTGTGCTAAATCCAATTTAGCGAAGACTTTTCCGCCCCCCAGGGAATGGAGAAGGTGTTGAACCACCGGCACCGGGTAAGCGTTTTGTTGAAGGGCGTGATTAAGGGTGACCCGGTAGTCCCCACAAATCCTTAACGATCCATCCGGTTTGATGGGTGTTACGATTGGGGTTTCCCAATGGGCATGGTCAGTTGGTTCTAAAACACCCTGGGCTATTAATTTATCGAGCTGCTCGTCGATTTTTGGTTTTAGGGCAAAAGGTACCCGACGAGGCTTAAGGCGGATGGGGGCTACTTCAGGGTTAAGGTTAAATGATATCGGGGTCCCCTTGTACTCACCTAATTTGTGTGCAAAGACATCCTGGAATTCCTGGACGAGGGCCTCCTCCCAATCGTCGCTTCTGGTTTGGTGAATACCGGCTACCTCGATCCCGAGTGGGGCGAACCATTGAAGGCCTAACAGACTAGGCCGGTCGCGATCGACAACGGTCAGCGGTAATGACGCAGTATGATTTTTGAATGATACTTGGACTTGGCTGGAGCTGACAACTGGAATTCGGTTCCCCTGGTAATCTTTGAGTATAATTCTTTGGGCTCTGAGGTCTTGACGCCGGACGGCAGGTATCAACTGTTTAAAGGTCTTCCAGGAAACCATTGAGAGGGACGACCCTGAGTCGGCTTCCATTACGCAAGGTTGGTTTTCGATGGCGACCCTCACTCGGATCTTCTTTGCATCTAACGATGACGCGTGACCAATTGTAATGGTTTGGTGTGCCTCTTCCCGTCTCATTGAAGTGGCCAGTGTTTTATTTCTGTAGGAGTGGATGTTTCATTGGTGGTTCAAGTGTTCCTGACTCACAGGACGATTCCCTGTGGTCTGGCGGTAGTTGTTTTCTCTCCGAATTGGGCTGGATCCTTGCTTGCTTCTACAGACCTTCCCGATGTGGCCTCTTTTCCCACAGGAATGGCAGAGCGCGTCGAGGAATTTGCAGTCTGATCACGGATGGTTTGCCCCACAACCCACGCATTTGTGCAGTAGTCTTCGATTCCGCTGGTTGCGTTGGTCGCGTTCAGACCAGAGCCGGTTGACCTCCTCCTCCTCACTTTCTGATGGAGATTCGAGGTCCTCGTGGTGGGCCGCTGTTGTGTGCCTCTCTAGGCGAGGTGAGGTATCGTTGGCAAGTTGATGGAGCGGCGTGTTGGTGCGGCGCATTCGGGCGGCCGACTTCCTCGTTGCTTCTGCTGCAGTAGCGTCTTTGATGACATCGGCAAGATCGAGGTCCCCTTTGGCCATGATCTTGCTCTGCACCATTTGGTCATCTAATCCCAGAACTATTCGGTCTCTCAGAGCTTCTTCGAGGTCTGAAAACCCACAGAGGCCTCCCAGAGGCCACAGAGGTCTGCGATGCAATCTGCGATGCTCTCTCCTTTCCGTTGGTCCCTCTGGTCATGTCTTCGGACAAGCGTTGGTACGGCGGGTGCATAATGGGCCCGTAGAAGGGGTGTGAGGACGTCCCAGTCCATTGATTTCACCTCAGCCGGTTTCGCTAGTGCCTTGGCTATCCTAAAGACGGCAGGCCCGCAATGGGTCAGGAACACTGCTCACTTTTTCCCCGTAATGGCGTCCTTCAAGTTGTTGGTCTCCAGAAACACCTGGAACCGGTCTATGTATGAGTCCCAGTCTTCTTGTGCCGGGTCAAATGGAGCGGGTGGTATGGCACCGCCAGACATGTTTTCCGTTGTCGATGTGCCTTCAGCCACGTGCTCTGTTTGGTGCTCTGTAAGTGTTCAATCAGCTCAGATGTCTCCGCATCCCATCCTCGTCACCAGTGTTAAGTTCTGCGCATGGGTGCAATGAGTGGAGACGAGGCAGTGAACAGTGAACTTCAACTCTTTATTAAGCATACTGAACAGAGAGCAAAACCCTAGGGCAGCAGCAGCCCTTTTATAGTGCTGCTGTCCTATTAGCCAATGAGAAACATGGAAGTATTAAACCCTTGAACCAATGAGAGTTGGCCCGTTAACAGCCAATCAGATTTCCCAGAAAGGACCAATCTGATATCGCTATTATTGGCCAATTAGAAGAGCAGGATTAGAACCCTGCTTTTTCTTAAGGTTGTTAAAACTTTATTAAACGCCTTTATTAGTTCATAACACTTTAGGCACTGGAATATGCTATAGATTTGTTCTGGCTTTAAAGAGAGCTCAAGGAAGCCAGTCTGGAAATATTTACATCAAGTAAGAGATTGGATAGACAACAGTGGAAAATAGAATGAAGAACGAAGACTTGGAGCTGGAGAAAGATAATATTAGATAATATGATGTTGCTTAAGCTTAGAGAGAAAAGGTTTTGCTTAAGATTTTGAGCAGATCCTGAATATCTTGGTTAAGACATTAAAAAGGTAATGATTTAGGCATTGTCAAAACTATTGATTTGGTATGATGATAGAATGCAAACAAAAAGTGATAAGATATATTGTATTAATTTAATTTATGCAGCAAAGAAAAATTCTCAAGAGATGTTTTGGTTTGTGGGGAAGTACAAAAGAACATATATGTATTATTGTTGGATTATATATGCCACATGATGATAAAGAGAATCTTTTTCAAATACTTCATGGACCAATTGGTTTTGTTTGCATACATAATTGCTGTATATTGGGGAACTGGAATGAAGTAACATTTCCCCAACTTGATAAAACATATGATAAGGGAATTAAATCTAATCAAAGTAAGCAACTAAAATCACTCTCTTTTTAATTTGATTGACAATTTGGCTTTGATAGACTTGTAGATAGAAAATGGACATTCAAAATAATACTTTTCCCCCCAGAAAGTCATATTTTTTTTCCAAGAATTGTTGTGATATAAATTTCAAAAACAAGATAGTCCAACTAGACATTTTACCAAAAAACATTTTCTGATCACAACCCATATTAATTTTATGTATAAAGTTGTGAAAAATATGGATTTGTGGGCAATGTAAAATGCAGGGGTGGGATTCAACTGTTGTTACTTCTGGTTCAGTGATTATGTTTTGCTCATATATGCATGCTTCGTGCACATGTGTGCCAGACACGTGCTGTGTGCATGTGTAAAAAACGTAAAAACTTTAAGCTGTGCTGCCCGGACAGCTGATGAGTGCTAAATGCAGGTGCACAGCGTTTCAAAAGCCATTTTTTTACTGCTTTTTCAACCTCAGCTGTGCCGCGCTTTATTATTTATTAAAAAAATAAAGGAAAGGTAAGAGCCCGGGCGGTTGGGTGGGCCAAACAGCAGCAGACACAGAACTGATTCAATGTCTGCTGCTCTCCTATAGAGCCGAGAAGAACCAGTAGCATCCCATCCCTGGTAAAATGGTCTATTAATCCAAGAAATCCTATGGATTTTTATTGGTCTTCCTTTAAAAATAATAATATTGTTAATCTTATGTTCTATTAATATTTTAGAAGATGTAAAGTATTCTGTGAGTGTGGGTGTATTCTGTGGAACTATGTTGCTGAGGGAGCATTTTAAAACTCAATGGTAGTGTAATTATTTGTAGGCTGGGCTTCATACAAAATGCAATGCTGTATGATACTGAAGCATCTTAATCCTATTAAAGTACTTTGGTTTTCTGCTTGGCACACTGTGAGCCAAGTGTGATTTAATTATGTTGACCCACAAAATATTACTAAATCACTATTGGATGCTGCTATTTTAAGTAAGAAAGGAAAGAAATAGATATTATCATTGTTCTTATTTCCTTGTCATGTTTACAGATTTTATTGATTTATAATATAAAATACAAAAATATAAAAGCAAATAGTAGGAAAAATAAGGGAGGGAAAGGAGAAGTGTAGAAAACAATGGGAAAAAAAGAAAAAAAAGGCATTGACTTATTTCCTTGTGAAATAAATAAACAAACTTGTAAATAAACTCTTGTGATGAATGCAGTGTTTTTAAAACTTGGCAATGTTAAGATATATGGACTTTAACATTCTGGCTGGGGAATTCTGGGAGTTGAAGCCCATATGCCTTAAAATTGTCAAGTTTGAAAAACACTGATCTAAGAGGCCATTCCTCTGGGAAAGGAACATTGCAGAGAACATTGCAGAGAGACACGTTTAGGGGAGATTGGAAGCATGATAAAGAGATTCAGAATAACCTTAATTATCTAGGTATAAATTTAGCAGGACTACTAGCAATAAAATCATCTCCATAAATATGTTCGTTGTTTCCTCAGTTCGCCAGCCTCACCAGCCTGAGTACTGCCATTATCCTCAGCTGTGTGCCTGGTGCTTTCAATATTTTTTAATTAACAAGGTAGAAGTCCCACTGAGATTGGCTCATTACACCATCAATCTCAGGCAAAAGCTTGCCCTTTCTGTCACCCACAAAAGATGAACCTTCCCTTTCTGGAGGGTAAAGCATTTTGCAGGATTCTCTGGATGGCTCCTAGCATGGATTTCTTGCATTCTGGGGTTTCTAGACTAAAGAAGCTTATCTCCTGAGGCCCTTGATCCATTCTGAGCTTGTTCGTTTCCCTGCAGATGTTTCATTAGTGTACTGATGCTGTTATTTAGTTGGGCAATGAAATGTCTGCAAGAAACAATCAAGCTCAGAGAGCACCAGGGATTCTGAGATTGTTGAGGGCAATAAACTGTGAGGTTTATGATTGTTGGGGACCCTGTAAACTGCTTAGAGGGGGCTGTAAAGCACTGTGAAGTGGTATATAAATGCTATTGCTAGTCTACAGTTCAACCCTGAACCACATATATTTTATCAGAAACTTGTATCTCCAGGCTTCCAATACAGAGAAGGATAACTGGGCCCATGCTAGCAATACTGAGAGATTGGTATGCTAGCATTTGGGAAACCCAACCCAGGTTGAAAGACAGGAGCCTTAAGGCAGGGGTCTAGCCCCAGTTGGGGTTATAATGGGTTAGCAGACATCTGGCAAAAGCAGTATCTATTCTCCTTTTTGCCCTCATGTCCTCTACCCAACAGGCAGTGCCTGAAATTCAAATATTGTCCAGCTTTTTGAGTATCTAAGAAGGTATCTTTTCTGGAGCAATTTTTCTCCATTATACAGGACTTCCCCAATAAAAGCTAATGACAAGTTGACAAGTTCTGCTCTGTGACCTTAATTAGTTGATTAATACCCTCCAGCCAACTTCGGCTCCTACCTAAAATTGACAAGACCATAACCAATTACAGGCTGAAGGCTTTTGCCTCCCAACAGCTCTAGAACATTCCTGTGATTGAAAACCAATATTTTTGATGCTGAAGAAAGTAATGTCATATAAATGTATATCTAAGTACGTTTTCTTTTCTTTTTTAGTTTTCATTGTGTGAGATTGCATTCACATGAGAGACTGACACGACACGGATCTGAGTTTTCTTTGATTTATTGCGATTCTGCAGAAGCGGGTTCACATCCGAGGCAGCAGGATGGAACCCTTAGCATACTTTTACACAAGCTTTTATACGTTACATTCAAGGAGGTATTCACCAAAATATTCTGAGCCAATAGAATACATCCCTTATTTGGATTCGTGTCTGGTGACATGTACTCAGTTCGGCTTTCTCTGGGAAGTTACAAAATACATGCTTTTGGAAACATTTTCAAGCGTAAGCAAATTTACAGAAGCGAGATGGCTTTTTGTTACATTGGTTCGCTTCTCACAATATCCCCCCTCTTCTGGTTACATTCTGTTTCAAAAGCACAGAGATCTTTACTAACTTGCAACAATATTTCTTCTGTTTGACTGTATAGAAGGTGTTCTTTCTCTTCTTTTGTGAACCTGATTTTCCTGAAAGATTGCATACACATGTTTATTAAGCTTGGAATGCATTGGATACAACAGCATAAGCTAGCCAAAATTACTACTATAGTTGTTAGAGTGGTTATTATAGATTTCCACCATGATCCATCCGGAAGCCAAGACCATAGCATTTCCCACAATGATCCTGAATCACCACCCCACTGTTTCTGATATTCATTTATCCTGGTCTCCATATCATACACAGTCTTAGTTATGTTTGGTTCATAATTGTGTATATAAGTGCAGCAATGAGAATGTATTAGGGCACAAACACCCCCTTTCACAGCAAGCACTATATCTAAAGCATAGCGATTTTGCAACGCAACTTGTCTAACCTCGGACAATTCTTCATTAATCATTTTTATACTCTTTATGGTGTCATTAAACATTGCAATGGTAAAGTTATTCAGTCATTTAATGTCTCGGTAATTTAACCCAATGCCTAAAGGTGCAGTTAGAGCTCTTCCCATACCACCCCACCAGGATCCCGGATTTACTCCGGAATCTAACTCTCTTTTATTTCTGATTCGGGTGTTGGGTAGTTTATCTAATTTATATATTACTGGTAACACAAACCCCATGGTACAACTTCCTGACCACAATTTTGGTACTTCCCTATAGGCATGTGTCCCACATAACATCCACCTGCTATCGTCCATGGCCCAAGTAGCATTAGAAATCCTTGTCCAATTGATCATGTCCTCAAAATACATACACATTTGACAATAATATGTTTGTAGTGGTTTAAGGTCATTTGTACAGTCATAGGATTTCGTTTTACTGGTATTGAAACATGTTGTGGGCATTGTAAATGTTTTATTACACCTTTCCCAATTTCCCAGGAAGACTCCCCCAGTAGTATTTCTCTTAAAACAAACATGAGCTGTCTCTCGTAAGTGAAGGAATACCTTCCTAGTTATATTTCTTCCAAACTCGGTTTTATGTTCCCCTCCATTTGCCATCATTTGTTTTGTTAAAGGTACTCCATGCAGAATGACCCCTTTTTCAGCTTTCCCAGGCAAATGCATACATAACCAACAATTAGTAATATTTAAACCTTTAGCCGTTGTTCTTATATCTTCAATGTAGCAATTGTCTGCCCAGAGATCTTCTCCAAGATCCCCTGCTCTCTGAACATGCCGAGATTGTCCAGTTTCTGCTTCTTTAACCTGTTGTAAGACAAAAATGCTCACAAGTACAATTGAAGTACACAAAAACAGACACATGATTTTATCTTTTAAGAGTCAGTTTCAAGGGTTGTCCTTCCACTGGGTGACTTCTCCAGGGCTTCTCAGGTTCTGGAGTTGCTTTCACACGACTATGATGAGTCCACCCGCTTTCTTTTGTTCGGACAGCAGACTCAGTCGTCAGAAGCACTTGGTATGGTCCTTCCCAGCTAGGTTGCAATTTCTCAGTTCTCCAGATCTTCACAAGCACCCAATTACCAACTTCATAGGGATGTTGACTTCCTACTAGTGGTGGTCGTTGTGCTAAAAGTCCCTGTTTACGAAGAGATAATAAAGACCTGGACAGTGTCTGCAAATATTTTCTCACGAACATATCCCTGAATTCAGGTATAGGTCCCCCGAAAGTTGTCAAGTAAGGGTGACCCATTAACATTTCAAAAGGTGAAACCCCCACGTCCTTTTTTGGACAAGTCCTAATTCTCAACAAAGCTAGGGGTAAGTTCTTGGTCCAAGGTAACCCATTTTCCAACTGCAATTTTGTCAGGTGTTTCTTAATTTCTGAGTTTCCCCTTTCAACCTTCCCTGAAGACTGAGGATGCCAAGGGGTGTGTAAGTCCCATCTCACCCCTATAGCCCTCATTACCTCTTGAAGAATTTTCTGTGTAAAATGTGTGCCCCTATCGGAGTCTATTACTTCAAACATGCCATATCTAGGTATTATCTGTTCTAGCAGAGTTTTTGTCACCATGGAAGCGGTAGCCTGTCTGGTGGGAAAGGCTTCTATCCACTCTGTTAAATGATCTTTGATCACCAACAGATATTTCCATCCACCACTGGGTGGCAATTCTGTGTAATCGATTTGTATCTTCTGGAACGGCCAAGCTGCTAGAGGCCGTCCTCCTTTCTCTGTTTTTCTGGAGGCACTTTTATTAACTTTTAAACACATCAAACATTTCCAGCAAATGGAATGAGCAATTGTCCACATGTTCAAACTCCAATACACCGGCTTGACAGTTTGTACTAAAGCTTCAGTTCCCCAATGACTCCCTTCATGTAAATACTGCATTACATTTCTCATTTGTGTTTCTGACAAAACTTTTTCTTCATTTTTAGTCATCCACCCTTTCTCTGTTTTTCTGCACCCTTCCTTTTCTAATTTCTCTATTACAGTTCCATCTGGTTCCCATTTGTCTTCGGGCTCTTCAGGCAACATGGGTACTAATACCATTTGTAGAATTACCTCCCCAGCTGCCTCTTTTGCCCACCTATCTGCCCATCTATTTCCAACAACTTCCAGGCCATTCCCCTTTTGATGTGCATTTACATGAACAATGGCCACCTGCCGTGGTAATTGTAAGGCCTCTAACACTTCTTCTACTAGCTGGAGTTGCTCTATCTGTTTCCCATCTGATTTTATAAACCCTCTTTCTTGCCAGATCTTCCCAAAAGTATGAACCACACCCCAAGCGTACTTGGAATCAGTCCATATTGTCACATCAATTCCCTCAGCTAATTCCAAAGCCCTTTTGAGAGCATATAATTCGCACTTCTGAGCCATCCTGCTTGTAATGATCCTTTCTCAATTACCTCCCCATTCTGAGTCACTACCGCATATCCTGCTTTCTTTATGCCATCCTCAACTCTGCTTGAACCATCCACAAACCACTTTTCACCTTCCTCCAGCGGAACTTCCTCTAAATCTTTTCTCACTTTAGTCATAATCTCAACTTCCAACAAACAATCATGATCCTCAGCCTCCCATTCTCTTCTGGTTCCTTCCAAAAATTCTGCTGGATTCAAATTCTTATCAGTCCCGATAATGATATCTGGACTTGTCCTTAAAATAGTTTCATATTTCAAAATCCTTCTTTCGGTCATCCAAGTGGAAGCCAACTGACTTAATACTGAGGTTACTTGATGTGGGGAGTGTACCACTATAGCTCCCCCAAAAGTCAACTTCCTGCTTTCTACCACCAGAACAGCTGTGGCGGCTACCGCCTGTACGCAGATAGGCCAACCTCTTACCACAGGCTCTAATGTCTTACTCAGAAAAGCAACGGGCTGAAACCGCCCCCCTTCTTCTGAGCAAGCACTCCCACTGCCATCCCAGACCTGGCTGATACATACAGATGGAATGGGAGTTTCAAGTTAGGCAGAGCCAACACCGGTGCAGTGGCTAATGCCCTCTTGATTTCTTCCCACTTCGCTTCATCCTCCTCCAACCATTCAATGATCTCTCCTCTTCCGTGCAACTTCTGATTTAGGAACTGAACCAACACTGCATACTGATCTATCCAAGCTCTGCAGTATCCAACTAATCCTAAGGCTTTTCTAACCTCAGTCTTGTTCCTAGGTGGAGCTAAACTCATCAATCCTTTCACCCTCTCAGGATCCAAACTCCTGACTCCTTGCATGATGTAATGTCCTAAATACTTCACTTTTCTCTCTACAAATTGAATCTTTTCCTTTGACACCTTCAATCCTTGCTCCTTCAACCAGTTCAACAAAGCCACTGAACTCTCCCTAACTTTTACTTCTTTTTCTCCTGACAACAGCAAATCATCCACATACTGAATCAAACTTACCCCTGGCTCTTTTGGAAAAGTCTGTAACTTCTCCTCCAAAGCCTGACCAAACAACAAAGGACTTTCTGTATACCCTTGAGGCAATACTGTCCATCTCAATTGTTGTTTCCTCCCACTTTCAGGATCATTCCATTCAAAGGCAAACAAATCTCTACTCCCTTCTTCAAGCGGACATGCCCAAAAAGCATCCTTCAAATCAACAACTGTAAACCACCCATCCTTAGGAGGTATCTGACCCAAAATGGTATAGGGATCCAGCACCACCGGGAAACGTGGTATTACAATCCTATTGATCCCCCTCAGATCCACCACCAGCCTATGCTTTCCGTCCTTCTTTAGTACAGCCAAGATAGGAGAGTTAAAAGGGGACATGGTTGGTTCTTACAATCCTTGCCGTAACAATTGATCAATTACAGGCTTCAATCCTTCTCTACCCTTCTTGCTCATTGGGTATTGAGGCGTCCAACTTTTAACAATCCTGGGCTGCACCTTAATCTCGATAGGTTTTATTTCCATCTTCCCCACATTTTGTCCATCTGCCCAAACATCATTATGAATTCGTTCTACATCCTCTTCCTTCAATACACACATTCTTATTCCACTATTATCTCTCAACTGGAATCCAAACGCTGGCATGAGATCTCTCCCTAACAGATTCACTCCTGAATCTGGTATATACAACACCTTACTACGAACTTCTATCTCATCCATACTCATTTCTACCTCTTCCAAAATTCTCACTCTATTTTGCTTCCCACTCACTCCAGTTACCAAAATAGTTTCTTTTCCTTTCATTCTTTCATTTATGGGCTCGCATACCGAGGTACGACTTGCCCCTGTGTCTATCAGGAAGGTTAGTTCCTGACGGTCTGGACCCACTTTTATATTTACCAGTGGCTCCCCGTAGGTCCTCTTAAAGGAGCCGGAAATTCCCTAATCTTCATATAGAGCGTAACTTCTTTCAGGGTGACTGTTCTGGCACTCGCGCGCAACGTGACCATACTTGCCACACTTGAAACAGTTACGGTCCATACCTACTCTATCAGTGCTCATCCCTCTCCCTCTCAAAGGTCTTCCTCTGGGAGGGAATCCTCTACCTCTTCCTCTAAACACCTCTTTTCTCGGTTGATCCTTTGCTTCTGATTTTCTCACTTCATTTTTAGCAGCGGTCTGTACTGCCGCCAACATCATTTGAGATTTCTGCCTGGTTTTAATCACATCCCTATTCACAAAAGCTTGTTGGGCATTTCGAATCAACTCAGTAATCCCCTGTGCCCCCCAATTGTTTATTTTCTGATTCTTCTTTTGAATATCAGGCCAAGCTCCCGCCACAAACTGCATTTTCAACATAGACTCAAATGCAGGCGTGTCTGGTCTTACCCCTGAATATTTCTCCAAGCTCTGTCTTAACCTAGCACAATAATCTCCTGGGGACTCATCTTTTCCCTGACTTATCTCGAAAGCCTTTGTTAAGTTTCGACCCTGTGGTACTGCAATTTTAATTCCCTCAATTATCATTGTCTTCAGATCTTTCATGTTTCGTCTATGATCTGCATTTTGGATATTCCAATCGGAAGGGGCCAAGGGAAACTTAACATCCCCACCAACTGCTTGGTCATCTCCCAATTGTAATACTCGCCAATATTCTATTGCTCCCTGTCTAATCAGATCTCTCTCTTCTCTGCTAAATAGGTGCCCCAAAATGTACATCAGTTCTTCATAAGTGTAATCATTCGGCCCCAAGAACAGTTCTAATTCTAAACTTACTTTCTGCGGGTCCTCATGAAGACGGGGAAGTGATTGTTTCAGTTCTCTCAGTTCCCCGGGTCTCATGGGTTGAATAGCATACATAGCCACGGGCTGGCCCTGAGCGTTCAGACCATTCGGCACTTCACACAAGGGATAAGCAAGTGCCGGCTGAGCCGGTATTGCGATTCTGCAGAAGCGGGTTCACATCCGAGGCAGCAGGATGGAACCCTTAGCATACTTTTACACAAGCTTTTATACGTTACATTCAAGGAGGTATTCACCAAAATATTCTGAGCCAATAGAATACATCCCTTATTTGGATTCGTGTCTGGTGACACGTACTCAGTTCGGCTTTCTCTGGGAAGTTACAAAATACATGCTTTTGGAAACATTTTCAAGCATAAGCAAATTTACAGAAGCGAGATGGCTTTTTGTTACATTGGTTCGCTTCTCACAATTGCAATTTTGTCACAGATGCAAAGAAAATCAAATAACTTCTCCTCTTTTCCCTCCCCACATTTGTCCTCCTTTTCAATTGTCCATGAGATCTTTTGTCTATTCTGATTTCAAGTAACCCTGAGACCAATGGAGAAACAAAATCCTAGGAATAAGAAAATTGAGAAAAGGAGGATATTTTTAAAAGGGTTTTGTGCACATTTATTTTTACGTTGTATGTTATAGCTGTCTGAAGTATGTCTGAATAAAGAGATATAGCCATTCCAAAATATTGTTTGGAATTAGGAAGGAAAGAATGGCTTTATTTTTTATTGGTTTATTGGTTTTTTATTTTTTATTGGTTTTATTGTAATTGGTTTCATTGTAATTTCTTTGTTCTCTATGTCAGAATCACTAATAAATTCTGGTTGTTTGCCCAGTCAGCCAGATGTTTAGACTGGATTTGGCATTTTTATCTCTATGTCAAATTCTTCCCAAGGAAGAATGTTGCTTTTTTTGATGGTGCAAAAAGTATCACCACAGGATGTAAGATCTTCTTAGGATCAGATGCCCAATTTTCACAGAAGAGGACTTAGAATATGGAGAAATTAACAAATCTAAAGGCTGCAGTGCAAAATAGGCCAAAGCAATACTGTGCTTCTAAGATGCGGAATATACCCTGACAAGAATCCATTATTATCAGTCTCCACAATTTTAACAAGAGATCAGTTGAGCAAAAGGAGAAATTGTATAAACAATATCTTAACTGTGTGATTAAAATTTATTGCCACAAGATGCAAATGTAAAAAAGAAAAAGGAGATGCTGAGATTTTATGATTTTTCTAAAAACTATGGTTTTGCCATACTTGGTTTCTCTAATATAAATTAAACTGGTCCTCTCCATGTAAGCCTCTTTGGTAGAAAAGCTCCAACCCAAAATAGAACATCATCTCCAAACATTAACTTTTTATAGGCAGGGGTGGGATTCTATCAGTTTGCACCTATTCATTAGAACTGGTTGTTAACATTCTAAGCAGTTTGGAGAACCAGTTGTTAGAAGAAATTACTGGCCTAATCCTATAAGGAAGGCAGGAAGGAAACATTCTGGTATTGCCTACAGAAACTGCCTCTCCATTAACCCTGTCTCAGGAATTTCTCTGTTTTTTTCCCTTCCTTTGCTGGTACTTTGCTTGTTTGGAGTGACCATTCAAAGTTACAATGGCACTGAAAAAAGTGACTTATGACCATTTTTCACATTTACAACTGTTGCAGCATCCCCACAGTCATGTGAGGCCAGGCGAGGAGATGCGTGCCTCGATGTGAGTGATACTGAGTTGGCCACACCCAGCCAATAACATGACCACCAAGCCATATCCACCCGGTCACATGACCACCAAGCCACACCCACCACGCCATGCCTACAGAACCAGTTGTTAAAAAATTTGAATCCCATCCCTGTTTATAGGGGAGGAAAGAATATTGCTGAAATAGTAACCCTTGCTACAGTACTCAGTCTCCAAAATATTGGGGAAAGGGGAAAAAATAGAAATTCAGCTAGGCACTCCAAGTTAATCAGCTCCAAGGTTTCTACTCCTTTAATTCTTTACTGAAGGAAATGGGGTGGAGAAAGCTACTGGAAAAATAAATAACAAAATCAAAATTAGCATTTTCTTCCATTCCTATCTAGGAGGTTGTCATTCCTGTGGGAATATTGGGCACTGCAAATGAGATTGTCCCAAAGACATCAATTACTTTCAAGCATGGATGAGCAGCCCTAGAACAGAACCAATGTAAGTAATTGCATCTTAGCATGTCTCTTTTCTTTTCCCTCTGCTGATTCCTTAGTGCACTGTAAAATACCTGAAAAACTGCCTTTTTAGCATAGAACCTTCTTTTTTCACTGTCCAGCATTGATTCATAGGGTATTTCCTTTTTTTCCTATTTAGCACATATTGCATGAATTCATTTGTGCAGTGCAAAATACCTGGAAAAACTATGTGCTGCCTTTTAAGCATATTAGCTTCCCTTTTCACTATCCAATCATTGATTCCCAGGATATCCATTTCATTTCCTCTTTAGTACATAGCTGTAGAAATTTCTAATTAATCTATTTCATGCCTGTCTCTTTCTCTTTCTATCAGAAAAGTGAGCCTCACCCTTTTCTCCCAACTTCCCCTCCCTCTTAAGCCTTTTGGGAAAATATGTGTTCGGCAAGCTGATATCTGCTATTTCCTTTACCTTGATAGTATCTCTATTATTTATTTTATATCCCGCCTTTACCTATTGTGGAAGCTGTATGTCTTATGATTAGATCTGTTCAAGAAGACAACCAGGAACATCTTAGTTCCCTTAGTTAAGGAACATAACATCTTAGAACATGTTTTGTTTTCACTTATTTGCAAGTAAAGAAGTACAGATTGCAGTGTCTTAGTCCAGCCTGTGAAGATTTTTGTAGATCCCTCCAAAGCTCTGCCTAAGATTGCCCAATATTATCTTAACCTTGAAGCAGAGAAGGGCAATAGCTGTGCTTACTCAGAGCCTGTATGACAATCTGGACAGATATCATTTGCAAGACCCCAGGGATAATTTACAAGTGGGCTCGGCTTCCTGCTCCTCTTTTGAAGTTCTGAAATCTGCTTTCTTCTTCTTTTTTGTATCAACTCTTTATTTTTAAAAAAATAGCTGCTCTTTTTCATCCTGCTGCTCTATCCATCATTGAGCATATTGCTAACAAAACCTTTTGAAATACTCACACCCTAGATACATATTGTCAGGGTCTTCTTTCAGATGTGCAGCTCTTTTGGGAAGTCTTATGTGTCGGAGCTAGTCCCTGGCCTGAGGGAACATGATTTTTCTCCAGAGCATTTGCCCAAAGATGCAACCTTACCATGTCCCAAATCAGAGGTCTGGCTATATAAACATCTAACAAATGAAGAATGCTGTCCAGCTGAGATGGAAAGGACATTTACAAATGCTGATCACCAACAGCACTATATATTGAAAAGACCATTCCTTCTTGATTGATGCTTATACCACAAAGGTACATTCCCATCAGCAGAGAAGTCTAAATGTTGAATCAGGTTGATTCTGAACACCGAACCAAGAGAGGTGAATGATTTCTTTTCTTATTCCTTTGATTTTTATTGTATTTTTGAAATTTATCATTGCTTGGACTTTTATAATAATCTGGGTTGTGGAATTGTACACAGTTAGCCTTAATCAAATCTCAGGACAGAACTAACTTTCCCTTTTTAATAAAATACTTTTCTGACTGCCAAAGCATGGCAAACTAAATTACTTAATAAAAGTAATAAAATCCTCTAATTGAATAAGGTAAAGGTAAAAGTTCCTCTCACACATATGTGCTAGTTATTTCTGGCTCGAGGGAACGGTGCTCATCTCTGTTACAAAGCCGAAAGGCCGGCACTGTCCGAAGATGTTTCCATGTCCTGTGGCCAGCATGACTAAATGCCGAAGGCGTGCAGAACACTGTTACCTTCCCACCAAAGTGGTTCCTATTTTTCTACTTGCATTTTTACATGCTTTTGAATTGCTAGGTTGACAGAAGCTGGGACAAGTAATGGGAGCTCACTCCGTTTCACGGTGCTAGGGATTCATACCACTGAACTGCTGATCTTTCTGACCAACAAGCTCAGTGTCTTAGCCACTAAGCCACTGCATCCTTATATTGGTGCTTAATATAAAATATTGGTGTCTAATTGTATATTGGTGCTTAACATAAAGTATTTTGCACACCAACTCTGTATATATTCCTGTGGCTAGTTCCTCCTCACTAAGAGCAAGTGACCCTGAACATCACCATATAAATGTCAAGTCTGTTATACATGCCAGATTCACCACCTCATCTATGATTAACTTGTAAATGGGGCAGATTTATTATAAACTTACCAGATATTCAAGGTAAACAACTAGAAATCGTGGACTTGAGAACCTGATAACTTGTTTTATGGGATGAATACTGAGGGATGAGCATTGAGATAATTTTCAAATAGCTTCCCCAGTGTTATCAGGATTTATTCTCTCTCGAGTCCCTAGGAAGAGAATTTTAAGTGGATAGAGATATCCATTGAAGTGGAGCACTTTTATAAGTGGACTGTGTAAAAATGAGGCATATAAAATGTTATCACTTTAAAGCATTAGATTTATATTAGTGTGCAGAAATTTTTTTCCCTTTTCCTAAAAAGCATAGTTTTCTTTCTTTTTTCCCTTTTCCTTGAACTTGCCTTTTTTCCCTTATTATCAGTGCCTCTAATGTAGCTATCAGGCCTCTACTATTACCAAGAAGCATCCTAACCTTGTGAAGGTTTGTGTTTTCTGCTTCAAAATGCACACATGATTTCCTCTTTATTTTCTGGTTGGCACACATGAGTTGTGCCTATCAAAGAAATTTGGACACTGTGCTATTCTGAGAAAGAGAAGAAAGAAATTCTGTTCTTACTTCCTCTGGGAATAAATAGACTGCTTCACTTGAAGTTGTGTGCCCTGTGCTTTGAATTCTCCGTCCCCTTAACAAGTTCTTCTGGCTGGTGGGTCATCCATCATTCTTCTGCTCCCAGAAAAACACCCTGCAAAAATAATCAGAAGGAAATCTTCCTTTTGTTGGCTGAATGAAACACTTGAACACAATCAGGCTTTTATAGCAACTCTGGAGAAATGCATCCCACGAGCTCTGTGTAGACCTATGCTATTTTTCTATAATTACAAGAATTAAGAAATAGGTGAATTAAAGCTTGCTTTTCTTCTATGTTAGAACATAGAAATGCTACATTTTATAGACAAAACTTCTTTAATATTTGCTGTATATTCAGGTTTATCACAGAAGTGTTATTTCAGACCATGTTCATTTCAAAAATGTGGTGGAATGTTTATTGACTATGTTCATTTATCTAGTTAATAGTGTATATCCAGTCTGATTGCTGAGCATTAGGCAATATCATTTTCCCAGGATTGTTTATTAAATTTATTGTCTATCAATAATGGAGCAAGAAGGCAGATGAGATCATATGCATGGGCTAAATTGTATGAAATAAGAATGAAAAGGCGATAAAATAAACCTTATGATTGCTATTTTCTGTCCTGTACTTTTTGAATTCAGAAAATGAAATGATATTTGCATTGTCAACTTTGCTGCTTGCAATAAGATGCTAAAAATGACATTTGATGTATTCACACCGCATTGCTTTTCTACAAACAGCTGTTATATCTTTCCTGGTATGATTCACTGAGATGGTGTTTTTTCAGTAGCATTGAGCTGAAGATGATTAGTTCCTGGAATCAGAACCTCAGTCACTTGTGACCCACATATTTGGAGAGACAATCTGTATGCCAGGGATCAGTCCAGAGACTGGTGCCTCCTGCTTACAGTATATCCACCTGTTCTGTATCCTTGCTTGTAATGCAGCTTATATCTGTATTTTCCCTTGGGGAATTACATTTTCATGTCAGCTTCTTCACTTAAAATGTTGTTAGAGCTATTTATACATCCTGTGTCACTTTAAAGTGTTGGAATATTTTTTTTTAATTTGAGAAATTATAAACCACTCATCTCTCCTTTTTAGAGTGTGCCTCATTTTTCCAGTTTTTATCAAAAAGCACCAACATTCAAATGTGCAAATACAATACTGAAAAAAGGAATGTAAATAATAATGTCTTTTAAAATGAAATAAAAAAACCCATGATGCCGTCCTTAGAATCTTCTTTTGATAGCAAGACTACATAGCATAAATGTTTTGAACAGCTTTGCAGAGCCTTTCTACGATAAAGACAATAAGCCTCTTCCTAAAATTATCAGTGCTGTGTCTAGGTTGCATGGGGCAGCTGTGTCTAAATATATTTAATGGTCTCTTAAAAACAAATTTCTCTATATTTGCCTGTTTTATTCTATTGAGTGGGTTGAAATTTCATGGATACTAAGGATTAGAGGCAGGAGATAGCCCTACATCATGCTGCCTACAAGTATCAGCAGCATTTTTTGGCTCTGTTACTTGTGCTATCATTGTCAGACATCTCTGCAAAGTGCAAAGAGCCTTTTCACGGCACAAGAAAGTAAAAGACAAGCATATCATCAAAATTAATTCAAGAATGTTCACTAGCAGTTTTATTCCCATGTTAATGTAGCAGCTGCAGAACATGGAAATGAATCAAGAATGGAGATGCTTTGGAAACTGGTTGTATTTGGGAACAAGGTCAATGAAGAGCCTTGAAGAAGAAAAATCACTTTGCCTACGAAAACATTGCCATCTGCTTCTTCTTTTCCAGGAACAAAAGTCATGAATTGATACAATTTACTGAATATCTAACACTACAATTTTTTCAAATTTTATTCTGATGTCAGAACTATTGAATTCAGAGATATTTTTCCCCAAATGGGTGCGTATTGCACAAATGGAATATTCCAATTCAAGGCTAAAATAATCCAATTTATGGCTAATACAATTTTTCTCTGACGTACTTTTCGCACTACAGGCTCTTTTGATCTAAAATCTTTTCCACCATTGATGTTTGATACTGAACCAAAATGGAATTTCAGGTTGAAGTCCTGCCAACCAAGGAGCCACTCAAGGCATTTTACCAGATTAAAAGATTGATAACCTTTCACAAAAAGATTAAGTTAAGAGATAATGCGGCTTAATTTTGGCTTAAGGTGTTGAGTAAGCCTAGACAATTGAGGTTTAATTAATAAATTGTGGTCAAGCAAACCAAGGCTTAATGCACTATGAGAACCTCTCATTATCTGCAATGTTGGAGGTTTTTCCCTAATGTTGTAATATGTATTTTATACAGCTAAATCACAAATAAGAGGATGAACAAAAATGATAAAGTCAGAAATGAGTAGAATTTTCCAGCCTTCCAGGAGTGGTTTGCTTTCCCACAAAGTGTTGTGGTTAGTCAGCAGCAGATGCAGATGGCTGAGGAGAGCAAGGACTCAGATGAGGGACCATTAGGGAGTGGACTGCTGCCTTCAGAGATTGTGGAGGCTGGCAGCAGTGATGAGGACATTCCCAAGGAGCCTGTGCCAAGTGCACAGGATTTCTCGCAGGAAAGAGCAGCATGGGTGACTCGGGAGTAAAGCTGCAAGGTAATGGCCCCTCCTTCAAGAAGATAAAAGCCAGCTGTGAAACGAACATTCTTTGCAGAAGGCAAAGACGTTTTGAAACTCCAGCCTTGGGGACATTCCAGTATCCTGAGTTTGTATTTGAAGATTCTTGTATTGCAAATTATTATTATTTTTAATAATTTTTTTTATTAATTATCAATAAACAAACATACACAAACAAAACACAAAACATAAAAACATAAAACTTCTTTTTGGAAAGCGGCTTAGTCCCGGGTTACATCTTTTTATACAGACATAAATCAAATTCATGCTCACATTATATACCATTTCATATCTTTATCATTCTAGATTTTCTATATAGTTTCTCCCCTCTTTTTACTCTCTTAATTCTATCTTATTTATTTCATCTCAATTTAAATCATTATGCTTGTATCATTTGTCTGTTCTATTTCAATTATCTATTATCTTTTCTCATTAACACAAAATTTCTCCTGTAATCACTGATTGAAATATGACGCCTTTATATATTTCCCCTAAATTTAATACTTAAAATAATATATAGTTTCCATTCTGATTCTGCTTAGTACATTCTAAAGCTACATACTATATTTTAAGATAGAAAAATGATAAGTTTATAATATAATTAAAACAATAATCCATAGCAAATTAAACTCTATCATTAAATCTTAAGCATTTTACACATTCCTTTTAATATTTTATCCCATTTTATAATCATATAGTGTTCCAGTTTTCTAACATTATTTCAAATTCAAATACAACAATACAATCTTATGTACTTTTGCAGAATCTCTTTCAAAATTATATTTTACCCATTATCTCTAAATAAATCCTGTTTCTTTACATCTTGTTTCAAACCTTTGTAACTTCTCTTCCTTTTTTCCTCTCCTTTCTTCTCCAGTCTAGCTTTTTTACCCCCCCAACTCTTGATCTCTACCTTCTTAATCTCCACCCTCTTCTGTATTCCTCTTTTCTGTTGCTTTCTGACATTATATCGATTTTTCACCTTATTTTTCCCTTTTTTGGTTGTTTTTTTAAGTTAAATTCTCCATTCTCTTTCCCCTCTTTCCATTTTCTTCCCCAACTAAAGTTATTTGTTCATTAAAGATGGCTTCTTCTTCTTCATCCCAGCCTTCTTGTTCTTGTAATTGCTGATAGGTAGAAATTGCCAGATCCAGAAGAGCCCCTCCCCTCTTGTTCCTCTTCTTTTAGCTTTTTGAATTCCATTTTCAGTTCATCAACAAGTAATGCCATAGTGAAAAAGTTTTTAAAACAACCCAAAAGTTTTTAATCTTTCAAATAAGTTTCCAAAAGTCCCAAAGTCACCAAGCAGTCCAAATACACACAGTCTGTTTCATTTAGCACTTTCTTTTTATACTTTCTCTTCCTGGGGTACAGTTCAATTATAAAGTTCCAAAATGTATCTTTTAGAAGTCTTGTTACAATTTAACTCTAGTCATAAGTTCCAAGCAGCCTCCTCCAGCAAAAATCTTAATATTAATTCTTTTCCTCTCCCTTCCCACTTATAGCAAAGAGTAAAAAAAAATTTCTTTTTCAATGTTCAGAAATCTTTAATATCCCCTTGGCTTTAACTTTCAAATTTAATTACCTGCTGGTGCCAGAACAGGTTTTTCCGATTTCTATCTGCTATCACAGTAAGGAAGGAGAGTGAGAAAAAACAAACTTTCCCTTTTAACTTTCATCCGCCACTTTGCCCAATCTTCTTTGGGAACGATGTGTCTTTGACGAAATTAAAATTCCAGGGTATTTAAATGCTACTTATTATCCCGGTCAGCCAGAACTTTCACTTTTTCAGCTTCCTCCTGCACATTCTTATCCGGATGCAGGCTTCTTTGTGGCGGCCATTGCTGACCGCCGCTCCACCGCCTTCAGAAAAGGGAGTTAAGCCAGCTGAGGAGGGGGGTTGCAATTCTCCCGGACCCCTGCTGATTCTCTCCTATCTTCAGTTACCTCTATAGGGTAACTATTAGCCCCTAAATCCGTCTGGATCGGGGGCACTCCAGCGGCGAGCGCAGCAGAAACTGCACACAATCGCGGATTCCTGCCACCGCCGAAGCCTTACAAACCGGAAGTCCCCTATTGCAAAATATTTTTTGTCTGTTATCTTTTAGCAAGTCTCGCAGTTTGGCAAGGCTTGTGCTTATCACAGCTAATTATTTTGCAAAAGCATTACAAGGTTTCTGTTCCTTTTGGATTGTGTTTGATTTGTTGGAAAAGGGCGTGGGTCAGAACACAAAGTGAAATATAAGGATGAGTGGATGATTGCCAAGGTGAAACTCAAATTCCAACCAACCATACCCCAAATTGTAACATTTCTGGGGTATTTAGTCAGGTTTGATGAAGCAGAAACAATTATGTAAAGAAGTGTAGAATGCATGAAGAGATGAGAGAAAAACGATGGGTTATTTCATTCTGTTTATCACCTGGCATTTCATTGGATAAATGGGCAGACTAGACATATGTAGTTGATGAATAAATAATAAATGTGTATGGCTGAATGTCACATTTAGTATCAACTGCAGGTTCTGGATCTAGCACAAGAACAATTCCACATGGAATACATTACTGTAGAGTAATTAAATATGAAAACAGCCATGTGAACAAAGTAACTAGGTCACCCCATCCCGGAAAGGGCATAATTGGTGTACCAGCTGCAGATATAGTGCAGCTGCTAATAAAAGTAAAAGCAAACTGATAGTGCATATTACACCTATGCATTATTAGAGATTAAGGAACAGAATTTGAGAAATCTCCAAAATTCTGGCTTTGATAGAGGAAACTTTCCCATTATTCTTCTGGGCAGTTAAAACTATTCACTGTGATTTTAGATTTGTCTCTCTTTTGGCTTCATTCCTATGAAGTCCTTAAAAGTTCACTAATTGATATGTCAACGTATCCTTACAGAACTAATCTATGGGGTGGGTTTGTCATATGTACATATTTACTGTTCGATTTTCTGTTGCATTTGTCATTCATTTCATAATTTCAATATATTCTTTACATCTGAGGTTAATCTTTGATATGGACAAAACTGATCAGATTAATGCTAAAATGTGAACCGTATTATTTGTTATATACATACTTAGGCTTTTCTTTTCTTTTTGTTAAAAATGAAAGCAATCATCATGCTAATCCATAACTGGCTCTACAATTGATAAGTAAAGATGAACCAACTGAAGTTTTCACTGTCACTGTCAGGTAAGATTCCTTATTTGGAAACAGCCACTCCTGGGCCATAAATCACTCTTGTGTGCCACTATGGCCTGTACAGATACACTAGTACCTGTGTACTATCCCTCACCTGGCAGCATCCAATTCTGAGTCCAAAATCACTCATGCTCATTGACTTGCCTGCCAGCCTGCTTGCAAACCATCTGGGACTTGCAGCTTCCTGCTGGCTTCCCTACTGAGTTTGGTTGTGGGAAAGTGGCAGGAAATTGTGAGGAGGTCCTTGCTTAATGACTTACAATCCTGGTTTTAAGACAACAATAAGGTGTGCTGGAATTGCCATTGCTAACTGATGTGCAAACATTCCATTTTACAACTGCAATGGTCAGCAGTGGAAATTCTGTTCCCACTTACTGTCATTAAGCAAGGACTAGCTGTTCCTCTAAAATTCAACATTTTCTACATCTAGAATCCTAGGCAATAGCCTAATCACCCACTCTTAATATTGATCCTATTTAGAGCATTGCTATCATTTAGAGCATTGTGTATATTATTCTTTATATAAGCTACTTTTAAAAATAAGATGTTGCCATCATACAAACACCATACTTGACCACTGGACTATTTTTATATGGGATCCTACAGACCCAAAGTTATGCTATCAACACTGGTTCACAATGTATATTTAAGATTCAATTCAAGGTGGGTGACAGAATTACTGGTAGTCACATGACTAATGGCCCATACCAATAAAACCCACAAGATGACAAGTTAGAATGATACATAAAAGCAAGCCTCCTCTATGATGATCCCATGCTCTGAAATGACTTATCTTTATGCGTAAGAAACCACAATCCTCTAACTTCATTAAGGACACGGCATGCTGCTATCCCCCAAGTGCCGTCTTATCTACTTGGTTGATTTACCACAGAGGCAAGCAATATTTTGTGACTGATAGGCACATTAGGAAGCACTCTTGGGGGAAAAAAAGCTATAATAAAGATGTGACAATCACAAAATATCCATTTATTAGTTGGCAAACTAGTGAGGTTCCTCACTTCCTGTTCAGCTCCCACCATCGGAAAATCTTGGATGTAAGCCCTTTCTAAATCATTGATTCTGTGATCTCTGTTTTCTGTACAGGTTGACAGATTACTAACGAAGTGCTGGGCTTCCGATGCCAATTAGGTTTATTCCCCAAGAATGCATTGCCTATGGAGTCTATGTGCCATTCTTGCAAATGAAGGCTATTTATTATTCGATATGACTGACGTTGTGATTAAAGTACTAGGTTACAAACTGGGAGATGGTGGGTCATAGGCATCAAATTAACTGGGTGATCTTGAGCCAGTCACTGTTTCTTGGTTGCAGGAAGAAAGCAATGGCAAACCACATTCAAAATGCTGCAAATAAACGGCAGAGATTAATTCAGGCAGTCTGCAAGAGTCAACCGACTTGAAGATTTGAAAAGAAAAGAAGATTTAATTTTTTTTTTACAACCAGCCTTTCATTTAGGAGTTCAAAGCTTAGTTTGGCAACTAACTTGCTAGTCACTGGTTTTACTTGAATCTTAAAACACAAAGGAAAACATACAACCAGGTGGACAAAGAGACTGACAATTATCATGGGAAATAATCATAGGTACATTCATGCCTGCAATGCAAGTATATTCTTGTATAGTCTTTAATTTAAATTATCCTTGCTTGTTGCTTTTTTAAAATGATGATCTCTTAATATATTGCTTACATGTTACATTTTTATTGTCATTCTTGTAAAAAGAGCAGATAAATATTTTAAAGTAATCAATTATTCAATTGAAAACAACAGAACTACCATAATTTGAACTCTGTCCTAAGAATGTCTCTGATTGATCAAAATTCATTTTATTTTTTTCTTTTCAGCTTCAAGGAAATACTGACTTCATCTTTCTGAGCCAAGCCCTTGAATGGAAGAAATGTGTAGAAAACCAATTTACCCCAATTTTAGCATATACTCAACAGACCAGAACTGGAAGGGATTGCCTGAAATGAAGCAGAAAACAGCAAAAATGGAAAAGTCAAATTCAAGACCACCCTTAGCTCTGGGATTGATTAATTGCAATTAATTTAGATTGCAGCTTCCCTAACATACCACTGGCTTCTATTAAATGTAAAAAACACGCACTCCAAAACCTATCATCACATCAACAGCGCTTTGGAGTCAAAGTGCTTTTACATGGGTGGAGTGTACCATTTTGCTAATGATCAACACCCCAAGGCAATCATTTTGTGAGCACGCCCAGTACAGACTTTCAAGTTTATTTCAAAATAAACTTTCTTAGTCAAAAAAGGTGGGAATTCTGGACTAATTTCATGGAAATAGTTTATTGTTCTAACCTGTTGGCAGTTGCTTCTGACAGCTATTTCATTTGTCTCAATTTTACCTGAGTTAATTTACCTGAGTTAAATTTGCTCAACTTTTAAAGCACTTAGCAAAGCTTGGATGATGCTTCGGAATTGATTCCAAAAAAAAAAAAAAGATTTGCACATCCATGTGATTCTATATTCAATTTCCTTATCTGACTGTCCCAAAGGTACTTTCTCAAGAGGCAACTGGACTTTCTGGGTTGTTTTTTTTTTTTTTGAAGACGTTTTGCTTCTCATCCAAGAAGCCTCTGAAGAAGAGCTGAAGAAGCTTCTTGAATGAGAAGCGAAACATCTTCAAAGAAAAAAAAAACAGAAAGTCCAGTCACCTCTTGAAAAAGCACCTTTGGGACAACTGGATGACTGAGCATCTCCACAGACTTTATTCGACTGTATGCACCCTAAGAGAACGAATTCTCCGAAGTGAATTGAGGACCCCGAATTAATTTCTACACCTGTCACGATCACACTTTCTGGTTTGTAAAAATTTACTCCTACAGGGTTTGCCACTTGATGAGAAGCAGAAAGACCCGGTTTAAACTTCAGCCCGGCTAGTCCCGTCACGCAACGCCTGTCTTGAGGAAAGTTCAGCGCTCGCGCCATCTTCCTTCCCGATCCGAGCTTAACTCGACTACATAACAGTAGTAACTCAGTTTTCCTTTGCCCGACAAACGAGCAGTCGACGGGCCGCCTCTCCTCCGGCCACAGCAGGTGCCCTTTGCCTGGCCAACCTTCCCTTTCCCAGCCACGTGCTGTTTGTTTGTTTGCCTGGCCAAAGGGGGCGGTGGAAACGAACTCACGAGAGCCAAACAGAACCTCCTCCTCCTCCTCCTCTCCCGGGGGCGGCCTGGCGGGCCGTCGGCCAAGTAGAAAGAGGGCGAGGCGGGGAGCCGCAATCTCCGTTTCCGACATCCGAAACGGTCACGATAACGGCCGGAGCCGGAGAAATCGGACCGGGCCCGGCGGGTTTGGGGCGGAGTTTGCGCTCCCGAGGGAACGGCGAGGGCGTCGAAGAGCAAAGCCCCAACCTGTGAGGAGAGAGACGGATCCAAGCGGGGCCGCCCAGAGACCTTTCCCCTCTCCATCTTTCGTCGCTCCCTCCCCTTCCAGCCCATCATCCACCTCCCCTCCTTCCAGAGCTCATCTGGAGCGGCTGCCCCCCCCTCAGATCTAGGATAACAGGGCGCGCCGAAAAGTGAGTCTTTCTCTTCGTGTTTTTCTCCAGGGACAATCAAAGAGAGCTGCCGCCGCCGCCCCGCGGGGGGGATGCCCATTCGTAGCTACGCCAGCCCGCCGTGTGGGGGGGGGGCTTCTCGGGCGGGGGAGCAGCGTTGCAGCTGCGGAATGCTCTTCCCGCGTAGATGGGCTTGCAGTTGGGGAAACGGGGGAGGTTTTGCGCGCCCGCCAAGTTTCTGGAGCAAGGAGAAAAGAACCGCTTGAGCGTTAAAATAAAGGGGGATTTTGTTGTTGATGTTGCTGGTTTTATTATTGTTGCTGGGCGAGTTATTCGTAGTTAGTTTGTTGAAGCATCCCTGAATGAGGAAGTGGAGAGAAAGAATCCAGTCTTTTCCCACCTCTCTCTCTCTCTCTGTGTGTGTGTGTGTGTGTGCGAGCGAGTGCTCAGGGCACCAAAAGAGCCTCTGTAAACTCTCCCGAGAGCGGAGCCAAACATGTCTGGGCGGGAAAGATTAGGTTGCAAAAGAAACGGGCCATTTGCTCGAGTTGACAGGGGGAGGAAGAAACCGAGTCCTCCCGCGGTGTGTCTTTTTCTCCGGGAAAGTTCCGTTCCCTTCCCTTCCTCCGCCCGGCTGCGACCTGGGATGCCCTGGATCGGGTCCAAGGAGCGACCCGCCTTTTTTAGGCTTGAGTCCCTTTCTCTCCCTTCCTGACCGCCCCTCCTTCGCTTTGCTGGGCGATTTCCTCGCGCCTGCATTTTATTGGCTGGTTGCTTTACCTGGCGGCCTTTGTTGTCTGTAGCCGCCTTTGTTCTCTCGAAGGTGTCAACTCCACTTTCTCCCCCCACCCAACCTATTATTTAACCCGCTTCTCTGCTCCGATAACGGAACACGGGCAACTCTACTGAGCTGTGTCCTGTTCTTCTAAGTTAAAAAAAGAAATCAGCTTAGTTTTGGACTGGTAGCGAAAAAATAACAAAGACATTTTGGGGAAAACCCCCCCCCCATAAAAACATAGTTAGGGACAGTCAGCTATGAAGTATGGTGGCCCAAGTTTCTACCTCTTTACAAGGTGGTGGTGGTAGTGTTGGAGGAGAAGACAGTATTTTAAATTTATTTTGTTTTGAAATGATCAAAGTAGAGAAATCTTAGGAAAGCACAGAAGTGAATTTTATTCATGTTTATTAATAGATTTCTATTGTGTATTTCAAGGCAAGATACTGTTTCTTGGCTGTTTACAAAATTCAGATAACATCAGCTGCATGTAATAAATATTGCATAGTCATAGGAAAAAATAATAAGCAGAGGATGAAAGTTTGACTTAGAGGCACATAAAGTCATTACTTGCTGCAAGGTGGAATTTAAGAAATGTGACATTGATTAGATTGATGCAGATTAGAAATGTCTAAAGATGGTTTAACATGTAAAAATACGTTTGGGGATCAAAAGTGGGAACAAAGTGGATTGCAGATGAATTCTAATCGAGGCAATCTTTTCATCAAACATTTCAGGAAACTAACTTCTGAGTGAATGGGATGGGTGATCTTTATTTAAGATGGTGTTTTGTGAGGAAGTAGTGCAAACGATTAGGATGGAATTTTCTGTGAATGAAATATAGGCAATAGAAAAATATGGTAGTGCGAAGATACTTTATGGAAATTTCTGTAACGTGGAGTGGAGGGAGTACTTATGAACCAAGATACTATTTCACTGTAGCTGTGACGACAAATCAGATTAATCACAACAACTTTCAAGGTATCTTTCAAAAATAAAATTATATTATGATAATAACACAGTTAGAACAAATCAGTAATTAATTTTGTTGTTCATTTTGCCAGAATTGTCTGTCAGTAATTGCTTCTTTGAATTAACTCCTATTATGTCATTGGTATTAGTTTCAAACTATCTTATCTTCTGTCGGTCTTTCTTAAAATTTCCTTTAATTTTTCCAAGCATAAACATCAGATACCAGAACTGACTCAGTAGAAATCTTGAAAGTATTTTGTAAGACTTTTGTTAACAATTGTTAATGATGGTTCATGAGAAACCACATGTATTCATGTTTGTTTCTAGTTGAAATCTTACGAACACCCTGAGTGCCATAAATGCTTTTCTCTTTCAACCTTATTCTTCCCTCTGTCATAAATAGGAATCCTGTCCCACCATTTGGAGCTGTGGTAAGAAATACTGAAGAAAGTAGATGGGATCTTGTACTTAGTCATTCTTCGAGTAAATCTCTTGAAATCAATGGGCCTTATTCTATTCTATTAATACTGTGACGCATTCTCATCCTGCTTGAGATGTTGCTAAAATGTGAGATAAAACAACTAATTATACTATAAGGCCATGTGAGATGGAACTGATATGGATGGGAATGTTAAACCCAAAGCACCTGAAAGCTACTATTCAGAGAAGGTTGTTGTGAAGTATAACAATTTAGGGTTGAAAGTCCTTGTGAATAGGTGGCATCATCATTTCTTGCATCACCTCCTTCTCATTATTTTGAGGAACTAAAATATTCCTCCTTTTTCATATTCTCCTGTATCTGTTGCTTACATCAAGTCTACATTGGGACTAATGACAGTTAGAGCTAACTTGGGTTGCCCTCAAGCCAGAACTTATAATTGTAGGTTGTGAATGGTAGAAGGAATACTATTGACTTTCTCCAGAATTTGACTTGACTATATATGTAACATGAAACCATAAAAATAGATGAGACTTACAGGTGAACGAGAAACCTCAGAAAGAAAATGATACTCCCAAACCCTACAGCTCATTTCTGACTTGGGAACCATAATCTGGAAAGCTATACAGTCCAGGTATAGTGCAACTATTCAAGAAGCAGTTGGAAAAAGATGAGCTGATAATCTTAAAATGCTTTTTTTTTTTTCATTAGCTGCTCCTTGTCTTTCAAAGTTGAAAGGGACAAAGTTTGCTAATGTTCATCCTCACCTGCCCTTGCCTGACCTACTCAGATTTTTTATTCATAAAGTTGACAAAGTTACTTGAATTGACATATACCTCCTTTTACTCTTGTACTTTAGGCGTGAATGGTGAATGTTGGAACAGGGCTGCTTACCTAGACTTCTGCTGAACTAAAGCAGTAAACTTGGGGAGTTGGAGGAGAATAGAGTATGTGTAAAGATGATTAACTTTTTTGAGGCAAATCCTAAATTCTCCCTTCCAGTTTGAATTATGAGAGTAACACTTAAATGCCAAAGTCTGCATTTTTACATTCCCTTCTTCTGTGTCTTTAAGAGCAACCGGCCGTACAGAAATTTAGTAGAGGAACTGTTTTGGGCATAGCAATTATGTGATACGGAAAACCTTCATATTGATGTGCAGTTAAAGGTAGAAGATGAAAAGAGACTCAATTGTATACTGTTACGCTTTTAATCAAAATAAAACTGTATATAATCAAACTTTGTAAACCTTCATGCATTTGTGCAACATGCTTTTTTGTGGTTGAAGCTAAGTATGATCAAGCAGCCCAGCAGTTAAATTTCTGTTTTGATTTTCTCTTCACTTGACATTCCAGCCATCTTAGGGGAGTTGAGTAACTGGCACTGTTTATTAAAAGCCTAATAAGCAAACATGGTAACATGATATAGACTGATATACCTAGGATAAAGAACAGCTTATTTTTATCCATTCTATATATATCTTGAGAAATCTTATATGGAAATTTTGTATACATTCTATTGTACATGTATTATATAGGACATATTGTGCATGTATTATATAGGATATATTGTGCATGTATTATATAGGACATCCAGATGGGCTGCACTTGTAGAAAAATTAATTTGCACTCACTCCCACTTCTATATCTTACCACTCCACACAGTTTGAATAGTATATGAAACTGTGACTGTTCCAAGCAACTGTACAGTAAACCAAATACTAAACTGTGGTTAAAGTAGTCACAAACTTTGGAAGGGATTAAATATAATTTTGTAGCAAATAGCACTTTATTTCCCTGTCATCAAAAGCTTAAGCCGTTGTTTTCTGCAATTCAGCTTATTGAAAATATTCAAGTGGGTTATGGGATTAGTTGTTCATGCCATTTATCATCAGGATTCATACTTAGCAATAATGGCAGTAATTCCAGAGGGGGGAAAAACAATGAAATTCTTCAGAGGGCAAGAAATCTTACCTAACAATTGAATTTTTTTTCATTAGCTGTGCCATTGTAGAAAACGTATTTATGAAAAACTGATTTTTAAAAACAAAAAATTAATTCTAATTTGAACTTTTCACATGTGGGTTTGGTTGACAATACCTGAGACTGTCTATTGGTTCAGCTAGCCACTATTAAGGGCTGTGTGATAATTTAGAAAAGCTGCTTCAGAAGTTCAAGAGTCCAAACAACACCTTTCTAAAACTTTTCTAAAGCAGACACATATTGCATGGCAATCTCATTGCAATTGCCACAATGCCGCATGATCCTTTGGAAAGGATGCAGCCATTTTAAAGAGTTCCAGACTGGTACAAAGATGATCCACGGATACTCTAAAGCTGTAAGGGGATGGCTAGATGACCGTGGAGGCCAAAGAAAAAGATGCTTTCTAGGAAACAGATAAGAGAGGGCCCTCAGTGACTTAACAATCAGAGAAAGAAACTTAGGAAGGATCCATCCTTTCCAGCTGGGAAGTTTGCATCTTTAAACTTACAAGATACTCTTCATGTAACCTTACAATAAAGTAGATTTAGTGTATCTAGATATTTCTTACCTGTCTGGTTTACTCAGGAGGGCTGACATCAATTTTGTAAGACTGAAGATACAAACTTCCCACTGCCACATTTACCTGTCCGATCAATTAGGACAGACCTTTCCTAAGTTTCTTTCTCATTAAATCCTTGTGCCCCCCCCCTCTCTTGTATGGTTGTTTCCTAAGCAGTATCTCTTTCCTTCATCCCCCAAAGTCAGCCACTTACTCCTTTACAGAAGCATCTTTGTAGAATCAGATCTGATGTATTGTTTGTACACTCTGGCTCTCTCTTCCATCACTTTCAGTCAGCATGGCTGACAGTTGTATTGATTGGGATGATAGGGACTGCAGTCCAATAAAACTGGATAGCACTAGTGGTGGGATTTAATTTTTTTTTACTACCGGTTCTGTGGGTGTGGCTTGGTGGGGCATGGCTTGGTGGGCATGGCAGGGGAAGGATACTGTAAAATCTCCATTCCCACCCCACTCCACTTACCTGCTTTCCAGCTCTCTTCTCCTGTGCAGGGAAATAAAAGAAGCCCTAGCCGATCAGCTGGGACTCAGGAGGCAGAGAATAGATGGGTGAGTGGGGGTGGCAGTCAGAGGTGGTATTTGCCGGTTCTCTGAACTACTCAAAATTTCCACTACCGATTCTCCAGAATTGGTCAGAACCTGCTGAATACCACCTCTGGATGGCACCAGGTATACCTATCCTTTGTGATTCCAGATTAGAGTCCATCCCATTCTGTCTGGAGGTGCCAAGGATTAGGAAATGGACCTTCCACACATGCACTATTTCTCTGAACTACATTCCTTCTCCTAGAATGCAGATTTTCAGACTTTTATGATTGAGCCAATATTTCCTGGTATTATTTCACAAATGTACTTTTTTCTACAAACCAAAGAGCACAGATAACTTACGATTTAAAAGAGTTTTGAATTTTCTAGCCTGATGAATCTTGTCAGGTTTATCATTTGTTCTCTTTCAGTATTTGAACTTGGGGGTGGCAAATGATGACATGTGATGTTATTCTCTTTTGAACTCATCCTTGATCTGCAGAAAAATTTAAATTGGTTGTAAAAGCCATGTTTTTACCACAGAATAGCTTATAAGAATGAAGCATTTAAATTCTCACTGGTCCATTCATCATCCTGAGAGTCTCCACCTCTAGCAGAAAATTATTAGTCTGTGACAATGGATTTATTAAAGATTCCCATGTCTTCCTTCCTCTGCCCACAAGATCCTTGGGGACTTACTGGATGTAAGAGAAGAATTACAGTTTCAAATTCAATGGCCCATTTCAGCAGTCAGAAAGGAAACAAAAAATAAATAGTTGCAAATTCATGTTACACTTTCAATATATTCCTTGTGATTTTCTCGAGATAGAATTCCACTAATGAAACAGCCAGGCCAAAGTGAACAATATGTGTGAAACAGTCTAAGTAAAATGATAATGTCTTTCTTTCTTTTCTTTTCTTTTCTTTCTTTCTTTCTTTCTTTCTTTCTTTCTTTCTTTCTTTCTTTCTTTCTTTCTTTCTTCCTTCCTTCCTTCCTTCCTTCCTTCCTTCCTTCCTTCCTTCCTTTCTTTCTTTTTAAAGGCTTTTCCTTGTTTCTCATCTGCTTACCAAATTAACAGTGCTTTAATTGCCAATCTCTCATTTGTTCTTGTCTTGGTATCTTTTTGAACAAAATAAACCCAAAGAATTTTTGCTTCAGCATTTCTACTGCAGAAATGTTGGTACCCAGGGGAGTGATGCAAAGGAAAAAAGAAGTAGGTCATCTATGCTATATGGTGCATCCCCAACAGATTTTTCTTGATTGGATTTTTTTACTGTTGTTTTAATAACAAGACCTG
The DNA here is from genome assembly GCA_033807585.1 of Hydrophis major. Taxonomy (NCBI): domain Eukaryota; kingdom Metazoa; phylum Chordata; class Lepidosauria; order Squamata; family Elapidae; genus Hydrophis; species Hydrophis major. The sequence goes on from CM066328.1 coordinate 34,142,625, forward strand.
TCTGTTTTTCCACTCTGTTCTCCTGAATGAATCCTATTTTTCACATTTCCCCTGAATGTGCTTTCTTCCTGTTTTTAAAAATCAATCAGTATTAAAAAATTTATATATTTGGGCTTTTTAAAAATACTGTTTTCTGCATTCATTTGGAGGCTTAACTGAATTTTATAGCTTTATTGTTTAAAAAAAAACACACCTTCCAGTTGCAAAGTGAGTTGGGTGCACTGTTATTCTATGTCTCCTGTGTGTTGGTACCACCTCCAGGAAAAATGCCTTAATTCCTTCCTTCCTTCCCTCATTCCTCTTTATGCATTAGCATCACAGGATCTTCATTTCCAAAATTATCTGTCTCCACTGTGTTGCTCAGCAAGGGTAGCCTGTTTCACTTGATTTTAGGAGCAAAAATTAAATATGAGTTAAGTAGGAGCCAACTGTGATATGCCTATTATGGGGCCAGTGACATATCTGCATTTTCTTTCTTCTCTGTTCACACAACTACAGTAGATCGTGTTTTGTGTGTGTATGTGCGGGGGCGTCTATCATTCAGCATAATCTTCCCAAACATTCCTCTGGACTTCTCATGTTTGACATCCTGAGCTAATCAATCAGTTCCCGGCTTTATTAAAATTGATTTGAAGTATCACAGGAATATCACTAACAATTCTGGCCCCAGGAACTTCTCCACGAGGGTTGATCCCAAGATACTCTGCATTTTAAAAAAAAATCATTAGGAATCTCTCTACTAATTCTGGCCCAAGGTGTCACAGAAATATCTCCGTTAGATTTGGCCACAAGGTAGCTTAAACTCATTACTTATTTAATCGTATATCCCAGAGCATCGGACATGGCCAATGCACATGCATTTCAGCAAAGTTCTGCATAGAATTTTAATAGGAGACAGAGTGAAACCCTTGTTCTGCCTTGACTGAATTAATCATATACATTAAGAACTGGGTGAGAAGTAGCCTTTTATAGCAGTTTATTGGTATCCAAATAAATAAAGCAAGAAAGCAAGCTGCCACTACCACATACCATATGCCCTGTACTGCTTTGGGTTTGACTTTTACAAAAGGCAGAGAAGAACCCTGCCACAATGTGCATTGTAAGGACTTTTTAGAGAACCTCTCAGGATACATCTAGTAGGTTACAGCTTTAGTTTGGCAAGACTCTGTCCAATAGGTGTAAGCCAATAAAGGATTGAACTCAGTTGGATTTTGCTGTGTTGTCTCTGTGCTTGAGCCTCACATAAAATTTTATAAAATTGTTAAGTTACATATATAAAATACATGTTATATGTTACAACATATAAAATTGTTATATCTTTTAGTAGTATCTACTGCAGATGTGCAATAAACCTCCATAGAAGGTATCACACAGTTTGAAAACACACTTGTTTGATACAGTCAGAGAAGCCCTGCCTTAAATGTTGGGTGATTTGAAGGTTTTGCCAATATATTATCTTCCAAAATGTGTTGTTCTGTTTTTTCTGTAATATTAATGCAGGTAATCCTTGATTTACAACAGAATGCATAGTGACTGTTCAAAGTTACAAAGGCACTGAAAAAGTGACTTATGACCATCTTTCACACTTACAACCATCCCCATGATCATGTGATCAAAAGCCAGACGTCTGTCAAATGACTCATATCTATGATGGTTGCAGTGTCCCTGGGTCATGTGATCACTTGTTGAGACTTTCCGATGAGCAAAGTCAACAGGAAAGCCAGATTCACTTAACTGTGCTACTAATTTAACAACTGCAGTGATTCACTTTATAAAAGTGTGGCAAGAAAGATCATAAAATGTGTCAAAACTCATGTAACAAATGTCTCACTTAGCAACAGAAATTTTGGGCTCAGTTGTGGTTGTTCATTCGAGGGCTACCTGTACTTCATTTTTCACTTCATTGGAAGAGAGAAGAAAATACATTAATGGATTCAAACTCCCCCTGATTCCTCTAAATTAATAGTGTCTCAGTGAATTTAACCATTTCTGCTAGTATTTAGGCACTCAAACAAGGTAGTGTGCCACTGAGCTACAGCCTTGGCTTAGAGAAAGCTTGCAGTCTTCATGCCAATGGTGATTTTAGCTAGAGAATCCAATCTCCGTGTCTGTGCATATTCCAGACACTACACTCTGAAGAATATTTTAAGATATGTACATCTTCTATTTCTCCCCCCACCCTCCCCCAAGATTCAACAGCCCTGGTTGTGGGGTAGGGGAATGTTTTTGGTAGTATTGTTTTTAAAATATTGTCTTTTTTCTTATATATCACTTAAAGCAGTTTAGAATGGAAGGACAGAAAAATAAACAAAAAGACAAACTATTAATACAATATTGTTGCTGCTATTTTCCAGTTCCTGCTATGGAAATTTTTCAATGTGTTATTTTCAGGACAAAACTAAGTTGGGCCTTTTCTTTTTCCTCTATAAGATTTCAGCTGTGGGTCTATTTATATAATGGTGGCCGGCTTCCAAGCCAAACATACTAGAATATGTGGCTTTCTCACTTTTGGGAATCAACATCTTGCTCTTTTGATGTTAGATTCCTAAACTGATTTTTCCTTCCCTGGAATAATCTCAGTTAAGCTGCCCATCAAACTTACCTCTCCAGAAATATATTTGCCTCCCTTCGAACCCCATGCTTTCTCTTATCAATAGAGAGGTTCTTTGTTTTAAACTGGGCTAATACCAAATAGTTTCCCAGATTATAATAACTGTGCTGCAATTACTTTTCTTTTCCTTGCAGGCATACTTTATGCAAGATAGATAATCAGGTCATGGTTGCTATGTTTCTTCCAGACTAGTGGAGGTCAAATTAGTTTCCAAAGCACCAGAGGGCAGGACAAGAAACAATGGATGGAAACTAATCAAGGAGAAAAGCAACTTAGAATTAAGGAGAAACTTCCTAACATTAGCCAGTGGAACAGCTTGCCTTCAGACATCATGGGTGCTTCATCACTGGAGGTTTTTAAGAAGAGACTGGACAGCCACTTGTCTGAAATGGTATAGGATCTCTTGCTTGAGCAGGAGCTGGACTGGAAGACCTCCAAGGTCCCTTCCAGCTCTATTCTATTCTAATTTTATTCTAGTCTAGGCAAAACCCAGACTCAAATCTTCATTCAACCATTAAGCTTACTAAGTTGATTGGGCTGGTCCTCCTCAGTCACACTTATTGATTTATATTTTAAATACTGTTGGATTTTCTATTAATACATGGTGACCATGGGAAGGAAACAATAGCAGCAAATGATATCAGGAAGTGTTTGTACAACTGATGCAATTTGTATCATTTGCGCAATGATACATGATGGTTACAGTACTGTTTTGAATCAAATATGTATATAGTGCTTATTCTGTTCTCTTTTTGTTTATGTGAAATCAGCACTCATCAGTTGGGTAAAGGAAGACATCTATCTTAGGGAGGCAGAGAAAGCAGGATAAAGTGGCTTTTGGCTTTTGGCCTTCAACCTCTGGTGGTTTATCTCCTTTGACTCTGGATGTGTTAGGAGGTTCGTCTGAACTCATGGCTCTTGTTTGATGAGCAGGTGGCTAAGGGCCCTTTGCACAGATTTGTCTTGTGCACCAATTACATGTTTTCCAGGGCTGGGAAGCCTCACAGTCATTCATGCCTTAGTCACTCACCACTTAGCTGTATTATTGCAAAGTGGAGCTGCCCTTGGAGACCACACAAAAGTTACAACTGGTCCAGAGCACAGTGGCTCACACAATATTGGTTCTGCATAAGTTCGTCCATATTATAATTTTGTTGCATGAGCAAGCACTGATTTCTTTTTAATTTACAGGTTTTATGCTTGTTTAATTTGCTCAGAGTTGCTTAAGATGGGTTGCCGTATAAATTGTTTAATTTGAATATAAATAAATATTCAATATCTTAATTTTTACAGGCATGTTTCAGATTTAAGCACATATTATTAAACCCTTGTATACACTATTAGGAGGGGGAGTTAGCTTTACTATGTAATTTTGTTTTAGTGTCCATTAAACTCCAACATACAACTATCAGAATCACATGGTGCTGCTGTTTTCCCTGAACTCTACTAATATATAGCTAATATACAATGAAGGGTTTAAATGTATTTTCATTAAAATAACTCTTGCATGTAGACTATCATTGTGTTAAGAAACAGGGTTTTATAATCATCTCTTTCGTATGTGAGTGGTTCAGCATTCAGACATTCGGTCCTCCCTTCTCCAGGGACATAATGATGTAGTCCAGTCCAGAAAAACAAAAAAAAAAATGTTTATCCTGCATACATAAATAAGTTTTAGGAGTGGTAATGGAATAAGAAAATCTGTTTGTACCCGAGAAGTGATTGCAGGAATTTTATGTTCCTGATTCCTCCAGGATGTTAAAAAATCAATGTTTCTGTTCAGCACTTAAAATGAAAACTGAAAGCTAGTTACACAAAGCCCGTACCAATCTTAAGTTTTCTCTCATCTGACCTATGTTATAAATTAACAGTGTATTGCTGGAAGTATTCATTTGCTTATATAGAAAACTCTGGCCATATAAGGAAACAAAGTGATTCAGAATTCATGGCGAGATCATAAATAAATACTCTCTGGAGAATTAAATGAAACAGGCCTGTGTGGAAATTACTGTGTTTCAATAACATTTAAACAAACATAAGGTAAAACAATGTAATGTAGAGGATGGAGAACTGCTCTCCTGTTGAATCCAATCCAATCCAATCCAGCCAAGAAACAATCTTCCATGTTCTGCTTCTTCAAAGGGGCACAATCCCAGATTATTGAGTTACAAGTTGTTTCCTTATGGAGACTTTCCATTCTATCACAAAGAAACCATTATGAACATTTTTTTCACCAGATTTATCAGTTCCCCCCAATGTTTAGTTTTAGAACAAAGTGTAGATTAGATTTAGGTTAAGTTCGCACACTGTATTAAGTTTTGTCTTTTCATAGAACAAAAATAAACCATAATTGACTGACTTTGCATAACATTTTTAAGCCATAAACCAAACAAACCCCGATTCTGGCTTACTAATATGAGTGAATTGAATCCCAGAGATTTCACTTCTGTTGCACCAAATTACTGCTGACAGATCTCCCCTCCATGTATTCATCTTGCCTTTCTGTTTTTCCATTAGATCACAAAGTAAGGATTCCATTGGTTAAATGTTGATTGTCTGTGTTAGAGAGATTTGTTTTTAAAATTTTAAACAAATAAGTGAAGAGGTGTTTTTCTCAGGACTAAGGAATTTTGATCCAAAACAGTAGAGAATGACAAAATTGTACGGACTAGATATCTACTACACCTCAGTAGAAAAAAAATTAAATTTACTGCCATTTTTGTGGTTGAGTGAAGGGCACATTTGTTTGGCTCCTATACTTGCTCCCAGTTTTTTTTGTTTGTTTCTTATTTAGACTTTTAGATATAGTTTGTTTCTTTTTTAGATCTTTCACTAGCTGATAGCACAGGTCTATTGCAATCAAGTCCATGAACTTTCTTTCATTAAGATGAGTTTTCATTGTCTGTAGCAGCTCAATATGGGTTTTTTGATTAAAAAGTGTTAGCATTCAAAAGTTAGGCAAGTTACCAAGTTCAGGGCTGAAACATAAAATCTGTTGCAAAAAGAAATTTGCATGGATACACTGTGGTAGCTAAGATACAGATAGGACAAGAATCTTGTGTCAGGCAACTTACTTTCACAGCTACCTTTTAATCTTTTGTTGGTTCAGCTACTTTTGTATCTAACCTGCTGTAATAATTGCTGAGCAAGAAAAGGTTCCCATCTTGCAAAAGATTTATTAAGGGTGAAATGAAAGAAACTTCTCTCTTGGATACAATAACTGAAAGTATCTCAGGAAGCTGTCAGTTTGACTTTCTAATTTATCTTCCCCCTTTCCTATCTATGCTTCACATTTTTTTTTTCAAGAAATGTATCTTTTGTTTTTGGCAATGATCTTTGCAGAAATGGAGGTGAGCCCATAGGAGTACAACCTAGAAAGCTAACTGATAGATTTATGATTCAGAAAGGAGTAGTTCCAGTTCCAGATAATGTAAGCAAACATTGTTCATAGCAAACAGAAGCAGGTAAATTGCCTTTTTAAAAAAGAAAAAGGCCAGAGGCTTTTACAGAAAGCATTAGTTTTACAAGAGAAATCTAGTCAAGTTGGTTGCTATTAATGTTGGTTTCTCTTCTAGGTTTCCATCTTCCAGTTTGACCACTGAAATGAATGTACAGTGATTACTTGTCCATAAAAGCATGGAACCTCTTAAAACTTCATTGGTATCTGAAGAACAAACTTCTACAGAGATTGATGATCGACATTATTCATTGCAAGGTAGGCTTTGTTTAAATGCCACAAAATATATTTATTTAATTTTTATGCAGCAAATGTTTATGGTCATAGCCTCATCAGAAGTTTATTTCAGATCACAGGATAGACTTGAAATAAAGTAAAATGAATAAGATTAATCTAACTTGGTGTCTTGCTTCTGATCATAATCAGCTGGATTTTACCAGCAAAGAAATAATGTTGTCATCTGAATACTGATGTTGTGCTAAACTATATTGCTGTTTGTTTGGTTTGAGATCAGAGCATAGATATTATTTTATTCAAAGCTAAGAGCCACTTGTATCTGAAGGCATGCCAAGAGCTTCATTACAAAAACAGTGGGTAAAGTCAGGTTAAATATTAAATTTAATATATCTGGAATGGAAATGAAATGCTAATATATTACTACATGTAATTGAATACTCTCCAATCGTGTATTTTTATTCTTTTGCTACATTAAAAACTATAGTTTGAATTGGTGAGGGATGTACTTAATTTTTTTAAGGGATGGGGCAAATGCAGGCATTTAAAATTATATACATTATATAGAAGCCAAATCATTACATACAACCGAGCATAGTTTAATACATTCTGGGTTATACCAAAGGTGCTTTTCAAAAGACAACTGGTCTTTGTTATTTGTGTGAAGACCAAGAAGTTTGCTTGAAGATCCAATAAGCTTTTTTTTAGTTCAACTGAAGAAGCTTCTTGGATGGAAAGTGAAATGTCTTCAAGCAAAGAAACAGTTGCCTCTTGAAAAAAGCACCTTTGGGACCACCATGACCTGGATGACAGAATCTCCATAGACATTCTGGGTTATACATTTTTTATGAATAAATTTCACAAAATTGTAAGTGTATGAATTTATACTCTGAACCTTCATCTAGTGGCATTAGAAACATCAATTGTTTCCTCTTGTTTAGAATGTATTGGTTGTTCTGTTTCACTAATTGAAAAAAATAATTTGCTTTTGGAAGAAGAATGATGTTGAACCGTGGTAAATTGGTGAAACCTAAAACAAGTGAACCAATTCTGGTCCATTGGAAGTGGTGCCTCTGATATATCCAAACAGGGGCAAGTGGGAACCTTCTGCAGGACATGCCTAAACTTTGGAGGAGGATCTTTGTATAGGCTCAATAAAAATTGTAAATTGCTCCTTTCAAAGTTTTTGCACAATCTTAATAGAAATAATTTTGCTTTCATACTCTTGCTCTTGGGAAGACTTGTTAAGAAAAATGTCTGATATTCAGAAATCCTCAGCCCAAGTACTTATCTATTTTGTACTTCTTGAATGGAGGTGCTCATTTAATATGAAAAAGCAGATTGGAAAATGGGATGTTTGTTTATTTAATTTTATTTCTGAATGACATTACAAGCAAGCATTGTAACCCGCGAAGCAGTATACATACTAAAGGCAGAATGTCACCTGGGGCTAAAAGCACCCTTGAACATAAACTTGGGGAACCTGTGCAAACATTGCAAAGAATACTATGTTATATAGATGAATGATCTATTGTAAATCAATTCCCTTTAACTTTAAGAATATGAGAGGCTAGTTGGGTACTCCTTTAATCAAACTTTCATTATTACTGCCAAAATCATGGATTTAATACACGGACAAGATTATAACAGGACATGGCTAACTTTGTACATGGTGTCTAAATATGGTTTTCTTAAATATGATTTAGTGAATTAACTGCAATTAATTGGCTTCATAATAAAATGTATGTGATCAGTGTAAGATAATGATTATATTTGTTATCTATATTCTGTGATTAACTTTGGTTTACTGAATTCTGTCTGTTTCTGAATTGCCAACAGAAATTTGGACTTGCACAATACACTGGGCTAAAATGACTAGATAAACAAAATATTTTGAACAGATTGACAGAAATATGATTTAAATCAGTCAACATGACAAATCGTTTTTTCCAATTTACTATATTATGTGAAGCCAGTGTAGTGGTATGAAAATCACTTGAGGTTTATATGACATGAGGCTTATATAACATAGTATTAAGCCAACCAATTGTGCCTTGATTGATGAACTATGGATAACACAATAAGTGAATCCAGTATATATAAATACACCCACAAAAATTTACACTTCTGAGCTTGTTTTTTATTACTTCAAAAGTTAGGAATTTAATTTTTTATGCTTGTAATTGCAAAGGAGGGATAAAGCAATCTATGAAATCTTAGACAGCTTGCTTTCTCACTTGCATGGAATTCTAGTTGCTCTTGGCTATTAGGCAAGTTACAAGCCTGTATCTACATGCTAACAATAAAGAAAGAGTAACATAGCAATTGTTTGTCATCTTGCTTAGTTACCTTCCTGGAATTGTGGTTGGCTAGAAAAGTGGGTAAGCACAAACCTCATCCAAGTGATTTAATAAATCAAGTTTTTTGGTATATATCTTGACACTATCTGTCTTCTTATTGATACACACTTATCATTTGGAAGAGAAAGAAAGTGCAGTTCAAAGAAAATCTTTAGCCCTAGTTATGAATACATCCCTACTTCGTTGCAAAAAATGTGAAAGAGCTGTATAATTTATCAAGTAAGTATTCTGTTGGTAGTGATTTTCCTGATTGGTTTTCATGAACGGAAATGCATAGACTTTATGCTTCCTGTGTAAGTGTTTTTATGACTTGCTATAAAAACTTCTGTAAGTCAAAGTCAAACATCAAACCCACATGTTCATATTATATATACATATTATAAATACTACTAATGTGGTGCAGTGGTTAGAATGCAGTACTGCAGGCTGACTCTGCCCACTGCCAGGAGTTTAATCCAGATCGGCTCGAGTTTGGCTCAGCCTTCCATTCTTCTGAGGTTGGTAAAATGAAGACCATATGCTGACATTTGTAAACTGCTCAGAGAGTGCTGTAGGAGCACTATGAAGTGGTATACAAGACTAAGTGCTATTGAAGTTATTTCCTGCGGTAGCACCTCTGTTTAATATTTGTTTTTAGAAAGGGAAATCAGTTCAGGTGTGTCTGCCACCACACCCTCCTTCTTAAAAAACAAATAAAGTCATAAATGCCGAGGATGAAGAAATAGTGAATAAATTCCATGATGACTCATAGCATTTTCCATTTGATTGGGCTACTATGCAACCACACTGATTTGAGAGAAATATTATCTGAAAGACAGATTGTGGCTTTAATCTGCTTCTCCTTAGTCTGAAAATGCTTGTGTGTCCTTTCTGGGGACAGAGAGCTAATGTGGATGCCAACAACCTCACTGATATATGAGAACCCAAGAGGCATCGTGGGTAAAGTAAGCCAGGCTACACCTAACATTATGGGTATGGATATCCATTCGTGCAACAGGACTAAAAAAAGGGCTTCCTTCCTCCTTGCATGACCCAGGTATCTTTTTAATTCACCTGGAACACATTTGTGTATACTTGGGATAATACAGAGAGGAAGAGGAACCTGTTCTGCTAACTGACAACCGTGGTTACAATTTGTAATTGCTTGCTCTTCCTTGCTGTGTATGAAGGAATAAATTAATATTAGTGATGCTGTGCCACTTGCACAGTTATGTTTTGGATAAGGAACATTTTATTTTACGTTGCTTCTGGTGTAATGACTTAGAGTGACCTTCAAATATCAAAAATTATTAAGGGAACAATATTGCAGTACTTAAAAATGAATAGAAAAGAAAGAACATTCATTCATAGCATTCCCACAAGGAAGGCCTGGGTGGAAAGGTAAGTCTTCAATAAAGGCATGGTGGATAGTCCTTGACTTATAACAGTTTGTTTAGTGCCCATTCAAAGTTACAATGGCACTTAAAAAAGACTTATGACAGTATTCCACACTTATAACCATTGCAGTATTCCCATAGTCACATGATCAAAATTCAAACACTTAGTGACTGGTTCACATTTATGATGATTGCAATGTCCCGGAGTCATGTAATTACCTGTTTTGACCTTTGGACAAGCAGAGTCAATGGGAAAGTCCGATTTACTTAACAACTGTGTCACTAACTTAACAACTGCAGTGATTCACTTAATTGTGGCAAGTAAGGTCGCAAAATGGGGCAAAATTCACTTAACAAATGACTTACTTAGCAACAGAAATTTTGGGCTCAATTGGTCATAAGCCAAGGACTACCTGTATAGTAAGTTCTCGTGGATTTCAGGGGAAAGAGTATTCCAGACAGCAGGTAACATCCTAGAGAGGTTCCCTATCAGTAACCATAAGAGAACATTGCCAATCACAGCACCTACAATAAGACCTCTTTTCATAAGCTTTTTGATCACCCAGTTCTGCAATGGACAAAAAATCTGGAATTTAGACTACTGCAATTTGTTTTATACTTACAGGCCCAAAGAAAAACTATGAACTTGGGTTGGGAATTAATTGGCCACTTATGCAGTTGCTTTAACACTAGCAGTAACATCTAATGTAACTGATCCCCTTCTCAGCAAACAAGCAATTGCATTCTTCATCAATTGCAGCTTCAAAACAAAATATATCATTCTACTGTAATCTCAATGTATGGTTACTGGTGTACACCAGCCAAAGCTAGTAATAGGCAGCAGACAGACTAAAGATAAACATTGTTTTATGATGCAATATTGAGTTCACCATCCATTGTTGACTCTGGATGATGCTATTTATCAGCAGCTTACTGCTGCTGCTTAAATGACTTTACCTCAAAGCAAATAAATTTTGCTTAGCATCTATTAGACCTATGGACAGAAAGAAGAACTCTTCAGACATTTGGTGACAAAGATTGGAAGTATAATTATATGATTATTATGATCTTCCCTCTATCACACTTGTTCTGGCCTCCAGTTCCTATGGATACTAAGCCTGAGAGTGCCAGGAAAGGGAATGAGGTATGCATCTGGGAGAGAAGGAAGAGGTGGGTGTGAACTCCCATTGAACAAGCCTGTGCAGGATTTACATTCTGTGCCTGCTGATCCAATTTGCACACCATCTGCCAAAGCACAATTCAAAGCACTATTTAATTCTCATGCATAGGACCTGATTCAACAGACGTTTGGACAAATCAGTTGTAAAAGCAGGTACTGCTTAATTGAACAGGACACTCTTATACCTTCTATCAGAGAAGAGATCATGAAAATATTGAAACATAAGCTAGAAGAAATAGCAATAGCACTTAGACTTATATACCACTTCACAGTGCTTTCAAGCTCTCTCTAAGCAGTTAAGTATGTCAGCATCTTGCCCTCAACAATATGGGTCCTCATTTTCCTGACCTTTTACTGGAAGGCTGAGTCAACCTTGAGCTAGTGAGATTCGAACTATTGAACTGCTGGCAGCTGGCGGTCAGCAGAAGTAGCATGCAATACTGCATTCTAACCACAGCGCCACCACCGCTCTTAGAAAATTGCTGCTTTGTCCTTTATTTATAGAGAAAGGGCTGCATTTTCTAAAAATTAGATTATTTGTCACAGTTCATCTTGCGATTTTGTTGCATTACCAAGTTCTTGGAAATATAAATATTTCCATTGAGTCAGTTTCTGAAAGATACTTTGTAAATCTTCATATAATAGTTAGCAGTAATAGGGTAGAAGTTGGGTCACAGCAGTTTTTCCCGGCCTTGTGTTAAACTAAAGATGCCATAATAACATCAGTCATTGTTTTCTTGTCAGGAAAGGTTCTAATTTATGGCAAAAGGTTCCATATTCAATTCCAAACATTGACATACTCTCAGGAGTAGCTGATGGAGTAGTGTCTTCAAAGAACTATCTTAATGCAAAGATTATTATATATAACTTCTGCAAGTCTCATAGTTCATTTTAGCTATAGTGAACAATATTGGAAAAGATAGATAGTTATGAAATAACTGAACCTAAATTCCATACATTCAAATTACAGTTGCATTTCATTTTTAATGAAATATATGCACAGATTGCCTTTTTTTGTACATCTGCTTTAAAATCTGTGTCTGTGACCATTTAGTGTTCTTGGAGTTTCAAATAATTCTTGAGTACTGAGTAATATCCATCCCCTCTTTAAAAGCATCCCATTGATCTTGAGTTACATATTCAGTGTAGTTTGCCTAATTACTAACATGTGCAATTGCCTAGGGTATGTGATTCTAGAGCTTTAATTCTTGCAGCACCAATGCTGGGACTGGGGAAATTGTGGGATGAACAGTGAGAAAGATATGATAGTGTATGATATGAACAAACACATGTACATATGAGATTTATTTTAATTGAGAATTAACTCAAAGGTTTCTTGTTAATGAGGTTGTGCAAGGAAGTTGGCAATAAACTAAACATAAGGGCATATAGCAGATATGGTGAGCAGGTAAATTAAAATATTAGAAACTGGTTGCCTTGTGGTCCATCAACTGATTCTCCTTACACCTATCCATTTTGTAGTCCCAGGTGTATAGACTTTGACATTAATCCTGCTGATTTCAGTGGCATTTGGCAGAATAGAAATCAACTTGGGGTTAGCAGTGTTCTATAGTAATCTTGTCCAGGTTGGTGCTGGGCAGATGTGTTGAACCCTTACCAAACTAAATCACAGCAGAATAAAGTAATGAAGGTGACCTGTCAAGATGCCCTTTTGAACTGCAATTTAATATTTTTAAATTAAATACATTGATAAATTAAAGATGGAGGGAAGGAAATGTACATGAAAAATTGTGACAACATGATCATATTGGCCATTTCCCTGTGGTAAGATGGGTGGCTAATACATTAAATAAATAAATAAAAATAAAATAAAGCCCCCAAAGCAAAAATAAAGAATGGCAGACTTCTAATAATGAATGGTTTCTAGCAGGGAAAACAAGGGCATTGGTATATGACTTACACCAATATTTCAGTATTGTCTAATCTTGGATTTTCAAACTCTTCAGATGTATGAACCTCAGCCCCCCACAATCCTCTGCTGAGAATTCTGTGGATTGATATTTATGCATCTGGAGTGCATCCAAACGGGGAAAGCAGTTAGGATGCAATGGGCTATAATCACTCTAGACATTAACAAAAGTTACTGGAGATTTTAGGAGTTTTCATGGAAAACTACAGCTGTCCCAGTGGTGGGATTCAATTTTTTTTGACCACTGGTTCTGTGGGTGTGGCTTGGTGGGCATGGCAGGGGAAGGATACTGTAAAATCCCATTCCCTCCCCACCCCACCAACCTGCTTTCCAGCTCTGTTCTCCTGTGCAGGGCAGCTGGAACTCGGGAGGCAGAGAATAGATGGGGGCAGGGCCAGTCAGAGGTGGTGTTTGCCGCTCTCCAAACTACTCAAAATTTCCACTACTGGTTCTCCAGAACTGGTCAGAATCTGCTGAATACCACCTCTGAACTGTCCCATTGCTTTCTCAGATGTGGATGATCAATAGTTATTTACCTTTGGAAAAAAAGATCACCTTGCATATGTAGTACTTTTAAAAAGGAAATGCACAGTTTCTAATCCAATATCTTGAGTAAAATGTATTGTAGGTCACTCAGTTACTCTAAGCAAGCAACTGGAGCAAGATAAATCCAAGGCAATTTACTGTCTTATTAAAATCCTCTGACACAAATACTCTATTCATCATTCCTTCAGATGTGAAAAGTCTGTTTTAATGAACCACATGGTAGAAGAATGGGAGCTTTTGCAAAATTATTACTTCCTGGAGTTGTCTGGTATGGAAAAAGAATAGCCTTGTGTTGAAAATAAATGAGGGGGAACAGTGGAGGGTGGAAGCAGCAGCTGCAGTAGGGACTGAAATACCATTGGATATGCTGGATAAATAATTACTGCCTGCAGAGTAGTAGTGCCGGCTATACAGTCTTTTGACTTCTACAGACTTCATTGAATTGTGAACAGTTTGATTGAGGCTGCAAGACTTTATGTACAACTTGTCTAGCCAATATTTCTCAACCTCACAAACTTTAAGATATATGGACTCCAATTCCCAGAATTCCCCAGCCAGCATGTTTAAAGTTGAGGCTGACAAACACTGATCTAGGCCCAAGGTCTGTTAATATCAATTGTATCAGTTTTGAAGTAATATACAAAAGATAGCAGTATTTCATTGCATATTGTTCCAAACTTGTGACTTGTGGCTAAAATGCTTTTACTTGCTTTTGTTAAAAAAATAATAATTTTATAGGTGTCTGATAGAAACCGTAATGGTGTGATATATATCATGATGTCATTGCACAAAATGCATACCATACCTATTTATTTGCATAATGGAATCATTATCTCTAGATATCCTTGCTAATTTCTTTGTCTTTCAAAAAATAGGACTATAAGAGTAACCCACAATGAAATATATTTTAACACTAATACAAAAAAAACAGATTTCTGATTTTAATAGTTTTTTTCTTTTCTTTTCTGATACTACTCAATCTCTTCAGTTTGGAGTCAGATACATGTATTGTAAAGTCAATCAGTAAATAATACAATATAATTTATTAATACCAACCAAAAAGATAGCATGGAAAATTGGTATCACCATTATAAATAGACTGGAATTCCAAGTTGTGCTAAGCTGTAATGTGGTTTGCTTGGTTTTCACATAGCATGTTATGAGAACTCAAACATAGTAGTTCGTAAATATTTTTTTTTTGTTTACTGTGATCAGCCAATCCACTCAATTGTGGCTTTTAAAAAAATACATTCACCCAGAGTCAAACAACTTATAACCAAGCAGGATGATTGATCCTTGTCTATGTATTAATGTGCTCTCTAAATGCTGATATACCTCTTCAATCTAATTCCCTATCTAAAAAGTCTCATGAAAGAAGAAAATAACCTTGAACTGTGCAAAGCATTTAAAAACAGTCTCAAAGATGCTTTTTCAAGAGGCACTTGGACTTTCTGGTTTTTCTTTGAAAACATTTTGCTTCTCATCCAAGAAGCTTTTCAGTTCTGATTGGATGGTAGGGAATGGAAGGATCCGGTCAGAGCTGAACAAACTTCTTGGATGAGAAGCAAAACATCTTTAAAGAAAACCCAGAAAGTCCAGTTGCCTCTTGAAAATGCATCTTCGGAACAACCATGACCTGGATGACTGAGAATCTCCATAGACATTTAAAAGGAGCTTTGAGCAAAGTACAGTGGTATTAACAAAGCAGTTCTCCTCAAAGCGTTAAAGCAGCCAGATCTCCTGGACCGCTGTGAAAGCATTCCCTAGTCATCTGCACATGTGTATGCACAGATATTTTAGCTGGAATCACAAGTGAAAAAAAGCAGGTGGGCATGAAGTCACAGCCAAAGCAAAGTGGCTGTATATGGGCACACATTTGGAGATAACAACTTTCTTAAGTAGCGCACAAAATCTTTCCCCTTTCTAGTCTGTGGATTCCCCTCCCCCCGCCCCCATGGAACCAGTTCCTGGTGCCCCAAAGGATGGGGGGCCACTGTGTTTCTAAAATACAGAAAACCCAACAAAAAGGGAGCTGTCAACTAAAAAGATAGCCATAATAGTAGCCAAGGTGGCTGCTCCAGTTTAAATGGGATAATCCTTTATGGTGTTTTTTTTTTTTTATGTCATTTGAAGAGTTCTGTGCCCACATCATATATTGAATTAATCTTGTGTGTCTGTCTGTCTGTCTATCACATTTTTAAACCACCCATCTCCCACGCAGAGGTCCTTTCAGTAGTAAAATTGTTTTAGCACAGATAATGAGAGTACACCCTGCCCCTCATCTCTAACTTGACCTGAGCCTATCATTAAAGAAATCCAGCAAGGCCTCCTTGGCATTCCTCCTGCACTGCCATCCTTGAAATTAGTTTGCTTTATCTTCAGTTACACAAAAGTTTTCCCTTCTGTGAGAAAGTAGTTCAACCAATTAATCTTTGTACTGTAATGTAATAAGCTCTTAGGCTCTTCTGTCAGCATTCTGACTGCTTCATTAACTCCCTCCATTTTGCTTTCCTTTGAGAAAAATACCTCTTTGTTGCAGCCATTGTCATTAAAGTATCCCCAGAATTCCCTTAAGAAGGAAACCTTGCTCTTGTCTTTTAGTTAGTTAACCTTCAGGAGATAACCTTTATTCTTCCTTTCCCCCCCTTTTTGCCTGGATCACATCAGAAATTGTTAATTAATTAATTAATTAATTTGATTTGCCAATCACTTACAAGATAATAGGAATAAGTATAAACATAGCTATGAATACATGAAATGGCTACAGATAAGAAAAACAAAAACAATAAGACAGGGACGGTAGGCACGTTGGTGCGCTTATGCACGCCCCCTACAGACCTCTTAGGAAAGGGGTGAGGTCAATAGTAGACAGTTTAAGGTTAAAGTTTTGGGATTTGGGGAAGAAACCACAGAGTCAGGTTAATAGTTCTCTGATATGCTCAACTGTAACCAATTACTGAAGGTATATGTGCCACCATGTTTAACGTTTACTGTTTCTGCTTTTTAATATACCGGAAACAGTCTTCAAAGTTTCCAAAGTGCCGGTCAGGTGTTATACAAATAATTGCCTCAGCAGAAATTATGTGCCCATCTCTGCAGTCCAACAAAAGCAATCATGGAGGGTAATGCATATTCTCAGAAGCCTAAAGTGCCTGGAGTAGCATGGCAGCTCTCAATACATATGTGTCATTAACTGCTTGTTTGAAGAAGCATCATAAATCATGTCAGTGGTCAAATCTATATTGGATGAAGAGAGAAAACAATGGCAAAGTGGAACAACTAAAGGCAACTTGAAGCTAGCTCATCACTGTGTAAGGGTAAAACAAAGCCAATATCAAGAGCCCATGGAATTGAAAAAGAAGTTGTGGAACACTGTTAAGCCATTAGAGCAATTCTTCCATGGTTAGAGTGATGTAGGATATGATTAAGCCCCGAATGTTATTGTGTTGACCCAGAGTATCTCAGAAATATAACAAAAACCAAAATGTAACTAAAAGTTCTTTAATGCCTTCAACTTGGCTTCACTGTTCAATTGTTCACAGTGGAGGAGTTAACTATTTTCAAAATAACATTTCAAAGGCAAGAAACACAGTTCACATTCAAAGAGCTGATAACGAAGCAAAAACCAAAACAAACCACACTGAATAAAGTTCCTTGACAGACCAGGATAGATAATTGCCAACTTCAGGAAGATAACCAGGTACAGTCCATTGGAAGAACACCAACCAAGATAAACCTTTAGGAATAAAACACTAATTTGTCTCCAGTGTCTGTTAGCACGCAGGTCCAAACTCTTATGCAAATCTCACACATTTTACCCTGATCCTCTCCTCTCGAGTAGACCACGTTTTACCCTGATGCTCTCCTCCCTGCATGCCCTAGGATGGATAGGGGAGGGGCCTGGGTCTTCCTCTGATTGCTCAGCCGGCCTCTGCCCTTCCCCAGCCTCCTCCATCACCTCTGGAGCCACACTTCCACTCTTTAGCTGTTCTTCCTCTTCCTCAGAGTTAGTCTCCACTAGGGGCATGACAGTTATGATTAAAGGGTTTCAGGCTTGCTCTCCTTGGCTGCTATCATCTTCACACCATAAAGGACACAAAATACTGTTTGCAACTTTAGTTCTGCTTACAATTTGGTAGTTCAAATCTCACCAGATTCAAGGTTGACTCAGCCTTCCATCCTTCCGAGGTGGGTAAAATGAGGACCCAAATTGTTGGGGACAATATGCTGACTCTGTAAACAGCTTAGAGAGGGCTGTGAAAGCACTATAAAGCAGTATATAAGTCTAAGTGCTATTGCTATTTCTATATCATGTTTAACTATTGTTTTGGCAGTAATTTGTTGGATATGATATAGTGCAGGGGTCACCAACCTTTTGGACCTCAGGGACCACCAAACTCATAATTTTAAATCCCGCAGACCAGTGACCCTGGGAAAATCCCCCAAAAAGTTGGTGACCCCTGCAGTGGTTGCCGACCACTGATACAGTGGTTGGGTTTATCTATTGCAAGTCATAAACGATGGGTTTTCATCCTACTAAGAACTGATTCTTATAATGTTGAACATGTACTCCATAGCCTAGCTATAATGAAATGTATGGGCCACCTTGAGGAACAAGGAGAAAAGGTGCTGCTTAGAAAATAATTAGACAAGAGAGACAGAGCCCCCAATGACTTAAAAGTGAGAGAAATAAATTTAAGAAGAACCCATCTTAATGAACCTAGCAGTTAAAAGTGACAAAGGGAAATTTGCAGCTTCAGACTTGCAAGACTAATATAGCCTTACAATAAAATAGAATTAATTCATCTCGTCCTATTTCCTGTCTGGTTTCCTTGGGAGGACTGATACTGTGTTAGCACAAGGGGTCCACAATGTTTGTAGTTTGTCTAATTGTCTTTGCAATGGTTTTGAAAATATTAGATTTCTTGTGGAAAATGCTTATGCTAACGATTTAATCCTTATTTTGAATGAGGAACAAGATCATCCCTTGTGACTCTTTGCATAACAAATACTGGTGAAATGTAAATTAAATGCAAATTTAATGCTGCCTTGAGTCATGATGTTGAAAAATATCTAGCTAGCAAAGCATTTTAAAAGGGTATTCAAAGTAAAAAAAAAAAGCACCTTCCTTACTCATGAAGTACAGTGTGAGTATTTCTCATTGTAAACAGGGATTTAAATATAAGCTGGTGATATAAGGTAGCATTTTTTCCAAGAAAAGTATATTTTTGAAAGTAGGAGTGTGTATGGATATTCTTAGTCTTCCAAGTCATGGTTGTCTCAAAGGTGCTTTTTTCAAAAGGCAGCTGAACTTTGTTTTTCCCCTTGAGGAAGAAGACATTTTGCTTCTCATCCAATAAGGTTAATCAATTGTGACTGGATGGCCGGGGGAGGGGGGGGGGAATGGAAGGATCGTGTTTCTTTGCAGTCATCTGATCACTAGCACTGAGTTAGCACAGTCAGAATTGATGAAGCTTCTTGAATGAGAAGCAAAAGGTCTTACTCAAGGAAAAAACATAGTCCAGTTGCCTTTTGAAAAAGCACCTTTGAGGCAAAGTAGAAGTAAATTGCTCTTTAATTCACCACAGTATCTGTATCTGGGAGAGCATTTCTTAGATTGTTGGGAAAGGAAATTGCATTCGGCCCATGGGCCAGGAGTTTGACAGCTCTGGCCTACTGTGTCTGCACTTCTAGATATCTCTAATTTTCCACTCAGATTCTAGAGATGCTAAATTCCAGGTTCTTTTTCTTCTAGTCAGTATCAATTCACAGCATAGCACCTGCAGTTCAATAGATGTTTTGTTTTCTCTGCAATCTTTAGAACTCCAGAGCACATGTGCTTGATTAAGTTGCAGCCTCACTGAGAACCAAGTCAAGGCACTAATAAAGAATATAACTCAATGTGATGCAAGGCTAAGATTGTTGTTTAAAAACACTGTACATGGGGAGAATATCATTAAGCCAAATATAAAGAAACCTCTCCCTTTCATTTTTCCACTGAAATTGTACACATTTGATGTTCCAAACTTTGTCAAAGATCTTGGAGTACTCATCTCTAATGACCTAAGCGCTAGAGCCCACTGTAACTACATAGCCAAAAAGGCATTAAGAGTTGTTAACCTAATCTTACATAGCTTTTTCTCTGGTAATATTACACTAATACTAGAGCATACAAAACATTTGCTAGACCGATACTCGAATACAGCTCATCAGTCTGGAACCCACATTACATATCTGATATTAACACAGTTGAGAAAGTCCAGAAATATTTCACAAGAAAAGTTCTTCACTTCTCTACTCATTGCAGAATACCTTATGCCACCAGACTCGAAATTCTAGACCTAGAAAACCTAGAACTACGCCACCTTCAGTCCGATCTAAGTACAGTATATTGTATATAAAACCATACATAGCAATGTCCTACCTGTCATTGAATACTTCAGCTTCAACCATAACAACTCTAGAGCAAACAATAGATACAAACTCAAGGTTAATCGCACCAAACTTGATTACAGGAAATACGACTTCAGCAACAGAGTAGTCAGTGTCTGGAATACTCTAC
Source organism: Hydrophis major (assembly GCA_033807585.1). Lineage (NCBI taxonomy): Eukaryota > Metazoa > Chordata > Lepidosauria > Squamata > Elapidae > Hydrophis > Hydrophis major. Next base: position 34,162,881 of record CM066328.1, read on the forward strand.
CTGACTCTGGTTTTTTCCCCAAACTCCAAAAACTTTAACCTTAGACTGTCTACTATTGACCTCATTCCTTTCCTAAGAGGTCTGTAGGGGGCATGCATAAGTGCACCAACGTGCCTACCGTCCCTGTCCTATTGTTTCTTTTATATTTTTTCATTTTTCTTATATGTATCCATGTATTCATAACTATGTTTTTACTTACACCTATTATCTTGTAAGCAATTGACAAATATAAATAAATAAAATAAAATAAAATAAATAAACATGCCCCTGCAAATAATCCTGTGTATGAATTTGAGTATTTTTAGCTTGGTGAAGTAATACGCAGAGGCAATTGAGTCATTATTTCCATGCATTTGAAATATTGTCACATATGTTATATGATACATTTGTTTTTTGATCTGGAGAATGGGGTTCAAATCATACCGGCCACTTATCAACAAGAAAAAGATATTAATTTTCATAGAGTCTGTACTTGCTATTATATCTTGAGATTTTTTTGTGGGTGGGAGTTGATTTCAAGTCAGTTTGTTATTCCTGGAGATTGCCTGGACAAGATTTTGGAAGTAGCTTGCCATTGCCACCTTCTTAGGCCTAAGAGATAGCAACTAGCCCAAGTCACCCAACTAGATTTGTGCCTAAGGCAGGACTAGAATTTATAGCCTCTAGTCTGCTGCCTTAACCACAACACTAAACGGGTTCTCTATTTAAATAAATAGTATGCTGTAGCCGGACGATATGTACGCATGCTGTGCTTGCTTTTCAGAGGCTTGAATGGAGAGATGCTACTTGAAGGCCTTTCTTTTTCTTGATGTTTTCAGTTTTTAAACTAAAACTCTTAGAGCACGGGTCTTCAAACTTGACAGCTTTAAGACTTGTGGACTTCAACTCCCAGAATTCTTCCTTCAGTCATGTTCGCTCATGAATTCTGGGAGTTGAAGTCCACAAGTCCTAAACTTGCCAAGTTGAAGAGCTTTGCCTTAGAGAGAGCTGAAGATATATAAGTCTGTGAAGTGATATATAAGTCTAAGTGCTATTTCTAAATGTAGATATTTAAATGGGACTTTTAAATAGACTTTCCCAAAGCTGGAGCTCAAATCTTTGGACAACAGCAGACTGGAGAAGGCTAAAATAGCATACAGCTTTTAAAAATGGATTGAAGTTGATGTTAAAATAATTAATGTATGTATTTTGTTTTCCCTGACAATTAGAGTTTATAGATTGTTTCAAAACATATATAAACCATGGGGCATATATCTGCACCATTGCAAACAATGCATTCTCAAGAATTGCAATTCTTGTCTAACTTTAAAGTCTGCATCTCTCATAGTAGTTTTCATAGAATTGCATATATTCAACATCTGTGTGAGCACTGATTCCCCCCCCCCCACTCCAAAGTGATAATCTGGTTATCTAAAAGTGTTTTATACATCTTGTTTTCATTCATAAACAAAATAAGCATTAAGAGTAGTAAATATTGTATTTTTCGGAGTATAAGACAGACTTTTTCCACCCCCAAAAGTGAGTTGAAATGTCTGTGCATCTTATACATTGAATGTTGTTGAAGTCCCGCCCATCCTCCAACCCCCACTCTTTGGCCTTTGCTTCCCAGCAATTTGCCTCCTTGTAGCAAACAGCAAACAGCCTGTTTCAGTGTCAGCATAGCCTGATTAGCACAAGCAGCTGATTGTTGGTTGGTTTGACCTCCCAACGATCAGCTGTTTCAGGCTAGAGGGATTGCCATCACTTATTGCCGCCTCCGCATCCTCCATTTTTGGCCTCTGTGCACCCCATTTTCCTCCACCCAGAATGGGTGGAAAATGGGACACATGGAGGCTGAAAATGGGCTTCATGGAGGTGAAAAATGGGATGTGGAGGCCAAAAATGGAGCATGCGGAGGCGGCAATAGGCGATGGCAATCCCTGCAGCCTGAAACAACTGCTCATTGGGAGGCCTTTCCAACCGACAATCGGCTGCTTGTGCTAATCAGGATGTGCTGAAGCTGAGCAGGCTGTTTGCTGCTTTGCTGCAAGGAGGCAAATTGCTGGGAGGCAGAGACAGATTTTATTTTCTTGTTTTTCTCCCCAAAAGTTAGGTGCATTTTATACATCGGAGAGTCTTATATTCTGAAAATATGGTATATTTATTACCTTTATTTTTGTTTTTATTTTACAAAATAGCTAAGCAAGAAGACATTCAAAAAAGAACTTTCACAAGCTGGGTAAACTCACAACTAGAAAAGGTAATGGCATGGTAATGCTGTAGAATATCTTTTCTAAAATATATGTAAAGTATAATAAATGTTTCAGTCCCTTTTGTCTTATTAAATATTTGAATCTCAGTAGGAAAATTATATAGAAACTAAGTGTTTACAGCAAGTATCAAAACTTGGTGAAATGCCTGAATTAATGGCCATAGAACTTTTTCCATGCGTGTAAAAAAAAAAAAAGGTCAGACCTGTTAGTTAAACCAATTTATTGTGGATTTATTGGCTTAATTGGTCATCTTTTACCACTTAGACCAGAGGCCTCCAAACTTGGAAAGTATAAGACTTGTGGTCACAAAATGCCCACTTATCAGTCTGGTGAATATTGCTCCCAAACATTCCTTGTGGTCTCTCAGGATGATCCATATTTCAGCAGTTTACAGTAGCTTTGTCTTGTGAAGGGTAGGGAAAGGACAATCCCCCACCATCTTATTTTCTAAGAATGCCTATTTACAAATTGATTTAGAAATATATAAATAAAGAAATGATGCTAGAGACTGATGCTTTGGTTTTCAAATTGGCAGAATCTTTAGTATCATTACTAGTACTACCAATTAAAACATTTTTTAAAGTACTAAAATCTCATGGAATAGGAAGCCTAGCAAAAAAGTGTCGCTTAACCTATAGTTGACAGTATGACAATAACTAGCGGGTTTTTACGATGACCCAGAGACTAACACACTGAGAACAGGGTGCTATTTGCAGAAGAGCCCCTTGGGTCCAGAAGAAAAAGCAAAATATGCATTCAATTATGCATATGGTCTTGTTATAATGCATACTAAAACCACTATAGAATATATAACCGAATATAAATAATTATTTTGCAGCATCCATCACCTTCTCTTATCTTGGACTTGTATTCAGACATTGGGAAGGGACATGTGCTTTTGGATCTACTGGAGGTCCTTTCCGGACAACAATTGGTAAGAGTATTATGAATAATTCAACCACAAGAATTCATAGAAAGGCTTTGTACATGTAGTTCTCAAGTTTCTCAGTCAGTTAATCAAATAGCCCACGTTTCTCAGCTGAGAAAAATATAGATGCATTTCCTAAATCCTTTGTTTATTATTTATTTTATTTTTATCCAGCCTCTATACTTTTTTATAAAAAACTGAAGACATCAAACATATCCAACACACATTCCTCCTATTTTCCCCACAACAATAACCCTAATGCATTGAGTTGGGCTGAGAGACAGTCACTCAAGATCACCCAGTTGACTTTCATGGCTAAGGCAGGACTTGAACACACAGTGGTATCCTGTTTCTAGATTCATGCCTTAACCACTAGACCAAACTGTCTCCTGCAAAGATATACCTCTATGTGACTAGTTGAAGAATCTGAATCACAAAAGCAAATTAGGCAAAATGGATAAAATGTGCACTCTATTAAACACAGTTTCTTATTTCTAAGATTCTGTGTTAGTATTATTTTTCAAAATACAAGCTATTTTGTGCCAAAAGGGTTTAGGGTGATAATTATCTCAGAACCTGTGCTTCTTTTTCCTTGTGTATCTATTTCCTCCCCCTCCCCGGCATTGCTTCTCATTGAAAAGGGTAAAACCCTTTGGGGCAGTGAATTTTACTTTCACTCTTTGTAAAGCATTACACATACATAGATATTCCTGCAATATTTACAAGAACACTGGTAGCAGCATATAAGAGGACAGAATCAAAGTAGAAAACAACTTCAGATCACAGCCATATATAGTCAATTGTTGCTACATCCTTGAATTGTCTTATTTTTATTGTTGGTTTGCCTTGTAAGATTGCAACCAAGAATATATATGTACAAATAATAAAACATTGTGACTGTTGATAAGGATCAAACTGTTCTTTTCTGTTTCTTTATATTTTATAGTCACGTGAAAAGGGATCGAACACTTTCCAACGCAGAAGCAACATTGAAAACGCCTTAACCTTCCTGAAGAATAGATCAGTTAGTATTCTGGCTTTGAAAGGAGCCTGAATTTACTTAGTTGCTAAAGCATTAAAATAATTATTAAATGAATTGTTCAGTGTTGATTTCCAGCAATTTCACTACAAAATTAGTTACAGATCTCAGCTATATGAGAACATTTTCCAACATGTGAAGGACATCCAGATTGACTGCTAGGTCTCTCTGATATTTGCATATCTTGTACTTTTATTGTATCTGCTTTTTGCAATAAGCAAACATGGTATTCTTTTTTTGGTGCCTGAATCACAATTGAACAAGTTAGTTGTTACTTTCCCAGGGAAGAGAAGCAGATATTTGTGTCCATCAAGAGTTGGATTTGGGGCACTGTGTTCTTATCTTAAAGCAAGCTTATTTTCTTTCTACACTATTGCAGTTTGTTCCACCTCTAAATTGGATCAAGATTGTTATTATAAAAATCATATGCTAAACACTGCAGATTTGTAACACAAGTCCATCTTTCCTATGGGTGTCCTCCAAATGTCCTGGAATGTAACTCTAAGAATTTTTCAATTGACTAGGAACTTCGGGAAATAATCTCAGCACATCTGGAGCTAGTAGTATCTTCCTGTTCATCAAAACAATAAAGCTTCCTTTTTCCCCAGCTGAAACTTATAAACATCCATGTTGCTGATATCATAGAAGGAAAACCATCCATCGTGCTTGGTCTCATATGGATCATTATATTGCATTTTCATGTAAGTATTAATCAACATAAAGAGAAAAGTTTTTCATTTTTTTCAAAGTTCCAGTTAGCGGTTGTCCCACAATTTCAATACAGTACTGACTTGGTCAGTTCTGCTTCTTCTACCATGGCTAAACCAGGAAACTATTTCAAACATACAAATTGTAATGTAAAATTATGATAATTTTTCTAGAGTTTTATGATCTTTTGGTAATGTTCAATAATTTTTGGAAGTTATTTATCCTATTTTATCATGGCTAGTACAAATTGAAATTCAAATATTATTGCTGTTTCTTGTTTTCCTCCATATAATTGATAAGGAAAATATTGAACATTTAGTTACATATTTTTTTCAACTCAGATGCATAGTGTTGAGATAGAATAGCTCCTAGGAGAATACTAAGCTCAATGTATTGGGTGACTATACTTATTTAATGTGATAGAAAAGCCAAATCCTGCATGAAAAATATGTCTTGTCAAAATCATGGCTAACTAGATTTTTTTTTGGGTAGTCTTTTTTTCTGCATGGTTTTTCTGGCTGTTATATGAGGAGCAGATCATATCAAAACCAGCCATTTGAGCTAACTTTTTCTTTTAGGTACAGTCAGACATTTTCAAATGCATTTTTTCTCTCTTTCTATGTGCATGGATAGATTGAAGAATTAGCCAAGGCTCTTTCTTGTGGATACAGCCATTCATCTCTGGACAGTCCAAGCACTGTGGATTTATCACCAGCAATGAGCCCAACAGCTAGGACTAATGTCAAAGCAAAGGAACAATGGAAGATATCAGCGAAGAAGGCTGTCCTGCTATGGGCTAAGGAACAGTGTGACAAGTATGTCAGGATAGGAAAATCAGCCTATCAGTTATAAATCTATTGTGTCCCATTTCCACATTTATTTGCTTATTTTAAAGTTTGAGCTATAGGGTAATTGCAGACAAATGCAGATCTAAGAAGCAGCTACATCTATATCAGCATATTAGTCTTAAGCCAATTTGTGTCAGTATTCCCAAAAATTGTATCCTTCAAAGACCTCTAAATGCATAAGATAGTATTTAAAAGATGAACTTCAACAAGCACATTGAGATGTATTTTTCAGCTGCTCTTTCTTCATGGAAAGTTTACAGTACAAAATGTAACAGTACCTGGGTATTTAACACTTAATAAAGCCATATTGCATGACTCAATGCTAAATCTAAATTAAAAATGTAGAGGAAAAGAGAGATAGATGGAAAAAAGAAATAGCAACAGAGGAAGAGAAAGGGATGTTTCTTTGTGTTGCATATTATAAACTGGACTAACATTAGAAAGCTGCAATATAGCAGGGTCTAATTCAGAGTTTTCAAGGAATTAATGTAGTTTACTACAGGTGACTTTAAATAAAGATTATGTGAGGCTTTCCTGATTCCTTCCAGATGTTTTGGACAACAACTCCAATAAAATCTCTGCCCATTACAACTACTTGGAATTTATGGGAGGCAGGGAAACATCTGCTATACATTAGTTGAGGAAGACTGGACTGAATAAATTCATTATGAGTGCATAATATAAACAGATGGATAGAATGCAGCTTGACTTTATAATGAATGCAGGATGAGTTGAGGGGAGGTAATTAGAGGTTGGTGTTATAGCATTGTAAATAAAACTTTTTTGAGAGGTAGGTGCTGTCCTTCCAAACTCTTGCATAGTAATGAAACTCTTAGCTGTTGGGACTCTGCCCAGGAGATCAAAAGAGTTGGGTAAGTTATGCTGAAACAAATGGCAAGCTGATTTCCTACTTCCCTCTGTGCACATCTGAAGCTCTTCCAGTTAAGTTCAGCAAATGATGTCAGGGCTTCAATGAGCCATTTCATCTCTCTGCACCCAGGAAACACCTATTAGGTTGCACCTAAATGCAGCCTATTCTCTATCTGTGTGGAAATTATATATAGGATAGGGAGAGTGCCCATAACTATGATTCTATGGGATTGTTGGGCTAAGTGGACTTAGGAAGTGAAGGTAGTATTTGCAGAGTGTCTTTGTGGTTCTGTTATGCAGACAGAATCCAACTGATTTCCCATTTTGCAAGTAATTCAGTTATTCTTCTCAGTGAACAACTTTTATTTCAATTGGTTAGGATTAATATATGAAATTAGACAAGAAATCTATCTGATACAAGTACATTCCTTCCTTGCTTATTTTCAGTTTAAGTTGTTTGGTCACCATTCATCTGGTTGAACTGCATAGAAAGAAAGTGTGGTTTAAGGAACAAATGGTGTAAAGTTTCTTTCAAAATATATTCAAATTATGTTAGTAATCAGTTTATTATGCCATGGAAAAGAACCACTCTTTCTCTTAACTTTCCCAGAGAGTTTATATTGAAAGTCAGGGCAAACTATAAAGAACCTCCCACATTTTCTATTTTATTTTCTTTAGAAAAATCTATCCATTCATTTGTTAACAGAACTTCTTTACTTTGGTCTTTAAGATAAGGGCAGAAGGATTATAGCTAGTTTTAAAATCAGAATGAGGGGACAGGCTGGTATGCAAATTTTTATTTTCTTCTCCAGCATAATATTTCTCCCCTCTCTTTAATTTTGTGTGTTTTTAAATACTTTTGATCATAGGCATGGGTCTATCAACATTGCAGATTTCAAATCCAGTTGGAGGAATGGATTGGCTTTCTTAGCCATCATTCATGCATTAAGGCCAGGCTTGGTTGATGTGGAGAAAGCAAAAGAGAGATCAAACAAGGAGAATCTGAGAGAGGCGTTCCAAGTAGCAGAGAAGGAACTCAGTATACCCCGGCTGCTTGAACCTGAAGGTAACTCATAGATTTTACATGCACTTGAGCTTCAATCTGTTTGGTGTTGAGTTTTGAGCATGATCATTCCCAGCTGTGCTTACTGTATTGTGCTGATTTATTCTACCAATTTTGGTTTCCTTGGCCCTAATACTAGATTATTATTAATAATATTGGATTGGAACAGAAAATCAACATTATGGATATTAAAAGTGGCAGTGACAGAGATATATAATCAAATGTGCTTTGCAATTTTCTTCAATATCACTATCAAGCATAGAAAACATAAAATACAAAAGCATATAATCCTTTTGATTGTTTTTAAGATAAATACAAATATATGGAGTTATTTTAGGTTGAACCATAGATTTGTTTACCCCAGGACGGTCTAATTCTGAAGTTCTTAAGTTCTACTTAAGAGGGCAGGGAGTGTGGTTGAACTCTGCAACCTCTTCAGCCATGAGGGTTCTTCACTGGGTTCTTCTGGATTGGATTTAGATTTATTGTGAATAAATTATTTAGACATAGTGAATAATTTATCCCCACCCCCAAGAACCTTATTCAGGCTGATAGCTGTATTTCTAAAGGTAGCAAACTGGTCCACACCTAAAATGTTTGGAAACTTCTTCTTGGAGATTCTGCATTACTTTGATATTGGGAAAGGGAGTTGACATATATTGGATGGCAGAGATTTCCCGCTCAAAGATGGGAAAGCATTTCATTCTTGCTAGGGGTCCAGAAGTATTTGTCCCACGATTTCCTTCTCTATCTGCTATGCAAAAGGAAGGGCTGATAACATAATTTCCCACTAGAAAATATAAAGGTGAATACAACACTGGAAGTTTTTAAAAAGATGTTGGATAACCATTTGTCAGAAGTGGTGTAGGGTTTCCTGCCTAGGCAGGGGGCTGGACTAGAAGACTGCCAAGGTCCCTTCCAACCCTGTTATCCTATCCTATCCTATCCTATCCTATCCTATCCTATCCTATCCTATCCTATCCTATCCTATCCTATCCTATCCTATCCTATCCCTGTAACTGCTTATGTTGTCATATAGCAATACTTTTTGTTGTTACATTGGTCTAATTTATACATAATATTAAACTAGAATAAATCATGCTGAGCTGAAATTCAGCAAAATTTAAGTGTGGACTATACAATTTTGAAACCCAACATTAATACAATTATGAGCAATGCAGATCTAATCAGTAATATAAATAGTGGATTGGTTTTCTGGACAGCAGTGCAATGTATTATTAGAAGTTTGTACTTTGGAATATATTCAAAGCTCTTAACATTCCACAGATGTTGATGTCATCAGTCCAGATGAAAAATCCATCATGACTTATGTGGCTCAGTTTCTCCAGTATTTTAAAAGTTTACCTGTGGCTGAAGATAGAATGCAGGTACAGTATGTGACATCTAAAGCTTTAGAACATGTTTTATACTTTTTTTGCATCCTGTTTTTTTCCCAACTTTTTCTATGATTGTTTTTTTGTAGAAAATCCATATCATGATAAATTTTATTTTTCAGAATTTGATTAGACCTGCAGCTGGTTTCACTGATAATTAATGTTGCTTAAGATTTTGATCTTGTTACATTTATAATGCTAGATCAATTTTTTAAAAGCATGGTTTATTAAAACAAGTAATATGTGGTAATGTGATAATGATTTGGTTCATACATTACACTAAATTAATACAAATAGTTCATATGATGGCTTAGGAGCCTGGATGGTTAGGAACAGTGGTTAGAATGTAGCATTGCAGGCAAATTCTACTCACAGTTTGGAGTTCAATCCTTATGGGGCTTGAGGTTCATTCAGTTGTTTGCAAAACAGTCTATCAAGGGCAAACTCTCTGGGAATAGAGTAACAAAGCACTATTTTTCTGTAACAATGCAAACAGGATTCTTCCGAAGTCAGTAAAATGAGGACCCAGATTGGGGGCAACATGCTGACTTTGTAAACTACCCAGAGAGTGCTGTGAAGCATTGTGGGGTGGAATATAAGTGCTATTGCTATAGCTGTAGTGCAATATGTGAATACAGCGAGATTGATATATTCTAGACACTGTATCACATGCTAAAAAGTGGTTTATTTTAACCATGTTTTTTGGTTGAAGCATAGAAGCCTCAGTCATAGATAATGCTGAATTATGCTCTAAACACTCAATATTTGAGGTCAGATAACTTGCCCAAACCAAGAAGTCATATGAATTAGAAGCAAATATTATTTTACAGTTGTTTGCAAAACAGTCTATCAAGGGCAAACTCTCTGAGAATATTGTAACAAAGCACTATTTTTCTGTAACAATGCAAACAGGAATATATGTACAAGTATATACATTTTTGTTCTGTTTTCCAGGAAAAAATCAAAGAGACTTTGAGCTGGCTCAATGCACAGGAATGCAAGTTAACAAAGTTGCTGACTGAGCTAGAGAATGCATCCTTCTACAGGAAGTTTGAAGTAAGTAACTTTGTAAATGTATCCTTTGGAGGATACATTATATGACAAGAAATATGAAATAGTAACAATTGAGCCCTTTTTGTATCCTTTTATGAAATCAAGATTTTGGATTTTGCTTTCTACGCTCTTTTTAGTCACGGTTGCATTTAGCAAACTCTGATTGAGGCCACATAAAGAATGCATCAGCCTTAGCAAAGGCCAAAGTAAATACATTGCCAAAGTTGATCCACGAATATGTTAGCTGCTACATCGCTGGTGTTATTGAAGAAGCCAAACATAATTGCATAAAAATATTAAAACAAAATAAGACATGGTATAAAGAGTTTACCTATCACTCAGGAAGTTGATGATAAAGATCCAGACTACTGAGAAGAATCAGACTGAAATGTTGTTGCTTAGTTTTCTGTTCCAATAATGGCCAGGCGGAACAGATAGACATGGGTTGTGTTTATGCAACATGATTTATCAAAGTACCTTAAAATCTAACACAGGTAGTCCTCGATTTATAACCATTCATTTTGTGACCATTCAAAGTTGCATTGCCTCTGAAAAAAAAGTGATGTAAACCGTAAAAACTGTGTTGTTAACTTAACAACTGCAGTATTTCACTTAATAGCTGTGGCAAGAAATGTTGTAAAATGGAGCAAAACTCACTTAATAATTGTCTTGCTTAGCAATAGAAATTTTGGTCAAAGGATTGTGGTCACGTTGACAAGGATTATCTGTTTTAATACAGGTATTAAAACAACATTTGAGTAATTTTAAGCTTGGTAAGTTTTTGTGCAATAGGCTGTTATTTGAATCTACTTCATTTTGCATATAATTCTTGTGTGCAAATTGTTATTTATTAAATGTATAAGCTGTCTAATTCCAGTTGTAGAAACTGTGTAAATGATATAACCAGACTAAGTTCATTATGTGAATATTATATTGTTCACTTGAGCCTCCATTATTCAGAAATAAACTACCCTTGTATCCAGTCCATTTAAATATTATGTTTTATAACCATTGATGATCCTCTTAATGTCCCTAATTCTTTTAAGTGTCTGACACAACATGTTGATGCACTTACACTTTTAAATATCAATTTAAATCCTTAGGCAATGCTATCATTTACAGAAGCATTTAATGAAGAAAAAAAACCCTTCCTTCCCATCCTGGAATCCAAAAGAAAAGGGTCAGAGCTGAATGAAGATTACTCAGAGATGAAGGAGGCATGGGATAACTTATCGCATCAGGTCATTAGGATGTTTACAGGAATTTGCATTTATCTTGTTGTAAAAGGTTTCTTGTTCATGCATTTGAATATATGGCTTCCATGAGAACACATTTCCTGCCTTACAAATATGAAGCAAAGATGGGAGCAATAGAATATTTTGCCTGTCAGAAGGATAACTTATCTGCACAAACAGAACAATGACTCTAATATATTGGCACATTTTGGTGACATAAACTTTGCATAGTTGAAGGAGAAACTTCAGAAGTTTTGGGTGGTTCATCACTGGAGGGTTTTTAAGAACAGACTGGACAGCCACTTGTCTGAAATGGATAAGGTAACAGATAACAGATAATCACAGTTGGAAGGGACCTTGGAGGTCATCTAGTCCAATTCCCTACCCAAGCAGGAGACCCTATACCATTTCTGACAGATGGCAGTCCAGTCTCTTCTTGAAAGTCTCAAGTGATGAAACTTCCACAACTTCTGAGGGCAAGCTGTTCCATTGGTTGCTTGTTCTCACTGTCAGAAAGATTCTCCTTATTTCCATGTTAAATCTCTCCTTGTTCAGTTTCCATCCATTATTCCTTGTCTGGCCTTTGGGTGCTTTAGAAAATAACTTGACCCCTTCATCTCTGCTGCAGCCCTTCAAATATTGGAAGACTGCTATCATGTCTCCCCTGGTCCTTCTCTTCCCCAGACTAGCCATGCCCAGTTCCTGCAACCATTCTTCATATGTTTTAGTCTCCAGTCCCCTAATCATCCTGGTTGCTCTTTTCTGTCTCTTGGATTAGAAGACCTTCAAGGTTCCTTCCAGCTCTATTTTAATTAAGCAATGTGCTGGTATATTTTTGTTATATAAAGTATGAATAGTTGAAGAACCAACACGAATGGCATTTCTCTGTTTATTTGTCTAGATGAATGAATGGAAAGCAAAGCTGGACAATATGTTACCTCCACCTCTGGATGCCATTGAGGCTTGGCTGAAAGAAACAGAACAGCATCTGGTACACAACCTACCCATTTCTCAAGATCATTTGAAAGCAACAGCTGCCCTTGAAGAAAAATTAAGAGCTGTAAAGGTTGGTTAAGTAAACTAAAATATTTATTGCCTCCCACCTTGTGGGCCACTTACAGCATAATAAACATTGATAAACATTAAATTGAATATATCATTGAACATAAAATGACACAACAGACCAAATAAAATAGTTAACACAAGATGGAAAAGGAGGGAGCTGGATATATGGCAGGGGAAGGGGAAGAGGGATTAGCTTTTAATTAATCAACCACCTCAAGTATAAAACTTTCCCATTGGGTCCCCAAGCCATCTGGCAGAACCAGATCTTAAGACTTTTTTTTGAAAAATCAGGAGGGTGGGAGCCAATCTGTTCTCAGGGGACAAGATGTTCTGGAGGCAAGAGCCAGAGAAGAGAAGGCTCTTTTCCAGGACCCCACCAGGAAAAATTCCTTTTACTAATATGTGTTAGTAAAATATATCATCCTCTTATATACTTGCCTTGCTTAAAGCAACCATCATGGCATTTACTGTTGTTTGCAGCAATGTTAGCACTGTAATACAATCATCAGTGCCTTTTTCCTATTCCCCTATTTGGGGAACCGTGAACAATATTGAGGAAAAAAGGACCACAAGCTTACATTTGGTTCACTGTATGATAAGAATCTAAACAATCAAGTAAATCCAACGTCCATATTTTTTTAAAACAAATTTTATTAATTTTACAAAAACAGTACACAAACAAACAAGGCATAACAGCTTATAAATTCTTTTCTAAAAAAAAATAGTAATTAAAGAAGAAAACCAATAGAACATAATGATTCCAAATTATAATATCAATATTTACTTTATCTATTTAACTTCATATCTTATCCCAACTTCTCCTTTTCATCCAAATTATTTCTTGCTAATTAAAATTTTATTGCCTTTTATCAACATACAAAACGCAAAAAACATAACAAAACTTAAAACATCTTTTCTGAAAGCTGCTTGATCCCGAGTTAAAACTCTTCACACAGACGAAATTTACACATCATATTCACTTTATATATCCTTCCCTATCTTATTACCATTTTCAATAACATTCTTTGTCTGTTCTATTTCCAACTATCCATTCATCTTTTTTCTTTTACTATACTTCTCCTATACACTAATTGGAGTGACGCCTTTAACTCATTGCCCTAACTTAAAAATACTTCATATAATACTTAATTTATCTTGGGATTCTGTTTAGTACATTCTAAAATTACACAATAAATTTTACAAGAAAGATTCTACTCTAAATACACATATAAAAACACAATCTTATGTACCTTCCAGAATCCCCCCCTTTTTTTATCCTTCACCCATTGTCTCTAAATAAGCTTTTTTTTCTTTAGATCTTGCTTCCCACCATTGAGGCTTCTCCTCCCCCCCTTCTCTCTTGCTTATTCTTCTTCTTGCCCTTTTTACCCCTTTGTCTCTCCTCCTCCCTTTTCTTACTCCCTTTCCATTGCTTTCTAACCTTGCATCCACCTTTCCTCTCATTTTTCTCTTTTTTGGTTGTTTTTTCAAACCTTAAAATCCCCTTTTTCTTATCCTCTTTCTCCTCCTCCCCAGAAAAAACCCATTGTTCATCAAAGATGGCTTCTTGTTCCTCTTCTTCTTTGTCCCAGTCATTCTGCTGCATAGTCAACTTTTCATAAGTACATAACGCCATTTCTAAAAATTGAAATAAAGTGCCCAAAGTATCTTTTCCATCTTGTTCTTCCTTTTTATATTTTTGATATTCAGTCTTTAGTTCATCCACAAACGATGCCATTATGAAAAGAGAAACTTTTCCCAAAACAACCACCCAAGTATTTTTAATCAAAAATAGTTCAAAAAAAGTTCCAAAAGTTAATACTTTTCTTCCTTCTTCTATTTCTCTTTCTGGGGTTACTGTTTAATCAAAGAGGTCCAATTACCATATATCTTTCTTTGAGATTCTAGGCAATCTCCTCCTTTTTCCACTTCTGCTCCAATTTTTTTCCTTTCCCTTCCCACTTGCAACATCAATTTTTAAATGATCAAAAATCCATACCTCTAATAAGGGTTTTCCAATTCCTTAAATTTTTAAGTCCAATGTCCAAGAAGTCTTATCCCTTGACTTCAACTTTCAAAATAGTTCACCTTCAGTGCCCAAATAAATTTCAAATCTTCATCTGCTGTTTCTATGGGATGGGAGAGTGAAGAAAAAAAAAGTTCCCTTTAAGAGCTTCTCCACCGCTTTCTGCTCTTCTTAGGGATACAATGTATCCTCCAGCAATTCAGCCAGTTCAGTTCCAGCGAGTTTAAAAGATGTTGATTGACCCGGCTCAGCCAGCACTTTCACTTTTCTTGCTTCCTCCAGCACGATCTTACCCGGTTGCAGGCTTCTTCGTGGCGGCCATTACTGACCGCCACTCCACCACCTCGGGAAAAAGGGGTTTTTCCGGACGAGGAGGGGGTCTGCGACACCCCCTGTCCAGCTCCCCTCTCTCTTCAGCTGTCCCGACAGGGCAGCCATATCCCCCTGACCCGTTTGGATCGGGGGTACCTTGGTGGCAAGCGCAGTAGGAATCGCGAACAGTCACGAATTCCTGCTGCCACCGAAGCCACGCGGAACCGGAAACCCAACGTACACATTTTCGTAGGCTGCCTATGTTCACCCGAGTGAGTGAAATAGGTGGTATATAAACTTAATAAATGAATAAGACAAATCAGCTAAATGTGGGTAACTTCAGTTTCAATAAGCATGCATTTCTATTGGAATTTATCTTCTACACTTTTATATACACTTTTAGGATGTGTTGCATGGATTTGATAGATTTGGGGTTGCTTTTCAAATGATTGGTTGAAGTCACATTTTGAGATAAGCCAAAACTCTTGACATTTCCCACATTCTTTATGTTGCATCGGGTTTTGTAAGACATTTAAATAATGACTTCATTCAGCCTTTTAGTTCTATCGAGTGGAAAATGTAAAGGGCGACCAACTCTAGTATTGCTCTGAATAATATCTCTTTGAGCAAATACAATCCCAGTCATACTCACCAGGCAACATCAGTGGGCTCTGCTGGGTTTTGGGGCTTTTGGCAGCTGCCCAAAAATTACAGCAGCTGATAATATATCCTGGGGTATAAAATAAAATAAGGTAAAATAAAAAACAATGTAATATTCAGCCATGCAACCTCATATTGCTCAGTAACAATACTGTCAGCTCTTTAAAGAAAGATGCAATATTTCAGGAACCATCGTTATAATCATTCTGTAAATTAGTGCATAATTATTCAGTATTTTTCTTTGAGAAATTTATTAGCCTTATTGCTCTTCTGTCCTATTGCTAGAAAAAGAAATGCATATATAGATCAATTAATTATAAGACATTTGTGAATGGTGCTTCTGTTTTTAGAATTTGATGGAAAGTTTTCAACAACATTTGGAAACCCTCCAGTCCTTTGACAATAGAGATAATGCTGGAATGCTGGTAGCTCCACCTCAGAAGCTGGAAGAAATGAGAAAAAGGTTTGTGATGTCAAATTTCTCCTTTGATTGTTCCATTCAGCTAAATATAATTGTGTTCTTATCAAATTTAATACCCTAATTGCAAGACTAATGGTGGGCATCTCTGCTGCTCTTATTGACATACATACTGTATGCATTTCGCACAACCTGATATCCTCCAGATGTGATGTATTCACTAGATTAGGGAATTTATTCAATCCCAGGATCTAATTTTCCTTGTAGGCAAGTTGTGTGGTCTTATTCTCCCCATGATCAATTCAAGCCTAGCTTGTGGTTTCTCTGAAAGCACTGCAGTGGCTGAATTGGTATAACATATTTACTTGTTTTTTGGGGGGGATTCATATAAGGTATTTGTAATATAAACCAATTCAATAGTCTGAATTTTCACCAAACAAAGTTAAAACTAATTAACTAAGATTAAGACAAATGAAGCTCACCAGGAATGTGTGTAAATATAGAAAACAATGGTTCTCTAAATGATCTGTTTAAGTATCTGTGCTTTGTGCAAATTCAGCTAATAGAAAGCAAAATGTAGATGGGTCACAGGCCTGATTCAATACAGCTCTTCTTACATTCTTTGTTTCTGGACATTTTCTGACTTTCATCATTCATATTTTTGTATCCAGTTTATAAATGTATGAAGCTATTCTGAATCAGACTATTGATCCATCTGGTTCAATTTTGCTTCTATTAATTGCCAGGAGTCTTTTAAAGTCCTCAAAGACTTCATGTAGTAATTAAAATATTTAGGCCCTCCAGCAATTGAAGCACTTTTCTTCTGCTCTTCAGATGCATCTACTTTATTCTATCATTCTTGCACCACCATGATCAGATCACAGCATTTCCTGTTCCTGGGTCAACCTAACGCAGCTGTAAATTGGTTGGTAATAAAGATAGAACAACTTATTTAGCCAGTAAAAAGCTGTGCATTTTTCTAGGTCACAGCATGCCTTATGGAGTGCAGATCAGGCTCATTGGTTTTGACTTACATTTTATAGACAAGATGTTGGATTTATTTTCAGGTTCAGCAAAGTTCAACTTGAAAATTTCAGCATTATTGTGGAATACTACTGCTCATCCAGCTCAGCTGTCTTCAACGAACTGACATCTAAACTGAACATCTGGCACATCAAGTTTGGAACTAAGGAGACTGTGGAGTTATTGCAATTAGATTGGCATGTAAGCATTATAATTGCTTCTTGCAGAAGAGACTAAATTATAATTGCTTCTTGCAGAAGAGACTAAAAAGTTGAATCAAAGGCACCCATACAAATATGTTCATGCTATTTATTCATTTTAGTTTTATTTTTTATTAAATATTTTATCCTACCTTTATTACTTTTATAATTAACTCAAGGCAGTGAACATAAATAATATTTCCTCTTCCTCCTATTTTCCCCCACAACAACAACAACCCTGTGAGATGGGTTGGGCTGAGAGAAAGAATGATTGGCCCAAAGTTACCCAGCTAGTTTTCATGCACATGGCAGGACTAAAACTCACAGTCTCCTGGTTTCTTGGGCAGCACTTTAACTACCACACCATCTGACTGCTCTAAGCAAGTAATTTTCATCCAAATATGCATTATGGATTTAGCATGTTAAAAGTGCCATATCTTAGCTGCGGGTGTAAATAAGTAATATATATTTTGTCAAGGCTTTGTATAGGTATGACAAACTCCTTCTCAGCAATGCATCCCCCATCAAGATCAAATAAGTTATGATAAGTACATTCATTGCAGAGTGCTGCAAACCCATACGAACAAAGCAGTTCAGCATTGAGCAGTATACAGAAATCTAGCCCTATATGTGTATGAACTGGTCTAAGGGTTAAATACTGAGTTCCTTCCTCCTGCCTTTTCAAGTCAACAGCTTTTGAATTGCTTGTTTTTTTATCATCAAAGGTTTTAGCTACCTCTTTCCCATTTGAAAAACAGCTTTGTTTCACCAGAAATTCTCATCTTATCAGTTTTAATTCTTATACAAACATCCAGCAGATGTCAGTGTAAATCTACAAACATTTAATAAAAGGCCTGAGGAAAAAAACATGATTTGTTTCTCCAAGTAGGAAGACTTGCCAAATGTTGTAAGGTCTAAACCTTGACAGTGTTAGCAGTTTGAAAGGCAGAGAACACTATTCACTCTTGAACTGTCTGTATAAAGTCCTGTTGTTTTTAAAAGCTGTTTGTTAATAGAGCTTTGAATTAATTTATTTCAACTGAGATCATGTGTTCCAGGCCTATCACATATTTCAAAGTTCAATGCCTGGTACAAACTATGCTGGATGAGGGGTTTTTTTGTTTTTGTTTTTGTTTCTTTCATCATGTTATCCTCATGGACATTTTAATCATTAAAATTATTTCTCACCCTCCTCCACCTCAGCAGATGAAACCCTTACTTTGTTTCCATTTCATCTGATCCACATAAAATCAGAGAATGTAAATCTCAAATTAAATTACTTCTAATTTTCTACAGCGGCAGATATTTCTCAAATAATTATGTCATTTTATTTTGGAGCAGAATTTTATTGAAGAAAAAGGTTTTCCTGGTCAACTAGATACTGCATTACAAGTATGCGAAGCACAGAAAAATAAAATGATAAAGGCTCCTAATTTGGGTAAGAATTCATAAACATCACAGTGGTTCTGTCCAGGCTTCAACCTTCCCTTGATTTTCAGCGCTTGGTCTGTAAGAATTATTGTTACAGAGCCAGAATTGCACAACCCATGAACTACAGCACTGCATTTAAAGAAACTTAAGATTTAAGGGCATATAAATTTTTAAAAGGGGGGAGGGGAGGAACTGTCAGAGGACATCTTTTCCTTCTTGAAAGCATCTTTAAGAAAATGTGTGTTTGTTAGGTATGAAATAGAGAATATTGGATAGAGACAGAGCAAGGAAGTATAAGGAACTAATGGAATGGCTAGAATCTTGAACATTCAAGGAGATGCATTTATTACACTGTTATGAGATCTTTGGCCTTGTCCTCGATGAAGTAAAGAAAAGTAAAAATTCAGCTTTTCAAAAAAGAAAAAAAAACAGATAATCAGAGTTGGAAGTCTGGTCTTCTGGTCATCTAGTCCAACCCCCTGTTCAAGCGGGAGACCCTACACCATTTCTGACAAATGGCAGTCCAATCTCTTCTTGAAAGTCTCAAGCGATGGCGCTCCCACAATTTCCGAGGGCAAGCTGTTCCATTGGTTGGTTGTTCTCACTGTCAGAAAATTTTTCCTTATTTCCAGGTTAAATCTCTCCTTGTTCAGTTTCCATCCATTATTCCTTATCTGGCCTAAATGTCCCCATCTTCTCCCAAGTGTTCTTGTTTTTAGCATGAAGGGATTTTTATTGTATTGGTAATAAGCATTTCATGAAAGCAACATGTGGAGCACCAAAATAGATTTAAAGGTAAAGGTTCCCTCACACATATATGCTAGTCGTTTCCAGCTCTAGGGGTGGTGCTCATCTCCATTACAAAGCTGAAGAGCCAGCTCTGTCCGAAGACATCTCCGTGGTCATATATCTTCCTAAGAACAATGGAATGTACACCTTGCCTTAAAAATGGGAAAAATTCCTAAATTATTAAGGAGTTTTAGGAAAAATTACTAAATAATGTCACCATGATTTTGTTTGGTGTAAGATAGGAAAGAAAGAAACACTGGCAAGCTTTCTGAATGCCCTGTTTCTTGACTTTGCTTACCTAGGACTGGTACCCTATGACCCACTAAGTTGTATTAGTAAGATTTCATTCATCTTTAAGGTAGCTATTTGGGACAGAACAAACAATATATTGTGTACCTATGATTCTCTTGCTAGTGGATACATGTTTTCCATTAAAGAATGGTTGGCAACATGAAGTGAGACAATTTCATTAAATATAGGATGAAGGCTTGATCCTTATGGCAAATTTACTTAATTGCAGTTCATTCACTCATTCATTCCTTAGTACATACATACATACATATTGCAAGAAATGAATTATAATTGCATGTTAGATATAGCTTGAGTCCCATCCCAATAACAAATGTATTTATTTTATGCAAGTTGTTCTCTTTCAATATTGATTTCTGATCTGTAAAATCTGCTTATAATTCCTGGTTGTATAAAGTGAACCAGGAAGGTAGAAAGTCTTTGTATACAACTGTGGAAATGGTTAATGATATTATTTATTTTAAAATATTTTAGAAATTGATCCTGAAGAAACAGCCAAATTGTTTAAGATGACAGAAGTTCAGATTGCCAAGTGCACAGAGTACATTAACAATGTGAATGATACCTTGAAAAAAGTTTTATCGTCTTGGGCCATCTATATGGAGAACATCCAGTTGCTAAAACCTTGGCTGGAAGAGACTCGAAAAGACCATCTTAAGAAGGTATGCTTATTTTTTCCTCAGTTATTGATATTGTTTTGAAAGTTATGGACCCCATAAATATCCTATGGATTTTAATATTATCCTTTAGATCTCCCCAGAAACGTTGGCAGCCTGGAACTCACGGCATGGTTCCTTGAATGAAGCTGGAAACTTTTTGATTGAATCCAGCAATGCAGAAGTGGGATCATCTGTTTCTGGAGAATTGAAAAAATTGAACAGAAAATGGGCTAAGCTTATAAAGAAGACAAAGTTTGTGAGTGGACATAAATATTTTACTTTCCTAATTTGATCAAGTCATACTTTACAGTCCAATGACGTGTTACAATATTAATACCTGACTGTACTGTGAGGTTAGAAGTTAATAGAAGGAATAAAAAGTTTCATATCATCACTTTAGGTTTAAGCTCAACGCCAGTAGTTCAGTGTTAAATTTACAGAGCAATTGCATTTTCAATAGCACTTAAACTTCACAATGCTTTACAGCACTCTCTTGAGCAGTTTTCCGCAACAATCTGGGTCCTCATTTTATCAATCTCAGAAGGATGGAAGGCTGAGTCAACCTTGAGCAGCTCAAAATAGAACTCCTGACAGTGAGCAGTGAGTTAGCCTGCAGTACTGCATTCTAACCACTGCACCACCACAGCTCCATATTATATATTTATGTATTAAATCTGCAGACTTATCCCTGGTTTTTTTCAAAAGGATTGAAAAAAACTCAAATGAAGTGATAAGCAACCTCCCCCAGATAAATGATAATTGCTTGACAAAATAAATAAATAAATAAAAAAGATGTATCCAATTTTAATCCTATCATTCATAGTCAATCACATTTCATTCTAATATTAAGTAACATTGCAGTGAATATTGTTATTCCTTCTGTAGTTAATTATTTTTTTCTTTCTATCAAGTTAAAATTAGAATTCAGTGGTTGTAGGGACCAATTTCAGATTTTCTTAGTCTACAGTTATCAGTTTTACAGAAATGGAATTTGCATGTGACCTATTTATTAAAGTTTTCAAAACTCATTGATGGTTTTGTAATAAATTAGTAACACAAGATTTATTGTGGCATATGCCTTAATAGACCTACTTTCTCATATGCATGAAATATTCTTAATTAGTAGGTTTTGTTTTTTAAAAAAAGCATGGTGAAAAGGCCTTGATAAATGTTGATATTGCCACATTTATAAAACTCCAAATCTATACAAGAACGCTAACCATTCATAATAGTTGTTATTTTATGGTGTTAATTGAGAAAATCAATTAAAAGTATCATGTTTACAGATTCTTGGATGACTTTCATTAATGCAAACACATACATAGAATAAAGCCATCAGAGTCCAACTAGCAAACTTGGGGATTATAACAAATGTTGCTTGATGTTTGTAGGAAATGAAATTGTTGAGGATGCAAGAGGAAGAAACAACGTTAATAACAGATAACAATGGAAATGTTGAGACTTCTAGGAAATCCAATCCAGACATGTTTAGTAATCCAGTGGAACCCTCAAAAGAGCCTCCTAAAATGTGCTTTGAAAAGGCAGAGGTAAAGAATCTGCTACTTTATATATAAACTAGAATTTTAGTACTTGCCTTATTTGCTGCATTCCGAACTAAATCTCTACTCTTGCCATTCATTATGGGTGATATAGCACCTGTGCATTTGTAAGGAACTATGCAGGGAAGGAAAAAATCCCATCTATAATCCTGCTTCCAGATCTGCAGATATATTGGTTTAAGACTACCCATTTAGAAGAGCCCATACTTATACTGGGAAGTTATAAGTGCTCTTATAGTTGCAAGTCATGGTAACTGTATGCTGTTTTCAAATTACTAATAGCTGGGGAACAAGAGTAAAAAGAAATTTATTATTATTATGTTAGCCAGATATTCAGATTGGGTTTGGAATTTTTATCTACATATTGAGTCCTTTCCAAGGACCTGGGATGGGTAGATCTGGATGTTTGGTGCAGTGGTGGGATTCAAAAAATTTTTACTACTGGTTCTGTGGGCTTGATGGGTGTGACTTGGTGGGCATGGTAAGGGAAGGATACTTAAAATCTCCATTCCTTCCCCACTCCTGGGGGAAGGTTACTGTAAAATCCCATTCCCTTCCCACCCCACTAACCTGCTTTCCAGCTCCGTTCTTCTGTGCAGGGCAACAAAAGAGGACCCAGCCGATCAGCTGGGACTTGAGAGGCAGAGAATAGACAGGGCACGGCCAGTGAGAGGTGATATTTGCCGGTTCTCCAAACTTCTAAAAATTTCTGCTACTGGCTCTCCAGAACTGGTCAGAACCTGCTGAATACCACCTCTGGTTTGATGGTGTTACAGATATCCTTACAGGATGTGAGCTGTTCCAGATAAAGCTGCTTTTTGCAATTAACTGATGGTGAATTTGTCAATGTCTATGGTGTTCAAGTGGTGCTCCTGTTGTTTTTGGGATTGCACCCAAGGCCCCTGTTACTATTGCTACTACCTTTGCTTGTTTGCAATCTTCTTGCTGCAACTTGCCAGATGGTCCACTGTATCTTCAGCTTCTTTGCATAGATGGCATTCACTATCTGTTGCTGTCTTCTCAATTCTGGCTTTGTATGCATTTGTTCTTAAGACAGAATTAGTCCCTCGGTCTCCTCCTCCTTCTCTCCCTCCTCCTCCACCACAGGGGAATCTGGTTTACCATGGTGAAAAACAGAATATTGAACTTTGGTCTAGCCCAATTTGGCTTGGTTTGTGTTTTTGTAATATCTAAGAAATACAGTGTGAGTCATATTAACCAAAATTAGACTATAGTTCAGATGCATTTATGGAGAGGGCCTGTCAAAAACATTATTCTGCCAAGCATGGGTACACAATTGAAGCTCCCTCCCACATACAAGGGAGCTAGGCTTCAATCTCATGGTTGCAGTGGCCACCTTGACTTCCCTGCAGAAGTTTGTACTAAAGTTTCTAGGCTGTTCTCAGGTTAAACCCAAGAACGACAGCACAGCAATCCAGAGTTCAGTTCTTTATTTGCTTACATACAATAGACAGAGCACTTATATTTCCTGGGCTATTGTTTACCTCTTTGGCTTGGTAAGCTTGGTTCGAGCCTGCCTTGGGGAGCTCTAAAAGTCAGTTACCCAGAGTACAGGCTTGCATAGACTTCTAATGGTACCTTATTGGAAAATAGAGCTTTTTTGTTAAGCTAAATCCAAAAACTAAATGGAACAATCAGCTAGAGTTCAGGACTTTATTTGCTTATATGCAGTAGACAGAATCTTACCAGACTAAATCCTTATATCTCTTACCCTAACAGATATATCCTGGGAGATTTTAGGGATGGCTGTCCAAACACTCTTATTTGTCTCCAAACCAGGTCTCGGTTGGGTTGCCTTTTGTCTCCCCCCACCCATACCTTCAAGAATTATTTCATATTCTGCAGTGAGTAAGAATGGAGTGAGTGAGAGAGATGAAGTCTTGACCTTATTCTGAGAGATATCCTTTTAAATATGTGAAGGGTGTCATCATCTCCCTTCAGTTATCTTTTCTGAAGGATAAGCATTCCCAGTTCTTTCAATCCCTCTTCATAACAGTCTATTCTCCTACCGCCTTCATTGCCCCTAGTTGAACATTTTTCAATTTTCTCTGAATCCTTCCTAAAGTGTAGTAGCTAGAACTTGACACAATACTTGATGTGGAGGTCTGATCAAAGCAGAATGGGATGATTTCACCATTTAGAAGTGGTACTTATGTTTATGAAACTTAAAATTGAATTTACCTTTTTTGCAGCCACATCTCGTGCTATATTATCTATGTCTTATATTTATCTTTTCCATTTTCTAGTTTTTCAGAGGATCAGATCCATAAAGGATTTTTTTAAAATGCAATCCTATAAGAGAATTAATTACAGAAATGTACACAATCCTGAAATATATACATTTTTCCATAATTGTTTCTATTTTGATAACGGTCGGAATTATTCCAGCTCTAGAAAAGGATTTTTAGTATGCAATTAATTTAAAGAAAGTTCAGATAGTAAGTTTTCCATCTTCCATCTAAACTCTCTCACAATTGAGTAATAGGAAAAGATGAATCACAGGCCTTTTGATGGATATTTGGTAAGACTACATGATGCTTTTTCCTATGATTTTTCTTCCTAGATTGTTCCTATTAGCCTTCAGACAGATCCATGTACACCAGATGAGTTTTCCTCAGAAGATGAGGACAAGCTAAACTTTGAGAAAGCTCACAAGGAACTTGAAGCAATTGTTCTAAAAGCCATGCATCTTGTAGGCCAAAAAACAATTTCTGAAGAACCACATTCAAAATATGAAGTGAGTTAATCCATGATACCACTGTTAGCATCCCAAAGGACAGAGTACTGTGGTTGTCCTAAATGAAAAACAAAACTGGGTATTATGTGAACTTTAAAATACATGTTAAGTATGTTTCCAGGCAGAAGTAATAAAAAAAAAAGTATGCTCTACTAGTGTTTCTTTTATAATGGTTTGAGCTCTGTCCACATTTTTAGAGATTTAATGGGTTCTTTAAATCTTGTACATGCTGAAGGCATTCATTTTACCTGTTAAAACCAACTCCCAAAACAAGCCTGGCCCTTTGTATTTTTGGAATGAGACCCTCAAAATATTATGCAAAACATGGTGCAGTATTTGAACTGATGGAAATTGTACATCTCTGACATAAATAATCTGGACTGTGAAAAACACCAAAATGATGTCTCCAAATCAAGTCTGAAAGCACGTTTTTCAGTTAACACATTTTATTAAAAGGCATAATAAGCCTTTGTGAGCTGCAACTTCTGCATTGGTTGGAAAAGATATTACCAGACCCCTGATTTTTTGCTGCCATAGATTAACCACCTGTTAACAGAAACAGCAACCTTATGTTTATTAACAGTTACAATTTACAAACCACAGTCAATGTTGATATAAAGTCTTTTCCTTACCTGTAAAATTATAAGTTGCCTAAATCATTATAGCATTAATGATATCTAGTTCATATGTATAGATACCACTGTATCCAAATAATATAATGTATTACTTTGCATCTTGCATCTTACAGTTCAATAAAATAATATCTTTCTTAAAAAAAAAAAAAAAGGAACAGCAGTGCCTGTCTCTTCCCCGTTTTCCTTCTGTTTTTGATTATAAAGTAACTGAAATATGATGGTATGTCTTCCAGGGATGCAGCTTCTTGGTAGGAAATTGCAACTAACAAATATACATGAGTGTTTAACTTAGGGTTCCAATTGGCCTCACCTGCTGGTCTTATCTTGTGAGGGCTGTGGGGCTGAGATCAGCACACAATAGAATGGAGATACTTGTAATTTCCCAATGCAGTGCCCCAGAGTTATATCAAAAATCTAATGGGAAGGGATAGTAACAGGGCTTCAAACTAATGAAACCAGAGAACATAGAAAGATGAACAAACCAGATGGGCCCTATCTTCATGTTAGGGCTACAGAAGTTTTTCAGTGCATTATGTCCTAGGGCCTGACTCTGTGTTTTTCAATCTTGACAACTTTAAAATGTGTGGACTTCAACTCCTAGAATTCACCAAGCCAGCATGAATGCACTGAATGCACATTAGATGAGCTGTTCTTGTTCTGACTATGGCTTCAAACATGTTATTTCAAAGGCTGTCCATCCACGTCCAGCAAACCTTGTTTTAATCTGTAATTGTACTAGAATGGGGAGGACCCTTATATCACCTAGGCATGCATCTACTTTGGCATGGAGGGGTTGCTGTTTTGATTATCATTCCATAATTTTATGTCACTTTTTTTCCCAGGAGGCTTTTAGCATCTTGGATACTAACATTCTTAGCAAGTTTTTGAAAGCAGCAGAACAGCTGAAAAGCATTTTATCGGCTCATGAAAAGGCACTTGTGGAGGAAAGGAGCAAAGATGTTTGTGAGAGATGGGAGGTGAGAAAATGTGCTTGGAAATATATATTTTAATAAAAAACAAGCCACTTGAGTATTTAATATTTGCATGAAATGTTTGCAGGATTTTTTTTGCTACAGTATGAATGATATAAGGGTGAGAATTACTAGCTTTCATCCAAAGAGACCTAAGCTGAAGACATATTCCAATAAATTAGTTCCATTTAGTAATGATGGACAAGTTACTTTTATGGGGTTGCCAGAACTTTCTCCATATCTACAGCAACTGTATATATCAGCGGCAGCCCAGCAGGAAGGGGAAAGAGTGGTAAACTCGGCCGTGTGACTGGCAGGGTGGCAGCTTTGCGTGAGTGGCACACATGCCTGCATATGCCCTCTGGCCTACTGCTCGCAGAAGTTGAGCTGCAGGTGCATGCATGGTGGCCAGCCACTCATGTGGCCCAGTTCTGAGTAGGCTATAGTCCGGTAGTGGGCCGATGCCCAGGAGTTGGGGATCCCTGGTATAGAGGATGTGAGACTGTAGCATTAGACTGTATTTTGCTGCCAGGTCAGAGTTGGTTAGGAGGAATCTAGATGCAAATTCTTGTGGCTCTCCATACTACTACAACTTCTTCACTTGGGAGATTTTGGCTGGTATAATAATATATATGCATTCTTTTTGTTGATCTTCCCTTCAGTGCAAAGATTTTGTTGTACATTGCCAGGAGATTAATTGAAAACATGCATATATATACACCTACCTACCTACCTACTTACATACATACATATATGGTATTCAGCTTTGTTCATGGGAAAATACCCAAACAAAGCTGAATACCATACATGTAAGTACCCGGGAAAACTTAAGAAAACACACGCACACACACACACACACACATATATATATATTCTTAAGTTTTCGCAGGTATCTATATGTATGGTATTCAGCTTTGTTCGGGTATTTTCCCACATCATTATAGCTGTGCTTTTAAAGTTGTAGTGACATTTCGGCAGAATCTCATCTGCCATCATCAGGCTTATGTATTGTGTTCGTTTGTGAGTCAGGCTTTCACAGCCGTTTCTGTTTTAAATTTGGTGCTAGCCTACTGCTGTATTAGAATGGTTTTTTCCTTCATCCTGATTGGTTGGGAATCTTGGTCTGTGTTTATTGGTCTTGGAGTTTGCTGTGTTCTGCTTGATTGGTGTTTCTAATATCTTCTGTCTGTTTTGTAGCATTTTTTGATTGGCTGGCAACATTGTGTTTCCTGTATTGGAGGTTTTTAGTGCAGCTTGGCTTCAGGTAAAAGGACGGCTATCATTTATTAGGAAGCTAGGTTTCATCTGGGTGCCTGGTTGGGGTGTGTTTGAGCTGGAGGTATCAGGGGTGGGAGGGTCTGTTTGTGCCCAGGTGTTTGCTTGGCTTGTGGTGTGGAGATTTTTTTGTTTGTGAGTGCAGGCTTCCAGATAATTGACAGTCTGGTGGAGTCATCTCTTCTATTAATGCTTTCAGGTCTTTTTTCAATCTCTACGGCTTCTCTGATAATTCTGCAGCTGGGGTTTTCTATAGCAGCTATATATATATATATATATTCATGCAAAAGTGGACTGATATATGCTTGGCAGAAGTTTAAGACAGAGCCTTTTCAGTAACTGCATCCAAATTTTACTTATTTATTACATTTTTGTGCCATCCATCTCTCCTGTGAGATGACTCTGGGTGGCTTACAAGTTATTACAAATTTTACAATATTACATGAAGAAGTGGTCCCTTTGTGTTATGAAATAGACAGTGAGGTCTTAGGATCCAATCTGGGTCAGTCACCGGAATCAGAGGTTTAGTCTTCCAATCTTCTGGATTCATGCTGGAGCCCATCCTTCTCTCTAACAAAATGTGAGCTTTTAATTTAGAGAGGTATTGCACCCACTCAACTTATTTGTTTTTCTGTTCTATGTTTTAATCTGTATTTTTTATATAATCATGTTTTAGCTTGCTTCCATTTTCAACAAAATTGTAAATAGAGTTGACATATTTAATGTATATAAATGTTAGATAAATGTGGCATATGATATGGTTTGTATTGATAGTTTGCTATAATTCTCTTTGTGTTTTATTTGTTCACTTGTTTTTCAT
Source organism: Hydrophis major (assembly GCA_033807585.1). Classification (NCBI taxonomy): domain Eukaryota; kingdom Metazoa; phylum Chordata; class Lepidosauria; order Squamata; family Elapidae; genus Hydrophis; species Hydrophis major. The sequence goes on from CM066328.1 coordinate 34,191,181, forward strand.
AATGGATTTTATTGTTAATCTCTATAGTCATTTTTAATGAAGGGAAGTGCCTAAATACACTGCTCAAAAAAATAAAGGGAACACTTAAATAACACAATGTAACTCCAATCACACTTCTGTGAAATCAAACTGTCCACTTAGATAGTAACACTGATTGACAATCAATTTCACATGCTGTTGTGCAAATGGAATAGACAACAGGTGGAAAGCATAGGCAGTTAGCAGTTAGCATAGGCAGTTTATAGTCTCCAATAAAGGAGTGGTTCTGCAGGTGGTGACCATAGACCACTTCTCAGTTCCTATGCTTTCTGGCTGATGGTTTGGTCACTTTTGAATGCTGGCGTTGCTTTCACTCTAGTGGTAGCATGAGATGGAGTCTACAACCCACACAAGTGGCTCGGGTAGTGCAGCTCATCCAGGATGGCTGTGGCAAGAAGGTTTGCTGTGTCTGTCAGCTTAGTGTCCAGAGCATGGAGGCTCTACCAGGAGACAGGCCAGTACATCAGGAGACATGGAGGAGGCCATAGGAGGGCAACAATCCAGCATCAGGACCACTACCTCTGTCTTTGTGCAAGGAGGGACAGGAGGAACACTGCCAGAGCCCTGCAAAATGACCTCCAGCGGGCCACAAATGTGCATGTGGCTGCTCAAATGGTCAGAAAGAGACTCCATGAGGGTGGTATGGGGGGCCGATGTCCACAGGTGTGGGCTGTGCTTACAGCCCAACACTGTGCAGGACATTTGGCATTTGCCAGAGAATACCAAGATTGGCAAATTCGCCACTGGTGCCCTGTGCTCTTCACAGATGAAAGCAGGTTCACACTGAGCACATGTGACAGACATGACAGGGTCTGGAGAAGCCATTGAGAACGTTCTGTTGCCTGCAACATCTTCCAGCACGACCGGTTTGGCAGTGGGTCAGTAATGGTCTGGGGTGGCATTTCTTTAGGTGGCCGCACAGTCCTCCATGTGCTCGCCAGAGGTAGCCTGACTGCCATTAGGTACTCGCCAGAGGTAGCCTGACTGCCATTAGGTACTGAGATGAGATCCTCAGACCCCTTGTGAGACCATATGCTGGTGTGATTGGCCCTGGGTTCTTCCTAATGCAAGGCAATGCTAGACCTCATGTGGCTGGTGTGTGTCAGCAGTTCCTGCAAGATGAAGGCATTGATGCTATGGACTGGCCCGCCCGTTCCCCAGACCTGAATCCAATTGAGCACATCTGGGACACATGTCTCTCTCCATCCATCAATGCCATGTTGCACCACAGACTGTCCAGGAGTTGTGGGATGCTTTAGTCCAGGTGTGGGAGGAGATCCCTCAGGAGACCATCCGCCACCTCATCAGGAGCATGCCCAGGCGTTGTAGGGAGATCATACAGGCACGTGGAGGCCACACACACTACTGAGCCTCATTTTGGCTTGTTTTAAGGATATTTTTTGAGCAGTGTACATCAAACAAATATGTAGAGGAGGATTTTGTGAACCCTTCTATATTCTCTCTCTTTCTCTTATCTACATATCTTTGGATGAACTTTAATCTTTTAATTACAATTTCATTCTTTTATGTTTATTTTACTGTTAACTGCCTTGAGTGGAAACTCAGGAAGGTTGTAATGAACAAACACATAGCTTGCAGGATTATTCTGAATCTAAAATGTTATTCTGATCTTAGAACAAGATTTGGATGTAAAATACTTCCCTTGCTGCTTAAAATGAATATTTGGATTTGTCCATCTCTTTTGCAGGCTGCTCGCTGTGAAATCATGTCTTATATTCACCTGAAATTGAAAATTGAAAGAGAGAAGTTCAATAAGACTTTTTCAAATCTCAATAAGCAGATAAAGAAAGAGAAGAAATTGCTCAATTCTGGGAAAACCAAAGGACTTATTGAGGAGCATGAGGTACCATACTGACATTCTCTTTTGTTTCTGAGGCATTTTTTTTAATTCTACAAGCCACCATGTAATGAGTCAGAATTACAATTGTGGTTCTCTAGGATCTCAATGCCACAAGAGATTTCCTTTGACTCTGTTTCCTGACATCATTGTCACTGGAGGAGGCCAAGAACCCATACTGGAATTGTCTGCCTGCTCAACTGGGAAACAGTGTAAAATTGAATGATGCTGTAGTATAATGATGCAATCATGTGTTTAGTAAGTTGGTGAGCTGCATGTGCCAAAGTGAAATAATTATAACCTACTAGTTCAGTAAAATCTATATGCCTGAGCTGAAAGTGTGTATATTCTGCCTGTCTACAGTATGTAAGGATAATTTTTTAAAATCCAAAATGGTACCTGTGAGCTAAATTACCGGTGAACAGTACTGGGTATTCTGATCCTTTTAGTTCTTTTTCTGATATTTGGCTGTCAGTGCTTTGGACTTCCCCTCCCCCTAAAAAGTGCCTTGGAGCATGTCCCTGCTTTGAATTTGGCAGATATTACACTTGCCATGATGCATACTCCAAGATACCTTTGGATATTGAATTTGAAGCACCATATGATTTGATCATTTAATGGAGCAAACAGTTCAACTTCACATCAACAGACAATTGAATATGTTAGCAGGCCAGCCCTCTGGCTTCTGAATTTCAGCAGACATTACTTATCCATAATGTAATCGTAGCCATGACCCTTCAAGAATACGATTGGTTAGGTGAGGCATAAATGTGTTTGTGGGACTGGCATTAAGAGTTTTATGGGATGAGTGCAGGTGATTTCAACTGTCAGTTAATAAGGACTTGGAGTACTCAAGATGGATGAATCTGCATTTCTTTATCCATTTAGGCCTTCTTTTCTCAGCAAGGTAGCCTGGGTGAGCTTAACACTTGCTTGCAAGCTTTGAAAACAATGAGTGATAAAATAACCAAAGTGGAAAAGGAGTCCAAAATAAAGCTGCCAATTGCAGAATATGAGCAAAAGGAAAAAGAACTTCAAAAATGCGCAGCAACTATTTACAACGAGTTGGTATCTAGGACTGGCAATGACCATTCACCTGAGAAAGGGTGGGTATTTTCAATAATTAGTGTAGAACTGTGGCATGGGGGCACGTAGTTGGTTTAGCATCAAATAAAATTGCTTTTGTGAGAGATTCTTAAACTATTTCACACCTTTGACTGTCCCTCATTTCATGGCTGGAGTAATGGATTTCTTTATGCTGTAAATTAAAACCAGACATTTTGCAAAAGTGTGTGTAGTGTGGTAAGCTATCTTGAGGAAGAAGCTTATAATTCACCATTATGTGTAAACTGATCTTGACATTAAAGTACTTTTTCTGAAAGGGGTACATGGGGGGGATCACGGGGAGGGGTGGGCAAAGAAAAATTAAGAACAGCAGTGGGGTGATTTTATGTCACCAGTTCCATCCATTTTTTACATGCATGGCAGTATCACTTGTGCCCCCAAAGGGCAGAACTTATAGCACAATGTTGTAATGTTGCTTTCATCATTGCAATGAAAATAGCAAGTCCCTGCAGATGCTACTATTTGTGAAATATGAATAAAACATGTTGAATTCCAAGGAAGAGCCAGGAGTGGAGATGAGAGGGAGAGAAAATAAGAAATGAAGTTTGGGAAACTTTGAATTATTTTCTTAGTAACATTACATAGAATTGGGATGGTGCTCCCCCCCCCCCCCAATGTTAAGATGTATTTTTCATTGCTTTGCTCTGGTGTTATTTCATTTTAAAATTCAGAGAGTTTACATCTGCTTCAGTCAATGAAGAGAAGGTATCATCTCAGAATCCTGAAGCTGAAAAGGTAGGACCCACATTTTAGTGTTCATGTAGATCAGCCTTCCCAAATCCAAAACTGAGTTTGGGGAGTTGCATTCCAACTGGTTGATGAAGACTGATCTATGTAGATAAATGTCTGTAGATCAATGCCTATTTGTTATTATGTGACACTCTTGCATGAATCACAGAGCCACAGATTGGAAACCTGAAATTCATAAGGTACTGTAGTATTTGCCATTCTTCGCACAATACTTTTCTCCATTGGTGATTATAAGGTCTGTTTAGTATAGCATAGCAGTCATGCTATTAATTCATTAATACCTTTTGATATCAAGGCTTTTAATATGAATTCTTATCCTATAATAAGCAGCTATCCTGCATCCCCCTGAGATACAAGCAGTCCGTTGCATCCCTTCTGCATCATCACCTCCTGACTTTTACCTTGAGTGCTAACTCCTTGGGCTTCCAGAATGCAGCTGGCTAAGCCAGTCTTTCTCAACCTTTAGTAGCTTGAAGTCCACACATCTTCAAGTTGCAAAGATTGAGAAATACTGGGCTTAGCAGTTGCAAGTCTCCTCACCCTGGAAGTTCCCTCTCACTAACCAAGATGTTTTGCTTGGACACTTCAGACCAGTTGGATAGCTGGCTATGGGGACAGTGAATGGGGTGAGAAGGTATTGTGGCCTGTCGGCTGCTGGCCCCTCCAGCAGCCAAATCAGAGGAGGAGCAGGATGTGGTGTGGGGGTCAGGGTCAGCATCAGGGCGATCTGGGAGCTCTGAGGGGGAAGAAGGAATGGAGCTGGCAGGGAGAGAGAGAGACAGAGGTGGAGCCTGTCCTCAGTCCTCAGATGGAGAGTCAACAGCCCCCAGGTCTGGAGGTGATTGATGAAGAAGGGGAGGAACAGCTGGGTCCAGTGCCTGATGTGCGGATACGCAGAAGGCAGAGAAGGGGAGAGCAGTGGAAAATCGCGGGCTGATCCTGGGGAAAGAAGAGCCACCACTGTTGATGAGGCCGCACCCTAGCTCTGGGGTTAAAAGGCAGGGAGTGGAGATGAATAGATGTGGCAAACAACTATTCATCTTCTGGCCAGATGGACTTGTTAGCATGTGAGAGAAAACTTTTTGCCGGAGCTGCTGGCATTTCTAATAAAGGAATGTTTTGAGTTCACACATCAGAGGGTTTCTTGTGTTTGGGGAGCTGGGTCAGAACGGAAGGCGGTGAAAATCACAGGCACGCCTTGAGGTGGATCTTCAACACCATTGCATCACAGCATTATGATGCAGATGACATAAATTGCAGTTAAATTTCATCCTTTGTATGTAAAGTCTGCTGCACTGAGGCCTTTCAGATCAAGTTTTTCCGATATTGCAACTTTTTAAAAGAAGCAGAAAAAGTTATTACAATCCTTCCTGAATTCAGGCATGAGTTATTCCCCTAACAGCCTTGGAATTTTATGTCTGGATAAATCTAATTTAAAAACATCTTGGAAGTTCCCATTAGTATTAACAACAACCCCCCCACCCCCCGATAATAGTTTTGAATAAAAATATATAGCCGAATTTATTCTGCACAGTCATTTATTTATTTAGTGTAAAAGAAATTGTGAGGAATAATAGTTGTCACTTTCATAATTCTAACTGATAAACTAGAGAGCAAATCCCAGGTGCTTATTTAAAAATTCAGATTGATTTAAAAACTACCTTCTATAAGCATTTTTGATCTGTATTCTGTAAAACATGTACTTTCTAGTCTGAGCACATTTACTATTTTACCATTCCTAATACAAAGGAAAAAATACTGTGAAAAGGACATTTAACTTTAGGTATGGATGAATGCAGCCTTTATGCATATGGAAAGTTCCTCTTTATCAACATGAATGAGAAAACATAAATGTTCAATATCCCAATTTTTCATATAAAATGTCCTGAATTAGGGTAAAATAAATCTGTGAAAGTAATTTTCCTTGTGACTTTGTAATCTTCAGTCTTTTAAAGTGTTTAATTTGGGGGGTGAGATTTCTTTTATATGGAAAATTAATAAGGTCTCATTCCATTGAATCTACATCATTATTTTAATGGATATTATATCTTATAATTGTTTAATTATTTTGGTTATATTTTAAGGATTCAGAAGATGTTTCTTGTATAAAATTGGAATCAGAAAAGGAATTGCAAAATGGCAGACACCACACAGAAAAGTTGGAAAGTGATGGAGACTTGGCCTTAAAAAAATTAAAAAAAAGGTATATTTCAGTGTTAAATATTGAATGACGAGAAATAGGTATTTACCAGAAATATCTGGAATAAATTTGCAAACATCTTATTTTTTTTAATAAAGCTGAATTTTCAAACTGGTTTACCATGTTTTAATCTGATAGGTTCCAGTCCTAGAATTATTATAAAGAGTAACATTTATTTATTTATTTTATTTTTTATTTTATTTATTTTGATTTGTCAATTGTATACAAGATAAGTATAAGTATATACATAGTTATGAATACATGAAATGGGTACATATAAGAAAAATAAAAGAAACAATAGGACAGGGACGGTAGGCACGTTGGTGCACTTATGCATGCCCCCTACAGATCTCTTAGGAAAGGGGTGAGGTCAATAGTAGAAAGTCTACGGTTAAAGTTTTTGGGGTTTGGGGAAGAAACCACATAGTCAGGTAGAGTATTCCAGACATTGACCACTCTGTTGCTGAAGTCGTATTTCCTGCAATCAAGTTTGGTGCGGTTAACCTTGAGTTTGTATCTATTGTTTGTTCTTGTGTTGTTATGGTTGAAGTTGAAGTATTCATTGACAGGTAGGACATTGCTATATATGATTTTATACACCATACTTAGATCAGACTGAAGACGGTGTAATTCAAGGTTTTCCAGTTCTAGAATTTCAAGTCTGGTGGCATAAGGTATTCTACGATGAGTAGAGGAGTGGAGAACTCTTCTTGTGAAATATTTCTGGACTTTCTCAACTGTGCTAATATCAGATACATAATGTGGGTTCCAGACTGATGAGCTGTATTTGAGTATTGGTCTAGCAAATGTTTTGTATGCTCTAGTTAGTAGTGTGATATTACCAGAGAAAAAGCTACGTAGGATTAGGTTAACAACTCTTAATGCCTTTTTGGATATATAGTTACAGGGGGCTCTAGCACTTAGATCATTAGAGATGAGTATTCCAAGGTCCTTTACAGAGTTTGGATCATCAACAAGGTCTTGACTATTCAGCTTGTATTTTATTTTCTGATTTTTTTTGCCAATATGTAAGACAGAGAATTTATTTGTTGAGATTTGAAGTTGCCATTTGTTTGACCATTCTGATACATAGTGAAGATCTTTTTGAAGGGTAGCAGTATTGTCTGTGGTATTGAACAGCTTTACATCATCAGCGAAAAGAACGCAGTTGCTCTTAATATGATCACAGAGGTCATTTATGTAGAGTATGAAGAGAGTTGGTCCTAGAACACTGCCTTGGGGGACACCACTGTTGACAGGTACAGAATTTGATAGGACACTCCCAATTTTGACCATTTATTGTCTGTTTGACAGGAATGCTTCTGTCTAGTTATGCAGTTGTCCGGAGATATAAAATGCGTTTTCCTCATTCCCTCCCCTCTTTGGACTAGTCTAAATAATTATTTTATTGTCGTGTCCGCAAAAAAGACGCTCAGAGTCGGTGACTATCATTCAAGCTCTTTATTAACAGTGGGGGAACCGAACCAGCGAAGAGGAAAAAGCCCGCGGCTTTTATTCTCTTCGCTGCGGCGGCCGCGGCCAATGGCAGCGATTCAAGTCTCCCGCTCTTGGTTTGAGCCAATCGCGGGAGACCTAAATCGGGCCAATCAGCGCGGCTCGCCTGGCCAATCAGAAATCCCCGCGCCTTAGCCAATCAAGGCGCGGGGATTTCGAGTATGCAAATATAAGACATAACACCCCTCCCCTCTTGGTATGGTCCATCACGTGGTGTAGTCACGCAGGTAGGCGGGGCTCCGTTTAGTCCTAGTTGACCTGCGCAACTCACTTGCAAGCTGGAACTTGGCCGGAGCGGTCAACTTTTTGGCTGCTCCTGCCTCTGTGTGAACCGGCTGGATGATCGGGCCGGTTCTTTCTCCGTGGCTCCCGCCTGGGCCTACCGGGTCGGTTGAGTCACGGGTTTCGCCGCTCCCGCTTGGCTTCTCCGAGTCGGTCGAGCTGGCCAGGTGGTTCTTCTCCGGAGGGGGCTCGCGATGGCTGTGTTCCGGTGAGTATTTTTGGATTATTTTTTCCTGCGCTTGTTTATCCGGGTATTTCCTCCCCCCTTGGTTCGTGTCGTGGGGGTTGAGGTCTGTTGCCGTTCGTGACCTGAGCTGGTCGATGTGTCACTTCCAGGCTCGCCCATCGGTGGTTTGGAGCCGGTACGATCGTGGACCAGTGATCTGAGTTATGACGGCTGGGATCCATAGGGGGTCCCCCGTCATATTTTTTGCGTAGACTAAGTCACCTGGGGTAAATGTCCGGTATCTGGAACTGGAGTCTGGGGGTCGCTCCGGGTTATATGTCGGGTGTAACCTGTCGAGTGGGGACCTCAGCTTCCTGCCCATTAGAAGTTCGGCAGGGCTTTTGTTGGTCGTGGTGTTGGGGGTGATGTGCTGTATAAGGAGGAGTTTTTTGATTTTGTCGTTGATCTCTCCGTGGTCCATCTTCCGGAGGGTCTTTTTCGTAAACTGAACCATCCGTTCCGCCCTACCGTTCGCCGCCGGATGCGCCGGTGCCGTTAATGCGTGGCGGATACCCCTTTCTGCCAAGAATCTTTCAAAGTCGATGGAAGTAAACTGGGGCCCGTTGTCTGAGACGACGACGTCTGGGAGGCCGTGTGTGGAAAACAGTTTACACAGTTCTTTAATGACGGCCTCTGTGGTAGTGGATTTCATGTCGCTTACCTCCAACCAATTGGAGTAAGCGTCAACTGTGATTAAAAAAGTATGTCCATTTGTGGGACCAGCAAAGTCTAAATGGATTCTGGACCAGGGTCCCCGTGGTGTTTCCCAGTCCCGGATAGGTGCTGCGGGTGGGCTGGGTCTGGTCTCCTGGCACCGGTGGCATTTGGCAACCCATGCCTCTATCTGTTTGTCCATCCCTGGCCACCAAGCGTAACTCCTGGCCAGGGCTTTGGTCCTGACGATGCCAGGATGACCTTCATGTGGCATCTCTAAGACCCTCCCTTGCAATCTGTCCGGAATGACCACCCTGTCACCCCACAAAATACATCCTTTCAGTAGTGAAAGTTCAGTCTGGCGCTGTCTGAATGTCTTAAAAGTCTCGTCATTGTCCTTCTCCGGCCAACCTTTTTCTAGCCAGTGCAGGATTCGCGCCAGACGCCTGTCCTTAATGGTTTCTCTGGCAATGTCTGATGCGGTAATGGGTAAGCTTTCGATACTAAGGGTGTTTGTTGTTGGTGCTGGGTCAGGTTCAGAGTCAGGTAAAGGCGAGCGGCTTAAAGCGTCCGCGTGCGAAATTTTCTTACCTGGCTTGTGTAACAGTTCGTAACTGTAGGCTGCCAGGAACTCTGACCATCTTGTCATTCGGGGTGATAAGATGTTCGGGGTGGCTCGGTTTCCAGCGAGGATGCCCAGCAATGGCTTATGATCTGTCACAATGGTGAACGGGCGGCCATACAGGTATTCGTGGAAACGCTTAACGGCGGCAACTATAGCCAAAGCTTCTTTATCCAGCTGGCTATAGTTCCGCTCCGGTTTAGTCAGAGTCCTGGAGAAAAAAGCGATGGGTGCTTCTCTCTGGTCGGGGAGGGTGTGGCTGAGGACAGCGCTGACGCCGAAAGGTGATGCGTCGCAAGTGACAACCAAGGGCAAGGTTTCGCTGAATTGCATCAGGACGGCGTCGGAGGTGAGGAGGTCTTTGGTTTTTTGAAAGGCGGCTTGCTCTCGTCTCCCCCAAGTCCAGGTTGCCGCCTTATCCAGGAGTCTATGTAAAGGCTCCGCCGCCGTAGCCTTTTGGGGTAGGAAAACATTATAAAAATTCAGCAAGCCTAGGAACGCTTGTAGTTCCGTTTTAGACTTTGGGATGGGGGCTTCCTTGATGGCTTTCACTTTTTTAGTTGTAGGGTGAATGCCATGCCGGTCTAGCAGGTAGCCCAAGAATTCTACTTGCTTTGTGCATAGTTGGCATTTTTCTCGTTTAACTTTAAGTCCTGTCTCTTTAAATTTTGTTAAGACCTGTCTGAGTCGGTTTTCCAATTCGGCTTTGTTTGGCGCCGCCACTAATACGTCATCGAAATAGGGCACCACCCCCTTGATGCCCTGTAACAAACGTTCCATCAGGCTCTGAAAGATGCCTGGTGCCACGCTGACTCCGAATTGGAGTCGGTTACACTTGAAGGCCCCCCGATGGGTCACGATCGTTTGGGCTTCCACCGTTTTTTCGTCTACTGGTAGTTGCTGATATGCCTGGGCGAGATCGAGCTTGGCAAAGACCTTGCCCCCTCCCAGTGAGTGCAGTAAATGTTGCACGATTGGGACTGGGTAGGCGCTTTGTTGCAACGCGCCATTTAGGGTGGCCTTATAGTCCCCGCAAATTCTCACGGACCCGTCTGGCTTTACTGGGGTCACTATAGGGGTTTCCCATCTGGCATGGTCTATCGGTTGCAACACCCCTTGTTTGACGAGCTTGTCGATCTGCTCGTCAATTTTAGGCTTTAGGGCGAATGGTACCCTTCTAGGTTTAAGCCGCTTGGGGGGAACCCTTGGGTCTAGGTCAAACGAGATAAGGGGCCCCTGGTACTTGCCCAAGCCTCCATCGAAAACCTCCTGGAACTCCTGGGCTAGCCGCTGTTCCCAACCGTCGTCGGCGACGTGGTTGACTCCTGTCAGCGCGATGTCAAGCGGGGCGAACCATTGTAAGCCCAGTAGGCTTGGGCGGTCGCGATCGACGATGGTGAGTGGCAGTTGTTCGGTGTGGCCTTTGTACGTTATCTTAAAGTTCTTGGTGCCCACTACCGGGACGCGATTCCCTTGGTAGTCCTTTATGATGATTTTCTGGGCCTGAATGTTCCTCTTATGGAGGGTGGGCACTAGTCTTTTAATCTCGCGCCATGCAATCATGGAAAGGTAGGACCCGGAGTCCACTTCCATCTTGCATGGCTGGCCTTCAATATGGACTTCTACGTGTACCTTTCTGGCGCCGTCGGAGACAGCGTGGCCGATGGTCACCGTCTGGTGGGTCTCTTCCTTTCGCCGACCGTCGCCGCCTCTTGAAGATCGTTGGCCACGGTCCCACCGACCGTCCAGTTGGCGCTCTCTGGTTCTGGGCGGGGGACTTTCCCTCCTCCTGTCATGTTGTTCCCATTTGGGCGGGCTGCGGGTCTTCTTTTGGCAGCAAACTCGGGCGATGTGACCCCGTCGTTCACAATGCCTACAGATAGAGTCAAAGAATCGGCATTCTGACCTGGGGTGATCGCCGCCGCACCCGGCGCAGTTGGTCCTCGACCTACGACCTTTTCGATTTCGTTGGTCGCCGCGTCCCGTCTGCACGCGATGTATGTCCTCCTCGTCTTCCGACGTGCTGGAGGTTGACTGGCATTCTCCGTAGTGTGCGGTTGATTCGCTTCTTGGGTTGGCCGACCTTGCCGGGTTGTTGTTTCCGCCCTTCGCGTCAGATCTTCGCATGCTGTCAGCAGACGTGCGGGTTGCTTCTGCGGCTGCGGCTGCGGTAAGGGCATCGGCTAGGCTGATGTCGCCTTTGGCCATAAGTCGGCTCTGGAGTGTAGGATCCCATAAACCGAGTACGAAACGGTCTCTTATGAGACTGTTCAGACCTTCAAACTCGCAGAGTCCTCCTAGGCGCCGTAGCTCTGCGACGAAGTCGCTCAATTTTTCGTCTGGTTTCTGATTTCGGCGGTAAAACTCATTGCGCCGTATCAGGATGGGGACCTCGGGGGCATAATGGCGCCGCAGTATGGGTTCGAGGACGTCCCAGTCCATGGCGGTTGCGTCTGCCGGCTTGGCCAGTGCTTTGGCCATCTGGAAGACCTCTGGTCCGCAGTGAGTAAGGAAGACGGCGCGTTTTAGCGGGCCCGGGGCGTCCTTCATTCCGGCGCATTCCAGGTACATACGGAACCGATCTGAGTACGATTCCCAGTCCTCGGCGGCGGGGTTGAAGGGGGCGGGCGGTGCAATCTTCGCCATCTCCGCGCTTGAGCTGGTTCTTTGATGGACACGGGGTTCGGTTCAGGGACGGGATCCCACCTTCGTCGCCAGTGTCGTGTCCGCAAAAAAGACGCTCAGAGTTGGTGACTATCATTCAAGCTCTTTATTAACAGTGGGGGAACCGAACCAGCGAAGAGGAAAAAGCCCGCGGCTTTTATTCTCTTCGCTGCGGCGGCCGCGGCCAATGGCAGCGATTCAAGTCTCCCGCTCTTGGTTTGAGCCAATCGCGGGAGACCTAAATCGGGCCAATCAGCGCGGCTCGCCTGGCCAATCAGAAATCCCCGCGCCTTAGCCAATCAAGGCGCGGGGATTTCGAGTATGCAAATATAAGACATAACAGATTTCACAATTATTTGGTCTTGAAATAGACTAGGGCTGTTCCAATTGAGTGCCTTACTTTATCTCCCTTTAGGAAATCTCTGCAGTGTTCCTTCCTCAGCCTCAGAAATCAGATCTCTCCTGGCTGGATTTGCTTACTTGCATGTTGAACATTTAATTTAAGAACCTGCTTCTTTTTGTGATAGTTTTTGTGGCTCCTGGCCAGAAAATAAACTTAAACATAAAAAAAACATTCATTTAGGATGTGCAAGTAAGAAGATGATTATATAAATCAAGATGGCTAATAGAAGAAATTAGAAAGTAAAGCAATAAAAAACAAACAGTTGTATTATTTCATGAAGACGAGGAGAAGACAGCATTAGAAGAAACCGGAATTTTGTTTTCATGTCCAATTTTGCATAATAGTACTAACAACATCATGTTTTCTCTCAGCTATGACACAGCAAGACATAATCTGAAGCTTCACCTAAAGAGCATCAGGGAGACTATAACTCCGTCTTTAACTGATGATGTGAGAAACATTTCTTCCCTTAAGAACAAATTGCAAACACTGGAAGTAAGTGTTCAGATGCTTTCCTAAATTGTCTATTAAGTCAGGGTTCCTCAGACATTTAGCACAAGTGATTATGTTTGGAATTTTGAGAGAATATGGACATGTTCATAAAATGGTTATTAGGTCAGGTTATTAGGTCAGTTACAAAATACCTGTAAACCAGAGCACAAACAACAGCCTAAAATAGAACTATGCCCATTTCAGTTTTTGACAGTGAACTCGGGGGCTACAGAGAGACCCAGTAGCAGTGTAAGATTCTGTTTGAGGCAAATTATTTGGTTTATATCCTGTTAACTTAATGCTAATTTAAAAAAAATTAAATTGATAAGACAGGAAGCTTGGCTGATGCCAAAGAATGTCACAATGCCATTTGCTGCACAAAAGCACAAAACATTATCTTGGGGGTATTATGTTGACAGTTGTTTATCTTGGCAGTAAAAAACAAATGGATTCTAATGGGTCATTCATGGAACAGCTCACAAAAGAAACACACTGCAGGACATGTTACATAAGACTTCTGCTTATGAAAGTAAAGATTATATTTTGCCATCCTTAACCGTTTCTTGGAATGTAGCAGGGTCTAGCACAAGAGTTTGAATAATACATTATTCTTTTCAATTTTAACTGGGTTAGCATTGATCATTCATTAAGTTCCTGTGCAGAGAAATTGACAAATGAATTAAATTATTTAATTTAATTTAATTATTTGTTTTAATTATTAAAGTAATTAAATGTATTAATATTCCAATTGGAATTTATATGAATGTATTATAATCAATAGACAAGGGTTGTGCTTTGTCTCAGTTAACACACTATGGTAAACTATGGAAAAAAGCATAGTTAAAATTATTTCTGTGTTTGTGTTTATAAATCCAATAATGTTACTTAAAAATTATAGCACACCACTAATATTTATACATTTTGTTTCAGGCTTTAGAAAGCAAAGCTAATTCTTTCTGGAAGCTCTTTGATTCTGTGGCTTCACAGTTAGTAAAGTTCTCAAGTGAGATGGACTTGGAAGATTTGCACAAAGAATGGGATGAGCTCCAATTTGCTTTAGATAAAAGGTACAGTTGGCAAATTAAAGCTTGATGAAGCAGTGGGCTAATTGACTGGACATAAGGGAAGCACACATAGATTTTGTCTTCAAGAAAATCAGTGATGCCCTATTCTGAATGAGTCTGACTTATCAGATGGTGTGAGAGATGGAGAAAGTTAGTTTAGCTTGCATATTGCCTCCTAAGTATTCAGCTGTTCATGTGAAGAGGGGATGGCTTGTACTCCTTATGGACTGAGACCACAGAAAGTGAGAAGTTATAATTCACAATCTGGATTGATTTCTAAGAAGGTGCCCCTTTTTAAAAAAAATATATATTCATCTAGTCATAAAAAGGAAGAACAGAAATTCCCCAGAAATGAAGATAACAAAGATGTGCTCAAGTTACCCCATCATTATGAACTCCTAAGGGAAATCGTAGGAACTGATATCAAACATTATATCAAATTACATTTGTCAAGCATAGCACATCCACATGGATGGCCAGTTCTTTCAATAACTTCTGCAGGCAATGAAAATGATCTTGGGAAGTTTTGCTCTTTTTCTAGACTTTTTCTTTAGGCTCACGTGGGCTTGATATTTTAGACAAAATGGTGAGTTAGGGCATTGATTATCCTACTGCTGTTAATCAACATTTTGCAAAGCCTGGCTGATCCTCAAAAATCTATGAACTTCAATGAAAAAGCAAAAAACAGAAATTCCTGGGTATATACCATATTCTTTGTTAATGGAGTTGTGTCAAGAACTTCTCAGTCCTTATATATTGTACAAAGTGTGGAGACATTTCCTTAAATGATGACCTGTTCCTTTTACGTTTGCTGTCCTGCAGGATGGAATCTTTAAAGGCTGCTTTGGCCCTTGTTATGCCAATAGAAAATGAGTGGTTCTTACTCTGCAGATCAGAAGAACAGCTTTGCAAAAGAGACATTCCACGTTTTGTGATGAGTAAAACTGATCTTCTGTACAAGAAAGTGAAGGTTTGCACTGATTATGTTGAAGTTTTCTTTGGAATTTGAAGCAGACCTATTCATCTCCAGTAGGTTAGCTCCAGATTCATCTAGAGCATTACCTATATTCACAGAAATCCTAAATGCAAAATTGCAAAAAGAAATTTTCAGAAAAGAACTTGGAAGCAGAAATGCTGAAGCCTCCTCTTTTCTCAGTTAAAACTTCCCAATCTCAGCCACTTTTCTCTAAGGAAAAGTGGTAGAGAGGTTCTGAATCTTTCTTACTTTGTGTTATACTACAATATTTATTATGGCCCAAAGATTTCTTTAAGTGCTTTCTTCCAAATCTGTTTCTTCCCCTTGAAGAATAAATGTGTCTTCTCATCATTTTTCATCTACAAAAGTAGATGTGCTTAGGAATATAAGAAACTAGAGTACTTTATATCAAGTTGGTCTATCAGCACTGACCAGTAATAGCTTTTTAGACTATCAGGCAGGAATTTTTCCAGCCTTACTTAGAGAAGCCAGGTTTTCAACTTGTACCTTTCTGAATAAAAGTATGCAGCCTAATATTTTGCTATAGAGCCATCTCTCATTCCTCAGATTTAGCAAGTGTAATAGCATTGTGGTTAATAATATGCATAAAACATAGTGTCCTGATCTTATCGTTCTTTCTTTCAGAAAATTCAGGCATCTATATCAAATTGTATTGAACAATGCAACAGGCAAGAACTAAAGAGCCCTGCAGGATGGACAATTGACCAAAGAGATAGGCAGGCCATTGGTTTAATGATCAGCGAGTATAAAATACAGTTAGAAGAACTGAGTCAAAAGATAGAAGCCACTGAAACAGTTTTGCAAGATTTTGAAAGTTTTCTGGCTTCCCTGAGACGTATTCAATGTTCTATGGATGCCTCTACATCGCTGAGCTGGTCTCCACAGTCAATGGAAGAGGTTTCTCACCTGGAGAAAGAGGCCAAGTCTCTAGATGAGAAATTGAAGCAACTTCATATCTATTTGGTAGAGGCTGAAAGCGATAAAAAGATGGGCTGTGAAGAGTTCGTAGCAGCTTTACTTGTAAAAGAATTCCCCTCTATTAGTTCTGAAGCAACTCAGAATCAAAAGACTGAAGAATTTTCCTTAAGGAATAATGAGCTATTTAAAAATCTTCAAGATATATATGATTCAATCAGTGTGATAGGCTTGAAGGACCCAACAATTCCTGCTATTTCACAAAGGTGAGAAAACTTTTTTTCATTAATTCTTAGATATGGTTGGGAATTATGGAAGGTGAAGCCCTTCTTGAAACTGGAAGTATTTTAAAATAATATAATGATAAAATACAACATAATAAAATACAACATAATGAATCTGAAAGATGCTTTTTCAGGAGACAACTGGACTTTCTTGTTTTTCTTTGAAGATGTTTCACTTCTCAACCAAGAAGCTTCTTCAGCTCTAACAAGGAAGTCCAGTTGCCTCCCGAAAAAGCATCTTTGGGACAACCATTACCTGGATGACTGAGAATCTCTATAGACATCATAAATCTGAAAGTATTTTAAAATAAAGAATATCAGAATAGTCACAATGAAATTATAGGGTATCAATCTGTTTTTTTCTCCTCAAAATATAGGTTGAAGTTGCTTGATGAACTGTGGAAAAAGCTGGATCGCTGTGCTCCAGAAATGAAAGCCTTGAATGAGATTAGTCAATTTTCCCAGTTGCCAAAAGCCCAGGAGAATGAAGTCAGTCGGCAGTGGAAACTTACGCAGGACCTATGGAAGAAGACTAAAGTTGCCATTACGGAAAAGTAGGTCACAGTTCTATATTTATATGGGCCTCCAAGGAAGTCTTACTGGAATTCAATAAAACATACTTCTGAATAGATTTCATTAGGACTGTACTACATACTCTATATGCTGTTCTGCTATATTTCATGCAGCTGAAATATTACCCATCTTCACACATTGCAATAAATTAGAGATAAATTATCAACCATGCTGGATCACATAACTTCCCTTTTCTGTCTTCTTTAACTGGACGGTAAAGAAAAAAAAATATGTTGATCAAAATTATTAACTGTCAAACAAGTCAGTTATCAGAAGCCAAGAGCAAGCCATATTTTCTGCCTGTGGTTGTGGGAAAAATCAACCTGGAACTTTTGGTTAAAATACTATAAAACGAAAATGATGAAAAATGTGACCAGAAATTGAAAAAAGAACATTATTTTTGAAAGAAAAATGTATACACAAGCAGTATATTGTATTTAACAAGTATGTTGATGTGTTCATAGAAAGCCAGAATTCTCGTGAATCGTGGCTGGGTCAGTTCTCTTACTTGGAAGTATATTACAATTTTTAAATGATAACCTGACACTACATGATTGAATTTTAGTTTGTGTAAGAAACTCTCTATGTTGGTAAGAAAGGAGAATGTCAGAGAATTAAAAATTTTTACTATGGAAGAATGAAAACTCCTCCTTCTAGCATTCTAAGTGAAAGAGTCCAAGAAGGGATCTCCTACTTTGATATTCTGGAATGGCCATTCTTATTGTCTCCTTGCTCACTTTGTATATTTGTTTTTATAATATTTATTTTAAATATGGACTGTTATATTTTTATGTGTTGTTTTCATATTTATGGTTTTATTTGATTGTAGTATGTTGTTCAGAGTCGCTTTTAGAAAGATGAGCAGCTATAAAAATTTGATTAATAAATACAATGTAGGTATTATGCTGCCAGTGATGTATACAGGTAGTCCTCATTTAGTGACTGCCTTGTTAAGTAACCATTTGCAGTTACAACTGTGATGAAACAAACACTTTGTAATCTATTCTTGCCTTAAGGATTTTTACAGACCTGTAAGCTGAAGTAAGATCATAAGTACAGTTGTGTGTTCATTTAACAACTGCCTTGCATAATGACCAAGTTGCAAGTCCCAATTGTGGGAAACATAGTCTCTTTTTCTCTTTACGTGGTCAGTTATCTTCATAATAAACTGATGCCAATTGTCATAGGCATCTGTCAAAACTAGAACAGCAGCTTAGGAGTGGGCGATGCAAAACTGAAAATAAGTTAAACTCCTCTCCTTATGTACTATGAATCTAATTTTAATTTTCCTCTAAGATGGTATATGAAACTATGAAAGAATATTCCTGCATTTAATCCCTAGTCTGTCCTAAAGTCTACTAATTCTTTTCCACCTTTTTATGAAAGCTTAGTTACTTTGGAGTTGAATGGGCATACTGGATTCCATGTTCATAATCATTGAAAAATAAAGTTTTCTAATTTTAGACAGGTGTATAAATGTCTTCAATTTTCTTTTGGCTTTGTTCCCTTCTATAGGCGTGAGAACTGTAAAAGCACAATGGAACTCTTGAAGCAATATCAAAGCTGCAAAACCTGTTTGACTAGCATTATTCTGAAGCAAGAAAATGCCCTATCACAGCAAGTTTCTTACATGGGAAAAGAAAACCTGCAGAAGATAATTGCTAAGGTGAACGTTTAGGGAATTTTTCTACATATGAAACCATTTCCTTGGTTCTCTGCAAATGATCAATGCCCTGTAGCATTCAGTGATGGCATGGGACATAATGCATTGACAACTGGAAGTCTTTAAACAAAGACCTAGAAATTAGTCATAAGTATTTTTTCCTCCTTATTTATTTATTTGGTTTGTCAATTGCTTACAAGATAATAGGTATAAGTAAAAACATAGTTATGAATACATAGATACATATAAGAAAAATAAAAGAAACAATAGGACAGGGACGGTAGGCACGTTGGTGCACTTATGCATGCCCCCTACAGATCTCTTAGGAAAGGGGTGAGGTCAATAGTAGAAAGTCTACGGTTAAAGTTTTTGGGGTTTGGAGAAGAAACCACATAGTCAGGTAGAGTATTCCAGACATTGACTACTCTGTTGCTGAAGTCGTATTTCCTGCAATCAAGTTTGGTGCGATTAACCTTGAGTTTGGATCTATTGTTTGCTTTTGTGTTGTTATGGTTGAAGCTGAAGTATTCATTGACAGGTAGGACATTGCTATGTATGGTTTTATATACAATATACTATACTTAGATCGGACTGAAGGTGGCGTAGTTCTAGGTTTTCTAGGTCTAGAATTTCGAGTCTGGTGGCAGAAGGTATTCTGCAACGAGTAGAGGAGTGGAGAACTCTTCTTGTGAAATATTTCTGGACTTTCTCAACTGTGTTAATATCAGATATGTAATGTGGGTTCCAGACTGATGAGCTTTATTCAAGTATTGGCCTAGCAAATGTTTTGTACGCTCTAGTTATTAGTGTAATATTACCAGAGAAAAAGCTACATAAGATTAGGTTAACAACTCTTAATGCCTTTTTGGCTATGTAGTTACAATGGGCTCTAGCACTTAGGTCATTAGAGATGAGTACTCCAAGATCCTTGGCAGAGTTTGGATCATCAACAAGGTCTTGACTATTCAGCCTGTATTTTATTTTCTGATTTTTTTTGCCAACAGAGGATTTATTTGTTGAGATTTGAAGTTGCCATTTGTTTGAGCATTCTGATACATAGTTGAGGTCTTTTTGAAGGGTAGCAGTATTGTCTGTGGTGTTGAATAGCTGTACATCGTCAGCGAAGAGAACGCAGTTGCTCTTAATATGATCACAGAGGTCATTTATGTAGAGTATGAAAACTGCCTTGGGGTACACCACTGTTGACAGGTACAGAATTTGATAGGACACTCCCAATTTTGACCATTTGTTGTCTGTTTGACAGGAATGCTTCTATCCAGTTATGCAGGTGTCCTGAGATACCGTAAGATTTTAGTTTCAGGAATAGTTTGTTGTGTACCACTGAATCAAAGGCTTTGCAGAAGTCTATGTAGATTGCGTCTATTGCTTTGCCCTGATCGAGTTGTGTAGTCCATATGTTTTTGCAGTGTAAGAGTTGCAGATTACATGATTGTTTTTTTCCTAAAACCAAATTGTTTATTAGAGAGTAGGTAATTTGTTTGTAAGTGGAGGATGATGGATTGGTTAATAATTGATTCCACGACTTTACAGGTGACGCAGCATAAAGAGATTGGTCTGTAATTTTCAACTAGGCTGGGGTCTCCCTTTTTGAAGATTTTTTGAAGATGGGCATGACTGTGGCTTGTGACCATAGTTTTGGCAAGCAGCTGGTCCTGAAAGATTTTTCAAAGATTATGCTTAGAGGTTTGGTTATGGCAGTGGGTAGCTTTTTTAAGAAGTAGGCACATATTCCATCTGGTGCAATAAATAGAGATGGTTTTAGATTGCATAGTGCTTTTTCAACATTGTCTTCTGTAAAACTGATAAGTATTAGATCATTGTAGTTATTTGTAGTTCGACTAGGAAATACTGGGCATGATCCATTGCTGTTTACAAATACTGAGCCAAAGAATGTGTTAAAGAGGTTGGCTTTAATAGTGTCATCATTTCAGTCTTTACCATTAGGTCCTTTCAGGGGTAGGATAGACCTTGAGTCTTTTAGTTTGTTGTTTACAAAATTGTAGAAAGTGCAGTTGGAATTGGTGCTTAGAAGGTTTTCCTCTTGTTTAATGTGATAATTGGTGGATTCAGTCTTTATCTGGTGGCATAAATTTTTGCACCAACTTTTGAAGTTGGCAAAGTGACCAGATTTGTTTTTCTGCCAAAGTGATCTCTTTTTGGATTGAAGCTTCCTTATTGTTATGGGTAATCTGTTTTTTTCTTATTTTTAGAGTTGTTATTAGTACATATAGCTTGATGACTTGTTTGACTTCAAGTGAAAATATGTTGTAATGGTCTTCAACTGTATTGTATCCAGTGAATAGAAATTGCCAATCAAGGGATGAGAGATCGTTGTCCATAAGATCATAGTTGCCTTTTTTGAAGTTATAATTGGGGATCACATTGTTGTGTTGATTTTTGTGTGGACGTATACTGAGATAAAAGTCAATAATGCTGTGGTCACTGTTCGAAAAGGGTTTTATAGTTTGTATTCCATTAAATTGAATTCAAACTATAGCAGAAGATCAGATCGATCAATTCGATTCAATGCTGATACTGCATTAAAACACAGCTGTAATGTTTTAAGTGCACCATCAGTTATATACTGCTTAGGTATATCATCAGAGGTGGTATTCAGCAGGTTCTGACCAGTTCTGGACAACTGGTAGTGGAAATTTTGAGTTGTTTGGAGAACCGGCAAATACCACCTCTGACTGGAGGTTTTACAGTATCCTTCCCCTGCCACATCCACCAAGCCATGCCCACAGAACTGGTAGTAAAAAAAATTGAATCCCACCACTGCATATCATCAATTGACACAAAGGTCTAATCCCTAGTCATAAAACCCTATAACACCCTCAGTTCAGAGTGTTATCCTCAATTTGAGCTGCCAGTGTCTGGCTCAAGAACATTATGTTTGATAGGCTGAAACTGTGTCTTACTTTTTGGTCTGTTGCTGCCTATCCAGTGCAGCTAGTAACTTACAGATTCATATTGAATAATGATAAAATCCTAATAATCCTACTCTAGGAGTGTGTATAGCATGTTCTAATGAAATGGGAATTACGAATGCATGCAGATTACAGTCCAGAGATGCATTGTTTGGTGCCCTTTGGCTAATACTTATTAAGTGCCAATTGCATCTGCTGTAGATGCAATCGGAAAACAAATCTTCTCTGCAATGGAACACCGTCTTCTTAGCCGTGATTCATAGGAGAAACTCCACTTGCCATCAACACTTCATGGGGAGATAAGAGACAAAACTCCCAAGCCAACAATTTTTGGGCTTCTTCCAGGCTTCATCCTGCAAGTGTTGAGATTTTTTTAGCTGTTACCATGTCTATAGGCAAAGTTCCCTGTTGATTAAGATACAGATACGTTTCATGGAAAGTGCTTACTGTAGAATAGAAGAATTGCTCACAGATACCCAACTTTCCATAAATCATGAAATATACCTCTGAAACAAGATGTTAATAGAGGTAGCCCTTAACTTATTACCTCAATT
Organism: Hydrophis major; assembly: GCA_033807585.1. Taxonomy (NCBI): domain Eukaryota; kingdom Metazoa; phylum Chordata; class Lepidosauria; order Squamata; family Elapidae; genus Hydrophis; species Hydrophis major. The sequence continues at coordinate 34,213,012 of CM066328.1, forward strand.
GAGTCCAAAATTTCCTTCGTTAAGTGAGACTTTGTTCAGTGGATTTTGCCTTATTTTATGACTTTGCTTGTTCAGTGGATCACCACAGTTATTAAGTTAGTAACACGGTTGTTAAGTGAATCTGGCTTTCCCATTGACTTTGCATGTCAGAAGGTCGCAAAAGTTCACATGATTCATGGGGATGCTGCAATGGTCATAAGTCACTTTTTTCAGTGCCATTGTAACTTCAAACAGTCACTAAATGAACTGTTGTAAGGTGAGGACTACTTGTTTAGGATATTTGAGTATGTCAATATTTCCACGCTTGAATGGGAAGCAAAGTTTATCAATAGGGAACAATGTCAACATTAATGAAATATATAAAGCAGGGCTGTCAATCTCCCGGCCCATGGGCCGGATGCGTCACAAGCTGGCCACACCCGTGCCTGGTTTAGCAAAGGGGGAAAAAGTCCTGATACATCATGTGATGCTGCTGTGACGACATGAGTTTGACACCCCAATATAAAGAAAAGAGATGATTCAGGATTCAATAATACATTTTTGTTACATTACCTTCCTTGAAAATTTAACTTCACCTCAAAGAGGACTTGAAATGGGTCATTCCATTTCAGAAGAATCTTGACATCTCTTTCTGTGTCTGTTACTTAAATAAAGGCCTAAAGATTTATCATTCCTGGTCTTTTAGGATTCTCCCCAACTTATGCATAATGTAATTAATAATGAGAGTCAGAATCCAAATAGTTATGTGTGATATATCTTTCCTTTCTGCCAAGGTTGTTTTATTTAGATTCAACAATGCCATGAGCATTCTCTCACACATCAAGTGCAATATTCCCAGTTTATTAATTCACAGGTGCAAAGAAAGGATCCTTAGCTTTTTTTTTTAGCCTTTTTTAAAAAGGGTATTGGCTCACAGGTCTGCCATGTCATTCCTTATCTGGCTCAATTCTACATTGACATTTCTAAGGAAAGAAATTGGTCAGAATTCTCCCCTCCCGCCCCCCCAAATAAGTATGCAGAGTTTCATGCTTATTTTTTTCTGTTAAGAGAATAAGAGGACCAGTTGTCTATCATCTGTTGCTTCAAAACCTTTGTCCTTTTTTCTCATTGTCTAGCTGGATGTACTAAAAACAGAGTATTGTCTGACAGGGAACAAAGCTGTCATTAACAAAAGCTTTATAATTGCCAAGTAGTAAAGGTCAATGCTCCACTGCCTGTGTTTATGTGTTCTGGGGGCGTAAAAGAGCCACTTTGGAAGCCCAAAGTGGAAAATAAAAATGACATTTTGCAAGTTTCAGAGACACAGATTTGGTGACACAATTTTATAAATTAAAATGGGTGATTTATTTTGGGAAACAACTATAGTTATCGAAGGAAATATTGCATTACCTGAAAAACAGTGTTTACTATTTTATATAGCAGAAGTCCCCAAACTTTTGGGCACCAGGTATCGGTTCTGCGGTGAGAGATTTTTTCTGTGGACTGGAGGGAGTGTGGTTTCATGTGCTGCCTTCATCCCATGGATGGAGTTTCATTTGTTTGCAGAGCCCAGTTACTGGTATACCGCTGACTGGTGCTGGTCATGGTTGGAGATCCCTATTATGTAGAACAAAATATTTGAGGTTTGATTTGCCATCAGTAATCCTGTTCTCAACATAGTTTTGACAGTATAATTCAATATTATATGAACAGTATATGGAAAATGTGGGAGAGGAGAATTGCAAGTCCATATATTTGAAAAGAAGATTAATAAACAAATTAACCTGAGATATTGCTATTGTGCAAGTTAATGAGTGCATTTGCATAAAAACAAAGCAGAAGATTGCAGAAGATTTAGAATATTTGAATAGACTTAATTCTTGTTAAAAAATAATTGAATTTTTTAAAACTTGGAAAATTCATATTAAAGCATAGCTTCATGACTTTTTTTCCTCATTCTTGTTTTATGCTGAAATGAATATAAATATTGAAAATCAAAGGCAACACGTTCTCTCTCCTTTTCCATTTTGATAAGTTTCTTACTCTTTAGAATTTCCCACAAATGCAACAGATTTGTTCTTAAATGGATTTTCTCATCTTTTCAAAGGTTAACATGGCAAAGGAGGAATTTAACAGTTACTCTGAAGATGTTGATAGATTAAACCAAATGTGCAAAAATCTTCAGTCTCAAGTGAACAAAATGAAGAGTTTTGAGGAGCCCCCATTTGAGAATGAGGCTAATGCTATTGTGGACCGATGGCTGGATGTATGTTATATAAGCTAACTATAAGGATTTTCCAAATTATCATTCATTGTAATAATTAATTTTGACTTCCAAATATTATTCAAAGTCAATTAAATTAAATTTAGCATGATGAAAAACCCAAAAGGAGGGAAATTCGAGTTATAATTGGAGCATGTTTAATACAAAATGGGACTCAAAGAAATGCATATTTTTATTGGGTACTACAAGGAAATTCTTGTTGAAGATAATTCTCAAAGATGTAAACAAACAAGCAATATTATGTCGTGCTGTTTATATTGCTAAGCACTCACAGGAGTTTTTCCATGAGTGCAGATATTAAGAATGTCTTACTTCAATGCTTTAAAAAGCTAGAGAAGAATATTGACTGCTGAATGAATATGCCCAGGCAGTTCCTAACTAAAACCAGTTAGGACACATTATTGGAAGAAGATTCCATCTAATAAACCAAGCCACCTTGCCAAACCTGTTTCTAGAGTCTGGAGAGCTATTGTGATCTTTGATATGATAATATTTAAAGCCATATTTAGCAAGAAATTGGCTGTATCCCATGGGAATGTTGGATTACTTCCCTCCCTTATTTGTTTCTGTGTCTGGCTTCATTTTACCTTGTCTCTCTTCATGTTCTTAACTCAATTAGAAAGCTTTATGTTCTGTTTCTTTCTTTTTGGGGGGAAAACATAATTAATCCCTTCTTCCAGATCAATGAGCGGACTGAAAGCTATTGTGAAAACCTGGAAAGAGCTCTGGCTTTATGGGACAAGCTTCTTGACTTATCCAGTTTGATTGACGAATGGTCAGATGCAGTGCAGAAGAACTTAGAAGATGGGAATGTGACTGAAAAGAAATTGGAAGAATTGAAGGTATGGTTGATAGGGATTATTTGTTATTCTGTAATTGTAGGCAATTTTTTCTAAACTAGATGAAGAATGGGACAATGCTGTCAAGCTCTGATTCAAGATATAAAATTTTGTTCTTTTTTTCTTCCTCCTTGTTCTCTCTTCCATAGTGCCAGCATTTCTGCCATTTTTTCATTTACTTATTGATCACCACAAACACTGCCTTCGGGATGCTTCTTTTATATACATCCCACGTAATATACTGGCTTTCTTTTCCTCTGCTTGAATGCAATGATAGATTCATTCATAAAATACCTTTATGAGATGCAGATATGAAAAAGATACATTTAAAAAGCTATTTTTATCATGAAAAGGGAATTTTAATCAAAATGATAGTAGATTTTGAACAAAATTTAATATGAAATCTTCAAAACCCTTACCATTCTTATGTTAAGATGCAGCCTGTTCTAGAAAGGAATAGGAATCCATTGCAAATAATGTGTCTGTCATGAGAAAGCTCTTTTATTTTCAGTCAAATCATATTGTTCAGTACTACCTACATTAGCTTTATAGGAGGTAATCATCACTGGTAATCAGTCTAGCTTATCAGCAGAGAGGTTACATGGGTATTCTGAATTTGTTCATAACTGCTTATGCCATTGCATTTTGGCCCAGTTGCTGCTTCCTAGCAATCTTCAAGGGCAGTGGATTATGACTTCTACTCAATACTAACTGGTAAAATAAAATTTACAATTGGATAGTTTGTACATAATCTGTTTTCTGTATCTTCTCAGGCCGATGTCCTGTTCCAAGAAAAAGAGTTAGAGAAATTTGATACACAGGTGGATGAAATTCAGGATCGTCTTAACAGCAGTGAACCCCCACTTGAACTACAGGTGAAAGAGGAGGAATAACAAGAATTATGATTGTGGTTGATATAATAGGCCTGCCCATCTTTGTTGTCCAAAAAAGATTTTCTATGCCTTCGTATCGCCTTGCAATAATGAAAATAAAACACAATTGTAAAGGTCTCTTTTGCCATCAGGTCTGACCCACTGCTTTAATTGGACAGTGCAGGGTAATTACTACTTCAGCTAATATTCAATATCACATCTCTTAGTTTCCTCTCCTCAACCAAGTATATAGGAGAAGATGAAAGAAGGCAAATGTCTTCTGTTCTGTTACTTTTCTTCAAGCTGACTATCTGATATTGACTCAAAGTGCTGTGATATTTTAGAAGTAACAGAATCTTTGGTGCCAGTTTCTGAGCTATGTTACCAGATTACAACCACTAAGATACGAACGGGTGCTATCTGATCGTTCATTACATCTAGAGGTCAAGATGTATTATGTTTCTCCTTGAGTCCTATGAGGAAGGTTCTTTTTTCCCTTTCACTCATAAGAAGGTCTGGTTCTCTCTAGATGACTATAGGAAGAAAACCCCAAGAAGACCCCATTCCTTGCTGTTCAACTTCAAGGGACAAAGATTGAGTTGGTCAGTAATTAGCTAGGCTGAAAATGGTCCCATCTAATGGTTTTCTGGAGTTTTAACAGTGGGATGCAGTAGCTCTAATTCAGCTTTTTTTTTTTTTTCCTCTTAGTCATCTCAGTTGAGATTAAAAGGATTGGGACATATGTTAAATCTGTGTCCACTCTTAAGAAATGGAAATTTCTGGAAACTTGCCTTGCCAGAAGTGCCTGGCAAATACAATCATGAAGTGTGCTTGTGCATCAGTATGTACATCTGTGTGTGTTTGGAAAGTGCCTTCCTCATAAATATTTGAGTATCTATGTAGAAGGGGAAACTTCTCATCATCCTCTCTCAGGAAAGAGTATAACACTAATAAAGATACTTAGCACCTAAATTTAACATTCTGGGGACGGAGGACTGCAACAAAACATTTGCACAACTTTTACAACATCCTTTGCAGGCCATGAAAGAAGGGAAATATTTTCAGTGACGTTCTCAAGAAAATGATAGAAATAGTCTACTGAAGTTACAGGGAAATTATTTGAATAAGAGTGGTACTGCATAGTAGAAATGATTTTTCTGAAGGAAGAAATATTCTGTCCTGAAGCACATATATTGTTGCTTCTGGCAGTGATTGTTGTCCCTAATTAGTTGTGATGTAGTTGGTCAACATCTCATTTGAATGCTAGGTTATGATACAACATGTTTCCAAACATATTATTATGAAAACAAACTTAATTACAACACAGTTCTCTGAAGACAGGCTCCAGCATGAGTCTGAAAGCTTGGAAGACAAAACCTCTGGTCCCGGTGACCGACCTAGATTGGATCCTGCAATATTATCCTGGGATACATGTATTTGCCTTCATTTGTTAATTACAACTGGTTTTCTTGATTTAATTCTCTGAAACAAAACTCACTAAATGATAAGATTTTGTGTTGGAGTGAAGGAAATTTACACTGTAATGTTATCATGTAGACATTGTTACTAGCTATGAACATGGAATGCCTTTTTCAGTAACAACTAGTTTCAACCTTATAAATAAATTTTGGGTATAACTAAAATATGAGATGTTTCTTCTGCAAAAAAAGAAGGAAATTGTAATTTAAAGGCAGATACATATAGCAACATTTCTCCCAAATTTGTACTAAAATAGTCAATGAGAACTTCTATCCCAAGACAGTAGCTCTGTTGAATTCCACTGTATAGTGCAGTGCTGGTAAGGTGTTGGGGGATTTCAATTCAATGTGTGGAGTGTGAAGGATGTGTGTTTGTGTTTATTTTCACAGTCATGATGTGCACTGAAGATGATTGATTTCGTTGTATGAGGTGCAATGACAATAAACTAAACTAAACTAAATTGGCATCTGGTTTTCTCCTTTTCAGGTTATTAAATCTTCTCTTTTGAACAAAATGGAGCTAATAAGAAAGCATTTACCAAATAAGTCAGAACCTATAGAACTCAAGGGCAGCACAACAGAGCTGAAAGGAGACCTTGATCTTGCCAAGACTCAAATCGGAATGACAGAATCACTTCTGGAAGCTTTATCTCCCTCTGATACCTTGGAGATTTTTACAAAATTGGAGGTACTTCAGACATATACAACAGCATAAAGAAGCATTTTTAGTTTGTTTGACAATGTGGATGATATTCCACTTGAAGATAATACTTCGAACTGCTCTTACAATGACATAATGATGGAATTTCAATGGTTGGTTCAGATATCACAGGACTTTGAGCGGGATCAGAAAATTAAGAGCTCCATCACTCTCTTCCATGTGAATTTCCCGTATTCCATTCTCTTGCTGCCTTTCACAGTAGTTAAAAATTATGTCAATGTCAATCTCAACCATGATTAATATGAACCAGGATTCAGAGAGTTTGTACAAAATATTAAACCATAATAGATGACATATAAGTAAAAAAAAACCCAGTGTACATAGGTTTAGCACAATCTAGTTGTCGTGTCCGCAAAAAGACGCTCAGAGTCGGTGACTATTATTCAAGCTCTTTATTAAACAGTGGGGAACCGAACCGGCGAAAAGGAAAAAGCCCGCGGCTTTTATCCTTTTCGCGGCCGCGGCCAATGGCAGCGATTCAAGTCTCCCGCTCTTGGGTTGAGCCAATCGCGGGAGACTTCAATCGGGCCAATCAGCGCGGCTCGCCTGGCCAATCAGAAATCCCCGCGCCTTAGCCAATCAAGGCGCGGGGATTTCGAGTATGCAAATTCACGACAGAACACCCCTCCCCTCTTGGTATGGTCCATCACGTTGCGTAGTCACGCATGTAGGCGGGGCTCCGTCTAGTCCTAGTTGACCTGCGCAACTCAGTTGCAAGCTGGATCTCGGCCGGAGCGGTCATCTTTTTGGCTGCTCCTCCTTCTGTGCGAACCGGCTGGATGATCGGGCCGGTTCATTCTCCGTGGCTCCCGCCTGGGCCTACTGGGTCGGTTGAGCTACGGGTTTCGCCGCTCCCGCTTGGCTTCTCCGAGTCGGTCGAGCTGGCCAGGTGGTTCTTCTCCGGAGGGGGCTCGCGATGGCTGCGTTCCGGTGAGTATTTTTGGACTATTTTTTCCTGCGCTTGTTTATTCGGGTATTCCCTCCCCCCTTGGTTCGTGTCTTGGGGGTTGAGGTCTGTTGCCTTTCGCGACCTGAGCTGGTCGATGTGTCGCTTCCAGGCTCGCCCATCGGTGGTTTGGAGCCGGTACGATCGTGGACCAGTGATTTGAGTTATGACGGCTGGGATCCATAGGGGGTCCCCCGTCAGGTTTTTTGCGTAGACTAAGTCACCTGGGGCAAATGTCCGGTATTTGGAACTGGAGTCTGGGGGCCGCTCCGGGTTATATGTCGGGTGTAACCTGTCGAGTGGGGACCTCAGCTTCCTGCCCATTAGTAGTTCGGCTGGGCTTTTGTTGGTCGTGGTGTTGGGGGTGATGTGTTGTATGAAGAGGAGTTTATTGATTTTGTCGTTGATCTCCCCGTGGTCCATTTTCCGGAGGGTCTTTTTTGTAAACTGTACCATCCGTTCCGCCCTACCGTTCGCCGCCGGATGCGCCGGTGCTGTTAATGCGTGGCGGATACCCCTCTCCGCCAAGAACCTCTCAAAATCGAGGGAAGTAAACTGGGGCCCGTTGTCTGAGACGACGACGTCTGGGAGGCCGTGCGTGGAAAACAGTTTACACAGTTCTTTAATGACGGCCTCTGTGGTAGTGGATTTCATGTCGCTTACCTCCAACCAATTGGAGTAAGCGTCAACTGTGATTAGAAAAGTATGCCCATTTGTGGGACCGGCAAAGTCTAAATGGATTCTGGACCAGGGCCCCCTTGGTGTTTCCCAGTCCCGGATGGGTGCTGCGGGTGGGCTGGGTCTGGTCTCCTGGCACCGTTGGCATTTGGCGACCCATGCCTCTATCTGTTTGTCCATCCCTGGCCACCAAGCGTAACTCCTGGCCAGGGCTTTAGTCCTGACGATGCCAGGATGACCTTCATGTAGCATCTCTAAGACCCTCCCTTGCAATCTGTCCGGGATGACCACCCTGTCACCCCACAAAATACATCCTTTAAGCAGTGAGAGTTCAGTCTGGCGGTGTCTGAATGTTTTAAAAGTTTCGTCATTGTCCCTTTCCGGCCAACCTTTTTCTAGCCAGTGCAGGATTCGCGCCAGACGCCTATCCTTAATAGTTTCTCTGGCAATGTCTGACGCGGTAATGGGTAGGTTCTCGATACTAAGGGTGTTTGTCGTTGGTGCTGGGTCAGGATCAGAGTCAGGTAAAGGCGAGCGGCTTAAAGCGTCCGCGTGCGAAATTTTCTTACTTGGCTTGTGTAACAGTTCGTAACTGTAGGCTGCCAGGAACTCGGACCACCTTGTCATCCGGGGTGATAAAATGTTCGGGGTGGCTCGGTTTCCAGCGAGGATGCCCAGCAATGGCTTATGATCTGTCACAATGGTGAACGGGCGGCCATACAGGTATTCGTGGAATCGCTTAACGGCGGCAACTATAGCCAAAGTTTCTTTGTCCAACTGGCTATAGTTCCGCTCCGGTTTAGTCAGAGTCCTGGAGAAAAAAGCGATGGGTGCTTCTCTTTGGTCGGGGAGGGTATGGCTGAGGACAGCGCCGACGCCGAAAGGTGATGCGTCGCAAGTGACAGCTAAGGGTAAGGTTTCGCTGAATTGAATCAGGACGGCGTCGGAGGTGAGGAGGTCTTTGGTTTTTTGAAAGGCGGCTTGCTCTCGCCTCCCCCAAGTCCAGGTTGCCGCCTTATCCAGGAGTCTATGTAAAGGCTCCGCCGCCGTAGCCTTTTGGGGTAGGAAAACATTATAAAAATTCAGCAAGCCTAGGAACGCTTGTAGTTCCGTTTTAGACTTTGGGGTGGGGGCTTCTTGATGGCTTTCACTTTTTTAATTGTAGGGTGAATGCCCTGCCGGTCTAGAAGGTAGCCCAAGAATTCCATTCGCTCTGTGCATAGTTGGCATTTTTCTCGTTTAACTTTAAGTCCCGTCACTTTAAATTTTGTTAAGACCTGTCTGAGTCGGTTTTCTAATTCGGCTTCGTTTGGCGCCGCCACTAATACGTCATCGAAATAGGGCACCACCCCCTTGATGCCCTGTAACAACCGTTCCATCAGGCTCTGAAAGATGCCTGGTGCCACGCTGACTCCGAATTGGAGTCGGTTACACTTGAAGGCCCCCCGATGGGTCACGATGGTCTGGGCTTCCGCTGTTTTCTCATCTACTGGCAGCTGCTGATATGCCTGGGCGAGATCGAGCTTGGCAAAGACCTTGCCCCCTCCCAGTGAGTGCAGTAAATGTTGCACGATTGGGACTGGGTAGGCGCTTTGTTGCAACGCGCCATTAGGGTGGCCTTATAGTCCCCGCAAATTCTCACGGACCCGTCTGGCTTGACTGGGGTCACTATAGGGGTCTCCCATCGGGCATGGTCTATTGGTTGCAACACCCCTTGTTTGACGAGCTTGTCGATCTGCTCGTCAATTTTAGGCTTCAGGGCGAATGGTACCCTCCTAGGTTTTAGCCGCTTGGGGGAAACCCTTGGGTCTAGGTCAAATGAGATAAGGGGCCCCTGGTACTTGCCCAAGCCTCCATCGAAGACCTCCTGGAACTCCTGGGCTAGCCGCTGTTCCCAACCGTCGTCGGCGACGTGGTTGACTCCTGTCAGCGCGATGTCAAGCGGGGCGAACCATTGTAAGCCCAGTAGGCTTGGGCGGTCGCGATCGACGATAGTGAGTGGCAGTTGTTCGGTGCGGCCCTTGTAAGTTATATTAAAGTTCTTGGTGCCCACTACCGGGACGCGATTCCCTTGGTAGTCTTTTATGATGATTTTCTGGGCATGAACGTTCCTCTTATGGAGGGTGGGCACTAGCCTTTTAATCTCGCGCCATGCAATCATGGAGAGGTAGGACCCGGAGTCCACTTCCATCTTGCATGGCTGGCCTTCAATATGGACTTCTACGTGTACCTTTCTGGCGCCGTCGGAAATGGCGTGGCCGAAGGTCACCGTCTGGTGAGTCTCTTCCTTTCGCCGACCGTCGCCGCCTCTTGAAGATCGTTGAGCACGGTCCCACCGACCGTCCGGTTGGCGCTCTCTGGTCCTGGGCGGGGGACTTTCCTTCTTCCGGTCATGTTGTTCCCATTTGGGCGGGCTGCGGGTCTTCTTTTGGCGGCAAGCTCGAGTGATGTGACCCCGTCGTTCACAATGCCTACAGATAGAGTCAAAAAATCGGCATTCTGACCTGGGGTGGTCGCCGCCGCACCCGGCGCAGTTGGTCCTCGACCTACGACCTCTTCGATTCCGTTGGTCGCCGCGTCCTGTCTGCACGCGATGTATGTCCTCCTCGTCTTCCGACGTGCTGGAGGTTGACTGGAATTCTCCGTAGTGTGCGGTTGATTCGCTTCTCGGGTCGGCCGACCTTGCCGGGTTGTTGTTTCCGCCCTTCGCGTCAGATCTTCGCATGCTGTCAGCAGATGTGCGGGTCGCTTCTGCGGCTGCGGCTGCGGTGAGGGCATCAGCTAGGCTGATGTCGCCCTTGGCCATAAGCCGGCTCTGGAGTGTAGGGTCCCATAAACCGAGTACGAATCGGTCTCTTATGAGGCTGTTCAGACCTTCAAACTCGCAGAGTCCTCCTAGGCGCCGTAGCTCTGCGACGAAGTCGCTCAATTTTTCGTCTGGTTTCTGATTTCGGCGGTAAAACTCGTTGCGCCGTATTAGGATGGGGACCTCAGGGGCATAATGGCGCCGCAGTATAGGTTCGAGGACGTCCCAGTCCATGGCGGTTGCGTCTGCCGGCTTGGCCAATGCTTTGGCCATCTGGAAGACCTCTGGTCCGCAATGAGTAAGGAAGACGGCGCGTTTTAGCGGGCCCGGGGCGTCCTTCATTCCGGCGCATTCAAGGTACATACGGAACCGGTCTGAGTACGATTCCCAGTCCTCGGCGGCGGGGTTGAAGGGGGCGGGCGGTGCGATCTTCGCCATCTCTGCGCTGGAACTGGCTCTTTGTTGGACACGGGGTTCGGTTCAGGGTCGGGATCCCACCCTCGTCGCCAGTGTCGTGTCCGCAAAAAGACGCTCAGAGTCGGTGACTATCATTCAAGCTCTTTATTAAACAGTGGGGAACCGAACCGGCGAAAAGGAAAAAGCCCGCGGCTTTTATCCTTTTCGCTGCGGCGGCCGCGGCCAATGGCAGCGATTCAAGTCTCCCGCTCTTGGGTTGAGCCAATCGCGGGAGACTTCAATCGGGCCAATCAGCGCGGCTCGCCTGGCCAATCAGAAATCCCCGCGCCTTAGCCAATCAAGGCGCGGGGATTTCGAGTATGCAAATTCACGACAGAACACTAGTTATACTTGGACAAGATTCACACATAAATATTAAGCCCTAATGTGATTTTTGAATAGTGCTATGTCATAGTTGGGTTATTGTAATTTATTCAGCAAGCTTTTGTTTGCAATATATGTGAACATAACATAATATAACCTGAGGTACAAATTTCAAAAACTTATTAAAAACAAAATCCAATCACATTTACTTCTGTCAGCATTGCCAAATTATTACATTTGGACATTAGTAATTGTATATTTATATGATTGATATTATTTATAACTATGCAGAGTTTTAAATTCAGTAGGGAAAGGAGTGATGCAGAGCCTGTGGGAATAAACAGATAAATAGATGGATGGATGGATGGATGGATGGATGGATGGATGGATAGATAGATAGATAGATAGATAGATAGATAGATAGATAGATAGATACAATACTTTATTGGCCAAGTGTGACTGGACACACAAGGAATTTGTCTTGGTGTAAATACTCTCAGTATACATAAAAGAAAAGATACATTCATCAAGAGTTGAGAATCATAAGGTACAACACTTAATGATAGCCATAGAGTGCAATAAGCAATCAAATCATACTAGGAAACAGTCAATATAAATCGTAAGTATATAAGCGACAGAGTTACAGTCATACAGTCACAAGTGGGAGGGGATGGGTGGTAAGGAGTAATGACAAGATTAACAGTAATAGTAGTGCAGACTTTGTAATAGTGAACAAGGTTGACTGTTTAGCAGAGTGATGGCTTTCGGGAGAAAACTGTCCTTGTGTTTAGTTGTTCTGGTGTGCAATGCTCTATAGCATCATTTTGAGGGAAGGAGTTGAAACAGTTTATGTCCGGGTTGGGAGGGATCTGTAAATATTTTCACAGCCCTCTTTTTGACTCGTGCAGTATACAGGTCCTCAATTGAAGGCAGGTGGCTAGTAATTGTTTTTTCTGCAGTCCTAATTACCCTCTGAACTCTGTGTCCTGTTGGGTTGCAGAACCAAACCAGACAGTTATAGAGGTGAAGATGATAGATTCAATTATTCCTCTGTAGAACTGAATCAGCAGCTCCTTGGGCAGTTTGAGCTTTCTGGGTTGGTGTAGAAAGAACATTCTTTGTTGTGCTTTTTTGATGACGTTTTTGATGTTAGGTGTCCATTTTAGGTCATGTGATATACTAGAACTTAGAAATTTGAAGGTCTCTACTGTTGATACTGTGTTGTAAGAGGTGATAGTATTGTAAGAGGTGGTAGTATGGGAGGATTTCTTCTAAAGTCTACCACCATTTCTATGGTTTTGAGTGTGTTCAGTTCCAGATTGTTCCAGTTACCCCACGAGGCAAGTTGTATAACCTCCTGTCTGTATGCAGATTCATCGTTGTCTCGAATGAGACCAATCACTGTTATGTCATCAGCAAACTTCAGTGTTTTAACAGATGGATCATTTGGGATGCGGTCATTGGTATATAGGGAGAAGAGAAGTGGAGATAGCACACAGCCTTGGGGGGGCACTGTGCTGATTGTACAGGTATCGGATGTGATTCAGCCTAGCTTCACCTGCTGCTTCCTGTCTGTTAGGAAGGTTATGATCCACTTACAAGTGTGTTCAGGTACTGCTAGTTGGTTTAATTTACTTAGAAGAGTGTCTGGAATGATGGTATTGAATGCTGAACTGAAGTCTACAAAGAGGACCCTTGTGTAGGTATTTGGAGATTCAAGGTGTTGTAGGATGCAATGCAGAACCATGTTAACAGCATCATCTGTCGATCTATTTGCTCGGTATGCAAACTGCAGTGAATCCGTGATGGTTTTCAGATGGGACGGCACAAGCCTTTTCAAAGATTTTCATAACTACAGATATTAGAGCAACTGGTCTGTAGTCATTTAGTTCCTTGATGGAGGGCTTCTTTGCAGTGGTGGTATTCAAAAACTTTTACTACCGGTTCTGTGGGCATGGCTTGGTGGGCGTGGCCATGTGAGTGGGTGGGTGTGGCTTTTTTGCAGCTCCTACCCATTTTTGGGAGCTTCTTAGCCACAGAGGAGCCGGGGGGGCATTTTTGCTCCCCTAAGGCTCCTCTGGGGCTCTGGAAGGCAAAAAATGGAGCGGTGGGCTGAGTTCCTCCCTCCATTTTTTGCCTTCCTGGGCCTCAGCAAGGGAAATCCCAGCACAGCTGATCTATGCACAGCTGATTATTGGGAGGGGAAAAAAAGGAATACATACCTTAGGCAAATGTCAGGCAGGCAGGCGGGGTCAACGAGCATCAGGCAGGAGGGCAACCAGGTGGGGGGCATGGCCAGACAGAACTTACTACCGGTTCGGCGACCCACGCCAAATTCTTCCTACCGGTTCGCCCGATCCATTGCAAACCGGCTGAATACCACCATTGCTTCTTTGGCACTGGGATGATGGTAGAGCATTTGAAGCAGAAAGGAACATAGCATATCGCTAGTGATCTATTGAAGATTCGGGTGAAGATGGGGGCCAATTGGTCAGCACAGACTTTTAAGAAAGAAGGAGTTATCTTGTCTGGTCCTGGCTTTTGTCTGTGAAATAGATCTTGCACTTCTTTTTCTGTGATCACAGAGGTTGTGAACCCAATTGGTTGGGGCCAGTTGTAGGAGGCTTGGCTGTTGTTGGTGTGTTTGAGATGTAGGTTGTGGAGATAGGTGGCTGTAGTTTCCTTTCAAACCTGCAGTAAAACACATTCAGGTCATCTGCTAGATGTTGATTTCCTTCTGCCTGGGAAGGAGGTTTGCTGAAGCCAGTGATGTTTTTAAGAGTTTTCCACATCTTTGCTGGTTCATTTGTTGAGAACTGATTCCTTAACTTTTCTGAGTAGCTTCTTTTTGCTGCTCTGATCTCTCTTGTTAATATGTTTCTGGCCTGGTTGTATAGCATTCTGTCACCTTTTCTATAGGCTTCCTCTTTGGAACGACTTAGCTGCTTAAGTTTAGCTGTGAACCAAGGTTTATTGTTACTATATATTTGCAGGTTCCTTGTTGGTAAAAGATCATATCTTTTGTCATATTTTTAAATCAAATGTGTCAGATCTGCCCCAACTTAGACATTCTGGAAACAAAGACCCTTGATTTCATTTGACCGAAATGATTGAATTTGAAATTGAGATTGAAACTAAAGTTAAGTGGTTGCAGCAAAAGTAAAGCTAGATCTGAATATTCCCACAGAAAGGTTACACTTTCCCCCTTTTCCTTTGCCCTCCCCACTTGACCAATCCCTCAGTGACCAATAGGATGCCTTTTGGATGTTTTGGGAACAGCTTGGATGTTTGGCACATCTCATTACAGTTTCACATTAGGTTCCCAGGTCAGGTGTCCTAGGAGGCTGGTTCATTCCGGTTCCCTTGCAATTTATGGCTGACTGGTTCATTTCCCCTTCCTTATAATTTATCGCAGGATGCTATTTTCCTGGATTCTGCATGAGCCCAGGAAAAGATGCAAGTTCTTTTAAAAGGTGCTAACAAATGTCATCCTTAATATTCCTGATTTCCTTGACTTTCTAGGACTTAGCTTACCAAAATTATTTCCATATAGGTTTTCTGACAACATGTAAATGATATTCCCTTTCTTATTTAGGAAATACATCAGAAGATTCTTCATCAAAAACAACACGTGAAATCGCTTCAGAAAGAGACAGGCTATCTGAACCCTGATGTTATTGAGTTAAAGAAGCTGCTAACAAGTATCACTGACTTATTTAATTCAAAAAAACAAATATTTCAGGATCACTTTACAACTCTCTTAAATTGTGAGTGAAAAGTTATTATTTTTTCTTAAGTTGCCAATTTTAAGCTGTCTCTGTGTTCTTTAAAAGCATATTTTAACTGAGGAAAATAGTCTGAATTGACAATTGCTTTATGTAAAAGTGTTTTCGAGCCACAGAAAGAAACAGAATACGATACTTAAACTGTTTAGAAACATTCATGAAGTAACTACTTCAAATTTTTATATACCGTATATACTCGAGTATAAGTCGACCTGAATATAAGCCGAGGCACCCAATTTTACCACAAAAAACTGGGAAAACTTATTGACTCGAGTATAAGTCAAGGGTGGAAAATGCAGCAGCTACTGGTAAATTTCAAAAATAAAAATAGATACCAATAAAATTACATTAATTGAGGCATCAGTAGGTTAAATGTTTTTGAATATTTATTTCAAAGAAAAACAGTAAACTAGCTCTGTAAGTGGAAAAGAGAGCCAACAAAACCAATATGGTATCAACAATAACTTTAAAAGTCCAAAAACCTTAGCTCAATCAGCAACCAAGCTAAAACACAAGAGTTAAAATCCTTCAAAACTGGATTCCTCCTCATCATCTGTATGTCCAAACAGAGCTTCAATTTCATCTGGTGTGAGGAAGGGGTGAAGGAGGATGGGGCTGAGAGAAGGGAAGGGAAGAAAAGATCATTGACAGGGAGAAAGACAGGGAGAAACACCTGGAAGTGTGAACCCTCGAGTTTCCTTAGGGAAGACCAGACAACAAGGGGAGAGGAGAGGAGGAGGAGGAGGAGGAGAGTTAAAAAAAAAAAGAGTGGGAAGCCAACTCACGCGTGCCATCAAAGCGGGTTGCTATCTTATCCAGGAAGGTGTTTTGGGGAGCCAGGAGGCCCCTCATCACCGGCATTTTAAGACTTGCTCAAGGACATCGCCATCGTCCAGTTGGAAGGGGGAAAAACCCAGAGGTATCTGAGAAGGACGGGAGCCGAGACGGGGCCCTTCGCTTCCTCTCCCCGAGACAGGCCAGGGGGAAGCGGGACTTTCTCCGCCTGCTGCTGACAGAGGGGTGCGGGGGGGGAGTGTGGGGAAAGGGGGTTTGTGCCGAGGCTCCGCAAGCCACCGCCGCCTCCTCCAGACGAGTGCCCTGACGATCGCAGCCACGACGGCAGAGACCGCGAGGTCAGACAGAGACGAGGGGCGCCCCCGAAGAGCTTTGACTGCAGTGAAGGTGAGCGGCCACCACTTCCCCGGTGCGCGGCGGCGGGGCAACTCCTGGCGCAGACTGGCCCGAAGTCCGACGTGACTCGCTGAGCACTGCAAACGGCCAGCCGAAAGCCAAGAGGAGGACGCCCGGGCGGCTGCCGACCCTGGATCCTAACTGGAAAGACCCCACCGTCGCCGCCGCCTCCCGCTCAGGCAGGGTCCCCATTCCCCTGGCCGGCCAGGGGCACAGCCGCTTCCCACTCCTGAACAGCCCGGGCGCCGCTAGTCAGCCTCGCTCAGCACCCGGGGCGATATTGCAGGCGCAGCCTTTTGCAGAGCTGAGCCGGGCCGCGCCTCACCTCCTTCTCTCGCTCTTCTTGCAAAGCGCCGCCGAGCTCCAAGTTGCTCGACTTGGCGGCGAGCGGCTTCTTTACCCACCTGTTGTATGGGAGCTACCGCGCTTGCCTCCGGAGCAGCCGTCCGCAGTAACTTTCAAGTTGAGGATGCTGGGTGCTGCTGCTGCCGCTGCTGCTCCTCGGGGCTCTTGAAGCTAATCCTGGTTTGTTCGTTCCCGTTCATTGGAAAGGAGAAAATAAAAGATGGCGGGGAGGGAGGGGGGCACAAAGCAGCCCAAACGCGTAGCAGTGGAAGGAAGGCGCGCTGGTGCGAGGAAGGGAGAGAGACACACACACACACACACACACACAGAGACAGACAGACAGACAGACACACACACACACTCACTTCGCCACTTTGCACCTTGCAAATGCAAAATCCTGGGGTTTTTGCATTTGCAAGGTGCAAAGCGGCGGGGGTGGATCCCGCGTGCTGGAAAGGGCTTGACTGTATTACAGGGAGAGAGAGAGAGAGGGAGAGATCATAAGAACGGCTCTTGCTTTTTTCTTGCAAGGGAGAGAGCCGCCACCACCACCACCTCCTCCCCCTCCTCCCGAGTGAGTCTCCCCCTCAGTTTCCCCTGAAGGATCTTCCGTCGCTTTTGCCTTCTCCCTACATCTTCCCTCTGTTAAAATCCCCCCCCACACACACACTTATTTTCAGTTGGATAGATTTCGTGTCTGAGCATTCTCACATGGCGGTGGGTCTTCCTCCACCCTAAAAACAGTTAAAAAAAGAAAAAACAATATATCCTCAAGCAAGAACTTTTCTGCTTCCGATCACCCCCATGCTTAAAAGTTGCAAAGTAAACACGGAAGCAGGGAAGCGGCTGCCCAGCTTCGGAGCTCCATACCATTTTTTTTTCAGAAGGGAATCTGACTCGAGTATAAGCCGAGGGCGGTTTTTTCAGCACAAAAAATGGGCTGAAAAACTCGGCTTATACTCGAGTATATACGGTAGTTAAAATATAGTTACTATAGTAAGCATATAGTGATATTGATTTGTAACAATTTTAAAGATATAATTGTGTGGAGGGAAAACTGCCTCCTTTTTCAAATTGCTTTAAATATCTATGCCTATAATTATTTTTCAGTGTAAAATAATTCTTATTGAAGGATTTTCAATTTTTCTGATTGATCCTTCAATTTGTAAAGGCTTTTCATCCAAGGCCCAAGAGGAGCCCAACAATGATAGAGCTAATTGCTTTGATTCAAATAATGAAGCCCTTTGTCTCTTCATCCTACTCATCTTTTTTAAATATATATTTTAAATTGCATCTTCCTACAGACCAGTGTAAGCGTTTTGATGATTGGTTCAGCAATGTACAGATCTCTCTGGAAGAGTGTTTTGACTCCTCTGAAACAAAAGAGATGGCAGAAAAGAAAATTCATCAACTAATAGTAAGGCATAAGACTGCTAATTGTGTTGACTACTTTCCTTCATGATTCTTCAGATTTTAAATAAATTAGCCCTGTTTTTCTCACATTAAAAATGAGGGTGCATTTTAGTTTCACATATTCTATATGTGATAAATGGTAGATTCATCTTCTAGGAGAAGGGAAACTCTGATTTCAAACCTCCACTGCCTTGTGGTTATATCTATTATTGGAAAAGGCTTCAGAAGTCAACCTCGAGATAAAATCGGGAGCCCGAGTCCTGAAAGCAGTTTGTGACTCTGTACAATCACGTTCTGGTAACTCCTGCAACGCAGCTGGAACTAATTGTATTGGCTCTGCTGTTCCATTAGACTATTTCAGTGACATGGAGAGGGGGGAATCTGCTGCTTGGGTAGCAGTTTATCCTCCATATTAAAGTACCGAGGCCTTGTGCTCTGGAGAGGACACACCAGCTTTGCATACAGCATTGAAACAACATGGGAAGTGGCAGTTACCGGTTTCAGAGCACAATAACATAGTCTCTTGAGACTGAAGGATGCCAATTCAATTCATTCTGTATTGTGTGTTCTTTTAGAATACGAAAGAGCAGAATTAGTTAAATAGATTAAAGTTGTGATATGTAAATGTATTGTGGAGAAACGAGAAGTTTCATAGCATTTCCTTCTTAGTAAATTCACCTTGGAAAGCAATCTAAGGCTTTGCTACTCGATCTGGGTTGCAAATTCTGAATAACCATGAATGGCAATCAAAATATCTAGAAAATTTGAATTCTGCACTACTATCTTGAGTTATCCAGATTTTTGCTGCTCCTATCTGATGATCCTGGTAAGGCTATGGTTCTAGAAACATTTTACCATAACTTACTTCTGTAATAGACCATTGACGCTTCAATAGACTGATACATAACCTAGTTTAATTTTCGATGCAGTCTGTGGAGGGCAAATACATTCTTAGAATGTACAACTTCCATCTGAGAGAAAGAAGGGGGGTTTAAATCAGTGTATGTTATGCATTTTTCTAATTTTATTTTTCCTTTTGCTATATTTTTAATCTGTCATTCCTCCAAAGTTGTCCGACAAATAATACATAGTCTTTTTATCTTTAAAATTTTATCTATTGAAAGGTAACTATGACTGTGAGGTAGTTCATGAGTTGGCTCTTATGGATAAGTGGGATTTTAAAACGGAGTCTCCCTGGCCCAAATCATATATTTTAATTACCAAATTTCATTGACTAATTTTATGTAAATTTGATTAATTGACTTAATAATGAGTCAGTTATGCTGGCCTTTTAGGAGCCTTAAAACCTGGCTCTTCTCTTGGGTTTTAGGTTCAGGATGTTAGTCGAGCCTAGTTTGTGGTTTTTGCCTTGTGCTATTTGAGGAGTTGATTATTTTTACTTATTATCTTTTATTGTCTTTTCTACTGTGTTATATTTGATTCAGATGGGTGACAGTATTCATTTCAGTCTTGAAGTGTATCAAGATTGGAATAGTAAATCATGAAACAGAGGAATAATTTTCTTCTCTGAAGGATTCTTTTTTATGAGAAGCATAGAATAATCCAATCATTTCCGATATATATGTATCCAGGGCAGTCTTACCTATTGGAAGGAGGCTAGATCATGGACAGCCACATGAAAGCATCGTCTATGGATGGATGTTTTGTGATAGAAGCCTTTGATTAATTGATTACTCACCATTACATGTTAATGGTTTTTCTTGGCTATGCCAAGAGGAATGTGAATGAGTACTTAGTTCTATTGAAAAATCATGCATCAATGTTGAATGAAAAATCAGTTGTGTAGGTGCTGGTCAATTGTTTATAATCTATTCAGAAATTGTCACTTATTGCAATAATCAAGGAGTGAGTTATAGATAGATAGATGGATGGATGGATGGATGGATGGATAGATAGATAGATAGATAGATAGATAGATAGATAGATAGATAGATAGATAGATAGATAGATAAAACTATAAAACATATCAAACATCAGCAGCAACAAAAAGATATTGCTGCTCTTGGATAAATCTCTTTTATGTTTTTTTAGAGTTTCCTCAATTTTGAAGACAAAGGCAGTGATATTGATGAGGTGAAGACTATTGTGAATCAGGTACAAAACTATTTGCCCAAGCCAAATGTCCATCAGTTGAATAACTGGGTGAGGGACCAAGAAGTGGAATTGCAAAGAATAATTTCCAAATGTCAGGCACGAAAAATGGAGCTTCACTACTTTCTTCAACAGTTTGCTAGGTAAGAAACCAAAATGAACTTAGTTTGCCTCATCTATATTGTGATCCAGAGTGATTAGATGGACTTTAAATCTAATCCTCCCAAAATATGTTTTGAGATTGATGTATTCCTCCTCCTACAGTACTAAATAAGTAAATAAGTATTAATAGGTAAGCTTGCTGAACTAGACTCAAAATTAATTTCCTATACAGCATTAAGTGCCACTGTTCATGGTTAGTTTTTTTTTTTTTTTTACAGCTTAACAGGATTTTCTTCTAAGTATTTATTTTATTTCTTTGAAGGCTTGAAAAGGACTTTAAGAGTCTGCAGAAGTGGCTAAGGATTCAGGAAGAAAAATGGAAACAAGTTCAAAAAGAGAAGACAGGACTTGAACATTTTTATCAAATTCTACTCAAACAAAGGTATTTTGTCTTAGCTATAGCAACTCATTTAACTCTGCTCCTCACTTGAGAGCTAGTTTCAGTGGAATACTCATGTTTTCTACTGAAAATGTTCCTGTCTAAAGCATATTTTCAAAGATTTGGTATTCACAATTGAACGCAAATTTATGTATATTTTTCCACATAGGAAATAGAGTAAATATAATAATTTTGAGTTCAAGTTGTCAATTGCTGCCTATTTAAAGAATGACTATTGAATGCAGTGATGAAACAGAAGAATGCAAAGAATGTGATTTTAAATGTTGAATCATCCTGTCTTGGTCAATTGGAAAAAAAAGTTGATATGACGTTGCCTTATATGAAGGTTGATCATTGACTCAATTTGTCCAGTTCTGATATTATTTAATAAATGATGACATGGGTAAAGCATGGGGAATAATGATGATAATTAAATTTAACACAATCGTTATTCTTTTACAGGGAGTGGTTTGATTCTTTTGATTGCCGGGCAAATTATTTGAAAAACTCAGGATTTTTCAGTGATGAAGCAGTTCTAGAATCTGCCCAGTTTGTCAGTAAATACAAGAGGTTGGTTAATCATGTACTGAAAACCCTTGGAGTTTCTGAGATGTATTGTGCAGAAAGAAAGCATTTTGAAGAACTTGTCAGGAACATTTTTTGTTGGATGGAAATTCTAAAAAAACCTATCTTGGAGATGAGCGCTGAAGAATCTGAGATATCACTGGAAGAAAGGTTGTTCAAAATCCAGGTATCAAAACATACTTGAAGCTCTACATTTTATTAATAAAAGAACCATCCAATAATTCTTTCTTTAGTCTTTTCTCATTTTAAAAACATTTTTAAACGTGCTTGACATTTTTCTTGAATTTTAGTTTTAACTGTTCCATGCTCTGTTTGCAGTTACTATTTATTTATTTGTAATAAAAAAACCCAATAAAAATTGAATTCATAAGCCACAAAGAAAGTCTGGAGAAAGCAGAAGTCAGTTAATCAATTAAAATATTCCAGAAGAGATCAACCACTTATTCTAACAGAGGCCTGGGATAGAGCCAGGTTGTAAAAGTCTGCTTAAAAAAGGCCAGGTGAAGGTGAACATATGAATTTCAGATTGAATGGTATTCTAGCAGACTGCAGTAAGATAGAGAAGCCTATTTCTTGCATCCCAACAATTGATATTGTTTAATTGATGGAACCCACAGCATGCTAGGCATGATAGAATATATAGGCCAGGCCAAACCCGTGAATAAATAGCACTCAAATGATCAAACTTTGAATCCTAATAGGTGATAACCACAACCTTGAATTGCATCCTGAAGCATATTGACAATTAGTACAGCCACAAAGTAGAGTGTTATGTGAGCATATGTGGTGCATCAGATAAATTTGTGCAAAGGTTGCCTTGGGCATAGTTGCCACTAGCTCCTGCATGCCAGTCCCAAAAGGGGAAATGCAATTACATTCCGGACTAAAGATGGAACCACTCCAAGCTCAGAGGATCAAAATAAAGGGTGAAGGTAAAGGTTCCCCTCACACATACGTGCTAGTCATTTCTGGCTCTAGGGGCCAGTGTTCATCTCCATTACAAAGCCGAAGAGCCAGCGCTGTCCAAAGAGATCTCCGTGATCATGTGGCTGGCATGACTAAATGCCAAAGGTATACAGAACGCTGTTGCCTTCCTACCAAAGTGGTTTCTATTTTTCTACTTGCATTTTTACATGCTTTCTAACTGGCAGAAGCTGGGACAAGTAACGGGAGCTCTCTCCATTATGTGGTGCTGGGGATTTGAACTGCCAACTTTTCTGATTGACAAGCTCAGCATCTTAGCCACTGCGCCACCACGTCCCTATAAATATGGCAAAGACCACTAATTAACCTTATTGCCAAGACAAGCTGTTCTGTCAGTTTTTCATTATAATCAATCCATGTTTCAGAAGCCTTAACTTTTACCAGCACAAATTAAATTAATAAAATAGCAAAATAGTATTTGATACTTCAATATCAAAGCTGTAGAAGATGAACAGGCCAAGCACAGGCTTAAACATGTCATCAATATGAAGTCATTATGATCTCCCAAAAGACTTAAGTCCAGCCCCTGTGAATTCTGGCTTATCTGGCACCAATTTGTCTTGAGTGTTAGTAAATCAGATTCTTGTTTATAGGTAGCATGTAATAAACAGTACTTTGAAGTCAACCCTTGTTCCTAATAATTAATACCTGACAAAAGCACTTTATAAGCTTAATAAGCACTTAATTGTTTTATTTATTTGACTTATTTATTTGTATCCTGCCTTTATTATTTTTACAAATAATTCAAGGCAGTGAACATATCCTACTTATCTTCTATTTCTTCCATTCCCACTCTCTCCAATATTGGCAATGTCTTCCAATATTTAGGGAATTAACAAAAGAACCTGAAGCAGTTTATTAATTTTCATTGTGTGAGATTTAATTGGAATGACAATTAATTAATTTTTTAAAAAAGGGTTGTTTCTCTTGATAATTTTACTATGTCAAAACTAGCCTGGGTGCTAGGTCAAAACAGAGTAAAAACAATTATCTTCATGTTATTTCTTACAATACAGGAGATTGCTTTGTTGAAAGTGGAGGGCAATGCTAAATTGCAAACTATCATAGCTGTTGGAGAACATTTGAAGTGTGACGATAAGAGCAAGAACCTAGTTATTGAGCAGATAGTTTCTGATGTCCAAAAGAAGTGGGACTCCACTATTCATTTGGTTATTGGCTGTCTGAGGTAAGTAGCTTAGATTACACCATGAAAATGTCCACTGAGTTGAAAATGCAGAAGAGTCATTCTAAAATAATATCATCCAGTGTAAAATTCCACCAGAAACTCTCCACTTGGGTAATATTGCTGAAACTAGTGGAAAACTGAAGATTTTTGCTGCAAGCTTTTGACTAATCACTATAAAAAATAAATACAATTTTCTTTATTTATATTAAAATATAGCCCATTCCTTTATTGCATATGGGTTACTCAAGGCAAATAATGATCATTAAAATTTGTAAAAATTAGATTAATTTTAAAAAGAAAAAATTAATTACAAAAAGATTTGGTAAAGAAAACAGGGTCCCCAGAAGTTGATGATTATATATACAGTATTTTGTAGGTTGCAAGTATGTTACATCTGTTAACTAATTTAGCATTCTACCCTATTCTTATGAAAAACATGAACTTTTTGCTTTTTAACATTACAACAAGTTTGTCACTCTGTTCTTTATCAGGGGTGTCAAAATAGATTTCACTGAGGGTCGCATCAGGGTTTGACCTTGGGGGGCTGGGGTGGGTGTGGCCAAAGTGGGCATGGCCAGCTTGACATCACTCGTTTTGGGGACGCCTGTGGTGGCCCGAGTGCTCTGCCAGTGAAAATGGGCTTCTGAGCTCTGTTTTTGGCTGCAACGGCTTCCTGCAACTCTTTGCCAGTGAAAACATTTTCACTGGCAGGGGCACCACAAGTTGGTCCTTTGCTGTTTCCAGGGTGCCCCTGCAGAAAAGATCTAAGCACTCCATGGGCCGGATCTAGCCCCCAGGCCTTAAGTTTGAAACCACTGCCCTATATATTCAGCGGTCAGTTATTAAACTGATATTTATTTATTTTTCCATGATAGGGACCAGGAACAACTCCAGCATCAAATGGAACACGTGAAGCAGACAGAAGATGCCATCAATGCATTGTTTTATAAAGTAGAGAAGCAGAAGCAAGGATTAAATGTTGATATTCTTCCCAATTCACAGCAAGTGCAAAGTCAGCTAAATAATTATTCTGCACTTCTAAAAGAAATTGAAGGCTTAACACTTCTCTTAAATGAACTAACGAAGCAGCGCAATTCTTTGGAGACATGTACTAATAGCTTCAGTGCCGAATCCTTGATGGCTTTACAGCATCTCTACAAATGTCTTCTTTGCCGATTACAGGTTGGCATCTTGGCAGATTATTGGTTTGGAAGATCCAGAATGAAACTCTATTAGTGTATATCTTGCAATATAAATGTTCATTAGACATGGGATTAGATTTGATTCAAACAAACAGGTAGGATAAGATGAAATCGGATCTAGACCATGCCACTTTAATGACCAGTAGGGTATATTTATTTTAATATATTTATTTATTTGTAAAAGTTTAATTATTACCTTTATACAGCTGCCTAACTCTAACACAGTGATTCTGGGTGGCTATATAAAGTTGTTTAATAAATAAAATATGTTTGTTTATTTGTATATGGGTTCAGGAAGGTACTATGCTATTTTTTTAGAGAAGTCTAATAGTCTGCAGAAAATACTTTATTATATTGGACACTATCTATGCATGTTGGTTTTGATCTTGAGTTTTTCCTTAAATCACAGAATACAACTAAGCTCTTGGAAGGCTCTGTTGAGGGACACCAGCAATGTGAAGAGTTGACAACACTTTTGATAACTTCCCTAGAGGAGTTGTGGGAGCCTATGGGGGCAGAGCAAAACCAGGTCAGGAGGAATTTTGTTTCCAGTGAATTTGAAAATCAGTGAACTGGAAAGAGTAACAATGTAATTATAATGATTTCACTGAGCTGTGGTGCTGCAGTGGTTAGAGTGCAATACTGCAGGTTACTTCTGCTGACTGCTGGCTGCCTGCAATTTGGCAGTTCAAATCTCACCAGGCTCAAGGTTGACTCAGCCTTCCATCCTTCCAAGGTGCGTAAAATGAGGACCCAAATTGCTGGGGACAATGTGCTGACTCTGTAAACTACCTAGAGAGGGCTGTAAAGTGGTATATAACTCTAAGTGCTATTGCTATAATATATTAAACTTGTGTGCCTCTGAATATCGAGACTCTGAATGGCTCACAAATAATCAAGGAAATTACATTAAAACCCATAAAACATAAAAGACAAAAGACAGCAAACACAATGAAGTGAGGGTATCTCACTCTCCCTTGCCAAAGTCCTTAATGAGAAGCTAAATTCATTAAAAAAAATTGGGCAACAGTATTTCCATCCCAGAATAAAAATGATTGATAAAAACAAGAAAGAAAAATACTGAAAATTAAGAGTTTTACAAGCAGCATCTTTTTATTCATAGCCGATTATTGGTGCAGAGTTTTTATCAATGCCAAATGAGATTGCTTTCAAGATTGCAGCATGAACAATTAAACTGAACAAGGGTAAAAAGAACTCTTGCAATTTGCCCCATGGCTGCTTTCTTACACAACTAGCAGTCAGATAAGTCAGCTGGGAATCAAGTGCAAGTAAAAATAATTCACATTCTTTTTAAAGCAATTTGGTGTCAGCACCACCTCTTGTTTTAAGTAGTAGCACCAAAGCTCAAGCGAGCTCTCTTTCACGTCATTGAAGAAGGGAGATCTGAATGTGCATGCCCTTGGGAGCATGGTGCTTTTTCATTTATAGTTAGTCTTCGACGTACGACCACAGTTGAGGCCTAAATCTATGTTGCTAAATGAGACAGATATTTGAGTTTTGCCCCATTTTACAACCTTCCTTGGCAGAGCTGTTAAGTGAATCACTGCAGTTGTTAAGTTAGTAATACAGTTGTTAAGTGAGTCTGGCTTTGTTGGTCAGAAGGTTGCAAAAGATGATCACATGACCCAGGGACACAGAAACCAACATAAATACATGCCAGTTGCCAAGTGTCCAAATTTTGATCATGTGGCCTGGGGAATGCTGAAATGATCATAAATGTCAAAAACAGTCATAAGTCACTTTTTTCAGTGCTGTTGTAACTTTGAATGGTCACTAAATGAACTGTTGTAAGTCAAGGACTTCATGGATTTAAATGAATATGGATATCAGTTCTCTGTGCAAATCAGAGAACAAGCATGATCCCTGACAAAGACATTGCCTTTTGTTTACTTTTCTTTATAAACTATCTAATTCTACATGAAAAATGTTGTGAGTGTTTTACCCTATTTTATTCTCTCCGATAGCCTATTTATAGAGGGCAATAATATTGTCAAACTGGGCAGATTCGCTATCATTATGATCTTCTTGCACTTTTTCACTCAAGGTACACTATGATATTCTTTGTCAAGCTGAAGACAGACTACAGGAGGTTGTTGCTCTAATGGACTCCATCAGTTTGGAACAGACATGTGTGAAAGATGAGATAGACGCACCCCAAATTAAGCCGAAGCATCTTAAAACTAAATATGGACTTGAGCATGAGACTGAGGATATCCACTGTGATATACTCAAAGATAAAAAGGAGATGGATAATGAAACAACAAACAGAGAGAAACTGGTAATTTCTAGCATCCCCTTTGCTCCCCAAGAGGTTAGTTTTGTGGAAGAAATTTAATAATATTCTGGGATAAATATCCAAAGGGGGATGGGAATCCAGAATTGCTTATTTTCTCTGATTTTTTAAAAATTATATTATGTTACATTATTTGGAGGGAGCTCCTCCTTGCCACTGAACATGGGATTATATGAAAATTTCAGTAACTCATTTTACCTGGTGTTTCCACTTATTCCCAAATAAATCTGCTCAAATATTGAACTTATTTTCACAAGCCCTTCTCTACATGTCTTCATCATGGAAGGCTAAGCAGGGATCAATCAGGTTTTTTTTGGTACCATCATGTATCTGGAAGAACTTGTTGCACAGTGAGGCCCATGGCTCTAGGGTTTCCTGCCTGAGCAGCAGGTTGGACTAGAAGACCTCCAAGGTCCCTTCCAACTCTACTCTACTCTACTCTACTCTACTCTACTCTACTCTACTCTACTCTACTCTACTCTACTCTACTCTACTCTACTCCTTATTCTATCCTACTCTGTTCTATTCCAATGCAGATTTATTACAACTGTTATTCAGACTATTTCTGGGTTTTATGGAAGATAGAAGCAGAATTGTTAAGATTTCAATGATCTGAATATTTTATTTTACAATAACAAGCCTGCAGTGCAGTGTTTGTTATTCATAGCAGTTTGAAGATGTATGGACTTCAACTCCCAGAATTCCCCAGCCAACATACTGAAGTCTACACATCTCCAAGATGCCAAGATTGAAAAACATTGGTATAAATATATAGTTGTAAACTGCCTAAAAACATTCAAGTAGATGAGCTACAGATAATTATAGTAAATAAATTGATGGTGATAAATAAATAAAGACTGGCTCCAGTGTGTAAAGAAAATAAGCAATGCTTGCATGTGTGCCTGTACATAAGCACACGCATGCTCAGAAACTATTCTGAGATGGTAGGAATATTCCTAATTGAACTTTATACAGACGTTCAGTAAAAGTTGTTTAATATAATTTTAAAAATAAAATAAAATAAAATTGTGGAGCTTTATAAGCCTACATGCAGCTTTTATTTTTTAATTGCAGAGCAGGGTAGTAAATATTGTACATAAATCTTCCTCTGTAAACTTTAGAAGTGATCAGAAGCCAGATTTTGTTTACAAGTTGAGAATAGTATTAAAAGCAATATATGCTTAGGCATTTCTTGGATAAAAATAAGGCATTACTGAAATAAAACACATGTGTAAATAGCTTTCAATGAAATTACAATTAGCTAGTAAATGTTGGGATTAAGTGAGCTGCCTCTGCAAAATGGGCAATGTAGAAGTCTAATAATAAATAAATAAATAAGATGGGACGTTGCCAGATATAATGCAACATTTTTTAACCCTTTTAATCAAACTTGCAGTCATATTCTTTTGATAGGACATTTTGTACAATAAATCATTACTCAGAGGTTATTTTTCAAATTTGTATAGACATTAACTTCACAAAACAAGTAACACCAGACAGCATACGACAATACTAAAAAAATAATTGTTCATAAATAATAATAATTATTAAAAACATTAAAAATGATAGAACACAGCTTAAAAAAAGAATAAATTATGTTAATAATAGTATACTAGTATACCAGTTCTCTGGGCTTCTCAGGACTTGATGGCACATCGAGATCTTATGGACCTTTGGCTATTATTATGATGTATTCTGAATATAAATATAATATATAATATAGTATATAATCATATAATATGAATGTGGATACAGAGGTAACATATAATAATTCTCCAACTTCTGCAATCTTTGTTTGACTTAATTATTTCATTCTCTTGTCTTTTGAAGGAAAATTCCTTCAGAGTGAAAAATCAACTGGATAGAGAAGCTCCAGAATTATTTCCAGAATGGTTTACAAATAAAGTACGGTTACCAAGCTCCTTAGCACTTGGATATGAGGAGAGAGCAGCTGCCATTACTGGGGTAATCATTTACTCTCCCTGACAATCTTACTTTCAAACATTTGATAGAATGGTTTTTAAAGGGTTTTTTTTTTTGGTGCCATTTCCATAAAATAGTGGTTATGATATGGAATGATGAGGCCTGGATTAGTAAGGGATATGACTTTGCAGTCACCAGTATATTTTCAGTTCTTTCCTTATAAATTTGCTGTTTCTCTATTTTGAAATAGCTGGTTTATTTATGCCCAGAATAGGTAATAAGAGAGCAAGCATCATTACAGAAAATGTGCAGCACTCAGACACAATTTAACTGTCCTGAATAACTCCTCTGAAAGTAAAAAAACTGAACAGTTTTCTGATTCAATGTTCTCCAGCCACTTACGTGAAGAAAAGTCTGTGGATAATCCTGTCCTGAGACCAAATCCTGCATTCTTCCATAAAGTTCTGCAGGATATGGACCAGTTGGTTTATTCTCCATATCGTCTTCATGTATTTTTAAGGACATCTATAAAAGGATGAGCACTGAGTGAATGTGCTTAAAGTCCTTTTTGAAAACATTGGTACAACTCTTCCATAGCAACAAATTTACCATTGCTGTGCTTTAGGAATTAATCTGCTGCTATCACCTTCTCCTCCCACTCTTCCAGCAGGGAGAAAAATGTCCCACAGCTCTTTAGTTGAAAGAAGATTGTAACTCTCCACTGCATTTTCTTTCCCAGCAGCAGGAGGGAGAGCAGGTAAACAAGTGACATATGGATTGAGAGACAACCTCATATTCTAGGTTGGTGCCTCCAATGTTGTGATTATTTCCCCTTGCTGTTGCTGAGAAAGAAAGCATCTCATAGCCATGATCGGTATTATGAGTTTATTATGACAGCATTTTGTCACCTCCATTGGCTCTTGGCTCTTTTCTGGATCTAGTTCAAAATGTTGGTTTGATTTTCATACTTCTTCATAGCTTTAGGCCATAGTACTCAATGGATCCCTTGTCTCCACGTGTTCCTGTCTGTACTTTTGAGATCATAATGAAAACTATTCACATGGGCTTTCCTAGGATTACTAAACCGCCAGTGTGTCCGGGTAGAATATGTATGCTCCGTGTCTCTTCTATTAAATGTTGCCATTTTATGGTATCTGGAAAGTGTGCCATCTTGGTGGCTGCTGCTGCCCCTGGAACAAGCATCCTCTCAGAGATACAGATGGCATCCACTTTCCTGGTTTCTGAAAAGCCCCTGAAAGCTGGATTTGGTCCTAGGACAGCCTTCAACTGAGATTAATATGTTGTTGGGGCTGTCGTGCTCAGGGGCTATATTTTGTCAATGTTTTTAACTGTTTTAGTTAGTGTTAAAGTTTCTAAGCTACCCAGAGTCTGCTAGAGTGATAAATTTAAACAAACAAACAAACAAACAAACATGGGCTAAAAACTGGATAACCCATAGAGGGCAACAAAGAGATGCAGACAACTCTTAACAGCAAATTTTTGCAGTATAGATGCGTAGCTTGTATTCCCCACCAAATACTGTTCAATGCCCTCTTCTATTTTGTTATGCTTTCAGCAACAAATTAATGTCTTATCTAGAGGAGTTACAATTTTTTTGGATAGCAAGCGCATAGTCTTTATATAAGCAGGAACATACAATTATAATCAGGGAAACTAACGCAGAGTGACACTTTACAAATGCAAAGCTTTCATAACTGAGGCCTTCGTGATTCTTCTGGCAATGGTCAATCTATATAATCTATAATACTATCCACATAAATTGATGAAATGAATTCAAGAGGTAGACAAGTAAGGTATTTATAGGATGGTTGCAGCTGGCAAGACACAGTAGAAAAACACTCAAAACTAAGATAAACAGATACAAGAACCATCAGCATTTGATTTTACTTATATCTGCCATACTGGATGTTTTTCCTCAGATTCAACTTATGAAAAGTTGAACAGTCCCGTTCCTTCTCTGGGAGCTCTATCAAATCCATGGAGATAGTATGTTAAAGATGCTTCATTCCAGGGGTGGGATTCTACCAGTTCGGACCGGTTTTATAGAACCGGTTGTTATGATTCTGCACAATTCGGAGAACTGACAAATCGTGCCCCTGGCCCCTCTCTGCCCACCTCTCCCCTGACCTCCCAATCAGTCCTTATCACGCATGCGTAACATCGTGCATGCCCGACATCACTGACTGCATTCTTCCCTGCCCAGTCACTCCTTAAAGTATTTCTTTTTTTCCCCTCCCGATGATCAGCTGTTCCTGTGCCAGGATTCCCCTTGCTGTCTTTGCCCAGGAGGCTTCCCTGAAGCCCAGGAAAGCAAAAAGTGGAGGGGAGGTGCAGCAACACCCCTCCATTGTTGTTTTTTTGCCTTCTTGGGCCCCAGGGAAGCCTTCTGGGAGCAAAAACACCCCCTGGGAGGCTCCCTTGAGGCCCAGAAGGCCCCAAAACAGAGCATGGGGATGCTGCATGCACACCCCAGGGTCCATTTTTTTCCTTCCTGAGTTCCAAGGAAGCTTTCTGGGAGCAAAAACGCCCCCCCCCCCGAAGGCTTCCCTGAGGTCCAGAAGGCCCCAAAATGGAACACAGGGAGTGCTGCTGCTGCAAAAAAGAAGCCACGCCCACCCCATCACATGGCCATGTCCACCTAGCCACACCGAACCAGTTGTTTAAAAATTTGAATCCCACCCCTACTTCATACCATAGGGCCAATGTAACTTGTACATGTTTCAGACATCAGTTGTATTATACTGTCTGCTGCATTCTCTTTCTCATCCAAGAAGCTTCTTTAGCTTCTTTAGTGCGGAATGGAAGGATTTATACTCATTGTAGACAGCTGGTTATTTGTACTCTTTTAACAAGTCATTGAGGTCACCTGGACGTTTACCTGTCATCAGGGTCACCTGAGTGGTGCCAATGAGTGTGGAACCTTCTTGGAACTGTTGAAACAGCTGTGATGTAGACTGGAGATAGATGATGTCATATTCCCTCCCCTCCCCCTTTGAGAGAGGGCTGTTCAATTATGACATAGATGACCTCTTTGGCCCCTATTTCAAACCACTGATCCTCTCTGTCCAAAATGTGGACTTCGCTGTCTTCAAAAGTGTGGCCTTTTATCTTTTAAATGCAGATGGACTGCTGCATCTAGTCCTGATACAAACTGTCAGGGAGTGCTTGTATTTTCAAGCGTAAGTTTTTCCCAGTCCAGTTAGAAGATGCCAGGAACTCAACCTATCAATTCTGTATGTGTAATATCCTACATTTTATTACAAAACTAGTCCAGTGCTCCCATTTCTGATGGAAAACAGCTTTCCAGACAGAGGTGCTTTCTACACAATTGCATTAAACAGTATTGCTTTATGTGACCTGAGCTCTCCTCATGGATACTTTCTCCAACTGCAACAAAAATACATAAAGGCAGAGGAAGACAAGCCCATAGCCCCTTTTTATGTCAAGCTGCATCACAGTATAGAGAGTAAACAGACTGAATCTGGTTAGTAGGGACCCATCTCCTCAGAATTATAAGATTACAGCCATAGAAGAAGAAAACTTTTAGGCCAATTAACTTTGTCAGAGCTTTGAGCAACCTTCTCCATCCTCATAATATTGTTCCTTAGAGAGCTGTCTGTACAGATGTGCTTTTCTCTGACCTTTACCACCCCTTTATTCTATTATTCTTTCACTATCTTTCCATTAAGAAAGCAATTGACATTTCAGTACCTGCTGTCCCGAGAAGGTTATGATTTTTCTCTCTTTCCCCTCCTTTCTCCTCCATTCTACTTCTACTTAGCAGGAATTGAAAGGCAATTTAATGGAAGCCCACAATTTCCAAAGTTCAGCAAGCCAGTGTGCAAAGCAGCAGCGGAAATCAGAGCAAATACTGGCGGATGATTATCCCAATGAATCTCCGCAACAGCAGCAAGGCTATCAAAAGAAATTGCAAGCAACATGTGCCTGGTCAGAAATGCCTCAAACCATTTTGCCGTTAATGAACGGAAAGGTAATGGAGGCTGACCCTACTGCTTTGCCCATTATAAATCCATCTCCGGAAAGCAAGGTAATAATCTCTGTTGTTGCACAACTTCATTGAAGGACTTTGTTAAGTGCTATTCTTGTCTACTGCTACCTCTTCAGTCAGGATAGCCATTAATCCATAATTCAATCAATTTCATCCTTTCTTTTTTAAGTTTCTAATAGTGGTGGGTGGGCCACTGGCCCAGGAATACTGGTTTTGATGCTGAGCAGAATAAACTTCTTTTTAGTGTTAATTCCCTCTAAAATAAGATTTGGCTTTTGAAATAATGCTTCTTTTTTCTCAATTTCACATGTGTATTTTGAGATCTTTATTTTGTGCATGTGGGGGGGGGGGGAGAGAGAGAGAAAGAGAGACTTAAAAAGCACAACTGAGAAAGAGAAAAAGAAAAAAGAAAAAATGTGAAAAAAGAAAGAACCAATAAGCAAATAGCAGAGAGATCTACAGCATTATCAAACCGAATGGTCAAATAAAATATCAAAATAATATAAATTTTGTTCCACATATTTATCTATCTTACCACATTTTAAAATATTTGTTCTTTATCAAAATCAAATTAATATGCAGTTATTAAGGAGATAGTCAGGTTTAATAATATTTAAAAGAAAATGGTAGGTTTAGAATTTGTTTCATTCTATTATATTTTCCAAATTTTTGAAGTTTAACTGTTGCCGCCAAAAATGGAAAAATAGTCTGATCAGATCAGTGCATTTCCAACAATTTTTAAAAGAATGCATTGTCTATTTTGGCAATTAATACTGGTGTAATGTACTATTGATGAAGTATTTATTTACTTTACTTATTCTTTAATTGTTTAGTCATACCGTATATACTCGAGTATAAGTCGACCCGAATATAAGCCGAGGCACCTAATTTAACCACAAAAAACTGGGAAAACTTATTGACTCGAGTATAAGCCGAGGGTGGGAAATGCAGCAACTACTGGTAAATTTCAAAAATAAAAATAGATACCAATAAAAACTTTCACTAGGACAGTTGAGAATAAGTTTGATGTTCACAATTTCCTCTTTGAAAGAGACCAGTAAATAGGGAACAAGAAGATGAAGAAAAAGAAGTGTGTTTTTTCACACTTTTCACATTGCAGTGAACAAAAATGGCATCATAGGAACAGGCTTATTCTCAGTCCAAAGGTTTGTTTCTGATTTCTTCCCTGATTTAAGGGAAATTTGGGAAACGATCTCACTATCATGAAAGGTTTAATTGATTCACTAACCCAAAAGATGATGATGATGACAGTGGTAGGCAGGAGTCACTCTCTCCCTTGCAAGAAAAAAGCAAGAGCTATTCTTACGATCTCTCCCTCTCTCTCTCTCTCCCCGTAATACAGTCAAGCCCTTTCCAGCACACGCGATCTGCCTTCGCCACTTTGCACCTTGCAAATGCAAAATCCTGGGGTATTTTTGCATTTGCAAGGTGCAAAGCGGTGGGGGCGGATCCTGCGTGCTGGAAAGGACTTGACTGTATTACGGGGAGAGAGAGGGAGAGGGAGAGATCATAAGAACGGCTCTTGCTTTTTTCTTGCAAGGGAGAGAGTGACTCCTGCCTCCCACTGTCATCAACATCTTCTTCTTTTGGGTTAGTGAATCAATTAATTTGGGAAATGATCTCACTATCAGAAAACAATGTGAGCCGCCACCACCACCTCCTCCTCCCCCTCCTCCCGAGTGGACTGAAAGCAGCTGGAGCTGAGGAAACGAAGCTGAGTGGAGCGACCTCGGCTCGCGTTGTTTTCTCAGCCTAGAGCTCAGAAAACAACGCGAGCTGCCGCCACCACCTCCTCCACCTCCTCCCGAGTGGACTGAAAGCAGCTGGAGCTGAGGAAACGAAGCTGAGTGGAGCCGAAGCAACCTCGGCTCGAGTTGTTTTCTCAGCCTAGAGAAAGGGGAAGTGGGCTCATCTGGACCAAGGGTGAGTCTCCCCCTCAGTTTCCCCTGAAGGATCTTCCGTCGCTTTTGCCTTCTCCCTACATCTTCCCTCTGTTAAAATCCCCCCCCCACACACTTATTTTCAGTTGGATAGATTTCGTGTCTGAGCATTCTCACATGGCGGTGGGTCTTCCTCCCCCCTAAAAACAGTTAAAAAAAGAAAAAAACAATATATCCTCAAGCAAGAACTTTTCTGCTTCCGATCACCCCCATGCTTAAAAGTTGCAAAGTAAACACGGAAGCAGGGAAGCGGCTGCCCAGCTTCGGAGCTCCACACCATTTTTTTTTCAGAGGGGAATCTGACTTGAGTATAAGCCGAGAGGGTTTTTTTCAGCACAAAAAATGTGCTGAAAAACTCGGCTTATACTCGAATATATACGGTAAGTCAAAATCTCAACCTTGGATAGTAAACAAAAGAGTAAAAATCAAAGGAACAGGTCCAAATAGTAACTAACAAACATATTAATTTACTTTACTTTAAAACCAAATTGCTGGAAATGTTGACAAC
The DNA here is from genome assembly GCA_033807585.1 of Hydrophis major. Lineage (NCBI taxonomy): Eukaryota > Metazoa > Chordata > Lepidosauria > Squamata > Elapidae > Hydrophis > Hydrophis major. The sequence continues at coordinate 34,248,475 of CM066328.1, forward strand.
AACAAGGTAACTTCTTTCATTCTTGGTGGTCATGCTCCGAAGCAAAAAAATATTGGGAAATAATACAAATGTGGTTAGAAGAGTTAATTGGAAGCAAAATTGATTTTGTCCCAGAATTATATCTTATAAGGATAATAAAAAGAAATTACAATAGAAAGATAAAATATCTTATGTTACACGTATTAACACTAGCAAGAATTTCCTATGCGTACCTGAAGTTTTAATAATTAAAAAGATCTTCAAGTGTGTGGAAATGGATAAATTAACCATGGAATTAAAAGGGAAAGTAGATACAAAATACTATGCAATATGGGAAACATGGTATATTTAGATTGACAAAATAATAATTTACTTGAAGTGCAATATTCACCGTAAACATAATATTTTTCTTCCATTGAAATTCCCATTATTGCACTCTTGCATTTGTCAGCAATGAGAATTTCATGAGAAAAAAACTGGTTGGTCCCTCAACATGGTGTCCTATTTGTATTTGTCTATGTCCAGGAAGGTACAGACATTCCAGGTTCCAAAAATGAATTTTCTTTCTTTTTTCTTGATTCTTGACTGCTAAGGTGATCTGCTAAACATAGTTAACTAGCCAGATGTTGTGGGGCAGGCAATGTTTAGGGTATTTTTTCTAACCCCTCCATCCTGCAAGGGTGGGCAGTAATCATCTTAGCAAAAACAATGAGTAAAGTGGAGAGGATGTGACTTAAATCAGGTGGTCCTGCTTCCAGCAGGATTTGTACTTGATACCTTTTTCTTCAATTAAAAAAAAAAAATCTGGATGATTGATATAGGAGTAATTAGTTGTTCTGTAGATTGCAAAAGAATTTATGCCAAATCAATGCAATTACCTGTTTGAATTTCCCAGCAGGGTTATCTCGAAGACCAAGCAATTGCTGAGTATGCTAAGCTGGAACAAAAGATCAACAAAGTGAAGATTTGGACTGCAGAGTTAGATATTGTGTTAATGAAAGATCAACTGAGAGAGATGGAGGTAAGAAAACAATATGTTCATTGGCATAGCTGTAAGCACTCTGCTAGTCCCTGTTATATTCTTATTCTCCCACTCGTCTGCTCAGGCACATGAGAGCCTCATAGCTATTTCTGGATAGTGCAATCTCATGTCATTGGATACATGAACATTTCAACAACATGAAGGGGATAATAGCATTGATTGTTCCCACCAATTGGCATACTTCTGCCTAAAATAGCACAGGAAGAGTTTCTATGAGTGACCTCACCTACAATGGTGCTTAAAAATCTGCGCACCCATTTGAACTTTCCACATATATGCATAAATGTGACCCAAAATGTGATCTGTTCCCCATACAAATCCTAAAAGTAGAGAAAGAGAATGTGATTAAACAAATGAATTGAAAATTTGTACTTATTCCTTTGTTTTTGAGAAAAATGATCCAAGGTTACATATTTATGTGTGGCAGGAGAAATGGGGTATACGAGGAGATGCCTTTTCCTCTTATTTTTAAGAAGGGGTAGAAAATGTCCTGGACAATAGGGAGGAAATGGTCATAAGCACATGCAGCTCATTATAATAATTTCCTCCCTATTGTCCATGACATTTTGCATTTTACCCAGGTCCCTCTTCACCTTAGCAGCTTCACTAGACTTGGTGCCCTAAATGTGGACTTTGGGGAAGTATCTGACCATTTCTAGTTAATAATACAATACGTGGTAAATAGGTATTTCATCTGATCTGATCAAAAAGACATAAAAATGAAAACAATCCTTTTTTAAAAAAAAACAAGACAAGACCCATCCACCCCATCTGATTTTCTGTCATAGGATTTGTGTCTGCAGCTAGAAAAGAAGAAAGCCCAAGCTTTGTCAGTGTGGCCAGAACACTCAACGGTGGCAGAAGAAAGTCAGCCAAACCACCAGGGCGCCCACAGCGTTACTTCTTCCAGTTGGGACAGACTCCTGCAAGAATTAATGGCTGCTAAAGAAGCCAAGCAGAATCAGTTTAATTTAGTCAATCGCTACCATGAATGTCTTGCTACTGTTCAGTCTTCAATTAAACATTTATTAGCAGAAAAAGAAAAGATATATACGTAAGTTCCTGGACCATGTTTCTGCATCCGTTGGATCTGATATAATTAACTTAATTTATTGTTAATGTGTACACCATAGAGATGAATCTTTTCTTTCATTTACTTTGTAATTTGTTGTATTCCCAAAGGCTTGGGATAGACATAGAATAATATGATTTATGTGCAATACTAATATCTGAACTTTCCTATTGTGGCTTAGTAAATCAACATAGGATAGGAATGAATAAGCATTGTAATTGCAGCAATTATTGCTAAGCTATTGTTTATATATAAAATCCCTTTTTGGAATGGTTCCGATTACATTTAAATGTTAAAAGCATACATATTCATCCTTAGTAATTACATCCAATGTATGGCAGAGCTTCAATGTAGTTCTATATATATGAAATAATACCTGATTAGTGATTGCATGTTGAGTAAATTGACTTTCCAAAAAAAGATTAAAGATAGCTATGTCTGTTTTTCTATTGCAGAAGGGGGCCTGTGGAAGACACAGTTCTTCTAGAGAATTTGAACAAATTGTTGGCTTCTCTACAAAAAGAAAATAGTCTTTTAGACAAACTGAAAACTGAACAAGAAAATCTTTCTAGACATCTGTCCACTCTGGACAGAGAATTAGTACAAAGCCAGGTGGATCAAGCAGAGCAGTGGTGGAAACAAACGGGGGACTGTCTTCAAAAGAAGCAGTTCTGTGTTGCAGCAGAAATAGATGAGTTTAAGCTTTTCATGGACAAAGCAGAGGAGCTCCAAAGGTGTTTGCAACAGCAATATGATTTGCAAACAGGCCTAAGTGCTCCTGGTACAGAAGAGCATCCATGCCCTATCTCGATTCCTTTAGAATTGCACATCCTTAAGCGAAACGTTTCTTTATTAAAAAGAAATGCAGAAGTACAGATGAAAAGAATGTGGAGCAATCCAGGAAAAACAGCCTTAGACAACACAATAAATGATCTTCAGAGCCAGGTAGAAGAATTGGAGCAAATAACCCCTAAAGAGAATGTCCAAATAACTGATAGTCATCCCCAGACATATGAAATAAGGAAAGAGATAGAAGATGCCATTTTGGGGAACAAAATTTTAATGCACCATCTTGATGAGAAGGCAGCACTCTTTCCAGATGATCTCCTCTCACAAATTAAATGTTGTAAGGCTGTAATCAGTGATGCTAAAGAAAAAGAGTCAACTTTTATAAGGCTAGCAGATGAAGCCCAGCATGTTGCTTCTCACATGCCATCAAAGGAGAATTCTGCACTTAGCATCCTTTCACATGAGTTGCAAACTGGTTACCAATTCCTTATTTTGAAATCATCTCAGAAGTTACAACAGCTGGAATCTCAGCTTGGAAAAAGGGAAAAACTTTTTGCAAATATAGAGAAATTTGAAGCACAACTTCAGAAGATCATAGCAGCATTTAGCTTAGATATTGATAAAACAAATATAAAGTCTGAATTTGACCACATGCAGAATCTTTTAGAAAAGACTCCCAAGAAGGTCCAGGAGATGGAAGCCCTTGTAGATGCAAACTGCAAAGATTCATCTGAAGGATTAAATGCTTTTGAGCAACTGTTTTTAAATGATTGTTTGAAAAGTCTAAGAAGTAGAGCAAAGAGGGCCCATAGGGTAATTCAAATTAAGGGTTGTTTAGCACAACACAAAATGGGTGCCTATCAAAAATTCTCAGAAGAGATAAGGGCCTTACAGCAGGATCTAAGCAATTTTTGTTTTGATGAGCTGGAACTAAGTCCAGATGAGTTACTGTCTAAGAATCAAGTCATAAAAGATAAACTGAATATGTTTAAAGAGAGAACTTTAGCCATCCAGTCACGTTTATCGTACCTGGACCAATACCAGGAGTTTTGGAAATGGCTGGATCCAAAATGGGATACATCACCACTTGTTGATCTGAAAAATCAGTTCTGCAAAACAAAGGATAACCTTGACAAGAGAGGTAAATGTCTGAAGAATTTATCTGCAGAATATGACAGGCATCAGATAGTCCTAAGTGAGATTGAAGCTATAGTATCTAGTATTCAAAAAGAATGTGGTGATTTAAAAGATCTTACCAGTTCTACTCCTGAAGCCAATCTGATATTGGGGAAAAAATTGATGTGGAAAGTTGAACATGCCAAATATATAACTCAAGAAGCATTCAAGCTATTCAAGAAAAATAAGTCATTTAGTGTCTCTCTCAAAAAGGCCAACATGCAGCAAATAAAGTCCTTAGATGCAAAAATAGATAGGCTGGAACAAATTACCTGTTCTGCGATAGTAGCTAATCAAGAAATATGCAAGTACAAACAAGTTTTCCAGAGTAAGCTGGGCCACAGTTTAAGGACTTTAAAGCAAATTCAGTCTGAGTTCCAGCAGCCTATCCAACTTGACTTGAAAATTCAAATGATTCCCTATGAAATGATGTATTGCAAAGTGCTTAAAGGTACTATAGAAGCAGAAATTCATGCCGCTGAAGATACAATAACTAAAGAGAAATCATCTACAAAACAAAAATGCCTCCATTCTGAGAGTTTAGATAAAGAAATAGAGGAATTCCAAAATCTGAAAATACAACTGAAAGCAGACTTTGCTAAATACACAGTAAGTAGTCCTTACAGTTTTGTTTCTTTGTAAAGAATTTTACAAACTTTGGTTGCTTCCATGTAAGGATTGATTATGAAATACCATGTTTTTTTAATCTATATTTTACATGATATCCATGTAACAGATTTTACTTCTAGGCCTTGTAAGTTCTCCCCCACTCCCTCCCTCCTTCCCTCTCTTGATAGATTAATAATGACACAATTGCAGATCCATCTTAACTATACTGAAAGAAATCGAATTTTTTAAAAGACTGGTGATACTATTAAAATAAGTAGAAGGGTTTTGTAATTCAATGTAATAAAATGTCCCTGGGGAGACCTTGGAATTCTCTGAGCTTGGTTGTTTTCTTGCAGATGTTTCATTACCCAACTAGGTAACATCTTCAGTGCTGTATATTGCATTGCATTGCAGTATATTGCATAATATATACAGGGCTATAAAATGTCCATTATTAAAAGCATGTATTTTTGACAGTGATTGTAGTGAATATCTCAATACTTCTCAATGCTTTTGCTCTGACATAAGTACAGTAACAAAATATTCAAATCTGTGACTGTTAATGACTTGCCTTCCAAAGGACTGGCTTCTTTTCTACAACCCTGTCAGTTTATTGAGATGCTTGATGGATTTATAGAAGCTGTTTTGAACAAGTTCATTTGCCATTTTATCCTTGACTTTGCAATGTCCTTCTCACTACCAGTCTCCAAATATTTTGAGACACATGAACATTTTTATTTAGAACAATGTATGATGGCTTTGAATAAATAAAAGCTTCTGGATGCTTCTTTGATAGAAGATATCTGTTCAGATTTATATGTATTTTTAATAAAAAAATAATTCAACTTGTTTTCTGTACGAACTAAGCCAACTGTAGCAAAATCGATATTTTCTTATATTTTTCTCCTTCCCAAATTTGTTAGCCTTCCATCACTCAAATAATTTCTGCATTTATTAAATGCCAATTTAAAGTGGCAAAAATTAAAGTGGGTTAAAAACTTTTAAAAACAATAGGGAAGCTAATTAAAATATATACGAACTAAATATAAATTTAATGATAACCATGCAATTTAAAAACAAACAACAGCTGACCAGTGAAATACGCAGCAGAACCTTTTTTTCAAGGTTGTTTTAACTTTGGAAAATTATTAAAAACAGCAAAAGGTGGGCCTAGGCATCTGTAGGCTCTCTGACCATCAGTTAAAACAGGGGTGTCAAATTCGCAGCCTGTGAGCTAGATGTGTCATGTGCTGGCCATGCCTACCCTCATCCCTCCATTTTAGTGAAGGGGAAAAAGTTATGATACATCATGTGATGACAATGTGTTGTTGCAAGTTTGACACCCCTGAGTAAAAATTCCACCAGCTAACAGACACGGAGTTAGATCACAGGGCTGCAATGGTCTGTCTTGGAACTGTAATTCAAGAAAACATTTGGGAGAAGAGAATCATTTTTCAGCTTGTATAATAACGTTGCTTTTAACTATTTATTTGTGCAGGAAGCTTTAGATGAAGCTTTTAAAATGGTGAAGCTTTACAACAAAGCTGTTGAAAAATCTGCAGATCTCCTCAGTCAGTGTGAAGCCTTTCTTTCCATTCCATTGCTTGATTTACCTAAACTAGAAGAATCTCTTCTTGACTTTGCCAAGAAACAAGAAGAATCCGAGTCTGCAAAGGCTGACGTGGAGGCATTAACCTCTACTCTGAAAAAGTCAGTTAAATCAAAAGCCAAACTGCAGATGGAGAAAACACTTGATGACCTAACTGCTAAGAATTTGACTATAAAAGAGCAGAGCCAAAAGAGAAATTCTTACATACAGAGGTAGGATGAACATTTTCATCATTTCAGGGATTTATGAAACTGCCCTATCTGAATCACAGCACTGATCCATCTAGCCCAGGGGTGTCAAACTCAATTTTATTGAAGGGATGTGGTTGACTTGGGGGGTCCAGGTGGGCATGACTGGGTGGCTGGGTGTGGCCAACTTGACGCCACTCCCCAAACTGGGCCGAAGCCACGCTGGCCCAATCTTTCCTCATCGCATTGGGTAGACCAGGATGGCCCCATGGGCCAGATCCAAACTCATTGTAGGCTGCATCAGGCCTGCAAGCCTTACGTTTGACACCCCTGATATTTGACACACCTAATATTGTTGGTGATTATTAGAGTGAATGATGAGAACAATTACCCCAGAGATTCCCATCCTTATCTGGACATGCTAGAAATCAAACTTGACCATGTTCTGAATGGAAGATGTGTTTTGATCCTTTGAGCTACAACCAGGAGTGGGATTCAGCCAATTCAGACTAATTTGGACATATTTGTGCTGAGTAGTGAGATGAAATAAAATTAAGAAGTCTTGACTAGGCAATTAGCTTTAGAGAAAAAAGGAATTCACAGCTGGTCACAGTTTTACTATGTTGCTCACTTGCTCATGATTCAGTAAAACTCACCAGCCTAAAATAGTGGGTTTGGAAATTCTTGTGCATTCTTGTGTAAAGTACTGTTTAAAATATTATGTAAAATGATTGGGAAGATCTGTCAATTTCTCTCCTTTGTACCACTTTTATTTCTACCGGTAGTTAAAAGCTGACTGCGTAATTCTATTATTGGGATCAATTTAAATAATCTTATTTAAATACTCTTGCATCTGTAGGTATATGGAAAAATATCACAGTTTCAAAAACTCCAAAGAGAGGATATGTGATGAGCTTAACAATGCAGAAAAAGTGCTTTGGAAGTATTTGTTCTATATTCCAGTATCTTACAAAGATTCTTTAGAACATTCAGAACAAAGCAAGGTGAGGACTGTCGTCATCATCATCATCATCTCCATAATTTAATATTTTATGTATTTTTATAGCTTATGTCTTCAGAACCATGTTTACAATAGAGAATTCAATGCACTTCACACTGGCTGTAACAATTACAGTAATTTATATTCTGAATAGTTATTAATGTTAATCTTCAAAGGTTAGCTGACATCATGGTCAAAATGTGGGAAATGGATGCAAATCTGCATCTACAACACATGATTGCAAAGATTGTAAAGAAGCACTTTTTGGTGACTCCTTCCTTGCTGTGAAGTGTACAATTTTAGGTATTATTACGGGTGCTTGAGATACTTTGGCTTGATTGTCGCAATTTGTTTTTGTACTCTGCCTTCCCCCCCCCTCCCCCCGATTAGATGATTGAAACTCAATGTTTATACTTTACTCTTTATACTCTCCTTTATAGATGCTATTGTCCCAATTACTTTCAACCAAAGAGAAGCTAATGAAGTTGAGACGAGACTCACAGTCTCTAAGCTTGATGTGCAAAGAAAATGATGGAGGGTTGATTGCACTCATTGTATCAATGCTGTGGCTGAAATGGCTCTGTTTGTTCAATATCACAAAAGAATGGGAAGGCAAATGTGAAGAACAGAACCAAGAATGGAAATCTGTCAGTGAAGAAGTGAGTAATAGGGGAACACCTGACTGATGTTTTCAAGCTCAGTTGTAAAGTGGACTTGCTTGATTGTCTTAAGTACAGACAGGCTGAAAAAGATAAAACTGCCTGGTTTGTCACATGAAAATGAATAAAGGATAGAGCAGTGGTAGTACAGGTAATCCTCTCTTAACAATGTAATTGGGACTAAAGACTTCATCACTAAGCATTCCAGTTGCTGTTGTTAAATAAATATCGTGCAGTTGCAGCACTTTGCCTTCATAGGATTATCATTTGCAACTTCCTGCTGACTTCCCCATTGACTTTGCTTGTTGGACTTGATAATGAAAGTCTCAGATGGGGATCACATGACCACAAGATGCCACAATGATTGTAATGAGAGTTGGTTGCAAGGGTCCATCACAATTCACATGACTTCAGGGATACTGTGAGGGCCACAACTAGGAGGAATAATTGTAAATCCCCTTAAGTCTTATATACTGCTCCATAGTGCTTTACAGCACTCTCTGAGCCATTTACAAATGTCAGCATACAAATTGCCCTCAACAATCTGGGTTCTCATTTTACCAAGAATGAAAACTGAGTCAACCTTGAGCCCATCAGGATAAAACTCCTGACTGTGGGCATAGTTAGCCTGCAATTCTTGGCTTCTTGTTGAGCACTGTTGTAAATTTAAATGGTCATGAACAATTGATTGATGAACAAGGACTACCTGTACACAAAATCATGCATGGTGTGGAGAAAATATAGAGCTTAATTTCTCTTACTGGAATCTGGGGTTATCCAGTGAAGCTGAATGGTTTTAGGTTCAGTGGCTATCAGTAGATAATAGACATTGTTGTACTTTGTATTGGGGATTAAAGGTGATTTGGAATGAAGTGGCTATAACACACAAGCATTTCATTTTGCAACTTGTCATTTTTTGCAACCTGCCATTTTTATACTTGTATTTTAAACAAAAGTAATATAGTAAATCCTTTACCATTATATTTCTTACATAAAATGAATACATTGATAAGAGCATTACTGCAAATATTTGTAGAAAAATAAGTCCCCCTGCATTAAGAAGAATTTATTTCCAAATAAGTGTGAGTAGAAGTACAACTTCAATCTACTTAAATGTCTTTTCCATGTATTCCCCTGAATCAATATTTCTCTTTTTTTGCTTATTTTCTCTCTAGCTGGAACGAGAAACAATTATTCTAGACAGTCTTCAAGAAGAGCTGCCTGAGAGCCTCCAAGACAAACAGCAAGCAACCAAAGAAGAACTGGAAGAATTTCTGGAATCCGCAAGCAATTATATAGAAAATTTGGATACTGAGAAATTATTGCTACGCTTAATACTTTGCCGATTAAGGTACATTTTGAGTGTCCCCGGGAGTTCACCTGGAAAGGACAGCCTTCCTACTGTCTGTGAAATTCAAAACATGCAGCAACGAACAGAAGAGTAAGTATAAAACAGACTTGCTGAGTGAAGTCATACAACATTTTGTACAAAGTTTAATTCTGATTTCAAAATATATTCTGATGGTTTTTTTTTTTTTTTTCTAATTTGAATTCCTTAACTGCCTGAGGAATTCTGGGCATTGAAGTCCACAAAGTCTTAAAGTTGCCAAGGTTGGAGAGCCCTGATCTCGGTTATCTGGCAAATGTGCATAAGTTTCAGACAGAGTTATTTATATAAAAAAACAACAACAAGGATTTATTTCTTCACCCAAGCCTTCCCAAAATGAATGCTGGAAGAAAGTTTTGATATCTGTTTACACCCAAGTTTTAAATGCAATGTTTTATTAACTATAGTTATTTCATGTAATGGTAGTATTGATACTTTCTAGAACCTGCCACTTTGCTTTGCATTTCACTTGAATTTTATTTTTGCTTATTCCATTCATGTTAATGAAAGGGAATTGACACAAGTCTTAGAGTTGCCGTGATTCCTGGTCTCTTATTTGAACATAACGGGTCATTCATTCACTTATGAACTCATTCATTGAATTTATATATCTCTTGATTCCCAACAACTCTGGGCAGTTCACAAGAAAACAGAAAAACTATAAAAAAATAAGCAAAAGGAAAAACTAGGAAGCCTACAAACATACAAAAATCTAAAAATGGGCTACATCCTTCCTCGTTGAAAACCTGGGGGAAGAACCAGGTCTTCAAGGCCCTCCAAAACACCAGAACACACTATCTCCTTCTTCTTAATAATATTTCTAATGGAATTTCTTCAGGCTCTGTCAAAAGGCTCAAACAGAAAAAGAGGCCACACAATTCGAGATGGCATACCGGAATGAGTGCAGTGAAGAACTGAAAGCTATGAAGACTTCATTACAGGGCATCATATCCCAACTCTGTGGCATAGATTTGGAAACCCCAACTGAAAAGGCATTGAAACTTGAGGTTGGTAGAAAGCTGCTTCTGTAGATAGTGGACTTTAGATAAAGTACATTTGCTGGGCCATTTGTTTGCTTTAGATAAATAACATACTTTCCAATTTTTGAGTTGCAAATTGGTGTATCATTGATCTCTGGTCCTTCCAATAGTCACAATTATTAGAATTGTGTTGTCCTTTATTTCCTTCTACATTTAACTGCTTAACAAACATGGTATCCAGATGCTGTCATCTGTATACACATTTAACCAGTAAAGGAATGCAATGGAAAAAGAGGGGTTTTTTTCCATTGCATTTAGAAATCATCTTCATAGATGGCTTATTTAGATGGACCAAATAAGCCATACATGAAAGAGCATTGAAAAGGCTATATAAAGAATTACAGAATGCTAGTTTTGGAACAGATTTTTGAAGATGGTGTAATCCAAACCTTTGCATAGTTCAGAACCAATGAATCTTTCCTGCTGGCTATCCAGCCAATCAAGGAGACAATACTATTTACAGAGGTAATCTGTTCCACAAACACCTTTCCCTATTAAGAAACTTCTTCCAACATTTAGTCAAATTTTGTTTCTTTGCAGTTCTTACCCATACTCTTTATTTTCACATTTGTTCTCTTACTGTGAAATAAAATCCAATATTTTGATATCTTGGAATTAAAACAAATAATTGTAAACGAAACGTATCTCTCAGCAAGAGATCCAAGTTATTTGGCAACAAAATGTATTTCACGGTTGTTCATGCCAGAGGATATAGACCAGATTGAGTTTCTAGGCCACAAATATCAACAACTGTCAAGTTTGTTTTATCCTGTGAAAAAGATATCCTTCATGCAGAACTGGAAGGAGCTGTTTTGTTTGGATATTTTCATTAAGATGACAGCAAAACAAATGGCCCAGCAAATGTACTTTTGGTCACCTTTTGTTTTTAGGGTTTTTGTTGTTGTTGTTGTTCTGAATCTGAAAAGCTCTTCCTGGAGCTTAAATCAAGCAAGCATTGTGTCTCCTTTAGCATTTCGTCTGTCAGTAAGCCCTGACAATACAATGAAAAATATTGGGTTTAATGTAGTCTCAGTGAATTGAAAAGTATAATATAGAACAAAGTAAGCATCTTTCACGTTTTGCTCTGCAAAGCTTTCTCATGAAAAATAAATAAATCCATTTGTACCTTAGATATAGTGGGAGAGGTTATTTCCTCCAACCAATCTTGAAGTAATTTCTAATTTTTTTTTCCTGTTAGAAGATTCAGAGAGAAGTTGATAGCAAGAAGCAGATCATGGACAACCTACAAACCAAGTTCACTGAAATATATAGAACAGTCCCAGTTGGTATTGAAGAGTATTTGGAAGACTGCAAGGAAATGTTACATGACCTGGAAGAAAAGGTAGCACCATCCTACTTGATTGTAAAACTTAGGGAAACTTGCTGAAAGTCCAGATTTATTCTAGTTAGTTGTTGTTTAATTCTCTAGAAAATTACATCTGGGGTTTTGCTTCCCATGCTAACAAATTCCATCTAATTTTTATTGTTCACTATCCCTTTCACTAACCTTCTAGGCAGTATTTTAAGAAATCCTCAGATAATTCTGTAAACCATAAGATACTGTGGTTGGTTTATTCTAGCATATTTGTAAATCCTGACTTTAGAAGGATAGACTATCTTCCTAAATCAGGACTAAGCAACATTTTGACTAGATAAGAATCTTAATGTGGATAGGAATGAAGTCAAATGAACCCTCTCTCAGTGAAAATAAGGTTCTTTTATACCCATAGTGACTCAAAGCCTTTTTTCCCAATCTTTCACATAAAGTATACCCTCTTTTGCCTGGTATTGCTAACTTTGACATAAGTGGTAGTTGAATGTGTAAAAAACTACTAACTCTGGCTTGAGAAACATTGGCTCTTATACTTTTTGTACTACCAAATAATTTTATTACACCTTAGAGCAATGTACAGATCTAAGCTAGATGTTAAAAATTAAACTATAAAAATGGTAATTAAAGTAGAGTGGAGGGGTTATTCATAATTTGAAAAAACTGATAGTTAAGTTTTTAAGTTTATTTTGTTTTTTCCAATTCAGGGCTGAACTTTCCTTTTTTTTTCTCTCTCTCTTTACTATGATAGGTCAGCACAGAATTTCTGAAAAATTCTCCTCACTACAATACAGAGAAAAAAATAGAAGACATTAACAAAGGTTTGCAAGCCATTGAAAATATGTTACATCAAAAGAGTGAGAACATTGCAAAAGCAAAAGAAGTTCAGAAGGTAAATCCCACTTCTTTGCTCCAGATGAACCAATGAGCTTTCCTTCCCCAACTGATGTTGATTCTGCCCTCAGAGCGACTTGTTCAAACTAGACTTGCCTTAACCAGTGTAAATGTGGAAGTAGAATGATGTTTTTAAAATAGAAAAAAATATATGCTTATAGCCATAGCTGAACCATTGCTCATTTGTTGTTTTGTTCTCTTACATGCAGAGAATCTGGGATTTGATAGATCTTTGGCATTATAAAATGAATGAACTGGATTCAGAGGTTCAAGATATAGTGGAGCAAAATCCCCACCAGGCTCAAGAATTGCTAGATCGATTGATGATACCCCTACAACGATACCAACACGTTTCACAGCATGCTGAGCGAAGAACTACAAACTTGAACAGGGTAAAAAGATGACTGAAAAGATAATTTGTGTTTGAAATCTGGATGCTTCTTGATTCCTGCCAGTCAGACTGCATTGATCTCAGCTTTATCAATTGCACTGCAGACACATATTTTAAGGATGCTGTTGTGTCCGCGAAATGATGCCAGGAGTCGGTGACTTTAGTGCAAAGCTCTTTATTAGGAAGTTGGAACCGAACTGGCGAAAGGAAAAAAGCCCGCGGCTTTTATTCCTCTCGCTGCCGCGGCCGCGGCCAATGGCACCACTTTGAATCTCCCGCGATCCGAATGGACCAATCGCGGGAGATTCTTAGCGAGCCAATCGGCGCGGCTCGCCTGACCAATCGGAGAGCCCCGCGCTTTGGCCATTCAAAGCATGGGGATCTCGAGTATGTTAATTAAGGACAGAACACCCCTCCCCTCTTGGTTCAGTCCTTACGTTGCGTAGTCACGTAGGTAGGCGGGGCTCCGTCTGGTTCTACTTGACCTGCGCAACTCAGTTGTAGGCTGGATCCTGGCCGGTTCGGTCGGGATCTCTGCTGCTCCTGCTGCCGTCGTGGTAACCGGCTGGTCGATCGGGCCGGTCCTTTCTCCGTAGCTCCCTCCTGGGCCTTCCGGGTTGGTTGAGCTGCGGGTTTCGCCGCTCCCGCTCGGTCTTTCCGGGTCGGTCGAGCTGGCCTGGCTGTTCCTTCCTGGTGAGGGGTCGTGATGGCTGCTTTCCAGTGAGTACTGCTGGTTTATTCTTCTTTGGTTTTGGTCCCCTGGGTATTCCCTCCCCCCTTGGTTTGTGTTGTGGGGGTTGGTTTCGCCTGTTTGTGCGTCAGCGGTTTGTTGGTTGGTAGTCCTCGACCTTAGTTGGTCGATGTGGCGTTTCCACGCTCGTCCGTCTGCTGTTTGTAGCCGGTACGAGTGTGGGCCTGTTGTTTGTGTGATGACGGCTGGAATCCATAGCGGGTCTCCCGTCAGGTTTTTTGCGTATACGGGGTCGCCGGGTGCGAAGGTTCGGTGTTTGCTGTTTGAGTCTGGGGGCCTCTCCGGGTTATACGTGGGGTGTAACCTGTTGAGTGGGGACCTTAGTTTTCTGCCCATTAATAGTTTGGCTGGGCTTTGATTGGTTGTGGTATTTGGGGTTATGTGTTTGGTGAAGAGTAGTTTGTTTATTTTCTCCTGGATCTCCCCGTGGTCTATTTTCCGGATGGTCTTTTTAGTGAATTGGACCATCCGTTCCATCCTACCGTTCGCCACCGGGTGCGCCGGTGCTGTCAGCGCGTGGCGGATGCCCCTTTCCGCTAGGAATTTTTCGAATTCCAGCGAGGTGAACTGGGGCCCGTTGTTGGAGATGACGACGTCTGGGAGGCCGTGTGTTGTAAAGAGTTTGCAGAGTTCCTTGATCACGGCCTCCGTGGTTGTCGTCTTCATGTTGCTTACCTCCAGCCAGTTGGAGTAAGCGTCAACTGTTATGAGGAAGGTGTGTCCTTTTGTGGGCCCGGCGAAGTCTATATGGATCCTAGACCAAGGTCCCCTTGGGATTTCCCACTCTAGGATGGGTGCTGTGGGTGGGCTTGGCCTAGTTTCCTGGCATCGTTGGCACCTAGCTCCCCAGGCCTCTGTTTGTTTGTCCATCCCTGGCCACCAAGCGTAACTTCTGGCCAGGGCTTTAGTCCTAACGATGCCAGGGTGCCCCTCATGTAGCAGTTCCAAAACCTTCCCCTGTAGCTTTTCCGGAATGACCACCCTATCCCCCCATAGTATGCACCCTTTTAACAAACAGAGTTCCGTTTGGCGGTTTCAGAACGTTTTGACGGACTCGTCGTTGTCCCTTTCCGGCCACCCTTTCTCCACCCAATGCAACACCCGCGCCCGACGTTTGTCTTTATTAGTCTCTCGGGCAATGTCTGACGCGGTTATGGGCAGGTTGGGTAGAGTCTCTATGCTGAGGGTGGTCGTCGTGGGTGCTGGGTCGGTGTCGGGTTCCGGTAGCGGCGAGCGGCTTAAGGCGTCTGCATGGGAGATCATCTTACCCGGTCTGTGTATGAGTTCGTAGTTGTAGGCTGCCAGGAACTCGGACCACCTTGTCATTCGGAGAGACAGAATGTTCTGGGTGGCCCGGTTTCCTGCAAGGATTCCCAGCAGCGGCTTGTGATCCGTTATGATGGTGAAAGTCCGGCCATAGAGATATTCGTGGAATCGTTTTACGGCGGCAACTATAGCCAGAGCCTCTTTGTCCAGTTGGCTATAGTTCCGCTCCGGTTTGGTGAGGGTCCTTGAAAAGAATGCGATGGGCGCTTCTTTTCTGTCGGGAAGGGTATGGCTGAGGACAGCGCCGACGCCGAAGGGTGATGCGTCGCATGTGACTGCCAGAGGTAGGGTCTCGTTGAATTGTATAAGGACGGCGTCGGAGGTGAGGAGGTCCTTCGTTCTTTGGAAGGCGGCTTGCTCGCGTTTTCCCCAAGTCCAGGTCGCCGCCTTGTCCAGGAGCCTATGCAAGGGCTCCGCCGCCGTCACCTTTTGGGGTAGGAAAACATTGTAAAAGTTCAGTAACCCCAAGAACGCCTGTAGCTCAGTCTTTGACTTGGGTGTGGGGGCTTCTTTGATGGCCTTGATTTTTTTGCTTGTGGGGTGAATGCCGTGACGGTCTAGGAGGTAGCCCAGGAATTCTACTCGTTCCGTGTGTAGCTGGCATTTCTCCCTCTTGACTTTTAGTCCGGTCTCTTTAAATTTGGTTAGGACCTCCCTTAGTCGACCCTCTAGTTCGCCTTGGTTGGCTGCCGACACTAGGACGTCGTCGAAGTAAGGTACCACCCCCTTGATACCTTGCAATAGTCTCTCCATTAGGCTTTGGAATATGCCCGGTGCCACGCTGACTCCGAATTGGAGTCGGTTGCATTTGAATGCCCCCCGGTGGGTGACTATGGTCTGCGCTTCTGTCGTTTGCTCGTCGACCGGCAACTGTTGGTATGCCTGGGCGAGGTCAAGCTTGGCGAAAACCTTGCCCCCTCCCAGTGAGTGCAGTAGGTGTTGCACTACTGGGACGGGGTAGGCGCTTTGTTGCAGCGCGCCATTTAGGGTGGCCTTATAGTCCCCACAGATCCTCACCAACCCATCGGGCTTGATCGGGGTGACTATGGGGGTCTCCCACCGGGCGTGGTCTATGGGCTGTAGAACCCCTTGTTTGACGAGCTTGTCAATTTGCTCGTCTATCTTGGGTTTCAGTGCGAATGGCACCCGCCTTGGTTTCAGGCATTTTGGGGGGACGTTAGGGTCTAGGTCAAAAGATATAAGGGGCCCTCGGTACTTGCCTAGGTTTCCGTCGAAGACCTCTTGGAACTCCCGGGCCAGTTGCTGCTCCCAGCTGTCGTCGGTGACGTGGTCGACTCCCGTGAGTGCGATGTCGAGCGGGGCGAACCATTGCAGTCCCAGTAGGCTTGGGCGGTCGCGGTCGAAGATTGTTAGGGGAAGTCGTTCGGTGCGCCCCTTATAAGTGATGTTGAAATGTTTGGTTCCGACTACCGGGATGCGGTTTCCCTGGTAGTCCTTTACAATGAGTCTCTGGTTGTCTACGTTCCTCCTTTGGAGGGTAGGCACCAAGTGCTTTATTTCATGCCATGCAATCATGGAGAGGTAGGACCTGGAGTCCACCTCCATTTTGCATGGCTGGCCCTCGATGCCTACCTCTACGTGGACCTTCCGGGCGTCGTTGGTGATGGCGTGGCCAATGGTGACCGTCTGGTGGGTCTCCTCTCTCTGCCGGTTGTCGCTGCCTCGCGAGGATCGCCCGTTCCGGTCCCATCGGCTGTCCGAGGGGCGATCTCTGGTCCGGGGTGGTGTGCTTTCTCTCCTCCGGTCGTTCTGTTCCCATCGTGCCGGGCTGCGATTTTTCTTCAGGCGGCAGACACGGGCGATGTGTCCCTTCTTGTCGCAATGCCGGCAGATCGATTCGAAAAACCGGCATTCCGACCTGGGGTGGTCGCCGCCGCAGCCGGCAGAGTTGGTCCTCGACTTACGACCTCGCCGGTTCCGTGGGTCGCGGCCTGTCTGGAGTTGATGGACGTCCTCCTCGTCATCGGAAGTGCCCGATGCCGAGTGGAAATCGCCCTGGTGGGTGGTCGTCTTGGGTTTGGGCTCGGTCGACCTCGCCGGGTTGTTGTTTCCGCTGCGGTCCCCAGTGTTCGGTCTGCGCATGCGGTCGGCGGAAGTTCGGGTTGCTTCGGCGGCTGCGGCTGCAGTGAGGGTGTCTGCTAGGCTGATGTTGCCCTTGGCCATCAGCCGGCTCTGGAGGACGGGGTCCCACAAACCGAGCACGATTCGGTCTCGCAGGGCGTCGTTTAGGTTATCGAATTCGCAGAGCCCCCCTAAACGCCGCAGCTCGGCGACGAAGTTGCTGAAGCTCTCACCCGACCTCTGGTCCCGCCGGTAGAACTCGCGCCGGATCGGGATGGGTACCTCTGGAGCGTAGTGCCGCCGAAGTATGGGTTCGAGGACGTCCCAGTCCATCGCGGTCGCATTGGCGGGTTTGGCAAGCGCCTTGGCCATTTGGAAGACCTCGGTCCCGCAGTGGGTGAGGAAGACGGCGCGTTTCAGTGGGCCGGTGGCGTCCTTCAGGCCGCTGCACTCGAGTGCGGAATCGGTCGGAGAACGATTCCCAGTCCTCGGTGGCAGGGTTGAAGGGTGCGGGTGGTGCGATTTTCGCCATCTCGGTGGTTCGTCTGGCTTCCGTCGGACACGTGGTTCGGTTCAGGGTCTGGATCCCACCTTCGTCGCCAGTGTTGTGTCCGCGAAATGATGTCAGGAGTCAGTGACTTTAGTGCAAAGCTATTAGGAAGTTGGAACCGAACTGGCGAAAGGAAAAAAGCCCGCGGCTTTTACTTCTCTCGCCGCGGCGGCCGCGGCCAATGGCACCACTTTGAATCTCCCGCGATCCGAATGGACCAATTGTGGGAGATTCTTAGCGAGCCAATCGGCGCGGCTCGCCTGACCAATCGGAGAGCCCCGCGCTTTGGCCAATCAAAGCGCGGGGATCTCGAGTATGTTAATTAAGGACAGAACAGATGCATCTATCAGTATGGCTGACAGGGTGAATTTCTACATAGGTATAATTCAAAGGGCTGATAGAGCTCCCCAAAGTGGAGTGGTTCCCTAAATTCTGAATATATGGCATTATCTACAAAACTATGGTAGATACTCAACTGAGATCTCACAGTGTTTCTTTTTTCTTCCTTTAAGGAAAGTAATCCTCATGCACCTGAAAATAATAACAAAAATAGACATCATATATGTAAAAGGATAGGCAGAAATTCTGTTCCCTTGAAAACCCGTTATTCTCTTTGTCAGGATTCCGACACTTAACCCCATTTAAATGAGTCTCTAGCCAAACTCCAAAAAGATTTATTGGGAGATAGAAGATGAAGCATTGCCTTGGTGTAGCCGACTCTACATAACTCATTGTCACCCTTGACCCTGGTTTTCCCCCACCCCCTGGGTGTATCATAATTCATATTCTTCAATGGGACACATCCATAGGCAAGAGTCATCAATCTCCAGTTAGAATTTTGTGTGGCAGAAACCTCGGTCACCTGGAAATTGTCTTTGAAAACATTTGTGGAATGCAAGCTGCCCACTGTTTCCCCGTCCCTTTTTGTTGGCAACTCTAAAAGACCACAGAAATATTTTATGAGTTGACACTCTTTATTTTCAGGCTATCTCCATATCTTCAATATATGCCCATTGTTTCTTCTTATATTTTAAACCAGAAATTAAAAATTAAAATTTTAACTGCTGTGATATATCCTGAGAATATTAATTAAGACTTACAATAAGTATAATCCTGTGATATTTATCTACTGACAAAAAAGTCAGTAGATAACATTTTTACACTCCCTCTTCCTTCACAAATTGCTGCAGAGGAGATGATGGGAAGGTTTTATTGCATGAGTGGAAATCTGCTTGGGAATCTGGATGACCTGACAGTGTTTCAGATACCTATGTATTATTTTGTGTAAAATGATATGTGATATCTTATATTAAAGGCTGCAAGCAAGTTGGAAGAATGTGATGAGCTCCTGAAAAGCATTAAGGTTTGGCTTGAAAACACCAGCCACCTCTTAACAGAGGAAGTGAAAAGTGATTCTGCAAAAGCTTTGAATAAACATGCCAGTGCGCTTGAGGTAAATTGATATGCAACTAAATGATGGGAGCAATGTATTCCTTCTCCTTGAGAGCACATGCCAACATGTTGTTACATTGATAATGACCAGTACAGGTACATATGCTAGGCTAAGTAGTAGCATCTAGCTAGCCTGAACTTAGGAAGCTAAACAGAATCAATTAAGTTAGCGTTTTGGTGAGAGATCACTAAGGAATACCAAGGCAGTAGGCTAAATAGGAAAGTTTAAAAAAATCTTTGAAAAAGATATAATGAGGGAAAGCCAATATGAGGGGAAATGTTTTACATATGTTGCCATCTTTAATATAAGGTGAGGGTGTGCCTCTGCATATAGAAATATAGATGGTACTGCTGGTGACAGCATGCATATAAGGTCAGAAGTAAAACCTCATATAGGGGTTTGGTCCCTCATAAATGGATAATTATTGATAAATGATTATCTTATTGAAGGTCTTATAGCTGGGGATGCAGTATTATGCTAATTGCTCATTTACATGTATGTATGTATGTATTTACATGTACATATGTATGTATGTATAATGAATTGTGTGTGTGTGTATGTGTGTATAAAATTAATGTGGTAGATTTAGATTATATGTGTGTGTGTGTGTGTGTGTATGTATGTATGTATGTATGTATGTATGTATGTATGTATGGTATTCAGCTTTGTTCAGGTATTTTCCCACATCATTGTAGTTGTGCTTTTAAAGTTGTGATGGCAGATGAGATTCTGCCGAAACGTTGCTACAACTTTAAAAGCACAACTACAATGATGTGGGAAAATACCCGAACAAAGCTGAATACCATACATACATACATACACACACACATATATAATCTAAATCTACCACATTAATTTTATACACACACACACACACACACATTCATTATACATATATACATACATACATACATACATACATACATACATACATATGGAAATGTGTGCTACTTTATTACTTACTGGTGTTATGGTTTTCTTTTTTATTTATTGATTTATTGAGATATATTCTGTGTTCTTGGGTGGATTGCACCAAGGGAAGCTTGTTAGGGATACACACCCTAGCAGAACATGCAATGGCAGTCTAGCAGGCAGGCAAATGATGTGAGATAAACATTGTTGTAGTTTACACTCAGTAAGACAGATACACTGTGCCAGTTAAATAGTTTTTTATTCCAGCAAGAGTTATAGCATAGTCAAAACAGTCCATATGTTATACACTAGTTCAGTCCATCCAGGGATTAATCAGTTGCAAAGTCCAGTGTCGAAATAGAGGTCAATAAACTTACAAATAATCAGTCCAGCAATATATCTCTTTTGCAGTCAGAGATATGAAGAAAATCAAACCCCTTTTCTTCGTTTCAGCAACAGCAGGGAAACGCAGTTATCACCATCAATCCATCATTGTCTCTCCAGTAAAAGCCAGCAAACAGTGAGCTCTCTTGCTCCCTCTTGTGGTGATTTTACAACTGCACCCAAAATACATGTTTTAACAGTTAAAGTGATACACACACTTAAACTCACTAACATAGTTTATATATTATTTTTACCCAAACTAAGTTAGGTAACCAATGTTATCCCTAACAAAGCTCATTCAATTTCATCATATACATGTTGTGCATTGACAATAAAGGTTTGAATGCAAATACAGATTTTAAACAAATAAGCTAATTTTCATAAGCTAATTTCCATTGATGGGTTAATTAGAAAGAATTCAGAACCAAAACAAATAGCAAAGCAACAACTAGGGTTTGCTTGAAATACAGAGGAAATCAGTACATAATTTGTGATTAAATTCCAGAGGAATTCATGTAGGAAATCACTTTAAATACCACCACCCAACTGGAAGTTTCCTGCATAGATTTATCAGGATGCCCTTATTTATGTCCATTTTTTCTTGAATATTAATATATGTTTCACTATATATATATATATTTCCCTGTTGTCAGTGAATTAAAAACCATATGAAATATTCGGAAGATAAGGTTTATTTTACCAAATTGTGTGCTTCCTTTATGCATTTTAATGTCTTTGTTTTTTAAAAAAGAAAAATAATATTATTTTTTCCTCTCCAGATGGCATTAGAAGATTCACAACAAAAGCAAAGTATTCTTAGTGCCATTTCCCCAGAACTGAAAGAATTGTCCCCTTTAATTGAAACTGACAGTATGGTGCAGGAATTGACAGAAGTAAATGAGCAAGTTAAAGCCTTACAGCAAAAGATAATGGAAATTCTTCCATGTATCCAGCATTTGGCTGATGTAAGTATGAATAATACAATTATTTCTGTTTGATTTAGTAAGGTTCAGATGCTGTTCTTGATGTTGATTATTTAGCCACCTATTTGCATGCCTCTTACTGGAATACAAAACAGTAGAGGGGGCAAGAGAAAGACCAGAGAAAGATGAGATAAACTGAGACTGTGGTAGGCAAGAAAGGTTGTGCATTTATTTCAGTATGTTCTTGGGAGAGAAAACAACATAACATTATTTAAATATGGTATATGTGTCAGAAACATTTGGGACCAAAAAATAGTGAAATATTAACAAAACAGCAAATAAAGGGTGAAGATTTTTTTTTTTATTGGCCACAAGAGCAAAGGCATAATTTATTCAGCATCCCCTGATTTGGCTTCATATAATTCTAGCTTGGGTCAGAAGCAAATTTGATATTGTCCTTGTGGTTCTCATAATATCCAATATATTAAACAGTTTTTCAGAATTAAAATAGAGAATCATATTTGTTAGGTGGTAATGACACATGATTTAATGAGGGAATTAAAAAATGGATGCAACCAATTGGCTAATAAGGTAGCACTCAAGAGATGT
This sequence comes from Hydrophis major, assembly GCA_033807585.1. Lineage (NCBI taxonomy): Eukaryota > Metazoa > Chordata > Lepidosauria > Squamata > Elapidae > Hydrophis > Hydrophis major. Next base: position 34,270,630 of record CM066328.1, read on the forward strand.
GTGGCTTTTTAGTTATAAATAAAAATGTAGGCTTTCTGAGTCTTATATTGCTGCGAGTCTATCATTGGTTTTTGCATTTAAGAGACTTCAGCAGAGAATAAGTACTATGATTGTTTCTGAAAATGTAGGATGTTGAAGCTATTGAATCTGAAGTGAAAACAATGGAGAAGGACATAGAAAAAATAAAGACAATATTGTCCCCCTCTGAAGACACACTTGATCTTTCTCCTAAGGAGCATCTTAAACATTGTAAGGTAAGGTATTTCACTTAAAAAAAAAACTGGAAAAATCAACATAGGAACAATTGTAGTGTAATATATATACTGTATAGTGCTGGATTAGAAGCCAGCTATTTCTAAACATTGCTATTCTTGAAATATTCCCAAACTTTTGAAAATGTAATGATAGAGTTTTCTTTTTTGCTGCTCCTTTATGACAATGCTATAATGCCTTTTGCCTTTTAACTCTGAATCACCATAGATTTCTACCATTAACCTTCCACCTGTAGCTGCCAAATAGCCCCCATCTGCCAAGTGAAAGTGGTAGCTCATTAGGTTCAGTCAAGAATTGGGACAATTCAGCAGGACAAAGCAAGATGTGCTTTAACCCAAGACCCAAGGTAGAGATAGCAGCTTTATCTAGCCAGATGGGGCTCTTTCATTTCAGAGGTCATTTACATTGTGGGGAAGATGGTTTATTGTTACAGAATTTGACCCAACAAATTCCCCTGAGAGGAAGAAGAAAGGTGCTTGGATTCTGTTACTAATATTCCTGGTTCAAAGTAACACATTGAGGTCATCATTTCCATGAGCAAGAAGCTATTTTTGAAATTAATTTTGGAGATGTATATAGTGGGGAGGAAAGTGAGAAATACAAATGGGTGTAATTCTAGATTCCATCTGAGGTATTTTGAAAATCATGCTGTCCTAGATTTTCTGAGATCAAATACGTGAAGTATTTTGAACATAAATTTATCTGAACTTCCCAAAGTGCTATAAGCATGCTGAGTCTTACATACTTTTTCCTTCCTTGTTAATACATTCTATTTTAGGTTATATTGAGCCACATCTGCCCCATGAAGAAGGCTGTGGTTGAAATGCAATCCTATGAAGCAAAATTGAGATTGACTGACATGAGAATGCAACCTCTTTCAGTATTCCAAAGAACTAAACAGCTTTTGAAAGAGCTGAAGGTTCTAGAAAGACTCACAGAGAAACAGAACACTCTACTTGAGGTAAAAACAAATTGCTTGAGTGGTTATTTGTGAATCTTCTTGGAAAATACCTTCTGACTTTTTTATTATTTGTTTTCTGAATAAGATCATAACACATGGAAAAGCTATTTCTTGAATCGTATGCATATGGGTTGGTTGATTATTTAAGGCACAGGATACTGAAAATATCTTGTATTTTTAATTAACTTGTAGGAACTCATTCTAGTCAACTGCAATAATTAATCATATATCATACAGCACAAACCATAACATCCATGATCTGGAATGCTCTGAATATATTAAAGCAACTTTAAATTGTGTCTGATTCCTTTTTCTCACAAGCACAGTAGTACAAATATGATTGACTGAGTAATCTAGTGATTAAAAGCCAGTGATATTTTAATGACACACAGATGGAAATCATTTTTTGCATACTATCTATGCATTTGATTGAAATAAGCATAATTGATATAATATTAACAATGTGCATGCAGCAGGATTGTTTCTTTCCTACTGCAATTTAGTTAAACTATTCCCAAATAGTTCTCAGAAGCTTCCAAATGATGCAAAAATTAAAATAGAAATAATTATAAGCTCCAATAACAATCAACTTGAATGTATTTGCATGGTTCCCCTACAAGCAGAGCAACATCTTTTTACTGCTTGTTTACTACTAAGCATTTTAGAAAAATAAGTTTACTACTTTAGGAAAACACGTTTACTGTTTTCCTAAGACTGCTCTACGTATCGCTCCAAAGTATGGAATATATCAGTTGTTTAACCAGGTCGTACAGTATTGTGCAAACTCAGCTAATGAGTTACTGTTTCTTCTATCTAAATACAGGTAGTCCATATTTAGCACACACAATATGGACTGGCAACTTGGTCATTAAGTGAAGCAATCACCAAGTCAAACCATGGCTGTGCTTATGACCTTACCTCAGCTTTGTTTTGCTTTACAAACCTTAAAAGGTCATAAATATGAGGACCGATCACAAAATTATATTTTCATTGTGGTCACAACTGCAAACAATCCCCCAAAAGGCAGTCATTGAATGAGGACTACCTTATTTTGCTCCATGTTCAAGATAGCAATAGCAAAAATGTGGGAGCAGAAAATCAGGAGTAGATAGTCAAAGAATGCAGAAAATACATTATCAATTAAGTTTTATAAAGAAAAACAAATCCCCCTACAAATATTCAATATTTCTATCTTCTGAAAGCCAGAGAATCATTATTGGAATAGTTGGATTAAATGAATCAGTGTTCCCACTTACTAGGAAAATATTTTCATACGTATATATACTTCCAATTGAAATTAGAATCTGAATGTGAGTGTTAATAGTGTATTAAAATATATGTTCCATTATCCACCTTGAAACATAGTAATTGCTGGTAATTTTGTTTTAGCCAATTGTAAAAGAAATAGAAGAATTCGAGCAACGAATTGACTTCCTAAAGCAAAGCCAATTCCCAAAGAGTAATTTAGAAGAACTGCCCCCAGAAAATCTGTGGCCGGTTCAAGACCACACCTTCCTCAAGGTGAGCTTTATAAATTATATTGTATGTCTTGCTTCATTTACAATTGACAACTGTGGTAAAATTGCTTGACACTGCTATATTTCCATGATTAGATCCTTTCTAATAACCATAGGAATCTCTATTTTGTTGTGCGTGTGTCTATTGAATCATGTTCTTGCTTCCCCAGAAGCAAGTGGGCACAGGATCCAGAATCTCTTCTACATTTGTTCTGAATTTTATTTCCTAAGCTGGCAAAAGAATAACAATATTAAATACACAAATAATAATCTTTAAATTATTTTTTAATTTAAAAACTAGGAAAATTTGGATTATATAAATTGCCCAGAGTCAGTTGAAGTGGGCAGCTATAATAAGTTCAATGAAATATTTAAATTTAAATGAAACAACTATAATTTATCACTGAGAGCCAGTTTCGTGTAGTGGTTAAGGTGCTGGGCTAGGAACCAGGAAACAGTGAGCTCTAGTCCTGCCTTCCTGCCTTAAGTATGAAACTGGTAGAGTGAAATTGTGTCAATCATTCTCTCAGCTAAACTCACCGCAGAAGATTGTTTTTATGCAGAAAATGTAGGGAGTATTATGCATGTTCGCTGCATCTCTCTCTCCCTCCCCCCCCCCTTGTTCACTGCATTGGATTACTTATAAAATAATAAAGAAGAAAAATCTAATAAATGATTACAGGTAGTCCTTGACTTACAACCATTCATTTAGTGACTGTTCGAAATTACGATGGCACTGAACTGTTGAGGTATTCCCCATTAGGAGAATGAGTGTATTCAGGGAAATGTAGTGAGAGTAGTGTTGAATAACACACAACCAGCATACAGATACACTGAATAGTAAAATGTAGGTTTTGCTTCCAGTAAATGGGTAAACAAAGTTCAACAAACAGTCCAAATCATACACGGTTAAAGCAGATAGTATTCAATACAATCAGTTCAGGGATAATCCAAAAACGAAGTCCAGTATCATAAACAAAGTTCAGTAAACAGAGTTTGCTAGCAGTTTGCAAGACTCACAGCAATCCAAGCAGACTCAGGCAAAAGGCAACAAGGAAATGCAAGAAGAGAGCAAACCAGGTTTCTGGCTCCATCTTATGGCCATCGGAGGAACCTCAGCCAATCACAATTACAACATTCTCTTAAAGGTACAACAGTATTAAATAACTATCCTGGTTTATATATTGCCAACCCAACTGTTAGGTGATTATCATTCCATTGTGACTTATGACCATTTTTCACATAACTATTGCAACATCCCCATGGTCACATAATGAAAATTTGGACACTTAGTAACTGCCATGTATTTATGATGGTTGCAGTGCCCTGGGGTCATGTGATCCCCTTTTATGACCTTCTGACAAGCGAAAGTCAATGGGAAAGCCTTAACCATGTTACTAACATAACAACTGCAGTAATTCACTTAAAAAGAGTGGTGAAGGAGGTCATAAAATGGGCCAAATTCACTGTTGTTTGCTTAGCAATGAAAATGTTTAGCTCAATTGTGTCTGTAACTCAAGTACTACCTGTAAATGTATTTCTGTGCTTCTGTATTTTTCTTTCATGGCCCTGTTCTTTTTGCAAAGTGGGACTCTAAGTAGCATACTACTCAGAGTATAATTATATAATTTTCTGAACTTGATGACATATCCCTGATTCAATATGCAGGCCATGTAGTAAAGAGCATGCTTACACATGCACGGGGATGATGTGGCTTGGCCTCACTGGCTCACTCGAGTGATAGGCCTTAAATTCTGCACTCACAATCCTGACTATTGCAACTTTCCACATTCTGGGCTTGGGGTTCTGTCTGTGTGCTGTCACCATATCACTCTTCTCAAAAATATTTCTTCTCTTCATATTTTCTCAGGAGGAGGCAAGCCAAATTCCTTCTTTCTATCGTCTTGCCTTTCTGTAGGTAGCAGAATGACTAAGTTATGTGGCAGACTAAATTCCCTGCCAGAATGTCTACAGACTTCAGAAGAAGGTATTATTATGTCATGTAAGGTTAAGGAGTTGAAAGTTAAGGAAAAAAGAGAGAAAGGAATTTTCATAATTTTTCTGGACTTTGACTCTCAGCTAATGTTCCAGGCAGGAATATTTCATACAAGTAGAACAACATATCGTATAAAAAAATGGGACAGATCAATGACATACATTTTTAAAAGCTCTTACATCATAAAACTCTGCATTTCATTAAATGGCTACTTCCTCCAGTTTTTAACTGATGGTGCCATATTAGGAGGCTAGGTGTCTTATTGTGATGAAAGACAAAAGAGAAAAGCAAAGAGGAGTTTCCTCTACCCCTTTTTAAAAGTTCACCTGAGAGAGGGGAAACCTTCCTGTTTCTTAATGGTCATTCAGATTTTGACTTTCTTGGAGTTTTCTGACCTCAATGTCTACATTGGCAAGGTAAAATTTGATGAATTTAAGTTTTGCTGATCCTCTCATGATATTTGTTTCCCCTTTCACTACAAAACACTAAGTATCAATGCAGTGTTTATGATTCTGTTTATCAAAATACAAATCTTAACACTTAAATCTTAATCCATGCTTTATTATCATTCATTTAGAACTTAAAATCATATGTTGCTCATGTTTGGGGAGATAGATTTGGACAAGAAACCATACTTGTGTTCTTCTCTTTGAATAGACTTACCTCTTATTGTTTGTTTTACTTATTTAGTTGCAAGTGGATTTATGCATCCACAATGTCATGCTTTCTTTTTTATGCCTAACCTTTATGGAAAATACATGCATGTGATTTGCCATAGAGTATTCAACAGTTGTTTCAGAATGCTCTTCTGGGTTAGTCATATGAATTAGCTGGTGCCACCCAAAGTGCTAATTGCTTTAAGATTTCTTTAGCTTTTCAGAGCTCAATTATATTGAGACTCAAAGTATAAACAAAAACGTGGCTCCAGAAGAGGTGAACATTTTCTAATCAGAGAAGTCAACTGTAGAGAATGCAATGCAAAAATAAATTAAAAATCTGCCAGGTAGCATTGTGCACTCAGTCACTTTTTTAAAAAGCTAAGAAAAGTGGAATAGATCATTTTTACTGTCATGGAACTCAAACTGCTGAAATAGAATATAGAGTTTGGAAAAATTGGAATCCACCAAAACTATGTCTGATGAAACCCATACATATGTTAAATTGCTGGTAAGTCTTGTTGGAATTTGGGGACAGCTTACAGAATTGAATAAAATTTCTACAACTTGAGACACCCCAACTCTCAGAATTTCCATTCAACATAGTCATTGCTGCAAATTTGGGGAACTGAAATCTTCTTACCTGGAGTTTCCATGTTGGGAAAGAACATGAACCCATTTTACAGGGGGACATTAGTAGGAAAAATACTAGTTAGGCAAAAAGAGAGACTTTTCTCAATGGACCTGATCTTTGCACAATTCTGATATTCTCATTCACATATGACAGCCATTTGGAACCATACCATTGGAACCCTGCTGAGTTATACAGGTATTATTATTTAGATTGATTATAGCTACCTCACTGGATGGCTTAGAACATCCAAAACACAATTAAAACATAACGGAGTATAATATCATAGAGGATAGTAGCCTGGAGAAAAGCAACCACAATAACCATAAAAATGCCACTAATATGCCAGCCCCAGGTCTGAGAACAGAGCCAGGTCATAAGAGCTTTCCAAAATCCATACATACATATCTCTTGGAGGATGCTATTCCAGAGGACCATCACCTTGAAGACTATCCAGATAAAAGTGCTTGGAATTCTTCCCTGATGGATCCAGTTTTGCTGCAGGTCTAGAGGAGATACCTGGAGAGGACTCTTGCCAAGTTATCTGGGAATAGTTTGAGCCTTTTGGACCCGAGGAAGTGCACTGTGAGATCAGACACCTGCTCTTTAGATCCATGCCCCTGCTAGGTTGTGATGCTGGCCAGAATGACTTATCATGAGATGGGCAGCCATATAACATTAACAAATGAATAAATAAATTACACCCTCAATCTGGGGCCCGAACAATCACAGCCATAATCACTGAGTCTTATAAGGATTGAACTGGACTTTTTTCTCCATATTCTTCACTTAACACCCTCAAGATACTGAGTTAGTATGGTGACAGCTTCATTTGCATAGCCCATAGTTGAGATGCATATTTGTCTGTCATCATGTAATAATGACACCAACCCCAGGTAACAGATGAACTCACTTCATGAGTTAGCTTCATGTAGATGTTAAACAGCAGTGGAGGAAAGTGTGGTATCATGTGATACACTACACATGACTTCACCCAGCAATTTCATGTTGATATTAAACAATAATGGGGGAAAGTGGTGTGTGCCATGACAAACTCAGAAGCCTGATCTCCTCCCTCCTGTCAACTCTGACTGGAAATGATCACCGAAGAAGGAGGTGATCCACTGCAAAATAGTTCCCCACATTCTTAACACCCAGGGTTGTTGGTTTCAGAAGCTACTGAAAGATCAAGGGGCACAAGGATGGATGTACCATTCCCATTGTGAATCTGCCAGAGTAACTGACAAGCCAACCAAGATTGACTTCATGCTTTACCTTGGTCTGAAATCTTACTGAATCAGGTTCAGATTATTCTTTCCCTTCAAGATCCTGTGTATATATACCTGTCATTTGATCAATTTTTCCACAACATTTTCCACAAAGGGAAAACTGGAAATTAAATTATAATTATCCAGGATAGTGGATTCCACAATGGTATTTTGAGAAGGAGATGCATCACTACCTTCTTCAAGGCCAGAGGGGGAACCCTCTCCCCTTCTGTGCTCCTTCAAAGATCCCATCCTCTGACTGCCTCCCAAAGCCAAGGAACCAGGGTTTGACAAACAAGTTGCTGTGCTGACAGTTTGTGGGACTATGTCTACTTCCTCAGGAGTCACAGGAGTCAGTGTCGATTGTTGAGGTAATTTTCCATTAGGAGAATGAGCGCATACAGGGAGATGTATTTGAGAGGAGTGTTTGAATAATACACACAGAGCACACAGATACACTGTACAGTAAATGTAGGTTTTTACTTCCAGAAAGGTTTAAGCAAAGTCCAAAATAAGCAGTCCAAAATCATTCACAGGTTAAATCAGTCAGCTTTCATCCAGGGATAATCCAAATATCAAATTCCAGTGTCAGAAACAGTTCAGTATCAGACTTACATTAAATCCAGTAATATCAGTCAATTAGAAGAAATGGAGCAATGGCAATACTTTCCAACAGAAGGAAGCAGAGATACACTGACACTCTCTTCTGAGATTAAGACTAAACAACCCAGGATTCTGGCTCCATCTTATGGTTGTTTGAGAAACCACACCCAATTGCATGCTCTTGCATTCCCTTAAAGATATAGTACTAAAATGTTTATCTTGGTTTATATATTTCTAACCCAAATACCTGTTAGGTGACTTATATTCCTAACATCAATAATTGAAGAAGACTGTGCCCCAGGCAACTTACTTCAATCTGCTAAATTGGAGGCCAACTACAAGCAAATCCAAATATCTTTATTCATTAAATAGCATGAATCACAATCTAGTCCTGTTATTTCATATTGAAGTTTGTAAGAAGCAAGAAATGGAATAATAGATTGAAATGAAAAAGAGTAGCCCAAACATTTTGAAGCTGAGAGAAATAGACAAGATGAGTTACAATTAGTTCATATGACCTATGTGCTAGATCTATATCCTGCCAATCCACTAAAATTGTACTCACTGGGAGTGCTTTTGATCCTCAAATTACACCAACACTAGCAAATCTTTCTATAATATGGATAGCACACAGCCCTATTTAAAGTGGATAATTTAATTACGCCTTTATTAAGTTGAAGGATATCCACCTTATGAAAACAATATTTGGCAAGGTTGCCAGCACAGAGTAGGAGTGGAAGGGTTACCTGTATTTTGTTAGGATATGTTTTTGTGGTCTTGTATAAAAACAATTCACTTCTGCTAATTTTCCAGTTTTTCCCACTTGAAATAGAAAAAAATGTTTTAAGAAAAGAAAAAGCTCTTCCAGAGAAGCAGGAAGTGATGCTTCTGTCTTAATTAACCTACTTTGCATAGTATTATGAATAAACTCGATGCTGTCTCTCACATGCCTGACCACTTGCCCTTCTGGAATTCAGCTCCCAAATTCAAGCAGACAGCTATGAACTGTTCAGAGTGCTGTTCAGTTTCCAAATGTCCCTCTAAGATATGGCTGGCTACATACAGATCCAGCATGCTTTACGTTTTGTATTGGGTCGCTTGGCTTGGTTTTCAGCTGTGCTAAGGAAATGCTTTAGTACAAAGAAGACACCCAAAGAAAATCATGCAGATCATGTTAAAGTAAGATGTCACAAGCTGTTCACAATTCCCATTTTTATGAGATACGTCATGTCTCAATATTATTTTTCCGTAGGATGAGGAGGTGGAAAAAGTAAAGCAACAGATTGCCCTATTATGCCAACAGAAAGAGGATATTCTATCAGTTATGAAGAATGCCTTAGTGGAACTTCATCAGAATCAAGAACCGCCAGAACCTGAGGACAGTGACTTAGAATCACCAGAAGAAAATGGAAATGCTGATGACTTGCAGGTAAGTTCTTTCAAATGGTTTCATAGAAATACAGTTTTAATTTCCAAAGATACAGAGTGGCCACCAAAACAGGTATCCTTTTGTTGTTTTTATCCTCAGTTACTCAAAACATGTGGAAGATCTTCTTGCGTGTCATGCTGTCATTTTGTTGTGCATTTTCTTTTGTATATACCACATCATTCTCTAAAAGATAGGGGTGAATGTATGATCAACACTGTTTCTTGGCTGTAGAAAATCAGAAAGAAAAACCCTTAGAGATCAGAATTCAGCGTTTAGGAGGAAATTAATTTTGGATTTAAAAATTATATTCTAATTATACTCTAATGAACAGAGTTTCAGTTCTTTTCAGCTTGTTAGAAAATGAAGATTTTTTAAAAAAACTGTAACTCAAAAGAAATGAAAATCTTACTTTATGCAGTGATACTGCCCAAAACCAGTATGTATGTATGTATGTATGTATGTATGTATGTATGTATGTATGTATGTATATATATATATATATATATATATATATCAATTGGAATTCAATATATATCTGAAATGTAACAATGATAACTTTTTTCAGCCACTCTCCATTTGATGTTCTATGGCCACTCACAGTTCAGTCTCACTTTTGGTGAAATTTTGCCTATTGTGGAAGCCAACTTTTAGGCTGCTATCTACTAGCAGAGTATAAAGGCAGTTTTTAATCTAAATAGAGACCATTCACTCAAATGAACAAACCAATTAGAAATATTAAAAATCATTCATGGTTGTATTAGCTGATCCATATTTAAGGGTTGCCAGTAATAACAGGTTGTGTTTTTTTCTGGCAATTATTCAAGTCATTGAAAACTTGATGAGCAATAAGATGATTCAAAGTATTAATATCCACATTAACTCATAAACTATAAAATGCATACATGTATCTGTGAGATACTATGGTATTTTCAAACTGGGATTATTCCAGAGTGCAAATATATTGTGAAAATAGTATTCAGAATTATTCTTTCATCTCAGCATCTTCCAATTGTATCTTGCAACTTTCTATGCTATATGGACTACATTTTAAATATGACTACATTTAAATTTTTAAAAAGGAACCAAGTCAGGATATGAGATAGATTATATAATAGTTGGATTTTTTAAAAATTGAATTATGTAAAGAAAAGATCAGAATATATATCTAGTGACAGTGCTGAAAAGACCTCATCATTATATAAAAGCTTTAACTTAAATACTTGGGAGAAGAAGGGTAACTTTCTCATATTTTATCCTTAAAGTAGGAATACATTGCCATTACATTTAAGTTTTTCTAGAAATGCAGTGGGATTTTAAACCACCAGTTTATGTCATTGTTATTCTGACATAAGTAGTATGAAATATCAACAAATAAATATTTTTTCTGGAATAATTATTTCATATTATTTTAAAGAAACTGAAACCCATATTTTTATAGATTTCCATAGATAACACTAAAGACTATGACATACATAACTACATAACTATGACTTAGTTAATTAAGTAATCCAAGAGAAACCTTGCAGGAGGGAATTTCTGCCCTTGAGAGTTGAATTGGAATAGGTGGCATACATGGTTCCATTCAACCCTTCCACCCTGTGTTTTTGTCAAAATAAAATATATGTTAAATAAAATGTAGAACAACTTAATATAGTTATAAAACAAACAAGTGCAGGGATCTGAAAAATATGTTGTAACTGAAGGATTAAAAACATTGGACAGTAAACTGATTCCTATGACATTATATGAGATCATGCCTACAAAACTACTTAATTTGATTATTTCTTATTATTTCTGAGAAGCATGCATTGTTACATGTCAGATGGAACATATTTAAGGGCTGCTGTAATAACTGGGGGGTTTCTTTCTCTGCATGCTGCAGCCCAAAAAGCGAGGCTCCCTGGCTCTTTTACCTTCCTTGGTTGAGGAAGCAGAAGACAATTCATTCCACAATGAAGTAAGTACACCATGGAGTATAATGGAGCTGAGTCTTATTAGAGAAATAAAAGGAGGCAGTGAAAGTGAGCAAGTTATTCATGGCAAAGTTATACTGATAACTTTGGGAATGAGCAGCATGGTCAGAATTGTCTTTTTAAATGCAGATTTTGATTATGGCAGTATTATAAATATGAGTTTTGAGTGGCTCCCTCATGTACGTCATTAGGAAATTATTGGGGATCTATTTTTCTCACAGTCTCTGATGACAGGATGATTGTGGATCATCTTTTTGTTTTATTCTGTTTTATTTTGATCTGATCTATTTTTGCTTTGTATTTGGCATTTTGCCCTTCGGGTCAGTTATCTTAGCTACATATTTTTAGTTGTGAACGGCCCAGAGTTGTTTAAGAGTTAACAGATAACAGATGATAATTGTTAAGTCCTGGGCATGGGCGCAAGGAACGGAGACGAGACATCGAACGGTGACTTCAACTCTTTATTAACAAGAAAGGATAGAGCAAAATACTTGGGCAGCAGCAGCTCTTTTATAGAGCTGGCTGCCGTCAAAACAACCAATGAATTGAGTTTACCGCTTTCACAAGCATCCAATCAGAGGGCCCCGTTAACAGCCAATCAGACTGGCCAAAAACGACCAATCACGACTCGCTATCTATGATCCAATGAGAAGTGCAGGATTACAAGCCTGCTGTAAAGTAAAGTTGTTGAGGGTTGTATCGCTGTGTTGGCTTAGTCCATAACAATAATAGATAACAGATAATCAGAGTTGGAAGGGACCTTGTAGATCATCTAGTCCAGCCCCCTGCCCAAGCAGGAGACCCTACACCATTTCTGACAGATAGGAGTCCAAACTCTTCTTGAAAGTCCCAAGTGATGGCGCTCCCACAACCTCCTAGGGCAAGCTGTTCCTTTGGTTGATTTGTTCTCACTGTCAGAAAGTTTCTCCTTATTTCCAGGTTAACCCTCTCCTTGTTCAGTTTCCATCCATTATTCCTTGTCTGGCCTCCGGGTGCTGGGCAGCCTATAAATTATTTAATCAAAATAAATAAAATCATCCCATGCAGGACTGAACTTAAGGATTGTCTGCAAAAAACCTTTCAGTAATAGCAAAAACTGCTGCTTTATTTTGCAACCTTTTGGAAATATTTGTGGAAAGATGTAAATTTGCCTGTTGATCTCATTTTGATGAATGCATTCAAACCTGTTCCGTTTTTGGTAGATTCAAAGGATGCATCTACTATCGGTGAGGAAGGGAGTTTTAATTTGAGGTTGCAGTGCAATCTGTATCTCATTGTAAGAACCATGGTGGGACATTGGTTAGAATGCAATATTGTAGGCTCATTGTGTACTGCCAGGAGTTCAATTCTGACTGGCTCAAGGTTAACTCAGCCATCTATCCTTTCATTGTCAATAAAATGAGGACCCAAATTGTTGGGGGCAATATGCTGACTCTGTAAACCACTTAGAGGGGGCTATAAGGCACTATGAAGTGGTATAGAAGTCTAAATGCTCTTGCTCTTGTTGTTATACAAGTCTAAATGCTCTTGCTCTCTTCTGCAAGTCCTTCGTGTTACTTTTGAAACAAAATGTGACTGAAATGTCTGGCAGGCATCTTCAGCTAAAATCTCCATTGCCACATATCTAACTTAAAGAAGCAGGCTGTATGTAGCTTTAGAGAAGCGATCTAAAATAAAATCTAGTACCGACTGTTTTTGGTGTCTGCACTTTAATTTTATATACAGAATATTTTCCATAATTGTGAATTGTTTTTATTAACTATTTTATTTCCCAGAGGTGCTTTATCAGAACAAGAAGGAGTGCATAGGCAGAAATTTATAATTTTTTTCTGACTCTAAATATGGACAATAAAACTTAATAACAATTCACAATAGGGACAATCTGTGAACGATATTCCTGTAGTTTTTATCATCCCTATGAGCTTCAGAATGATCCAGAGACCTTTCTTAAGATTACTTGGTGGCTTTTGCAGTTACATTGGTAGTTGAACATCTAACTTTGGGTAGCTGCAACTTTCAAGTTAGAATCTTAGCAGTGAGCAACTTCTTAGGGAACAAAAGCTCTCACTTTCTTTATAGGAGGTGGATACTGATACCACAAAGGTCATGTCCAGTGAAGACTCTCTTGACATTCCAACCAAGGTAGGTGTCCATGGCTATTAAACTGTTAAAATTTAAATTGCTCTTTGGAAATATAATGTTTTGCTACATAATATTGGAAAACTAAAATGATAAGAAGCAAATATATTGTCCAGCTATTGATATATATGTTGCATTCAATTGTAAATAAATCATAAAGAGTTTTCCCCAACCTGGAGCTTTCTAGATGTGTTGACTTCAAGCTATGATCCTCCTTAGCCAGCATCTTGAGAAAACTTGGGTTAATTACAATTTCTACACAATATTCAGAGCAATTATATTCAGATCCTCTGTATATTGGTCTAATATGATCTGATCCAATAGTACATTATGGACTAACTAAAACAACGTAATTTATTTTCTTAAGATATAATAATAATGACGATGAAAGGATTCAATAGGTGGATAGAAATGCCAAAATCAGTCTGAATATCTGGTTGACTGGGAGATGAACCAAAATAATTACTGTCATTATTTATGATTCCTTACAGTTTAAAAAAAAAACTACCCAAAAGCACACGGTCCTATATTATTAAAAGCATCATAAAATAGAATTATATCATGCACAATAGCACTAATTAAAACAAATAGTAGAGGTTAAATAAGAGTATAAAGTCTAAAGGGACTAAAATAGTTTTTTTTAGAATGCCTGGGAAAAATAAGACAGTTCATTATCTAGCTCTTGAGAAAAATACTGCAGCCGATGACGGACATATATAGGGAGGGAGCCCTAAGGAGTGTCACTACTGAGAAAGCCCAAATCTAATGACTACCAGATCCCCTCATCTGGCAAGAGAATCTGAAAAAGGACCCCAGGCAGGACTTAAAGTTCAAAGAATGTTGTATATCCACTTTTCCAGCTGCAAATATTTCAGCTGTTGCACCCATGAAACACAAGGCACTGACTTTGGAGAATGCCAAAATGCTTTTTTTTTTTAAAAAAAAAGGGGGGGGGAGCGGAGAGAGTAGAATGAAGAGGGGATTAAGCATACTTGCTTGTCACAAAATGCTAAAGGAATCTTGGGGGAAGGAAGAGTGGAATGACATTGTTTACAAACTTTATTTGACAACCTTCCCTTTTGTGAAGAAAGAACATATCCCATTTCTGTTACGGTTTTTATTTTATTGTTTTTAATGTTAGAATAAAATGTCTTTCTGAGAGCAAAGTTCAAAAGCAATATGTAAATATTTACTCTGGGCCCTTTGTTCCAGCTTTGAAATGCAGTGCTTGGAATCTTCTCTGACAAGCACTAGAAAAACACCTTTCTGTAGATCCTGTGGGATAGCATTTAATAATAAGCTATGAATCAGCCAACTTCCTGTTTCATCAGCCCTACCTGTGGAAATGCAAATGAGTTGCTAAGAAGCCTGTTGTGCCAGATCACATGTTGTTGCTGGTGGCTGAGATTACTTTTTCTTTCTTTTTTTCTTTCTATCTTTCCTTTGTTAAATGTATATATATACACCTATATTTTAAAAAGTCACATTTGGCAAAGTGAGAATGCATGCTGCTTCCTGAGCACATAGTTGCTGCTTTAGGTCTCATCCTGGAGAATCCGTCTGTTCTTTCTTTCAGGGCAAATCTTCCACCCAACTCACCAACCCTCCCGAGTGCTTATGGAGATCACTGAGCAACACAAGGGCAAACAAGGACGTAGTTAACGAGCCGGCTCAGGTCCTCCATGTGTGCCAGGCTCAGATTGCTGAGCTGGAGCTGTGGCTCAATCAAGTTAAAGAGTCTCTAGGATCGGAGGCCCAGATCTGTCAAATGCAGCAGTTGGTGGACCAGCATCTTGCTGCATGCCAGGTAAGAGGAAGAACTGGCTAAACTTCACCACTGCTTTCTGTAAACCATGAGCATTCTTTAGTCACTCCACACGGTACCTAATGTTTCCACTGCTTTTAGTTCTTGTTCTCTTTGAAATGCCCCTTTAGTTAGATGGGTTAATTTGAAGGGGTGTAGCTAGATTAATTTCCCAATGCTCTTGACCCAACCAATGTCTGCTAACTTGGACAGGCACTACAAGACAAACAATCTCAATCTTGTTTCCATTTCATTCGTAAACAGGAATGGGCAGAAGACAGACTGGGGTCTATTAGCCTGATATTTTATAGCTGATCAACAAGTGTTTCCAGTTCCCAATTATTTAGCAGTAGCCGCAACAATATATTTCCCATCTAACAGGAGCTATGAGGTAATTCAGTTTTGGAATAATCAGGACTGTAAACTCAGTTTGGTGCTGATTATGAAAACTAACTCCTATACAAATATTCTGAAGTCAGTGTGATACATTTTGAAAAAACACATTTTGGCTGCTGCTTCTATATTTCTCGGGCCCAAAAGTGCTAAAACTCCGATACCATGCAAATACAATAAGAAGTTTTGTCCTAATTACAACATGCTGACCTTGTTGTCCCCTAATTATGAGTCCTCCATGCAATGTCCAATTATAAGGGCATGAAATCAATAATCCAGCAACCTGGAATTCCAGTTAAAAAGCACTGCCAAGATTCTAGTCAGCATTACCATAAATATGAATTTTAAACTTCAAATGAAATATGATGACCTGAATCAAGTTGCTAGCCCTTATTGTGACGAAGGGGGATAAACTACATGAAAGTACCAAATGAAAAATTCTAGACTATTTCCAGGACAAGAGTCCAATACCTGATGATTGGACTGTACTCCAAACTAGATGAAAAATTCAGGCAAAGATACCTTAATATACACTTGAAGCCTGTCACATTTCAAGGAAGTAGGTACAAGGGTGTTTGTGTTCAGCTTCTTTTTGTAAGATTTTTTAAAGCACAAAACGAGATATTAAATGAAAATGTCAAACATTGTTACTTCTTTTGTGGGGTTAATGGATGCTGAAATACTAGGTATGAGGGTTTTTGTGGATTTTTTAAAATACAGTTTAAGAAGATGATTGAAAGTATTACTAAAGTTTATATTGTTTCTGGACAATTTTCTACAAACCGATTGTTTCCTAAAAAATTACTTAGATTTACAGCAAATTACTGTACTAAGCCTCACCAAAGTGACTTTTAAAGTAGATGGAAAGAGAACTGGAACAAGAATATTTAAACTTTATCGTTCATGATATTTGGGGAAGTGGTGAAAAAGTATTTGGATTCTAATGTTTTTGTATGGACCTCAGAACAAACTGCACAATTCTCTTTATCTCATCTTTTATTAGATAAGCAAAATCTCTGACATTTTTTGTGATGAGTAAGATACAGTATGGCAAAACCCTACTAAAAGGGAACACTTCCTGTTCTAGCCTACTTTCTAAAGATACTTAATGAAAATAATAAGGGCTCTATAAAAAAGCTAAGAATTATGAGCCTGTACTCAATTCACCTGTGCATTTGAAACCTGCTTCTAGATATCCTAAATTATTACAGCAACACACTTCATTGATTGAGAGAAGCTCTCATGCTCCTGAATCATTTGCCTGCATGACTGATCATTGGGCTGAGCATGTCAAAAGAAAGTAATATTTTTCTATTGCTTGGTGATTTTGAAAATGTTATCCACGGATCATGAATATGGCTGCTACCCCTATTTTCCCTTACACTGTGGTTTCCACAGTTCTTTAAACTTCGCTTCCGGGCCTCTTGCTGTCCCATTAGACCATCTGACCATTTTCCAGGTGTCCTTAACATGGACATTCTGTCCCTGTTAGCCAACCCAGTGTGGTCACTCTGTGTAGTACCTTTTTTCTCTTTCACATGTGCCCCTGTTGTCAATCTTTCCAGCAGCAAGCTTTTGAAATGAAGGTTGGGGTGATGTTATGCTAGAAAGTAACAGTACAGTCAAACAGATAAGTGAAAATGTTTCAAGTCTGTTAAGTCTGGAGCATGGGTGCGAATGATGGAGATGAGCCAGTAGAACAGTGAACTTCAAACTCTTTATTTACATGTTGTGACAGCTCAAACTGGAGGCTGCTATAGCCTTCCTTACATAGGCAACTTATTAACTATTCAACCAATAGCAAACCTGGAGCGCTAGCTCTGTTAACCAATGGGAATGGCCTGTTAATGGACAATCAGATGCTCCTGAACGGACCAATCCGATCCTGCCATTAACAGCCAATCAGAAGTGCAGGGCCAGAACCCTGCACTTGACTCAAGCTCAAGATAACTTTATTGGTATTATTTATTCACAACACCCCTTTCCCCCGGCTTCTGCCCACAGGGCGCGGTTACATAGTCCTTCAGGTAGGATGGCTGTTTTATTAGTCTTTTCGATTTTCGCAAAGTGCCTGGCGATTGGCTGTACTTCTGCTGAGGTAGATCGTTGTTTAACGGTAGGGGTGCCTCTGGTTCCGAGTTCGCGTTCCTGTCGTCACCAATATCACTGGCCACTCCCTGAGGTGAACTCACCCCGGTCCCTGGTTCCTGTTCCTGCGTTTCAGTTCCATTATCAATCTCTTCTAAAAGGTTTCTCTCTAATTGTTATTCGCTTTCCTCTGTATCTCCACCCCCTCAGTTTGGTCATAAGGGAGTTCGGAAGTGCGAGATGGTAGCCACGATCGTAGTTGATCTATGTGGCACTTCCAAAGTCTGTCGTCAGGGCACTGAACAAGGTATGATCTTGGGCCAGTTACGTGGATTACGGTCGCCTCTACCCACAGCGGATCGCCCGATAAGTTTTTAGCAAATACTAAATCGCCTACCTGGAAGGTACGGCATTGGCCGCTGGATCCGAGTGGCTTCGTAGGCTGGGTGTAACCAATCGAGGTGGGAGCGGAGCTTTCGTCCCATTAGCAGCTCGGCGGGAGTTTTGTTGGTGACGCTGTGAGGTGTGATGTGCTGCAGAAAAAGGATCCGGTTGATTTTCTCGTCGATGTTATCGTAGTCTATCTTTTGGAGAGTCTTTTTGACGAATTGTACCATGCGCTCAGCCCTACTGTTGGCAGCAGGGTGTGCAAGCAAAGTGAGCGCATGTCAAATACCGCGGTCAGCCAGGTACTGCTCAAAAGACAGCGCGGTAAATTGGGGCCCGTTTTCGGATACCACAACATCTGGTAATCCGTGGGTTGCAAAAAGTCTTTCCAGTCTTTTGATAACCGCGTCAGTAGTCGTGTTGCTCATTCGGTGAATCTCGAGCCAATTCAAGTAGGCGTCGACAGTTAGCAGAAACGTGTGGCCTTTGGTTGGCCCAGCAAAGTCCAGATGGATGCGGGACCAGGGTCCCCACGGCGTCTCCCATTCGGTTGGGGTTGCCTTTGGTGGAGCGTTGCTTACTTCTTGGCATCTCCTGCAAGTTTTAACCCACAATTCAATTTGTCTGTCGATGCCTGGCCACCACACGTAGCTTTGTGCAAGGCCCTTCATGCACACGATGCCAGGGTGGCCATCATGCAAAGTTCTTAGCAGTGTCTGTTGGAGTCGTTCTGGGATAACGACTCTATCGCCCCAGATGATACAGCCCTTCTGCGAGAACAACTCTGTTTGACGACTTTTGAATGGTGCAAAGTTGTCTGGTACTTGGTCCAATGGCCATCCGTGTTCCACCCATATGAGGACTCGTGCCAAGATGGGGTCACGTTTTGTTTCTCTCGCGTTGTCATGGGCAGTTAATGGCGGCATGTGGAGTGTCTCAATCTGCAACACTGTCATCGTTGGTGCAGGATCGTTGACAGTTTCAGGGAGCGGTGTACAGCTCAACGCGTCGGCGTGGGGAATGGCTTTACCGGGACGATATTGTAGCCGATAATTGTAGGCAGCCAAGAATTCTGACCAGCGGGTCATTCTGGGAGAAAGTATATAGGGAGTTGGCTTATCCCCAGCGATGATACCCAGCAATGGTTTGTGGTCAGTTACAATGGTGAAAACCCAGCTGTACACATACTCATGAAATCTTTTAACAGCTGATACGATTGCCAGGGCTTCTTTATCAATCTGGCTGCAATTTCGCTCGGTTTTCGAGAGCATCTTTGAGAAGTAAGCAACAGGGGCTTCGTTACCGTTAGGTAACACATGGCTCAAAACGGCGCCCACTCCAAAGGGCGATGCATCACATGTAATGTTTATTGGTAAAGTCTCATTGTACTGCATTCGTACGGCGTCCGAAGTCAGTAGTTTTTTCATGTTACGGAACGCCTGCTCTTCTTTGTGACCCCATACCCAAATTGCTTTTTTATCTAATAGACGATGTAACTGTTCAGCGACAGTTGCCTTGTGCGGCAAGAATACATTATAGAAATTGATGAGGCCTAAGAACGCCTGGAGGTCGGTCTTGTTCTGCGGTCTGGGAGCGTTTTTTATTGCTCTCAACTTGGTATCGGTAGGGTGAATACCCTGACTGTCAATTAAGTACCTTAAGAATTCAACACGATCGGTGTACAGTTTACACTTATTTTTTTTTGACTTTCAGGCCTGCTTCCTGGAATTTTCGTGATACCAGTCTTAAATGCTCCTGTAAGATTTTTGGAGTGGGGGCAGCAATGAGCACATCATCAAAGTAGGGGACAACGCCCTTGATCCCCTGCAATAGTCTCTCCATTAGGCTCTGAAAAATCCCTGGGGCTACACTGACTCCGAATTGGAGCCGCGTGCACTTAAAGGCACCTCGGTGTGTTATGATAGTCTGTGCCTGTGCCATTTTTTCGTCAACTAGCAGTTGCTGATAAGCCTGAGCTAAGTCTAGTTTAGCGAAGACTTTTCCGCCCCCCAGGGAATGGAGGAGGTGTTGTACCACCGGCACCGGATATGGGTTCTGTTGCAGGGCGTGGTTTAGGGTGGCCCGGTAGTCCCCACAAATTCTAATGGAGCCATCCAGCTTAATTGGTGTCACAATCGGCGTTTCCCATGGGGAGTGGTCAGTTGGCTTTAAGACTCCCTGGGCAATCAACTTATCAAGCTGCTCGTCGATTTTCAGTTTTAGAGCGAACGGAACTCGACAAGGCTTAAGGCGGATGGGAGCTATCTTTGGATTAAAGCTAAAGGATATTGGGGTCCCCTTGTACTCGCCTAGCTTTTCCTTGAAAACATCCTTGAATTCATGGGCGAGGTCTTCCTCCCAATCACTGCCGCCGATTCTATTAATACCTGCCACTTCAATGCTGAGTGGTGCGAACCATTGTAGGCCTAACAGACTAGGCCGGTCCTTTTTGATTACCGTCAGGAGTAAGTACGCCGTGCGGTTCTTGAATGCAACCCGGACTTGACGGGATCCGGCGACTGGAATTCGGTTCCCCTGGTAGTCCTTCAACACGAGCCGTTGGAATTGAAGTTCTTGGCGCCGGATAGTGGGGATGAGTTGCTTGAGGGTCTTCCATGAGACCATTGAAAGAGACGATCCCGAGTCAACTTCCATTTGGCAAGGCCGATTTTCAATGTTCACGTTGACTCAAATTTTCTTAGCGTCTATCGAAGAGGCATGGCCAATAGTGAGTGTTTGGTGGGCCTCTTCCCGTCTCGCTAGACGACTCACAGGTTGGTTTCTGTAGGAGTGGATTACTGGTTCTCACCTTACAGGGCGATCCCCTGTCGATTGGCAGAGATTGGTTCCTTTCGAGGTCTGGCTGGGTCCGAGGAGGCTTCAGCAGACCCGTCCGATGTGGCCTCGTTTCCCGCACTCGTGGCAGAGGGCGTCGTGGAATTTGCAATCGGAACGGTAATGGTTGGTCCCGCAGCCAGCGCACGGTTGCTGGGACTTCGGGTATCGGTCCCAATCGGACCACAGGCGATGGACCTCTTCTTCGTCGCTGTCTGATGACGAAGAGAGGTCTTCATGATGGGTCGTCTTAAGCGGCCCTTCTGTGTTAGGTGAAACTTCACTGGCTGGTGGTTGTGCTGGAGCGCGATTTCGGCGTAGTTGAGCAGCCGACTTCTTGGTCGCCTCCGCTGCTGTAGCTTCAGCTATGGCGTCTTTAAGGGTGATGTCGCCCTTTGCCATTATTTTGCTCTGTACGTTTAGAGCGTCTAGCCCAAGGACTACTCGGTCTCTCAAGGCCTCTTCTAGGTTGGTGAAATCGCAAAGGCCTCCCAAGTTCCGGAGGTCTGCAACGAAATCGGCGACGCTTTCTCCTTTCCGCTGGTTCCTTTGATAGAACTCGTGTCATCTCACGAGCGTTGGAATGGTTAGTGCATAGTGGGCCCTTAGCAATGGTTCGAGGACGTCCCAGTCCATGGCCTTCACTTCGGCCAGTTTCGCTAATGCCTTAGCCATTTTGAATACCGTCGGCCCGCAGTGCGTTAGGAATACCGCCCGTTTCTTCCCGGTTGTGGCATCCTTCAGATTATTCATTTCCAAAAACATTTGAAAACGATCCATATAGGACTCCCAGTCGTCTTGAGCTGGATCGAACGGAGCGGATGGTACTACGCCGCCGGACATGGTTCCGCCGTTGTGCGCTTCAGCCACGTGCTTAGTTGTCTTTAATTGGCTCGGATGTCATCCAATCCCACCTTCGTTGCCAGTGTTAAGTCTGGAGCATGGGTGCGAATGATGGAGATGAGCCAGTAGAACAGTGAACTTCAAACTCTTTATTTACATGTTGTGACAGCTCAAACTGGAGGCTGCTATAGCCTTCCTTATATAGGCAACTTATTAACTATTCAACCAATAGCAAACCTGGAGCACTAGCTCCATTAACCAATGGGAATGGCCTGTTAATGGCCAATCAGATGCTCCTGAACGGACCGATCCGAAACTGTCATTAACAGCCAATCAGAAGTGCAGGGCCAAAACCCTGCACTTGACTCAAGCTCAAGATAACTTTATTGGTATTATTCATTCACAACAAAGTCCATTAGTGCTCTCAATCAGAATGTATTTTTAGGCTTGGGTTCTGCTCCTTTTCAACACACGTCCTCTAGATAGAATTTGCCCAGGTCAGAGTTTCTCAACTTTAGCAACTTTAAGATATATGGATTTCAACTCCTGGAATTCCCCAACCAGCCAATCTAGCTGATAATTCTGGGAGTTGAAATGCACACATCTTAAAGTTGTGAAACACTGGCCTGGAGAATGTGTATGCTGAAAGTCTTCCAGGTCAAGGAGAAGGATGGTGGGAAAGGATCAGAGGAGAACATTCTCCCCCAGGGAGCCCCTTGAATGAAACAGCTGACCCGAGCAGCAAGATTGGTCCTTTTCTGGTGATCTTTCAGAAACTTTTTAAAGAGTTGTTTGAGATTGAAAGAGCAGAGTGAAATGTGGGAATGCTTGTCTTGGATAGAATGAGTGTGCTCTGGGTTCATTATGGTATTATAATATGTTCTACAGTGTTACTTGCTTTATTGGCTCTTTGGCTTTTTAAGTTGATAAAAGTCAACCAGTTTAATGCATTGTAACAGCTGCAATGATTAATAAATATGTGAAAGAGGAAAGTCAGAAGTGAAAGGAAATCAACTCAGGTGGACATTTACAGAAAAGTTGTAGGATGAAATTGGCACACCAATATCACTATATGAGGCCAGCCTTCAGATTTCTGGGATGTATGGCTCTTTTCTTTTTCTACTAGAAAAATGAGATCCACAATATATGTAATAAAAAAGACAGTTCTTCTGAATGTATGCTTAGCTGAGAATTTTGTGACCAGTACATGAAATGCATAAATTACTATTTCTTGATTCCTTCATCCCCCATATCATCAGAAGCCTGAGGTGGGGGCAGGAAAGGGGGTCACTTTTAGATGGGCCTTTCCAGGCATTGGAGCTGTCAGCCTTTAAGCTTTAGGACGCTCAATAAATAAATGTTTTGTGAATGATTAACTGCTTGGCTTCCTCAGGTGATGTTGACAGAAATTGAACAGAAAGTCATGTGGTTATTGGAGGAGTGCAAAGGCACAGACACTACCAATAGCTCAGGCCTCGAACAAGAAACAGAGAACCTTTCCTTGAACCTTAAAAATGTGAAGTGCAAGTTGGAAAAAGTCCAACGCATGCTCCAAGAGAAATACACAGAAGAACAGGTAAATTGAAACGTCAAGAAACTTGAAGAGTAATTATTATGCTGCCTGACTGCCAACAACTCTTATTGCATTTACTTAAAGCAGACTTCCTCAATCTGATGTCCTTCATTTATATGGATTTTAGACTCCAGCATGGGGGAATTCTGGTAACTGAAGCCCACTTATCTGGCAGGCATGTAGGTTAGAGATAACTGGTGGAAAGGGTGTGTATATGTGTATATTCCTGCATAATAATTATGACCAGGTAATTCCAGTCTTCTGAAACTTGGAGCCTTGTATGCATTTATTCTGGGATCACAGTTCCCTGAATTCCCAACACATTTGCAGAGCCCTAGCTTGGGGAAGGGGTAGCCTGTATTACAATTACTTGCATCTTCAGCTCTACTGAATGTTATATCTATTGATCAGAAAATAGATAGATAGAGTTTATTTGTCATTACACTCGCAAGCGGGTGCAACGAAATGAGGTGCTCTTCCACAAGTAAAAACTGGACAAACACCACTAAAAGAAAAAACATTAAATTAAATCATGCATTATTATTTTGCTGAAAAGTGTACTCTGCCATGTAGGTTTGTAGATGGGAAAACATAACAGCTGCCTTTCTTAAATAACCTCAGGCACATCAATAACAAAATAGCTCATTAGCTGTAGCAATTCTTTCCTGTATGGTGCTTCTTTCTCTGTGGTTGGTTTGTAGCATGTGGCATTCAAAGGAGATGGGTCATTCAGTATAGAGATGGGTTAGATGGAATTCACGAGGGTTTTAATGTTGCAAAAGATTGCAACATTGAATATTCCAGTTATGTATTTGTTTTAACAATTTCAAATAGCCATTCACATTTCAAATGGTGATTCTGGGTGGTGAACAATTATAAAATCAATTAAAACCAGTATAAACATTATATACAAACACACATGTTCATTCATACATTCATTTTCTCCAGATGTTGTATTTTCCCCCAGATCTGCAGCTATTGTCCCTTTTCTGCTGATGGTATTGTTTTGTCAGCATAAGAATGTATATTCACACAATTATTTTGCTAATCCTTAAGAAAAACCACAATAATTTGATCTGATACAAGCAGCTTCAAACTGGCTTATATGCATGAAATGGATGTATTTGGACTGCAAAAAAAGATTCTTTTTTTAAATAAGGAACAAAGATACTGAGTCAGAGAGAGTGCAAATGGAACATTAGCTCTCTGCCATTGGGCCTACCTCCCTGGTTCCTTATGATTGTCGGTTCATAAGTGCCCATAATTGGATTTAGTTCTTTGCAAAAAAAATATATCCTTGTGCTTAGAGATGACATGGCCTTGGTGATAATGTATTTGGGGCAAGAATAGCAACAATTATTTTGAAAAACTATTTTGAAAACCATTTTTGAAACGCTGCATGAAAGTGCTCCAGGATTGCCTCATACAGAGTCTCCTTTGCTCCTGGGGAGGGTGGGAGGTGGGGAGGGGAGAAGAGAAGGAGAGAACTTGGTTGCAGTAGCAGGAATGAATAAATGAGCATTGTGGACTTTGATAGTGAAACTGAAATGTCTTCACATGGCCTCCAAGCTGCCTCAGAAGAAGAAAGTTGATAATGATGAATAAAATGTTATTTCACTTCTCTGTCATCACTGCAGGCTGCCAGAGTGTTCCATGTTTGATTTAAAATGGTTCACCAAGCAAATATTTGTGTACATAATAGTGTCAGGATCAAGCATAGTGTACAGTGGTGGGCATGTCTGGCAGGAAAAAAAGTCCCAGATTCAATTCATGTATTTCCAGAGAAAACTTCTGCCTGAAACTCTTGAGAACTCCTGTCAGTCACTGTCAGCATCATCGGAGTTGGCGGATCAGTACTCTGACTCAATATATGGCAGCTTCCTGCAATTCTAACATACTGTGTTCAACCAGATTTGGTGAATAATATGAATACAACGATAGGAATTTAAAGGAGAGAAGCTGTGGGTAGTAAGCAGCATGAAGTCCTTCCCTCAGTAGTTGCTTTTTGCCTGTTATCCTTTCCCAACTATCCATCTGTCTATCTTGGCCAGCCTTCTTGTCTTTCTGAGAGGAAAGTGACAGGAGTAGAAAGGGTACAGGGAAAAGCAGCAAGATGAGGAATGATTAAGAACCTCCTGTTTCTCTCCTCTTATTCTTTTAGCAAAGGAAAGTGTTTCCTAGTCCTTTGCAATCATTTTTTCTGTGCGTATTTTCATCAGAGAAAAGTTCTTACATGTGTATTTTAACTGTGATCCTTCTACTTTATTAAAAAAATTGTAGCATAAGAAATTATAAAGTGCATGCATGTTCTCTCTATATTTATAATAAAAAAGGCAAGCTTCTTCTAAAAAACAGTATTCTTTCTCTTTGAAGATGAGCACTAATGAAGAGACCTCTGGCAACTTCCCACAGCCACTTCATTTGGGTTCCTCTAGTTCATTTCCAAATGAGACCTCAGAGAGACCTCTGTTTATTAGACCAAATGGTTTTCAGCATAAACAGGTAATTTTTCTTTACTTATTTATTTATTAAATTACATGCCATCCATCTCACTGTCTAAGGCTTTTCCTCTTATTTATTTGTTTCTTTGTTTATGAGAATTTATATGGCTGCCCACTCATTCTCAGTGACTCTGGGCAGCTTATGAAAAATAAAAACCCAATGTACAAATAGAAACAACACCACCTCCCCAGCCCCCTGGCAATAAAATCAAATAGGCCACTTGAGGGGCTCCATTCCACTCTAGGTTTCCAAGGCCCGTTGGCAAAACCAGGTCTTTAGGGCTTTGCAAAAGAGTGTCAAAATGGTGGCCAATCTAATCTCCACTGAGATGATGTTCCAAAGAGAGGAAGCCACCATAGAGAAGGCCCTTCTTCTGGATCCTGCCAGATGTATCTCCTTAGGAGAAGGGATCCACAATATTCCCTTCAGGTAATCTGTTCCCAAGCTATGAAAGTCTTTATCAGTAAGCACCAGGATCTTGCATTGTACTCAGAAGCAAGTCAACAGCCAATGCAGCTCCCACAGGAGGGGAAACGTATGCATCTGGGCCTGTACAGAACCATGTGCATTTTGAGCGAATTGGAGCCAGCCCCATGTAGAGTATATTGAAGAATGGGAGTTGATTGGGGCATAACTGGCTAAGAGCAGGGATTCAAGACCAGAGATCGCAATTCTCCATGGACCAAAGAATAAATCCATTTCTTATAAAAGAAATGGGGAGCCCACTCACTATTTCAACTGATTTCTGGCCCATGGATGGTGAAAATGTTAGGTATCTTTAACCTTGCAAAGGATTGCTTATATCCTTAACCCCACTGTCCCAGTCCCAACAAAATGCAAGTCTGACAATATTGACACTGCAAATTCTGGGGAAATCATGATGTCACCAAACATGCCCACTGCAGCCTTAGGCAGAACACAAAGGCAAAATGCAACCTGCATGTTGAAAAATAGCTTTCTGTTCCCTTCCCTCATATGTCAATTATTGTGGGCTAAGTAAAGCTGCATCTAGAGCTTCTAGGATAGACAGCCATACCAAATTGAGTAAATGTAATTATATAATGTGGTTGGATTGGTCCTCTGGGGCCACCTGCTTTCCTTAGCTCTTCTGGGATGAAATAAGAGAGCCTCACTTTCAGTTTCGTGCAGTTCACTCTTCTGAATTTTGATCTCAGGAACGCAATAAATAATAAATGAACATCTAAATTTGTTGATTCCCAATTTGATTCCTACAGCATCTTATGATGAAACAGTGTAAGGCATTTTTGTTGTCAAACACCTACTTCTTACACTTCAATTTTCTTAACTTTGTTTTTATTTCTCCTGAAGGAACTGCTGTTAAAGCTGTCTGAGCAAGACAATCTCATTGACTTCCTAGAAGTATACATGGAGAAAGTTCAGCCTCAACCTAAGCCCAACAGAGTTCTGGGACTACAAACAAGGTACAGTTGGAAACACCTATCCCCTTTGGCTAATCTCAAAAACTAAACATGATTGGACCTTGTTAATATTTGAATAGGATACCATTAGACTCTCAATTCTGCACACAAGATTTTAAAAATTGAAAAATATTTTGCAAGAAACCTTTGGAAGGTTCAGAGCCTTCCATGCTATTGCCGAGAAAATGTCATTGCCATGGCCATGTAATCACCGCAGGCATGTTCAGCTCAAGAGAACCAAATATAATATAATGCAGAATGGCTTGAAAGAGGAGTTAGCGGAAACTTCTTTTCTTCACTTTTTATCTTTTCATCACTACAAATATAGGGAACCAGGGGTGGATTTCTACCAGTTCTGTCCATCTCTGTAGAACCGGTAGCGCTGAAGAACAGCAGGCATAGAACCGGTTCTGTGTCTGCTGCTGTTGTGGCCCAACCCATCCCCCCCGCCTGGGCTCTTACCTGACCTTTATTTCCTGCTTTTTCAACTGCAGCTGCTTTGCGTGACACAGCTGTGGTTGAAAAAGCAGGAAAAAGGGCTCTTCCAACCGCTGCACACTTGCACGCAACTCTGCTTACCTGTCCAGGCAGCTCAGCAAGCGCGTGTGATGCTAATAGACAGAACCAGTAGTTATAGCAGTCGGATCCCATCCCTGTGGGTAACCAATTATGCTCCAGATCTTAGGATTTCAATTCCCATTAGTTCTAACCAACATGGCCATTGATAAAGGATGTGAGAATGTTACTCCAAAATATCTGGAGAAGCCAAAGTTTAATGAACTTATATTAGAATCCTAATGGCTTATGCTCAAAACAGCATCTGCTACTTTTTTTTTCCAACTACAGTAATAAACTGAGAACCCATGTGATAGCATAATATGACATAACATAATCTTGGCATTTTGCTGGAAAAATAGAGAGAACCTGACGGTTTTCAGTGGCAATCATATATGTCCCATTTCTTCATTTCATCTCTATATCTGTATCAGAAGCAGGGTGCCAATATATATTAAGTCTTTGATGTGAGCCAGGATTTATGTTCTGCAATATATACTCTCCTTTTTGTTGCCTTTCACTATATTTGCTTACTCATAATGGGGATATGATGCAATTACAGCAATGAGGCAGTCAGTTCAGGAAATGAGCCTCTTAGATTGACTCCAAAGGACCAAACAGGTGATAAATGGCAATATTTACAAGAAGAACTGCTACTTAAGAAGAATGCTCCTCATTGTCAGTTGGATGAACTTCAGGTTAGTATATCCTTACTCACTTGCAGGTCAAAAATATAAGAAACATCACACAAGCACCTTCAGGTATTAAAAGCAAATGTGAGGGAGCCATGCAGGTGTTGTACGATATGGCCACAATATTGTGGCAACCACATTCCGTCCATCTACCCCAGCATACTTTTTATGAATGCAACAGATGCCAGAGTTTCTATTCTCAGAAAATTTAAAACCTGCTGTTTGAGTGGATCTGTCATTTCACAATATGATGATGATCTACTTTTAAAAATATATTTGTTTTTACTTTAAAAAAATAATATTATATAGTAATTTTGACTTACAATCACAGTTGAGACCAGAATTTCTGTTATTGAGCACTTACAGTTGTTAAGTGAATAATTCTTGATTTTATGACTTTTTTTGCCATGATTGTTAAAAGAACAACTGCAGCTGTTACATGAATTACATGGTTGCTAAGCAAATCCAGCTTTTCCCATTGACTTTACTTATTGGAAGCCAGCTGGGAAAGTCACAATTGGTGATCACCTGACCCCTGAATGATGCAACTAAATACATGACAAGGGCCAAAAATTTGATCATGTGAGGAAAAGTCATATGTCATATATTTGAGGTCAGATCATGCATCACTTTTTAAAGTGCCATTATAACTTCAAACAGACACTAAGCAAATGGATAAAAGTTGAGGGCTATCTTGGCAGGGGGTTGTCTGACATTATCTGTATGTCACCATGAATTTAACCTGGGGCACTTGTCTAAACATGTTTTGGGTTTTTTTTCCAAATATTAGATCTCTACCAAAATAAATATTCTGCCCCTGGGTGCTACATCGAGTGTGAGAACTCCAACCATTGAGGAGCTAAAAACATACACAGCACAGCTTGACAATCTAAGCCAGGAAGCTTCTATTCAGGTACAGGTACTAAAGGCATTTCTCTGAGTTATATAAGTAGCCACCAGGATGGTTGAATAAGATCTAGCTTTGGCATCATGAAACATCTACTTTCAATGCACTAAAAAGTAAACGTTTCCCTTGTCCAGTCATGTCCATTCTAAGGAGCAATGCTCATCTCTGTTTCTTAGCCGAGGGAGCCACCACCTATAAAATGACCATAGAATAGAATAATGGAGTTGGAAGGGACCTTGGAGATCTTCAAGTCCAACCTTCTGCTTAGGCAGGAAACCCTATACCATTTCAGACAAATGGTTCTCCAATCTCTTCTTTAAAACTTCCAATGTTGGAGCATTCACAACTTCTGGAGGCGGATTGTTCTATTGGTTAATTGTTCTGTCAGGAAATTTCTCCTTAGTTCTAAGTTGCTTCTCTCCTTGATTAGTTTCCATTTATTGCTTCTTGTCCTGCCCACAGGTGCTTTGGATAATAGATTGACCCCCTCTTCTTTGAGGCAGCCCCTGAGATATTGGAACATGTATCATAAACCAATTTGGAATAAGTGCTCAATATTTTCCAGACTTATAACTTAGTTCTTGAAAATGTCTGTATATGTTTCCACCATAAATATTAAACAGTGGGCTTCAGGCCAGGATTTTGAAAAGTGCAGTTTCTTATGTAAGGACTAGAAGTTCTGAATCTTATAATATGACTGCTTCTACGTAACTCTGAAAATAATACTATCTTCCTCTACATCAGATCATCCTAGAGATCACTTTCAAGTTATTTGTAATGCCCAATATAGAGGGCATTGTTTACATTAGGGGTCTTCAGACTTGACAGCTTTAAGACTTGTGGACTTCAACTCCCAGAATTCCTCCTCCAGTCATGTTAGCTCAGGAATTCTGGGAGTTGAAGTCCACAAGTCTTAAAGCTGTCAAGTTTGAAGACCCTTGCTTTACATCTTCACATTTTTGATTATCAGTTAGTATAGGCAGCATTGAGATAGAAGGACAAATGATCTGACTTCCTATAATCTGTTTTCTTAATAGATTAAAAATAATAAACCACAGATATATCTACTGCAGTGCCAGCATGAATATATTTACACTGGTTCATATGCTGCTTCCAAATATATAGGAAGATTGAGAGGAAATTGAAAATACGTATCTTCCCATTTTGTAGGAAAATGAAACAGGAGAAAATCCATTAAGTCTGGATGGGAAACTCTTTGAGTTGTTTCTGGCAATCAGCCGCTGCCTGAACAACATGGAACAGATGTTGGGCACCTGTGTACTCTCCAGTGAAGAAGCTCCTGTACAGCAAGTGCTTTATGAGGTCAGTACAAATGGGAGAATCTATGTCATAGGTGTTAAACTTGCAGCGTCACATGATGTTTTGAGATGTTTTTTCCCTTTGCAGAGCTGGGGTGGGCATGGCCTGCACATGGCACATTTGCCTGCAGGCTGCCAGTTTGACACCCTGACCTATGATTTCATGAGGTACAAAGCAATATGTTTTATATTTTTGCATAATTGCAAAAACCATTCACCATAATGGCATTAGAAGTAGATATTTCCCGAGAATGCTAGCTTTTATTAAGGTTGTCCAAACTCCAGATCTTTAAGATTTGTGGATTTCAACTTCCAGAATTCCCCAGTCAGCACGGTTGGCTAGGGAATTCTGAGAGTTGAAGTCCAAGGTTTTAAAACTGCCAGTTTGGACATCCCGATTTAAAAGAAAGAAATGCAATTTTTTACCCACTAAAATTGTACAGATGTGTTTTAAAAATTGGAGAACACCTCAGAAAAATCTCAGAAGTTTAAAATGGGGGTCAGTTTTCATTTTAATACTATCTGATCAAATTTGTACTTACTGAACTAACAGGATTGGATTGAAATATAGTTACTCTTCCAAATATGAACTTCTTTGAATTTGTTGATACAATTCTTTGCTCATGAAGCAGTGGGTGAGGAGCAGCATTTTTTCTTCGCTTCCTCCATAGCCATCTGCTCAGATCAGCTCCCAAATATTGGAGTGACTACCAGGAAGTGTAATTTCCTTCCAAACAAAAGTTGACTATTTGGGGGAGATAGGCACTGATACTTTGGGGGAGGGGGGTCTTTGCTGCTGCTTTCATAGGCCATGGGGAGTATGCAAGTGACACAATTGTGTTATCAGAAGATATCAAACTCTTCATGTTTTGGTTGGTGGTGATAAGGTTTTTTATTTTATAATAAATTAAGCTAGCAAAGGTTTAATGCACATGGTTCAGGACTTTTATGATACTGAAAATCTGTCAATTGACTTAGATTATCTACCCCACGGCATTCAAAATTATTGTAGTATCTGAACTACAATAGGTTTATACATTTTTAGTTCCATTTACATATCCCTTCATGTTTACAAAGGGCAAAAAAGTAGGAAAATAATCAAATGGATGTTGATGGATTCTACAAAAGCCATATTTACTTGCCTATCTCACCTACAATCTGTTTCAGACACTCTCTGCAGAACTACAGAAACTTCATACAGATATTGGAGATAAGAAGGACGATCTTCTGAAATCCATCACCTCTGCCGGTGGGAATTCTGAGAGATTCTCCCAGTGTTTTAGCAACTTGCAGGCATGGCTCCAATTGACACAAACAACTGCTGCTTCTAGAAGCGAGTCTATGAAAACTGAAATGGACCATTACATCAATTATCAGGTATCACAGGGTCAAGTTTTCATTTCAGCCTTTAAAATCTATTAAAACAACTGCTCACCCAAAAACATGCTTCATCCTTTTTCAGTGGAAATGCTAGTGATGTCACATTGATTCACATGTGATCAAATTTACAGAAAACTGTTGGAAGAAATATCCATATGGTTCAGATGGTTCAGTTCCAAGTGGGGAGAAAGATAGTGGAAACATGGATGTTGATTAGAAAGATGGTTTATTGATGAACAGGATCACATGGGTTTGAGGCCTTGGGCAGCTGACCATGTGGAGTGGAGAGTGAGGGTTATTTATACCTTCTCTTGGGCCTTGCCCTTGAGATTTCTGTTCCTGTGCAAGAAATGTATTGTGTTGGTTGCTGTCAGACTCCTATGAGGCTATGCAGGGGTCAGGTTGTAGGTTATCTGAGTCAAGCTTGGATTGATGCAATGAAGGGGCTTTGTTATGCAGTTCCTCTTGTGGCTGAATGGTTTTGCCCTGAAGGATAATCCCATCATCCTGGAACTGAAGGTCTTCTGATAGGCTGGCCCAGTCCTTCTCAATGGGCACTGTTATGTATGTAAATAGTTAAAATAAAAGCGAGCTTGGGGTAAAGTGCAGGGTTCTGGCCCTGCACTTCTGATTGGTTGTTAAGCGGCTCGATCGGATTGGTTGGGTTCAGAGAATCCGATTGGCCCTTAACGAAGGACTCTTATTGGTTTTGGAGCTAGCGTTTTACAGCTCCCTATTGGTTATTTCACATTAAGGTTGCCTATATAAGGCAGAGTTGTTGTTATTAAAGACACAAGTCACTATGTAATAAAGAGCTGAAAGTTCACCAACTAAGACTGTCTCCATTCATTTCACCCATGCCTGAAACCATATCAGGCACCAAATATCTGCTGGGGGCAGGGAGGTGTAGCTGTGAGTTTCTGACTTTAGAAACATGTTTCTCCTTTAAGGAAAATACAATATTCTGTCTTTTTAATATTTCCTAAAATATTTCATTCTTCTAAGAGGGGTGGATGCTAACTTTCTATAACTCTGATCTCTTGTGCCTAATTATTCCCTGGAGTTTTGCAACTAGACAGAGTAGTCCTGTTTTACAGTCATAAGCACAATCTTTGTATTATACTCTTGCATGGACATCCTAAAAGAGCACAATTTCCTACATAAGCATTCAGGTATAAGCACGTGCTTACATAAAACTTCTATCCACAAAGGAGCTGATCTGCGATAAGACCCATGCTTGCAAACATAATGCAAACCATATCACCTTTACAAATGATTTAATCTTTGATCTCCATCATGAGAAGCAATTTATGATTACAAAACTGGACTACACTGAGAGTGTAATTCTAATGCATTCCATTTATAAAAGGACTCTTTTTCTCCCCTTCACCAAACGTATATACATAAAGAATGATACTGATTAAACAAGCCATTTGAATTGCAGTTTCATTATCCCTTAATTTTGCATAATGCATTTCTGGATTTATATTAGATTTTTTATTTCTTGTCACAGAATGAAATCAGGCACTTGTATGATGCATTGATTGAGAAAAAATCCTCTTTGCAACAGTTTTTCAGTGAAATGAGTGGGCATAATATTTCTAAGCAATTCCAGGTAATTACAATGAGACACGAAAATCAGGTGTAATTAGGTACCCTGCATTTTAACTAAATTCTTTTATTTTGCTTTTAATTCCCCCAAAATCAAATATTGTTTGTCACTGTGAATAATTTGTATATTTATTTATTACTAAATGTTTGTCTTACTTCTGTCAGTAATCTTTAATTGTGCTAATTAATGTTATTTACAACTAACTGATTTGCTAGTTTGTAACACATTTCTTTTATGCTTACGGAATTGCTGAAAACATCTAATTGGATTTTAAATATTCTATTAAGTAAAGTATGTCATATTAATTTGATACTTGGCTTTTTAAGTTTTTTTTAAATTTTGATTTAAGATGCTGCATCTGTAAAAAAAATTGTTGGGAAATCTTAAGATGTCAGTGAATGCTAAAATCCTGAACCCTAAAAAGTTATCTATTACCCTGTGTTACACTGCCAGAGCCTAAGATATCCTCTGATAAAGATAAAAATGCTTGTTTAATTTTCCCAATATAACTGTATGCTGACGTGGAATCAGATCATGCATATAATATCCTCTCTCTTCAGAATCTACAGTAAAATATATCTAAAGTTTAATTTTCACATTATTATTTTCTGCCTCCCATCCCTTCTATGTTATTTATTACCTTTGGTAAAAATAGAAACATTATTATCAGGATATAGGCAACTTGCATTTCATGTTACAGAAGAAAAAAGGAATCTAATGTCATTTCCCCCCTATTTTGTAAAATCTGGTTTACCCTAAATTTTCATTAGAACAATAAAGAGGTCTCAGGTTTTTAAACTACAATTGACAGTTCTTGATAATCAAGTCAGAGGACTAGTGCCAATAAGATTATAGTTGGACAGAACTATTAAGAAATGAGAAAGATGATATAAGCATTCTTGGTGGTAATGCAAAGATTGTAGAAGTGCAAACAAGCTAAGAGAAAAACCCTAAGTGGTCATTAATTCATCTACCCCGCCCCCCACCCAACAATTGACAAAAAACTAAGTACATTCATTATTCACAAAATACTGTGATTGATTGGAAGAATGGGCTTGACTTTTTTTAGAAGAGAGCACAATTAGCTAGAATATGAAATAACTGCATTCCGTACAGCAACACTTACTTGCAGATCTCATTTGTAAATCATTGTTATAATGTTCCTGACATAAACAAATCCTCACTCCAATTACGCCAATTTGTTTTGAATGTTTTTTTTTACTTAGACCAGTCCTTTTTTCTACTTAACAAATGGCAGTTTATTCTGTTATTTGATAGATATAATTCAGAAAATTGTCAGATCTTTTCTCTGCCTCAGAAATATCACTGCTATTAAAAAGACTTGCCTAATTCTGAATCATTTAATTTCTCATTCAGCAGATGGATGTCTTTGAATCAGAACTGCAAAATTTCGAGACACAGGCAGTTAAACTAAGAGATCGTGGAGAAAGAGTTCATTGGCCAGTTGCTGTAACCCATGATGTGTATAAACTAGAGGTAAACACGCTGAATAACAAATGGACACATGAACCGAATAAAATGAAATGCAGCTGATGCGAGCATGCTGAGATTGAGGTTAAATGGGGGGAAGGGCAAGGGCACAAAATAGAATTGCTGGAAATGAGGGTGAGAAAATACATGATGGTCAAATACCGGTAGTCCTCAACTTACGACATTTATGTTGCCAAGGGAGAAATTTGTTAAGTGAGTCTTGCCCCATTTTACAACTTTTCTTGCCACATTTATTAGGTGAATCACTGCAGTGGATAAATTAGCAACACCGTTGTTAAGTGAATCTGGCTTTCCCATTGACTTTGCTTATCAGAAGGTCACAAAAGGTGATCACACGATCCCAGGACAATGCAACAGTCATAAATAGGAATCAGTTATGAAGCATCTGAATATAAATCAATGACCATGGGGATGCTGCAATGTAAGTGTGAAAAACAGTCACAAGTCCTTTTTTCAGAGTTGCAACTTTTTTTCAAAGTTGCAACTTTGAACAATCATTAAATGAATTGTAAGTCAAGGACTACCTGTACAGCATATAGAATAGGGGTTGGCAACTTCCTTCTACACAGGGTCCAGAAATTATGCCACTGGCACCATTTCCAAAGGACTTACTGCTGTTCTGACCCAGGCATCGTTCAAATTAAGAAAACACATGCTGTATGTAAAAGCAAACCTTTTTTAATGTGATACTGGGAATTATTTGCATTCCCAGCCAAAACTCATTAAACACAATTGTTTGAGATAAGAACACGCCTTTCAGGGCTGTAAAAGCTGCCAAGAAACAAACGTTCACTTAATTAGCAGATAAACTGACAGAAGTTCCAGCAAAGACAAACCAGAGTCCACAGGGCTGCGATGAGGAATCAGAATCTAATGAACTTCTTTACTTCCTGCAAAGAGCACATCCCCAAGGGCTGGTTTTTATCCCTTATGGAGGGGGGGGGGCAATCACCTCCCAGCCTTACTCCCAAGTCGCTCCTGCTGCTTCAGCTGCTGCCTCCTCCTAGCATGCACACTGGGAACAGGCTTCCCAGGATCCTCTGCTTCACTGCTGCCAGAGTCCAATGGCTCCAAAGACAGCACCCTACTTCAGATAGTCCTGGCCTCATCCCTGCATCAGATGCAGGACCCTCGTCCAAGTCTTTGCCAGATTCCCTGACTGGTTCTCTTTCATCCTCACTGTCCGATACCTCTGCTGTCCACACTGGCTGCCAGTGAACCACAACAACTGCTCTGCCTCCATTGAGGTGGCTGATGAAACCTTCCCCAAACATTCACCCAAAGAGAAGCATGTGCATTCCCCCCCTCCCCTCTTTCCAGATAAACATATATTTGGGAGGAGGACTTGGGCTAGATGAGTCATGAGTTGCTACCACTGAACTAGAATGTGAAATATGGCATTTTCCCTAGAAAGCAAATCACTAAAAGGCCTATTTTAATTCTGGAGATGATCTAACCATTTGATGTCTTTAGGAGCCACATCAGCCATTTCGACTGGCTGATGGACATTGTAATTTGATGGGGAAGGTATAATATAGATACATAAATACAATCCTGAACTGCATCCAAAGAAGAATGGATTAGAAATGCAGTGTTTGGCTTAGCCAATCAAAATTTGCAGGTTTATAATGTATGTTGTCAAAATATGCAGTTAAACCCTGATTGCTGGTCAGCCGTGTAATATAAAAAACACATTCTAGAACAGAAATAATATTAGTACTTTGTGGTATCTTGAAGACTGTTGATTTTGAGATGCCACAAGTTTCTCTGTAATATAACTGTCTCATAAATTATTCTAACCAGAATTTCATTTAATTTCTAGGAGGTGCTGGATGACCTCTGGGAATTCCTAAGAGCCAAACAGAAGCAACTACGTTCTTCATTAATTAAGGAACAACAGTGTGAATTTTTGTTACAAGGATTTGCAGAGCTTATAGATCTTGGGAAAAAGAAACTTGTTCATCTTTCAAAGCTGAAAATTACCAGTCGATCTGATTTAGATTTACACTTGCAAAACCATAAGGTATGAACATCTGCTTAAATTACACTTGAATATATTTTTCCATACCAAGAAATCACTGATGGATTTCTATTATATGTTCACAAAACACACAATAAATAAATCACATGATGGGTTGATGTGATTGTATTTATTTAAAACAGTTATATAGTCATCTACCTTATAGCAAATTCTTGTTGACTCCCAATAATCTTACTATGACTATAATGGATTTCCCACCATACATTGAACCACAAACTATAGTTTTAGCCTAATCTAGCCTTGTATAAACCTAACCAGTGAAATCATGACAATACTGAGATTCATTGTTTAATGTTATCAAATGTTCAGGCATGCATGCATAGATTCATTCACTGGTTAGAAGGAAATGGTCTCACTCCAGAGCTCCAGGCAGTGATTCTCTTAATAAGTGCATTACATTAGCTCATTTGTTTTATGTTTATTTTTCACTTAGAGCTTTTAATGTAATCTCATCAACATGAGCAGAGGTAATTTTATAGGAAGAGGAGGGGCTGTTGCTGTTATGTGTAATCATAACATCTATCCAGGGCTATGATTACTTTGCTGAAAATAAAAATATAGCCTTGGTAATGAAGATGAAAATTTATAGACTGCCCAGGAGAACATTTGAATAAACACAAGTTGATTTCTACTTAATTTCTCTGAATGTAAACTTAGGGGAAATAGCTACCTCTATTTGGCATCAAATTAAGAAGGCTGTAATTGTTTGCATGTTGCATATGGAAATGCCTCTTATTTAAAATACTAGCTGGATACCACAGCTTCACAACAAAACTTTGTGATCAGGCTATGCAGGAGAAATTCAGTTCACAATCCATTGGCTCGGTGGTCGGTGATTGAAACACATAAGGGAATATCGCTCCCGCTGCCTTGAGTCCGGAAGCAGTTTCATAGGTGGAAGGTGTAGACATTTTGGTGAGGTACTGACATTTAGTACTATAAGGAGCCCCAGACCGCTCCTGAGTGAAGGAGTGGAATGTCTGCGAGTTTGAACTAAGGTAACAGAATGTGAGGCAATTGGCAGATGGAATAGAGTTCTTTTCAGGTGGGGAGGGGGAGTAGAACTCCTTAGCATCAGAGCGTATTAATTGCTGCATAAGAAATACTAGATCTGATGGTCATTTCAAAAAATCCTTTCTTAGTGAGCACCTAGAAGCCAAGAGGAACATATGTGCCCAATTTCAAGTTTGTAGGCTTTCCAGTTCTGGAGATTTCGTGATGAGTGAGTGGTACTTAGCTATATAGATTAAGAAAAGTAAAGTTAATATGATTGAATAATTACTTTTGGGATTCAAAGAGATTTTTAAAAAATATATATAATATATGTATGTGTGTGTGTGTGTGTTTGTAGATTTTCATGGGTACAGGTATGCAGGTCTTGGCATGCTTGGGTCTTTTCCCGTGGAAGATTGAGGGTATCTTGGTGATGTTTTGATGAGGTCCCACTCAACATCTTCAGGCTGGTGCTTTCAGCTTCATGTTTGTGCGAGCAACAATACAAAGCCGAAAACATCAGCCTGAGGATGGCGAGTGGGACCTCGTCAAAACGTTGCCAAGATACCCTCAATCTTACACAGGAAAAGACCCAAACACACCAAGATATATATATGTTTTCTTAAGTTTTTGCGGTACTTACATGTATGGCATTCAGCTTTGTTTGGGTATTTTCCCACGTCATTGTAGTTGTGCTTTTAAAGTTGGAGCAACGTTTCAGCAGAATCTCATCTGCCATCATCAGGCTTCTTAAATTATATTATTAAAATATATATGACAGTGTTTCTCCAGAATTGTTAGAATTAGTGTTTGATGGCAAAGAAACCCTCCACATTTCATTTTGGATTCAGTCGGATAAAGAAATCAAGCTCTTTAAATGAGATATAATTTGCTTTGTTCCAAACCAAGTTGTGATTTAAATTCAACTATGTTGCCAGAATAACATTATCAGTTTTACCATAAGGTCCAATTTTCTACCAATATATCCTCCACTCTTATCCAGATGTCCTGTACCAATTTATCCATCAGTTTCTGGGTCCACTTTTTCCCTTGATTTTTGGGTATACGCCAGTGACTAGGATAAGGGAAGCAAGGTGTATGAAGCAGGAGGCGGCCATATAAAGATGAATAATAAAATAAATAAACATAATTTTAGCATTGATTCAAATCTCCAATTTTGGAAAGGGGATCTAAAAAGATCCCTTTTAAGGATATATCATAAGTTTTCCCACTTTCCTGGGATATGGTTGTTTTTTGCATCTGCAAGCCCAGAAATTTTCTACTTGTTTAGGGAATGACCAACAACTTACATATTTTTGTAATATTTAGCACATGAAGAATATTGGCATTCTTGGTTGAGTTGTAACAAAAACTATACTTGTATTGTACTAAATACTTGTTTACTATTTTGCCATTTTTAATGCTGTTAAAATATAAATCTCTGTGTATTGGTTATATTTGCTGCTGGTAAAAGTTCAAAGGAATGAAAGAGAATAAGTTTTTGTATTATTGAAACATCCAGAGCAGGTGCATGTAGCAGAAACATTGTAACTTTATTTATGCTCTTAAAAGACAAGTGTGTTCTTTTTAAATAATTATTTTGTGAATATAATTATCTGTACTTATGCTCCTTTTCTTTTTTGAACATAGAGCTTCTTTTGTAAACTGAACGACCATATGCTTCTTGTACAAAAAGTGGCAGCTTCAATATTACAAAACAGGGAGAAAGACTGGAAGGATATGGTAGAGAAGATCAAATCATTAGAAGAAGAAGCTATTCAACAAGGAACCCATTTGGAAAAGGTTTTACAGGTCAGAGAGTAAAATAAAATAATGTGAAATAGGTTCAGACAAGTCTGTTGCACTCAGCTTCTAACCCAGAAGTTGAGTGAGAATACATTAATTTAATTTTAATTAAATTTACATACATTTGGAATTTATCCAAATTCAAAACTGACTTGATACTGCTACAGCACACAACTTTGAACTCATTCAGCAGGGCTCTTTTTATATCTCAATAAATGATTAAATTAAAATATTTTTGTATTCATTATTCAATACCCATTAAGTAATCTACCATGTTGAGATTCAAGGTCATATTTGTAATGGAAGAATTAAATACATTTGTTTATGTTGGATACAACAGCTTTCCCAATTTGACGCCTTTATGATGTATCAGACCATAACTCCCATCGGCCCCAACCAATATAAATTTGTATAGGCCTACACGTTTGGAAGAAACCGATTAAAGAAAATTATTTTTTTTTTTGAAAAAGTTTTTATTAATTTTCTACAAACAAACAAGACAAACAAAACATAAAAACATCAACTCTTATATGTACATCCAGTGTGTCAGTTGGTTCATCATTTTTGTGCATTCATTCTGTAGTCTCAATTACAATTATATTACATAACAACTCATATTGTCAATCCAAACTTATATATCCTAATATCACTAAAAAAAGAAGTTTTTGACTATATTTTTAATCATTCATGCTTAATGAGCTAACAATACTTTAAACCAGTTTACTCTATAACAAATCATCTAGTCATATCAAATCAATCCTAAAAAATCCTTTATAAATATAATATCAAATAGCAAAATAATAGCAAAATAAAGATATTCCTTACTATCTAGCATTCTAAATATTCTATTATTGTATTTTATCATCTAGCCATTTATAAAAAAGATCCCAAATTTCGTAAAATTGTTTATCCTCTTGCTCTCTAATTTCAAATGTCAATCTGCTCATCTCAGCACATTCCAATATTTTCTTAATAATTTCTTCCTGTATTTTCTCATTCTTCCAATTTTTAGCAAATACAATCCTGGCCGCTGTTAATACATTTACAATCAGGTATTTCAAATCTTTACTATATATATCAGGTAAAATTCCCAGTAAGAAGATCTCTGGTTTCAAATCTATATGTTTCTTTATCATTTTTTCCAACCACATGCGAATTATAGTCCAATATTTTCTAGCATCCTCACAAGTCCACCACATATGGTAATACGAGCCGGGTATCTGATGACATTTCCAGCATTTTTCAGATTTGTTCTTAAACATTCTTGCTATTCTTGTCGGAGGAAAGTGCCACCTGTAAAACATCTTATACAAGTTTTCTTTATATGCTGTTAACATTGTCATTTTATAATTTTGAGACCACAATTTCTGCCATTTCTCTAAATCAATCCCATATCCAAAATTCTTCCCCCAAACAATCATAGTTTCTTTGACTTGTTCTTCCTCTAATTTCATTCCCAGTAAATAACCATATAGTTTTTTAATCACCTTCTCATCAGTACCCATCAAGATCTTATCTAAATCAGTCTGTTTATCATAAAATCCCTCCGTTTTAGAATCTTCATCATACCTTGAGTGTATTTGTGCATATGAAAACCAATTCATCCTTATACCTTGTTCCTCTAAGTTTTGGATCGATTTAAGTTCACCCTTTTCATCCAAAATTTCCCCATATCTAACTGTTTGTTCCTTCTTGTAGATTATAGGATAGGAAAATGCTTCAATGGTCGATAACCAAACTGGAATTTTCAAATAACATTGTCTTTTTATCTTCTCCCAATTTAACCACAAAGACTCCCGTACATAATGTCTTCTAAAATAACCCTGTGTTTTAGTTCCCTTATACCATAAAAAAGCATGCCAACCCAACAGCAAGTCATGCCCTTCTAATGTCAACAACCTATGTTTCCTTAATGTTATCCATTCTTTGACCCACATCAAACTTGCAGCTTGATAATACAATTCCCAATTAGGCAGTCCAAAACCTCCTCTAATTCTAGCATCTTGCAAAAGCTTTAGCTTTATTCTCGGTTTTTTACCTTGCCATATAAACTTCAACATAATTTTATTTAAATCTTCAAAATAGTCTTTTCCAAGCCTAATTGGTATTGTTTGAAACAAAAATAAAATTCTAGGTAAGATATTCATCTTAATTGTTGAAATTCTCCCTATTAATGACAATTGCAAGTTTTCCCACTTCTTCAAATCTGTAGTTATCTGTTGTTTAAGTTTAATATAATTATTCTCCTTTAATGTGCTACATCTTGTTGTCAAATATATCCCCAGATACTTAACCTTATTTGTAACTTGAATTTTCAAAAGATCTGCCAATTCTTCTCTCTGTCTCAATAGCATATTCTTTGTCAAAATCTTTGTTTTGTCTTTATTTATTTTCAAACCAGCCACCTCTCCATATGCCTCTATCCTTTCCAGTAACTTTGGAGCTGTTTCTAGCGGATCTTCCAAAATAAAAGCTAAGTCATCAGCAAAAGCTTGTAGCTTAAATTCTTCCTTCTTAATTTTCATTCCTTTTATGCTTTTATCATCCCTAATATTTCTATTCAACACTTCCAAGGTCAACACAAATAGCAAAGGAGATAGGGGGCATCCTTGTCTTGTGCCTTTCCTTATATTAATAAAATCTGTAAGTTCCCCCTCCATCATTACCCTTGCTGTCTGTTTATTATATATAGCTTCTATTGCTTGAATAAATTTTTTAGCGAAACCCATCTGCTCCAATAATAATAACATAAATCTCCAGTTCACGTTATCAAATGCTTTTTGAGCATCTAGGAATATCAAAGCCATTTGCTTTTCAGGATGAGCCTCATAGTATTCCAAGGTGTCCAGGATTACTCTCATATTGTCTCTAATTTGTCTCTTTGGCAGAAATCCATTTTGATCTGAGTGAATAAAATTATTTAAATATTTTTTAAGTCTTTCTGCTAAGATTGAAGCAAAGATTTTATAGTCTGCATTCAATAAAGAAATAGGTCTATAATTCTTAATTTGCAATGGGTCAGTCTCTTCCTTTGGTATGAGTGTAATATAAGCCTCTGACCATGTTTTAGGTATCATCTTTTTTAACATAACTTCATTCATAACTTCTAACAATGGGATGCTCAATAATTCTTGAAATGTTTTATAAAATTCTACTGGAAGCCCATCTGGACCCGGAGCTTTCCCATTATTTTGTCTCTTAAATGCTTCATTTAGTTCCATCATTGTTATATTGCTTTCTAGCATTTCTTCAGTCTCTTTAGGTATCTTTGGTAAATTAGCTTCCTGTAAATACTGTTTGACTTTTTCTTCGTCAATATTTTCCTGTTTATATAATTGCCCATAAAAATCTCGAATAATTTCTTTTTTCTCCTTATTCCCATAACAAACTTGGCCTTGTTCATCTATTAACTTCAATATTTTTCTTGATTCCTTCTCTTTTCTCAATTTATATGCTAGCCATCTACCTGGTTTATTTGCATCTTCAAAATAATTCTGTTTAGAGTTTCTAATTTTCTGTGCCAGTTCTTCTTTCTCTATTAATTCCATTTTATGTTTGATTACATCCAGCTTCAATTTAATATCCTTTTTCTGTGGCATTTTCTGTAATTCTTTTTCAAGAATTTTATACTCATCTTCCAAGGCCTTAGAAGCTTGCCTTTTCCTAATATTCTTTTTTCTTGTATAATCTATTATCAAACCTCTAGCGTATGCCTTCATTGTGTCCCACACATTTTGCGTTGAAGTATCTTCTTTTTTATTTTCTCTGAAGAAAAAAGCCAATTCCTTCTCCATCCATTGTGTAAAATCTTTCTCCTTTAAAATAGTATTATTTAATGTCCATCTCGATCTTTTTTTTTGTCCCTTCCATTTAATTGTCATTGGGCTATGATCTGCCCAGGTACTTGTTTCAATATTTGTTTCTTTAATATTAGATATTAGTTCTGTTGAGATCCAAATCATATCTAATCTGGACCATGATAAATGTCTATTTGAATAAAAAGTATATTGTTTAGCTTTAACATTTCCTTCTCTCCAAATATCTTTTAAAGTTAATTCATCTGTCATTTTAAAAAAGGACCTTGGGAGAGCCTTTCTATTTTGCTTTGTTGTTGTTGCTATATAGTCCAGTTTATTGTCCACAATTCCA
The DNA here is from genome assembly GCA_033807585.1 of Hydrophis major. NCBI lineage: Eukaryota > Metazoa > Chordata > Lepidosauria > Squamata > Elapidae > Hydrophis > Hydrophis major. The sequence continues at coordinate 34,314,906 of CM066328.1, forward strand.
TTAAAATCTCCCATCATAATTATATTAACATAGTCCAGTCCAATTATTTTCGTATGTAGCTTTTTATAAAACTCTTCTTGTTTATCATTCGGAGCATAAATTGCAATCAAGAGTATTTTTATATTATTGTCCATTATTTCTACCATTAATACTCTTCCATCTTCATCCGTGTAAATCAATTTTGCTGGAATAGCCTCTTTAATGTATAAAACCACACCTCTTTTCTTACATTGAGTCAAAGAGGTAAATATTTTCCCTAATTTTGGCTGTAATAACAATTGTTCATGTTGTTTTTTAATGTGAACTTCTTGTAAACAAATTATATCAAATTTTAATTTCTCTAATTTATGAAAAGTTTTCCTTCTTTTAACAGCTGAATTAAGTCCATTTATATTCATTGTAATCAGTTTTTTTTCCTCCATGATTATGCTTTATATTTAGGTCTAACAGCTCTCGTGGATCTCACTTCACGCTGTTCTTTATTATCCATCTGTCCCCCTGCTGCTCCTTTCTCTTTTTCAGTCTCCAGTTGTTCATCTTGAAACTCAATTGATAAAGCCTCTTTCTCTGCTTCCTCTCTTCTTCCTCCAAAGAATTCTGCATGAAAAAGTTCTGCTTTCTCAATTGAATCAATTCTATATCTTTGCTCTTGCCACCCAAACACTAGTCCTTCTGGAATCAGCCATCTATAATTCACTTCATTTTCCAATAGTATTTTGGTCAGAAATCAATATTCTCTTCTCATCTCTCTCACTCTTCTGGGTATTTGTTTTAAAACCACAACCTCTTTACCCTTGTATTTCAGTGCTTTCTCTCTTACTACTTGTAATATTTGCGTTTTAATGGATTTTTTAGTAAATCTAATATGGACTTCCCTGGGTAATTTATTTCTCATCGCATATCTTGTATAGACTCGATATATCTCATCTATTCCATCCATCATCTTTTCCTCTGTAATTTCCAAAACATCTGCCAAAATTTCTATCATTACCGCTGCCAAATTTTCTCCTTTTTCCTCTTCTATATTTTGAAATCTGAGGTAAAATTCTGACCTTTCCATCTCCCACCTCAACATCCCACCTTTTTCTTGTTCAACCGCTGTTAGTCTGCTGTCAATATTTCCAATCTTCTTCTCTCTTTGTTTTCCTTCTTCCTCAATTTTTTGGAATCTCTCCTCATACTTAACCATCATTTGTTTAATATTTTCCACTTTTTCATCAGTCTTCTCTATTCTTTGTTCAATATTTTCTGCTCTTTGTTCAATATTTTCTGCTCTTTGTTCAATCTTTTCTATTCTTTGTTCAATATTTTCTGTTCTTTGTTCAATATTTCCTGTTCTTTGTTCAATGATATCTGATTTTGTCTTAAGATCTTGGATTCCTTGCATAATCATCTGTAAAGTTATTTTTTCTTGTTCCTTATCTTGCTTCAACATTGTCTGAATTAAACGTTGTCCTCCAACTGGTGGGGAAGCAGAGGTAGAAGCAGAAATGCCAGATGGTATTGGTTTCCTGCTCATTTCAATGTTTCCAAAACTTCAAATTCTTCTTGACTTTTAATCCAACTGGTAGAGCAGCCAATTATAATCCAAAATGGAGAACTCCAATAGTAAAAAACACGAAACCAAAGAAGAAACAGGAAAAAAGGAAGAAGAAAGATCTTCAGGTTCTTCTAGACCCTAATCCAATTACGAGATAGTCCACCATAAAAAAGGAAAAAATAGAAAGGAGAAAACAAACACATCCAAAAATAATAATATTGATTAAGAGCAAAAGAAAAAGGAAAAAAGAAAAAGCAAAAAGAGAAAAAAAAAAAAGTTCCTTCAGATTCTTCACACCTTAATCCAATTAAAAAGTCTCAATAATCCAAAAAAAAGAAGAAAAAAAACAACCTCAACAACAAAGTAGTCCAAAAACATAAATATGAAAAGCAAAAAAGTCCCAATAAAAAAGAAAAGAAAAATAAAGAAGAAAAAACTCTGAGGCTTTCCCTTTAAAATAAAAGGCAAAAATAAAAATATTACTAAAATTAAAATTTAGAAAAAGGCTAGCGAATGGGGTATATATAAGAAAACACACTGCACTTTGTTATTTATCCAAGGCTCTTGTTTTGACTCTCTTCTCCAGCAGCTTCAAAGCCAAACCTCAAGTATTGTTGATAACAGTCCAGGAAAGCACCTGCAATAATATTTTGCTGTGCTCTCCCTCTATCTTATCACATTAAAAAGTCCTTGAGATGAGGTCTTTTTGCAATTCTCTCCAATTCACATAAAGATACTTTCAAGCCTCTAGTTGGCAGTGTTACAAAGTTTCTTAATGCTCCTTCTCCCCGCCCGCCAGAAAAAAGGAATAATATATACGGAAAAAAAAGAAAAAATAGCCAAAGGGAGCCTCTATCCTAAAGAAAGTTAAAAAATCAAAGGAAGCATAAAATCAAAGGGAGCATAAAAATATATATAAGAGAAAATTCAATCCGGTTACCTACAAAGTCACAGTAAAATCTTTCCCAAAAAGTATAAAGAAAAGAGAAAAAAAAACCCAAGCCTCAATTTGACATCACTTTAAAAAAAACGCCGCTCAAAACAATTTCAGTCAAAAAAAAACTCACAGCTTTCTTCTTTATATCGGATGAACTTTCCAACCTTAGCGAATTTACAGCACAAAAGAGTTTTTCTCACCCAGCCGACACACTTCACTCCAATCACTTTCTTTCCGGAGCTGTCCCGACTTCAGCAGCTATGGAGGCTGCCTCTCCGCCGCCAGCAAAAGGGCTTCTTCCGGATCAAACCAGAGATTTTGCGATATCTCTGGGATCCTGGAACAATGCCCTTCACGATCACCGTCTCTACGGGACGGTTTAGGTCCGTTAGGACCGACCAGGGGCGAAAATATCGGCTACGATCTCAGAGCCCCGAGATCGCAGCTGTATCGCCGGAACGAAGCTCCGCCTTCTCTAAAGAAAATTATTTTATATAACCAGTTTACTACTGGCTTTTGGGAGCTACTAACAATGTTCTTCATCTTAAGGACTGGATGGCATTTGATGAGAACTACGTTTCATTCTGCCAAAAGCTGGAAACACTTTCACCCACAATGCCTTTGGTGGCTTTAGTGGAAGAGACAGAAGAAAGAATAATGGAAAGGACTCATCTCCTCCAGGTATTGACTTCACCCTAGGTTATGTAACTTCCATTGTAACTATGGTCATTATTGAACAAAACACTGTACAAAAGCTAATACTTGCATAATGTTTCCTCTATTTCTAATCAAGGAATTGAAGGCTAAACATGTCTTTACAAACTAAATTGTCATTTCATGTAGTTCCATTTAAGAAGGACATTGACAAGATGGAATATGTCTCACAGACAGCATCAAGATGATTAGGGGCTGGGAGGAATGGTTAGATATGTTTGGCCTGAAGAGGAAAAGACTTTTCGGAAACATGTTAGTTGTTTTCTAATTTCTGAAGTGCTGTCATGTGACAAATGTCCAGAGTTGTTAAAGAAGGCAAGACAAAAAGGGTTTAAAAGTGACAAAAAAGTAGAATTTAGTTGGACATCAGGATAAATTTTGTGATAGAAAGAATTATTCAACAGTGGAATAGAGTGGCATAGGAAGTGATAGTCTCTGCTGGAGGTTTTTAAACTGAGTCTGGATGGCCAGACATCAAGATTGATATAATAGTATAATTCTGCACTGGGCCATAGGGTGGATTAGAGGATCTCCAAATCACTTTCAACTCTTATATTCTGTGATCTACAGGAAACATGACACTCTTCATAGCAGTTAGGCATTGAGTCAAAAGACAGTCGATGTAAAACAATTATCTTGAGAGAAAGAAACAAGCCAGCAAACATGTACAGCTCCCTCTTAAGAAAGTGAAAAAAAAATCTAAATAGAATAAAATAAAGAAACAGATATGGGAGAGATCATATTTTTCCCAATTAATGCTTGCGCAAAAAATTCATTGCAATTATAAAATGTGTTGATTGCCAAATTTAATTAAATGAACACTGAAGGATAAATAGATTTGCCTTTTTGTGTGAGATTAAAGAGAAATAAATTAATAATAATATGATCTGTTATTTTTCATTTATAATTTTATATAATTTCTTTATTGTTTCTCAGGAAATCCAAAAGAACATTGAAGGGGAACAGGCTAGACATTATCAAATAGTGAAAGAAGGAAAAAATTTGACAGAACTTCTGAGATGCCCAGAATTGCAATCCAAGATTGAGAAGCTGGAACATCAGTGGGCATCTTTTTCCCAAAGAGTTGGCCATGAACTACAAAGACTTGAGACATTGCACAAACTCTTGTCCAGGTAGGAGTTACATTTGCTTGCTTTTGAAGGTCAGCTTCCCTGACCTGGTACTCTCAATAGGCATAGTTCACAGAATTCCTTTGCAATCATGTTCAAAATCTGAAAATGACAAGTTGAGAAAGTAGACAAGTTCTAAAAAAAAACCCTCACATAATAATAAACAATACACCAAATAAATGCTAAATATAAAATGGCTACCAAGCACCTAATAAGAACAAGAGTTATACCTAGCTGGCCTCTTATTTGGGGGGAGAAGAGCTTCCTAAAGGTGAGATGAATTAGGACTTGTCATATATGGGAGCAGAGATCTTTCTGAAGAACAGGGGTAACCACAGAAAAGGGACACTTCCGAAGTCCCATAGGATGACAACATTTAAAAGAGGGAACATGGAGCATGTCCACCCTGTGGAAATATGTTCTTGGCAGAAGTCAGCCCCTCAAGTAATCTAACCATATACCTTTATTAGTAATAAGCAGCACCTTAAATCATACCCAGAAGCCTATCAGAAGACAATGCAGCTAGTGGAGTAGGAGTAAAGTACTCGTAACTAGTCATGGTTTTACATTTTCTGGGTGAATTGAAGCTTTCAGATAGAATAGCCCAGTCAGAAGGATATCAGGGTGAATCACCATTACCAGGACTCCTGTCCAGGATTGGGTACAACTGACATACAAGAATATCTGATGTTACTCCATCTGCTAACAGATAGCATATGGAAAGCTGATTTTTTTTCTTAAACAAAAAATAGCAAAAGGAGAAGTAACTGAAGTTATCTAAACAGTGAGGAGAGGGTAGACATTTTATATTTTCATTGCTCTCATGTAGGACTAGCAAATCAGATATAGCCCCCAAATTTCATCTGTCAGGATGCTCTTTAATAACCTGCTGATTTTTTTTTTTAAACAAATTTTATTAATTTTACAGAGAACACAATAAAACATAAACAAAACTAAAAGATCTTTTCTGAAGGTTGTCTGATCCCGGGTTGAAACTCTTCACACAGACACAAATTCAAACATCATATTCACTTTATATATCCTTCCATATCTTATTATCATTTTCTTTTATATATATATATATATAAACCATTTTTATCAATTTTATATAAACAATGCACAAGGCATAACAGCTTATAAGTTCTTTTTTTAAGAAAAAATAATAAAAGAAGAAAACCAATAGAACATAACAATTCCAAATTATAGTATCAATACTTTGTCTATTTAACTTCATATCTTATCCCAACTTCTCCTTTTCATCCAAATTATTTCTTATTAATTAAATTTTTTTTTGCCTTTTTTCAATATACAACCTCCAAAAAAAAAAAAAAAACATAACAAAACTTTTATATATCCTTTCATATCTTATTATCATTTTCAATAATATTCTTTGTCTGTTCTATTTCCAACTATCCATTCATCTTTTTTCTTTTATTATACTTCTCCTGTACACCAATTGGAGTAACGTCTATAACTCATTACCCTAACTTAAAAGTACTTCATATAACAATTTTTCTTGGGATTCTGTTTAAAAGATTCTAAAATTACACAATGAATTTTATACTCTAAATACACATATAAAAAACACAATCTTATGTACCCTCCAGAATCCCTCTTTTATCCTAAATTAAATTCACCCATTGTCTCTGAATAAACTTTTTTTCTTTAGATCTTGCTTCCCCCCATTGAGGCTTCTCCCCCCCTTTCTCTCTTGCTTATTCTTCTCCTTGCCCTTTTTACCCCTTTGTCTTTCCTCCTCCCTTTTCTTACTCCCTTTCCTTTGCTTTCTAACCTTGCCTCCACCTTTCCGCTCATTTTTCTCTTCTTTGGTTGTTTTTATAATTCTTAAAATCCCCTTTTTCTTATCCTTTTTCTCCTCCTCCCCGGAAAGAACCCATTGTTCATCAAAGATGGCTTCTTCTTCCTCTTCTTCTTTGTCCCAGTCCTTCTGCTGCGTAGTCAACTTTTCATAAGTACATAACGCCATTTCTAAGAATTGAAACAAAGTGCCCAAAGTATCTTCTTTTTTATATTTTTGATATTCAGTCTTTAGTTCATCCACAAGTGATGCCATTATGAAAAAAGAAACTTTTCCCAAAACAACAACAAATATTTTTAATCAAGAATAATTCAAAAAAAAAAAATTCCAAAAATTAATACTTTTCTTCCTTCTTCTCTTTCTCTTTCTGGGGTTAATGTTTAATCAAAGAGGTCCAATTACCATATAGCTTTCTTTGGGATTCTAGGCAATCTCCTCCTTTTTCAGCTTCTGCTCCAATTTTTTTTCCTCTCCCTTCCCACTTGCAATATCAATTTTAAATAATCAGAAATCCATACCTCCAACAAGGGTTTTCCAATTTCTTAAGTTTTTCAATGTCCAAAAACCCTTTTGTCCCTTAGCTTCAACTCTCAAAACAATTCACTTTCAATGTCCAATATGTCCAAACATATCTGCTGTTTCCATGGGGTGGGAGAGTGAATAAAAAAAAAAAGTTCCCTTTAACAGCTTCTCCGCCGCTTTCGATCTTCTTAGGGATACAATGTATCCTCCAGCAACTCAAACAGCTCAGTTCCAACCAATTTGAAAGATGTTACTTGACCCGGCTCAGACAGCACTTTCACTCTTCTTACTTCCTCCAGCGCAATCTTACCCGGTTGCTGGCTTCTTCGTGGCGGCCATTGCTGACCGCCGCTCCACCGCCTTGGGAAAAAGGGGTTTTTCCGGAGGAGGAGGGGGTCTGCGACACCCCCAACCCCCTGTCCGACTCCCCTCTCTCTTCAGCTGTCCCTACAGGGCAGCCATATCCCCCTGACCCATCTGGATCAGGGGTACCTCAGCGGCTAGCACAGCAGGAATCGCGAGCTGTCGCGAATTCCTGCTGCCCCGAAGCCACGCGAAACCGGAAACCAATAACCTGCTGATTATTAATTGCCTTATAAACCTGTTACCAGTCAGAAACAGAGTTGTTTGAGGGATCTGTAGTGACTTATTGATTCTAGTTCCTGATTTGTTTTCTTTTGTTTTTCTTGAAGTTACAACAAAGATACAAAGGAGCTCAATGTCTGGTTGGAATCTGCTCAGCAAAATGTGAACTATTGGAAGGAGCAGTCTCTCAATGCATCTCAAGACCAGAATACTGTCAGGAACCATATTCAGAGTTTGCTTGTAAGTTAGACAGTGTTTATGTAGCAGAGACTGATGTAAAATTACAAGGACAGTCTTGCCATCTAATCTTGTACATTGCCTCCAATACAGGCCTTCCATCTATTAATGCCTATTAGTCAAATATGTTTTTTTTATTTTAAGTTTTGTTGCTAAGGGCCATTAATAAACATATAGTATGTTTATCTAATGCTGTTTTGTGAAGTCATCTTGAAGCCCATTATACTTCCTTTTCTAATCGATCTCACAGGATAAAGCCTGGTTCACTGCATGACACTCCAAAGGCTAGATTTGCACACTAATGTGATTTGTTTAGCATGGTTTGTTAAGGCTGGGTGAATAACTCGGTTGTATTTCATGGTAATAAGTTACAGTTCAAAATCATGATTTGTTACTGACTATAGTTGTGACTTGGCGTGATTTTGGTATGCAGAGATGTAGAAATTATTTATAATTTTCCGGCTTATTCCTGATTTGGTATTACAGTATATCTTGTGCAAACCTCTAACCAAACCACAAAGATGCAAGACAAATGAGAGAAAAATAAAGGGAAATTTTTCCAAATCAGTCATAATTGTTCGCAAGACTGTTCAAAAAATTGAGCTTAAAACAAACATTGACTTAATGTGATATTTGAATGTAGCTTCAATGCCTATTTACTGAGTCAAGCCTTCTTCGGTTTTCTCCAACCCACCCCTTCCCCCTGCCATTACCTTTGCATATAGCAGGCGGACTCTCTTTTATGTAGCTGGTTGTGTCATTCACAGCCAATATATGGGAGTGAATTATAATCTACCCCGACAAGGTATTGTCTAACTATAATTACTGTTGGAAGGTAACAGCTAGAACCAATAGTTATTTTATATATGATTGCAAAGAACAATTTCTCCTCTCCTATTTCATAGCTGTTACATTTTAATGTTTTAGCCCTCATTCTTGCAATTATCTTTGACTTTCTCATCTCGTATCCATTTGGTCTCTATCTGTCCAGAGGGCAGACAAAAATATAATATGTAAATGGAAAATGTCAATATAGAAAGTTTGAACCTGGGTCTAATTGACCTAGGCGTTTCCATCTAAACCTTCAGTACTGCTTTTGGGTGCCCTAAAGTGTAAAATATAATGAGTAAATAACGTTGAGCAAAGGTTTGGACTTTGGCCTCCTCAGTCTATTCCCAGCTCTATCCAGGACACATAACTAGTGTTTAGCTTATTCTTTAAAAAGTGGAAGTGGGGAGAACAATATTTTATCTCAGTTTAAAATGGTTTCATAATGTAATATAATTAGCAAGCTACATTTAACGCAACATTTTCATGCATACTATGTTTGTTTATTTTGTATGTGTCTTCAGGAATTCTCTAAAGAAGTTGATGATAAATCTTCCTTGAAAACTTCTGTCATAAGTACCGGAAATCAGCTGTTGCTTACTAAGGAATCTGATGATGCAAAATTGCGCTCAGCTTTGGCAGAGTATGAGCAGAGATGGACCAACCTGGTTGTTCAATTACCAGGCATCCAAGAGAAGTTTCACCAGGTAAAAAGTAATGCTACTAGGCATGAACAACTTTGAGGACTGCCATAGTAATTAATTGGATACTGCAGAACGTTACATATCTCTGTCATTTCTGTTTAAAAATTTTATCTGTCTGCTTTATCTATAGTGAATCCATCATACCAAAGTATTAAATACTACGTTTGTTGCCATTCTTGCTTGTGATTCTGTTTACAAGTATTTGTACAGAACTCAAGGATGTTGGTCCACAATTGTCCCACTAAAAAGTTTGACTGAAATTGCCCACTATTGTTCTTTATATTTGACTTGTAATAGCAAATGTCTCAGCAGTTTAAAACATATTAGACAACCCTTTCAATTATCATTTCAGGGATATTTCCTTACCAGATTTCTCAAAGTCTTCAGTAATGATAGACTGCCTTCACTGGAAAAGTTCTTAAAAGTTCAGGAAGATATTCAGAGATGTTTCTTCCTTGAAAATAGCCCATGTAAAATGGTATTGCACAATCAAACATCAGCAGTTGAATATCGGGAAATGTTTTATGACATTTTGCATTACGTCCTAAAATGTTTTATGATAATTTTTATGTCATAAAATATTTTACAAAATTTGCCCAATTTCAATTTCATGGGAGTCACAGGTTCTGGGTTTTAGACACATTCTGTAAGTTAGTCCATGACTCTTGTTTTAAAAATTGTTGCCCTACAATGCACTGTTTTGCCCAATTAAAGTTTACAGAGTTTAGCATATGATTCCTGTGTAGTTGTGGGAGAAGAAGGTAAGATGATGACATGTGCATCATGATATGCTCATGTGAATGACATTCCTTTTACATTTAATTGGTTCAGACATGATGACACAAATGCATTGTTTGCATAATAATATGATGATGGAGACATTGTTTTGACATCATTGTAGCTTGTTACAGATGCCACTGTGCAGTTGTAAACTTTGTGCCCCTTTCTTAACTTGTGAACATTAGGAACAATTTGCTAAGATTAAAATGAACTGATCTGAAGGGGAATGTCTCCATCGCAGTCAAAAATGACTGAAAATGAGATAAAAACTAGAGCATTTCTGAATTGTAAATATTCTTCTTCAGACAAGGCTGACTATTGTTAGCTCTAATATCACTACAGAATAATAGGGGCAATTTGATGCTTCTTTACCAATAGTCTATAGTCTATAGTTTAGAAGCCCATTGCAAGAGTATTCTGTCCTTTTTCTACAATACACCAAGAGAGAGGCAGAGGTTGCAGTAAGTGAGAGAAAAGTGAGTGATTCCCATTAGTTGCCCCAGCTCCTACTCAGCTAGCTGTTCAAAACATACAGATGTGAGTAGATAAATAGGTACCACTTTGGTAGGAAGGTAACAGTGTTCCATATGCTTTGTAGTATAGTCATGCTAGCCACATGAAAATGGAAAAGGGTAAGATGAGGATCTCCCCCTAGAATCACACACAATTGGTCAGGGAAACCTTTACCTTTATTCTGAAAACAATTGAGGGTTATGTCAATATATATATTTGATTCTCTGCTAAGATTTTAGTGAAATTAAGCAGAAAATAAGTGTAAGGAAACTTTGGAAAGGAAGGAATTTCCCTCTTGTACTGAAATTTTTGTTTTCATTTTTTTTAACCTACATCAAATAATCAGATGTGCAAGAATAAATGAGAAGGGATGTCTGCTCGTGTTTATGGACAGAAAAATGCAGGAAAGGAAGGAAAGATTGGAATCTATAACCAAGGAGCTTTTGATTGCCTTTTAGAACTTCCTACTTTTCCCACAGTTATAAAAAAATTTCCATTTAGAAAACCACCAAAAATGCATAGTACAATTTGTCATGTGTCTACCAAATAACAAATGAAAAAGATTTCATAGGAAAATACTTCTCACTTGAATATTCTGTGTTTATTTTTAAATATCTTAGAAAATTAGATTTTGTTCCATAAAAATATAAGTATAATGGTATAATTTTCTAACAGCTCCAGATGGCAAAATTGTCATCTTATGAAGCCATCACAGAACTGAATGCCTGGATGAATTGCATTGATCAGCACAGAAGAGATGAGGTTGTAATTAATTTGCAAAATTCTGCCAGCTTGAAAGGCCTTCTTAGGAGATACAAGGTAAGCCAGACACTATGAGTTCATGATGTCTAGAAATGATTTCATATCTTTTGGGCAGAAAATCAAATAATATAAATTCAAATAAGGAATCATACTATGTTGTCTGTTTGAGTCAACTGAGATCAAGAGAAAGGGAACTACCCTATTTCTCCAACAATATGGCCTCCCCCAATAGGAAGTCCCAGCACGTTTTAGAGGCATGAAATGAAATTAAGCTCCTCCCCCAAATTAAGGCCTATATTAAAACATGCGAAATGGAGGGGAAATGGCAGGGGGCCTTGCCATTAGGAGGTACTTTTGTTGCACACCCGGACATGGTGCTGCCTGCGTTAACCCCGATTCAAAGTGCCTCACCAACGCCGAGGTCAACATCCAAGCCGTTGCTGCCCGCCCACCCAAAGATGCAAGGGGGGGAAATTACGTCACCCCCGAAAAGATGGCCTAGCCATTTTTTCGTGGCTCAAAAAAAAATAAGACCCGGCCTTATTATATGAGAAACACGGTAGAATAATATTCTCTATATCCTTAGGGAATGAGTGCATATCCTTGCATTATTGATTTGGTCGCTATGTAGAGTCAATTTTATGAGCTAGGTTTCTATCTGTCTGTCTGTCTGCTATCATCCATCATCTTAATATTGTCTACTTCATCTTATTTTCCCACTACCTATCATCCTACGCCACTGGGTGTTCAGACAGCAATTAGCAGGTGTCTGACAGATTTATCTATATGAGTTTGTGGGAAGATAAGATATTGGTATGACAAATATTTATTCATTCCCAAGATAGATAGATATATACAGTAGGTAAAAACCAGACTTCTAAATATCTGGAATCTCTATGCAATAATTTCTTCTAGAGTTTTCTTTCCACTTCTAGAGACCTATTATATAGTTAATCTATGGTGAGATAGAGGCCAATACATTTGTCAAAATGTTGTCAGTTTTTTTTTTTCACAGAAGGCATTTCAGCCTTTCATTTTGCCTATACGACCAAACATTTTCTGTGTTCAATTCACTAATATTATCATGCAAATAAAGCTAGAAAGGTAGTGCTAACACTGTTACACAATAATTTGTTAGTGTCTTTAAATGGCACCATTCTTTTATGAATCACACATCAGAGGAAAATGAATTTGAAGAAAAAAAGGCAAGCTTAAGCATACTTATAAAATCCTTATAGGAATCTTGTCTCTGGAGACTGCATCCAGCAATATATTGGCAGCAATATGGAAAACATTTGCTTTTGCTTCTCCCAGGATGTTTTTTTCAACTGAACTCACAATCTCTTCCCAATTTAATGCCTTCACAGATGTATTGTACTACAACTTTCATTGCCCCCACTGAAATGATCATTATAAGCAGTTACACTTTTTAAGAGCCCATGATCATTATGCTCTTTAACTACGAACAAGGGATTTGGCCATTCAATTATGAGTTATTATAGCTCTGCGCTTCTACCCTGTTCTCACTTACAGTAGAATCAGTTATAAGGGAATAAAACTGTATTTGCTGCATAGAAAACATGCTTATTTTGACAGAGTTGTATTTTAAATTTCTAGGAGTATGTGATGGAAATGAACTTTAAACAATGGATAGTTGATTATGTGAACCAGTCACTACTACAGTTGACACCTTGTGATGTTGAAAGCAAGCGTTACGAGAGGACGTCATTTGCAGAATGTCTTGGGGAATTGAATATGAATTGGCACCATTTGCAAGGGACTCTGAATGAAAAGGTTTGAATGTCCTTTAGAACCTTTTGCGGAGAATGTGAGTCAACTTCAGATGCGCCTAGTAGAAGATCACCCATCCATTGCAGCTTCATTGCTTTGTTCTCTGTACTGCAGAGAACTCTTCAGAATGGCAGTGGGGTCCTGCCTGGAAAGGCTGCAATTGGAGAAATCAGGCAGAGAGGTCCATGCAAGTCTTCTCCACCCAATTTGCCTACATTCACTGCTGCTTATTGGACAGAAGCCTATCATGGTGGCATTCCTGTCCCATCTGCAAGGTCTGATGCTGTTCAGATCTGCATCAAGGATTAGGAAATTAACAAGGATAACAGATTAACAGAGTTGGAAGGAACCTTGTAGGTCTTCTACTCCAACCCCATTCTCCTGGATTCTCTAGGCAGCTCTAAAGCCAGCAGCAACAAAAGCAAATATGAATTTAGTTCTCACCTACTTTCTCTAATCCACAGTGTCAACTCATAAAATATTTCTATGGTTTTTAGAGTTGCCAATAGAACGGGAGGGGGGAGCAGTGGGCAACATGCATTCCATAAATGTTTTCAAAGATAGTTTCTAGGTGACCGAAGTTTCTGCTGCACAGAATTCTAACTGGAGAACATGATTGATGACTTTTGGCTATGGATGTGTCCCACTGGAGAATATGAATTATGATACATCCAGGGAATGGGGGGAAATAATGCTCAATGGTGACAATGAATGATTGTCTCAGAGTTGGCTACACCCAGACAATGCTGGCATGTTTACACCTAATAAATCTTTAAGTTTTGCAAATTTGGCTAATGATTTATTGTTTAAATGGGGGTAACTACCAGAGCCCTGACACACAGACCTTAGTAAGCCTGCCTTATACCCATTTTGGTTTATGTTGCCCCACTGTCGCTGGGACAGGAATAATACAATGACAACATAACCATGTTCTCTTTACATTTCTAATTAAGTACAATGGATTAAAGTTACTATTTGGAGGTGATCTGAAGCTTTTTTTTCTGTTATATCTGAGTCCAGAGACATAATAAATTAAAATATGAGGCACTTTGTAGAAAATGGGGGGAAATATTGTTTCTTCTGTGCTTATTACCATAAACTAAAAAAAATTTAAAACATTCCTACATTTTACAAATAATTACAAATTGTCCTCTATGCAGATAAAGGAGTTGGAGCACATTTTGGAATCTGTTGTTAAAAATGAAAACAAAGCACAATCTTTGGGCAGCTGGCTAGAAGCACAAAGCAGAAGGCTAAAACACTTGAAAAGCCCAGCAAGTTCTATTCTTGCACAGGGCACGTTAAAAGACTGCAAGGTAAATGTTCATTACTTACATATATAATAATATATCCATTATTATTTCATTACACTTGAAATGTCAAGTTCATTTTGTTGATGACCTCCAACATTTTAATCCTATCTTTCTTCCTATATGTTCAGGACAATATATGTGAATTTATCCTTGAAATTCAGAAACAACACAGTATTTGCCCACAATCAGTAATAAATCCAATCCATTCAAATTTGACCTAATAAAATCAGATCACAGTGGGACACAAAGAAAGGAGGGAAATAAACTCGAATATTTGCTCGTACAGTTGGAGCTATAGAATGATCTCTCAGGGAGACAGTTTGGTGAAGAAGAAAAAAAACCTAAAAAATAATTGATCCTAGAACTGCCTTTTGAAAGGCTCTGTCCTGTTTTGCTCCCTGATGTAGCTGTAAATGCCCTCCTGGATGGCATGTGCCAGAGAAAATATGTGGGAAACAGATCTTTCTCCTCCTGGGCTTTCCTCAGCTTCCAGTAGAATTAACTGGGGAATTAACTTTTTTTGACTCAGATGGAATGGAGGGCAGAGGGGTCTATAGAATCATCTTGTTCCACATGTTCTTTAAGCTGCTGAATGGAGTTACATAGAGGTTTGTAGAAAAACCATTATGCTGCTCATGGATTACTTTGTTTCTCTTACATCTGAGAATATAAGGACATAAAAAGAGCCCTACTGGATCAGACCAAAGATCAGTTTTGTGTTTCACACTCTGGCCAATCAGAAGCATATGAAAAATTCCCAATTTTTTCAGGACTATTGCAAGTACTGGATGTATTCTAGAATCTTCAATAATAGTAACTACTGATAGCCATACCACTAATGAATTTGTTTTATCTTCACTTAGGTTGATGGCTGTCACATCGTCCTACCTAGCCCAATAGCTTATCTAGTACATTACATTGGCTTTCTCTGAGCAGTCACTGGCTTATTGATGAAATCACTGACACTTTCTCATAGCAGAACCTGGGGCAAAATTCCTTTGGCCCTAATACATCTAGAGGATTCCATGTTGAGGAAGATTTTGTTCTTCTCAAAATAATAGTGGCAAATCATATTTGCTGTGTCTTTCTTGACTCCTTCCTCTTACAAGGTGCAACGTTTATTTTTTTGCTTTATTGCTATGGTTACCCCATTCCTCTACTATAGTCAAACTGAAAGTAACAGTAATTTGGCTATTTATTCTCTGCAATGTTTTATTGAGCTCTGGAGCAACTTCATTTTTCTAGCTGAGAGATGGAGATTCATTCCAACTAGCCAGTAAGAAACTTTGTAAATAAATAAGAGACAGATTGAAACTCTCTTAGTGAGCAGGTACACACACCAGGGGATAGAAGAAGGGAAACCAAGAAGTTAAATAAAACCAGGAAATATTTTTCAAGATTTTAAAAGAAAACTTTAAAAATGAACAAGAGATATTTCCTCACCTCCAATCTTAGCATACAGTATATATCACAGCTTGTATTAAAAAAGTAAGATCATGGCCTATGTAAATTACTTAATTTGGATGTTGTACTTAATTTATATAAAAGATACTACTGTATCTGATTAGGAGGACAAGTATCATGCCAACATACTTCAAATATTATTCTTTGCTAATAAAATTATGCACGTAGCTTAATGCCAGATGAACTCAGAAGGTATCTAAACATTGCAGATGTTTGGCTGTTCTTGCCTGATTATTGTAATCTTTCCTTCTTATGTGTATAGTCCATCTTTTATGCAAATAGAAAAAGGCAGTATCTGTATTTTCACCTGTTTTACTTTCATCATTACTCCTGTATTACCAGTTAGGCTAAGAAAGAGTGACCGGACCTGGTTCAGGAGTAAGCAACTCTTTCAGACAGCAATTATCAAAATCATAATGGTAAAGATAGTTGATTGGAATTTAAAGTACTCATCATCAAATCATAGAAAGGCAGTGTGGTATGGCAGATTAGGTTTTACAATATAGAAGGGAGGAGCCTTATGTACACCACCTTGACTTTTCAATTACACAGGTTTGTTATTCTGTGCAAAAATTGGAGGAAGTACTATGTATAATCCCATAAGAGAGATCCAGTACTTGCTAAAATAGACATTTTTTTTCCAAGGATGGAGGATTTAAGATAAATATGTATTGAGCCATGGTAGAACAGTGATTAGAATGCACTACTGCGGGCTACTTCTGCTGACAGCCGACTGCTTGTAATTTGGCAATTCAAATCTCACCAAGCTCAAGGTTGTCTCAGTCTTACATCCTTCTGAGGTGTTTAAAATGAGGACGTGATTGTTGGGGGCAATGTGCTGACTCTGTAAATCACTTCGAGTGGGCTGTAAACACTGTGAAGCAGTATATAAGTCAAGGTGTTATTGCTATTGCTTCACCCAAATTGACTTTCTCAGGGTGTGAAACAAAATAATAAAAGCAAACAGATGTGACAAGAGAAAATTTCTAGAACATATTGAGAGACTACACAGTAAAACTCCCCAGGTCCTCATGACATCCACCTGAGAATTTAAAAGAATTCAAATGTAAAATTACTGATCTAGCCAAAATATGCAACTTGTCTCTCAAATCATTCTCAGTGACAGAAGACTGAAAGATAACTAAAGTGATATCTATTTTTTAAAAAGGCTTCCGTGAATTCCTATCAATTATAGACCAACATAATGTCTATTCCTGAAAAAATGGTAGAAATGGTAGTCACAGAAAAAAACCTAAATATGTAGCAGAACAAGTCTTGCTGGAGGAGAATCAACATAGATTCTATAAAGAGTTATTTGATGGTGAGCTGGGCAGAATATACTAGTTGTGTTCCCTGACTAACTACAGTCTCCAATCTGGTCCGCATTCCTGGCGGGAGCACCGATTGCTCCCATTGGTTGGTGCCGTTTGACAGCCGGCTATAAAAGGAGCTGTCAAACGACATCAGCTGTTGCCACCAGCTGGCTGCCTGCCCAGCCTCGGCAGCCACGGCAACCCGTTATGCTTCGAATAAAGCAATGTTAGCCTTTAGCTCCGTGTCTGCCTCGTGTGTCCGCTAGCTACACAACACTGGCAACGAGGATAGGATGCACAAATGAGAGGCAACCGGACTAAAACAGCCAAGCAAAGTCACTGTTAAAAAGAGGCGAAGCTGTTGAGAGCTGAATGTCACAAGCCGCAGACGATCTCTGCGCGCACGAAAATTAAAAGCCTCCACAGCTGAGGAGATAGACACCGCCTAACAGGCACTGCCGCGAGTGCTCTTTTGAGAGCACAAAGTTCAAAGCCTCCCTAACTGAGGAAAAAGACGCCGCCTGACAGACACCTCCGCCGGCGCTACCGAGAACGCGAAGTCTAAAAGCCTCCCTAGCTGAGGAGACAAACGCCTCCCGACAGGCACCTCCGCCAGTGCTACCAAGAGTGCAAAGTTCAAAAGCCTCCCTAGCTGAAGAAACAGACGTCACCGACAAGCACCACCACTGGCGTTTCCGAGAGCCAACACGAGCTAGTCTACCCGCTGAGAGCCAAGAGGGACCGGTCTACCTGCCAAGAGCCGAGAGCTGATCTATCCACCGAAAGCTGAGACAAGCCGGTCTGTCCGCCAAAAGCCGAGACGAGCCGGTCTACCCGCCAAGAGCCGAGAGCCGATCTATCCGCCAAAAGCCGAGACAAGTCGGTCTACCCGCCGAGAGCCAAGAGCCGGTCTATCCACCGAAAGGCAAGATGAGCCAGTCTACCCGCCGAGAGCTGGTCTATCCGCGAAAAGCCGAGACGAGCCAGTCTACGTACCAAGAGCCAAGACCGTCCCACCAAGCAAACCGATCTACCCAGAGGATCCCCAGCTGAACGACCTGGCCTACCCAGAGGATCCCCAGCCGAACGACCTGGTCTACTCAGCAAACACCAGGCAACCTGGTCTACCTGTCAAACTCCGAAAGGCCGGTCTACCCAGCCAATGCCGAAGTTTCTCTGCCTGACAACCCAGTCTACCAACAAAACGCTATGGGCTCCTGACCAAACGACCTGGTCTACCATTCCAGCCGGCCGATGTGTCCGAAGCAAACCGAATGGGGAAACCTACCTGGACCACCGCTGGCTCCTGCTGATCGGACTCGCACCCCTGCAGCTTCCAGGATGATCCCAGGGGCAAAGGACTCTACCCCAGCCGGTGATTCCCCTGGACTAAGACGGTACAGCCGCCAGCGCAGGCGGCCGGCCTATTTGCAGGGCTGCGCATGCTCCTGGCCAGGGGAAAGAGGTGTTGTGTTCCCTGACTAACTACAGTCTCCAATCTGGTCCGCATTCCTGGCGGGAGCACCGATTGCTCCCATTGGTTGGTGCCGTTTGACAGCCGGCTATAAAAGGAGCTGTCAAACGACATCAGCTGTTGCCACCAGCTGGCTGCCTGCCCAGCCTCGGCAGCTGTGGCAACCCGTTATGCTTCGAATAAAGCAATGTTAGCCTTTAGCTCCGTGTCTGCCTCGTGTGTCCGCTAGCTACACAACAATACCTTTAATAAATAGTTAAAGGTAAATCATGTCTCAGCTCTCTTAGAGTGTTTTAAAACGCTAACAGGCATCTAGATGAAGGTGAATCTGTTGGCTTTGTATATTTCAATTTTCAAAAAACCTTTAACAAAGTTCCTCGTCAAAGGCTGCTAAGAAGTTTACTGGCATGTCCTTTTATGAATTGCTAACAGAATTCAGAATGTAAAAGATTTATAGGCAATTCTGACAATCGAAGTACTTAACTGTCATAATTCCCTTAAGGTAACTTTCCCTAACATTTCCAGCTTCGCAGACTGGGTGGGCATGGGGGACGGGGAGAGAGAATGGTTCTGTGTGACTGGTGGCACACGCATGCCCGCCCTGCTTTCACAGCCCAGTTCCTAATGGGTCATAGCCTAGTACAGGGCCATGGCCTGGAGATTGAGGAATTCTGCCTTAAAGATCTGTAATGACACCAGTGATTTATTTTATTTTTTTGTTTGCTCATAAATTACTTCATGCAAGTTTGAATATAATAATAAAATATTTGGGATAAAAACCAAGAGTAATTGTGGAGATATGTACAAGGAGCTCATTGTACTGAATTAATAGTCACCTAAGTAGCAGTTAAGTTGCACTTTGCAGCTAAACTTCTCCTTCCCCTGGATTTCATATATGCTGAGCTGCCTATATCTAATCTGGAAAAATATTGGTGTCAAAGATCAATAAGATTTTACAATCAGTGTTCAGTGTGGAAAAGGCAGGTTCCATGTTAGGGATCATTAGGAAAAGATTGAAAATAAAATTGGTAATCCTGACATTCTTTTATACAAATCCACGGTCTGTCTCCATCTGGAACACTGTATACACATATGGAAAGGATATAACATAATTGGGGGGGGGGGAGTACAGAAAAGGATCACCAAAATTATTGATAGCCTTCCTTATGACAAAAGACTGTCTGAAACTCTTCAGTTTAGGGAAAAAGGAACTGAGACAGAAAGTATAGGATCAAGGTGAAAATGGATAAGAAAATGGATAAGTGAACAAAACTTGTCTTTTTCTCAAAGCAGTGAGACCAGGAACTATCCATTGAAACAGATTAGAAAAGATTTAGAACGGGCAAAAGAGAGCATATATTGATGTAATAATGCATTATTAACCTGTAGGGTTACATGGTATCGAACCTGTATATTACACAGTTTTAAGGGTGGATTAGATACTTATTACTTACTTACATACATACATACATGCAAGCATCTATACTGTATATCTCCATACCTCTCTCCCTCTTCCCCCCCTCTCCTCCCCTAAATTAGGCTATGCTTATATTGTTCTTAAGTTTTAACAAAAAATTCTGTTCCATTTAATTTAACATGTTACTTGGCATTGATCTTAATCGTGTCCCATGTTCTAATGTTAAATGTTGATTTCCCCCCCTCTAAATTGTACTCAAAGAATAATGGCTTTCCTCTTATGTCTACTTGTCAGGTGTTAGAAAATCAGCTTGCTGTGAAGTCTAAGGAAGTGGATCAACTGAAAAACAATCTCACAGCTTTAAAGGATTGTGCTGATGCTGCCAAGAAAATAGGGTTTGCAACCACCAATTTGGCTGAAATGAGAACTAGCATTATCAATCAGGTTGATATCTTTATTTTTGGCTATGTATAAGAATTAGTGACTTGTTAAATGTCACCCAGTGGTTTCTTTCCACGCTAGGATTTGAAACCATTCTATACAAAGATAGGGACTTTGAAGGCAACATGAGATATCTATATTCTGAAAATATGTATAAAGAAAAGAAAAAACAGATAATAAGTACAATGGTCTGAAGACTCTCAGGTTTTCATGTGCACTTCAGGCTTCTGTATGAATAGTTCTTTTGTATGTCTGCAATCATTTGGATTCAAAAGTATTGTCTAATCTTAATTTTACTACTTCTACTTATATTTGAAATGCTCTCATCTACTTAAACAAACTTCTGTTTAAGAGAAAGTTAATGTATAAATGTTCATAGATGATTGTAGATGCTATTATAGTGGGTCTGAACAGAAAAGGGATATTTCCTTTGTTAATAATTAAAAGCAGTTTTCCTACCCATTCACATGTCCAGAACTGAGAGGATAATCTTCTGTTACAATTGTTAGAAATTAAAACTATGATATTTTCTGTGAAATGTATGTGCCATCCTACTAGATCTCACAAATTTAAATTAATCAAAAAGTCAATTTAGATGACTTTAGTGGTCAGGCAAAAATCAACCAACAATACATGGGAGCCAGGGAAGCTCCATCTACCATTTAGAAACTGGGACTTAAATATATTTTCTCTAATACTGAAAAATAAAATCAATTATTTTTATTGTGATCAAAGACCAACCAGTACGATCTAATAGTGAAGTTAATGATATCTCATCATTATGAATACTGCTACTGATTATTTACTCTCCATAATATGCCTGATTGTTTTGGCATTTCTTAATTGATGGTTATCTCCATAATAGTGAATTCCACAAGATTATTATGGATTGTCTGAAAAAAGACTTGAGCCTCCTATTGGTTCATTGGATGACCTGAGATTCTAGCAGAACTAGAAAACTGAAGGAATAAGTTCTATGCTCACCTTCTATATACCATATCTGATTTTTAAAACTTTCAGAATCATAGGCCAATAAGTAAATAATAAAACTTATATGGGCTGTTGGATATTTTTGACAGATGGCTAAATTTATAAGTGTTGACACATCCTAAAAGTCAGCCTTTATTGAGATCTCAGTCCACTATTGACCTTCTATAATTGGAAAAGTCAAAAGTTGGCAGATTTTGTCTAGCACATTATGAAATGTGAAATCATTATAAAATGAGACTATTTGCACATCTAGTCAAATATTGTCTATTCTGATTTGCACTAGATGCTTAGAATATTATATTTTACCTTTCCAATTTGATACCTTAAATATTAGTGTTTTTCTGCATGTGGGCTATCCTGGCAAAAGTGAAATATGAAACCCAGATTTTATCTCCCAATTCAGCCATTGATTCATGATGCTTGGTACAATAACTACCAAAGTTCTGTAGATGCTGCTTAGCTGCACGTAGTTTGTAACAAATCTGAAATAATAAAAACCCAAAATTGTTTAATAGCAATTTTCAGCTTTCATATAACAAAAACTTGCGTCTGACTTCTCTATTCCTTCTGCAGTTGAAAATTCTGCAGGCATTTCTAAATTTGTGAATTTTCCTGCTGAGATGTCAGCTTTCAAGAGAGTGAAACCAGTGCTTTTTTTCCTGTATGACTTCATCTAACCAAGCATACTGGAATGAACTCTACAAGCACAACAGGACTTTGTCCTCAAATTAAACTAATAATGAAAATTATTCTAATACTGCAGTCTCTTATACAGATTGATGATTTTTTTTCCTCTGAACACATTTTCTTTGAACACATTTGCATGTGCTAGAACTCCTGAAATCATTTATATTTTACATTATTAAATAAATACTTAGGGGTTGTTTTTTATCCAGCATGTATCAGAAAGAAAATGATGTAATAGAAAATCAACAGGGAATATCTCTTGAGCAGTTTTCAAATGTCCTAGTAAGTAATTTCATATACATCCTTTTAAGCAGAGGCTTATATGTTTGCAGGTTGCACAGCTTAAGTCATCTACCGAGTCTGCTTTAGAGTGCTGGAAGACTTATGATGAAGTTTGGGATGAAATCAGGCTGATGCTTGCAAATGCTGCGTATTGCCTGGAGCATAGCAAGAATCCTTTCATTACAATGAAGTCACTGAAAAAGCAAGTGGAAGATCTCCAGGTATATTTCACAAAGACCAATGTGCTGAACTCCTTGGTTCCACAATATTCCTTCTTAAAAATAAGGAGCTGCTCTAGATATTAATGCCAAATGAATATATGGTGGTGTTGCATGATTGAATCATAACAGATATCCTGGACCCATATGCTGTTCCTCCCACATACTGTGTTTCTCCAGTTTGAAATGTAGTAGCAGATTAATTTATGCAAGACCTAAAAACCAGAGAATGAACATCAAGAACAAACCCTGATGCTTGATCCTGTTTGGGATAGAAAGCATAAATCATGATTTTTACAGATGAAATAAATAAAAACAATTTGCTCCAACTTGAAAAGAGAAAATGATGTGCAATGAGCAATATGACAGGGAGCATGAATCAGCATCCTTTAAGGTTTATCTGTTGAAAGCTCTGGAGAGTTAATCTGTAATGAGAATTATACTCCATTAGTGTCAGGACTTGGGAGTAGCACATATTCTTTGTACAAAGTTACTGAGTTTTCTCAGCATGTTTCCAAGCCCAAAAGGATCAGAAAGTGAGAAGATGTTTCTATTTTCCAAGCTTCCTAAGAGGAAGAATGAGTTTGGAAGATCTCCCCCTACACACAAACACCTTTTGTAATGGTGGGCTGCAAATGTTTTAGCAACTGGTTCTCTGGCTGGATAGGCGTGGTTGGTTGATCATGTGACTGGGTGGGTGATGTCACTCATCACATGCAACCCTGCCTCCTGACCACTCACCTCAAAGGAACAGGTAGGATTCAGCTAGTTGGGGCCCAATCCTATCACTGGCTGGCCCCGCTCCCACCCATTTTTCGGCCTGTTTTGGGGCCATTTTCAAGCTGTTTTTTGCCCCAAAACATCTGAAAATGGTCTGAAAACAGGCAGGGGAGGGGCCAGCCAGTGTTCCTATTTGCCAGTTCTCTGAACCGTGCAGAATAGAAACAAGGGGTTCTGGGTAAACCCATCCGAACCTGCAGCAGTCCACCTCTGACCTTTTGCCAATCCAGAAACGCATGCTTAACAATGATAACCTTGTCACTACTCAAATCCTGCTAAATTTGGTGAAAATAGGCTGTTTTGGAAGGATGGATATAAGGTAGCATACCAATAACCATCTCCTCAAGCATCATCACATTTATAACTAATTAAGTGGCATTTTTTTCTACAGTCCCTTCAAGATAAAGCTGAGGGAAACAAAGAAATCTGGGCTAGGCTCCAGACTGCTGCTGATAACTTGAAGAAAGTGTGTGATCCCTCATTCTCAGAGATTATTGAACAAAAACACGAAGAGGCACGCACAAGGTACAATACTTTTTTTTTTCTTTTCACTATTTAGAAGTCTGACTTCAAAAAATTATTTCTGCCGAATACAATTGCAGTTATTGCCAGCAGACATAAGATACTGCTTAATTTATATAGGAGATTAATAGAATGGTTTTGATTTGGTCATCTTTATCTCTTAGGGACAAAGTAATTGTGTGAATCACTTTAGTTTGCTCTGCACACTGGACACTGTTGTGCTGATTGCTGCTGTTTATCTAAATGTTTGCAATTATAGCCTTCCTGGGCAGAAAAATAAGAAAAAGTTTTTTAAAAAGGATCTGGCAGTACCTTAAACTAAGGATTCAGTCTACCATCATTGCTTTAATTCCAAACAAGATACAAAAAATATTATATTGAGAAACTTTTTTAAAGGCTCTCATCCTCTTCAAACTTTGTGTATATGAAGGATCAATACGTTTGCAAAAGGATTTTCAAACTCTACAATCTCACTCATTTTCTGTGGCACAAGTAAATTCAGTCCATTCACACCATACCACTTCCGGTAGCTGACATGCCCTTAGTTCCAACCAATACCTTGACTTGCACCTAGAAGTAAATTAGATGCTTTAAGTAGAGATAAATGGCACTGAAAGCTACTCAGAGAACCTATAGCAGAACAGTCACACTGCTCTTAGCCTTTCCAGAAGTTTATGCTCAAACACAACCAGTGTGTTTTCAGTCCCATACCCAGGCTTAAAGCCAGACTGAAAATGGTCCAGATAATCCTTTTGCTTCATGGTTCTATGTAACAATATCTCTACCAATCTCTCAACAATCTGCTTTCAAGAAGAGAAGGTGGCAGACAGGTTGTCTATTGTTCAGGTAAGGAGAAGGTGCACCACTGCATCCTTCAAGATGGGCAGTACCAATCCTCTCATGAAGCAGGCTGTTCATGAGCTGAGAATTGAGAAAATCCTCTTTGGAACTATCATTGGGCTCAGGAGGCAGGAGCTACAATGTTGGTTGGTTTTCTTCTACAATATTACTCCAATGGGAAGAAATCCTGTGCTTGTTCCATCATTGCCTCCAGAAGTTGCAAATGCTCCAACTGTAATGGTATAGGGTTTCCTGCCTAAACCAGGGGTTGAGCTAGAAGACCTTCAAAGTCCCTTCCAACTCTGTTATTCTATTCTATTACCTCCAATTTGACAGGGAACATCATAAGAGAAATGGGAAGGCATTGGAGGGAGGAAAAATGTATCTTCCTTGGAAATTGAAGTTTCCCTCTGAAAGGCATTCTTCCTGCAAAGAGACCTTATAGCTTATTGGTGTTTAAGTAGAAATATTTTCAGCCTCCAGAACAAATTGCTTAATTCTGTTATTATGAATAAATCAGTGCATTTTGTTTTCATATATATGTGTGTGTGTGGTATCTATCTATCTATCTATCTATCTATCTATCTATCTATCTATCTATCTATCTATCTATCTAATACTGGGCAAATTGCTTGCTCTTGTATTCCATTTTTATATCTTTTATAGGTGGATATTGACAAACCAAAATATTGAAGAGACACTACAAAAAGCTCATGCACATTTGAACTTGTGGGGATTCTATACAGAGGTTTCAGCAAAACTAGACAAATGTGAAGAACAGTATGATTCCCAGTTGATGCCTGATACAGTCTCAAGCTGCACAATGGATATTCTTAAGGAGAAGGCAGAGAATATAAAAGTAAGGATGGAAGAATGGAAGAACATACCGATGTTTCTTTTCCTCTGACTTGAAAAAGAGGCTAGCAAGGTTGTGGCCCTCACATCTGCTTTTGTTTGAGGAGCGAGCAGCAGGGAAGGGGACTCTTCCCTTTCTCTGCTGTCTCCTTCTTATGTTCCTCCCAAGTATGAGTCCCTTGCTGCCTGCCCACTACAGATATCATCTAAACCCCATTGTCATTTCTATAACTTCTGCAGCAGTGCTCTCCAATATGCATGGTGGTAAAGGCAGATATTGCTGTAGTGGGAGATGGCAGAGGTTGTCAGCAGGAATAACTTCCTTGTAGATATCTCCCATCAGGTTAATGTTTTACTGGAACCAAAAAAAGAGAAAACCTTGGCTTTGTTCTTTCCAGCAGCCACAAGAGACATCCAGCCCTGTTCTGTAGTGGGCCAGTTGGAATCCTAGAGCTCATTGACCTCACCCAGGTTCCTCTTCCATGAAAATCAAAACCTTGCATAGGGAAGCGCTTGTACTTTTCCACTGAAAACCTGCTTTCCTACCAGTTTGATGCAGTTTGATGCTGCTTCAGCAGCACAATGATCTCAAGTTGATGTTCAGATGTAAATTATAATTAATGGGCTATCTCAAGGCGAAAGTAAAGGAATTTCTAATCCATCACTTTATGTTTCAAAGTAACCAGCTAGTCGCATTTGTAAAGCTGACTGGCTTAGAGGATTTTCCCAGCATGTACCAAAACTTGATGGTAGATACCAAATATCTCAATTTGGAATTGATTGGATTGTTTGTTACTTCGTTTCAACAACAAAACAACTTGGCCCAAAACAGTATTTGATCAAAACTGAAGCTTCCATTTGTCCTGTAGACTTCCCTTATGCAATTTAATTTTTTATATGAAGAATTGTGGTCATAAATTCACAAAAACAGTCTATTATCCTTTTCGGGTCCTATTTTAGACTTCTGTTACTAACTTTGCAAAACTGTAAATTCACTTTTGGGGTGCAAAATAGCACTCACCCATCACCAGTACTAGTCTCAATCAAATACTGATGATATTAAAGCTTGATAAAGGAAACACAATCCATTTTTTGTTATAAAAATGTTCATTATATTGTATCTCTACAAAGGTGGTTTTTTAAAAAAAGCACAATGACAGAACAGCTGTGTTTTAAATGTCTTGGATACAATCCTTGAGACAACTCATGTTAGTAAAGACTTTTGCCAAATGAATAATTATTCCAGTTTCATCCTGTATGTATCAAGGTTATCTGTATTTTCCAAAGAACACGTGCTTTCAAACAAGAAGTGTAATCTATAGGTGGAGGAAAACAAAAAACAATGAGCTTTCCCACAAATGTTTGGGAATAAGAATTCCCAAACCCCTGATGGAAAATAAATCTCAGCCTACCATTTTTACCAAGGAATTCAATTTATTGCCAGAGTATCTAGGGCTTGTAGTCCTAGTCATGATTCCAAGCCAAAGAAATTTCAGCTGGTTCTGAGTGCTTACCTCTATTACAACTTTCTTCTGCACCAAGATCTTTGATCTGTGACCTAAAAAAAAGTATGTACAGTGGTATTTGCCGGATCAGAGCCAGCCCACCTGCATTTTATATCAATTTAACAGATCTACACTGTAGGGGGAAATATTTCAGAATTTTCCTCAGTACTACAGTAAAAAGTAGTAACACAGCAGTAGAAATGCTTCTGCTGTGTTATAATAATATAGAAACAGCTTTCTACAATATAATTCCATGACTCTGGACAACAGTTTAAAAAAAAGACAATTTTGTCAAACAAGAAGCAATTGGTAAAGCCATCTGGTGTTAATAGTCACCCCTCCGCCACACAACCTAACAAAAAATAGCAATGGAGAGCTAAACAATTCTTCTTTTATAAAGAGTAATTCTAAAGAAGAACCCTAATGGATGGGCATGATTTTTTTTCATTTTCTTTTCAGTTGTGAATGACTATTAAGAATCTGTCGGACTACTTGTTGTGCTTTTAAGCCTAATCTTCTTTTTCCCCATGCTAACAGTTTGAGCTGAGGTTGAGGATTTAGGGTAAAGTTCTCTGCATTTTCGCAAATGGTTAGAAAAGTGTGTGTGGCCTTAATAAATTGTTCAGGAAGCCTATTGTGAAGAAATTAAAATGGACCCCTTTGGAACAAGGAACTCATTTAGCCTGAAAAGCAGCAGTGACAAGGGAAAAAAGGCTTAGGAAGTCAGGCAAGCATTAGTCCTATTGGCAAAATTTGTCATTAATGGTAGTAAATTAGCATTTTCTACTTATTTGATGCCCATTAACTAAAAAGCTGTGATTCTCATTCTCAAAAGCATGATTTTTAAGTAGCTGGTGTTAAATGGAAATGGTATTAAATTATATATTTTGGATGTACTCAAAATATATAATGCTCCTCAATTGCATTTCCCCCTCCCTTTCCATAAAATAGACATACCAGTTTTCTAAAAAAAAAAATTGTATTGCTCATCATATACAGCCAGAAAGTTAAAGGGAATTAAGCATACCAACAATGTTCAGGATTGAAGATCTGGAACCTCATCAGTCTGGTTAATCTAGGTTTTATGTGAAGACCATCTTATTAGCTTTCAGAAGATATAGTCATTTTGTTCAAATATACCCTCTACCAGAACCAGTGATGGGATTCAAAAAATTTTACTACCGGTTCTGTGGGTGTGGCAGGGGAAGGTGTTAAGCCTGGGTTCCCCAACCAGTGTTAAGGAGACAAGCTGAACAGAATGTGTAGCGTTAGTCAGATAGGCATACAGATAAATGTGTGAGATAAGTTTGTATGTTGGTTAACATACAGTAAAAATAACAGATACGCTTGTGTTATCAAAAATATAGTTTATTCCACTTAGAGTTTTATAGCATAGTCAAAATAACAGTCCATTAGTCATGTATCGTTTTAGTCAGTCCATTGAAGGATATTCAATTAGCAAAGTCCGTGTAGAATATCCAATGTCAGTACACTTATAATAAATCAGTCCTCTCACCGTTGATAAATCAACAGTCCTTTCTCTCTCCCGTTTCAGTAGGGGAAAAACGCAGTCTTCAGTCTATGCAGTAATTAGGGATCATCAAGCCAGAGAGAGCAAGCTGCCGTGCCTTGCTTCTTTTATGGTGCTTTTACAACCACTCCCTTAATTACATTCTTACAGTTAAAGTTATAGACACTTTAACTAACAAACCATGATAACATATTTATTATTTTACCTAAACCAGTTAGGGTAAACAATGTTATCCCTAACATTCTCCCCTTTTAGGTAATAATAATACTATAACTATTTACATCTTTAAATCATATTTGTTACAACTCTCTTTAAACTTAATTACTCCTTGAGCTTTTGTAAATTGGTCTGCAATGTTTTCTTCTGTCATGCAGTATTCCAATTTAATTAACCTGTTCTTTACAGATTCTCTAACATTTAAGTATCTTAAATCAGTATGCTTTGATCTAGTTTTTACAGCAATATTAGTAGCTAACTTTATGGCTGCTTGGTTGTCCTCGTACACAATAATGGAATCTTTAACAGTTATACCCATGTTTAATAATAACTGTTTGTACAAAATTAAGTCAGTGCATAGTAATGACAGACATGAAAATTCCGCTTCCATCGTGGACAAGCTGATATGCTGTTGTCTGATTGACCTCCACCCTATTAGTGTCTTTCCAAATAATATAGCCATCCCAGATGTTGATTTTCTAGTGTTTATGTCAGTTGCAAAACTTGCATCTGCATAGGCACTAAGACTCAAATCACCCTTTGGTTCTATATACAATGCATGGTTCATTGTTCCTTTAAGATATCTTAAAATTCTTTTTAATGATTGCCAATGACATTGATGTGGATCTGAATTAAAACGTGCCAGCTGATTAACACTACAAGCTATATCTGGCCTTGACCAATTACTTATATATGATAAGCTACCAATCAAAGATTGATATATAGACTTATCAAATTTGGGACTTTGATCATCAGTTTGGCAAACTTCCTGACTCATTGGAGTCTTTGCCAGTTTACAAAGTTCCATTTTATACATTTTAATTAATTGGCAAATTTTATCTTCTTGAGATATCTTAAATCCATTTTTTGTTTTGTTAATTGTCAATCCTAGATACCTTTTAATTTCACCTAAATGCTTTAATTTTATCTTTTTGGCTAATAATGATATAATCTCATTAGCTTCATTATTAGTCTTAGTTATCAAAGCAATATCATCTGTAAATAATAGCAATAATGACACCGTTCCATTATTTTCTCTTTTAAACACACATGGATCTGCTAAACCAGATTTAAATCCTTTATTGTTTAATTCTTTCACAATATATTGGTTCCACTCAAAGCCAGATTGTTTCAACCCGTAAAGACTCTTTTTGAGTTTCCAACAATCATTACTATTTACTTTATTGTCTTTTATAATAACTGGCTTTTTCAAATATATAGTGTGCTGCAAAGGTGCATGCAGATAAGCAGTTTCTACATCTAAATGGTTAATGATATAGTTTTTCTCAGCTGCCCACACTAAAGCTGCTCTCAAAGATGTTGCTTTAAGACTTGGTGGGAAAACTTCATCGTAATCAGATGCAGTTTGATTAAATTCTTGAGCTACCAACCTCTTCTTTTATTGGAGTCTTCTTATAACTACTCTGATCTTTTTGCCTTTTGTAGGGTTCAATAATTACTTCATTATTTAAATCTTGCTCTAATCTATTCCATCCTACATGTTCTAGGAATTTAGCACTAGCACTGGTGTAAACTCTAGATGTACCTGGTTCCCAGAATCTATAAGATCTGTGAATAGATTCATATCCTACAAAAAATAATCTTTTAGCTCTGTGCTGTCCTTTGTGTCTGAGTTGTGTAGGGATATGCACCCATGCTGGTGCTCCAAATGTGTGCATGTAACTTAAATAAGGTTTTGTACCATGCCACAGTGTGAATGGTAATTCACCTGTTGTTGAATTAACAACATTATTTAATATATGATTATCACACATTATTGCTTCTCCCCACAAATTGTCAGGTAATCCTGAATCAGACAACATAGTATATGCCATTGATTGTAGTGTTTGGCCTCGTCTCTCTATAAAGGCATTTTGTTGGGGCCTATATGGTGCAGACTTTTTATGTTGAATACCTAACATTCTAAGTCTATTCTGGAATGTATTGTTTGTAAATTCCACACCATTATCTGTTATAAGACTTACTAATTTCTTTTTAGTTTTTCTTTCTGCAAATTTAATCCAATTAAAGAGATTTAGATACGTTTCAGTTTTGCTCTTCATTAAATAGCAAAACCCATATCTAGAATAGTGGTCCATTATACTTAATATGCATCAAGCTCCTCCTACACTTGGTTTTTTCGGACCTATTAAATCTGCAAATACTACTTCTAAAGGCTCTTTGGTAGTAAATCCATCAACTTTATTAGCCGGTATGACCTTGGTTTTGCTTTGATTACAAGCAAAACATTGCAAATACTTATTACAAGGTTTCAAACTTATTCCTTTAGATAATTGAACAGTTCTCTTAAGCATTTTAAAATTTAAATGCCCTAGCCGTCGGTGTAACAAGTGAATGCATTCATCATGAGGTTTCTTATTATCATAAACCGTGTTAGCCACCTCTAAACCATTATCATTTAAAACATATAATTCACCTCTTAAAGATGCAGTAATTTTCTTATCTTCTTTTTCAATTATACAGTTATCTCCCCTAAAGGTAACTACATATCCTAGTTTTACCAAAATTCTAACTGAAATTAAATTAAACTTAAGTTGTGGTACATATAACATTTTTACATTCTCTTTTATGAAAGAACAATATGCTATACCTTGACCTTTAGCTTTCAGTTTCCAACCATTGGCTAACGATATCTGCTGTGTACTCTGAGACATTTTAATAAAATTTTTGTTATCATTTGTTATACAGTGGGATGCTCCACTGTCAATCACCCATAAATTATTTTTTACAGCTCCGTTAATATACATGGCTAACTCTAAATTTTTATATATATATTTTTGGTTACTTTTAGTATTCTGGCCAGCTTTCTGGTGCTTTGCTTTTTTACAAAATCTTGCCAAATGTCCTCTTCCTCCACAATTAAAACACTTTTTAATTGTGTATGCAGTAGGAGATTCAATATCTTCTTTTTGAGGTTGCTCCCTCCTTAATTGATTTCTTTCAAGTCTTCTTCTTGCCTCTTCAATCAATCTGCCAGTTATATCAGTTAAAGTTAAACTTTCCTTAGGCAAAATTTCAAGGGAAGTGATGTAGTTATCATAACTTTCGTTTAGTGAAGATAGAATTATGTAGACTTGGTGTAGTCCAGAGAAAATAAGTTCTTTCTCGTGCAGTTCTTGAAAAATGCTTTTTATAGTATTCAAATGACTAAGCATATCACCATTCGTTTGGAGATGCGTCCTGAAAAGCTTCCGTGTTAGATTTATGTGAGCACCAACGTTATCTCGGACATAAATCCTCTTCAGCTTCTGCCAACACCCAACAGCCGTTTGTTCTCTGCGGATATGAACAAGTTGCTGGTCAGATAGTGTTAGTCCTATTATGCAAATAGCTTGTTCATTCTTCTGCATAAAGTCTTTTGTCTATCTTCCTCAATCTCTGGATCCCATTCCTCTACGTTTGGTGGATTTTCAATTATGTTCCACAGACCTTCTCTTCGTAGAAGTAGACTATACTTTATAGAGCATGATACATAGTTTGTTCCATCCAGCTTGGATATAAGGGACAAACTTTGTAGATTGACTTGTGCCATGTTTTCTTATATGGATATAAAACCATAATTAATAAAACACAGCTGTCTGTTTACTGTAATGTATAACAACACAAACTCTCGCTTTTTATATAAATCTGTTTTATCCTAGTTAAACTGACTTTGCGGCCTCTGGGCCCATAACCAGTGTTAAGCCTGGGTTCCCCAACCAGTGTTAAGGAGACAAGCTAAACAGAATGTGCAGCGTTAGTCAGATAGGCATACAGATAAATGTGTGAGATAAGTTTGTATGTTGGTTAACATACAGTAAAAATAACAGATACGCTTGTGTTATCAAAAATATAGTTTATTCCATTTAGAGTTTTGTAGCATGGTCAAAATAACAGTCCATTAGTCATGTATCGTTTTAGTCAGTCCATTCAAGGATATTCAATTAGCAAAGTCCGTGTAGAATATCCAATGTCGGTACACTTATAATAAATCAGTCCTCTCACCGTTGATAAATCAACAGTCCTTTCTCTCTCCCATTCCAGTAGGGGAAAAACGCAGTCTTCAGTCTATCCAGTAATTAGGGATCATCAAGCCAGAGAGAGCAAGCTGCCGTGCCTTGCTTCTTTTATGGTGCTTTTACAACCACTCCCTTAATTACATTCTTACAGTTAAAGTTATAGACACTTTAACTAACAAACCATGATAACATATTTATTATTTTACCTAAACCAGTTAGGGTAAACAATGTTATCCCTAACAGAAGGTTACTGCAAAATCTCCATTCCCTCCCCACTCCTGGGGGAAGGTTACTGCAAAATCCCTATTCCCTCCCCACATCACTAACTTACTTTCCAGCTCTGTTCTCCTGTGCAGGGCAACAAAAGATGACCCAGCTGATCAGCTGGGACTCAAGAGGCAGAGAATAGATGGGGGTGGGGCCAGTCATAGGTGATATTTGCCGATTCTCCAGACTACTCAAAATATCCACCACAGGTTCTCCAGAACTGGTCAGAACCTGCTGAATACCACCTCTGATCAGAACTAAGGTTTTTATGACTGGAGAGCATGGCTTTTTGGTGCCATATTTGGTTTGCAAATGGTGGCTATTGTTGTGGAGCGGCGGAATAACTTGAGGCAAACACAGAGCGAACTTCAGCTTTTAATTTATTGTAGCAATAAAGGGTTGCTGCAGCTGCCACGCTAACAAGGTAGCCAGGCGGCAGACAACAGCTGATGCCGTTTGACATCTCCCTTTTATAGCCGACTGTCAAATGGCATCAGCCAATAGGAACAGTCTGTGTTCCCGCTGGAAACACAGACCGGAGTGAAGACTTCAGCTCAGTCTTTTCTGAACGCCACAGCTGTCATAATTTATTGAATGAATAGTGTTTTAAGGTACTTCAGGTGAGTCTGTGAGCAAATTCATGAATCAGATAAGCAAGAAGATAACAGGACTTTTTGAGTTCTAGGACCTGATTCCTCCAATTCACTACCTGCAAAGATAATTCTCCCAAACTCCCTGCATGTACTGTATATACCTCAAATCAGTTGTACTCAAATTAGTTGAGGTAATCTTCAGTTTGGTTAGCTTGTTGTAATCTCACTTCCAGGATGTCATATGTAGAAGATGAAAGATAGGAATATGGTTAGACTGATGTATTTCCCTAATCTGATTTTCTAAGCTCAGACCTTTTCCACTTTTAAAAATCTACTTATAAAGTTGCATAACATTCTCCACACCTTTATTCTATAGACCAGGGGTGTCAAACTCATGGCATCATGGCGGTGTCATGTGATGTATCAGGACTTTCCCCCCTTTCATTAAACCAGGCATGGGCGTGGCTGGCGCATGACGCATCCGGCCCATGGGCTGGGAGTTTGACAGCCCTGCTATAGACCTACCAAGTTCAATGTGTCTTGTTCCTCAATTAGCACATTCTAGAGTGTCAAACTCAAGAGCCGGGGACCAGATGTAATCCGCTGTTTCCACCCTGGAAACAGCAAAGGACCAGCCCACAGTGTTTCTGACAGAGAAATGGAGCTCTGTTTTCACTGGCCAAGGGCTGCAGGAGGCCTTCGCAGCTGAAAGTGGGGCCTGGGGGAGCACGCACGGCCCACCTGAGCTCCGTTTTCACTGGCCAAGGGCTGCAGGAGGCCATCACAGCTGAAAACAGAGCTCAGGAACACGTTTTCACTGGCAGAGTGCTCGGGCCGCTACAGGCAACCCTGACATGAATAATGTCAAGCTGGCCACTCCCCCCTGGCCCCTGAGGTGAAACACAACCCTGATGTGGCCCTCAAGGAAATCGAGTTTGACACCCCTACTCCAGAGTATAATTGAAAAGTTTGTTCTTTTGTGCTTTCCAGTTTAGATTTATAAAGACCATTTATATTTGCTATTACTGTTATTTGTTAATGTAACATTGTTTTGAATTATAAGATTCTAGGATAAAATAGGGCACTTTTTTTTTCCAGCTACATGTAACAGTTTTAACACTGATTTCCACTGGCTGTCCCAGTGGAAGCTGAGGTCTAATTTGGGAGACCTGTGTAATATTCAAAAGCTGCAACTCAGCTGTATTGTATGAGCATTCTTGATGTCTTTAGTGCCAAAATCAGTGAAAAATCAGGGCTTGAAAATGAGCATAGACAAAAGAGAAGTAGTAAGAGTTAGATGAATAGTGCCTCATTGTAATCCAGCAGGTAGAATCTTAGTTCTGGGGTCTTGCATTGCTTTTCCTAAGGCATAATTCCTTTATTTTTAGAGACTGCAACTTGACCTTCAAGACATCAAAGAATATTATCTTCAGGCTTCTGAATCAGGCGATAATATAACTCTGTCAGCTGAACCAGAAACACAGAACCTTCTTCAGGAGAAACTCCAGCCACTTCAAAGGATCTCCTATCTGGAAAAGATGCTACAGATGAAAGCAGATGTTTATCAAGTATTGCTAATTGTTTGATATAAACATTTTCAGAAGAGAATGGGAAATTGTATAATTTTCCACAAATGCTGTATTTAGAAAATATCTTTCATTTATATATCTGGGTTTCCCACACTTTTGGTATAATGGGCCAGCCTTGGAATTTTGAGAATGTATTTTGTGCTGTCGCTGCTCCTTTATATTTTTTCAAAGAGCCATCCTTTGGAGAAAAATATGAGATTGAAAGCTGGTTTTTTATATTGAGAGCAAACTAGCAACTAATAATCGGTTTTTAAAAAAGATTTAAAAAATCAGGTGACAGGTACATAGGGAAGCTATGTAGGCTTGTTGGAGAGTGCAAATTAATTGTCAGGGTAGTAGAAAACACAAGGTTCTATATGATGCAAAATTTGGCCTTTTCATATTTTGTTGAAACTTTAAATTGTTAAATCTCTGGTTTACAGTCACAGCCCATTTTGTTTTTGCCACTTTTTTCAGGTAAACTATATTTTAAAGCTATAGGTTAAATCAGATAGAATACCAGTATTTCATAATTCTTTCTTCCCTCAGTATGGTCTTTTACAAATGGAGAATTTTGGGAATTCCTTGGAAAAACTGGAAAATCATGTTAAAAATTCCACAGAAATACTGGACAATTCATGTGAAAACAAGAAAAATTTGGAGCTACTCATGGTAAGCCTACATTTATATTAGTATACAATTAAGACAGTTAAGGCAGTGAAATATTTCCTGGTGTTTTGAAGTCACATCAATCCTAGGTAACATGATATAATCAAAAGGTACTTTGGGAGTTAAAATTCAAAATATATGAAAGACATCAGGTTGCAAAACAGGTACAGATACTGATTAACAGAGTTTGAAGGGACCTTGTAAGATATCTAGTCCAACTCCCCCCCTCCAAGCAGGGGGGGAGTTGGACTATTTCTGACAAATGGCAGTCCAATCTCTTCTGACAAATGGCAGTCCAAGTCTCAAGTGATGGTGGCCCCACAACTTCTGAAGGCAAGCTGTTCCATTGTTTGATTGGGCTCACTGATAGCACCACCACTAGATGGACTTGCAACTGGCTGGCAAACTGTATTCAATGAGTAGTCCTTAATGGGTCTAAGTCTACATGGAGGGAAGTAAGTAGTGGGGTGCCACAAGTTCTGTCTTAGGCCCCGTACTCTTCAATATCTTCATTAACGACTTAAATGAGGGAATAGAAGGAGAATTTACCAAATTTGCAGATGAATGGAAACTGAACAAGGAGAGATTTAACCTGGAAATAAGGAGAAACTTTCTGACAGTGAGAACAATCAACCAATGGAACAGCTTGCCCTCGGAAGTTGTGGGAACGCCATCACTTGAGACCTTCTAGAAGAGATTGGACTGCCATCTGTGAGAAACGGTGGAGGGTCTCCTGCTTGGGTGGGGGGTTGGACTAGATGGCCTACAAAGTCCCTTCCAATTCTGATTATCTGTTATCACTGTCAGAAAATGTCTCCTTATTTTCAGGTTGAATCTCTCCTTGTTCAGTTTCCATCCATTATTCCTTGTCTGGCCTTCAGGTGCTTTGGAAAATAGCTCTACCCCTTCCTCTCTGTGGCAGCCCCTCAAATATTGGAACACTCCTATCATGTCTCCCCTGGTCCTTCTCTTCACTAGACTAGCCATGCCCAGTTCCTGCAACTGTTTATCATATATTTTAGTCTCCAGTCCCCTAATCATCATGGTTACTCTTGTCTACACTTTTTTTAGAGTCTGAACATTTTTTTTATCAGTGGATGCAATAAAACTGGATGCAATAATCTAGGTGTGTCTTACTGAGGCTTTATAGAGTGGTATTACTATCTCACTTGATCTTGATTGTATCTCTCTGTTAATGCAACTTAGGATTGCATTGCCTTTTTGTTGATAGCCGCACACTGCTGGCTCATATTTACCTAGTTGTCCACTAAGATTTCAAGATCTCTTTCACAGTTTCTGCTATTAACTTTGGTTTCACCCAGTCTGTATGTGTACTTTTGGTTTTTCTTGCCTAAGTGTAGGACTTTACTTTTCTCTACATTGAATTTCATTTTGTTAGATACGGCCCAGTGTTCAAGTCTGTCAAGATCCATATGGATCTTGAGCCTATCTTCTAGGTTGTTAGCTATTCCTGCCAGCTTAGTATCATCTGCAAATTTGGTAAATTCCCCTTCTATTCCCTCATCTAAGACATTTATGAAGATATTGAAAAGTACGGGGCCTAAGATGGAACCTTGTGGTACCCCACTGCTTACTTCCCTCCATGTAGACTTAGACCCATTAAGGACTACTCATTGAGTATGGCTTGTCAGCCAGTTGCGAATCCATCTTGTGGTGATGCTATCTATCCCACTTTTTTCTAGCTTACCAAGAAGTACGTTGTGGTCTACTTTGTGGAATGCTTTGCTGAGGTCCACATATTATGTCCACAGTGTTTCACTGGTCTTCTAATTTAATCACTATATTGAAGAATGAAATAAGATTGGTTTGGCATGATCTGTTTTTAACAAACTCATGCTGACTGCTAGTTATTACTTGTTTCTAGATGTTGGCAGATATGTTTTTTATTATCTTTTCCAGTACCTTCCCAGATATTGATGTTAAGCTGATTGGTTTGTAGTTTTCTGGGTCTGTTTTTCCCCTTTTTTTGAAGATGAAACTTTCGAAAGGCACCAATATTCAAGGCACTAGTTTCCTTAGCTTTTTCCCTCACCCTGTCCCTCCCCACTGCCAATTGCAACCATATCATTAGTACCTAAATGTATGTTTGTTTCCATGCCTAGATTGGATGTGCATATTTCACTCTTTATCTGCACATGGAACATGCCAAACTAGGAGTCACAGCCATGGAATGGCTGAATATGACACATTTTTTTGTGTCTTTATCCAGAAGTCTTTCTGAATTGTTACCTGAAGAAAACAGAATAACATCACATTTCTATAGTTCCTTGTGAGGCATGTTTTCACATGCTCTGTAACTCTGAAAGGGACTTTACAAGAAGAGATCATGTAATTCAGTAGTCCTGATGTACAAAGCTCAATTGTGGCCAGTTGTAATAACTTGAGCAACCAAATTAGCATAAAGGAGGGCAACCTGTGTCTACCATTCTGAACTATTCTGAAGGAAAGCAAGATATAAATAAGTCTAATAATTATATTATAATATTATAATATAAACTCCACATTGTATAGGAACGGCCAGATAGAAGATTTTGGTACTGAGCAAGGATTTCTGACTTTTGATCTAAAAATAAGTTTTAAATTTCTTTATTTTGTGTGAAAATAGTGCAGATTCTGTTACAATGTTGAAATTCCTGGTTTCAGAATTATTTAGTTCCAAATGTATAGTGTTGCTCCTGGCGCTATTTAATGAACTTCCAGTAAATAATGAACATTTATTAGTTCCAAAAAAATTGAGATGGGGGGGAGGAGGAGCTCTTGGACTCAATGATATTTTCCCTTCCCTGATATTGCAAACTAGTCTGAAAACTTGCCCCACTAATAAATAGTTATTATGCTAATTTCTATGGTATGCAACATTGTATAGAGAGACCTGGAGATTTTTGCTTCGTGTTGTGTATCAAAGAAGTGATTTGCTCTTTTGGGTAACATATGCAAGAAATCAAACAAACATGACTTTCTAGTATTTAATTTATTTGTTCTTCTCAGAGCCACTTATTGAGTCTTACATCTTTGTCTCCTGAAATGGAGAGCTTGAATGAAGTCAGCTTTAGATTGTCACTCTGTGACTTCACTGTAAAGAGATTACAAAACCTTAATCGGCAGTGGACTCAGAAAACGGCTCTAGTTCTGGAGCAGTGCAGGTAAAGAGGACTTTTTTTTAATATTATGATGTAACTCCATCACAATAGTTTATGATATTTTAATTGCACCCAAACTGTTTAAACTCTTGAAAATTGTGACTAAACTATATTGTATATGTGATGTTTTCCTTCACAGCTATTTTCTATAAGAAGCCTTATTCATTTTTTAGTTTTGGCTGCAGTCTAGTAATCTTTCAATGGAACACTCATGGAATAGCTCCACGAGATAAGATTTTTGGAGTCTGTATATGAACTGCAGTCCAGTCAATTGAAAGACATTTTTAATATTATGCAAATGCCAGTGAGCACATAAAACAGCATCAGAAATGAAAGACATTCAAGTTATAAAAAGAATTTTATCAGAGAGTGGGATATTTAATCTGTATCCAAAACTGGGCAACCAGATTCTTCTTCCGAGCTCCCATTCTGGAAGGTACCAGACTAGCTGTTGTAGACCTTTTCCTTGCTGTGTGTCTCCCACCTTCATGTATTTAGGGAAAGACAATCTGTGAAAGTTACATTTATTTATTTATTTATTTTGTCAATTGCATACAAGACAATAGGTATAAGTATAAACATAAGTAAGAATACAGGAAATAGATATGAATAAATGGGGACAATAGGACAGGGATGGTAGGCACATTGGTGCACTTATGCATGCCCCTTACAGACCTCTTAGGAATGGGGTGAGGTCAATAGTGGATAGTTTGAGGTTAAAGGAGTGGGGGTTTGAGGATGTAACAACAGAGTCAGGTAGTGCATTTCAGGCATTGACCACTCTGTTGCTGAAGTCGTACTTTCTGCAATCGAGTTTGAAGCAGTTTACATTAAGTTTGTATCTGTTGTGTGCTCTTGTATTGTTGTGATTGAAGCTGAAGTAACCATGGTAGGACATTTAACACATAATTTTGTGTGCTACGCTTAACTCTAACCGTAGGCGGCATAGTTCAAAGTTGTCCAAGCCCAAAATCTCAAGCCTGGTGATATAGGATATTCTGTTGTGAGCGGAGGAGTGTAGTATTCTTCTAGTGAAATACTTCTGGACTCGCTCAATTGTATTAATGTCCGATATACAGTACAGATTCTGGACTGAAGAGCTGTATTCAAGTATTGGTCTAGCAAAAGTTTTTTATGCTCTAGTTAGCAATTCGATATTTCCAGAGGAGAAGCTTCGTAAGATTAGATTTACAACTCTTAATGCCTTTTTGGCAATGCTGTTACAATGAGCTCTGACGCTTAGGTCATTTGATATTAGAACTCCAAAGTCCTTGACAGAGTGAGGATCATCAACGAGGTCATATCTGCCTAGTTTGTATTTGGTGTACTGATTTTTTTTACCAATGTGTAGGACAGAGCATTTGTTGGTCAAGATTTAGAGTTGCCAATTGTTTGACCATTCAGACGCATAATCAAGGTCGCTTTGAAGAACAGTAGCATTGTCTGTGGTGTTGAATAGTTTTATATCATCTGCAAAGAGGATGCAGTTGCTTATAAGGTGATCACAAAGGTCATTTATATAGAGTATAAAGAGTGTGGGTCCGAGAACGCTGCCTTGGGGGACACTGCTGTTAACTGGGGGACCGCTGTTAACTGGTTTGATATAGCGCTCCGTATTTTTACTATTTGTTGCCTGTTTGACAGGAATGCAGTAATCCACTTATGAAGGGATCCAGAAATGCCATAAAAGTTTAGTTTTAACAGTAGTTTGTCATGTACCACTGAATCAAAGGCTTTGCAGAATTCTATGTAAATTGCATCTATAGCTTTACCCTGGTCAAGTAGAGTAGTCCATATGTTTTTGCAGTGTAGGAGTTGAAGATTGCAGGACATTTTTTTCCTGAAACCAAATTGTTTTTGGTTTACATGTAGATGGTTTTACATTGTGTAAACCACCTCGAGTCGCCATGGGTGAGTAGGCAGAAATATAAATTAAATAAATAAATAAATAAATAAATAATATCATGTCCATGATATTATTTATTTATTTATTTTAATTTATATTGCCGCCTATTCAAGGGGGCTTACACAATGCAAAATTATATTTAAAACAAACAATAAATAAAAATAAAAAACAAAAACAAAAATAACAAAAAGAATCAAATAAATTAGTAAAGTATGATAGAACAGAATTTTTTGGGGGGGAGGAGAACTCCCACTCCCCGCCCTGATGACAGCAGATCACACTAGCCATTTGATGGGCTCCATCCCTCTTTGGGTTCTCCAGGCCCATTGGCAAAACCAAGTCTTCAGTGCCTTTTGGAAGAGTGCTAGAGTGAGGGCCATTCTGATCTCTGGGGAAATAATATTCCAGAGAGAGGGAGCCACCAAAATCTATTAACAAAGTTTCTTTAAACTCACCTAAGTCAGGTGTTTTCAGAAAGTTGGCATGGACACTAATATTTTGAAAAACCCTTCTACCTTTTACTTTTTAACTTTTTACATATTTTGTTTAATTTTAAAACAAAATTAATGGGAAGCTGGCATGCTGCATGCAGAAAATTCTGTACAGTTTTTGTAAACCAAATAAATAAATAACATTCTTAACTCTCA
This sequence comes from Hydrophis major, assembly GCA_033807585.1. Classification (NCBI taxonomy): domain Eukaryota; kingdom Metazoa; phylum Chordata; class Lepidosauria; order Squamata; family Elapidae; genus Hydrophis; species Hydrophis major. The sequence goes on from CM066328.1 coordinate 34,356,446, forward strand.
GTCTTTGTTTATCTCTATGTACATCCCAAAACAAAGGTAAGGTGGAATTTGATAACACATATCCTTGGGACCTACAGAGTATAACAGAGAAAAGCAGTTCACTAATTTGCCTTTTAATAAACTATAACTGGTCATATCCTTTATAGTTGCTATCTTGGTTGTAGACATCTCTCCTCCTTCGTAAAGCTATTTCATTGAAGTGACCATAATATGCTATCAGTGTTTTAACCCTCAAATATGAGGAATCTCTGATTTAAAACTGTTTGCTAGTTCTACTGCCTGACTTCTAGAAGTTTCCAAGCTGTTCTTTCTCACTGGTTGCTTTAAGTTTCGAATTAGATATACAGTCTTAATTCTTTCACCATACTTTGTAAATATGGTGGGCTACAACTGATGACTAGAAGTGAGGAGAAATATAATCTATGTCATTGGGAAAGTACCAAGTAAAGGAAGACTATGGTAGAGATTTGTCTACAGGATCATGGATAATATATTTGAACTACAAGTACACCTCTTGGACTTCCAGTGGCACTTCCATCGAGGATAGACGGAGACCGCTATTGTGCGCAGCTTCGATCTGTGTTTATCCTGTTGGAGGGGTCCCTATGGGACCGGAACCATCAGACCTACTTCAGAGGGGTGGGACAAGAGGGGGAGACTGCCAGCTGGGTTGAGGGGAGCCGTATCTCCCCTCCCTGGCTTGGTATACTCCCCTGGAAGACAGGGAGAAGCAGCAGTTTTAATGGCTGCCCTGAAGACGGGAAGCTACCAGGACTTAAGTGTGTGCTGGAGTGGTGAAGTGGTGAGTGGTGTGTAACCAGATAAGAGAAGCTGAACTTTTTGTTTTAATAACCCTGAAAAGCAGAAAGAAAGATTCCTTGCTTGAGAGTTTAACAGCGGCAAATGAAAAACAAGAGGACAATGTAAGGTAAATAAAAACTGGACTACAAAAGAGCTATAAGAAAATTAAGGACAGAATTGAGAATAATATATAGAATATGGCATTAATTAGGCATTGTATAAAATGCTGAACTTGCTTGGAATTGATTATATTTTCTTTTAAAAGCCAATGGTTAAAAATTAACATTAATATAATTGAAAAAAGGGAAAAAAAGAACTTTGAAAAGTGGAAGCAATATAGAGTGCCACCTAATGGTACAAGACTGGATGACTTTATGGAACATTACTGGTCTTTTAAATGCATGAATGAGAAAAGATATGAAATAAAAGACTTTAACAGAACAAGAAACCTGGAAGCTTAAAAGAAAAAAAGGGAGATTACAGCAAGAGGATAAATGAAGGCAATATCTTGGGACTGTTGGGGGCTGGCTGTGCAAAGGAAATAGAAAGACCAATAAGGAAAGGAGAAATAAATGGAGTCTCTTGGCAAGGATTACGATTAACTTTAATAAAATAAAAAATAACACAATTAATTCAAAAACTGGAAGAAGCAAGCAAAGAATTTAAGTTGGAATTGCAATCTGTGAAAGAAATGTTAAAAGAAAGAAGGGGACTATTGGACATACTGGCAGAAAAAGTAATGTAATTTATAGCAGAACAAAGGATCCCTAGAGAGGAGGAGCCAAAAGAAGAGCTAAGATGGACATGAAGTTTCAGAGACATTGCCAAAAGACATAAAAGGAACTAAAAATAAGACACTGATGACAGAGATAATAAATAAAAAAGAAAAAGCTCCCAAGAGTAAGCAAAAGAAGAAGCTGTATAAGAAGAAATTTCAAAAAAGAGAAAAGGAAAGGGTGGGAGGAAAGATGGGGGACTGGCAGATGGAAATAAAAGTAATATTAGAGGAAAAAAGAGGGATAAAGAGGAAAGGCCAGGGAAACTTAGTAAAGGGAAAGCTGGCTAAAACTAAGAGAAATGACAAGGCTGAGAGATTTAGAGATAAGGGTTAGATATAGCATAAAAGGGGGATACCACGTGGGAATATATCTTTGTATTTTTTTATTAGAAATGTAGACATGGAAGTTTATAACTTACCAGGAATTACTTTAAGATTATCAGATAATTATAGATGAGAAAAATGAAGAAGGAGTGAGCAATATTAAGAGGGTTCTATTGTTACTAATCCTTTTATATTACATTATGTATTGTTATCATAACTTTCTCAATATATATATATATATATATATATATATATATATATATATATATATATATATACCTTGTTTCTCCAACAATACGGCCTCCACCAATAGGAAGCCCCAGCATGATTTATTGGCATAAAATCAAATTAAGCCCCTCCCCCCAAATTAAGACCCATATTAAACATGTGAAATGGGGGGAATGGCAGGGGGGGCTTGCCATTAGGAAGTACTTTGTTGCATGCCCGGATATGGTGCTGCCTGCATTGGTGGAGCACTTCATATTGGGAGACCTTCTGCCACCATTGCTTTTCCTTCTTCCTTGCTGCTGTGGCGTTACAGCAATGTCACAGCATTTGGCGCAGCCACGTGCAGCCAGTCAGGGCTCCACCCTGCAACCGGAGCCCTGAGGAGACACTTGGCTTCAGGCGCTCCTGTGGCCGCTTTCCCTTTGCCTTTGAAGGTAAAGCGAATTATTTTAAAAAGCTCCGCTCATCCCATCAGGGCCGCGCCAGAGCCGTGCGAGCTGGGCAGAGCCAGGAAAGCGAGCCGTGGGTGTTTCCTGGTTCTGCCCAGCCCGCATGGCTCTGCCGCGGCCCTGGCGGGATGAGCGGAGGTTTTTAAAATAATTCACTTTACCTTCGAAGGCAAAGGGAAGGCGGCAACAGGAGCGCCTGAAGCCAAGTATACCAACAACAAAAGGCAAATCTTCAAGGTGGGCTGGAGGGAGGTGGCTACGTGCCCCCCGGGCTGCTTCAATGCAATGTCCTGACTTGCAGCATCCTGCCGTTGCTGCCGTGTCCTTTTCACCGCCGCCTCCCTCTCCGACTGCGAAACTCATGTGCTTTGCCAAACGCTCCGAGCTGTAACGCCACGGCAGCAAGGGAGAAGGAAAAGCAACAGTGATAGAAGGTCTCCCGAACATCCAAGCTGTCGCCGCCCGCCCACCCGAGGATGCAATGGGGGGGGTAATTAAGGCACCCCCAAAAAGACAGCCTAGCCGGTTTTTGGGGGGTCAAAAAAAAATAAGGCCCGGCCTTATTATGTGAGAAACACTATATATATATATATATATATTCAGCTGCTGAATGAGACTTCATCGAAACGTTGATGATGAATGAGACTTCATCGAAACGTTGCCTAGATACTTCCAATCTTACGCGGGAGAAAACCCGAATAACCAAAGATCCACATACAAGTACCCGCGAGAACCTCAGAAAACATATATATATATATATTCTAAAATATGCCAATGACTATTTAAATGATATTAGGAAAACAGTATGATTTGGGTGAAAATCTGGTATTAATTATGTTCAAAAAATGTGAATTAGGGTTATATAAATGCTATAGGTTGAAATTGGTTAAAGGGAAGTAAAGGGGGAAATTAACTCTGTTTTTATTTTTATTTTTTTTCTTTGTGGTATACAGAAAATGTAATTGATTATACAAAGGATATGAGAAAATAGAAAATAGAATGAACTAGAAGGGATTATGTGGGAATGTAAGATATAATGAATGCATTATACTTTTGGCTTAGTGGAAACAAAGAAAAAAATATGAAATGATTATATGAATATCTCTGGAATATATATAAGATATATCGTAGATGGGGGGGATATACCATGTGGATCCTAAATGTATTAATCTTACTTTACTTTTACTCATTTTTGAGAAAGTTATGATAACAATACATAATGTAACATAAAATAGGTGGTAAGCTGAAAATGGAAATAATAGGGAATAAAGAATTGAAAATATATGTAAGGATGAAATGATTTTGATATTGAATTAATGAATTGAAATATGAAAGGAAAATTTATCTGAAGATTAGTTGAATGGAAAATCATTTGAGATGATATGAATAAAGAAAGTTGAAAATGTAACTATGACTATTATTCTGTCTTCTACTGGCTGAATGTATAAAGGCAGATAGATAACTCCACAAAGCATCCATACAAAGTCTTTTTATTGGTTCATCAGGCATCCTCATTATAACTTACAGTTACATCGAGATTCATCTCAATGTTCAACTCTTTGCATAGCTGACTTTCTGGTGTAAAAGGATGGTAATCTTTCATCCCCAAAATGAAGGAACAAGAGGTTGGGACAGCAGCATGTTGCTGGGTTCCAGGCAAGAGTGGAGAAACACCCCCCAACCCACCAAGGGTCAATTCAGTGACCAATCAGGATTACAGATGTGGCCACATGACCTGGACTACATTTCCCAGGATACCTTAACTACATTTACCATGATGCATTCCCTTAAGAGGACAGCTTCCCAATTCCTAACTAATTATCCCACTTCCTATTAACTATATACTGGCTGGACAGCACAACTATGTATAAATATTGTAATCTGGAGTCATGTTGCTCACGTGAAGAGATGTGTAAAAAATAAAAATAAAAAAACTTTGAATTAAAAAAAAACAAGTATACCTCTTGAAACCTGTAAGATTTCAGTTAGCCATACCTAATTGAACCCCCAGCTAACTCTGTATTGAAGTCCTTTCATTTAATTTCTTTTTTTTTTTTTTAATTGCAGTGAACTGCAGAAGGATCAATCAGATGACAAGAATTTTCTTCGGCAATGTCAGAATTGGGTGCAGTTTCTAGAGAGAATGAAAGAGAGTCTGAAAGAGAACATGCCGGCTACACTTGAGAAGCTGCAAGAACAGCAGAAAGAATATGAGGTGATGTTTCGAGATGTTTGGCCTTGAACTGAAGAATTGGGAGTTTGGTTCAGTATCAGCTTTAAAGTCACATTCTTGCCACAGCTGATATTCTTTCAGTTCATTGAACTATAATAGTGATTAAATGTTATTCATTACTTACAGATATTACAAACAGAGATTTCCATTAACCAGCAAATTTTCAGTTGCCTTGTGTCAAAAGCTCTGAATATGTTGGAATCAGAAAAAGCAAAAAACAGGTAAAATATATGACTTGATATAGTCCAGTCACATGATCGCATTTGGTGCACTTGGAGGTCAGCCCACATTTACAACTGTTTACAGAGTCCTGCAAGTCATGTGAATGCAACTTACAACTGCTGTTGACAGAAAGCCAGTATTTGCTTCCTGTTTCTGGCAGTGCTCATTGCCCAATGGGTTCATTTATTTATCAAATTTGCTTAATAATTACAGTGATTCACTTAACAATCACCACAAAAAAAAAATCATAAATTGGGCATAGTCATATTGTGATCCACTTAATAACTGGCATGATTTATGAGTATAATTCCAGGCTCAAATATGAGGGTTACCTGTATAGATTAATGGATATGGAACAATTGGCAAAGCCGAAGCCAGAAACTCAGATCTGATCTTAGGCTTAAATAATATCCAGTGCAACTAACACCCATGGTGGAACAGAGAATTGTTCTGAACATCTTCTGTTCATCAATCTTGTTCTGCACTATTCTATATAACAATTTCTATTGTTTCAAGTCTGTAATTTCCTTTGCCTGCTTACCTGGATGCCAGGCCCACTGAATTTAAACTTTTAGGATGAGTGTCTCCACTTCTGCATATGCTATATATTCATATTAAACTTATTCAGCCTTTCCCAAAATAGTTCATTTCAGATTGTAAGAGCTACAATGCCCAGAATTTTAAAATAGCTGACAGACCCTTTCTGATATTTCTATAAATCAGTATAATTGTTATTTAGCTTTCAATATCTCTTCCTCATCATAATGGGGTAAGAAAGTCAGCTTTTCTATGGGACACAAATTTCATAAGCTCCAGTGTACATATGGGAGCTGAAATCCAAAACATCTGGAGGATGCTTGGCTGCCTATGCCTGAAATTTTATATTTTACAAATAACACTGTCTCCATTCCTGCTGACAAATCAAAAAGTCAGTTCAGTTTATTTACAGTCCAAAACCAATAACTAAAAATACATGATTTTGTGTGTGCCTGGGTATATGTGTAAAAAACACAAGCCTGAAACTGTTCACGATAAGAACATAAGACAGCTTCTACAAACCAGAACTATTGATAAAAAATTTGCAACTTTCTTCTGAAAATTGGTTATAAAGAATGGTTACCTCATGGCCATAAAAGAACTACGTTTTCTAAGAATAGGTAGTATAAGTTTTATTATTGTGTATAAGGGGGCATGTTAGTAACACACTTTTACAGTTTCAGCCTCCATATCTGTGCATACAGAAGTACAGTGCTTAGCAACCTGGAGAGGATTTGGCATCCCTAGTTGGCTAAATCCTATAAGTGACATAGGGTACCTGCTAAATAGCACCCTGTATCCAAAGCCATATATCTACAGTGTAATGGTAGCTTATGATACTGTATTAACATATCACTCTGGTTACTTTAGAACTGAGTTTATCTCCAGGCTCACTCTGCTGAAGGAGCAGTGGCAGAGCGCAATGCAGATGGCCCATCGGAAGAAGATTCACATTGACAGCCTTGTAAAGCAGTGGCAAAAATTTACAACCTTACTGCAAGATCTCACAAAATTCCTCATGGACACAAGCAGCTACATAGCTGCTGTGAAGAGCCAGGAGAAATATCACTTGGATCAAATTAGGAACCTGAATCACAAATTCAAGGTTAGGCCTCCCACTCGCTATAATACAGAGAAATCAACAATAGACTGCATTAGCATATTTCTGGAAAATGAATATTAGGTAAACTTGGATAGATGTGCCCCACAGTTCAGTTCTATTTATTTAATTGTTAAATGAACATGCTGCCCATCTCATAATTCGAGGCAACGCTGGGTGGCTTATAATGTAATAAAACAGAGATATAAAAGCAATGTAAAAACAGATTAAAATTACAAAAGATTAAATACAGATGAAAAGACCATGGATTTGGAGCAGAGCAGTGATAGTACCTTCTCTGTCACTGCATCAACCACTTACAGCTTCTCCATCAGGACCACATGCCAAGTGGCAGAACCGGATTTTAAGGCCGTTTCTGAAGACCAGAAGGGTGGGGGTAGATTTCACCTCCAGTGGCAAGATGTTCCAAAGAGTGGAAGCTGTGGCAGAAAAGGCTCTTCTCCTGGACCTCACCAGCTGAAATTTCTTGGCTGATGGAGTCCACAGTTGCTCCCTTCTGCCAGAATGAGAAGAGTGAGCCAATTCCATCATGGTGAGATGCTTCTTTAGGTAATCAGGACTCATGCCATAAAGGGGATGACCAGCATCTTGAATTCGACCTGGAAGCAAATTGGCAGCCTGTGCAGCTCCAGGAACAGTAGGGTTACATGTACCACCCTAGAAGCCTCCAGAATCATCTATGCTGCTGCATTCTGGACCAACTATAGCTTCTGAATAGTCTTCAAGGGTAACCCCATGTAGAGGCTTCCAAATGAGATATGACTAGAGTATGAGTGACTATGCGCAGGGCCTCATGATGCAGACATTGCATTTCATACTCATGTCCCTCACTTGTATTTATTTCTGGTATAAACTCTAGGTTCAAATTAGATTAATAATAATTCCAATGTTGGAATTTGAATTATTAATGTTCAATTATAATTATTTATAATTCCAAATGTTGGGGAAAAATTTACTGAACTGACCCTAGAAATTTCATTTTAATATTGTTGACCATAGAAAGCACGTGTGTATTGATATATATTTAAAATAAATTGATTGTTGTCTCTTTTTTTTGTATTTTAAGCAGCTTCAGTACAATTTTCTCATTTAAAGTGGTGTGCTAGTTAAAAACCTATTTCTTTTTTAAAAAAATGAAACTGGTGCTTTCTTGAAGCATGCTCATCATCGCATATTATATATATTGAATCTCTTGTCCCCAGGATCATACATTTTTGGGGTAATACATACGGGTTTAAAGACTTGGCTATACCAGTATGAGAGAACTTATATCAGCAGCTGCCATCTCAGCTTCTTTCTCCCTCCTGTGGAATTGTGATAATAATAGATTTCTGGGAGTATCAGTATGCCTTTCATTCAGGCATAATGCTAACCAGAGGTGGCTAAACTATTTTTGGCCAAGGACTGCCTTTTAAAAATATTTTAATTAATTTTGCTTCCCAGGACACAACAGAAGTGGCAGTAGTGTTGTAAAATCTATAGTAATATGGAAAGGCATATTTCCTACCAAAATTATTCCAGTAATTCTTAAGGAGATTTTGTTTTCAAATAGTTGTGTAGATATTCTTTTGCATCTTTCTATGTGTCCTTTCAATACCCTACCTGCTAATCTTTTAACCATAACAATGAATAACAAACAATCTGGGTTTATTTGCTTTCTTGGTAGAATAAGAAAATACTTCAAAAGAGGTGGCAAACCAGATATTCTTTAATCTTGGATACTGGGGAAAAGTTACTTGGCATGGTAGCCCCTGAAGCAAAGGCTGTCATGCAGCTGGAGATGAACAAGTTGCGAGTTAATTGGGACAACACACAATTTCAGCTGGAGAAGATTACCAGGCAATTTCAGGACACCATACAGGTATCTTGCAGAAACCAGTTATCTTTATTCTATAATAAATCGATTAGGTCTAGAGTTCATCTGTTTGTGTGAATTTGCCATTTTTGGAAGGTTGTTTTGTTTATTTACTTCCTGCAGTTCATATACCAATCCAATCCCGAAAATCTCAGGGCTTGTTTCTATCTCTTGCTACCAAATTCTTGGATTTACTGCTGCTAGAGACTGAACGTAGGCTATTTTGAATATATAGAAAATTCTTTAATATTTAATTGTGTTCCGAAGCTTCTTATACATTTGCTATTACAGTTATTATTTGGGGAGTATTTTTCTATAGGACAGAGAGGTAAGGTGATAGATTTGTTGGGGATTTAATTTTTTTATTTAAATGTGAATTTTATTCTGTATATTTTTTGTCTAGGATTATGCGGTCCTGTTTTAATTTATAACTGCAGTACAGTAAATGCCTAATTAATGATTCTTTCAAAAATCATCTGTGATTGCAGAAAAATACTGCTAGATTAAATTACCCAGAGCATTGCTATTGTATCTAGCTAATGCTAGTCCGGTGCTTAAGTATCATTTGCTTTTGAGGCAAAAAGAAGTTCTGCATCCAAATTGCTCTTGTTGTTTTGCTCATTCTTAAGATCATAGAACTGGAAGGAACCATTGAAGCCCACGAGTTTGCCACCTGCTGTGCATAGATATCCAAATAAATGCATTTGGATATCTAGGATTTACTTGCACACATTCAGTGAAAGGCAGTTGCATACCTATCTTGATAATTAGTTCTACCATAAAATTCTCTTTCATTATGAAGATTTTTCTAACAGAAATGAGAAAATCAAAATGCATACATTAGCTATAAGCAGGTAATAAGAGGCAAAAAAATCTTTGTGGATACTATTTTTCTTCCTCTGTGTTAAAAGGAGAATCCAAAATGTATTGGAGGTTATCTGATAGCAGTAAAGCTTCTACCTATTGAGCAATATTTATTGCTCATCATTAACTCATTTTTCTTCTTTGAAATTACAGACCTGGGAGAACTGTGAAAGCCAAGTGAAGGATCTGGGTCATGTTTTGCTGGAGCTCAAAGGAAGCATAAACAAACCTCTTCCTATAGAACATGATGCATTGCCAGCAACCTTGGAACAAGTAAAGGTATGTCTATGAAAGCCAAGATCTGGAACAGTTTGAGGAACATCAGTTTTAATATTTTTCACACTAGAATTCAAGATATACCTGCACAACAATTCTTGATGTTCTAAAACAAGTTCTAAAATTGATTAGAATGATGGATTGGTGCAAATGGAACAGTTCTGGAATTAATGGGGGAGTAACAGAAGCCTTGTCTCCAAATTGAAGAGAAGATACAATTCTTCAGCTCAGAAACAAGCTGATGGATTGAACAAAGATATATTGAACAAAGAAGATGAGGTTGTCTGGTTCCACTGAGATTTCTGGATCCTGTTTACCTGCAATTACTACTATTAATTGAAAAATAATGAATGTGACATAGCACTTTTTAAAAATTTGACAAGAAACCTTTGAAGTTGCTACTCAGTCAAATGCTGCATGTTGTTCATTTTGGTGTTAGTTAATTATGTGAAATGAGACTCAGTCAGCAGCAGTGCAAAAGTAATTGTGCAACTATCTAGGTAACTAGATTTGTTTGGAAATTAATCCCCATGAATTCAACTGACTGTATTTCAAATTATTTTACCCTGGCCTTTTTTTGACTTAGTCACTTTTGATTGGGTAATAAGTACTATTGATCCCAGTGAATGTTATTCCAAGTAAAGAAACTCTCTCATTTTTTAAATGCTAGAAGAGTAACTTTATTAAATTTCTTCTAGAAGGAAAGAAAAAATAGTTTCACAGATGTCATGCTGCATCTTAAGTAAAGTTTTATAACACTATACAATTTCAAGAGTTTGAGGAGGAATTCAGGAAAACTCTTTGTGTGCTTAATATTTGAAAATGACCCAATTCCTCTTCTCTCCAGTTGCCTTAATTTTAAGTGGCAACCAACAAAAAAAAGGCAAGATCCCAATACAAAAGGTCCTGCTCTCTCGCGCTCTCTCTCTCTCACACACACACACAAATTGCTGTCCTCCTTTCCCTTCTCTCTTGTACAGACCAATCACAAGATTAAAAGAATGCAGAAGCAGGCATGCTCGACCCCCCCCCCACTTCCCACATGCTCACCCCCCACCCCAGGGACTGGCTCTGAAAGGGCCATTGTTTTCCTCTTGGTGTTTCCTTGCAGGTGCTGGAGAAATCACTCACCAACTGGAGCCAAAACGCAAAAGAACTTGATGCACAAAAGGTGAAACTGGCTCAATTTATCCTCCCAGAAGATGTGATGGTGTTGGGAGAACAAACTGAATTTTTACACAGCCAGTGGGAAGAACTCTGTCTCAGAGTAAGTAGTTTATTTGGACATGCTGATGTTTGAGATTGGGCATTGCAAGGCAATGTGAATATGACTCCTCAGTTTTGTGTAAAGGAACACAAGATAAGCTTGAAGGATTTAAAGCCCTGAGGTTTTCTAAACAAAACTGTAATCAAATGTAGCTTTTTTTTTTTTTTTTGCCATGAACAAAAAAACCCTGCTTGTGTCCACAGTGCTCTCCAAGTTCTGAAAGTTTTGAGCAACAGAGAACTTAAGAAAAAGTTCTGACTGAAAGATATGGGGTTCTAGAAGTAGATCAGCAACACTGACTATCTTTCAGTGATCTGAAATGATCCATAAGAGAAGGGCAAAGTAGATGATCAGTCCTTATATTTTTCACTGCATAGTTTTCTACATTTTTAAAGGTGCCTCTCTTTCAAATTTCTCAAACCTGACTTTGTTCTACATGTTGTAGATGGAGGTTTCAAACATTGAGAATGATCACACATTTTCTTCTATTACTTATTATTCTTAAATCTTATACACCTCACAACTGTGTGTTACGGAAGCTCAGGAATGCAATGCTACACAGTAATTTTCAGAAATCACCCCCAAGTTCTCATCTGAGGCAATGAGTTCCCATTGGTGGAATTCCTTCCTCAGCAGTGTCTACTTGCTGCTAGTATTGCTATTTTATTATCTTATTGCTTTTTAACATTTTAATACCTTGAAACAAACTTGCAGTAGGTCTTATTTGAATAAGCATGCTAGATTTAACTGCATGGCTACAATCATAATACATGTTTAACTGGGATCAGTTAATTCTTTCTAGGTTCCTTTCTCATATCCAAGCCTAACATGAACAAACAATTAACTAACTTTAATGTGTTTACATTTTAAACATTTTGAATCTAACCTTATTTGTTGATATTTCTCCTTTACCATTTTTGTTTTAGATTCTAGACTAAATATATGTTGTCATTTTGCCCACTATCTAGGAAATTGGTTCAGAAGTGAGAAATTATTATTGGCCCAAGCCAGATAAGGTCTGCTTTTGCGGTTGTTAAACTAAACAATGCCATCATTTGGATTCATATATTGTCCGACAGGTGGTTTTGCTTAATGTGACTTTTCAAATCAGGGATCTGATTATAGTTAAGGAGGAAGGACTTTATAATCAGTAACCATGTGATGTTACAACTTAGTTTATCTTAATCATAATCCAGAATGATATTAGACTCTACATGTTGTATAAAGCTGTCTACCAGTAGTTAACCCTCTCATCTGTGGGATATGGGTAGCCTGGTGAGCATACTTAGAACTAATTATAGCTTAGCCTGCTGCATGAATATTCAGTGAATAAATGGTAAAAGTTAGAATCCTAGTCTGATTCCCAAATTTATATTGTCATGGGTCTGTTATTCTGAAAACCAAGACACAATTAAATATTAAAAAACTGCACCAATCTCTCATCTTAAGTTTAAAAAATGAATAATTAGCTTGCCCCATTTTCTTTCCTACCAATATCTCTAACCCTAAAACAAAATCTCCAACAAAAGCATATTGTTTGAAAACAATTAATGGAAAAGCCCAACCCATGCCCATGTTCAAAGCGAGGCAGTGCAGCTGCCCAAGAGCCCCTCAGAATTAACCAGCCAGATGCTCCTGCTGAAAGAAAGAGGAAAACAAATAGCAGATGGACTGTCTGGAGCAAGGAGGCTTAGAATATCAAGGGCAGGGTTTTGGCATGCCAACACAGTAAGGAAGGAGCACAGAGGAGCATATCAGACAAAAGACTATTTAAAATGGATGCAAATTTTTCATACACTTGCTAACTTATAGAGATGCAAATGCCAAATCTGTTCCTCTGGAAATATAGTGCCCTTCAATTTATCCAGAAAGCTTAAAAGAAGTTAACTTTATCTGCTGATGACAATCACCACTGTTATTTCTATCATTATTATTAATATTGATCATATTTTATATTTTATTTTATATTGATTTACATTGCTGAGTTATTGAGCACTTTAGAAATATCAAGATGCAGGCAGTCCTTGACTTACAACAGTTTTTTTAGTGACCGTTCAAAGTTACAATGGCACAGGAAAAAGTGACTTATGACCATTTTTCACATTATGACTGTTTCTGTATCCCCATAGTCATGTGATCAAAATCCAGACACTTGGCAACTGACCCATATTTATGATGGCTGCAGTGTCCTGGGATCATGCGATCACCTTTTGTGCCCTTCCGACAATCAAAGTCAATGGGGAAGCCAGATTGACTTAACAACCCTGTTACTAACTTAACAAGTGCAGTGACTCACCTAACAACTGTGTCAAGAAAAGTCGTAAAACTAACTTAACTGAACAGAACAGAAATTTGGGGCTCAATTGTGGTTGTAAGTCAAGGACTACCTGTAATTCAAATTGACAAGGCCTCATAAGACTTTACTGTAGAATCCACAGCATTGTAGAAATGATCCTACATTCCTGAATGCTGAGAAGATGCAAAGTAAAAGCAGATTGAGGCTCTTTTAACATACCTTGTCTTTCACAGTGATCGTAATAAATATAGCTATGTATGTAATATAGCTTGTCTGTTAGCTATATGAAATTTATACCAGAGTAAGCACAAGCTACAGGCTGAATGTTTTTATGGCCTTCCTCACACATAATATTAAGGCATATATTTTTGGATTACCATGATATAGCAATAGCACTTAGACTTATATACCACTTCACAGTGCTTTAGATCTAAGTGATAGAGGGTTTACAGAGTCAGCATACTGCCCCCAACAATCTGAGTTATCATTTTACTGACCTCAGAACGTTCTCAGAATCTAACTCCTGGAGTGAGCAGTGAGTTAGCCTGCAGTACTGCACTCTTAACTACTGCGCCACCACGGCTCTATGAGCTTATATAATATATGAACTTACCCTGTTTTGCTTAATGTCCTACCTGAAGCACATTACAGTGTTTTATTCAGATACTAATATCTTTTAAAATTCAGGATAACATTATGTTTGAACATAAGATGTGTTATTATTCCATCTACTTAACTCAAATATGTCTCTCATGCATAGGCATAGTGCTCAATTTTGCCACTTAAATGGACTGACAAGTGAGATGATCTGGTGTTTTTTGAATAGGCTTTACATTTCTTTGTTATATCAAAAATGTTTCCATCACTCCCCCAAAATGGGGGGAAATATTTATTATTATTATTATTATTATTATTATTATTATTATTATTATTATTATTATTATTATTATTATTATTATTATTATTATTATTATTATTGGTTTTTAAAACAGACATAAACAAACAAAACATGAAAACATCAAATCATCTCCCATATATGTTCATACAGTGTGCCGGTTGGTTTACAAATTGTTTTGTGCTTCCATTTCGTAGTCTTCAATTACAATTACATTGTATATAATCTCAGATTTTCAATCAAAAATTAAATACCTTAGTATCATTATTAATCAATCGTTTGACTCTGCTTTTATTCATTCATGTTTTACAAGATAATCACAATTTACTCAGTTTGTTTTATAACAGTTCATATTATCACCCCAAATCTATCCTAAAATCATTTTGTAGATATAATAAGAAAGAAGTACATCTTTATATATTTATTATTTTCTAAAAGTCTACATATTTCATTACTGTATTTTATTGTCCAACCATTGATAGTATAGATCCCAAATTTCGTAAAATTGTTTATCCTCTTGTTCTCTAATTTCAAATGTCAATCTACTCATTTCAGCACATTCCAAAATTTTCTTAATGATTTCCTCCTGTGATGGTGTTTTCTCATTTTTCCAATTTTTAGCAAATACAATCCTAGCCGCTGTTAATACATTTACAATCAGATATTTCAAATCTTTACTATATATTTCAGGTAAAATTCTCAATAAAAATATCTCTGGTTTCAAGTCTATATGTTTTTTTGTCATTTTTTCCAACCACATGTGGATTTTGGTCCAGTATCTTTTAGCATCCGCGCAAGTCCACCACATATGGTAATATGAGCCAGGTGTCTGATGACATTTCCAACATTTTTTGGATTTATTCTTAAACATTCTTGCTATTCTTGTCGGGGGAAAATGCCACCTATAAAACATCTTATACAAATTTTCTTTATATGCTATTGACATTGTCATTTTATAATTTTGAGACCACAATTTTTGCCATTTCGCTAAATCAATCCCATATCCAAAATTCTTCCCCCAAGCAATCATAGTTTCTTTAACTTGTTCTTCTTCTAATTTAGTTTCTAATAAATATCCATACAATTTTTTAATCACCTTTTCATCAGTACCTGTCAAAATCTTATCTAAATCAGTCAATTTATCATAGAAACCTTCCATTTTAGAATCTTTAACATACCTTGAATGTATTTGCATATATGAAAACCAATTCATCTTTATACCTTGTTCCTCTAGTTTTTGTATAGATTTGAGTTCACCCTTTTCATTCAATATTTCACCATATCTAACTGTTTGTTCCTTTTTGTATATTATAGGATAAGAAAATGCTTCAATAGTCGATAGCCAGACTGGAATTTTCAAATAACATTGTCTTTTAATCTTTTCCCAGTTTAACCACAGAGACTCCCATATATAACATCTTCTAAAATACCCCTGTGTTTTAGTTCCTTTATACCATAAAAAAGCATGCCACCCCAACAACAAATCATGTCCTTCTAATGTCAACAATCTAGTATTTCTTAGTGTTATCCATTTCTTAACCCACATCAGATTTGTAGCTTGATAATACAACTCCCAATTAGGCAAACCAAATCCTCCTCTAATTCTAGTATCTTGCAAAAGTTTTAACTTTATTCTCGCTTTCTTACCTTGCCATATATATTTCAACACAATTTTATTTAAATCTTCAAAGTAATCTTTTCCAAGCCTAATTGGAATTGTTTGAAACAAATATAAAATTCTGGGTAATATATTCATCTTGATTGTTGAAATTCTCCCTATTAGTGACAGTTGTAAATTTTCCCATTTCGCCAGATCTAGCGCTATCTGTTGTTTAAGTTTGATATAATTACAGATTTTTTCTTTTTTTCATTTTTTACAGATTCTGTCTTTCTTTCCCTTAAGGTGTCCTCTCAAATCTTAAAATAAAGAAAAAGTTCTTACCAAACTGGCACACTTTCTCTTTTCGTTCTCTTTTGTTTCGGAGCTGTCCCAACTTCAGCAGCTTTAATGGCTGCCTCTTTGCCACTGGCAAAAAGAGCTTCTCCTGGATCTACCAGGGATCTTACAGTATCCCTGGGATCAACAGGATGCGCTCTTTACATTCACCGTCTCTTCGGGACGGTTTAGATCCACTTGGACCATCCAGGAGCAAAAATATCGGCTGCGATCTCAGACCTCCAAGATCTCATGCCGTATCATCACGACGCCAGCTCCGCCCTCCTGGGAAATATTATTTGTAAGTGAAGGAATTGTTTGAGAGTGTTATTGGATTTTGCAGTGAAATTTGCAGGGAAAAAATATTCTTTTTACCTGCTCATGAATTGCATTGGTAAACTTTGGCTCCTCCCAAAATTTAATGAAGATTAAATTTAATTAATTTAATTAATGAGATGTAACTAATGTCATCTATATCTTCCTTCATAGGTTTCTCTGCACAAGCAAGGTATCGAGGAACAACTCAATGCCTGGATTGTGTTCAATGAAAAAAATAAGGAGCTGTGTACTTGGCTGATGCAGATGGAAGAAAAAGTCCCTCAGTCAGCAGATATTAGTATTGAAGACATGATAGACAAGCTGCAAAAGGTGAGTAAACTTTATTGATGTACACAGAAGTTTAGTCTTGCTTAGGTATGCTTGCCATAATGAAGTTTCAGGAGACATCAATAAGAACTACCTTAAAACAACTTGACAATCTTCTTTTCATATAACTGCAAAATAAATAAACTCTTAGTCTTCTGTGCTGATTATCTTTAAATTATTTAAATTGATACTTAACATTTATTTTTAAGAAAAGCTCTCAGAAACTTACAAAACTTATAATATGAGAGTCCCAGATCTTTAAGTGTAAAATTGAAAAGCTGTGATACACAAGGAAAAAGGCAGATGGAGGAAGAAGATAAAATGTAAGCTTAAATATTTTTTCTTCAACTTTCTTCAACTTTGTGTAACAGTCATCTGGGAAAAAATAATGGAAGGGTCAGCTGTTTGTTTGCAGTAGCTAGAAGGCCAAAGGCAACTTATCAACAGAGATAATGTCATGCTTAGGCTCCCTTTCTTTTTGTGTACTCAGTAGGCTGATGGTAGAACTATTATTTAAAGGCAATTCTCAAAGTCTCTTTGGCCTTCTTTTAATATTTAAGGCAATGCCTTATTTGAGACAAGCTGAGCTCCTGGTAATTTCAAGGATATATTTATGTAATTTCCTTGGCAAACGTTTGAAAGTTGCTTACAGTTGACTTCTTCCCGGATATTTTTCCCACCTTCCTGGTCTGTCTAGCAGCTTTAGGATTCAAGGGAATCTCTTGCCAATGCTCCAAGATATCTTACTTAATGTTTTCAGAGGACATAGCCTCACAGAGGTGCCTCCATTTTTCATCCAGCTGCTGAGACAGGCTGAAAACAGGGGTGGGGATTGTGTCCTGTGGGACTTCACTTGCTAAGGAGAGCCCCTTCCAGTCCAGTTTTGTGTCATTTTTGCTTTAGTTGCCAGAGAGAAAGAACCCTATCCTGTAGCTATTCTCTGTAGAGTTCAGAGGATTAAATGTGAATCTTCTGCCAGCAAAGAAACATAATGGAACTTTTCTTCTTAAGATTTGGTTCAAGGAACAATGGCTTGCTTGTCCAGGACCAGGTTGGAAAAGGATCTAGGACTGTTAACTTCACCCCTCCATTTCTGTGGTAGCTCCTCCTCAGCAGATTGACTCATCCTTCCCATTTAACTAGCGGAATGTTTTCCTTGCCTAGGGTAATAGAAACCATCATTTTTTAAATGAGTATTTATTTTCATCCCATGAAAGGGAAGCATTAATAAGCAAAGTGGAAGAAAAAAATGCAATCCATTTCTTTGTGGCTGAGGCCTAGAGATTAAATAAGAGGGAGCTAGTTACAGTATTTTTAATATAACCAACTATTCTGGGTTTTGGAATGGTAGAAACCTACATTTAAACTTCTCTCTGTAGAAGTCTTAACTTTTGTTTGTACCTTTTCCATTTCATGCAAAGTGTGTTACTTTAAAAGTTTAAAATTCTCTTGTTTAGGATTACATGGAGGAAATCAATCTATTTAATGAAAGTCAACTAGTTCACTTCAAGCAAATGGGCAATCAGCTGATCAAGTCTAGCAACCAAAGTAGAGGGGCTGAAATTGAAGAGAAACTCAACAAAATTAATGACCGCTGGCAACACCTCTTTGACATCATCGGAGGACGGTAAGTCTGTGTTCATTAGTTGGCATACAAGCATAGTAGAATTATGAAAGAAATAACAACTTGAGTAGAAGTTTGTCTGAAATAGCATAGAAATTCTTGCTTGAGCAGGGGGTAGAAGACTTCAAGCATCCCTTCCAACTCTATTATTCTGTTAGAATCCTTAAAGTTGATTTATGCATTACATTTTAGTCAATATGGTTGTACATTGTAATGCGTGATGGTAATTCATCTATGTTTTGTGAGTATGTGCTACCCCAACATCTTGTTTGTAAAGATATGATTGGTTGGTTAACTGCTACTTTATATTCAATATAAGCTAAGTGACAAACTGATGAACACATCACATTTCCTTCAGAAGTATGTCTGTTGACTGGCAGTCGCTGTCCAACACTTTAGTAGCTCTATTTCCCAAGAAGTTATTTGCTTCTGACGCATACAAGAATTACTTTTCCATTTCTGCAATATAACTCAGATATTTGGATTATGTTGTAATATTGGTACTGTCTAATAATCATGTAAGATTTGCAGAGTTTTCAGAAATTTAGAAAAGAGACAAAGGATGAAGAAAAGAATAAGAGACCTATGTTTCAGTCTCAGCCCTTTCCTGGAAAGAATAAGACTGATGAAGTCTTAGATGAAGAATAAGATGTAGCTGAACTAAGACTTTGTACATGCATTTTTCCTATCATTGATTTAAGTGTTAGGAAAAGCATAGTATCATAAAGATTACTACTTCACTATTAGAGAGGGAGATTGGAGAAATCAATTATTTTGGGCGCTTGGATAGGCAGATAAGAATAACATTCAAATATGGCTTCATTAATCCTACATTGCAGAAGAAAACTTATTTATTGTAAAAGATGGATGAAGTTAACCTGTGGTGGATTAAAGGTGCATTCTATTTTGCCATTAATTTATGTCAGGAAACTATTCCATTTGCACAGATTTATACATTCATCAAATTTCAAACAATTTGAGCATATTTAGATGATACAATGAGCTACCATAATCTTCCCCCCGCCCAGAAGCCTGTAATCCTATCCTATGACTGCTTCCTAGAACAGCACAGCCAAGATGTGCTGCTTTTTAAAAAAGCTTACCACAATGTCTTAAGAAGTCTTCCCAGCACAAGTCATAAGAGAGCTTCCCAAAATCTAAAATAAATAAATAAATAAGATCGGTTATTTGCACCTATGCCTATGGAAATTCTCGTCATCCAGGTCACGGTTTTCCTAAATATGCTTTTTGAAAAGGCAACTAGATTTTGTTTTCCCTTGAAGACATTTCACTTCTCATTCCAAGAAGCTTCTTCATTTCAGCTGAAGAAACGTCTTTGAGGAAAAACAAAATCTAGCTGCCTTTTGAAAAAACACCTTTGGGATTTACACCTATGCTTTTCTTTGGGGGACGAGTCAGTGATGGAGGAGAAGAATTAATCAATAATCCAAATTTACAGGATATCTTGTCCAAATATGTCCTCTTTTTAAAATAGTATTGCCCAAATTTCACTAAATAGTGGTCATAAGATCTATGTGTTTTGTGCAAATAAGCTTTGGTTTGAAATCAATTTTAACAAATGTGTAGGCCATATACATCTGGGGAACAGTTTAATGGCAATAAAAATAACTTGGAAGCCACTGGTCAAAACAGATCATTATACTAAAGATGTGGCTTCACCTTAAAGCAGGGGTCTCCAACCTTGGCTCCTGGAAGCCTGGCTGTGGAATTCTGGGAGTTGAAGTCCGCCAGGCTTCCAGGAGCCAAGGTTGGAGACCCCTGCCTTAAAGCAATAAACAGCTGGAGACATATGGGCAAATTAGACAAGCTTTTCACTTGGTTCTTGGTGTGCTTCTTGTCCTTTGCTTTGCCATAAGGCTCTAGCTGCATGGGGCCTAATCATGTTTCCACAGTGCCCAAGCACGCTTGGCTTCTGCCATGCACAAAGGCTTGCTTTGTGTGAAGAAGCAGCTGGAAAAGCAGCTGGAAAAGGATGTGTATCTAACCAGGAGCAGTTTGTGGAATTTAGTGTGTCTATGAACAATAGGAGAACAAATTAATAACATAGAGACATTTGTTTTAATTTTGATACATGAAAATTTTGTGGAACTTCTTGTGCTGTTTCATGTAGCAACATTGGAAATAGTTTGAAACATGGAGAAGAGCCTTAAAAATTAAAAAGCACAATTCCTCATTTGGAGGTTGCATTCCCTGTCCTCCCCTCCCCCCTCAATATATTTCTGTGTTCTTTAGATCAGAGTGAAGCTTTCCCCTACCAGGGTGCTGAAATGAAATAATATATGTGGTCCTAATACATCAAAGAGATGCAAATTTAATTCTCAGTCCCTGATAGGACTTTAAAATGCTTTTACTGTTCTGCATTATTTTGTTAATTATTTTGTCTTTCATTCCTTCCTCTTTCTTCAATCCCATACTTATGGCATCTAGAAGTCCTTGGAGCACAGAAGTATTTTATGTGTTTGTAATACTGTGTGAACTATATTATATAGAGATATTGTTGTATAAAAATATAAAGGATATAATGAACCAAATGCTGAATGAGAACTCTCCATTATTCCTGATATTACATGAAATCAAGGAGTATACCATTGAAATATTTTTGCAATTCACACCATTTTATGCTATTTGTGTGGTAACATAAATACACAAATGATATAAATTAAGTCACTTTCATAATGATATCATTGAGTAAATTATGTAAATTGATGCAAATGATATCATTTACGTAATGCTGTCATTACACAAATGAATTAAGTCATGGTGGAATTTGATCTGTTCCATGCAGTCTGTTGCCTCAAGGCCTCTATATTCTTGGTCTTATTTTATAGTATGTTTTTGCTAATACAAGCAGTTGAAATCCTGTATAAACTGCAGGTGTGCCATTCAATCTAAAAGACAAATTCGAGATTAAATTCTCAAAATAAGATCCATGCTGCCAATGTATTTTTAGTCAAAAAACTGTAGTTGTGTAATTCTGTCATTTTACAAAGCTTCATAGAATTTTATAGACATTATTAACAAGATTCTTTGGCTGCTTTCCCATGTAACAAATAAAGGAACTGATTTGTGATACTGTTGAGGGCAGTATGAAGACAGATCTTTTCCATAAAGCAAACCTAACCATCCTAAAAGGGGATGTGCAATAACTGTGTTTCAAGGACACAGTATTTTGTGCAATTCAGGAATGTAAGGTTTGCCCTCCAGATCACATCTGTCCAGGCATTCCAGGAGTGGCCTGGCAGTTTTTCAGAGCTTAATGTTCAGGAAGCATTTTATACTGAGGTGTTCCAAGTTCCAGACATGTAGCTGTTCTTTTTCTTATGGAAAACTCTTGTCTATGACATCATTTCAGTTTAAAGAATTAATTTTTGGAAAACTGAAGGAAGAGTCTCACCCAGCTCTGAAGAATGAAAGTTCAGTGGATATGTCTGCTCCTAAGCAGGTTTGCTTAAAGCAAATTAACAAATAGGCAACATTATGTTGATGTCTCCTTTTTCAATGGAATGTTTTGGACTATTAGAAATGGCATCATGCTGGACTTCCGGTTTGCAAGGTTTCGGCGGCGGCAGGGATTCACGATACTGCGCGATCCCTGCTGTGTTCGCCACCAAGGTTCCCCCGATCTGTTTGGATCTGGGGGATATAGCTACCCAGTAGGGGCAGCTGAAGACAGGGGGGATCCGGACAGGGGCTTGGGAGTGTCACAGACCCCCTCCCCAGCTGGCAGAACCCCCTTTTCCCAAGGCGGAGGAGCGGCGGTCAGCAATGGCCACCACGAAGAAATCTGCAGCCGGACAAGCAGGTGCAGGAGGGAGAAAGTTGGAAGAAATATGAAAGTTGCTTTCAACCGGGACAAGGCAAGAGAAAGTGCCCTGGAATCTTGAAGGCTGCTAAGGATACATTGTTTCCAGTGAGTGTTACAAGCTGCAAATATTCTAAAAGGGAATGTTTTTTTTTATTGTTGTTTCACTCTCCTTCTTTGACAGCAGATGAAAAAAATCTTTTTTGCTGTGAATGGGAAGGGAGAGGGGAAAAAAATTGGAGCAAAATTTAAAAATAAGAAGATTGCCTAGAATTTTAAAGAGTTGCTAAACATCAATAAGACTTTTAAAAGATATATTTTAAAGGGAACTTTGTGACTAAACTTTAACCCCAGAAAGAGAAAGTGAAGAAGGAGAAGGTATCTAAAAGAAACAGCTTGTTTGGATTGTTTGGTGATTTTGGAACTTCTGAGAACTATTTCTGATTAAAAGCACTTGGGTGGTTGTTTGGAAAAACTTTTTCTCTACACAATGGCATCACTTGTGGATGGATTGAAACTTGTATATCAAAAATATGAAAAAGAAAAGCAAGAAGGGAAGGACGTTTTTGGCACTCTTTTTCAATTTTTAGAAATGGCGGTTTGCACTTATGTAAAGCTGAATGAGCAGCAGGATGACTGGGACAGAGAAGAAGCCATTTTTGATGAACAAGTGACTTTGGTCGGGGAAGGAAAGGAGGAAGAGAAAAAGGAAAAGAAGACTTTAAGATTTGGAAAAATAATCAAAAAAGGGAAGAAAGGAGACATATGTTAGAAAACAACAGGAAGGAGGAAAGCAGAATAAAAGGGAGGTGGAGAGACAAAGGGTTAAAGAGGATAAGGAGAAGAATAAGCAAGGGAGAAAGGAAGGGATGAGAAATGTTAGGGATAACATTGTTTTACCCTAACTGGTTTAGGTAAATAATAATATGTAATCATAGTTTGTTATGTTAAAGTGTCTGCAACTTTAACTGTGGGACAGTAATTAAGGGAGTGGTTGTGAAAGCACTTTAAAAGAAGCAAGTCGGCAGCTTGCTATCTCTCTGGCTTTGAAGTTCCTGATTACTGCAAGGACACAACACTGCATTGCTCGAACGGGAGAGAAAACAAAGGACAGACTTGTAAGTGTATTGACATAGGGTATTCAACACGGACTTTGCTAACTGAATATCCCTGAATGGACTGACTAAATGATACATGACTATTGGACTGTTATTTTGACTATGCTATGAACTCATAATGGAATAAACTATATATTTGATAGCACAAGCGTATCTGTCATTTTTACTGTATGTTAATAAACATACAAGCTTAGCTCACTCATTTATCTGTGTGCCTATCTGACTAAGCTGCACATTCTGTTTAGCTTGTCTCCCTAACCCTGGTTGGGGAAACCAGGCTTAACACTGGTTATGGGCCCAGAGGCTGCAAAGTCAGTTTAACTAAGATAAAACAGATTTATGTAAAAGTGAGAGTTTGTGTTGTTTTACATTACAGTAAACAGACAGCTGTGTTTTATTAATTATAGTTTTATATCCATATAAGAAAACATGGCACAAGTCAATCAACAAAGTTTGTCCCTGATATCCAAGTTGGATGGAACAAACTATGTATCATGGTCTATGAAATGTAGTCTGCTTCTACGAAGAGAAGGTTTGTGGAACATAATTGAAAATCCACCAAATGTAGAAGAATGGGATCCAGAGGATGAGGAAGATAAATTAAAGATAGAAGAATTTATGCATAAAAATGAACAAGCAATTTGCATTATTGGGTTAACCTTAACTGATAACCAGCTTGTTTATATCCATGGAGAAAAGACAGCTGTTGGGTGTTGGCAGAAGCTGAAGAGGATTTATGTTCGAGATAATGTTGGTGCTCACATAAATCTAACACGGAAACTTTTCAGTACACATCTCCATAAGAATGGTGATATGCTGAGTCATTTGAAAACTATGCAAAGCATTTTTCAAGAACTGCACGAGAAAGAGCTTATTTTCTCTGAACTACATCAAGTCTATATAATACTATCTTCCCTCGATGAAACCTATGACAACTACGTAACTTCACTTGAAATATTGCCAAAGGAAAGCCTAACTTTAACTGATATAACTGGCAGATTGATTGAAGAGGCCAGAAGAAGGTTTGAAAGAGACGAGTTAAGGAGGCAGCAACCTCAAAAAGAAGATAATGAAACTCCTACTGCATACGCAATTAAAAAGTGTTTTAATTGTGGAGGAAGAGGACATTTGGCAAGATTTTGTAAAAAGGCAAAGTGCCAGAACACTGGCCAGAATACTAAAAGTCATCAAAATAAAAATAAAAATTTAGAGTTAGCAATGTACACTAACGGAGCTGTAAAAAATAATTTATGGGTGGTTGATAGTGGAGCATCACATTGTATAACTAATGATAAGAAAAATTTTATTAAAATGTGCAAGAGTACACAGCAGATATCGTTAGCCAATGGCTGGAAACTGAAAGCTAAAGGTCAAGGTATAGCATATTGTTCTTTTATAAAAGAGAATGTAAAAATGTTATATGTACCACAACTTAAGTTTAATTTAATTTCAGTTAGAATTTTGGTTAAACTAGGATATGTAGTTACATTTAAAGGAGATAACTGCATAATTGAGAAAGAAGATAAGAAAATTACTGCATCTTTAAGAGGTGAATTATATGTGTTAAATGATGATGGTTTAAAGGTGGCTAACACAATTTATGAAAATAAGAAACCTCATGATGAATGTATTCACTTGTTACATCGAAGGCTAGGGCATTTAAATTTTAAAATGCTTAAAAAAACTGTTGAATTATCTAAGGGAATAAGTTTGAAACCTTGTAATAAGTATTTACAATGTAATGCCTGTAATCAAAGTAAGGCCAGGGTCATACCGGCTAATAGAGTTGATGGATTTACTACCAAAGAGCCTTTAGAGGTAGTATTTGCAGATTTAATAGGTCCTAAAAAACCAAGTGTAGGAGGAGCTCGTTACATACTAAGTATAATGGACCATTATTCTAGATATGAGTTTTGCTATTTAATGAAAAGCAAAACTGAAACATATCAAAATCTCTTTAATTGGATTAAATTTGCTGAAAGGAAAACTAAAAAGAAATTAGTAACTCTTATAACAGATAATGGTACAGAATTTACAAATAATAAATTCCAGAACAGACTAAGAATGTTAGGTATTCAACATAAAATGTCTGCACCATATAGGCCACAACATAATGCCTTTATAGAGAGAAGAGGCCAAACATTACAATCAATGACACGTACTATGATGTCTGATTCAGGATTACCTGACAATTTGTGGGGAGAAGCAATAATGTGTGGTAATCATATATTAAATAATGTTGTTAATTCAACAACAGGTGAATTACCATTCACACTGTGGCATGGTACAAAACCTGATTTAAGTTACATGCACACATTTGGAGCACCAGCATGGGTGCATATCCCTACACAACTTAGACACAAAGGACAACATAGAGCTAAAAGATTATATTTTGTAGGATATACATCTAATCATAGATCTTATAGATTCTGGGAACCAGGTACATCTAGAGTTTACACAAGTGCTAATGCTAAATTCCTAGAACATGTAGGATGGAATAGATTAGAGCAAGATTTAAATAATGAAGTAATTATTGAACCCTACAAAAGGCAGAAAGATCAGATTAGTTATAAGAAGAGTCCAATTAAAGAAGAAGTCCATGAAGAGAAAATAGGACCAGAACAAGAGGAAACAGTTGATCAGGAAGAGTTAGATAATCAAGAAGAGTTAATAAATGAAAGTCCATCTGTAAGTCCTGTAATACCTAGACGTACTACACGTGTAACTAGACCACCTGATAGGTATCAAGCAAGTATAGTTTGCCAAGTAACTAAAGTTCCAACTAGTGTAGATGAACTTAGGATGTATCCTGCTGAGGATCAGGAGAATTGGCAAAAGGCAATGGAAAAGGAATTAAATTCATTAAAGGTAATGAAAGTTTATGAAGATGCTAAATTACCTCCAGGAGAAAAATCCATTGGGTGCAAATGGATATTTAAAGTAAAAACTGGAAATGATGGGACTGTTACCCATAAAGCTAGGTTAGTAGCTCAAGGATTTAATCAAACTGCATCTGATTATGATGAAGTTTTTGCACCAAGTCTTAAAGCAACATCTTTAAGAGCAGCATTAGTGTGGGCAGCTAAGAAAAACTATGTCATTAACCATTTAGATGTAGAAACCGCTTATCTACATGCACCATTGCAGCACACTATATATTTAAGAAAACCAGTAGGTATAAAAGACAATAAAGTAAATAGTAATGATTGTTGGAAACTCAAAAAGAGTCTTTACGGGTTGAAACAATCTGGCTTTGAGTGGAACCAATATATTGTGAAAGAGTTAAACAATATAGGTTTTAAATCTGGTTTAGCAGATCCATGTGTGTTTAAAAGAGAAAATAATGGAACGGTGTCATTATTGTTATTATTTACAGATGATATTGCTTTGATAACTAAGACTAATAATGAAGCTAATGAAATTATATCATTATTAGCCAAAAAGATAAAATTAAAGCATTTAGGTGAAATTAAAAGGTATCTAGGATTGACAATTAACAAAACAAAAAATGGTTTTAAGATATCTCAAGAAGATAAAATTTGCCAATTAATTAAAACGTTTAAAATGGAACTTTGTAAACCGGCAAAGACTCCAATGAGTCAGGAAGTTTGCCAAACTGATGATCAAAGTCCCAAATTTGATAAGTCCATATATCAATCTTTGATTGGTAGCTTATCATATATAAGCAATTGGTCTAGGCCAGATATAGCTTATAGTGTAAATCAGCTGGCACGTTTTAATTCAGATCCACATCAATGTCATTGGCAATCATTAAAGAGAATTTTAAGATATCTTAAAGGAACAATGAACCATGCATTGTATATAGAACCAAAGGGTGATTTGATTCTTAGTGCCTATGCAGATGCAAGTTTTGCAACTGATATAAACACTAGAAAATCAACATCTGGGATGGCTATATTATTTGGTAAAACACTAATAGGATGGAGGTCAATCAGACAACAGCATATTAGCTTATCCACAATGGAAGCGGAATTTTCATGTCTGTCATTATTATGCACTGACTTAATTTTGTACAAACAGTTATTATTAGACATGGGTATAACTGTAAAAGATTCCATTATTGTGAACGAGGATAATCAAGCAGCTATAAAGTTAGCTACTAGTATTGCTGTAAAAACTAGATCAAAGCATACTGATTTAAGATACTTAAATGTTAGAGAATCTGTAAAGAATGGGCTAATTAAATTGGAATACTGCATGACAGAAGAAAACATTGCAGACCAATTTACAAAAGCTCAAGGAGTAACTAAGTTTAAAGAGAGTTGTAACAAATATGATTTAAAGATGTAAATAGTTATATTTATATTATTATTTCCTTAAAGGGGAGAATGTTAGGGATAACATTGTTTTACCCTAACTGGTTTAGGTAAATAATAATATGTAATCATAGTTTGTTATGTTAAAGTGTCTGCAACTTTAACTGTGGGACAGTAATTAAGGGAGTGGTTGTGAAAGCACTTTAAAAGAAGCAAGACGGCAGCTTGCTATCTCTCTGGCTTTGAAGTTCCTGATTACTGCAAGGACACAACACTGCATTGCTCGAACGGGAGAGAAAACAAAGGACAGACTTGTAAGTGTATTGACATAGGGTATTCAACACGGACTTTGCTAACTGAATATCCCTGAATGGACTGACTAAATGATACATGACTATTGGACTGTTATTTTGACTATGCTATGAACTCATAATGGAATAAACTATATATTTGATAGCACAAGCGTATCTGTCATTTTTACTGTATGTTAATAAACATACAAGCTTAGCTCACTCATTTATCTGTGTGCCTATCTGACTAAGCTGCACATTCTGTTTAGCTTGTCTCCCTAACCCTGGTTGGGGAAACCAGGCTTCACAAGAAATCTTAATAGTGGGGAGCAAGATGCAAAGAAACAAAAGCTTTTTAGAGATAATGGGAAAATTTTATTGAAAAAGGGATTCTAGAAAGGTACATAAGATTGTATTTTTACATTTGTACTTAGAAATAACTTTAGAAAATTTGAAATAATATGCAATTTTAAATGTGATAAAATATTCAGTATAATTTAGTGAAATTTTTGTTAAGGGGAGCAATCCAATGAAACAATGATTTAAGATATGTGATGTGGGGGGGGGAAATAACTTTGGAAAGCATAAGTGTTCCCATAAAGGCATGATATTTAATTGAAATGGGTAAAATGCTTAAGATATAAATGATTGTTAATATTAATGATTAGATTATGTTATCCTAGTGAAATTTTTCTGAAATGAGAGATTTGAAGTAGGAGTGTGGGAACATTTTAATGAAATAATGATTTACAATATGTGATGTGGGGGGGGAATAATTATGGAAAATAGGTGCTTCCATAAAAGTATGTGATTTAATTGAAAAATAATGTGCTAAATGTTTAAGATATAGATGAATATTAATATTAATGAATAGATTTGTATTGGTATTGATAATATTGTATAATTTTAGAATGTATATATATATATATATATATATATATATATATATATATATATGTGTGTGTGTGTGTGTGTGTGTGTGTGTGTGTGTGTATAATTAATAATAGTATTGTACCAAACAGAATCCCAATGTAAGTTATGCATTCTATATTAAGTATTAAGTATTATAAATATAGGGAGAAGAGATAAAGGCATCATACTCCAATTAGTGTACAGGAGAAGTTTTTTTTAAAAGAAGAAAGATAAATAGATAGCTGGAAATAGAACAGACAAAGAATAATAAATATTATGATTCGAATCAAGATGAGATAAAATAAAATTAAGAAAATTTAAAAGAGAGGAGAAGCTATATAGAAAATTGAAAATGTTAATAAGATATGGAATGGTATGCAAAATGAATATGAATTTGAATTTGTGTCTGTACCAAGAGTTTTAACCCGGGACTAAGCAACTTTCAGAAAAGAGGTTTTTTATGTTTTTATGTTTTGTGTTTATGTGTGTTTATGTGTTGTATGTCTTTAAAAATTAATAAGGTTTGTTTAAAAAAAAAAAGAAATGGCATCATGCTATGTCCTTACTCTCTTAAATTAACTTGGTTTTATTTCCCCTTCATAAAGTGTTCAATCTCTTTTGTTGTTTATAGATTATCAAAAATAATGAGACTTGGAAATTGGAAAATTGGATACATTCTGAAATTTCTTTTCATAGAAAGATATAAATTAAACAAAGTTGTATTTTATGATATCCCTCTCATTAGTCTTTTTCAAAATGTTCAATTTGAAATATAAAGTTTCAACAGGCTCCCACAACATGCTTTCATTTTTTCATTAAGGAAAAATAAAAATGATAAAGTATATAAATTATGAGTCATGTTTTGCATTATTCAGTTTACCTTTTTAATCAGAGAAGCAAAACGCAGCCCACATGCAGCCTATTAGCACACCTCCTGCAGCCACTAGAATCTTCCAAATTAGGACAAAGTAAAAATAAGTTTAAAAAAAAACCCTTACAATTCTGCCTTGATATCCTATGGGGAAAAGAGATAAAGGTGCTTGTTTAGACTTGCAAAACTCTCCCCCATGTTAGGCACATATCTATGCTTGAGGATTCAGAATCAATCAGTCAGTGCAAGTAGTCCTCAATTTACAATTATAACTATAGTCATTGTGGTCATAAGTCAAGGCATCACATGACCGGATTTGAAATTACATCTCTTTTAATGATGGTCATTAAGCAAACAACAGATATGTTAATCCATTTCCCCCAAATGCCAGAAACCGGAAGTAAACACTGGCCCCAAAAAACACTTTGCAAATCATGAGCATGTGAATGCAGGATGCTACAAATGGCTATAAAGGGGAGCTGGTTGCCAACTGCCCGAAATATGATCATGTGAACAGGTCGTAAGTAGATCTATTGTAGGACTATTGTACCTTCAAATAATAGTCATAAGTCATAAGTAAAGGACTACCTATAACTCTATTATCAGTACTGCAGTATCATCTATGTAGTAACATATATATGATTGCTTTGCCAAAGTAGCATTATTCTCATTCATCAGGTGCTATTTGGAGAAAGGGAAATACTTGCTTTTGTATTAACAAAGTAGCATATAATTAGCTGTTTACCTGGTTCACTGTGACAACTAAGTCACATCTGTACCTGTACATTACCTACCCATAGAGCTCTTCAGATCATCTCAGGGATACTAACAAATTATCTTAGATGGGGACATTCCGATTCCATTGTTTCCTACATCCCTCTTTCTGTGCCTTGAGAAGTCCACTGGCACCTACATTCTACTATTTTCAATATAGTGCTAAGTAAAAACCACTGTTCTTTAATCTTAATTCCAATATCATTAATTTCAAAATCTTGTTTTGTCTAAGATTTTATATGGCAAAATTATTATATTGTATTTGTAATGATTTTCTTCAGTAGTGTTTCTTTTGATTTTATGCAGTTGCGGTTTTAGTTTCCTATGATTCTCTTCTTTTTTACCATTTGTAATGTTTTTAAATGTTTTCTTGTACAGAATCCAGATGCTTCCAGTAAAATAAACGAATAAACTGTCATGATTACCCAAATCTTAATGTCAAAATCTAATATTCTCCACCCTCACATTTGGTGTCTATGAGAGGCAATGGAGCAATATAATGATCATGTGAAATTGTAGTCTAGGACACATAAATTATGCTTTGTAATAGAGTGGGAAGGGAAGGTGTTTAGCAGATGTCTGTCATTTGAATAGCATTTTCACACTGAGCATTATGGTCCTGCAAACAAATCACCTGCAAGTAAAAAAATGGAATATTCTTTTTTTTTCAAGAGCAATAGTTGATTCCTTTTTCTTTTCTTTTTTGCACTTTAGCTGTTTCAAGCCAGCTTTTGGTTTGAATCTGATATTGTTGAACAGGTACCAAATCAGAAGAAAAATAGCATTTGTTTTTTAGCAGCATTGTTCATCATGGACCTAAAGGTGTTTGTATGGGCATGTCTGCACTACATTCTCTTTAGTTAGGGCTCAAAGGAGGAAAAGGGGAAGGCCTGAGATTCCTCCCCCCCCCCAACTCTCTTTTTTCTTTCTATGTGGGAGAGATGTTAAGGCAGTAATATTAAATAGGGCATCCAAGGAGGAGGGGTTTCCTCTTCCTCCAGTACTCGGCTCAGTCAGATGCTGTCCCTGCAGCTTTGGACTGATAAGCGAAGGAATGCTTTTCCCTTATAAACAGTAAGTGCATTTCTGGTCGTCAAGGGTCTGGTGAGAATAAAATTGTATGATGCGGTAGGAGCCTGGTCTGTGTGCTGCAGCAGTCTTGGGGGATGGGCCCAGCTCTTGTCAGAATGGATGGCGATGTGTGTGTGGTGCATGTGTGTGTGTGGTGCATGTGTGTGGTCCGTGGAGGGAGGATTGGACAAAGGGTGGCAGGGGGAGGAAGAGAATTGCAAACCAATAAGTGACATTCAGGGTCTTCTCCCTCTTTGTTGAAATCAACCCTTTGCTTTCCTCATTCTTGTCGAGAGAGATTAGTACCTGCCTGTTAGGAGTGAATGAATTGACAGCATGACAGTTCTGCATCCCCCACCCAGCCACCCCAAATGCTGGCTCTGTCTATGGAACCTTACATAAGTAGAATCTATTTGCACAAAGGCTTGTGGTTGCATGTTGCTCACAATGTCTCTGGGGAAACATGCCAAATTTTTCTCCTATTTGGAATATTTATTTATTTCATTTTTTTTAAAAAATCCTGCCTTACATACTAGCTTGGCCTTCATCAGATTGGCATCAGATGCTTTGAAATGTTCCAGGTCCTCTGACTTTATTTTGTATTTTCTTCAACAACAGCACTGAAAAAAAAGATTTACAACCATTTTTGACACTTCTAACGACTGCAGCATCCCCATGGTCATGTGATATACGTTTGGATGCTTGGCAATTGGTTCATATTTATGACGGTTGCAGTGTCCCGGGGTCATGTGATCACTTTTTGCAACCTTCTGACAAGCAAAGTCAATTGGGAAGCCAGATTCACTTAATAATATCTTAACCATTTCCGTGATTGACTTAACAAATGTGGCAAGAAAAGTTGTAAAATGGGGCAAAATGTAATGAATTTCTCACTTAGTAAATGTGGGGCTCAATTGTGGTTATAAGTCAAGGACTACTGTGAGGGATAACATTGTTTGCCCTAACTGGTTTAGGTAAAATAATAACTAAGTAATCATAGTTTGTTAGTTAAAGTGTCTGCAACTTTAACTGTAGGACTGTAATTAGGGGAGTGATTGTGAAAGCACTTTAAAAGAAGCAAGGAACGTCAGCTTGCTCTCTCTGGCTTTGATGATCCCTAATTACTGCATGGACTCAACACTGCGTTGCTCGAACGGGAGAGAAACAAAGGACTGATTTGTAAGTGAACTGACATAGGATATTCTACATGGACTTTGCTAACTGAATATCCTTGAATGGACTGACTAAATGATACATGACTATTGGACTGTTATTTTGACTATGCTATGAACTCATAATGGAATAAACTATATTTTTGATAGCACAAGCGTATCTGTTATTTTTACTGTATGTTAATAAACATACAAGCTTAGCTCACTCACTTATCTGTATGCCTATCTGACTAACGCTGCACATTCTGTTTAGCTTGTCTCCTTAACCCTGGTTGGGGAACCCAGGCTTAACAACTACCTGTATTCTTTAATTGCTCAGGGGATTTATCAAATTTGAGTAACATATCAACCCCGCTATTCAGAAGGGTATTTAGATTGAAATATAAGCATGCATTTTACTGGACTTTTAAAACCATCTCATTAAAACAAAAAGATTTTCAAAGCAAAATTCATTCTGTCATGAGCATTCAAGTTGCCTGGTAGAAGTTTCTCTTTTCTCTGCCAATCTCTGTGTCTCTCCAGAAACTTCTCAGGAAAATTCCCAATCACATGGAGCAGATTTTGAAAGATGCATACAACTGATATAGGGGAAGAAAAAAATATGGCTTTGGGAATATCACTTTTAACAGATTTAGGGAAATTGGAAAAGTTGCAGAGAAGAAGGAGAAGAAGGAGACTAATAGATGCCTCCAACAGCTTAATTATTTAGGGATATCAAGATATGTGATCAGTATCCAGGATCCTATTTCAGCCTAGAATTTTGCTGCAAACTGAAGATTTTTAATACTCGTATTGGAAGCAAAATGGTGTAAGGTGTAAGACAGTACTTTTGAGATAAACACTTCTATGCTAAAGTGGCAGTTGATTTAGAAATTAATATATTTGTCCAAATAGCTGTTTTTGGAAGAACTGTACAGCTCTTTTGAGTCATATAGTTCTCTTTTGCTCTAAAGGAGTGTCAGCAGTCAAGTAGTAATTCGATTGCATGTTACTTCCCCCAACCTGATTAGATTGAACTTCAGCTTTCTCCAAATGTTGGTTGGGATGACTGAAGTAATACTCCAAAATACCTTTAAGGTAGCAGCTTGGGGTAAGTTACTGCATTGAATTCAAAGCTTGATGTCTATTGAAATTCAATTAAATGAAAAGTGACATGCCACAACTATGCACACATATACACAGACACCCTACTTTATGCTTGTCTTGATTATGTATCCTTTCCTCATTCCAGAGTGAAGAAGTTGAAAGATACCTTTGCTTTCATACAACAGCTGGACAAAAATATGAGTCATCTTCACACATGGTTGGCACGCATTGAATCTGAGCTTTCTAAACCTATTGTTTATGACATCTGTGATGATCAAGAAATACAGAGGAGACTCGCAGAGCAGCAGGTAGTGTGGAGAAAAATAGAACTGAAAGAGTTGGGCCAATTAGAGTTCCTGAGATCACTCCCTTCTATTCCTCTTCCCAAGTCTTTGGTATTGTTTTTATTTGAATTTCATGCATCGTCTTCAATAATGGTTCTACTCAATTCTCTTGTACATTTTTATACTGTGCTGGTGCTTTATTAATTTTCTTATTGCTTCTTTAATCTCTTAAATTGTTATTAATTTCCATAAGATTTCTTTATGTTCTTATGTAAAATTTTAGGCTTTGAAATATATGTTTCTAAATTTCAATTTTTTATCTAGAATGCAATTCCTTAAATCTTTTTTAATTCTTTTTTTTTTCTTGTATGGACTGTAATAATTTTTCTTTCTCTGTTGTTCCAAGCATCCTTTTTTCTCTTTTCTAACTTGATAACCCAGAAGTTTACCTGATTTGTTTGCATTTACAAAGTAAATTTTTGGACATATTTTATCTTCTGCTGAAGTTCTACCATTTCCAATAAATCTAACTCTTTATTTAACTTTCTTAATACTTCTCAATGTGGGCTGGTTTTACGAAGCTTTTCTAATTCCTTTATTTTCTCTTCAAATTGTGATTTCCATTGCATTTTCCAGCTGTGGTCTTTCAGAGACATATTTCTTTGATTCATCTCTCCTGCCAAAATAATATTCCCAATTATTTATAGCTTTGTTAGCAGCTCAAATTGAGGCATTGACTTTAGTTGTAGTGAAGTGATATATTATAGCACTGGGAATTGCCTACAGACTCAGTATACACCCCAGTATAGACACACATACAAAATTACTGAATCTCATGGGAGATAGTGTCTATCAGTATATCTAGCACAAAATACTAAAGTAGAATCTCTAAATTTTAGACATAGTTTATTAAAGAACAAATGCAGAACAAACAACTAGAAATGCTGCTGTTTTTATGCCCTGCTTGTAAACTTTAGAGGTGTATGTCTGCTGCAACTTGCACAGTGTTGAGTTAGATCATTCTATTAGTTTCATATAGCATATCTTTTCATGTAGTTCAGAAAACCAATCACTTTACTTGGAATGCCTATTAATAATTTAAAAGTGTCCAATTTGCAGTTTCCATTGAATGCTTTAGGTGTCTGAATCATGAATTTCTGTGATCAGCTCCTAACTTATCTCTATAATATAGAGCTAGTCAGAAGGAAATAGGAGAATCTATTGAGAAGTTTTCTTGAACATTAAATGAAAAAAAGTGTCGTGTCCGCAAAAGAAAGCTCGGAGTCCGTGACTATCATTCAAGCTCTTTATTAAACTGTTGTGAACCGAACCGGCGAAAAGGAAAAAGCCCGCGGCTTTTATCCTTTTCGCTGCGGCGGCCGCGGCCAATGGCAGCGATTCAAGTCTCCCGCTCTTGGAGCGAGCCAATCGCGGGAGACTCCAATCGGGCCAATCAGCGCGGCTCGCCTGGCCAATCAGAAATCCCCGCGCCTTAGCCAATCAAGGCGCGGGGATTTCGAGTATTCAAATTCAGGACAGAACACCCCTCCCCTCTTGGTATGGTCCATCACGTAGCGTAGTCACGCAGGTAGGTGGGGCTCCGTCTAGTCCTAGTTGACCTGCACAACTTAGTTTCAAGCTGTACCTCGGCCGGAGCGGTCATCTTTTTGGCTGCTCCTTCCTCTGTGTGAACCGGCTGGATGATCGGGCCGGTTCGTTCTCCGTGGCTCCCGCCTGGGCCTACCGGGTCGGTTGAGCTGCGGGTTTCGCTGCTCCCGCTTGGTTTCTCCGAGTCGGTTGAGCTGGCCAGGTGGTTGTTCTCCGGAGGGGACTCGCGATGGCTGCATTCCGGTGAGTATTTTTGGATTTTTTCTTGCGCTATTTTATTCGGGTGTTCCCTCCCCCCTTGGTTCGAGTCTTGGGGGTTGAGGTCTGTTGCCGTACGTGACCGGAGCTGGTCGATGTGTTGTTTCCAGGCTCGCCCGTCGGTGGTTTGGAGCCGGTACGACCGTGGACCGGTGATTTGAGTGATGACGGCTGGGATCCATAGGGGGTCCCCCGTCAGATTTTTGGCGTAAACTAAGTCACCGGGGGCAAATGTCCGGTATTTGGAGCTGGAGTCTGGGGGCCGCTCCGGGTCGTAAGTCGGGTGCAACCTGTCGAGTGGGGACCTCAGCTTCCTGCCCATTAACAGTTCGGCTGGGCTCTTGTTGGTAGTGGTGTTAGGGGTGATGTGTTGTATGAAGAGGAGTTTGTTGATTTTGTCGTTGATCTCCCCGTGGTCCATTTTCCGGAGGGTTTTTTTTCGTAAACTGGACCATC
This sequence comes from Hydrophis major, assembly GCA_033807585.1. Taxonomy (NCBI): domain Eukaryota; kingdom Metazoa; phylum Chordata; class Lepidosauria; order Squamata; family Elapidae; genus Hydrophis; species Hydrophis major. The sequence continues at coordinate 34,392,796 of CM066328.1, forward strand.
CGTTCCGCTCTACCGTTCGCCGCCGGATGCGCCGGTGCCGTTAATGCGTGGTGGATGCCCCTCTCCGCCAAAAACCTTTCAAACTCGAGGGAAGTAAACTGGGGCCCGTTATCTGAGACGACGACGTCTGGGAGGCCGTGCGTGGAAAACAGTTTACACAGTTCTTTGATGACAGCCTCCGTGGTAGTGGATTTCATATCGCTTACTTCCAACCAATTGGAGTAAGCGTCGACTGTGATCAAAAAAGTATGCCCATTTGTTGGACCCGCAAAGTCTAAATGGATTCTGGACCAGGGCCCCCTTGGTATTTCCCAGTCCTGGATGGGTGCTGCGGGTGGGCTGGGTCTGGTCTCCTGGCATCGATGGCATTTGGCGACCCATTGCTCAATCTGTTTGTCCATCCCCGGCCACCAAGCGTAACTCCTGGCCAGGGCTTTAGTCCTGACGATGCCAGGATGACCCTCATGCAGCATCTCTAAGACCCTCCTTTGCAATCTGTCCGGGATGACTACCCTGTCACCCCACAAGATACATCCCTTAAGAAGTGAAAGTTCAGTCTGGCGGTTTCTGAACGTTTTAATGGATTCGTCATTGTCCCTTTCAGGCCAGCCTTTTTCTAGCCAATGTAGGATTCGCGCCAGACGCTTATCCTTAACAGTCTCTCTGGCAATGTCCGATGCGGTAATGGGTAGGTTCTCAATGCTAAGGGTGTTTGTTGTTGGTGCTGGGTCAGGATCAGAGTCTGGTAAGGGGGAACAGCTTAAAGCGTCCGCGTTCGAAATTTTCTTACCTGGCTTGTGTAACAGTTCGTAGCTGTAGGCTGCCAGGAACTCGGACCACCTTGTCATCCGGGGTGATAAAATGTTCGGGGTGGCTCGGTTTCCGGCGAGGATTCCCAGCAATGGCTTATGGTCTGTCACAATGGTGAACGGGCGGCCATATAGGTATTCGTGGAAACGCTTAACGGCGGCAACTATAGCCAAGGCTTCTTTGTCCAGCTGGCTATAGTTCCGCTCTGGTTTAGTCAGAGTCCTGGAGAAAAAAGCGATGGGTGCTTCCCTTTTGTCGGGGAGGGTATGGCTGAGGACAGCGCCGACGCCGAAAGGTGATGCGTCGCAAGTGACAGCTAAGGGCAAGGTTTCGCTGAATTGAATCAGGACGGCGTCGGAGGTGAGGAGGTCTTTGGTTTTTTGAAAGGCGGTTTGCTCTCGTCTCCCCCAAGTCCAGGTTGCCGCCTTATCCAGGAGTCTATGCAAAGGCTCCGCCGCCGTAGCCTTTTGGGGTAGGAAAACATTATAAAAATTCAGCAACCCTAAGAACGCTTGTAGTTCCGTTTTAGACTTTGGGGTAGGGGCTTCTTTGATGGCTTTCACTTTTTTAATTGTAGGGTGAATGCCATGCCGGTCTAGAAGGTAGCCCAAAAATTCCACTTGCTTTGTGCATAGTTGGCATTTTTCTCGTTTAACTTTAAGTCCTGTCACTTTAAATTTTGTTAAGACCTGTCTGAGTCGGTTTTCTAATTCGGCTTCGTTTGGCGCCGCTATTAATACGTCATCAAAATAGGGCACCACCCCCTCGATGCCCTGTAGCAAACGTTCCATCAGGCTTTGAAAGATGCCTGGTGCCACGCTGACTCCGAATTGGAGTCAGTTACACTTGAAGGCCCCCCGATGGGTCACGATGGTCTGGGCTTCCGCCATTTTCTCATCTACTGGTAGCTGCTGATATGCCTGGGCGAGATCGAGCTTGGCAAAGACCTTGCCCCCTCCCAGTGAGTGCAGCAGATGTTGCACGATTGGGACTGGGTAGGCGCTTTGTTGTAATGCGCCATTTAGGGTGGCCTTATAGTCCCCGCAAATTCTCACGGACCCGTCTGGTTTTACTGGGGTCACTATAGGGGTTTCCCATCGGGCATGGTCTATCGGCTGCAACACCCCCTGTTCGACGAGCTTGTTGATCTGCTCGTCAATTTTAGGCTTCAGGGCGAATGGTACCCTCCTAGGTTTAAGCCGTTTGGGGGGAACCTTCGGGTCTAGGTCAAATGAAATAAGGGGCCCCTGGTACTTGCCCAAGCTTCCATCGAAAACTTCCTGGAACTCCTGGGCTAACCGCTGTTCCCAACCGTCGTCGGCGACGTGGTTGACTCCTGTCAGCGCGATGTCAAGCGGGGCGAACCATTGTAAGCCCAGTAGGCTTGGGCGGTCGCGATCGACGATGGTGAGTGGCAGTTGTTCGGTGCGGCCCTTGTAGGTTACATTGAAGCTCTTGGTGCCCACTACCGGGACGCGGTTCCCTTGGTAGTCTTTTATGATGATTTTCTGGGTATGAATGTTCCTCTTATGGAGTGTGGGTACGAGCCGCTTAATCTCGCGCCATGCAATCATGGAGAGGTAGGACCCGGAGTCCACTTCCATCTTGCATGGCTGGCCTTCAATATGGACTTCAACGTGTACCTTTCTGGCGCCGTCGGAGATGGCATGGCCGATGGTCACCGTCTGGTGTGTTTCTTCTTTTCGCCGACCGTCGCCGCCTCTTGAAGATCGCTGGGTACGGTCCCACCGACCGTCCGGTTGGCGCTCTCTGGTCTTGGGCGGGGGGCTTTCCTTCTTCCGGTCGTGTTGTTCCCATCTGGGCGGGCTGCGGGTCTTCTTTTGGCGGCAAACTCGAGCGATGTGACCCTGTCGTTCACAATGCCTACAAATAGAGTCAAAAAATCGGCATTCTGACCTGGGGTGGTCGCCGCCGCACCCGGCACAGTTGGTCCTCGACCTACGACCTCTTCGATTCCGCTGGTCGCCGCGTCCCGTCTGCACGCGATGTATGTCCTCCTCGTCTTCCGACGTGCTGGAGGCTGACTGGAATTCTCCGTAGTGTGCGGTTGATTCACTTCTAGGGTCGGCCGACCTTGCCGGGTTGTTGTTTCCGCCCTTTGCGTCGGATCTTCGCATACTGTCAGCAGACGAGCGGGTTGCCTCTGCGGCTGCGGCTGCGGTGAGGGCGTCTGCTAGGCTGATGTCGCCCTTGGCCATAAGCTGGCTCTGGAGTGTAGGGTCCCATAGGCCGAGCACGAATCGGTCTCTTATGAGGCTGTTTAGACCTTCAAACTCGCAGAGTCCTCCTAGGCGCCGCAGCTCGGCGACGAAGTCGCTCAATTTCTCGTCTGGTTTCTGATTTCGGCGGTAAAACTCGTTGCGCCGTATCAGGATGGGGACCTCGGGGGCGTAATGGCGCCGCAGTATGGGCTCGAGGACGTCCCAGTCCATGGCGGTTGCGTCTGCCGGCTTGGCCAATGCTTTGGCCATCTGGAAGACCTCTGGTCCGCAGTGAGTAAGGAAGATGGCGCGTTTTAGCGGGCTCGGGGCGTCCTTCATTCCGGCGCATTCCAAGTACATTCGGAACCGGTCTGAGTACGATTCCCAGTCTTCGTTGGCGGGGTTGAAGGGGGCGGGCGGTGCGATCTTCGCCATCTCTTTCACTGGAACTGGCTCTTGTTGGACACGGGGTTCGGTTCAGGGTCGGGATCCCACCTTCGTCGCCAGTGTCGTGTCCGCAAAAGAAAGCTTGGAGTCCGTGACTATCATTCAAGCTCTTTATTAAACTGTTGTGAACCGAACCGGCGAAAAGGAAAAAGCCCGCGGCTTTTATCCTTTTCGCTGCGGCGGCCGCGGCCAATGGCAGCGATTCAAGTCTCCCGCTCTTGGAGCGAGCCAATCGCGGGAGACTCCAATCGGGCCAATCAGCGCGGCTCGCCTGGCCAATCAGAAATCCCCGCGCCTTAGCCAATCAAGGCGCGGGGATTTCGAGTATTCAAATTCAGGACAGAACAAAAAGCTTTGCAGGAATACTTATATTCATGCAATCTGCAGTCTTTTCAATGGATCTTGACCAGCAGAATACCTGGATATGTTATGTTGCATTGGATCTGCTCTGTGACCTTCTAATTTAATTGATAGAGTAAGGGTTTCAAAGGAAAACCTTACAATCTAGGCTAGATGACTTCTTACTATATGATTGAATACAAACAACTGCAAATCATTTATATGTTGTCAAGAAAATTATATAGGTGGAATCCATGAATAAGGATATGCACATAAGGAGGATTGATAGTTGCAGGCATTACCAAGACTGTGAAAATTTTAAGGCATAAGAAAATTAACATTTCCAGACAAGAGTTCAATGTCTGAAAATGAATATCTCTGATGTCTGTTCAAACAGATTATTTGTATATTAGTGCTTTTAACCACAAAAATTCAAAGGGGGAAGTGCAGTAGCTATGCATAGGATGATATAATTTAATATTTTAATATCCTATATTTTAATATCCTATATTTTAATATCCTATATTTTAATATAGGTTAAAACTTTGTTTATATAGCTATGCTTCAAGGTTTTTCAAGCCTAAAAGTGGAGGAATTAAATGTTTAAATGTTCCTCCATAATAATCCTCCCAAAATATAATGTTAAGGAGAAAACTTAGAATGATTGCCACTATTGGGTTATATGTGCAGCTTCTTATTTGACAAGTGTATGTACTCATTTGATCTCTTACCAACAGTCTGTCACAATTAATCATATGACTAATATATAGCAATCATTAGGAAAATCTTTGGGTATATGGAATGTTTGATCTTTCATGTGACATATCAGTGGCTTCTTCTGTTGTGTACAAAACTAACACTACAACTGGAGATGACTTTTTGCTCATGGTTGTAGGACCTGCAAAGGGACATTGAACAGCACACAGCAGGTGTGGAATCAGTCTTCAATATATGTGAGATCTTGCTGCATGATTCTGATGCCTGTGCCAATGAGACTGAATGTGATTCAATCCAGCAGACAACAAGGAGCTTAGAAAGGCGGTGGAGAAACATCTGTGCCATGTCTATAGAGAGGCGGATGAAGTGAGGCATTATTTCTCTCTTTTCTCCAAAAAAAAACAAAAAACAAAAAACAAAACCCAACCCCCCAAACATGTTACTTTTTTAAACAATTTCTATGAAAAGCCCAAAAATCTATTCTTGGAAGAAAGAACAGATTAGCAATTTGCTGGTAGGAAATATTAATTTAGTGCCTTATGTTCATTGGTCTCTGCTTCATTCTCCATATAAAAAGAAATAATGAGAAAATCTCTATCTGAGATATTGCTCTGGTTCCTAAATACCTCTAAACTAAATACATTTATTGTCTGGGATGAGAGAATGTAAATGTCAATGGTTTATTCAGCTCTTTGCTCCTAGTTGTGGTAAATAAAGCGAGAATAAATTATTTAAAACATTTTGAAATGCCTACAGTTGATATTATTCTAAAATGACAAATTTAACATTTGATTAATTTACATACTTTACCTAGGCTACAACATACAGATTTTCCAGGCACAGAACATATACTATATTATATATTTGGTATATGCATTTTTCTGTGTTTGATGTGTTGGCATATATCTCTGAGAAAATGCCAGAATGCAAACCAAGACCTCATAATTAAGATTGAACACTATATTGTTATATCAGTCTACAAACCTGACACTCCAAATCTTGGGACTTGGGATTAAAAAAGGAAATAGCCAACTGAGTTGTGAGGAAATAGAATGGAATGCATGCAAATGCACATCCCTGCACTTTCTATAAAACATGAAACAAATCTTTAGAAATTACCTTTTTGAATCATTTTAATTTAGTACTTCAGGTCACGTATATCTTTTTTCATTCTGGAGGAAATACATTTTAGTTAAAATGTTTTTGATTCAGGATATTTTTGAATGCTAATAGAAGAGAATATATCAGGTCAGGATATCCAGTTCTCTGAGCTTGGTTGTTTGATGCCAATTTCATAACATCAGCAATGCCAATGCTAGGAGTATTTCTGAATGCACTTTTTTAGTTGAATTGAGTGTAGCTTATTGGATTGGATTTGGTTTGGTTCAGTTTAGATTGAAACATAAATGAATTTTGATGCAGGATGTCTTGCAGAAAGGGATGCATATTTGCAAATAAACTGTTGCTGCTTGTTTCTGCAATAGGATTGAGGCAACTTGGCGACTATGGCAAAAGTTTTTGGAAGATTACTCTCGTTTTGAAGTTTGGTTGAAAACAGCAGAGAAAACCGCAGCTTATCCCAATTCTTCAGAGATTTTGTATGTAACAGCCAAGGAAGAGTTAAAGAAATTTGAAGTAAGAACTCCTTTTGTAGTTTTTCCATCTTTGTGTATAGATGTAAATTAGGTAAATTTACCAAATAGTGATATCAACATATCCTATATTTTAATTCTTCACTTTTCTTGGGTAGCAATTTTCCTCATTATTTTGAATGGATTAATTTTAAATCTTTTGGAAAAAAAAGTACTTTTTTTCCTCAGGCATTTCAGCGGCAAATTCATGAACGACTAACCCAGCTGGAATTAATCAATAAGCAATATCGGCGGTTGGCCCGTGAGAATCGCACTGATTCAGCTAACAAGCTCAAGCAGATGGTTTATGAGGGTAATCACCGATGGGACAATCTTCAGAAACGTGTCACAGCAATTCTCAGGAGACTTAAGGTAGTTGCAAATAAGTTTGGAGACAAATGTCTGTGGAGATTCTCAGTCCTCCAGGTCATGGTTGTCCCAAAGGTACTTTTTCAAGAGGCAACTGGGCTTCCTTGTTTTTCTCTGAAGACATTTCGCTTCTCATCCAAGAAGCTTCTTTAGCTTCTTAAATGAGAATGAAATTCCTTCAGCGAAAAACCAGAAAGTCCAGTTGCCTCTTGAAAAAGCACATTTGCCCTTGTAGACAAAGCAGATATTAGAGGTCTAGGATAATGTATTCTTAAGGGAACAAGAAGGAATAGGAATTTGTTGAATTCTGTAGTGCAGAATTGGTAACTTTAAGATAAGAACTCCCAGAATTCCCTGACCAGCATGCAACTTAAAGCATCTTAAGTTGCCAAGGTTGATAAACACTGCTCTCATGGAACCATCACCTAGACTTTCTGACTTCCTAGATGAAATTATTTCAGTCAGTGGTGGGATTCAAAAATTTTTACTACTGGTTCTGTGGGCATGGCTTGGTGGGTGTGGCAGGGGTAGGTTACTGCAAAATCCCCTCCCCTCCCCACCCCACCCCACCCCACCCCACTAACCTGCTTTCCAGCTCTGTTCTCCTGTGCAGGGCAACCAAAGAAGACCCAGCCAATCAGCTGGGACTCGGGAGGCAGAGAATAGATGGGTATGGGGCCAGCCAGAGGTGGTATTTGCCGGTTCTCCGAACCACTCAAAATTTCCGCTATCGGTTCTCCAGAATTGGTCAGGACCTGCTGAATACCACCTCTGATTTCAGTTCTATACTTACTCAAATTTGCAGAATTAGAGAATTGTAGTATCTGAGAGCAAATTGGCATAGCATTGTAGTCAGTGTAGCTGTTATGTATTCAAATGGTATATTCGAAATCCCCGAGCCTTGATTGGCCAAGGCACGGGGATTTCTGATTGGCCCGATTTAGGTCTCCCGCGATTGGTGCAAACCGAGAGCGGGAGACTTGAATCGCTGCCATTGGCCGCGGCAGCCTTGCGAAAGGTATAAAAGCCGCGGGCTTTTTACCTTTCGCCGGTTCGGTTCACTTGTTAAAAATAAAGAGCTTTTACTTGAAGTCACCGACTCTGAGCTTATTTCCGGACACGACACTGGCGACGAGGGTGGGATCTCGCCCCTGAACCGAACCCCGTGTCCACCTAAGAACCAGCGACAGCACTAAGATGGCAAAGATAGCACCGCCCGCCCCCTTCAACCCCGCCGCCGAAGACTGGGAATCGTATTCGGATCGGTTCCGGATGTACCTAGAATGCGCCGGCATGAAGGACGCCCCGGGCCCGCTGAAATGCGCTGTCTTCCTTACACACTGCGGACCAGAGGTCTTCCAGATGGCTAAGGCATTAGCCAAGCCGGCAGACGCAACCGCCATGGACTGGGACGCCCTCGAACCAATACTGCGGCGCCATTATGCCCCCGAGGTCCCCATCCTAATACGGCGCAACGAGTTTTACCGCCGAAACCAGAAGCCAGACGAAAAATTGAGCGATTTCGTCGCAGAACTGCGGCGCCTGGGAGGACTCTGTGAGTTCGAGGGTCTCAACAGTCTCATAAGAGACCGCTTCGTACTCGGGTTATGGGATCCTACACTGCAGAGCCGACTTATGGCCAAGGGCAACATCAGCCTAGCCGATGCCCTGACAGCAGCCGCAGCAGCTGAAGCAACACGCACGTCGGCAGACAGCATGCAAAGATCTGACGCGAAGGGCGGAAACAACAACCCGGCAAGGTCGGCCGACGCAAGAAGTGAAGCAACCGCACACTACGGTGAATACCAGTCGAACTCCAGCACGTCTGAAGACGAGGAGGACATTCACCGAGTACAGACGGGACGTGGCGATCAACGAAGTCGAAAAGGTCGCAAGTCGAGGTCCAGCTGCGCCGGGTGTGGCGGCGACCACCCCAGGTCAGAATGCCGATTTTTTGACTCTATCTGTAGGCATTGTGAATGAAGGGGTCACATCGCCCGAGTTTGCCGCCAAAAGAAGACTTGCAGCCCGCCCAAATGGGAACAGCACGACAGACGGAGAGAAAACTCCCCGCCCAGAACCAGAGAACGACAGCCAGACGGTCGGTGGGACCGCGCTCAACGATCTCAAAGAAGCGGCGATGGTCGGCGGAAAGAAGAGACCCATCAGACGGTGACCATCAGCCACGCCACCTCCGACGGCGCCAGGAAAATACATGTAGAAGTACATATAGAAGGCCAGCCATGCAAGATGGAAGTGGACTCTGGGTCCTACCTTTCCATGATTGCATGGCGTGAAATCAAAAGACTGGTGCCTACTCTACAAAAGAGAAACGTGCAGACACAAAAGGTCATCATTAAAGACTACCAAGGGAACCGTGTCCCGGTAGTGGGCACCAAGAATTTCAACATAACCTACAAAGGCCACACCGAACAACTACCACTCACAATCATCGATCGCGACCGCCCAAGCCTACTGGGTCTACAATGGTTCGCCCCGCTTAACATCGCGCTGACAGGTGTCAACCAAGTCACCATCGAAGCTTGGGAACAGCGGCTAACCCAGGAGTTCCAGAAGGTGTTCGATGGAGGCTTGGGCAAGTACCAGGGGCCCCTTATCTCGTTTGACTTAGACCCAAGGGTTCCCCCTAAGAGACTTAAACCTAGAAGGGTACCGTTTGCATTAAAACCAAAAATTGACGAGCAGCTTGACAAGCTCGTCAAACAGGGGGTATTACAACCGATAGACCATGCCAGATGGGAAACCCCTATAGTGACCCCAGTAAAACCAGATGGGTCGGTGAGAATTTGCGGGGACTATAAGGCCACCCTAAATGGCGCATTACAACAAAGCGCCTACCCAGTCCCTATAGTACAACATTTACTACACTCGCTAGGAGGGGGCAAAGTCTTTGCAAAGCTCGACCTTGCCCAGGCATATCAGCAGCTACCGGTAGACGAGAAAACGGCGGAAGCCCAAACAATAGTAACCCATCGAGGGGCCTTCAAGTGTAACCGGCTCCAATTCGGAGTCAGCGTGGCACCAGGCATTTTTCAAAGCCTGATGGAACGTTTGTTACAGGGCATAAAAGGGGTGGTGCCCTATTTTGACGACGTATTAATAGCGGCGCCAAATGAAGCCGAATTAGAGAAGCGACTCAGACAAGTCTTAACAAAATTTAAAGAAACAGGACTTAAGGTTAAGCGAGAAAAATGCAATCTATGCACAAAGCAAGTAGAGTTTTTGGGCTATCTCCTAGACCAGAAGGGCATTCACCCTACAACTAAAAAAATAAAAGCCATCAAGGAAGCCCCCACCCCAAGATCCAAAACGGAATTACAAGCGTTCCTAGGATTACTAAATTTCTATAATGTTTTCCTACCTCAAAAGGCAACGGCGGCGGAGCCCTTACATAGACTCCTAGACAAGAAGGCAGCCTGGACTTGGGGGAGGCGAGAACAAGCCGCTTTTCAAAAAACCAAGGACCTCCTCACCTCCGATGCTGTCCTGATGCAATTTAGTGAGACTTTACCACTAGCTGTCACTTGTGACGCATCACCCTTCGGCGTCGGCGCTGTCCTCAGCCACACCCTCCCAGACCAGAGAGAAGCACCCATCGCCTTTTTCTCCAGGACTCTGACCAAACCAGAGCGCAACTATAGCCAGCTGGACAAGGAAGCTTTGGCTATAGTTGCCGCCGTTAAACGTTTTCATGAATATTTGTACGGCCGCCCGTTCACCATCGTGACGGATCACAAGCCTCTGTTGGGCATCCTCCCGGGAAACCGAGCCACGCCCAACATCTTGTCACCCCGAATGACAAGATGGTCGGAATTCCTGGCAGCCTACAATTACGAACTGTTACACAAGCCAGGTAAGAAAATCTCGCACGCGGACACTTTAAGCCGCTCGCCCTTACCTGACTCAGAACCTGACCCAGCACCTACAACAAATACCCTGAGCATAGAAAGTTTACCTATTACCGCATCCGACATTGCCAGGGAAACCATTAAGGACAGGCGTCTGGCTCGAATCTTGCACTGGTTAGAAAAAGGCTGGCCGGAAAAGGACTGTGACGAGACTTTTAAAACATTCCGCCAGCGCCAGACCGAACTGTCACTACTGAAAGGATGCATTCTATGGGGTGACCGGGTGGTAATTCCAGATAGATTGCAAGAAAAAGTCTTGAGGATGCTACATGAGGGTCATCCTGGCATCGTCAGGACTAAAGCCCTGGCCAGAAGCTACGCTTGGTGGCCAGGGATGGACAAGCAAATTGAGGCATGGGTCGCCAAATGCCACCGATGCCAGGAGACCAGATCCAGCCCATCCACAGCACCCATCCGGGATTGGGAAACACCACGAGGGCCCTGGTCCAGAATCCATCTTGACTTTGCGGGCCCCACAAATGGACATACATTTTTAATCACAGTCGACGCATACTCAAATTGGCTAGAGGTGGCTGACATGAAATCCACCACCACAGAGGCTGTCATAAAAGAACTGTGTAAACTGTTTTCCACACACGGCCTCCCAGACGTCATCGTCTCAGACAACGGGCCCCAATTCACCTCCATCGACTTCCAACGGTTCCTGGCAGAGAAGGGCATCCGCCACGCATTGACAGCACCGGCGCATCCGGCGGCGAACGGTAGGGCGGAACGGATGGTCCAGTTTACAAAAAAAACCCTCAGGAAAATGGACCACGGGGAGATCAACGACAAAATCAACCGCCTACTCTTCATACAACACATCACTCCCAACACTACAACCAACAAGAGTCCGGCAGAGCTGTTAATGGGCAGGAAGCTGAGGTCTCCACTTGACAGACTGCACCCGACTTACAACCCGGAGCAGCCCCCAGACTCCAGCTCCAGGTTCCGGACATTTAACCCAGGTGACCTGGTATACGCAAAAAACATGACGGGGGACCCCCTATGGATCCCAGCCGTCATAACACAAGTCACTGGTCCAAAGTCGTACCGGCTCCAAACCACGGATGGGCAAGCCTGGAAACGGCATATTGACCAGTTAAGGTCCCGAACGGCGACTGACCTCAACCCCCAAGAAGCGAACCAAGGGGGGAGGGAATACCCGGAGAGACAATCGCAAAATAAAATAAACCAAAAATACTCACCAGAAAAGAGCCATCGCGAGTCCCCTCCGGAGAAGAACCGTCTGGCCAGCTCTACCGACTCGGAGAAGCCAAGCGGGAGCGGCGAAATCCGCAGCTCAACCGACCCGGTAGGCCCAGGCGGGAGCCACGGCGAAAGAACCGGCCCGATCATCCAGCCGGTTCGCAAAGAGGCAGGAGCAGCCAAAGGAACGACCGCTCCGGCCGAGATACAACAGGAAAGTGAGTTGCGCAGGTCAACTAGGACTCGACGGAGCCCCGCCTACCTGCGTGACTACACCACCTGACGGACCGTACCAAGGGGGGAGGGGTGTTATGTATTCAAATGGTATATTCGAAATCCCCGAGCCTTGATTGGCCAAGGCACGGGGATTTCTGATTGGCCCAATTTAGGTCTCCCGCGATTGGTGCAAACCGAGAGCGGGAGACTTGAATCGCTGCCATTGGCCGCGGCAGCCTTGCGAAAGGTATAAAAGCCGCGGGCTTTTTACCTTTCGCCGGTTCGGTTCACTTGTTAAAAATAAAGAGCTTTTACTTGAAGTCACCGACTCTGAGCTTATTTCCGGACACGACAGTAGCAATAGCACTTAGACTTATATACTGTTCCATAGTACTTTACAGCACTCTCTGAGTGGTTTGCAACACCAGCATATTGCCCCAACAATCTGGATCTTCATTTTACTGACCTCAAAAGGATGGAAAGTTGAGTCAACCTTGAGCCGGTCAGGATTGAACTCCAGGCTGTGGGCAGAGTTAGCCTGCAATACTACATTATAACCATGGTACTACAAGGGCTCTTATAGTCTCCATAAAGCATCATATATTAGAGAAAGATCAAAATGTCCTGGATTCAAAGCCATACTTTGCCATGGAGTTGGCAAAATGATTTTAGTCAGTTAACTGCCTCCTGATTGTAATGTGATGTGCTTGTTAAATAATGAAAGAAAATAGTTTCTACCAATCCTTGATGGTTATAAATTAAAGGTGGGTATCCTGGTCTCTTCCAAATGACCATTTCTATAGTCCTTAATCATTGGCCTTGCTGATTGGGTCTGATGGGAACTGAAGTGCAAAATATTTGTCATGCAGTATGTTATCTAACTTTGTGTTAAACAAATTATTGTCATTGTTAACTTATTTGAATGAAGCTAATGATGCTAATATTTCCAATATTTATAGAGAAGTTAACACATATGGGCATTTATAAGCTTTAATAAAACTTAGAAAGGTTCATAAGCTATTGCATAATGTGGAATTCAACCAGAGGTGGTATTCAGCAGATTCTGACCAGATCTGGAGAACCAGTAGCGGAAATTTTGAATAGTTCAGAGAACTGGCAAATACCATCTTTGACTGGAGATTTTACAGTACCCTTCTCCTGCCACACCCACCAAGCCACGTTCATAGAACCGGTAGTAAAAAAAAATTGATCCCATCACTGAATTCAGCACCTATAAAACGATCACAAAAGTGATCAATTTTCCAACTCTTCTAATGACATTGTTTAATATACCTTAAACTAAAGCAGGGGTGTCAAACTCATGTTGTCACGGTGTCGTCACATGATGTACTGTGACTTTTTTCTCCTTCACTAAACCGGGCTTAGGTGTGGCCAGCAGGTGACGTATCCGGCCCGCAGGCTGCAAGTTTGACAGCCCTGAACTAGAGGGTTTTTTTTCCTTGTTATACTATTCCTTTAGCCCTTGTTTTATTTGGAGACATTAGAGATTCAGTCTACAACCTCTTACATGCACAAACTGGGTTTCAGTCCTGAAATTAAATCAGGAGGAGAACTGAATGTGATTAGAATGTGAAACTAAAAAGCAGGAGATTCTGCTTCAAATTCATTTTTAGTCATTAAATTCATTAGACCAGCCATGTGCACATATTCAAGCTTAACTGTCTTGTAGGATTATGATAAGGCATGCAAAAGAATTGCGTATACTTCCCTAAACTCTTTGTCAGGGAAGATAGCTAAATCTAATCATTACATTTGTATAATTGACTAACAACACTTGAGTGATTTCAATCAGAAAGATTACCAGATGCGCTCTGTGAAATTTACAGCTTGAGATGCAGGCTTGAGTGAATGAATTTTTATTTTTGCTTCATTCATTCCTGATACCATAGCACATCAACACATTTTAAGATGTTACTAAATAGAAGATTTTTAAGGACACTGTGTGTTATCACAACTATTGCTTTGAGTATCTGTATTATTTTATTGCCTTTAGCACTTTACCAGTCAGTGGGAAGAATTTATGGGAACAAAGGACAACATCATCCTGGTGTGGTTAACAGAAATGGATTTGCAGCTGACAAATGTGGAACATTTCTCAAAGAGTGATTTTGATGACAAAATGCGGCAGCTTAATGTAAATATTTACTTCTTTTTTTAAGAAAAATGTTTCAGATAGATTGGGGGAGATGGGTTTCAGACGTCCTACTGATTATCTTAGTCTGGTGCTTGTATTTGGTACCTGTATATCTACTTAGTTCATTTAAATTCTTTGATAGAAGCCCCATAAATTTAGAGAACACCATTTAAACTGCTATCTAAATAAAACAAAGCTACATTTAGGATATCTGAAATAATAAGTTTGAGGTCTCTTTTATATCCAGAGTTGATCAGTCCTTTCTTGCCACCATTCTTGGCTAGTCCGGCTTAATTCCTTCTTGGTTATTGGTTACCATATAAGATTAGGAATTCCATGTTTATCCTTGAAAGATCATTCTTGTATCTCAGTTAAAAAAAAGATATCTTCATTTCACTTGTATTGTCTCTATAGAGCTAGTTTCCTAGAGCACCATCAACAAAAATCTTAACTGCTTTATAGTTTTCACCTTTGGTTTTGGCATTCATGATGAGATACCATTGGCTTAAGAAATTAAATGACCTAGGAGCTTCAGTTTGTTATTGGTATTCTGCAGGTGATTTCCCCTAATACTTCTACCCAATTGAAGGACATCTAAATGGCTGATAAGAAATGATAGAAAAGGCAGAACTTTCCTTGAAGAATGGACATCTTTATTTGCTTTATCTGAGTTAATTTCACCAAACTTTTCCACGCTGAAATATTCTGTGCTTCTCCTTATATGTTCCCAACCTCTCTTTATGAGATTGATTAATCTGAATTTCACTAATTAAGTAATCTGTGCAGTAATACTTAGGAAGCATAATTATCTGTTTTTTAAACAGGGTTTCCAGAGGGAAATAATGCTAAACACCAGTAAGATTGATCAGCTGATTGCTTCTGGGTTGTATCTGATTCAAAAAAGTGAACCAGAGGATGCCATTATACTTGAAGAGGAACTAGAAGAATTTTATAGTTACTGCCAGGAAGTGTTTGGCCGAGTAGCTCGATTCCACCAAAGACTGATATCCTGGCATCCAGTAAGAACTAATGAAGTTGTATCTTTGCTGGAACCCATGTTGTTTCTTTGCCAATAGATTCATTTTCAAAAGCCATGTAGATAAAGAACATGGAAGATGTATTCTCCAAACTTCCAATAATTAAAACACTGGGGTATTTTTCCAAGTTAAGGAAGGGGTTGTTATTATATCCAAAGTGTTTTTTCTTTGATTCCAGGACACCTGGAAACTAAGCAGGAAGGATCTGATTAATGACTAGATGTAGGTCACCTGTTTATATGCTCTGAGTTCTAAAGAGAAAGACTATATGTATGTATTTATGTATGTGGCTAGATGGATGTGTCTGTGTGACAAATAAAACACAATTTTAGAAGATGGAATAAGAACACTTTGTTGTAATTAAAGGACAGGTTATTTCTTTTCTAAGGTTTTCAGTGGTTTCTGATCTGTCTTCAAATGGCATATGATTGAATGCTTCAATCACAATCAAAACAGCTGTATCATGATCACCTGGCCCCTAAGGTACTAAAGATCATGCAGAGTTTCAGAAGGCAAGCCTTGTCACAGCTGGCTGGGTAATTCTGGGAATTGAAGTCCATCCATCTTAAAGTTGCCAAGGTGAGAAACACTGATTTAGAAGAAAGAAGGGAGTAGGCAACTCAGAGACTCTTATAGTTGGGCACTTAATAAATTCAAATAAGTAATCCTACTTTGGAGGATTCCCATTTTTCTTGAACACTGAGACCACAAAGTAGTTCCATAAGTAATTATTGTTAATAACTTGTGTTCAATACCAGTATTTCTGTTGTCTTGTTGAGGGACTGGAAGATGAAAAAGAGTCTTCAGAAAATGAAGCTGATTCAGACCATGCAAGGGGGATGGAAGTTGATCCTTGGCCAAAGAAGACAGTTCCAGAGGGGCCACCATCTCAGCAGTCTCTCTGCCACCTCATACCTACTGCAAGGGGTCCTGAGAGGTCTGGCTGTGAGACCCCTGTCAGCGTTGATTCCATTCCACTGGAGTGGGACCACACCGGAGATGTGGGAGGTTCTTCCTCCCCTGAGGATGAAGAAGAGGATTCATTCTTCAGCGCACTCTCAGGTAAATTCCAACCCACCATCCTAATCAGAAATGTTAATACTCGGAAATACACAAACAGCGACACAATCCAAATACACAAAAGCAGTCACCCAGTTTTTAATTTTGAACCCTCAATAACTGAGCTTTGCTGTGCTCCAAATTCAGTCATACCCATTGTATATGTTATACAGAACAAGATAGAAAAATAAAGTGGAAGCGATCCAGACTTAAGAATTAAAGATGAATTTGTTTGGGCTGCCTTAAAATACAGTATTGCAAATTAAAATATAGTTCTAATAATTTGCCCTATGAGAGCCAGTGCAGAAATTGAAATGGTCAGGATTCATCCTCTAAAGTTTATACCGTAATGCTGTTCAATGGAAAAGCTATACATATCTGGGTATTAGGAGAGAATATTAATAAACAGAGATATTAGACATACAAAAATGCATTATAACACATAAATTGCCTACAAAACCAGAACATTCAGTGGAACAAAATGAAAAAAAAAAAAATGAAAAAAAATGGGATAGAATTAGGAGAGTAAAAAATTAAGAATGGATAGATGTTGAAATGAACATATTTATCCATCATATCTGAACTGAACAATTTCATTCTACAACTGTGGACAATGCAATATTTTTGAAGGAGAGGAACTTGGAAGTAAACTATACCTGACACGTTGACTTAAAAGATTTTATTTGTGACTTTAGGAATGCTACTGTACTGTGCTGCATAATATTGACAAATAGACCTGCTATAAAACAATGTGATTATGTTGGTAAAGGACCATTGCATGTTCAAAACTACCACATCAAGTGAAAAAATTAGCACAGTCCTTCCTGATATGCTGGTTACTTAAAACAGGGAACTTGTTATGCTGATAAACTTGCAGCGGGAAAACGAACCTTCACTCTTTCTCTGTCTCAAAACCCTTTTGTTCAATTTGTTCTGATTTATTTTCTTTGTTAAACAAATCTATGCACTGCCCTCTTACTATCTAAGCGACTTGGAGTAGTTTACAAATTATATTCAGCAAAGCTTCAAATGTGTAGATGGGAAAGCAAGAAGTAATTGTGAGGGGGAAAAAACAATGCTGTGAATATTTCACCCCAGCAAAGGTTCTGATTTCCTATTTCTCATTGAGACTTCCTAGGTAGAAAACCAAGTGGAAAATATTGTGAATTGGGTAGGATACACTAAAAGATACTACTGAAAGAGAAAGTGATCCTGCTCCCTTTGCAGTTGTCGCATATACTTTAAAAAAATATTTCAGAAGGCATTTTTAAAATATGAATGTGGTTTTCCCTGATCAAAGCCTGGCTGCAATCATTGTTTGAAAGCCTTGTATTTGGGGTCTTTCTGATGTCAGCAAACATTGCAGGAAACAGAAATCATAAACCTAATAAAAAAGAAACATTGAGGGCTTTTGCCCATTTATTTATCCCATCTATCTATCTATCTATCTATCTATCTATCTATCTATCTATCTATCTATCTATCTATCTATATCGGCCTTTTCTTCTTTTGCCTTTTCTTTTTAGAACTATTAGGAAAATTAACAGTTTTAAAAGAATAGCAAAAAGAGATGAACAGTGGATAGTTTTATAAGGGCATGTAGCTAAATGGTTGCTGCCTTTATACTTTTTACTTCAGGGCATTTTGACCACTAGTTTTATTTGGAAAAAGAATGCTCAATTAATAGATATTTAACAGGATCCATATGGGGCTGCCGTAATGCTACATTCTTGTATGGTGGGAAGGGAAGAGTGAACAGACTCTTGCAAAGCAAATGGTGACGTTATTCTTTTTTCAGATGTAGAAATCACTGAACATCCTGAGGCATATCTTAAAATGACCACAAAAGCTTTGAAAGCAGCTTCTGGTAGGCACCTGCTACTGCATGTGTCTCAACATGACAGTTTCCCTGTGCCGCACGCTGTGCTCTTCACACCTTCCTCATATGCAGGTTTCTGATTCCCAAGCTTGTATCAACACCATGCACCAATTGGCTCATGGTGGATTCTCTTTTTTGTTTTGTTGATTTGATGTTACATCATCCCCACATGTCTCTACCAAAGTTAAGACTATGCATTTTTAGTTCTCCATACCAGTATAAAGGCATCAAGGCCTTCCTTGCTTGTTCCTCACACTGTGGCATGCATCGACAATTATGCTGGTTCTTTTCACTTGTAGGGCAACTTAGCTTTGCTTTAAAGCTCCCTTTGCCATTCAGTTTAGGGTCTGACAGGGCAATCTGGATCCTTCTTTATATCTGTAGCCCAAAACAATTGAGCACTTATTACCCTTTAGAAGAACTAAGGTTCAGATGCTTTCTTGAACAGAACCTGATACAAATGTTAAAATCTTTATTGACCAATCACATTCTCAGCCCAAGAAGCTGAATATGTATTGATATTTCAGACAGAAAAATTGAGTGGCAACTCTCTAACAGTCTAATGGTAAAAAAAATATATAATACACTAAATAATTACCATTAGGTGACCTATAATGCAATCCCCAAAGCTGCCTCCTGAAATAAGCTACCTCATTCTGCTTACTGCTGGGGTCATGCATCAAGTCCAGAAGTGCTTTTTAACCTTTCCCAATCTCTTCTTTTATGATGGTGGTAAGAACTCCTATTTTCTTCGGGCGTTTTCAGAAAAGAATATCCTCATAACTGCATGGCTCTCATTTCATTGCCCATGAAACACTGCTGAAACATGTTTGCAAACAAGCATGCTTTGCAAAACAAATGGCAATATTTTTTTTTTTTTGTCATGCCATCCTTCCTTCTCTGTAAATATTTTTAATTATTTTTTCTATTACATCTAATTTTCTGTGGTTTTCTTTTACCATGTTGCACAACAGGGAAATCTGCTGAAACTCACATATGGCATCCTTCAGAACACCCAGTTCGTCGAAAGCATTCGTACAACCAGGAAGAGATGGTTAGAAGTATCTTATCAAACAATGAGGATTCCAGCACATCCTACAAACCAGGCAGTGTAAGTCTGGGGTGCCTATATATTATGAAAAAACGGGCTTAAATTAGCTTGTAACAGACAGGCTAACTGTCTATATACGTACAATATAGTGGAGTTTTTCCAAGACAAGAAAATTTGGTGAGTGGAATATCAAATGATATTCCATTTATACATTTCTCAATAAAGAATAGTTGGCTGTGAATCTGTGCTATAAGTGTGTGAGAATATGATATATTGCCAGAAGACTTATTTACTTTCTATTCTGTGTATTTCAGGTGATACCACTGAGCACTAGGAGTGTGGATGACATAAAAGACATTTCTAGGATCTTGCCTAGTAAAGATTCTCAAGATAGCCAGAACTTCATTAGTGTCTCAGGCATAGAGAAACAGCCAGGTATGTTAGCCATGGTTCCTGTTAATTTTTTAAATATATTTGTTTACATATAAAAGTAACAATTATTTAGGATGTATTTTTCCCATGTAATAATACCATCATTGAAGTTAAATTTCTCAGAATTGAAAAATGGGGAATAAATAAATACATAAATGTAAGCTCTTTAAATCTCAACAGAAAGAGAAAAGGAACAGAAAAGAGGCAACTGTAATATGATAGATGCTATTACAATGATTAATTTAAAATGCAATAATCAGAATTTCTAATATACAATGGAAAGATGATCAAAGAGTTGAACAAGCTGAAATTAAGATTTAAAAAGCAAGGGAATTTGACAGGAAAAAGCAAGCATTGATCAGATCAAAAGATCTTCCAAAACTTTCAGATGTTCAGTGTATGCTGAAACATTATTACAGAAGGTCTAAATAGATTTCCCAAGTGACAAAAAAATCATAAATCTAAGATTTACAAAGGAGAAAGTTCTATTTATATGTTCTTATTCCTTCTACTCCAGATGTGATAAGGTAGTACCTTGAGTAAGTAGTTGGGAAGGAGCACATTAAATAAAATAGTCCTTCTGGTCCCAAGAATGTATCTGCCTTTATTTCTGGCTTAATGTTCACAGGACAATTAGGCTCGCAGACTCCAGAGGTAATATAATACATTTCTAATTTAGAATAGTCCTTCCTCTAAATACACTATTTGGAAATTGAAGTATAAAAAGCAATGGGGCTATTTTGAACATTTTCTATTTGTAGGAAAAATTAATTCATGGGGGGGACAAAAAGATATACCACCCTAATGTTCTGAAGGGGTATGACCCCCTCCTACCGCCTAACAATTCTGCCATCATCTCATCTCAATTTACCCACTATGCACTGCAAATGAGTTTTGAAAATAATGCAATTACCAAAAAAAAAAACCCTATTGATATTGTGTTTAATAATAATAGAGGCACAGCCCTTAAAATGCTATCCTGAAATTAACTCAGATTTCATTCTCATATTGTAACCTCTGTTTGCGTTTGTGAGACTAGTTGAGTTGAATTCAAAGGAGACCAACATGTGCCCAAAATAACGTTGATCTGTCCCAAAGTTGTTGTTTTTTTTAAAAAAAAAAACCTGAATAATTTTGTATTAAACTGCAGGGACTATTGAAAGATGGGAACTCCTTCAAGTTCAAGACCTAAGCAACAAGCTGAGAATGAAGCAAACGTGGCAGCAGTGGCAACAGCTGAATGCTGACCTTACCAACATTGATATTTGGCTTGATAAAATGGAAGAGGAAATGGAGGGGTTGCAGGAGGAAGAACCGCAACCAGTGAACAGTGTTCAGGCCATAGACCAGAGAGTCAAGAAACTGAAGGTGAATAAAAAAAAGAAAAGCTGAAAAAGAACAATAATCTCTTTGATCAACACTTGCAGTATATCGCTGATTCGGACAGATTGTCCATCAGCCTTTCAATCTTTTTTCCCCAACAGTGGACATTCAGAGGTTGCTTGATACTA
Organism: Hydrophis major; assembly: GCA_033807585.1. Taxonomy (NCBI): domain Eukaryota; kingdom Metazoa; phylum Chordata; class Lepidosauria; order Squamata; family Elapidae; genus Hydrophis; species Hydrophis major. The sequence goes on from CM066328.1 coordinate 34,413,809, forward strand.
CTTTCACTTTGCCTAATATAGGTAGTCCTTAACTTACAACCCCAAATTTCCATTGCTAAGCAAGACAGTTAAGTGAATTTTGGGCCATTTTTTTTACCTTTCTTGCCACAGTTGTTGGCAAGAATCACTGCCGTTGTTAAACTAGTAACATACTTGTTCACTAACATTTGGCTTCCCTGTTGATTTTGCTTATCAGAAGGGTGATCATATGACCCCAAGACACTGCAACTATCGCAAGTACATGCCAGTTGCAAAGCATCTGAATTTTGATCATGTGACCATGGAGATGCTGCAATGGTCGTGTGAAAAATGGTCATAAGTCACTGTTTTCTGTATCATTGTAACTTCAAATAGTCATTGAATGAATGATTTTAAGTTAAGAACTACCTGCACTCTCATGAAAGCTCTGTGTAAGTGCATGCAAACAATGCAAGTTGCAAATTGTCTCTTTCACATACTTTGTGCGGTCTGTCTCTGGATATTGCATTTTCTCCATTCTGTACTATGCTGTAGGACTCTTGGGTCAGAAGTCCACCTGAAAACCACCTGATACAAAAAGGACATCCTGAAGTTCAGTCATTAAAAAGCTCTCATAGTATAGCAATAGATCCCAGTGAAATGAGTGGATCCAAATTTCCCATGTTGTGTTTGGAAAGCACTTATGCTTTTGACTAAACACAGGAGTTTACAATTATCAGGATGTCCTGTACTAACAAAAATAAAATCAACTTCACTAGTTTGAATGTAGTTTATCAGCTTTCCTTTCCAATTTGTAGAATACACTGTAGAATACAAATTATCAATTTTCAGAACACACTGAGAGCCAGTGTGGTGTGGGAAGAAATACCCATCTGGTTCAGTTCCAAGCTGGGAGAAAGGCACTGGAGACAAAACAGAGGCTGAAGGCTGATTGGAAAGAGGGTTTAATGATGGACAGAACCACCAATCATATGGTTTTGGGCAGCCGATCACATGGAGTTGAGAGTGAGGGTTTTTTATACCTTCTCTTGGGCTTTGCACTTGAGTTTCCTGTTCCTCTGCAAAAACAAGTATTCTATTGGCTGTTGTCAGAGTCCCGTGAGGCCATATAGGGTTATGTAGGGGTCATAGCTGGACCTATAGCCAAAGTACAAATCCTAGGTCAGTGATGGCTAACCTTTTCAGCTTGGTGTGTTGAAAATCGGGGAAAAATGTAGCCTTCCTCGGGTCGTGTGTCACTTCAAGAAATATCAATAATTTGGTTTATGACGGACTGGGCTGGGGTGATCACACAGGGCTATGAAACTCGTCTCCCTGGTCTCAGGGCTGCAGGTGCAGGATGTGGGGATCGGAAGGCCACATTACAGGGCTGTGAACCTCATGGATCTCCTTTCCTCCTGTAGCGTTCCTGAGGTAATGAAACTGACAAATCTCAGTTTATGGCGGTTAAAACTGGTTCTCTGCTGCAAAGATCTTGCGGCAGCGGTGACACCACGCCTCCACACAACAAGCAGGGAGCAGGGATTGGAGCAGAGCACAGGCAGCCTCTAAATGTGCAAGTTTTCCCCACACCAACAGGCGTGTTAGTCAAAGTGCCTTGGCGTGTCACGAGTGACACGCGTGTCATAGGTTAGCCATCACTGTCCTAGGTGTTTGTTTGAGCTAAGTTTGTTTGAAGTTTGGTCTGCTCTGAGATGATGCAGTGAAGAAGCTTGTGTTCTAAAAGGGTGTTGGGCAATTCCTATTATGGCTTAATGGCTTTTCCCTGTGCTGGATCTTGAGTGAGGGTATTTGCTTATGAATAGAGCTCTCTAGTTCTCAATAAGCTCTTTATCTCTTAAGTGCTGGCATCTGCTCATGGCTATTACGAAAGGTGGGGGCTGCTTTCTGTCTCCAAGAGCATGTTTCTCCATTCCTCCTTTAGGGAATGCCTTTTTAATATTTTCTAAAATATTTCATTCTTCTAGGAGAGGGGTGGGTGCTAATTTCTACAGTGGTTTAAGGTGGTGGTCTGAGTCAATCAGAGTCTAATCTTAGTTGTTGGAAAGTCACTAGGTGTCCAGGCCGATCACCTCTCAGCCCAGCCTCCATTGCAGGATTGCTATGGTTGAGAAAGTGGAAGAGGAGGCAGTCCTATGAACATTACACTGAGATCCTGCAGTAAAAGTACACGCATCTAACAAATAGAAGGAAATTTTTCCAAACTTATTTTGGTGCTGCTGCTTAAAATCATTTTTTTTTTTCACAAAGAACTCAAATTTGTTTTTTTCCCCCTTATCAGGATATACTTAAAGCCTATAATAACTACAAGGCCCTTGTACTGTCTGTTAACCTGACAAGCAAAGATTTCAAGCAAACAGATAGCACTGGATACAAGGAGCTTCAGAACAGACTTCGTCGGGTAAATTTACGGTGGGAAAAGGCAAATATTTTACTGGAAAACCGGAAGAAGAATTTACAGAAAGCTCTGATTCATTGCCAGGTAAATAGCACAATAGCACATTATGTTTGTACCTTATTCTTAACAAGTTAAAATTAATAGGTTAGCAAATGCCTATGTACAGGCAGCCTCAATGTGTGCTCAGTGACCATTTAAAATGATGATGAACAAATAGTGGTTACAGCCAGTCCTTGGGAATTCTGTCTGTCCCAGCAAACCATTCCCCCATAGTCACATGATTGCAATCTAGGCACTTAGAAACCAATTCACATGTAAAGTCAGTTGCAGCACCCTTCTATCACATTAGTACCATTTGCAACCTTTCCTGACAGCTTCCCCAGAAAGTCAGTGGGGAATCCAGCAGGGAAAATCACAAATCTCTGAGATAATCCTCTCCCACAATCTTGTGTTTCTTGTGCATCCAAACTGGGCCTTCCATGCATCCCCTCACATCACATGCTCCCCAACTCACATTTCCCCTGGACATTATGCACCCTCCTCAACCCTCACCATGCTTCTTGTACACTATTGCACACCCTCCCCAACCCACACTGCACCTTCGCTGCACAGCTCCTTGCTTTGTCCCACCCACCCACCCATCCAGCATTAGCTATTTAACTAAGTCTTGCAATTTCCTGTCCTCGTGACTTTGGCTGTAGGAAGTTAGCAGGAAGTTGCCTTATCTAACATCACCCAACAACGTGGGATTTGGTTAAAGATGGCAATTGGAACTGCCGGAATTGCCACTGATGATGAAAATTCCAGTCCCGATTGTAAGTCGAGGAGTGGTTGTAGATTTAATGAATCAGCTGCCACAAAGTTACATCTTGAGGTTACTTAATGTGTTTTTATATGATTATTTTCTGAAAAATGAGCACTTGTTTCTGCAGGATTTTCATGAACAGAATCAGAAACTGCTGCTGTGGCTGGCTGCTGCAGAGACACGGAGACACCAAGCACAAGTTAAGGAGCCAAATGCTGATCCTCACAGAATACAGGAAAGTCAAAAGGAATTAATGGTAAATTTGGAAACAAAAAAAATCTGGAGCATCTCGAGACAAATTATTGCATCTTTGTTATATTCAGCATTATGCATTGGGCCTCCTTTTGAACAATGGCACTTGCTCTACTCCCCACTACAGAGCTCATAAATCTGTTCCATAAATTTCATTTAGAATTATATATAAACAAGGGGGCCAACCAACCATGGTTATTGCAACCCATGGCCTATTGCAAGTGTAGAGATCCAGGCATAATTGATTGACATGTATTTGGGTGGATGTTGGAATGCCAAGCGTCTAGTTTTGGCTTTTGGGCATTGGAGTCCTGTTTGGTGTCCTAATATGTGTTTAATTCACATGAAGCAGGATTCATTGGAAAGTATTGTTATATTGTTTGCATGTATAAAGTCCAGATATTCAGCTGCATCTCTAATCCAAGACTCTCTCGCAAATGCTACAATCAGCCAGAGTAAAGTAAGTGGATGGACTAGTGATATGATTCTCTAGGACAGGGGTCTCCAACCTTGGCTCCTGGAAGCCTGGCGGACTTCAACTCCCAGAATTCCACAGCCAGGCTGTGGAACTCTGGGAGTTGAAGTCCGCCAGGCTTCCAGGAGCCAAGGTTGGAGACCCCTGCTCTAGGAGGCAACTTCCTATGGTTGTTAATGTTTCCTCTTATATACTTTAAGCAACTGGAAAAAGAGCTTCTGGAACGGCAGCTTCAAGTAAATAATCTACAAGAAATTGCTGAATATTTGCTTGTCAAACCTGACGGAGAAAAATATATTGAAGCTAATGAGAAGGTCCATGTTATTGGGAAGAAGCTTAAACAGCTTCTTGAAGGAGTTTCATGTGACTTAAAGGCCTCACAAGGAAGACAGGTTGGCTGGACTGCATGTTCCAAATCTGATTACTCCAACTCTAATTTTGGAAAAATAACAGAGGTAAAGCTTTCTTCTTGTTTATTCCTCTAGGATGTAAGTACATTTCAGGTGAATGGGGAAGAATTGGATTCTGGAAGCTATCATCAATTATCAGAGAAATCTCCCATTTCTAAAAATAAGGCAAGTTGTTTGATGGTTATTTTGTAAAAGATTTTTTCCCCCTTAATTTGTTTCTTTTTTTCTGTCATCATTCAGTCTTGATAGGTAGTCCTTGACTTACAACCATTCATTTAGTGACAATTCAAAGTTACAGCGGCACAGAAAAAAGTGTGATGGTTATTCACACGGCCGTTGCAACATCCCCATGGTCACATGATCAAAATTCAGATGCTTTGCAACTGGCATGTACTTATCACAGTTGCAGTATCCCAGGGTCTTATGATCACCTTTTGCGATTTGATAAGCCAAATCAACGGGGAAGCAGGATTTCACTTAACAAGGGGGTTACTCACTTAACAATGCAAAAATTCTTGCCAACAACTGTGGCAAGGAAGGTAAAAAAGAAAATGGGGCAAAATACATTTAACAAATGTCTTGCTTAGCTTTGGAAATGTTGGATTCAATTGTGGTTGTAAGTCAAGGGCTACTTGTATATGCTTTCAGGTACTGACTCTCATGGTTTTGCCCACACACTATGCATTGGGCCAAGTAAATTCCATTGTTTGTGTACACATTAAAGGATACTTTATTTATACTAGTATATTCCTGAGACCCCATGATAACTGGCAGTATAGAGACCATGGCAGAAGGGATGCATTGTACAGCCAAAATACTGCTAGGCTGACTGTATTTATATGCAATTTAAATGTGTTTGCCTTTTGTACATGCTATTGCTTTGGGGTTTTATTTTTTTATGACTAGCAGTAGTAATCACATTTTAAATATCTACAGGTTGATGAAAAGAAGATCCTGCAGAGTAATACCAGCAGCAATGTTAGGTAATGCCTTTCAATAAACAGTTTCTTCTGTGAACTAAAAATTAATATCAAAATTCCAATAGATTTAAAGTTCAATAAGAAATATTGATTATTTGAACGTAGATTTGCTTAGCTGTAGGAAATGCTGAACAACTTAGGATCATGTAGAAGGAAGGAGAGGTGATGTAATCCTTTATGCCACAGTCCTCCCCCAAAATCCCAAAGTCCCCAAGGGATGAATGAATATTTGCATTTCCTTAAAAAAGAAATTCATTCAAGTTTGAATTGTGTCAGAAACATGGAAGGGAGTGAAAGCGTCAGTCTTCTCTTCTTCTCCATGGTCCAAAGCATGGTAATTGCATGATCTCAATGTCAGGTTGAGTTCAATTATTAGACACTAGCTACATGGTTGGTTGCTAATGCCTTTAAGTATTCATAGTTTTCACAATGCATGACTTGTGAAATATTTATGACACTTCATATTAAAAACCATGGGATTTGGTGTCGAATTACAAGTCTTAATAGTTCAGACCACAAAAATATTTCATGCTGAAGCAAGTCTTAACAATATTTTTTGCAAGAATTCAGTCCAGCAATTGTTTTTGACCATGACATCTAGTATCCAAGCTTGAAGAGGTGGTGCCAGTCAAACAGGCAATATAGGACTAGATGGAATCAAAATCTCACTTGGTACAAGAGAGTTTGTAAATTGTGTGGTTCCTTGGTGGTCTCTGAACTTGATTATTTTCTTGCAGACATTATCAACTAGGTAACATCATTAGTGCCAGGAGAGATAGAGGTTTGCTCTCTGTTTATGTACAAGTGGCTTGCCCTGTTTATAAGTTGTCCTCTGTTTGCAGGATGGGGGAGAACGAAGAGATCAATTCATTTGCATCCAAGAAGCATGCTTTCTTCTGTCGTGTCCTTCGAGCAGCATTACCTTTACAATTGTTCCTCCTTCTCTTATTGCTTTTGGCCTCCTTGATCCCCGTCTCAGAAGAAGACTACAGCTGTACTCAAACCAACAACTTTGCTCGTTCTTTCTACCCAATGCTACGATATATTAATGGACCTCCACCAATTTAAAGACATTCAATTTTTTAGTTAATATTTTCTATGGAATCCTCTTTTTATGCTGCTAGAGTTTGTCCAGATTTTCAGTTCCTTAGTAACTTCAACCAGGGCTTAGGAGGCACTGATGAGTAACACTGACAATATTATGTGGAGATCTCTATTGCATTCAACAGGAACCAATCTAGGAGGCTTCAGTTCATCTTCTGAGAACATGTTGTTGCTTCTCATCACTGAGATAGCAATCTCTCAGCAATTTCAGTACTTGGATTGGGTGGGTAAGAGCTGTTAATTACTTAGAGCTTTGTACAGGAAAGCTGTTTCTATATATTTTTGAACTATACGCAATGTACTTTATATTTTTTGCACAGTGTGTGATCAATCAGTGATCTTCATGCCAGAAAGAACTGGTGAACACAGAATTGCAAGACTGTGTCTTGTTGGCATTAAAATAATTTCTCTAATCAAAGATAAATGTATAATCCCCTAGAAGATCTACTGCATAAGCCCAATTATAACAGGTAGAAGTTAGAGTTGCACAACATCATGGCTGCACTATTCTGTCTTTTCTCTTTGTTTTGGTGAGTCTTGCAGAAAACTTCCTGGTGGAATGAACCCATCATTTTTAATGTAAAAAAAGAGCTCCTTTTTCAGGTGGTACTTTGCATGCAGAGAGATCTCTTTCTGAATTTTGCTATTTTAATGGAAAAACAACTTCAATTTTTAAAATATTTGTTATATTTTAGAATTTTAGGAATCTTACCTATTCAGTTCATGAATATGTATGTTTCCCAGATAGATTTTTATAGTGCTTAGATTTGTCTACTTTGTCTGATGTCTCCTTTTGTACGGTTTTTATAAAAAGAAATGAAAATGCTACATGTAGGTAGCCTTTATTGTTTATAGAGGTTTTTTAAAGAAAAAATAATTAGTGTTGATTATCTCACACACAAACAAATGGATTTTGTGGACATACAGCTTTTTAATCAAACCCATTTATGTTTAGTTTTCTTTGAATAACATACAGTAAATCAGAAATGATTTATGCACGATGATTTAAGCATCATTCCTGGTGACTAAGACAGCAGTATACTGTATATATGCATTGAGAATATTTGGGCCTTTATTTTCTTTCTCTCTTGATTCTAAGAATTAACATATAACATTCCTGGACAATTCTGACATTGAATTACAGGAAATTGCAGATCCAAATCAGTGTCTAGTAGCTCTTTTTCTGACTTACAAAATAAGCTCATGGAAGCTTATTTATGTTCGCCCCAAAAGGTGTGACCAAGTTTCTGATTTTTTGACTATCATAGATTAATGCAGCTCTTCTTCTCTAATGTCTCCAATGGGGAAATTACAGGGAATTAACATAAATAAAAATAAAATACATGCTGGATCTTGAAATGGGAGAGAAGGAGGGAGGACTAAATGGAGAAAGGAGAGGTTTGTCTTATGGAGACCTACGATGTGCCTTCCATACACAGAGAACTCCTATTAGCTTTAACTGATATACAACATCTCTTTTTGCAAAGGCTCCATATCAATGACTACCAAAGGGATTTATGAATTGAGGAGGTATCAAGAAAGGGCCATTGTTTTCTTGTCACTGCTTCAGGGCTTCCTGCAAATCTTTGCTCAGTCTTTTTTGAAAATAGAACAGTGGGTTAGATGCCTTCCTAATTTTCAAGTAGGATGCTGCCTCATCAGTGAAAGTCATCACATTTAAAATGAAGTAGAATTCATTTGATTGTTAAAAAAATGATTTTATTTAAATCAAAAAGACACTGCTTTTGTGTACAATTCAATCATGTTTTCCTTATTAAAATTCTGCTGTTTATAGTAATTCAGCCTTTATCTCAATACTTTATAAAATTAAGCTTTCAGAGACAGATTATAGCAAATGCTTGGTTTGTCAATTTCTAAATTAGGTGTAACTATTCACTACTAGAACGCATGACCTCATGTTGTCTTACTATAATTAACTTCTGACCTTACATTCCCATAACAATTGAATCCAGAGACAATGTGACATGTTTATAGTCTTACATGTATTTCTTTCTTCTACACAAAACAGATAAGAGATGTCAAATATCAAAAACAATAGCACAGGTGATCAGTCTGTAGCCTACCAGATGATATTTGGCCATGATGGTCAACATTTTTAAGCATTACCTATGCTGATTGGTAGTTACAGGCTTAAATTTTTTCCATCAGGAAGCCCCTCATGTTAGTTTTCTTATCTTTAACAAAAAAATTAAAAACTTGTTGTAATTGGAGGGGAGCCTAAAATATAATAACCAAAAAAGCAGACTATGGTTGCCATTTTATTGTAGTTTGCAGGGGTGTAGATCAGGGGTGGGAAACTGGCTTAGGAATTCTGGGAGTTGAAGTTCACAGACCGTAAAAGAGCCATGGTTCCCCACCCCAATCTTATATAATAGTAAGCAGCCTCACCAAAAACTAATGTTTGGTTAATCACTATCCCATTAAAAGATATTATTCCCCTTCCAAAGAAGTAACACATATAATAATTCAAGGCACAGTTAGATAAATTGTCTTTCCTATCTATATGGCTATTTTTCTCCCATTCATATGGACACAATATAAGATAATGTACAACAATAAAAAGTATTAATTTATAAAAGTCAGCTGCTAATCCACATGATCCTAGAACAGGTTATAAAGAGATCAGTCTGTAACTACCTTGAAAATAATGTGGTAATTACCGGATGTCAGCAGAGATTGTTCAAAAACATGTTTTGCCAGAGCAATCTTATCTTACTATTTGATCAGATAACTTTCTTAATAAATTGTGGGGTAGCTGTAGATTTCAGGTTGACATTTGATAAAATATCTTCATTCTGAACAATAAGCTTGTTAAGTTGGTGTGACAAATGACTGCATAGCTGGCTGGGAAATTGGAGTTAATCAGAATCTGCTTGTCTTATAAATGTGATATCAGGTGTGTCTAGTTCAAAAAAGACAAGATGGGTGCAACTACATGATCAAAGCCTGTTTTTTAACTTGCCAATGATTCAGGACTTTGAGCATGTGGTCACATCTGTCATCTTGACTTTTATTAACCCCCCCCAACTCCCCAGGTTCTGCAAAGATGAGTTAAGGCAGGGGTCCCCAAACTTGGCAACTTTAAGACTGGTGGACTTCAACTGCTGGCTGAGGAATTCTGGGAGTTGAAGTCTACAAGTCTTAAAGTTGCCATGTTTGGAGATTCTGAGTTAAAGGAAACATACAGACAGGCCTCTTCACGAAGTTCTGTAAGATTCAGCCTGTGGTTTGTTCGTTTTTTAACTACAGAGGAAAAAATTCCTCTCCATCTTCATATGCACCATCCATAGACATGACTGCCTATATAGCTACAATAAAAGAATGGATAAACAGATGAGAGTGGTGGGTAGAGAGTCAGTGTTTTACTCCTGCTGACTGCCAGGATGCGTCTGCAGTTTTCTTAGCAAGGTTTTTTTTTGGAAGTGCCATTTGATTTTGCCAGTATCTCCTTTCCAGGGCTGAGAGTGAGTGACTGGCCCAAGATCAGCCTGTTGGTTTGGTGCCTAAGGTGGGACTAAAACTCACAGTCTCCTGATTTCTAGCCTGGTGCCTTAACCACTACACTAGACTCTTTTTTTTTTTAAAGAATTTTATTGATTTTCTATAAACAAACAAGACAAACAAAACATTAAAACATCAACTCTCTTATGTACATACAGTGTGTCAGTTGGTTCATCAGTTTTGTGCATTCATTTTGTAGTCTCAATTACAGTTATGTTACATAACAACTCATATTGTCAATCCAAACTTATATATCCTAATATCGTTATTAAAAAATCATTTGACTATACTTTTAATCATTCATGATTTTTGAGATAACAATACTTTGATTAGTTTATTCTATAACAAATCATATAATCATACCCAATCTATCCTAAAAACACTTTATAAATATAATGTCAAATAACAAAGGTGAAAGAAAAAATAAAGATATTCCTTGCTGTCTAACATTCTAAATATTCTATTATCATATTTTGTCATCTAGCCATTGATAAAAAAGACCCCAAATTTTATAAAATTGTTTATCCTCTTGCTCTCTAATTTCAAATGTCAATCTACTCATCTCAGCACATTCCAATATTTTCTTAATAATTTCTTCCTCTGATGGTATTTTCTCACTCTTCCAATTTTTAGCAAATACAATCCTAGCCGCTGTTAATATATTTACAATCAGATATTTCAAGTCTTTACTGTATGTATCTGGTAAGATTCCCAATAAAAAGAACTCCGGTTTCAAATCTATACATTTCTTTGTCATTTTTTCCAACCACATGCGAATTTTAGTCCAATATTTTTTAGCGTCCTCACAGGTCCACCACATATGGTAGTATGAGCCAGGTATCTGATGACATTTCCAGCATTTTTCAGATTTGTTCTTAAACATTCTTGCTATTCTTGTCAGGGGAAAGTGCCACCTGTAAAACATCTTATACAAATTTTCTTTATATGTTGTTGACATTGTCATTTTATAATTTTGAGACCACAATTTTTGCCATTTCTCTAAATCAATCCCATATCCAAAATTCTTCCCCCAAACAATCATAGTTTCTTTAACTTGTTCTTCCTCTAGCTTAATTCCCAGTAAATAACCATATAATTTTTTAATCACCTTCTCATCAGTACCCATCAAGATCTTATCTAGATCAGTCTGTTTATCATAGAATCCCTCCGTTTTAGAATCTTCATCATACCTTGAATGTATTTGCGCATATGAAAACCAATTTATCTTTATACCTTGTTCCTCTAAATTTTGAATCGATTTAAGTTCACCCTTTTCATCCAATAGTTCCCCATATCTAACTGTTTGTTCCTTCTTATAAATTATAGGATAGGAAAATGCTTCAATAGTCGATAACCAAACTGGAATTTTCAAATAACATTGTCTTTTTATCTTCTCCCAGTTTAACCGCAAAGACTCCCGTATATAATGTCTTCTAAAGTAACCCTGTGTTTTAGTTCCCTTATACCATAAAAAAGCATGCCAAACCAACAGCAAATCATGACCTTCTAGTGTCAACAATCTAGTCTTTCTTAATATTATCCATTCCTTGACCCACATCAGACTTGCAGCTTGATAGTACAATTCCCAATTGGGCAGGCCAAAACCTCCTCTAATTCTAGCATCTTGCAAAAGCTTTAGCTTTATTCTCGCTTTTTTACCTTGCCATATAAACTTCAACATAATTTTATTTAAATCTTCAAAATAGTCTTTTCCAAGCCTAATTGGTATTGTTTGAAACAGAAATAGAATTCTGGGTAAAATATTCATCTTAATTGTTGAAATTCTCCCTATTAATGACAATTGCAAGTTTTCCCATTTCTTCAAGTCTGTAGCTATCTGTTGTTTAATATAATTATTCTCTTTTAATGTGCTACATCTTGCTGTCAAATATATCCCCAGATACTTAACCTTATTTGTAACTTGGATTTTCAACAGGTCTGCCAGTTCTTCTCTTTGTCTCAGTAACATGTTCTTTGTCAAAATCTTCGTTTTATCTTTATTTATTTTCAAACCAGCCACCTCACCATATGTCTCTATGTTTTCCAATAACTTTGGAGCTGTTTCTAGCGGGTCTTCCAAAATAAAAGCTAAGTCATCAGCAAAAGCTTGTAGTTTGAATTCTTCCTTTTTAATTTTCATTCCTTTTATGCTTTTATCATCCCTAATATTTCTATTCAACACTTCCAAAATCAACACAAATAGCAAAGGAGATAGGGGACATCCTTGTCTTGTGCCTTTTCTTATATTAATAAACTTTTCCATGCAGAATTTTTTGGAAGGAGAGAAGAGGAGGCAGAGAAAGAGGTCTCATTAATTGAGTTTCAAGAGGAATAATTGGAGACTGAAAAAGAGAAAGGTGCAGTAGGTAGACAGGTGGATAGTAAAGAACAGCGTGAAGTGAGATCCATGAGAGCCGTTAGACCTAAATACACTAGACTCTTAAGGAAGAAAATAAATAGGAATTTTCCCCTTTTATTGCCAGCCAGTGCCTTGACTCCCACATTGGACTTATGCTTCCTAAGTTGGATATTTGCCCACTCAAGCTTTTCACCAGTTTGTGAAATGGTATTAACCTGTTTGTTTCAAGAAACTGTAAACAAACTAGCAAAACAGCGCAAAATTCAGCTCAGTTGCAGAAGCCAATTGCTTCATTTAGTCTGTCACCTTTGTGGAGGAAATACAAGGAAACTATATTATTTATCCAGCAATGCCAGGATTCTTTATAACATGTTCAGTGTATGTGAGAAAGACAGATTAGGGTGATATTGAAAGAGAAAATTAAATGTTCAATTAAGGAACAAAGTCCAAAAGTCCAACAGATGGCCAAGTACCAACCCCGATCTCTCTCCCCACCCTCAGCTAATGCACCATTAATGTGAGGGTTTTTTAAAAAAAAAAGTCTAACAAATCTTGAAAATTTTATGAGCTAAAATTTGATGGGGAGGGGGCAACCACAGAAGAAAAGTGCCTGTTTCAGCTGCAACATCAGCTCATTTCAGCACATTTCAGCTCAAGTGAATGACAGTGGCAGTCCTTTCCTTAATACCCAAGCTGTGGGTTCCAAGACATCAATAGCAACCTATGTTCATGGTTAAAGCTTATTTAGGTTATTTTTTTTCTACAGCTTAGGCTTCCAATGATGCTTCTTGCTCCTTGGTTCTAATGAGTATTCCCTAAATCAAGATAGTTCACAACCTTTGTCTTCCTTTTTCCTTTGTGTTACTTCAAAAGCCCAACATGATTAACCAGTGTGTTAGCAATTCACCATCCAAGGATACATGAGACCTCAATGATAGTTGACACCGAGCTGGGATATGGCTTTCCATAGTGTACAACACAATCTTTTATCTCATCACCAAGTTGTCTCCAGGAGGTGTTGGCCAGTACCACACCAACTCACTGTGAATTGTAGAAACTCTCCACTGTCTAAGGGCCCAGTGCCACTCATCCACAGAGCTAGTTGGTCCACAAGATACTGTAGAATCCTGCATGATCAGGTGTCTACACCTCCCATCCTCAATTGCTGGGCCTCCAAGATCATCTGGCTCTGCTAGGAAGTTTCCCTCCAGTATGCCACTTCCTAGAAATTAGTAGAGAAGTTTCTGGCATTCCAAATGAAGCTGCTGTCTACTTAGACTAGGGGTGAGGACCTATGCCTTTTTATACTTATGGACTTCAATTCCCAGAATTCCTGAGCCAGCCATACTAGCTCAGGAATCCTGAGAGTTGAAGTCCACAAGTCATAAAAGGGCCATAGTTCCCTACCTCTGACTTAGACCAAACCTCTCAGTGCCTGTATCTAACAAGAGGTCCCTGAAGTTCAAATACCACAGTGCTTACTACTAATTCAAGTCCCATCCATTCAGACCTTCATCAAACCCAGGGTATTCATGAATACTTGAGCCCACCTCATGAGTATAGACAAGTATTTCTAACTAACTGACTTGCTGATCTAAACCCCTGATAAGCAGATGAAGGATGTCCAGACCATGAAGTAGCCTCTTTAGAACCTTAGTTCTGCTGAATAAGATCCTACATTTTTCAACTATCAAACAACTTATTACATGCCTAGCATCCTTGATATTGAAAGAGGCCTCATCTCCCTGAAAGGAAGGAAAAGTTTCAATCTGGCCATTGCATGTGTGACGTATGCCTGGTATTTAATATTGATGAATTAGTTCATCACTTTTTATTCTATTCCTAACTCCAAAATGGCAGAAAACTATGTGAAAGTTTCCCATCACTATCACTTGTACCTCAATTACCTGTCAATCCTATATTCAACGGGTGTACTGGATAATTTTTTAAACATAATGCCACGATTATTCAATCATTAGCTCTCAAACCAGAAGAAAAAGTCCACTTGAAACAGTCATTAGCCACTTGTTTGAAGAACTAATTTCACCATTTATGCTAGAAATTATGGAAGAGGATTGCCACATAAATGTTCCATCCTCACTGGCTTTTTAACAGATGGAAGTATTCTGCCAAAATGTACCCAGAAGGAACCATTTCTGAACAACCTCAGGAGAGAGCAGATCCTTAGCAAAGAAGTCATATTGAGTGCTTGAGCTATAATGGTTAAAGTGGAGATGTTTGTTCAATACTTCTATTTCCTGTATGGCATCATGATGTAAAAATTACAGCATCAAACATTACAAATCTTTTCAGGTATTACATATGCAAGAATACTTTGTTTAAGCCATTGTTTCTCAACTTCAGCATTTTTAAGATGAGTGGGTTTCAACTCCCAGAAACCCCAAGAAAACACTGGCTTAAGAAACAATGGTTAAAGCTTTAAGACTTGTGGACGTCAACTCCTAGAATTCCTCCTCCAGTCATGTTAGCTCAGGAATTCTGGGAGTTGAAGTCCACAAGTCTTAAACTTGCCAAGTTTGAAGACCCTTGGCTTAAGGCATCAGCAAGCACATTTGTGACAATGGAGACAGCACTTATTTTTATTACTTTTGTTTTTACTTCCAAAGGGCCGGATGGTTCTGGTACAGTGATGTCACTAGAGTAACTTAGAATGTCATTTGGCCTAACTCTTTTGAAACTGGGAGGAATAAGGAGCTTTGAGATGCACTTTAAATAAAATAAGTTTCCTTGTTTCTGAAAAAATACACATTTTTAGTAACAGACCTGCAAGCACCAAAAGTAACAGAAAAGGAATAACTCACCCAGGTGTAAAGCTGCCTATTGAACTCTTGTCTGTGCTTAGGCCTTTTTTTTAGTTCCTCCTCTGAAATATTTTTCTTAGCAAAAATTAAAGGTCAACCATCATAACACGGTGAAATAAAGAGTATAAGCAATAATTTAAAAAGAATGAAAAAGACCAGGAACTTATAGAATGATGTTTTTTTTATTTATCACTTACATCCTACAAACACATTACTTGGGTAGGGGGTAGGGAGGGACAAGCTCTACATTTGTAGAAAGCAGCTGAAAAAGTGTCAGATTTCACACCTTACCCGAAATTTGGCTTATGTTCACAAAATACTTGGAAAGGCACCAAAAATAATTCCAAAAACATTTTAGTTTTCAAGCCGTTAACAAGAAAAGTACACATTCATATTTATTTTATGGTTTACAAAACACCATAGGCAAGAAATGCTATGTAGGCATGTGGCAGGAGCTACAAAATGCAGATATCTTCAAACTCCGTTTTGTGCAAACAAGGCTCATTCATTCGAAGGACCTTATTTTCGAGATAATTGTGATAAGCATTGCAGTGGGAAAAGACAGCAGCAAAACAATGTGGATCCACAATGAAATACCTGGCAAAGCAGGAAGGTGTGGAAATAGCCATGAAAGATAAGTTTATGTTTTCAATCCTAAGATTAAGGGAAATAGTTCTGTATTTTGATCAACCACTAGATCAGGGGAAGGGAAACTTGGCTCTTTTATCACTTATGGACTTCAACTCCTAGAATTCCTGAGTGAGCCAAATTTAATATATATATATGTCCTACATTTTGTATATTAAACAGTTCCATTCAAGTCAAAAATTGATTTCCGCCACAACTGAAAAACCAGTAGGCCAGGGATGGTGAACCTTTTATGGCTCACTCAGGAATTCTGGGAGTTGAAGTCCATAAGTGATAAAGGAGCCAAGTTTCCAGACCCCTTCGCTAGATCAAGCAGAGGCTCCGGATTGGACCTTCTTTCTGGTGCCCAAGGGCATTTTTCAACCATTATTCAAAATGTATGCAATTTGGGACTTTGGTACCTGTTAAGTCTTATACAAAAAGATGCTACCTGAAGAGCTTTTGTAAGTTAAGAGTGCCAATGCATTGACTGGGTTAGGATTAGGGTTAAGTAATCAAGTTGATCTGCCAGTGGATCGTTTCAACTCAGCCCAACAGGTCAGAAAGCATAATTTAATAGAGTGACATAATATTTTTTCCACAGGTACAACCATGAGGCTTTTTTAAAAATTATTTCAAAACTGTCCAAGGTTAAACAATGTTTGCACCTGCCCAAAGAAATAAAGTATATTTTAAGAATGCATTTCTATCACTTTTTTGAAGAATACCCTTACTCTTTCCATCTACCTTCCTTCACTTATGCTTAATTCAAGTTTGTCCTGTTCATTTAAAGGGGACTACACAAGGAATTAAGTTTAAGAGGAATTAATTGTCTCTGAATTTTTTTGGAAAGCCAATAATTTCAGAAAAGCTGTCCTCTTTTATTCATAGAGTTATAATAATGTAATAGGTGGGACAGTTTCTTGTCATTGTGCTTCTAGAATAGAAGTCACTGGAGTTTGTTCAGTGATAATCACACTCAAGTTGCCTGTTGCGGATTTCTTATGCAAACGTTAATAAAATAAATGTACATAAGATACATCAAATGCTTTCATATGTGCTTGCAGGAATTGCATGCTGAAATCAATGTCCGCAAACAATGAACTAACATTCTCTATATCCCATTCAAACCAATAAAATATTGCAATGTAAATCTTAGAAAATATCTGTGGGATCACTGTGGTCAAAAAAGGACTGACTGGCAGATAATCAATTAAAATATATTAGAAAACAGAAAAATGGGGACGATGTTGGTGGAGAAAATACATGAAGGTCTACAATGATATAAAATAATCATGCTAAATGTGAATCTGAGAGTTGTGGTACCAATGCATTGGGAACATTTTGTATCTGCACATGGTTTTAAAGGCAACACTAACTCTTTAATAAGACATGTACCTGGCATGCAGAAAACTTTCGTTTGGTCCATGCATCTCCAGGCAGTTCTTCTGTCTTCTGAGACCCCCAAGAATAGTGCAGAAATTATTGTACTAAGTGGATTAAAACCTTCAAACATGCATTCCCCAAAGTTAACATATGTAGTTTTAAAAGAAATCTGGCATTGTGACTATGGACAATACTCAAGAAATCTCTCAGTCTGTATAATTTACTGTTTCAACATAAATGCTGCAAATCTTATTTAACTATAAATTAGAAGTACTGAGATTTTAGTAAAGATTCCCACAAATTTTCAAGCAGAGCATTCCTTGATATAGGAATAAAAGTTAAGCTTCTCAAGAATTTGAAGACTACTATTTTTGCATTGTTGAAGAATTACATTTTATGCACAGCCTTCACAATATCTATTCTATCTTGTTCTATTGTCCAAAAACTGAAAAAGCTTTTTGGATATGAAGTGAAATATTTTCAAAGAAAAAACAAAAGAAGTCCATTTTTTTCCAGCTTTTGGAAAAAAGCCCTTTTGGGACAACCACGAACTCAATAATTGAGAAGCTCCATAGATGTCTTGTCCTTTTCGTTCTATATTTTACAAAGACTCAGTCAGTTCATGGACTAAAAAAATGTCTGGTTGCCTTTTTTGCATTTCTGTGTTAAATTCCTTCAATCTTACTTCATGTTTAACAAAAGATTTTTTAAAATATTATCATATTTTCCCATTATATTAAAAAACAATTGTAACATATTGATGCAATAAACTTAATGTCCTTCAAACATTCCTGAGATAAATTTCAAAAGTATTTCTTTACAATACCTTCACAGATACATCTACACACAAGAAATTGGTCAATTGACAACTATAAAAACAAATGGCAATGTGTAAATGTGCTACCACAGATCAAACACTAGATACATCAGTAATAACTAAACACAGTACTAAGAACAAATCTCATAATAGCTTAATGGTGTCAAACAAAACATTTGGTGTCTATATAATTGTTCCTGTAAGATAAACAAAGCAAAATGAAGAGAAAGACACTATATGATGAAGTGGGATGAATAGATAAAGCGAAGGGCAAAATTAGGGGAAAAAATTACAAAGACCAAGGGAACTGCTATTTCCTTAATAGTTCATCTCCATTTTACTTAACTGTGTATCACATGGTAAAACTAAAAAAATAATAATAATCAAATTTTGAAACTGCCCATCTCCTTCACATAATTAAATTTCTTTCTGATTGCAAGTTTTCTTTTGTTCCATTCTTAATTAAGTAGAAGAGTTATATATTATTTGTACAATCTTTGTGGATACTTTTTTTTTTTTAAGGAACACATATTTATACATATTTGCCTAGCATCCATACTTTTTGAAAACAAGTTCTCCCTAGAAAAAAATGCATTTTGAGAGTTTAAATATATATATGTTTGGCTATAATTTTCCAAAAGTACATATTCCTGTTGTTTTGAACAGTGAGCAGTGTAACAACATTCTAAAAATAATTCTAATTTCAACAACTTCAAAAAATGTGAATTGTTTTCATACAGTATTTCTAAATCAACCCATCTATTTGGTTTAAGATCAAACTCCCGGTCCGGGGACTGGATACATCATGCACTAGCCATGCCCAGTTTAGTGAAGAAGAAAAAAAATCCCGATACGTCACATGACACCACCATGACGTGAGTTTCACACCCCTGGTCCAAGTGAAGATCTGTAAGAATGACACCACTGAAGATATAGAACAGCTGCTGCTCATGAAAGAAAAGAGCAAAGCTAAAGCTTTTCAGGTGAAAATTAAAGATGTTCCTTTAATAAGGGAACAAAGAAATGTTTCTTCAATGCAAACGTTTAGCAAAAAAAATCCAGTAAAGTACTTTCTGCAGAGACAAAAGAGGCTTAGCTGGAAATAATCCAGAAATGTAGCCATATTTCACTGTTGCAGAAACTTCAAAGGGGTCTGATGCCCTTTTGCAGATGGACAGATTTGTTATGGGATCAGCTTCAATGGACAAAGAACTCTGGTTTGCAAGAGCTCTCCTATACTTTGTTTACCTGTTTGGTTTTTAAGTTTTCTTTCCTCAAGGTAAAAATGGTGGAAGGAATGCCAACAAAACAATCCAAAACTGTTCTTAAATTTTGCCATTCCTATATGTAGCTGGTGTTTTCACATGTGCAACTGGGTGCTGTAGTGAAAAGATGCATAAAATCTAATTCAGGAAAAAAAAACATTTATCAGATATTGGGGAAACTACGATGTTAAACTTTCTGCTGCATTCTGAATTTTGTCATTGTTTTCAAAAGTGCACAGAAAAGTTTCAGCAAAAACACTTATTCCCTACTTTGGGTTTTCTAGAGCAGTGTTTTTTAAATTTGGCAACTTTTAGATTATGTGGACTTCTACTCCCAGAATTCTCCGGACAGCGGAGCTGAGATCCATATATCATAAAGCTGCCAAGGCTGAGAAACACTTCTTTAGAGCAAAAAACCCAAAAAAAACAAAACCAAAAAAAACCCTAGTTCTTGTTTTCGTCCAACCTCTCTTCTATGTCAGCTGAAGAGGTGGGAGAAATGCTCTGAACCAAATTCTGAAGTGGTTGACCACTGGAATTCTGAGGACTTCTATTGTCCTACTCTAGATTTCAACTCTATGCTTTGTTCCATACAGAAAAGAGCAGAGTGAAAGTATTCATTCAAAATAAAAGTGCAAAAGCCCATTGATGTGTCAAATCACACCAGGCACCTGGGCACATCTAAACTATTTTATATGCATAGAATTGAATTTGATGTTTCCATCGATAGGTTGTTCTCAGCTTTTATTTTTATGCTAATAACTAGCATGATCAGCAAGAACCAGATGCCGTGGTTAAGTCACCAGGCTAGAAACTAGGAGATTGTGAGTTGTAGTCTTGCCTGAGACATAAAGCCAGATGACCAGTCATTCTCAGCCCTAGGAAGAAGCAGTAAACCACTTCTGAAAAACTTTTTTTTTAAACTACAGGGACTTGTCCTGGCAGTCACCAGAAGTCAACACTGATTCACAAACAACTCCCCATAATAAATAAATAAAATTCTACATTGAAATCAAAAGCTGTTATAGGGCCATTGAATAAGCCCAAGGCCAGCAACAGGACATCTTCAAACAGCATTCACAATCTTCTCAAGTGTCCATAAGATCCTCCCTCCCAACTAATTCTTATTATTCAATTTTAAACTTCAAGTTTTGGCAATCTCACACGATTTTTGTAATTACTTATATATCATGGACTTTCTGCAGAACCTTTACCAAATCCCAGTAGTTCCTAGCAGCTGTGACTACACAGATTCCTGTTGGGAATGTAGAGTTAATGGGGAAAATGCCCTATCAATGGATATTCCCCCCAAAAGAGAAAGAAAAAGCTTTTAATTAGTATTGTCCAATTGTCCAGTTGAAATCAGGCAGCTTTTCCATGACTTTCCTATTAATGGGTAGTTGTTAATTTTTCCCTCTCTGAAGCCTGAGAGTTCTCAAGTTAACAATCAAAAAGTAACATAAACAGTTAAAATGTGATTTAAACCATTTGAACTAATTATTGACTGTTTCAGATAGACAGGGATGATTACAGAGGAAGGTCTGGATTCCTTCCCTAAAAGCTGAAGGAGGAAGAAGTCAAATATGAGCCGGCATTCCAAAAGTTGAGAGAAACTGCAAGAAAGCCTTTTTTCACGTGTCCAACATACAAACCTTGGAAAGGAGGGGCATCTTTAAGAGGGTGTCCCCTGCTGAACTTTAACATGACCAATTATAATTGATTTGAATGATTCATCATGATTGTTTTTTAATTATTCTCAGTACTTATGGTTGTTTAAGTATAAAATATAATATGGCTATTTTAGATGTTGCCTATATTTTAAAAACTGCCTTATAACATGTAGAAAGAATAAATGAATAGATTTTCATGTCTGAACAGGATGAAACTGAGATGTGTGATCCTATATCCAAAGAAGTTTAGAAAAATAAAAAAAAAACAATTGTACCCCAAATAAAACCGACAACAAGAAGGGTTGTAAGCAAGGGTGTAAGATCTTCTCAATATCATGTCTAACTTAATAGCCTAGTTATGAAGGTCTATCAGTGAGAGGTCAAGGGACATAATATATGTAATGCAGGGGTGGGATTATACTGGTTCGGATCGGTTTGGGCAAAACGGATGTTAAAGTTATATCTGGTTTGCCGAACCAGTATTTCAACCGACCAGCTGGCTCCTCCCCTCCCCTCCCAGGAGTCTCCACATGATGTAGGTAAGTGCAGGGTCTGAGTGGAGGCTCTGAGAGGGGGAATAACAGGCCCATTTCTGGCAGTCCAGAAATGGGCCTGTTTCCAGCTTCCAGCGGACCTCCAAAGCCCGAGGGAGGCTGTTTTCACCCTCCCAAAGACCCGGGGGAAGCCTCTGGATCCTTGGAAGAGCAAAAACGGACTCCCCTGGGATCTGGAGACCCACCAGAATCTGAAAATAGGAAACTCTGGTAGGCCACTCCCACCATGATCAGGCAGCTAACCGGTTGCTGGAATTTTTGAATCTTACCCCTGATGTAATGATGTCATGGTATAAATACTTGTCTTAAATGAACATAGCTACCTAAAGGCAGAATATGTGTTTCATTATTATATGTTATTGTGGCTTACTGTAGCTGTTACTGATCTTGGTTACCCCATTTTATATCAGTTAAAGTTTCTGGACACTTCTTAAAGAGAACCCAACATGAAGAGTGCTACATTCAAGCATAGTTCACAGTTTCCAGGTCTGGTTCAGGGATATTAAATCTTGCATTCCTAAGAGCATCTCCTAGGCCAACTTTTTTATCCCAGGTGCTTGCATATAAAACTCACATATGATGCAGATATTCATATGGAACAATAATGCATACACAATTCCTTAACTGTCCTTAATGATGCCACCAGCTCTGACTATATTTTATATATTTATGTAGAGCTGCCTCCTACAATGAGAAGCTGGTAGGGATACATGACTGTGCTTGACAGGGCTGGTGGGTTGCCACATGGACATGCATAAGGTGGTTGATCAGACACATTCTATTTGGTCCCCCATTTCCTATTTTGTATTTACAGGTTTGTCTGTAAACACCTCAGTCTCATATAAAATAACCATAATTATTTTGATCTTCAGTAGTTCAAATATTACATCACTATTCACAAATGCTGAATATTCATTGCAATAATTCCTTCACAACAATAGCAGTATATTGTACACGTTTCTAAGAGGAAATAAAGCCACAGGTACTTGAACATAGAACTCAAATACATGGTAAATGCTTAGATAGCAGTCAAGACAAACTGGGGCTTTAAAATGCTTCCAGTTCATTTTATCAGAATGAATCTAGAAACAAGCTCTCCAAATCAAGGCTTTGCAACTAAATATGAAGACCTGCTCATTATTCCCCTTTACTAACTTATCTAAAGTACATTTGCACAATGGAAAAACATATTAAATGTCCATTGCAATTAACAAGCTGAACGACATGCATTTTTAATGCAAGCAGTTTTTCCTGTTTGCTCTAATGTGCAGCTTGATGCACAGTGTCATGTTAAACTATTCAGTTTCTTATCAAAAGTTGCCTCTCTTTCTGCCCTGACAGATATTCATTAGATTTTTGAGTTGTCCAGTTCTCCTTTAAAAAAAGAAAAGAAAAAAAGCTTATATTAGCATCTACCTAGGATACCATGAAGCTTAAGGCTGTTTTGGCAGTTAAACAGTCTCCTTTAGAAGGCACTCCAGAAATGCAACGTTTGATAAAACCACAAATCATCAGCTGGCTATTCAGTTCCAACCCCATGGGGCTTTTCTAAAACCGTCTAAGTTGACAGACAATATTCAGTCTGAAAAAGATCAACAAGTGGTCCAGTAAAAATTGTAAAGATATCGTAGTTTTCTTAACAGCAAATATCCAAAGTTTTGATCTGGATATTTCTTTCATTCTTTTTTCTTTTTTCTTTGGGTATTTCCTGGATTTGGACTGCTATGAAATCACTGCTGGACTCCATCTGTTGTCTCTGTTGGTTCCAATGGGCTATTCTCAAGGTTGGATGTGGGTGTTTTCCTGTGACTGCGGACAGTGTGAGCATTGAGCATCTCCAGCAACAAATCGTAGACTGGTACTACATTCTTGCACTTCATACTAAGAAGATGCTCCATCCCTTTGTTACTGTAAAGAAAACATTGTGATCAGAAAGAAGTGCAGAGATTTTAAAATATAGAGGTGCTCTAGGACAGAAGCTACAAGATTTTTAAATGATCCACACAACTGCACAATTTTGCATAACAGAATATAAGGAGTGGAAGGTGCTTTTTTTTTAATCATCTAGCCCATGAGTGTCAAACTTACGGCGTCATGTTGCCATCATGTGACATTTTGGAACATTTTCCCCCTTCGTGGAACTGGGGTGGGCTTGGCCTGCACGAGACACATCCAGCCCATGGGCCACCAGTTTGACACCCTCAATCAAGCCCAATTCCCTGCTCAAAGCAGGAATTCTACAACAGCATCTTTGATAGAGGCACACTTCACTTGAATAATACCAACAAAAGAGAAACCAGTAAGTTCTTGCCAGCAATGCAAAACAAAAATGATTTAACACATTAAAATTAATAAAATGTAAACGTTTATATTAAAACTTTAAAAACTAAAACAGGAAACACTTGAAAGAACATATATAAAATAAAATTGAAATTGTTAAATGCTTCATGACTGCATTCAGGAACACAATAAACACTATGAAAGATTGGACTATCATTTAGTCTTCTAATTTTTTTTTATCATGGCACTCACAGGAATTTTACTGCAGGCTTCACCTTCTATAGCATTGGAAACTCATTCTGGGGATGAGACAGCAGAATCCCTCATAAACCATTTTAGTTCATGAACTATTTTGAAGCTAACTTCTAGCTGACTTGAAAAACTAAGATTGGGCAAGAAAGACTATGATCCAATAATCCTTCTCTGGGTGGCCAATAGAAAAGTTCAAAAACAGAACTCAAGCAAGTCTGCCACTTTGGAGTTTCTGGTGTTCTCACAATTGTGGCTCTGGGCAGCATGCTTCGTATAAAATCCCAACCAAACATACATGATAAGAAAACACAAAAAGTAATGGCAGCTGAGAACAAACCCAACTCTTATCTTAAAAAAGACAAACTCACAGTGACAGGCTCACCCTAACCTCCTGGCCACAAGCCTATAGTTCAACCAGTTTGCCTCTATTTCTTTTCTAATGTAATTAGATTGCAACAGGTATTGAGGAAGAATCTTCTTGTATCCCAGAGCTGTGAGGCATGGGGAAGCAAGATCAAAGCCAAAAGAAAAACAGACCCCTCCCAAGCCATCCCATTGTCTGATTCTGGTTTCAGAGAAAACAGAATAGATCCAGAATGTGACCAGTCCAGTCCTTCAAATAAACAATACCACAAGGATAGACAAGCTGTGGGCTGATTTGGAATAGCACAAAGAAGGCTGATGGAAAAACTCTTCCTTTTCTATAAATCACTGAGAGTGTTTTCAAACTCACAAACCAATGACTGGATACACCAAGACTTGATTTGGAGGGGAAGGAGCAGGAAGATTAGATGGAGCTCAGATACATTAGGGACACACTGGAAACCCTGGTTCTAATTGCTATTTACCCAGTAAAGTAAGTGGAAGAAGGCATTTAAAATGCAAATTATCATTCTAGCTAATGTAGCTTGCTGGTTGAAATAAGGTCTGTCCAAATGCTGCTGGTCAGTGACCAGTCTGAAACAATGTATTTTTTCAATTTCTGAGCAGCCAGAAATTGGGTTAATGGAAAAGTTTCTATAAAAAGCAAAATAAGCCAAAAGCTGGCTTGTGCTATTTCTTACTTTCGCTGATGGAAAAGTCAATATTCATTAAGCCAATTCCACATAATGACTCAACCTTTTTAAATGTGTACTTTAAAAAGTATCAATAAATTTTCCAGTGCCAGTTGTCAATGTTGTAACACAACCACGGAGCAGTCTTTCATTGCCATCACAAAGTAAACAACTGACATGGAAGAGCTGTGTAGAAGAGTTTAGAAGGAAAAAAAATAGAACCAGGTAATCTGATCGAAATTAATATGCTCTTTCTCCAAGAAAAAAATGAGGATTATTAATGGCATTGCCATTCAGCTACTTTAAAAGATTGAGGAGGAAACAAGTTGTTTTAGTTCTGATCAGCAACACAAATAAGATTTGCCTCTATAGCTGGCTGGGAAATTCTAGAAATTGAAACTACCAAGGCTGAGAAACACTACTCTAGTATTGCAGGATTGTTGCTTATGACTTCAGCTACACTGATTCAGTAGAAAACAAAAGTTATGTGTCCTAACTCAGTATTTTGAAGGGAACAATACATGATTTTTCACTTAAGCTGACTATCTTCTTAACTTGCTCCAAAGAGTCTTCAGAGTGAATCACTGAAAACATGGGGGCTCCAAAAAGTTACACACCGTTCCAGGCCTTACTCAGCTAAGTAGCTGGTCAAGCCAATCTGGGGTTATGCCAAGGGGAATAGGGGAGGCAGTGACCAACCCTTATCTGTCACCATTTGCAATCAGTTCCCTGGAGAAACAACTTTATCCTTTGGAAGGTAGAGCCATCTCTGCTTCCCTATATTTCTTCTATTAAGTTGGGGAGAGCTTGTTTATGGAACCATATCATCAAAGAGATGCTCCCAGCAGCTACCTGTTATCATTGTTGATTTTTTTATCTTCTTTTCAAGGTTCATATGCCTGACAACCAGAAGCACAGGTAGTCCTCAACTTACAAGCACAATGGAGCCCAAAATTTCTTCTTAAGTGAGACATTCAAGAAATGAATTTTGCCCCACTTTATGATCTTTCCTGTCTCAGTTGTTAACTGAATCACTGCAGTTGATAAGTTAGTAACCCAGTTGTTAAGTGTGGAGCATGGGTGCAAAGAATGGAGACGAGCCGGTGAAAACAGTGAACTTCAACTCTTTATTTACATGGTGTGACAGCTCAACTGGATGGCTGCTATAGCCTTCCTTATATAGGTGATTTATTAACTATTCAACCAATGAAAACCTGGGAGCGCTAGCTCCGTTGACCAATGAGAACGGCTCGTTAACGGCCAATCAGACTCTCCTGAACGGACCAATCTGATCTCGCCATTTAACAGCCAATCAGAAGTGCAGGGCCAGAACCCTGCACTTGACTTCAAGCTCTAGAAAACTTTATTACACATTTATTCATTCACAACACCAGTTGTTAAGTGAATCTGGCTTCCCCTTTGACTTTGCTTGTCAGAAGGTCACAAAAGGTGATCACATGAGCTTGGGACACGGCAATGCTCATAAATATAAACCAGTTGCCAAGCATCTGAATTTTGAGATGCTGCAAAAGTTATAACTGTGAGAAATGGTCATTAGTCACTTTTTTCAGTGCCTTTGTAACTTTGAACAGTTACTAAATGAACTGTTGCAAGTTGAGGACTACCTGGATATACTCTCTAAATAGACAGAGGCCATCCTCTTTGCCAGTTATGTTCATCCAAGGACACCAATAGAACCTGTATGCCTTTTTTTTAAAGATTCAGATGTTCATTAAACTGATGCCTCTAAGGGCTACAATCCAAGCCTACTCTAGCCAGCCAAAATGGGCTAATTCTGTTTTCCATCTTTTCTTTAATCTAGGTAGAGACTGGATAGCTGTTCGAATAGTTGGTGTTTCAAGGAGAGGGTTGGTTCCTGAAAGGCCTTCAAACAGAAGGCTGTTCTGTTAAAGAATGACCTAGGAATGGCAAGCTGACAAAAACCTGGGATTTGATTCACCAAGGTTGCTTATTTGCTTAAATATATTAGCCACTTAATTACAATGCATGGTCTCTCCCAAAACATTGGAATCAGTGGGGGGATTCTTTTTTTTTTTACTACCGGTTCTGTGGGCATGGCTAGGTAGGTGTGGCCATGTGACTGGGTGGGTATGGCTTTTTTGCAGCCCCCCCACCAGTTTTGGGGCCTTTTGGGCCCCAGACAAGCCTCCTGGGGGGTGTTTTTGCTCCCAGAAGGGGCTCAAGGAAGGAAAAAAACTGAGCATGGGGGGGCTCGCAGCACCCCCCCGTGCTCCATTTTGGGGCCTCCTGGGGGGAGGGTTTGCTCCCAGAAGGCTTCGTCATGAAGGAAAAAATAGGAGCCTGGAGGAGGCATGTAGCATTCCCCCACACTCTGTTTTGGGGTCTTCTGGGCCTCAGGGAAGTCTCCTGGGGGGCATTTTTGCTCCCAGGAAGCCATAAACGGAGCAGGGGGAGCTCTGTCCCGCCTCCATTTTTGCCTTCCTGGGCCTCAGGGGAGCCTCCTGGACGAAGCAGTAAGACAGTGAGGGGAATCCCAGCACAGCTGATCATAGGAACAGCTGATTGTTGGGAGGGGAAAAAAAGAAACACTTTAAGGAATGACTGGGCACGGAAGAACGCAGTCAGCGATGTCGGGCATGCGCGCAATGTTGTGCATGTGCAATAAGGATTGACTGGGTGGGGACAGGAGGGGCGATCCGTTCAGGGGCGTGGCCAGCCAGAAGTTACTACTGGTTTGGCACCAAATCCTTGCTACAGGTTCACCCGAAGCAGTGCGAACCAGCTGAATACCACCACTGATTGGAATCCATTCTGCTGTGTACAATGTGTGCAAAATAATTCAAGACTAATTTTTATTGATGTTCCACTGTATATCCACTGCTATTATAGTCAGTGATCTATACAATTTAGAGTTAACAAACACTTCAATAGTATAAATTTGCAATGCAATATTCCAGCTCAAATGTTGTTATAAAAATCTTTCTGGGCATGGAGCTGTGTAAAGGTCTAAACATGTTCATAATTGAACAATATAATATTTTTGTACAATAAGATGCACTTTTCTTACAAGTACTGCTAAAACATTTAATTATCAGCTTTGGAAGCTGATTATAATTCAGCAACTTGAACTTGGCCTTATGTTTTTAAAGCAACATTTCTGAATGAAGGTTTCTTTGGGAAAAGATAACAATTATCACATCATAGAAAGCATTGCCTTCCATGAATTTAGTTTTATACTTATAAAATCTTTGGTACAATAATTTTAATAACTTAAAAATGATTAAGTAAAAACATACTGCTCAGCCCACATTCTTGAAATTGCACAATATATTTAATCCATAGAATTAATGGACATTTATATTAGGTTTAATTTTGGCTGACTTCTTAAAAATAAATTGCTTCTTTTTTATTTATATATACCCATAAACCCTCAAAATTATGTTTTAATTTAACAATATTTCAATTCAATTTGTCTTTAAAATGTACAGAATTACAATTCATCTGTGTCGAATGGTAATATTTACATGCCTGAATATTCTGTCATTAAAAATAAAACTCCACAGATAATTGGATTAGATGGAAACAGAGGCAAATTTTTATCATTTAATCTTTTTTAAATCTATTTTTCAAAAGGAACAAATTGGGCTTCAGGAAGAGACATGCTTTGAAAAACAAAATGCAATAACTTTAGTTACCTGTTGTTCTCCAGCAATAGATCAGAAATATACCACCTTTTCTAAGCAGAATACTTTGTTTATAAGAAAATTCAGAATGTAATAATATGATATCCAATATATATGGAACATAATATGTAAGTGTTACAGTTGATGTATTATGCAGTGAAATTGCTATGTATATTGTCCAGAAATAGATTATATATATATATATGTATATGTATATGTGTATATGCATATATGTGTGTGTGTGTGTGTGTATATATATATATATATATGTTTTCTTAAGTTTTCGCGGGTACTTACATGTCTGGCATTCAGCTTTGTTCGGGTATTTTCCCACGTGGTGCTTTTAAAGTTGTAGCAACGTTTCAGCAGAATCTCATCTGCCATCATCAGGCTTCTGTATGGTGTTTGTCTATGAGTCAAACTTTTACAGTGGTTTCAGATTTAAATTTGGGGCAGCCTATTGCTGTGTCAGAATGGTTTTTTCTTCCTCCTGATTGGTTGAGAGTCTTGGTCTGTGTTTATTGGTCTTGGAGTTTGCTGTGTTCTGCTACTAATATCTTCTGTCTTTTTTTGGGGGGGGGCTCTTTTTGTATCTTGATTGGCTGGCAACATTGTGTTACTTTATTGGAGGCCTTTAGTGCAGCTTGGCTTCAGGTAAATGGACGGCTATCATGAGTTAGGAAGCTGGGTTTCATCTGGGTGCCTGGTTGGGGTGTGTTTGAGCTGGAGGTATCAGGGGGGATCTGTTTGTGCCCAGGTGTTTGCCTGGCTTGTGGTGTGGAGATTTTTTTGTTTGTGAGTGCAGGCTTCCAAATGATTGACAGCCTGGTGGAATCATCTCTTCTGTTCATGCTTTCTGGTCTTTTTTCAATCTCTATGGCTTCTCTGATGATTCTGTGGCTGGGATTTTCTATGGTGGCTAGGGTTTTGGTGCCATTGAAGTTGATGTTATGACCTGTGGCTTCCATGTGTTGGACGAGTGAGGAAGTGTGTTCCAGCTTTTTGACTGCATTTTTGTGTTCGTCCAGGCGGGTGCTTATTCTTCTATTGGTCTGTCCAATGTATGTGGCTGGGCATGATGCACAGGGGACTTCATATATGCCTTGGTTTTCCAGGTCAATTTTGTCTTTGGGGTTCCTGAGGATGGCTGCTATTTTTCTGTCTGTTTTGAAGGCAGTCTTGATGTGGTGTCTGTATAGAATCTTACTAATTTTGTCTGTAGTGCCTCTTATGTATGGCAGGACAGCTGTTCCATAGGTCTGTTCATCAACACACTGAGACATAATAGAGACCCAGAAGATGAACAGACCTATGGAACAGCTGTCCTGCCCTAGTCCCCTGTCCATCATGCCCAGCCACATACATTGGACAGACCAATAGAAGAATAAGCACCCGCCTGGATGAACACAAAAATGCAGTCAAAAAGCTGGAACACACTTCCTCACTCGTCCAACACATGGAAGCCACAGGTCATAACATCAACTTCAATGGCACCAAAACCCTAGCCACCATAGAAAATCCCAGCCACAGAATCATCAGAGAAGCCATAGAGATTGAAAAAAGACCAGAAAGCATGAACAGAAGAGATGATTCCACCAGGCTGTCAATCATTTGGAAGCCTGCACTCACAAACAAAAAAATCTCCACACCACAAGCCAGGCAAACACCTGGGCACAAACAGATCCCCCCTGATACCTCCAGCTCAAACACACCCCAACCAGGCACCCAGATGAAACCCAGCTTCCTAACTCATGATAGCCGTCCATTTACCCGAAGCCAAGCTGCACTAAAGGCCTCCAATAAAGTAACACAATGTTGCCAGCCAATCAAGATACAAAAAGAGCCCCCCCCCCCAAAAAAAAAGACAGAAGATATTTGTAGCAGAACACAGCAAACTCCAAGACCAATAAACACAGACCAAGACTCTCAACCAATCAGGAGGAAGAAAAAACCATTCTGACACAGCAATAGGCTGCCCCAAATTTAAATCTGAAACCACTGTAAAAGTTTGACTCATAGACAAACACCATACAGAAGCCTGATGATGGCAGATGAGATTCTGCTGAAATGTTGCTACAACTTTAAAAGCACCACGTGGGAAAATACCCGAACAAAGCTGAATGTCAGACATATATATATATATATATATGTGGATCTTTGGTTATTCGGGTTTTCTCCCGCGTAAGATTGGAAGTATCTAGGCAACGTTTCGATGAAGTCTCATTCATCATCTTCAGACTTGGTCTTCAGGCTTGAAGTCTTCTGAAGACCAAGCCTGGTCTTCAGAAGACCAAGCCTGAAGATGATGAATGAGACTTCATCGAAACGTTGCCTAGATACTTCCAATCTTACGCGGGAGAAAACCCGAATAACCAAAGATCCACATACAAATACCCGCGAGAACCTCAGAAAACAAATATATATATATATATATTTATATTTATATTCTTAAGTTTTCGCGGGTACTTACATGTATGGCATTCAGCTTAGTTCGGGTATTTTCCCATGTCATAGTAGTTGTGCTTTTAAAGTTGTAGCAATGTTTCAGCAGAATCTCATCTGCCATCATCAGGCTTCTGTATAGTGTGAACATACAGAAGCCTGATGATGGCAGATGAGATTCTGCTGAAACATTGCTACAACTTTAAAAGCACCACTACTATGACGTGGGAAAATACCCGAACAAAGCTGAATGCCATATATATATATATATAGGCAACATATATATATATAAAAAGTATGAAATCATTCATAAGGAGAAATAAAAAGTAATCTCTCCTCCTTAAGTATCTTTCCTCCTTCACTATCATAAGCAAAAATGATAACAAGCTGCAAGAAGACATCTCCAATACCATCTTGAATGGTCTTACCTTGCATGCCTAACATGAGAAAGTAACATCAACAAATTTGCCAAGCGAGTTGTTTGTTGGGATAAAGGGATTCCACTCTTTGCAATGACCCACACCAAGGCATCTGTCACTGAGTTTAGCAGATGGTTCAATTTTTTGTTGCTCTCAGTTTCTTCTGTAGCAGATGACAGTGGATACATGCCTACACAAGAGTACCAAAAATCAATGTTAACTAGTTATTAGAAATTACCCTCTACTTTCTATGATTAAATCTGAATTAAATATTAATCCTCTTGGGTCTATATTG
Source organism: Hydrophis major (assembly GCA_033807585.1). NCBI lineage: Eukaryota > Metazoa > Chordata > Lepidosauria > Squamata > Elapidae > Hydrophis > Hydrophis major. The sequence continues at coordinate 34,445,642 of CM066328.1, forward strand.
TTCACAACAAGGGATAGCTCGATTTAAGATTGAAGGTAGGAACCTTCAACTCAGCCTGAAGATTCTGGGAACCAAGAAAAGTTGAAGGAAGAGACAGCTAATTCTGTCTGCACATAACCAAGCCATAAAAACAAATGCATACAAATCCAAAATTGAGAAGATAGCAACAGATAGCAAATTCTGCCTCTGCAAAGAAATTGAAGAAACGGTAGATCCACCTGGTTAGCTGCTGCAAGAAGATTGCAGAGACTGACTACAAACAATGGCATGGCAAAGTAGCAAAAATGGTCTATCAGAATATCTGCAAAAAAATATCATTTGCCTGCAAGCAAGAACTGGTGGGACCATAAAATAAAGGAAGAAAATGAAAAAGTTAAAATGCCCTGGGGCTTTAGACTTCAAACAGACAGGAACCTGTCCCATAACATCCCAGACTTAATAATTGTCGATAAGAAAGACAAAAAAAAATCTGTATACTAGACGTGGCAGTACCTGGAGACAGCAGAAGAGAAGAGAAAGAACTGGAGAAGATAATAAAATACAATAAAATACAACACCACTTGAACACCATCGGCATTGATGAATTCACTATCAGTCAATTGCAAAGGTAGCTTGACTTGGAACAGCTTCCATCCTGCAATATCAAGCATCCACATATCCTAGGTCTTGGGAAGGACTCGATAGACAGACAAAATTGCCAAAACCATTCAGAACATGAATGTCTTCTCGATGGACCATAATTATAATAATGCAATTGACAAACATTGTAATAATTTTTTAGCAAAGATATAGCAATAGAATTTAGTCTAGAGAAAAGTGCTACAATAGCAATAAATTGGGGTAAAATCACAGATAGTCATGAAACTGAAATGCAAATGGCCAAACCTTCAGAAGTCATCAGGATGAAGTCTAATAGTATCTGGACATTCTACAGCTGGATAACATCAAGCACGGTCAAGTTAAAAATGAGATTAGTAAAAAAAATACATCTAAAAAATAAGAAAATTGCTAGAGAAAACTGAATGGAGGAAACACCATTAAAGCTATCAATACTTGTGATATAATTCAGTGCTTGAATTATTAACCAGACATGAGCCAAACTGGACATTTTGGATTGAAAAACAAGAACACTGATGACTATTCACTATGCATTATATCCCCGTAGTGTTATTGATAGATTAGATCTGCCCCACAAAAATGAAGGCCAAGGTTTTCCTCAGGTCCAGCTCACTGTTGAAGAAGAAAAGTGTGCATTGGCTGATTATATAAAAGACAGCCAAGAACAAATATCAATGCAAGTTAAAAATTGGAACTTATTAAATGTTCAGGAAACAAAAAATGAATATCAAAATAATGTAATAACAAAATAGAATGCAAGGGAAAGCATTACAAGGTCAATGTCTACAAAAGGTTTAGGGGAAAATGGATAAAATTAAGTCTGGCAATGGCTTGTAACTAAAATTAAAAAGAAAAAGAAAGAAAGAAACTGAAGGGTTGATTTAGCTGTGCAAGAGCAAGCTATTTGGGCTAATGCAATCAAGGCCAGAATTGAAAAATCATCAAATGATTCAAAATGCAGAATGTCGAAGTCATAGAAGAAGTAGAAGAAATAGGAGATCACATTTTCAGCTCATGCAAGAAGTTCACAGAAACTGATTATGAACAATGACATAACACAGTCACCAGAATGACTTAGTAGGACATCCATAAAATTAACATGTGCAAGTAATGAAAAATTGGTAGAAACCTATAGTTTAAAAAGTACAGCGCACTATCAAACATTGCTGAGAACAGACACTATATTAGCCTTGAATGAAACAATAATAATAACCCAGTGTCTATTCTGAGGCAATAGCTGTGAAGATGAACTTTCTCATTTCCAAGAAATCTTTCTCAGAAATCCTCAGAAAAGTAGGAGGTGGGCAGTGGAAGTGGAGAAGAGTAGCAGAGTGGAAAAGTGCTTGTATCTCATTGCTTGTACCTTTGCACCTCATTGCAGTTACAAATTATATGAAAATTGCAAACATGCTTATTGGATCTTATCAAGTACTAAATGTACCTGAGCAAAGTTTTCCTAATAAGTAGAAACAGTTCCTCCCCATAGTTTTCCTCAAATATCCTCTTGGCCCATAATTTTATACAACTGGGACCAAGGAAGTAGCTGAAAGGTGATGTGAAATGTTATGTACTGGAGTTCCTAGGTTTTTTTTGTCTCTGCACTGTGAACTATACCTGTGAAAGTAAGGAGTAACTTAGTTCAGGAAAATCTCGTTAGGAGGCAGGAGTTCTGATATTCCTTATTGTCTATAAAATACAAAGTATACAATTTGAATTGTAACACAAAATACATCATTTGCAACATAATTCTACAAATGTGATTTGTGTTTTTTTATTAAAATGTCATTACACAAATTAATGTAACTGTCTAATGTAGATGAAGAAACGGTTACAGGAACTGGGCTTGGCTAGTCTAGTGAAGAGAAGGACCAGGGGAGACATGATAGTGGTCTTCCAATATTTGAAGGGCTGTCACAGGGAGGAAGGGGTCAAGCTATTTTCTAAAGCCTCTGTAGGCCAGACAAGGAACAATGGCTGAAAACTGAACAAGGAGAGATTTAACCTGGAAATAAGGAGAAACTTTCTGACAGTGGGAACAATCAACCAATGGAACAGCTTGCCCTCGGAAGTTGTGAGAGTGCCATCACTTGAGACCTTCAAGAAGAGATTAGACTGCCATCTGTCAGAAATGTTGTAGGAGCTCCTGCTTGGGCAGGGGGTTGGACTAGATGACCTATGAGGTCCCTTCCAAGTCTGATTATCTCTTATCTGTTAGATAGGTGCAACAAATGTCCATTATGGGGGATGGGGGGATGACTGGACAGAAATCTAATCCACTGCATGTGAAGTCCACTAAATAGGGGTCCATTAAGTCAGAAATAAAATTGTTCCAAATCTTTCTGCTCATTCCAGCCAGATCAATTTCTTTCTGGTTAGCTGGGAACCCTAGTTATATAAACATGCATGAGTTGGAAAGGCTGCTCTTTGATGTGCTGATAGCTGAGATGGTTGCCCTTTCCAGGGTGAAAAGTGAGAACCAGTGAGAAGAAAGAAACAGGCAACAGAATGACCTCAGTCACTGCAATTTATAGGTATCACTTTTGGAGTCAGTTCTACAGAGCTTAGAATGGGATGGCAGCAGATTGGCAGTTTTCCAAGTAAGTAAAATGAAGTGTTAAATATTTGGCTTGTTTAGTAGCTGGGAGGTCAGTTAGACCTACACTGGCACTTTAGACACTGTCATGTAAAGGTGGAGAAGTTATCCAAAGCTATTAAAAACAGGAGTTGGCACACTGCTATGCATTTGCAAGGGAAGTCTGTATTCTTCTTTCTTTATTTCACATACATAAAGATATAGCAAATCCAGACTGTTGTGTCCGCGAAATGATGCCAGGAGTCGGTGACTTCAAATCATGCTCTTTATTTGAGGTTGGAACCGAACTGGGGCAAAGGGAAAAAGATCGCGGCTTTTATTCTTTTAGCCGCGGCGGCCGCGGCCAATGACACCGCTTTGAATCTCCCGTGATCCGAATGGACCAATCGCGGGAGATTCTTAGCGAGCCAATCGGCGCGGCTCGCCTGACCAATCAGAGTGCCCCTCGCTTTGGCCAATCAAAGCGCGGGGATCTCAAGAGTGCTAATTAAGGACAGAATACCCCTCCCCTCTTGGTTCAGTCCTTACATCACGTAGTCACGTAGGTAGGCGGGGCTCCATCTGAGCCTACTGGACCTGCACAGCTCAGTCGTAGGTTGGATCCCGGCCGGTTCGGTCAGGATCTCTGCTGCTCCTGCTGCCGTCGTGGGAACCGGGTGGTCGATTGGGCCGGGCCGCTCTCCGTAGCTCCCTCCTGGGCCTCCCGGGTTGGTTGAGCTGCGGATTTCGCTGCTCCCGCTCGGTCTTTCCGGGTCGGTCAAGCTGGCCTGGCTGTCTCTTCCTGGCGAGGGGTCGTGATGGCTGCTTTCCGGTAAGTACGGCTGGTTTATTCTTCTTTGGTTTTGGTTCCCTGGGTATTCCCTCCCCCCTTGGTTTGTGTTGTGGGGGTTGGTTTTGCCTGTTTGTGCATCAGTGGTCTCTTGGTTGGTAGTCCTCGACCTTAGTTGGTCGATGTGGTGTTTCCACGCTCGTCCGTCTGCTGTTTGTAGCCGGTACGAGTGTGGGCCTGTTATTTGTGTGATGACGGCCGGTATCCATAGTGGGTCTCCCGTCAGGTTTCTTGCATATACGGGGTCACCGGGTGCGAAGGTTCGGTGTTTGCTGTTTGAGTCTGGGGGCTTCTCCGGGTTATACGTGGGGTGTAACCTGTCGAGTGGGGACCTTAGTTTCCTGCCCATTAATAGTTCGGCTGGGCTCTTATTCGTTGTGGTATTTGGGGTTATGTGTTGGGTGAAGAGTAGTTTGTTTATTTTCTCCTGGATCTCCCCGTGATCTATTTTCCGGATGGTTTTCTTAGTGAATTGGACCATCCGTTCCGCCCTACCGTTCGCCGCCGGGTGCGCCGGTGCTGTCAGCGCGTGGCGGATGCCCCTTTCCGCTAGGAATTTTTCGAATTCCAGCGAGGTGAATTGGGGCCCGTTGTCAGAAACGGAGGGAGGCCGTGTGTTGCAAAGAGTTTGAAGAGTTCCTTGATCACAGCCTCCGTGGTTGTCGTCTTCATGTTGCTTACCTCCAGCCAGTTGGAGTAAGCGTCAACTGTTATGAGGAAGGTGTGTCCTTTTGTGGGCCCGGCGAAGTCTATGTGAATCCTAGACCAAGGTCCCCTTGGGGTTTCCCACTCTAGGACGGGTGCTGTGGGTGGGCTTGGCCTAGTTTCCTGGCATCGTTGGCACCTTGCTACCCAGGCCTCAATTTGTTTGTCCATCCCTGGCCACCAAGCGTAACTTCTGACCAGGGCTTTAGTCCTAACAATGCCAGGGTGCCCCTCGTGTAGCAGTTCCAGAACCTTCCCTTGTAGCTTTTCTGGAATGACCACCCTATCCCCCCATAGTATGCACCCTTTTAATAACGAGAGTTCCGTTTGGCGGTTTCGGAATGTCTTGACGGACTTGTCGTTGTCCCTTTCCGGCCACCCTTTCTCTATCCAATGCAACACCCGCGCCAGACGTTTGTCTTTATTAGTCTCTCGGGCAATGTCTGACGCGGTTATGGGCAGGTTGAGTAGAGTCTCTATGCTGAGGGTGGTCGTCGTGGGTGCTGGGTCGGTGTCGGGTTCCGGTAGCGGCGAGCGGCTTAAGGCGTCTGCATGGGAGATCGTCATACCCAGTTTGTGTATGAGTCCGTAGTTGTAGGCTGCCAGGAACTCGGACCACCTTGTCATTCGGGGAGACAGAATGTTCGGGGTGGCCCGGTTTCCTGCAAGGATTCCCAGCAGCGGCTTGTGGTTGGTTTTGATGGTGAAAGTCCGGCCGTAGAGATACTCGTGGAATCGTTTTACGGCGGCAACAATAGCCAGAGCCTTTTTGTCCAGCTGGCTATAGTTCCGCTCCGGTTTGGTGAGGGTCCTTGAAAAGAACACGATGGGCGCTTCTTTTCCGTCGGGGAGGATATGGCTGAGGACAGCGCCGACGCCGAAGGGTGATGCGTCGCATGTGACGGCCAGAGGTAGGGTCTCGTTATACTGTATAAGGACGGTGTCCAAAGTGAGGAGGTCCTTTGTTCTTTGGAAGGCGGCTTGCTCGCGTTTCCCCCAAGTCCAGGTCGCCGCCTTGTCCAGGAGCCTATGCAAGGGCTCCGCCGCCATCGCCTTTTGGGGCAGGAAAACATTATAAAAGTTCAGTAGCCCCAGGAATGCCTGTAGTTCCGTCTTGGACTTGGGTGTGGGGGCTTCTTTGATGGCCTTGATTTTTTGGTTTGTGGGGTGAATGCCGTGACAGTCTAGGAGGTATCCTAGGAATTCGACCCGTTCCGTGCATAGCTGGCATTTCTCCCTCTTGACTTTTAGCCCGGTCTCTTTAAATTTGGTTAGGACCTCCCTTAGGCGACCCTCTAGTTCGGCTTGGTTGGTTGCCGACACTAGGACATCGTCGAAGTAAGCTACCACCCCCTTGATGCCTTGCAGTAGTCTTTCCATTAGGCTTTGGAATATTCCCGGTGCCACGCTGACTCTGAATTGGAGTCGGTTGCATTTAAATGCCCCCCGGTGGGTGACTATGGTTTGCGCTTCTGCCGTTTGCTCGTCGACTGGCAACTGTTGGTATGCCTGGGCGAGGTCGAGCTTGGCGAAAACCTTGCCCCCTCCCAGTTAGTGCAGTAGGTGTTGCACTACTGGGACGGGGTAGGTGCTTTGTTGTAGTGCGCCATTTAGGGTGGCCTTATAGTCCCCACAGATCCTCACCGACCCATCGGGCTTGATCGGGGTGACTATGGGGGTCTCCCACCGGGCGTGGTCCATGGGCTGTAGAACCCCTTGCTTGACGAGCTTGTCAATTTGCTCGTCTATCTTGGGTTTAAGTGCGAATGGCACCCGCCTTGGTTTCAGGCGTTTTGGGGGGACGTTTGGGTCTAGATTGAAAGATATAAGGGGCCCTCGGTACTTGCCTAGGTTTCCGTCGAAGACCTCTTGGAATTCCTGGGCCAGTTGCTGCTCCCAGCTGTCGTCGGTGACGTGGTCGACTCCTGTGACTGCGATGCCGAGCGGGGCGAACCATTGCAGTCCCAGTAGGCTTGGGCAGTCGCGGTCGATGATTGTCAGGGGAAGTCTTTCGGTGTGCCCTTTATATGTGATGTTGAAGTGTTTGGTTCCGACTACCGGGATGCGGTTTCCCTGGTAGTCCCTTACAATGAGTCTCTGGCTGTCTAGGTTCGTCCTTTGGAGGGTAGGCACCAAGCGCTTTATTTCATGCCATGCAATCATGGAGAGGTAGGACCCGGAGTCCATCTCCATTTTGCATGGCTGGCCCTCGATGCCTACCTCCACGTGGACCTTCCAGGCGTCATTGGTTATGGCGTGGCCGATGGTGACCGTCTGATGGGTCTCCTCTCTTCGCCGGTTATCGCCGCCTCGCAGGGATCGTCCGTTCCGGTCCCATCTGTTGTCCGAGGGGCGATCTCTGGTCCGGGGTGGTGTTTCTCTCCTCCGGTCGCTCTGGTCCCATCGTGCCGGGCTGCGATTCTTCTTTAGGCGGCAGACATAGGCGATGTGTCCCTTCTTGTCGCAATGCCGGCAGATCAATTCGAAAAACTGCCATTCCGACCTGGGGTGGTCGCCGCCGCAACCAGCACAGTTGGTCCTCAACTTACGACCCCGCCGATTCCGTGGGTCGCGGCCTTTCTGGAGGCGATGGATGTCCTCCTCGTCATCTGAAGTGCCCGATGCCGAGTGGAAGTTGCCCTGGTGGGTGGTCGTCTCGGGTTGGGCCTCGGTCGACCTCGCCAGGTTGTTGTTTCCGCTGCGGTCCCCAGTGTTCGGTCTGCGCATGCAGTCGGTGGAAGTCCGGGTTGCTTCGGCGGCTGCAGCTGTGGTGAGGGTGTCTGCTAGGCTGATGTTGCCCTTGGCCATCAGCCGGCTCTGGAGGATGGGGTCCCACAAACCGAGCACGATTCGGTCTCGCAGGGCGTCGTTCAGGTTGTCGAATTTGCAGAGCCCCCCTAGGCGCCATCGTTGAAGCTCTCACCCGACCTCTGGTCCCGACGGTAGAATTCGTTGCGTCGGATCAGGATGGGTACCTCTGGAGCGTAGTGCCGCCGAAGTATTGGCTCGAGGACGTCCCAGTCCATCGCGGTCGCATTGGCGGGTTTGGCAAGCGCCTTGGCCATCTTGAAGACCTCGGTCCCGCAGTGGGTCAGGAAGACGGCGCGCTTCATGGGGCCGGTGGCGTCCTTCAGGTCGCTGCACTCGAGGAACATGCGGAATCGGTCGGAGTACGATTCCCAGTCCTCGATGGCAGGGTTGAAGGGTGCGGGGGGTGCGATTTTCGCCATCGCGGTGGTTCGTCTGGCTTCCTTCGGACACGTTGGAACCGAACTGGGGCAAAGGGAAAAAGATCGCGGCTTTTATTCTTTTAGCCGCGGCGGCCGTGGCCAATGGCACCGTTTTGAATCTCCCGCGATCCGAATGGACCAATCGCGGGAGATTCTTAGCGAGCCAATCGGCGCGGCTCGCCTGACCTATCAGAGTGCCTCGCGCTTTGGCCAATCAAAGCGCGGGGATCTCAAGAATGCTAATTAAGGACAGAACACAGACACTATTTATGTTACCAGTTAAATTGCTCCATTCAAATTGGTTTAATGCTGATGCCCAAATATCTATAAAGAGATTTATAGTTCACTTGGGGGAAATGTACTATATCATCTATCTATCTATCTATCTACCGTATCTAGCTAGCTAGCTAGCTAGCTATACACACACACACACACACAAATTACTAAGAAATTTTTTTGAGATTTAATTGTTACAGACTTGAAATAAAACAATTGAAACTTTAAAAATGCCCAACTCAGTGACTAATAGGAGCAGGATTCTAATCTCTGGTTGCTAAAACAAACAAAAAGTATGAGATATCTCCAAGACTAATAAATCTGCTACTGAGTAAGCCTCCATGAAAATATACACCAGAATCAATTATTAGTATATATACATGCACATGTACATATATCACCCAGCTATTTATGAAAAAGTATCTCAACTTTCCACTGTCTTTTTAGTGGTCATATTTATCAAGGAAGTTAATGGATAATATTCCAAGGATTTATTCTATTAGATTTAATATATTTTTAGAATTCTGTGGATGCTATTATGAGAGTGTGTTGTGCATACAATGGCATCTGCAGGCACTGTAAATGACACTATGCTCAGTCTAGCCAAAAGTCTAGCTGTTTATTTCATGCTAAGAATTAGCAGGATATCACACTTCCAAAGTCCACCAAATTGTTGCTGAATGTCGGCAGTATGTTCTGGAAGACTCTGAATCTTTCAAAAAGCTGGGTCATGGGCCACATGTGGCTCACAAAATACAATTACCTATTCCCCATTTGCAGTTGCATAGATTTGGGAGAGAGTGGGAAGTGGGTAGGAAGGAGATCCTTAGCATATTTATCAACTTTATTCTTGGTAACAAGACCTGAGAAAAACATTATCTATTCCTTCTTTTTTTAAAAAAAAGTCCAGCAAAAAAACCTATCCAGTAGAAAAATTGTTTTTCTTTTTTTTTTTTTGAGTGTTAAAATAGACTTTATTTACAAAAGATTAAAACACAAACAAACATACAAATATGAGAATAGAAGGAATATAAATAGAACATAAAAGAACATAAAAAGAATATAAATAGAACAATAAACGTATTTCTTTCTATTACATTTGATATTAAGATTGATAACTCATAATAAACAGTAGTAAGTAATCATTGGCAAGTGTTCCTTATCACTTATCAATTACCTATTAATTAATAAATAATATATTATTCTGCTATTACTATTGGATTATAACTGTGTTGGTTAATCAAATGGACCCTTCATAATATTTACATAATAGACAAGAAGCTTGAAATCGTTATTATTATACATTCAATATATACAACTATAGTATGTGTCCTGGGTTCATTTACCCTGTATACCATTTTTCTTGCACTCTACCCAGCTGTACCACTTATCCCAAACCAAATAATACTCTGACTCTTCCTTCACATTTAATTTGAGCATGAGCCTCTCCAGAAAAATTGTTATTCTTAATGTGATTTACCAGCTTACAAATCATAGACATAGACTAAGGAGTACTTTTCAGAATGCATGAACATTAAGATTCAATTGTATACATTTAAGTCATATTTGTATTGTATTGATTTCTGATAATTTATTTTCTCTTGTAAAGAAAGATCATTTTTAATAAAACATATTTGATTTATGAGTCACAATCTATGTTGTACTATTCTCATTGATAAAAAAAATCTAGAAGAAGTCATAAGACCAGATGATCATACTGTTAAAGAACACATCAATCATAAATATTTTATGTATTTATTAATATTTATTACATACATATATACATTCAATGTATGTAAAATCTTGGGAGAAAAGTTGTTTTGTAGCTAAACAATCAATCAGCCAACCAATCACATTTTACACCCTGGCACCCTTCTCAGGATACCAGGTTGTGTCTTTAAGTCACACAGTTCCTACTATGGTAATCAGTATAACCAAATATATTATTTGTAATGATAATCAGATAACCAAAGGTGCTTTTTCAAGAGGCAACTGGACTTTCTGTTTTTTCTTTGAAGATATTTCGCTTCTTATCCAAGAAGCTTCTTCAGCTCTTCTGAATAAGGAATTTTCAACTCTATTTCATTGAGATCATAGAATGGATAGTGGACTATAGAAGAAGCAGATCAGACATCTAGCCCTTGCTTATCAATGGAGACAGAGAGCAAGTGGCCAATTTTAAGTTTCTAGGTGTTACCATAAAAGAGGACCTGACCTGGGGTGCTCACATTGCAGCACTAGTCAAAAGAGCCCAGCAGAGATTATACTACCTAAGACTTCTCAGAAAACAACAACTGAATGAAAAACTGCTGGTGCAGTCTACCGCTGCACCATAGAGTATCTTAACTTATTGCACCTCTGTATGGTTTGCCAATTGCACAGTGGCAGATAGGACAGCACTCCAGAGGGTTAAACTCATTGTCCAGAACAGTGGTCTCCAACCAGTGAGCTGGGGATGAGCAATGTCACCCCAAAGCACCTACCAAAGCAATTAATCCAGGCTGCGCTGCCCATGGCCCATGGGAACACAAGGCTTGCGGTGCTTGCATTGCGAACAACACGAGGTAGTGAGGGGAGGGGGGAAGGGCAGAGGGGGGAACTTGCCCCACTCGTCCCATGTACCTGGCCTGGCCACGGGGCTGCTTCTTTCCGCTTCTTTCTTCTTCTGCTTTTGGCTACATGCAGGGAAAGCAGCAAAAGTCATTCTTTCTCTCCCCCAAACTCCCCCAGAAATGAGTCTTTGGGACCCTGCAAGGTATCCTGCTCCAAGAGGCTGCACTGGCACAACAAGTCTCACAAAGACTCATTTCTGGCAGAGTTTGGGGGAGAGAAAGAAAGACTTCTGCTGTTTCTGCTGCTTTCCTTGCATGAAGCCAAAAGTCTCAGTCTCTCTCTCTCTCTCTCACTCTCCCTTCCTCTGAGAACGGAGCTGGAGACGGTATCCTGCAATCCCAAATAAAGTATAATCAACTGGTAGGAAACTGGGGTGGGGAGTTTCCCTGTAGACATTTTTTTAGGATTTTCCCAGGGTCTCTGGTTCGTGGGATTTTGGTGAGTTCCCTGAGGTCCAAAAGGTTGATGATCCCTGGCCTAGAAGATCATTGGTTGCCTGCTCCCCACTGTGGAAGAGCTTTATAGCTCCCGCTGCCTTCAGAAAGTTCAAAACATTCTCAAAGATCCATCTCATCCTGGACATCCTTTTTTGAACTATTACCATCTGGCAGTCAGTACAGAATAATAAAACAAATAAGCTGAAAAACAGCCTCTATCTCAGGGCAGTAGCTCTGTTGAATTCTACTGTATAGTGCAGTGTTGGTGCAGTGTTGGTAGTTTTCAATTCAATGTGTGGAGTTTGAAGGATGTGTGTTTGTGTTTATTTTCATGGTCATGATGTGCACTGAAGATGGTGTTTGATTTCATTGTACGAGGTACAATGACAATAAAGTAAACAAACCTAAACTAAACTAAGGTAAACTAAACAAAACCAGTTCAAAAACAGCGTTTTGGTAGCTTACTAATATCATTGCCCAGAGCAGAAGTCACCAACCAGTGGGCCGGGGATGATAATCAGATAACCACTGTTCCAAGAGGAACAGTTTTGGTAGCTTGCTGATATGCCATCAACGTTTTTCCCCCTTGGCTTCTCTGCATTTGTTAACAGTTTCAAAAAAACTGTTAACAGCTGCCCCATCAGAAGATATATTTTATAAACTGACCCTCTAGAACACATTTTTTATTTTTTTATATTTCATGGTTTTAGACTGTCCATCTTCCTCAAGGATCATATGGGTTGTGCATATACAGAGAGAAGAAATATTAGAAATGGTTATGCTTCTGTTCTTTGTGAAGAAAGATAAAAGAGCTATTATTGAAAATACAGAGCAGTGGCACATGGGTAGGGTAATAAACACAGTAGTTAAGTAGAAGACATGAACATTGATTGGCTGCTTTATGCCAATGCCCATCTATTCCCCCCCCCTTTTTTTTAATCCTTGGAAACCCAGTTCATCTTGCAAAATATTGTGTGCAATTGGAGAGACAATAGGAAACCATATAATCATGAGGTAAAAGCCATGAAGGCAAGCAAGCATGAAATCAGCATAGCAGGATTTAGTTGCAGTTCATAAATGGCAACACACAGTATGGAAAGGCTTTAAGAATTTACAACTCTGCTTACTATGCAGCTTATATTCATTTTGTCAGTTTCTTTATTTCCTTCTCAATGTAGTTGGTTATCCAAACTTTTCTTTGACCATTACATTGTTTCACATTGAAGTGTCCAAGACAAATGCCTTAGAGCAAAAAAAAAAATAGTTTACAACATCCTAAAAATACTAATGGTAATTATTTTCAGTTAAATTAGTTTAGCTAATTAGCTAAATTGACTAAGTAGTTGTGAAGAAAATAGCTCTTCTCTGAAAATGCCAATACTCTATGCAAGTTTTAAATAGAAAAACAGTGGCTCATGTGAATTCAGGACAGTGCCATAATTAATTTAAAAAGTAAACCAAAATAAATATCATATTCATAATTCAGATAACATTTTAAAAGGTTTTGAAATTTGCCTGCTTTCAATGAGAGCTTCCTAAAGGTTCTTAAAAAAAATTTTTTTTTTTTTACTACAAATATGTTTTCAAAGCTTTTAGAAGCATTTCTACCAGATAGGCACTTGAGTTTATTAATGATGATTAATCTCTCAAGACAACATTACTGATTCATGTGCTAGTTGGGTTGTAAAGGAACCTCCTTCTCTCCAATGCAACTGATAGTGATAAAAGTCCTCTATGGTTTTTGATAATGGCAGAGAGACAGCTTATATGAACCACACATACACATCTGCGCACATATATTACAACATGAGACACCAATTTAAAAGGAAGAAATATGTTTTAACACCCTTGTTTTTTAATGTAAGAAGTAACTTGCTCAATTTGATCATCAGATTCTGTATTTAGGGGTCAATCAAAGGAATAGCCCCCAGAGAGGGTGGATAAACACTGATCTGGAATATACGAACTTAATTCCATATAAAAACCTAGGAAAGCAATTGGGCGTGCACACAAAATCATGCAGAATAGCACAATATAGTGACCGAGGTCTTAGGTATAAAACCATTATAATATAAAGAAGGGAAAAGCACTTTGGTTGTTTTTATTTCATTCACCTTAACAGCTCTTGCATCCTCTGAAATTTTTCTTAGCACAACCCAACTTTTTGTCTCAATAGCTTGACATGACTGAAACTTCTACTCACTGGAATTGAGAAGAATCATCGCCTTGACACAGAGATATTCTTTGTGCTGCAATTTCAGCTCTCGAAGCCTTGAAGTTGTTGCCAAGAGCATGTCAAAGATTTCCAAAATTCCTTCTACACATTTTCCCTCATCCCTATTTTGAAAATAGTCAGAATATTACTTGACATACAAAGCAGGCATTCCATCAAAATACTGCATTTTATTCCAACATGTAGTCACATTTTGCCTCTATTAAATGCTTCATATTTTATGTACACTGTGCATATTTTAAGCATTAAGTGTAAGTGTTCAACACAATCTTTGTTCATTTTATAAAAGATGAAATCATATCTTCATTACAATCTCACTCATGATTCTATGCTTTTAACTTTCTTGCTTTCAATAGTTTCTCTTTCTGTCTTGCTGCTCTGATACTTAAAACCTCCTCCGAAAATAACTATATTTCATTCAACCTAACATCCCACACATATTTCTAGAATGACCAAAAATTCCAGCCTTGTTTTGACTAGTGAAATAACAACAGTACATAACCCCCCCCCACACACACACACAGTTTCTTGCAATCTGAAAAAACAATAGTTAAAAAATGGTTTGCGGCTATAAAAAAATTGCCTAGCACTAGATTGCTACAAAGTACTGTCTATAGCCTTTCCAGTTAACTCCAACTACACACTTGTTCAGGAATTGGTGAAGCTTCTTTTAATATCATTGCAGGTAAACCTGCAGGAGGGGATGGGCGGGGTGAACTAAATGTCAACCATGATAGTTCATGCAGGAGAAAATATTTGGGCCTTCCTAAGTAGAGTAAAATATTGTGTTTGCTTGTTAATCTTAAATCTTAGCTTCCAAACATATGTGCAAGTCTAACAATACTTATTTCTCACCTGTCAAGAACAAGATCTGGTGCAAATATGAGCTTCCCTGGGTGATCAATGGATCTCCACATTAGACCCACCATTAATACTTCCAACCAACAGCTTTCCAAAAGCCTTACTTGATCATATAGACTCAGTTCTACAAAGCCTTTAAAAGAAGGGGGAAAAGAAAGAAAGCATATTTACATCATGAATATCCAAATATGTACACCTTCCCTGTCTCCATAACAAAGTAAATTCTTAAAAATTCAAAGTTATCTTCTTGATTCACTTGAAATTAGAAAATCCATGATCCAAGTTTGTCAACTGTTGATTGATACTGATTGAATCAAACTGTTGATTGATTCCAACTGTTGGTGGATCCTTCCTTCCTTCATCTACGATCCATACTGGGTGACAGACATATTGAGTTTGGCTTTATAGATGTGATTTATTATTAAATTAATACATTCTGGATGCTTATTGCAAAGGATTCTACAAGATATGTTAAGATTTTGTAAAAACAATAACCTGAAGAACAAAACAGCAAGGCTAAACCAACCATCATCCTGTGCTCAAGGCCTAAAAGGACCACCAGGTCTTTAACAATTTCCTAAATGACATAATGGTTCTCCGACAATAAAGATCCCAGATCCCAAAAGGTAACATTGTTTAATTGATCGAACATGTTTAAAATAATATTTAGAGCAACAAAGATGATTAGGGGACTGGAGCTAAAACATATGAAGAACAACCATAACAATACAAGAGCACACAGTAGATACAAACTCATGGTTAACCGCACCAAACTTGATTGCAGGAAATGCGCCTTCAGCAACAGAGTGGTCAATGTCTGGAATACTCTACCTGACTATGTGGTTTCTTCCCCAAGCCCCAAAAACTTTAACCTTAGACAATCTACTATTGACCTCACCCCTTTCCTAAGTGGTCTGTAGGGGGCGTGCATAAGCGCACCAACGTGCCTACCGTCCCTGTCCTATTGTTTCTTTTATTTTTCTTATATGTATCCATGTATTCATAACTATGTTTATACCTATACCTATTATCTTGTAAGCAATTGACAAATCAAATCAAATCAAATAAATAAATAAACAGTTGCAGGAACTGGGTATGTCTAGTCTAATGAAAAGAAGAACTAGGGAAGACATGATAGCAGTGTTCAAATATATCAGGGGCTGCCACAAAGAAGAGGGAGTTGAGCTATTCTCCAAAGCATCTGAAGGCAGAACAAAAAGAGATGGATGGAAACTAATCAAGGAGAGAAGCAACTTAGAATTAAAAAGAGATTTCCTGACAGTTAGAACAATTAATCAGTGGAAAAACTTGCCTCCAGAAGTTGTGAATGCTCCAAAACTGGAAGTTTTTAAAAAGATGTTGGATAATCATTTGTCTGAAATGGTGTAAACCACAAAATTATATTTCATCCTTCATCTATGACCTGAACAGGGATTTCCCTGTTTTGCCTTCACTTCCCGTTTCTTTTCCTACCACTCAATTGAGGACTCAACATTTGAAAATCAGATTAATCAGCCTTTGGGGGAATTGCGGTATCTGCCATCCTGCATCTGATGGGCGGCTCATGATTGGGAGCGAAGGGAAGAGAAACAACAGGAAGTGAGGTTTCCTCTTGATGAGCGCGCCCCGAATGTCTTGGCACACGCTCTTTTATTGTGCTTTTTTACAAGAAAATGATTTAATCAAAGCTCAAGTCAAACATGGTAATCTCATCAGGATGTGCATGTTTACAAAGCTGCATACCGGACAGATTAGTTACAATGTGGATAAGCTTATTAACAACCGTCTAGCTCCTTGTCCCTTGTACGTGCCTTGCAAAGGTCACTGAAGAGACAGAAGTTAATGATTACACGTGAATGATACAATGTTGCAAACACATGAATGATACATAGTTGCAATGATACATAGTTGCAATGATACATAGTTACAACATCTCCTCTGTTTTTATTATTTATGACGAGTCTTCTTCCTCGTCCGAGAAGACAGGAACCATTTTTCTGAAATGTTCGCCATCCCCGTCATCTAGGCAAGAGTGCGACCCGTCAGCGTCAGGGTTGTCCAAGGAGCGGTAACTCAGCAATGACATTTTTTCGTCCGGTGTTGAGGATATAACATGAGCTTGCAATAGCACATTAACATCAGCAGAGGATAATTGATTTTTTAAAAATTGCAATATTCTATTAAAACAACAAGGTCCTATAATACATATCAATATAATGATTATTAATGATCCTGCCAATGCAGTTAAAAAGGTTGTAAGCCATGGCGAAATAGAAAACAACCCCCCCCCCCGCTATCAGCATAAAGCTTCTTTAAGCATAGCACACAATCCCCCTTGTTTTAAAAAATAACAGATCTAAATCTTTACGATTTTGCAAAAGGGGGTATTCCATGGGTACCTGTAGGGATATAAAATAATCAGAGTTATACATACAAGCCATACTTGAATGCAAAATGATTTGGATTTAACAATTTCATCCCCGTGGACACATGCCATGAGACCAGTGGAACAAGTCCAAACAAAATTATTGCCAGGGATAAAATACATTCCTTTCAGGTGTGATGTTAAAGTTCCTCCTGAAGTGGTGTAGATTGCAGAATATCCCCTGGTTGTGTGGGTGCGTCTGCCAAATCGAATTGAAGTGGTGGGTAGAAGTCTTCTATGCAAGAAAAATTGGTTGTAGAACTTAAACGAACGCCTTGAAAGTCAGTTATAGTCCAAGTAATATTATATCTTCTATGAGGCTTCTGCGGATCGTCATGGACAGTTCTTTTGAAGCGTCGTTTGTTGACAGGATCAGAGTTCGGGTATATAAAAACATCACAAGCAGGAGAGAGGGCTATGGACAAGTTAGTTGTAGAACATTTGCGAAATGAGGAGGGAATTCAATTAGTAGAAAAAGGATAATAATTACAATAATGACAATAAAGATTAATTTGGTAATTCATCAAGGATGTTAGTTGGGGTGGGGAAACCCATGATACAATAGAAGGACATTTAGGTCCCCCTATGTTTTGATTGAATAGAGGAAAAGATTTTAAGGTTCCTTTCCATAGGAAGAGTAAAGAAAGAACAAAAGAGCGAGTGGTAGAGTGTTCTTTAAATAAAACAGAAGTGACAGAGTGAAAACTACGGGTAGCATTTTCATGACGTACCCACATGGAGCAAGTATAATAGCCTTCTGTTAATGAAATGGTTTTAACACGAATAGTCTTTTGACAGGAAGCATAGGTTTTGTTGAAGTAAGGTAGAAATTGCAAAGAAGATATAGGCAAGAATATCAGGAAGAGTTTTAAGATACCGATGTAGCAGAGGAATTCCCATGATAGGGTCTAACCGCCCTACCAGGGATCCAGCAAGTGGTTTTGTCTGGCAGTAAGATCGCAGCGTAGCCTCGTCCCCAAGTGAGAAGCTCAGCGGGACCCTGCCAGGCAGGATCTGGCAATCTGCGATAATATACCAGAGGTCTGTTAGGCGGGGCTGAGGGGGAGGAAAAATGACGAGAAGCAGCAGAAGTGGGAGGAATGCCAGTCAGATTAAGAAAGTTTAAAGTGTAAAGACAAATGTTAAGAGAATTTTGCAATGCTGGGAGGTTTGGGGGGTTTTCCCGCAACGAATATCGATCAAGAGCACGTTTCAGAGATAAGTTCGCTCGTTCCACAATAGCCTGCCCCTGGCTGCTGTAGGGAATCCCAAACTTGTGGGTTACATCCCATCTGTTACAGAAGTCCTGGAAAGCAGAACTTGTATAGACAGGTCCATTGTCAGTTTTGATTTCTTTTGGACGTCCCAGCGAGGCAAAGGTACGAATTGAATGATTGATGACATGTTTTACAGTTTCTCCCCTTTGAGGAGTAGCCAGAATAAACCCTGAATATGTATCTATGGAAACGTGCAAATATATCCAAGGGGCAAAAGGTGGATACTGAGTTACATCCATTTGCCAAATTTCACAAGCTTTTAATCCTCTAGGATTTACTCCTATGGGAATGGAATGTCCTTGCTTACTACATGTGGGGCATTGTTGAATAATGGCAGCAGCTTCTGCCTGAGTTAGAGCAAATTGAAAAGTTATCATAACTTGGCGGGGGAGATTCAAACACACTCCCTGCTTCTATTTTATAATGGACTTTTTAAAGCCTCCATAATTTTCCTCCAAGTGACCAAAATGCCAATAGGTGCACGAGAAGGACTATGGAGATGTTCACCAATTTTTTGCCAAGTGGAAATTTTTAAGAACCCTTCCTCTGAATAATTAGGACAATGTTGCCACACATAAGCCAATAATGTAGCAATAGGTTTCATTTTTATAGGCGAGCCCTTTAAATTAGCAGAGTATTTAGAAGAAGAAGCGACTAACTCCCTCAATTCCTTCAGATGCTGCGTCTGTTGTTGAGAAAAGTTCCCACCCATACTTACAAAATTCGAGACCGTGTTTCAGATCCGATGACGTGCAATTCGCTTCAGGCCTGGCGATGCACAGCTCCCATCGAGCTGATAAGATATGGGCGCATCGCTATGTATCCCCCTTAGGGAATCACGTCGGGGTCACCAGAATGCGGTATCTGCCATCCCGCATCTGATGGGTGGCTCATGATTGGGAGCGAAGGGAAGAGAAACAACAGGAAGTGAGGTTTCCTCTTGATGAGCGCGCCCCGAATGTCTTGGCACACGCTCTTTTATTGTGCTTTTTTACAAGAAAATGATTTAATCAAAGCTCAAGTCAAACATGGTAATCTCATCAGGATGTGCATGTTTACAAAGCTGCATACCGGACAGATTAGTTACAATGTGGATAAGCTTATTAACAACCGTCTAGCTCCTTGTTCCTTGTACGTGCCTTGCAAAGGTCACTGAAGAGACAGAAGTTAATGATTACACGTGAATGATACAATGTTGCAAACACATGAATGATACATAGTTGCAATGATACATAGTTGCAATGATACATAGTTACAACAGGAATCTCCAACATTCTCCACTAAGTAGAACTTCCCTAGTAATACAGGTAGTCCTAGACTTATAACAGTTCATTTAGTGACTGTTCAAAGTTACAACGGAGCTGAAAAAAAGTGACTTATCACCATTTTTCACATTTATGACTGTTACAGCATCTCTGTGATCATGTGATCAAAATTCAGATGCTTGGCAATGGGTTCACATTTATGACAGTTGCAGTCATGTGATGATCCCCTTTTGCGAACTTCTGACAAGCAAAGTCAATGGAGAAATCAGATTCACTTAACAATTGTGTTGCTAACTTAACATATGCAGTGATTCTCTTTACAACTGTGGCAAGAAAGGTCCTAAAATGGGGCAAAACTCACTGAACAAATGTTTCCCTTAGCAACATACATTTTGGGCTCTGCTGTGGTTGTAACTCGAGGATTACCTGTATTTAGGAAATTCATGGATGGGGAACACCACAATCCTGCATCCCTGATCTATGCTATAGCCGTTCTTATATTCTTAAGACCAGGAGCGATACAAATTAGCTAGAAATGAATCAGCTGCAGCCTTCTATTCTAGCTGGCACTAAAAGTAAAGCCTTATGGAAAAATCAACCACTCTCTTCAGAAAGGTCATGGTAGAAATGAAAAAGTGTTGTTATTTTTAAGAGAAAAGGAAGAGAAAGAGAAGAAGGAGGTTATAATAATTTATACACAAGAATATGCAATGAAACCCCACTGCTTTCTGTCATTAAAGAAAATGTGCTCTGGTAGGAAGTGATTCTTATTAAATGAGATGGTAGAAAGAAGATTTAAGTACTAAGAACACTACAGTGTTTGTTTTATTTATCACTTCCTTTACTTATTTTATTGCTTTATTTACTACTTACTGGCTAGCTTGCTTCAGTTTATACATTGCTACATTTCTGAAGGCTCAACGTGGCTTTTCTGCTTATATTTCAAAGGGATTTAATCTAATCTACAGCTTTTGACTAATGAGATCATAATTATCCTTCTGATGTTCCACTTTTCAAATGTTACAGTGTGGTTCCCAATTAATAAAAAAAAATTAAGTACCAAAAGGAATATTACATGCATTTTTAATAACGTATGTTTAGAAATATATTCTTAGAAAAATATATATTTGAAATCTACTTGCATAAAACTAAATTTAAAAAATCTGGACTGCCCAGAGCCAGATATATAACATTTTAATAAATAAATATAAACAGGATTTGTATAATTAGATTTTTTCCCCTTTTCCCCCTTTTTAGGTTTCTTATTATTAAACTAATTTGTGCTTTTTTTGCAGATTTTTACCATGTTGTAAGTTAGTTCAAGATCTTCCAAAACCTTTGGGTGCTCAAAATCTCTCAAAACTTGCCACCAAATTATAAATGTTATTGAGATACAATATTAAAACTCCTAAATGTGTGGACAACAACTCTATTCTTGTGTTGAATTTATTAATTTATTTTATTTTATTTAAATCCAACACCTTTACCTTGACATTCTATTCAAAGAGGAAATGCATTCTGTTTTCGTAAAAAGGTTATTCATCTATATTTTGTAAGTGGACTATTGTGTGAACATTTATCCAGATTGAAAAGGTTTATGTTAATATCTGCAGTATCAGTTTTTTAAGATGATCATGTTATGTTCTGCACATGGGTGCAAGGAACGGAGACGAGGCAGTGAACAGTGAACTTCAACTCTTTATTAAACATTCTGAACAGCGCAAAAACCTAGGGCAGCAGCAGCCCTTTTATAGGGTAGGCTACTGATCTAGTAACCAATGAGAAACGTGGAGTGTTAACCCCTTGAACCAATGAGAGTGGCTCGTTAACAGCCAATCAGATTCTCCTAAGCGGACCAATCCGATATCGCTATTATCGGCCAATCAGAAGTGCAGGATTAGAACCCTGCTTTTTCTAAAGGTTTGATAAAACTTTATTTAAGCGTTTTATTAGTTCATAACAGATCACACTTCTATTCTGCCTTCCAACTTTCTCACACCACAAATGTATCCTATAATATAATGGCAGTTTGATTTTACAGATTGAATTTAGCTAGTATTTTTCCTGTGAGTCAGATTAATAAGGAAAACAGACCACTCTGAATTGAAAGAAACAATATTGATGAAGACAAATGCTTGTTAAAAAAATAGTTTTGTTGGCTTAGTCATGGCTGTGGTAGATTTATCAAAATCAGCAGAAGTTCAGTTAGTCATGATTACATTATGCCACATTTCTTTCAAAGTGCTATTCTAAATGTGAATATATTTGGATCCAAGTTAAAGGAGGGTTTTTTTCAAGTGAGAAGAAAAAAATAACAACTGCATTTACTACAAAAATGGATTGAATTGGAGAGGCAGCAGAATTATACATATTCTACCTCCATCACTGTGAGTGACAAAATAAGCAGGGAAAGTAATCAAAAGTGAAAATGGATTCATTTCCCAGCTGAGTGCAAATGTCTAAAATTCTTCAATGATCAAAGTACAATTGCTATCATCAGGACTCCTATTCAAGTATATCAATACTTCCAAATTTCATGTAAGACTTTTAATGAAAAGCATTAGGCAACTGGTTACTGTATTGTTTTTGTGCAAACTCTCCTTCATTTTTTAACTCCCCCCCCTCTTCCCCACTTATATATTTTGTTTTTCCAGCTGTAAAATCTGTTAAACTTTTAAACTTTTTTATTTAAAAAAACATTCAGGAAAAAATTTAGGTACATTTTATTAACTGTGCTCAGATTATTGAAATCAAAATCTACATATGTAAATGTCACCAATATTAGGCATTATTGAAGTAATACCTGAAGCATTAGTGTCTTTGTATCCTAATTGTAAAGTTGTGTGGCTGTGGTACCATGCTGAACTGATTATGGTTGAATGCTAGGAGAGTCTTCTGACTATAACAGTTTGACAATAGAACCAAAATACAGTTGGTTTAATTGTCTTCATATTTCAGTTCTTCAAATCATACCGTTGGCCTTTTGTTGACTCCTGCCCATTCTGTACTAGGATTAGAGTAGATTATACTGTAAATAACATCAAATATATGTAGAATACAATATAGGTAGTCCTGCACTTATGACTACAACTGAGCCCAAAATTTCTGTTGTCAAATGATACATTTGTTAAGTGAGCTTTGCCCCATTTTAAAACCTTTCTTGCCACATTTGTTAAGTGAATCATTGCAGTTGATAAATTAATACCTCAACTGTTAAGTGAAACTGGCTTCCCTGTTGATTTTCCTTGTCAGAAGATCCCAAAAGGTGGTCACATGAGCTTGGGACACAGAGATGTTCATAAATATAAACTCGTTGCCAAGCACCTGAATTTTGATCACATGATCATGGAGATGCTGCAAAAGTTGTAACTATGAGAAGTCCCTATTTTCAGTGCCATTGTAACTTATTCAAGAAGTGGATTGTTGTAATGGAGGTCTACTTGTGTGTGTAGAAACTGTATAGCCACCTGTCAGGATGCTTTAATGGAAATCTTTTTTTCTGAGAAGGTTGGACTTGATGGCTTAAAAGCCCTTCTTAACTTTTTAGTTTATAATGCTACTGCCACTTTGGTAGAGCTTTTATTTATTCAGTCTGGACTACAACAGTTCTAGCTATTGACTTCATTACTATATGTTGAATAGGAAACAATCAATATAAATTGTAAGGATACAAGCGACAAAGTTACAGTCATACAGTCATACATACAAGAAGCAATGGGTGGAAACTAATCAAGGAGAGAAACAACTTAGAACTAAGAACAAATGTCCTAACAGTTAGAGCAATTAATCAGTGGAACAACTTGCCTCCAGAAGTTGTAAATGCTCCAATACTGGAAGTTTTTATGAAGAGATTGGATAACCATTTGTCTGAAGTGGTGTAGGGTTTCCTGCCTAAGCAGGGGGTTGGACTAGAAGGCCTCCAAGGTCCCTTCCAACTCTGTTAGTCTATTCTATTTATAAGTCTTAAAAAAAAAAGATTTCCACTTAGGTAAATCCTGTCTTGTTAATAATTGCTGCTAAATAATAAACTATTCTTCATCTGTCAATACATTAAGGGCTTCAGATTTATGTATCCATATATGATGCCAGCAATATCTAACATGGAGTTTGTATGTATTCATACCCGAAGATCTCATGATTTAAAAATTGTGTCTAATTTGGGGGCTTTTTTGTTTCTTCCCTATCCCTTACTTCTATTGTTGTTACAACAAAAAGAAGTCAAACTATCTTATTTTTAAGTTATTATTTAACTACAGCTATGTTTCTCTTAGAGCTGGGATTACTTCTACTTTAAAAATGTAAAAACCAAACCCCACCAAATTAGCTAACCAGGGCTTTTAAGCAAGCTAAAATCAGCACCAGTCATAATGGACCATTTGAAAGTAATATTCTTTATTAGAGGAAAAGAAAACCTTAAACACTGAATAAAGTATATGGTCAAAAATCAAGGAGGAAGAATCACACAGATACAAATGATAGAAAAAGCCACTTGTTATCTAGATAATTTCCTGAGTCACACTGGGAAGTCACAGCTGTCTAAAAATGGCAACTGAAAAATCCAAGTTTTTAATACAAATGAGTAAAAGCTTTTCCAAAACAGGAACCTGGGTTGTAAGTGAAATGCTAAAATTAAACAACAAACCTCAGGGAACCCCAAGTTGCCTTGGGGAACAAAAAGGGCCAAATATATCATTGCGTCTTATTCAACAAAATCCAATTCAGTGGGAAGATTTTATATTTAGGCAAGAAGAACCAAATGCGCAGGTATAGAATAGTTGGTACCTGGCTCAAGAGCAGTAACTCTGAGAGGGATTTAGGAATCCTAGTGGACAGGCACTTACATAGGCTGCAGCTGCCAAAACAGCCAATGCAGACATAGGCTGCATCAACAGAGGAATTTAAAGCACTTGGTGCATAAATAGTATTTTTCAGGTCTACTTGTCCAAAGATACAGCCAGGAAAAGTGAGGAAAATACTTGAAATGAAAGATTAGATCAGATTATTAACTAGTCCATATATCTTAAAGTTGCTAAGATTGAGAAATACTGCTTTAGAAAACAGAATCAGAAGGATCTTGACAAACTGATATTTTGGGCAAAGTCTAGCAAAATTAAATTTCCACAATGATAAATGCAAAAATCCACTATTTGCATTGGGAAAAATCAGAGGTGTGAATATGAAAGGATACAATACAAAAAGTATATGGGTGGCTCATAAACTGAATATTATCCACAATGTGGTGCAGTTGCAAAAAAAAAAAAAACAGCAAATGCAGTTCTATACTGTATCAGCACAAATATAATGTTGAATAAAAGTCCTTGTTCCTCACTATTCTGCTTTAATTAGGCTTCACCTAGAATATTGCATTCAATTCTGGGCACTGCATTTTAGGAAAGGGAGTGGCAAGCACATCATTCTCAGAAGAGAGCAACAAATGATAAGGATGCTAAAAAGAAAAGCCTCAGAACGTGTGGAAGTGTTGAGTATGGTTATCCTGGGGCAGAGATTGCCAGGAGACATGATAGTTTCTTCAAATATTTGAAGGGTTTCATATAGAACAGAGTTCCCCAACTTTTCTGACTTTGTGGACTAGCAGAGGGGAGGGGATGAGTCCACATGAGTGGCAGGCATGCACATGCACACCTCCATTTGCACGAACAATGGGCACACAGGCCTGCCACTCATGCAAATGGACTTCACACACAGGTAAAATTTTATTTGCTCACTGGCCAAGCAGTGACCACACATGTGGTGATGCACACATGCTCTTTCACCACTTCTACGACCCGTTCCAAATGGCTCAAGGCCCGATTGTGGGCCTCAGCTTGGGGATTGGGGGTTGGGGATCCTGATATAGAACATGGTCCAGAATTTTTCAGAGTTGGTCCAGAAGATAGGGAAAGGCAAGAAATAGTGGGTTTAAATTACAAGACAATAAATTTGGTTGAACTTGAGAGAAAAAGGCTGAACAAAAAAAAAGCTCAAACATTGAATGGCCTGTCTTGGAAATTGGTCAGTCACCTGTGCTGGGGATGTTTGAATATGCTGTATGCAGAGGTGATATTCAGCAGGTTCTGACCAGTTCTGGAGAATCGGTAGTGTTATGTCCTGAGCATGGGCGCAAGGAACGGAGACGAGGCATCGAATTGTGACTTCAACTCTTTATTAGTAACTTCAGAACAGAGCAAAATACTTGGGCAGCAGCAGCTCTTTTATAGAGCTGGCTGCTGTCATAACAACCAATGATTTGAGTTTACTGCTCTAACAAGCGTCCAATCAGAGAGACCCGCTGTCAGCCAATCAGATTAGCCAGAAACAACCAATCATGACTCGCTATTCGCAGGCCAATGAGAAGTGCAGGATTACGAGCCTGTTGTTAAAGTAAAGCTATTAGGGTTGTTACTGAACGCGTTAGCTTAGTTCTTAACACACCTCCCCCCATGGTTCCGTCTGAGGGGTGGGGTGACGTATTCTCGTAAGTAGGCAGGTCGCTTCACCTGTCTGCTTGATCTGCACTGTTCCATCAGTTTCTGTCCCGGCTCTGGTTCTGGTGGGCTGCTTGCTGAGCTGGGTGGCGAAGACGGTCCCGCTGTTTCGTTGAATGGCTCTGGGCTGTCCTCTCTGCTCTCGCCAATGCTGTCATCTGGGTCCCCTGGATTTGTTTCCATCACGGTGCTGCTACGTGGCGAGGCAATTTCCCGGCTCAGTTCTCCTTCTGGCGGTGAGTATCACATGGTTGGTTGTGTAGACTGCTGGGTTCCGATTGTTAGGTCATCTGCTATTTCTTTTTCGGCCCCCTTGATGTCCCTTCCCCCCCCCCCAGTTTGAGATTCAGGGGATGAGATGGGAGTAGGTGCTAGTCTGGATCGAAGCTGGTCTATGTGGCGCTTCCACATTTTTCCATTGCAGTTTGTAGGCAGTAGGATTGGGGACCTGTAAGTTGCGTTATGGTAGCGGGGACCCACAATGGGTCACCCGAGAAGTTTTTCGCAAAAACAGGGTCGCCTTCCTGGAATGAACAGCACTTGCTGCTGGATCCCAGGGGTTGTTCTGGAGTGTAAGCAGGGTGGAGGTGATCGAGATGTGAGCGAAGTTTTCGGCCCATCAGGAGTTCGGCTGGGGTTCTTTTGTGGTGCTGCTTGGAATAATATGTTGGAGGAAAAGCATCCTGGTTATCTTGTTGTCAATGTCTCCCTGGTCCATCTTGTGTAAGGTTTTCTTTCCAAATTGGACCATTCGCTCAGCCCTACCGTTGGCCGCAGGGTGAGCTGGTGATGTTAAGGCATGGCGGATGCCCTGGTCTGCCAGGTACTGTTCAAATGCCAGGGCAGTGAATTGAGGGCCATTATCGGAGACCAGGACATCCGGCAATCCATGGGTAGCGAATAGCTTATTCAGTTTTTTAATGACCACCTCCGTGGTGGTGCTTTTCATTTTGTGGACCTCAAGCCAGTTAGAATAGGCATCCATGGTTAGAAGGAAAGTGTGTCCTCTTGTGGGTCCCGCAAAATCGATGTGGATACAGGACCAGGGACAACGAGGTGTTTCCCACTGAGTTGGGGGTGTTTTTGGAGGAGCGGAGTGAGTCTCCTGGCACTTGCTGCACGTAGCCACCCAGGCCTCTATCTGCTTATCTATGCCTGGCCACCACGCGTAACTCCTTGCCAATGCCTTCATCTGCACGATGCCTGGATGTCCATCGTGCAACATTTTCAAAACTTTATGTTGCAATTTCTCTGGGATGACGACTCTGTCTCCCCACAAGATGCAGCCCTTTTGAGAGAATAGTTCTGTCTGTCGATTTCTGAACAGCCTGAAAGTGTCATTGGGTTCGTTGTCTGGCCAACCTTGTTCCATCCAGCTGAGGACTCGTGCCAAAGAAGGGTCCTTTTTCGTTTCTGAGGCGATGTCTCGAGCGGTCAGTGGTGGTGATTTAAGAGTCTCGATTTGCAATACGGCTAGGGTTGGAGCTGGGTCATCTATGACGTCTGGTAGCGGAGAACAGCTCAAAGCGTCAGCGTGGGGAATGGCTTTCCCTGGGCAGTGTTGCAGTTGGTAATCGTAGGCGGCTAAAAAATCCGACCAACGTGTCATTCTTGGTAATAAGATGTGGGGAGTTGGTTTGTTTCCCGCTAAAATGCCAAGTAGCGGCTTGTGGTCTGAAATTATGGCAAAGGGTCTCCCATAAACATACTCATGGAAACGTTTAATTGCGGACACAATGGCGAGAGCCTCTTTATCAAGTAGGCTATAGTTCCTTTCAGTTTTAGACAAAGTTCTCGAAAAGAATGCAATAGGTGCCTCATTACTATTTGGCAGGACGTGGCTTAAAATGGCTCCCACTCCAAATGGTGAGGCATCACAGGTAACCGTTAAGGGTAGAGTCTTGTTGTATTGTATTAATACAGCATCAGAAGTTAAGAGGTCTTTTACTTGTTGAAATGCTCTTTCTTCACGCCGTCCCCAGACCCAGGAAGCCTTTTTGTCGAGAAGTCTATGTAGGGGCTCAGCTATGGTTGCCTTCTGGAGCAAGAAGATGTTATAAAAGTTAATGAGTCCCAGGAAGGCTTGGAGGTCTGTCTTATTTCTAGGTCTTGGGGCATTTTTGATTGCAGTTAGTTTTTTTTCGGTGGGGTGGATTCCTTGTCTGTCGAGAAGGTATCCCAGGAACTCCACTCTCTCCGTACAAAGTTGACACTTGTCCCTTTTTACCTTCAGGCCAGCGTCTTTAAATTTTTGGAGAACCATTCTGAGTCGTTGTTCTAATAATTCTTTAGTAGGGGCAGCTATTAAGACATTGTCAAAATAAGGCACGACACCTTTTATGCCTTGTAATAGTCTCTCCATCAGACTTTGAAAAATGCCCAGTGCCACGCTTACTCCGAATTGGAATCTTTTGCACTTGAAGGCACCTCTGTGTGTGATTATAGTCTGAGCTTCTGCAGCCATCGCATCTACGGGTAGCTGTTGGTACGCCTGAGCTAAGTCCAATTTCGCAAATATTTTCCCGCCACCCAGGGAGTGAAGAAGGTGCTGGACCACCGGTACCGGGTAAACGCTCTGCTGAAGCGCGTGATTTAGGTGGCCCGGTAACCTCCACAAATTCTTAACAATCCATCTGGCTTTATAGGTGGGGTCTCCCATCGGGCATGGTCAATCGGTTCCAACACACCCTGGGCTATTAATTTGTCCAGTTGCTCATCGATCTTTGGCTTGAGTGCAAAAGGCACCTGACGAGGCTTAAGGCGAATGGGAGCTACATCGGGGCTGAGATTAAATGATATAGGGGTCCCCTTGTACTTGCCTAACTTCCCTGTGAAAACATCCTGGAATTCCTGGATGAGGGCCTCTTCCCAGTCATCGCTTCCGGTTTGGTGGATGCCAGCTAGTTCAATTCTGAGTGGGACGAACCACTGTAACCCTAACAAACTGGGCCGGTCACGATCGATGATGGTCAGAGGTAGCATTGTGGTGCGGTCTTTGAAGGATACTTGGACATGGCTAGAACCGACAACCGTAATTCTGTTTCCTTGGTAGTCCTTTAGGATGATTCTTTGAGTGCTGAGGTCCTGGCGACAGATGGCAGGGATCAGCTGTTTGAGGGTTTTCCAGGAGACCAACAATAGGGATGACCCCAAGTCGACTTCCATCACGCAAGGTTGATTCTCAATAGCGACCTTTACTTGGATCTTCCTTGCATCTAGTGATGAAGCGTGGCCTATAGTTATAGTTTGGTGTGCCTCTTCTCGTCTCGTTGAAGCAGCAGGTGCTCGGTTTCTGTAGTAGTGGTTGTTCCATTGGTGGTTCAGGCGGTCCCGATTTACAGGTGGGTTGCCTGTATCCTGGCAGAGATTATTCTCCCTCCGGCTTGGACTGGACCCTCACTTGCTTCTGCAGACCTTTGCGATGTGGCCTCTCTTTCCACAGGAACAGCAGAGTGTGTCGAGGAATTTGCAGTCTGATCACAGGTGGTTTGCCCTGCAACCAGCGCATTGGTGCGGAAGTCTCTGGTTCCTTTGATCTTGTACTGAGCGGAGCCGGTTGACCTCCTCTTCCTCGCTGTCTGAGGAGGATTCGAGGTCTTCATGATGGGCGGTAGTAGTGTGCCTCTCAGAGGAATGCGTACTATCACTAGCGAGTTGGAGGTGTGGTGCGTTCAGTCGGCGCATTCGAGCGGCTGACTTCCTGGTTGCTTCTGCAGCAGTAGCGAGTCTCCCTTCACCATGATCTTGCTCTGTGTGGTCATCTAATCCCAGAACTATTCGGTCTCTCATGACTTCCTCGAGGTTTGCGAAACCACAGAGTCCTCCCAGGTTCCGGAGGTCGGCTACGAAGTCTCCAACGCTCTCGTTCTTCCATTGGTCCCTCTGGTAAAACTCGTGTCTTCGTATCAGTGTAGGCACTGTGGGTACATAATGGGCCCGGAGGATCAGCGCAAGGTTATCCCAATCCATGGTCTTCACTTCCGCTGTTTTTGCCAGTGCTTTAGCCATTTTAAAAACGGCGAGCCCGCAATGTGTCAAGAACATCGCTTGTTTCTTGCCAGGCGTAGCATCTTTCAGATTGTTGGTCTCCAGGAACATCTGGAACCGGTCCATATACGAGTCCCAGTCTTCATTTGCCAGGTCAAATGGAGCGGGTGGCATGGCGCCGCTGGTCATCCTGCCGTTTGTTGCGTGCGCTCTCAGCCATGTGCTCTGTCTTGTTCGATGAGTGTTTAGTCAGCTCTATCATCTCCGCATCCCACCTTCGTTGCCAGTGTTATGTCCTGAGCATGGGCGCAAGGAACGGAGACGAGGCATCAAACTGTGACTTCAACTCTTTATTAGTGACTTCAGAACAGAGCAAAATACTTGGGCAGCAGCAGCTCTTTTATAGAGCTGGCTGCTGTCACAACAACCAATGATTTGAGTTTACCGCTCTAACAAGCGTCCAATCAGAGAGACCCGCTGTCAGCCAATCAGATTAGCCAGAAATGACCAATCACGACTCGCTATTCGCGGGCCAATGAGAAGTGCAGGATTACGAGTCTGCTGTTAAAGTAAAGCTATTAGGATTGTTACTGAACGCATTAGCTTAGTCCTTAACAGGTAGTGGAAATTTTGAGTAGTTCAGAGAACCGGCAAATACCACCTCTGACTTGCCCTACCCCCATCTATTCTCTGCCTCCCGAGTCCCAGATGATTGGCTGGGTCTTCTTTTGTTGCCCTGCACAGGAGAATGGAGCTGGAAAGCAGGTTAGTGGGGTAGGGAGGGAATGGAGTAACCTTCCCCAGGTGTAGGGAGGGAGTGGAGATTTTACAGTATCCTTCCCCTGCCATGCCCACCAAGCCATGCCACGCCCACCAAGCCATGCCACACCCACCAAACCATGCCACGCCCACCAAGCCACGCCCACAGAACTGATAGTAAAAAAATTTGAATCCCACCACTGGCTGGATGGTTTTGTCAGGGATGTTGCAGTAGCTTATGCCTATACTGGGCTGGGGATTAAACTACCATGATCCTGTAAAACATTATATTCTGTGTTTCTCCTTTTGCTTCAATCAATGGCCTTACCAAGGTTGTATTACCAAACAATAATGCAATCCTCAATCTATTTTTCTCGTTGTAGGCCCTAAGTTTTGTTTAAAAAATATTTATACTTTTTATACATACTTACATTTCAAATGTCATTTAGCACAAGCTCCACTCTAAAACACAGGAGTTTTCAAATTCCTTACCAGGGATTTTTTTCGCCCAGCCAATCATATGGACCAATTCTTTGTCTGCAAGTTTCGTCAAGGACATCATCATGGAAGCTTCTGTAAATGGCCTGTTGGGATGACTCACCAACACATTTGGTGGTTCAGCTTCAAGTAATATGGAAACAAACTGTTCTGGGCTTATTTCATTGCCCAAGGCTTCTTTTGCTTGGATGATGCTTTCATTATTCTTTTTCCCTTTGCCTACACAATTCACCAAATCTTCTGGATTGCGATGACGGCGAACAATACGATACCCACAACGCTCTCTTCTTGAACCTGAAATTTTGAAAAATGGACCTAATTTTATGTTCCAGTAACTCAACCACTAGATTAATTATACATGTGTACTTAAATGGTATAAGAAGAGTTGGTTGCTAATGTTCCAAAAGTGTACCAAATCCATGTTGGAAAATTCCAGTGAGCAATTTCCAGCTTACTTTGCACACATCCAATCCCTATACCCAGATCAGAGAAAGGATTTGTGATATCCAGTTCAACTAGCAAAACTATAGCAAACATTAACTTTTTTTTAAAGTTGTAATGTTCTTATTGTTTATGTTATTTTATCATTTTAGAATTGTAAGCTGTCCCAGAGTCATTTGGTTGAGTTGGGCAGCTATAGAAATTGAACGACTGAATAAATGAACAAACAAACAAACAACAAACAAACAAACAAATGGAAATTGAAATGGGAAATAAAACACTAAGTGATCCTCTATTCTGCACCATGAAGCAAACAAGTTAGTGATGGGTTTGATGTATCCATCAATCTAAACAAAACAACATTTTTACATCAAATGTTTTTTTTAAAAAAATTAGCCTCCAAGGACTTTTAGCAGCATAGTAATCAAAAATAAAAACAGTAAAAAATAAAATAGGTGTTAATCTTATTGGAGTCTTGTGTTGCTTCTGGTTTGGGAGGACTTTGGGAGCTATTGAAAGAGGACTTGGGGGCCAAATCTGGCTCACAGAAGTTTCTTACTATAGACCTTGATACTCTGGTATGATACATTTATTATCAGTAAAGAGCTCTGGCAACAAGAGAGGAGCTGATTGGAAATCAGAATCTCAGGTAGATGGTAGGAAGCCAAGCAATTAGTTTGGCTCTAAATCAATTTTATTTTCTGAATTCTGGATAAACATAACATCCACATAAAGAGTCTACATGATGCAGAAAGATGCTGTGAATTTACTAGAATGAAGGCACAATGTAAGTCTAGTTCAGCATAATGAAATCTTGATTTAGTTCTAAGAACAACGGCTCAATTTCTCAGTTCCATGTCATTCTTCCATAATCAGTATGCCCTAGTGTAGCGGATCCCACAACAGGATCATCCTATACATAGACTCCATCCCCTCCACAGCAGTTGATCAACAACTGCATTATTAAAACTTCTATTATCTAATTTTCTCTTTTTTCTTGATCCTGAAACTTGTTAACTAGATATACAATTCTATTATCTGTCTCTGTGGGTCTCCCACCCCCCCTCACACACACACCAGGGGTGGGATTCAACCGTTGTTACTACGGGTTCGGTGATTACGCTTTGCATCAGGTTTAAACTGCTTTTCCAACCTCAGCTGTGCCGTGCAAAGCAGCTGAGGTTGAAAAAACAGGAAATAAAGGACAAGTAAAAGCCTGGGCAGGCAGATGGGCCAAACAGCAGCAGACACAGAGCACAGGTTTGGTGTCTGCTGCTCTTCAGACCTACCAGTTCTATAGAGCTGGGCAGAACCAGTAGCATCCCATCTCTGACACACACATTCTGAAACTGGATCTGATTCTTCAAATAACTGCTTTATATTTCTACTGCCATTTATATGTTCAATCCAAAAAATTGCAAACTGCCAAAGTTTCCATGGCTTAATCAAGCTAAATTTATAGATACCACTACAGTTTCTGTCTTGGCATTTAAAGTTATCCATAAATACAATAGAAATTGCATCAGCTCAAACATAGTTTCTCAACCTTTCTAAGAACAGTGACTCACTTTGCAAAATACTGTAAGGCAGGGGTCTCCAACCTTGGCTCCTGGAAGCCTGGCGGACTTCAACTCCCAGAATTCCACAGCCAGCTTTGCTGGCTGTGGAACTCTGGGAGTTGAAGTCCGCCAGGCTTCCAGGAGCCAAGGTTGGAGACCCCTGCTGTAAGGTATAGCCAGAAAACTAGCTGCTGATCTGACTATGGACAGCAAACAAATATTTCCTGGCATCTGCATGGAGCTCAGCAGGAGTTTCCATCCAAGACATTTACTCTGATTCAAACAGCAGGTAGCCATAGACCATTCCTCATATCTTCCTCAGTCTTGCTTGGAACTGCATCAGTGAGGCAGCTCTCTGTGAAGCCTAGGGAGATTTGGTGCGTGGGTGGGTGGGGGTGTTAAATGGAAGCTGAAGGGGAATTTCAAACACAATAGCCCTACATTTTTAAGATTCTCAGACAGGGACATGATTGCTACTGTGCACACTGGAAAAGAGAGGAAGGGCAGGTTTCAAGGCAGAGAAATATGAGAAGATTCATGGCCTTTGCTTCTATCCATCTCTTTCCTGTGGTCCACCTACCACTACCACTGGCCTACAACTACCTACTCACAGCACTTGGGACTGTTATTTAAAGTAAGTTTAAATACCCCTCCTGCCAACTGTTTTTCTTCTGCAAGTGGAGAAGCATGTGCTCTCTTTAAAAGACAAACAGAGGGAGGAAATTATAAAATGCAGATATTGAGACAGAACAATGTGTTGCTGATTTACTCCTGAGACAAGCATTGAAGGAAAGAAAGTTACTCCTGCTGCAAAGTTCTGTGACTGAAATTTAGTAGCATTATCTACAATTGTTGAGAACAATTAATCAATGCAATGGCTTGAGTTCAGAAGGTGTGGGTGCTTCATCACTGAAGACTTTTAAGAAGGTTTTCTTTTCCATGGGACCAAATAACAAATGTGTCATCAACAATGACAAATGTGTCATTAACCATAATTTAGCTTTGTGGGTGGCATTGGCTAGGGCTCTGGATTCGAATTATTTGGCCCCATGGACAAGAAAACCTAAACAACTTCCTAATACA
Organism: Hydrophis major; assembly: GCA_033807585.1. Lineage (NCBI taxonomy): Eukaryota > Metazoa > Chordata > Lepidosauria > Squamata > Elapidae > Hydrophis > Hydrophis major. Next base: position 34,479,816 of record CM066328.1, read on the forward strand.
CCTAAAGAGCACACACCCCAAAATCAAATTCACCATGGAAACGGAAACAAACAAACAACTACCATTCCTAGATGTACTAAGCTACAAAAAAACAGATGGCACACTAGGACACACCGTATACCAGAAGAAAGCACACACCAACCACTACTGCAATGCCCAATCCCACAACCTCCCAGCACAGATAAATTCCGTGGCCAAAACACTAATCACCAGAACCAAACACCTGGCAGACAAGACACACATAAAGACTGAACTATGCACCCTGACTAAAGTACTGACAGATAATAGCTTCCACAAAACCAAAATCACAGGCCTGATCCACAAAAACACACTGAGACATAATAGAGATCTAGAAGATGAAAGACCTATGGAACAGCTGTCTTGCCCTACATAAGAGGTATTACAGATAAGATACTACACAGGCATCACATCAAGACTGCCAGACAGAAAAATAGCAGCCATCCTAAGAAACCCCAAAGATAAAATTGATCTGGAAAACCAAGGCATATATGAAGTCCCCTGTGCATCATGCCCTGCCACATGCATTGGACAGACCAATAGAAGATTAAGTACCTGCCTGGATGAACATAAAAATGCAGTAAAAAAGCTGGAACACACTTCCTCACTTATCCAACACATGAAAGCCACAGGTCATAGCAGCAAAACCCTAGCCACTATAGAAAACTGTGGGAATAAACTTTGACTTCAGTATTGGGTAATGATTAGTCTAAGACCTTATACATACATGTCTGCCTAAGGGTCACTGAGATAAGCAAGGAAATTAAAAACAAACACCAGAAACAATTAAGCAGCTCAGACAATTATAAACAGTTTTGTGTGCTATATCTAATTATTGTAATCCACAATGTGAATGCTTACTATGTACGAATTTCTCAATAAAAGGGGGCACTAGAATTTGCTCTAGACTCCCATCCCGAGTACACCAGCCTCTGTGTCTCATTCTTTCCATGGGAGTCCACCACAAGTGGTGACCCCGACGTGATCCACTGCAGGTGGTACGTGTCCAGACCTCCGTATTTCCTCGCATGGAATAAGTAAAGTACGTACTTAAGTATTGCTGGACAATAGGATTATTCAGGGAGCATGGGGGGAAAACTCTCTCAGCCACAGGAACGGCATGTTAGTGAGCTGCTGAAGTTAGCCAGGACAAACTACTTTATCCTTAAACCCTCTGGGGGGGAGCAAATAGTTCTTTCAAAAGATAATGTGAGAGAGCTGCTGCAAGAGATCTGGCGGCAATGTCCCTGGTATCCAGAGAAAGGCTCTTTAAAGTTAGACACATGGAGGAGAATTGGAAATATCCTTCATGAAGAGCCACGAGCAACAGCTGAAATTTTGATATTTTGGAAGATTGTTATGACTGCTTTAGAGACCCAGCAACAACCTCTTTTAAAAACTTTAGTAGAACCTCTTCCTTATAAAGGAATTGTATTGCACTCGCCTTCTCCAAAACTGGAGTGTGCTTTATCATTTCCAACAACGCCTACTCCAGTGGATGATAAAATCCAATCAAAAATGGGAAAAGTTCAAGCCATGATGCATCAGGCTTTCAATGAGGGGAAGTTAGAGTCTGATGAGATTACCCAGATGAATTTGTTTCCAGTCAATAGGCAAGTGGATGCTCAAGGCAATCTGCAGACTGAATGGGTTCCGTTTCCTTTGGCAGTTCTTAGGGAAATTAAAAAAGCAATAAAAGATTATGGTATTCAAAGTCCTTTTACAAAGGGGCTTCTGACAAGTTTGGCTACTTCACGCATGATTCCTAGTGACTGGAAAGATTTAATGAGAATGATATTGAGCTCTACTCAGTATGTGGTCTTTGACTCAGAATACCAAAGGGAGGCTGTCACTAGGGGAAGGAATTTGGGGGGGCTGTATACACCAGACCAAATCTATGGGGCAGGCTTGTTTGAATCCACTGCAGATCAAGCTGCTAATTTGCCTGATCACGTATTTCCAGTGGTTATGGCAGCTGTCCTTGGGGCGTTGTCCCGCATTCAGGATGTGGGAACCCCAGCACGGTCTTTTTCTCAAATTAAGCAAACAGCATCTGAGTCTTATAATGATTTTGTGGAAAGGCTACAATTGGCTATTACCAGGCAAATCTCTAATGAGGAAGCTGCAAAAGAACTTTTGCTGAAATTGGCAGTTGAAAAGGCAAACGCTGACTGCAAGTGTATCTTGCAGCCCTTGGTGGCTAGAGGTGAGGTTACTCTGGCTGATCTGTTCAAAGCATGTGCAGTGGTAGGTTCTCAGGCTTACAACATGGAGACTTTGGCTATGGCATTGCAAAAAGGGATGAAACCTACAGGGAATTGTTTTAATTGTGGAAAGCCTGGCCATTTTAAAGCCCAGTGCCGTGCCCCTGAGGGGGGGGTGTAGGCATTTTGCTTCCTCTCCTTCTGCAGATATGCCAAGACCAAAAGTTCGGTATAAAAGACTACCAGATCCAATGTGGAAAGGACCTGTCCTGCTGATATGCTGCTGTTAAAGATGAGGGGACAGTTGTTTGGGTTCCTGCTCACTGTGTGCGTCCTTATCATCAGCCAAAGGGGCAAGGGGATGGATTTGGGGGAATGGAAAAGAAACACATTGATCCAGGACATGGGGAAGCTAGCAAACCTTCATAATAAAACTGATTGTTGGGTATGTACGCATATGCCAACTCACAAAACAACAGGGCTTTCAATGGTTGCAGTACCTTTGGCCGAAGGTGACTGGTATAAGGGACAATGCTATGGTTGTTCAGGGATGTGGTCTAACAGTTGGACTAAAAGTAACATAAATACATTGCATCTTGGAAGCCGAATCCAAGAGGTGGCGGGAATCTGCTGGACACACAATGAGACAGTAGAGAATATGACTTACTTGGGAACATATCCATTTTGCAACAAAACAATTGTTATTGGCAATGGAAGTCGGGTTTATCCGGATGACATGAAAACTAAAAATCTCACTTACTTTGTACATAATATTTCTAAATTTGATATCATATCTTTGATCAATGAAAATGGGTGTCCAATTATCCCTGCCACATGTTGTCCCATCATGATAGAAAACCAGCTGCCCAAATGTGCAAATGGGAAACACGCACCACCGCCCACTTATTTGCCTATGTTAATGGAATCTTTTGCACAATTAATCTATGCTGAACCAAATATGGTTGGTCATCTCCTGGGAGTAAATCTATGGTTGCTGGCTGGACGGATGGCCTATGATCGCATGCCAGCACAATGGAAAGGAGTCTGCACCTTTGGGAAAGTAATCCCATCTCATGTCATTTTAAAATCTTTGGGGACTGCTCATATCCGCAATGCGCGTTCTGCAACGGAAGTAAACTTTGTTTTGAATCATGACAACTGGACACAGATATCAAGGGGAGTTATTCTTCCTTTAGGAGTCATGATGAACTATAGAGATTTGCATCGTTTAAACAATTGGACAGTTACTATGTTTAAAGACACCATTAAAACTCTAAAGCTGCTTGAAGAAGAGCAAGGAAAAATCCTTGACTTTGTCCTGAAAACCAGATATGCGGTGGACACTATTTTGGCTGCACAAAGGGGAGTTTGCGCTGTGATTCATACACATTGTTGCATGTATATCTCTGATTATTCTCCAAACATTACAGCTACTATACAGCATATGGAACAAACCCTGAGTGAGAATCCATTACAATCGGAAGACGAGGGACTGGATGTGTGGTCTGCACTTTGGTCCTGGTTGCCAGATGGTTCATGGATTCGTCACCTAATTGTTGGAGTGATATTGCTTTTTATACTTTCTCTTTGTGTATGCTGTTGTATCCAATGTCTCCCTGGACTTTTAGGAATGTGTCGGGTGAAGCCTACGGAAGGAGAACTGTTGTTGCAGATGGCGAAAAGCTACCGAGGCATCCGCGATCATCAAAAAACTAAAACAGGGGAGATGTGGGAATAAACTTTGACTTCAGTATTGGGTAATGATTAGTCTAAGACCTTATACATACATGTCTGCCTAAGGGTCACTGAGATAAGCAAGGAAATTAAAAACAAACACCAGAAACAATTAAGCAGCTCAGACAATTGTAAACAGTTTTGTGTGCTATATCTAATTATTGTAATCCACAATGTGAATGCTTACTATGTACGAATTTCTCAATAAAAGGGGGCACTAGAATTTGCTCTAGACTCCCATCCCGAGTACACCAGCCTCTGTGTCTCATTCTTTCCATGGGAGTCCACCACAGAAAACCCCAACTACAAAATTATCAGAGAAGCCATAGAGATTGAAAAAAGACCAGAAAGCATGAATAGAAGAGATGACTCCACCATACTGTCAATTATTTGGAAGCCTGCACTCACAAACAAAAAAATATCCACACCACAAGCCAGGCAAACACCTGGGCACAAACAGATTCCCCCTGATACCTCCAGCTCAAACACACCCCAACCAAGCACCCAGATGAAACCTAGCTTCCTAACTAATGATAGCCATCCATTTACCCAGAGCCAAGCTGCACTAAAGGCCTCCAATAAAGTAACACAATGTTGCCAGCCAATCAAGATACAAAAAGAGCCAAAAAACAGACAGAAGATATTAGAAACACCAATCAAGCAGAACACAGAAAACTCCAAGACCAATAAACACAGACCAAGACTCCCAACCAATCAGGATGAAGAAAAAACCATTCTGGCACAGCAATAGGCTGCCCCAAATTTAAATCTGAAACCACTGTAAAAGTCTGACTCACAGATGAACACTATACAGAAGCCTGATGATGTCAGATGAGATTCTGCCGAAACGTTGCTACAACTTTAAAAGCACAACTACAATGATGTGGGAAAATACCCGAACAAAGCTGAATGCTATACATGTAAGTACCCACGAAAACTTAAGAAATTATATATATATATATATGTGTATATATATGTATATATGTATGTATGTATGTATGTATGTATGTATGCATGTATGTATAAAGCTAGTTTCAGTATATTAAGTTCATGCTAAATGTGTACAATGCTTTGCCAAAAGAAATAAATGTAAATGTGGAACTTGAACAGTCTGACCCAAGGGATCAGCTTAACTTCTGAAACGCAAAGAACAACCTGAGCCATGCTGACCACAACATTCTTATCCTCTCTGCCAACTAGAGCAGAGGTGGCACAGTTGGCTTTTATTTGCTAAGAGATGACACAGACAGGAAGAGACATCTCTCCATCCCCAGCAACAAGGGAATCAATCATGATGCTGGGCCACAACTTAGATTTAATGGTGATTCTGGACAGCCAACACGCTTCTTATATTTTAGTCTTCTCCCAGTCTGGTCCTCTCCTGCAGTACTGGATTACAGTCCTTAGCAATTCCAGACAGCATAGACCACAGTATCCAGATATTAAGGAAAGTATAGCCTGATGCATCTTGAGGGTCTCATTTTGGTAAAGGCTATTGTGTATGATTCTTCTGATTGTTTAAATGTTCTTTTCTTTTTCTATTATGAAAAAGGCCTTGCCATTTTAAATTTTACAAAGCAAGGTTGGGGGGGAGTCTCAGTCCAAATCCAACAGAAAACCTAGGAAACTGCACACCTTCAAATAGAAAGAATAATGCAGAAATTATTACTCACAAATACCAATCAAGCACAACAAAACATCACTGAAATCTTATCTACTTAAAAACTGAGAACACTGTGTTTCTGGGACTAGAGGAATTTGCCAATTTTTATTCTTCTCAATACCTTGTTCCAGCCTTGAATTTATTTCGTTCCATATCCAAATCAATATGTGCACATAAAGGAAATTCACATGGATATTTCTGTAAACTGTTCTCTAATACTTCTACTTGTGTATTATTTTTTTAACTTGAAAAATATAAAATGATATTGGGGGAAAGGTAAATTTCCACACAGTTCTGCAGTCTGGTTTGCATATAAATTCATAAAAACAGAATTCAGAAGAATTTTGCCCACTGTGCACCTTCACCCTCATAAAAAAGATAACACTTCTTACAGGTATTTGCATACCACAGCTCATATTCCCTTTCCTTCTAGAACATAAACAAAATCCACGTTCCATAATTATTCATTTCAAACTTCCTTCTAGAACAATAATAACCATAAATTACCCCCTTTTTAAACCGAAAAAGAAAATTAGTAAGATCCTAAGAGTTGCAATAGATGAAAGCATCTATAAAATACATCACCTTCAGTCCAAACGCTAGTTCACACTCACCGAAAGATATTAATAACTGGCAATTTTATTAATATTTTTTCATGTAAATAATCAAAATGTAAGAATTATTTTAAATTGTTGGTTCTTTGTTCCAAAGACGCTTTTTCAGGAGGCAAATTGTTTTTTCTTTTCTTACCAGCTGTCTGCAAGGGATATAAATCCTTCCATTCCCCACTATCCTGTCAGAGCTGAAGAAACTTCTTGGTTAAGAAGCAAAACAATTTCAAAAGAAAAAACAAGGAAGTCCAGTTGCCTCTGAAAAAGCAACTTTGGGATGACCATGACCTGGATGAGTGAGAAGCTCTACAGCAGGCTTGTCCAATCTGCGGCCCATGGGCCGCATGCGGCCCAGGTCGCCTCATAATGCGGCCCAATGCCCACCCCAATCTTTGTGAAAGATCCAGCGAGGAGGAGGAGGAGAGGCAGGCGTGAGGCGGGGCGAGGCGAGCTACAGAAAAGGTGGGCAGCTGCAACCCAAAAGTCCCACCCCGCCACCTCCTGCTGTTGCCGCCACCGCTGCCGCTGCTGCTGCATTTGCAGAAGCAGAGGTAGGCGCAAAGCAAGGCGAGGCGAGCAACAGAAAAGGTGGGCAGCCGCAGCCCAAAAGTCCCGCCCCACCACCTCCTGCTTCTGCCCCCGCTGCCACCACTGCTGTATTTGCAGGAGGAAAGGTAGGCGCGAGGCGGGGCAAGGCGAGCAACAGAAAAGGCAGGCAGCTGCAGCCCAAAAGTCCCGCCCCGTCACCTCCCTGCTGTTGCCACCACCGCCGCCACCGCTGCTGCTTCTGCCCCCGCCGCCACTGCCGCCATCACCACCGCTTCTGCCCCCGCCGCCGCCACCACTGCTGCTTCTGCCACGGCCGCCGCTGTTGCCGCTGCTGCATTTGCAGGAGGAGAGGTAGGCGCGAGGTGGGCGAGCTTTCTTCCCCCTTCCCTCCCACCCTGCAAAATTTGGCCAGGAAATAATAAAAATAAATAATTTGCAGGAGGAGAGGTAGGCGCGAGGCGGGCGAGCTTTCTTCCCCTCCCCTCCCCCCCTGCAAAATTTGGCCAGAAAATTATAAAATAAAAAATAAATAATTTTTAATAAATAATTATAAAAAATAAAAAAAAATATTTTATTTTATTTTATTTTATTTTATTTTATTTTATTTTATTTTATTTTATTTTATTTTATTTTATTTTATTTTATATTATATTATATTTTATTTTATATTTTATTTTATTTTATTATTTTATTTTACCCAAACCAAATTTTCATCTTCTAATGTGGCCCAGGGAAGGTGAAAGGTTGGACACCCCTGCTCTACAGACTGTTGGTTCTCTGGAATGATTTTTTTTCCTTTCATAAATTCTAAACCTAGCTGGTATTTATTTAGATAAAGCAACTTGTGGTGGAAACATTCACATGATTTCAACATGCAAAAAAAAAGAAAACCTTTGGCAGTATGTATAAGTTGGTTACATTAAATAATTCATAGAACTGAAACTATTTTCTTCTGGAATATAATATGCTGCCAAACCATGATGCATATTAAATAATATTCCTGACATTTTGAGACTCAAATTTCATTTTTTAACAATGAAATGCAGTCATTGTGAAGAAATGAATCGACACATACCTACACATGTAGATACTAACATATATAAGAAAGCAGTGCCTTGTTCATTTGCACATACTACATTGTCATTCTCAACAGTAAAATCAGAAAAACAGAAACGCATATTGCATTGTGCAGAGTAAGCACCAGAAATGATCTCACCAAATTACTGAAATGTCTTTCTAGTGGGTGAATGACTCTCAGGGTCCCTTTATTGTACTTTAATCCAGGCTTCTGCAAATATTGCCTACTTGCCTTCCATATGGAACCAGCTGGCTACTACTGATCATATTCAATGCGGATTAATTATGAAAACTGAATTTTCTCAAATACTAAAAGCACAAGATTGGGGAAGGTAGTTGAAAACTGTCTAAAGGAATGGCAATGAGAAGGAAAGCAAATTATCAGTAAGAAGAAAAAGAGATAATCCCAGTCCAACAATAAAACTAAAAAAAGACTTATTTGGACTTAAAATAATTCTTAAACCTAAGTGGGAAAACAAGCACATATCCATCCCAAATTAAAGCAACATTCCATCCCCCGGCGGGTTTCCTCTACCTAATCTAGATGCCTTGAAAATGGATATTATATAGGCAAAAAAGAGGAAGTACCTCCTCTCTTCCTAAATAAATGGCTCTGTCCATCCCAGTTCATGGGTGTCAAAATCAGAACGTTGAGAAAAGAGATTCATCAGCTGAAGCACTGGGACTTGGCATCCTCTCAGTTCTTCTAATGATGCAAAAGGAGCACCCAGCCAGCACTGAAAAAAGTAAGACAAGTTGTGGACAAAAAACACCCAGAGTTTCTGGGAGGACAGATTTGAGAGGATGTGTGCCTCAGTTTCTCAAGGCCTCTAAATAAATGTATCATCTCTTCCTTATATCTTACTCTTGAAGTTTATTTTCTTTTTTTAGATGTTGTATTGATTTTGTTCCTCTCCCATCCATATTCAAAATTGTGAATTATTTTATCAAGGTCCCATTTTTAATTTTCAGGAATCCATTGGTGTGACAAAAATTCTCAAGATGAAACTACTTCCTTATTATTTTCTCCAAACTATTCTCAATACAAAATCAAATTATAGAATTTAGCTCAATAAAAACATATATTCTTTCCCCTTTGAGATTGGCCAAAATGTATCCCAACTTAAGCCCAATCTACTGGAAATGTAAGCAATCACAAGGTACCTCTTTTCACATCTGGTAGCTTTGCCCAAAAATTAAGAAATATTGGATAAAAATACAAGCATGGTTAAAAGAAATCACGACTGTCCAAATAGAATTCAAACCAGAAATTTTCCTACTGGTGATTATAAAAGGAAACTACACAAAAGAGATAAAATATCTAATCCTGCACATAGTCACTGCAGTGAGATTAGCACTTGCACAATGTTAGAAAGAAGACCTCATGCCGACAGAGGGTTTAATAATCCAAAAAATCTATGATTGCATTAAAATGGATAAACTTACTCTAAAATTAAAAGAGAAGGAAGACTCAAAATATTATACAGTGTGGGAAAACTGGTACAAATGGATAAATGACAGAAATAAGTGATTAAATAAATAAGGAATGAATAGTTTAGAAGGATAATGTATAAGAACTACCAGGAATATGAAATATGCATGGGAACAATAATTGGTATGTAAGCACCATCAAAATGGTTTGTAACATTTATAGTGTTTTCATTTTAATGAGTATTGTATTTTGCATTCGATGTTTTTTTAAATGTTTAATAAAGGTTTTTCTAAAATTTAAAAAAAAAATTCTTTAGATGATAGCCCACTTTTATCTCTATCTTCCATTTTGGAGCAGACATTGCAGTTTATTACTACATGTATATATCCCTGAAACAACAGAAGGATTCCTGGTAGTAACTTTACACCCCCTATACAAGGGGCCATAGGATTCAAAACACATACTCAACATGTGCATAATTCTGATGTTCTCAATTTGTCCACTGATTCATGCATTAGCAGCCGGAACATATAGTCATGCAGTCAACTGTTGATAGAATATAATTCAGATCTATGAGCAAAGCTGTCTAGCTAACCTTAGAGATAGCAATGCAGAGTTGGTTGATGATTGTTTTCAACCATTGTGCAAAATCAAGTTTGCTGAACTATGTTTACTGAATAAAGCCCACTTGGCTGAGTAGAAAGCCTGGTGTTCTGACTCAGCTCCCAAAACACAACAAACCCTCTGATGTGAACTCAAAAGATTCCTTTATTAGGGATGCCGGCAGCCCCAGAAAAAAGTTTCTCTCACAGGCTAACAAGTCCAGCTAGCTGGAAGATGAATAGTTGTCTGCCACACCTATTCATCTCCACCCCCTGCCTTTTATCCCCAGAGCTAGGCCCCCACTAGCAGCAATGGCTCTTTCTGCCCCAGGATCGCCCCACAGCTTTCCACTGCTCTCCACTTCTCTGCCTTCTGCACAGCTGTATGTCAGGCATTGGACCTAGTTGTTCCTCCTCTTCTTCATCAACCATCTCCAGTCCTGGAGACTGGTGACTCTCCATCTGAGGGCTGATGGATGGCTCGGGCTCTGTTTCTCTTTCTCTCTCTGCCAGGTCCATTGCCTCTTCCCATTCGAAGCTCCTTGGTTGCCCTGATGCTGACCCGAATTCCCACTTCTCCTCTTCCTCTGATTTGGCTGCTGGAGGGGCTGGTGGCCGACAGGCCACAACACCTGGTTCCAAACTACAATGGCTGCATTCATTTATGGAAGACAAAAACCAAATGAATCACATTATGGTTATGCAGCAAGATGCATGAACTCATCCTGTTGTGTCCTTCTCATTTTCTGAAGAAATGAAACTAGGTCCTGTGAGAAGATTCTTCTCCAGTGCACCTGTCCACATTGTCTCACTATCACAACATTAAATTATTTTTCACAATCACATTAGATTGGTATTTTTTCCCCTAACAAGTCTCAGGTAAGCTGCAAAAAATTTAACAAGCTCCCACCAGTATATTTCTGGTGAAAACAAATAACTGGCTACTTAAAAACAATAAATCCTTTGCTCTATATTAAATTTTAGACAGTCTCATCACCACCACAAAAAGCTCAAGGTTTTCAGTGCTTATTCCAATTCAGACAAGAGATCCATAACCAGTTTGGCCCATTATCTTTCCAGAAACACAGACAAGGATTTCTCAAAGATGGTAACTAAGCTTCTCATTTCCCTTTTGAAAGCAATAATATTTTTGTGCCAGTCTCATTTGCCATTTTTCACATAACACTCAAGCCACTTTCACTGACAGAATAGATCTCCTGCCACAGTCCTTTGGCACACTAGCATTCCACTGCCAATTTCCATTTTCAAGAGCGAAAGGATAATTTCAGCCAGTATAGGGCATATTGGTGATTTACAACTATTAAGCCTTAAAAGAATACTGAGCATTACATCTATTTAAAGCTTCAATGGAAGCAATTACTGGACCTGTTTTGCCTGTTCTCAAATCTAAAATTATTCATACCATTTTCTGTTTAAATATTTTTCATAGGTTCTCAGACTATTATATTATTTTTTCCTCATTACTAATGAGAAAAAAAGCAGTGAGAAGTTCTAGGGACGTATTACAGAGCTACAGTTTCAGGTAGGTTGATGAACACCAGAGCCTTAATTTTTGAATTATTTCTTTTAGACATATACATACAAGCAAAATACAGTATAGGGGGTCACCTTGTGGTGAAATGGGCAGAAAATAAATTTAATGAAGAATAATAAATAAAGAATAAGCAAATAGACACCCATTGCAGACATTAAAACTACTGAAGCTCAGGAATTCTGGTAGTTCATATATTTTAAAATTGCCAAGGTGGGGAAGCCTTATCCAAAGTATGGATCTTACACGTCATGCAGATTCTAGTCCCTCTTACATGTCTCTTCTCTCTTCTCTGTCTATCTCCTAATTGTCTACTTCCTAATTCACATTGAGACAACACTGTGTTCTTCTACATTTTTGCAAAATAGAGGAGCATCACCTTCTTAAGTCAGAGGAGATATTTAATTCAAGGATGAACAAGAAATTATATCTATGATAGCAAGGATTCACTCAACAAGTCTAATACTTGTATTTGATCTAGCCTTTTCTCTAAAGAAGGGCACCTCCTTTTTATTTTATTTATTATTTGTTCAGGAAAATTCAAACAAAGAAAACAAGAAAATCAAAATGGGACAGGGATGACAGGCATGCTGATGTGCGTGCACAGGCACACCCTTAGGAACATCTTAAACCTTTTGTGAGGTCCACAAAAGTTAGAATTAAAGCTATGAAAGTTTTCCTGTTTTATACTTACAGCAGTCCAAAGATAACATTTAAGTGATAGTAAAGCTTGCTAAACATTGCACGCTAATTTCATAACTGGGTCATCATAAGTGTCATCATTCCAACTTCATATGCTGGAAGAATTGAAATTGTGCAGAGATCAGTCTTCTCCGAGTAGGCCAGCTGAGAATGATGGAAACTGTATTCTAACTAACATATCAAGAGGGTATCCAGTTGGGAAAGTGGCTAATACCTTCCTTTCAACTTTCTCTCCCTCTTCCATCTCATGGAGATACTGTTATTTCTCAGTTTTATTATGATTCATATCTTCTCAAAAGGAACTGCACAGTATTATAGAGCCTCTATTTGGTTATTTATAGTTTACTTTGGTTGACTATGGAAAACTTGAGATCACTATAATTTGCAAGATCTCAGAGTGAACAGTGAAATTCTAAACTTATTCAATGGAATTTTCTTATTGGAAAATCACTCACTTTATATTTGTTCAACAATGATCAGTGCTCAGCCATTAGCTAAATACCCGATCATAAATATCACATATGGGTTGTTGAATTGCTGTATTGTTTTGATTATAATTGTAATGTAACCTGACCAAACCATGTAGAATAAGTATGAGATTCTTACCTTCATGATTGTAAGGGCAGAAAATAGTTCTTACTTCACACCTCAGCTCAGTGTATTGTTAATGCTGATTTATTTTAAATTACCAGATGCATAATCATTTTATTACGAACAATAAAAGGTTTCCCTTTTAGGTGATCAGGGTGAGCATTTGATCCCTTCTGCTGTTGAGATATGCTTATTATCTATGCAACCTGAAATCAAAGCTGACATACTACTGTACAGTTGTTCTGCAAATAATCTGCATGGTTAGGCTGAGATAATTTAGTTTTTATTTCAATGTATGTATGTATTATGTAAGTGCTGTATATTCCATTTTTCTCTCCCAGAATAAAGAGATAATGGTTGAACTTATGGGCAAGACTCCTAATAAGTAAGACACTGTTTTCTGAATGGAAAACAGATTAAAAGATTAAAAACTTCATCTGCAATAGAAAAGTACAATGCTGGTAATATTTTACATGAAAAAAAATTGCCCTGCATTCTGTTACACGGAAGTTTAGGAAACCATTCTTGAAAAAATATAAACCTTCTGTCTCAAATGATTTATTGTACACATATATGAATAAAATAAAAATGAATGTAAGTATACCGTATGATCAAAAAAGCATTTTACAACCAGTATATTTAAATCTGGAGAGATTAATAAAATAAACTAAGGAGAAATGTTTTGATCTGAGTTTAGATATATTAATTTAATACTTATTCTTCAAAACCTACCAGGGTTTTGCAAGAATTAGCAATTCAGATGTGTAATATAACAGAATATTTGACAAGCACTACATATATTCAGTTGTTATGCTGGATTACAACTACCATATTCGCCAGCCAGTCATTTGAACAGGTACTAGTTTGGGCTGGTGAGTATAGTAGTTAATAGAGTAATTAAACAAAATGATGATTGTGCAAATTTATTGTACACTTGGCTTTGTTACTTGTGTTTGGTGTTTTTTTTTTTTTAATTAACAAAAGAGTAAGCATTGGAAGATGCTTTGTCATTTGTACTTAAGTTCTTCATCACTTTATTATGGTTCCAAATGTCTATTTATACATTTTCAATATTTCAAAAAGGAGTTTTCACATAAACATTTTGTGTTAAGTAATAGCAGATCATTGGCTGCTATTGATGCCCTGATCAGAATGTAATCAAAGTTGGAACGAAAACATAATTCACAATTGCAAGGAAAAGAAGCGACCATATTTTTAAAAAATCATTTTAAAGTTGTACTATCTACATGCATACTCTGAAAAGATATAACATGCCCAATCTTATTGCTTTATAAAGCAATCCTTTGGATATGCTAAACAGTTCCTCCTCTCCACCAACCAATGAACTTATAGTCCACAAGTATGTACATTCTGTACACGTTTATATATGGACAACTTCATTATTGTGCCAGGCCATCTGTGACAGTATCAAGTAGCTTCTGGAGGAAAATATAGGACAGGATAGGAACATCATACTATTACTAAAACAGCTGGGAAAATGCTTCCTGACTACTATTTAAATACTCTATTCCCTACAAAGATTTAGCTTGAATACAGAAAGTGTAGAAGCATCAATTCCACCCAAAATATATGCAGACTCCATTACCAAAACCTGGAATGCATGGCTGCCTCCACAGATCCTGAAAGGGACAGCTGTAAATATATTTAATCAAAATTGTTGACAAGCAGACCTGTAGTAATACCTTACTAATGTGACTAATCATTGAATGCTGGTATGCTTTAAAACTCTTTGCCGCAGTCCTTAATGCTCTGCACATAAAATGCTCATTGATGCAGAAGGATTGTTGGATGTTTGGAGATGAAATTTGTGTGTTAGGACGCTACTGTTCTAATGGGAAAGTAGAAATAAAGCCCAGGCTACAGTATATGGAAGATGCCATAATTTCAAATGAAAATCATCAGGACCCTGGATTAAGTATATTGTTTTTGGGGTACTGTTGATATGTTTCTTTTTGTTTTGTAACTTTTATTGGCAACTGTATTTACATGCATTGCTAAACCCTTTTCATTGATTTTTTTTCTGAGACTGAATTTTTCACTGATTTTTTTTCCACAAAATTTTCTTAGTAATCATGTAACTGTGATGTTAAAATTGTAAGTTGTTTTAAAAAGCTTCATAGAACCAAAACATAAAATAAAGATAAGAAAATAAGAAAGATATTTCTTCATTACATGTGTCATGTACACATTACAAGTCTCTGGAAAAACCAGCACATAAGGTAAGTTGTGTATCAAATCAGGCTTATTGCATCAGCCAAAAATTTCACAGATCGTAAATTACCATTCACTCCCTAGAATGCTTCGCTAAGATGTTAATTCAGTAGGATAATAAAAATGTGGCAAATCTTGGCAAAAATACTAGCAGGAATCACACAATCTATTGATAGTTGACAAATCAAGGAGTCCTTTTAAGTTTGCACAGTCCGTTATCTCCAAGGGACAAGTAGATCTTTATGTGGGCAGAAGGCAAAAAGCAACATCACAGTAAATTCATTGAGTTGGGTACTCACACAAACTCAAATAGCTCAAACAAAGACATTCAACCCATAGATTATTGTAATATTATTAAATATTTCTGAATGGACTTGTTGAAAAATAGCAGAGCAGAAGTCATGAGAATTTGAAACTCAATAACATCTTCAATTACCCTCTTTAAAGTCTCACAGGGAACATTTAGTTTACTTTATTGTCATTGCACCTGGTACAACAAAATCAAACACCATCTTCAGCACACATCACAACCATGATCATGAAAATAAACACAAACATATATCCTTCACCCACCACACATTGAACCAAAAACCCCAGAAACCACACCAGCACTGCACTATACAGCAGAATTCAAAAGAGCTACTGCCCTGGGATAGAAGCTGTTTTTCAGCCTATTTGTCCTTGTTTTTATTATTCTGTACTGTCTACCAGATGGTATAGTTTAAAAAAAAGGGTGCCCGGGATGAGATGGATTTCTGAGAATATTTTGAACTTTCTTATAATTCTCTCAATCATTTTAATTCATTTATTTATTAACAAACATCCCACATTACAGTAAATATTTTATTTGTTAAGTCCTGAGCATGGGCGCAAGGAACGGAGATGAGACATCGAACAGTGACTTCAACTCTTTATTGTGAAATAAGAACAGAACAAATACTTGGGCAGCAGCAGCTCTTTTATAGAGCTGGCTGCTGTCAAAACAACCAATGATTTGAGTTTACCGCTTTCACAAATGTCCAATCAGAGGGGCCCGTTAACAGCCAATCAGACTGGCCAGAAATGACCAATCACGACTTGCTATTCACGGGCCAATGAGGAGTGCAGGATTACAAGCCTGCTGCAAAGTAAAGCTATTTAGGGTTGTTACTGCTGCATAGGCTAAGTCCATAACACCCCTCCCCCCTAGGTTCCGTCTGAGGGGTGGGGTGATGTATTCTCATAAATAGGCAGGTCGCTTCACCTGTCTGCTTGACCTGCGCTGTTCCACCGGTTTCTGTCCTGGCTCCAGTTCCGGTGGGCTGCTAGCTGGGCTGGATGGTGAAAACGGTCCTGCTGTGCCTTCGAATGGCTCTGGGCTGCTCTCCCTGCTTACGCCAGTGCTGTCTTCTGGGTTCCCTGGATCTGTTTCCATTGCAGTGCTGTCACGCAGCGAGGCCACTCCCTGGCTCGGTTCTCCTTCTGACGGTAAGTATCCCCTGGTCGGTTGTGTAGACTGTTGAGTTTCGATTGTTATTTCTTTTTCGTCCTCCTCGATGTTCCTTCCCCCCCCCCAGTTAGAGATTCAGGGGCTGAGATAGGACTAGGTGCTAGTCTGGAACGGAGTTGGTCTATGTGGCACTTCCACATCTTACCATCTGCAGTTTGTAGGCGATAGGATCGGGGTCCTGTAAGTTGCTTTATGGTAGTGGGGATCCACAATGGGTCACCCAAGAAATTTTTTGCAAACATGGGGTCACCTTCCTGGAGTGCCCGACACTTGCTGCTGGATCCTGGGGGTTATTCAGGCGTGTATTTTGGGTGGAGGCGATCGAGATGCGAGCGAAGTTTCCGGCCCATCAGGAGTTCAGTTGGGGTTCTGTTCGTGGTACTGTTTGGGGTTATGTGCTGGAGGAGAAGCATCCGGTTTATTTTGTCGTCAATGTCACAGTGGTCCATTTTGTGCAAAGTCTTTTTTACAAATTGAACCATTCGCTCAGCCCTACCATTGGCCGCAGGGTCAGCTGGCGATGTTAAGGCATGGCGGATGCCCTGTCAAAATAAGGCACGGCGCCTTTTATGCCTTATAATAGTCTCTCCATCAAACTTTGGAAAATGCCAGGTGCCACACTTACTCCGAATTGGAGTCTATTGCACTTGAAGGCGCCTCTATGTGTGACTATTGTCTGGGCTTCTGCAGTTGTCACGTCTACAGGTAGTTGCTGGTACGCCTGAGCTAAGTCCAATTTCGCAAATATTTTTCCGCCACCCAGGGAATGAAGAAGGTGTTGGACCACCGGTACTGGGTAAGCGCTCTGTTGAAGAGCATTATTTAGGGTGGCCCGGTAATCCCCACAAATTCTTAATGAACCATCTGGCTTCATGGGCGTTACTATTGGAGTTTCCCAGCGGGCATGGTCAATCGGTTCCAATATGCCCTGGACTATCAGTTTATCTAGCTGCTCATCAATATTCAGCTTGAGGGCAAAAGGCACCCGATGAGGCTTAAGCCGAATGGGAGCTACATCGGGGCTGAGATTAAATGATATAGGGGTCCCCTTGTACTTGCCTAATGTTCCTGTGAACACGTCCTGGAATTCCTGGATGAGTGCCTCTTCCCAGCCATCGCTTCTGGTTTGGTGTATGCCAGCTAGTTCAATCCTGAGTGGCGCAAACCATTGTAACCCTAACAAACTGGGCCAGTCACGATCGACGACAGTCAGGGGAAGCGTCACAGTGCGGTCCTTGAAGGATACTTGGACGTGGCTGGAACCGACAACTGGAATTTTGTTTCCCTGGTAGTCTTTTAGGATGATTCATTGAGTGCTGAGGTCCTGGCGGCAGATGGCAGGGATCAGTTATTTGAGGGTTTTCCAGGGGACCATCGATAGGGATGATCCCGAATCGACTTCCATCATGCACAGTCGATTCTCAATAGTAACCCTTATGCGGATCTTTCTTGCATCGAACGATGAAGCGTGGCCGATAATAATGGTTTGGTGGGCCTCTTCTCGTCTCGTTGAAGAGGCAGGTGCTTGATTTCTGTAGTAGTAGTGGTTATTCCATTGGTGGTTCAGGCGGTCCCGATTCTCAGGTGGTTTGCCTGTCTCCCGGTGGAGGTTGTTCTCCCTTCGGCTGGGACTGGACTCTCGCTTGCTTCTGCAGACCTTCGTGATGTGGCCTCTTTTCCTGCAGGTATGGCAGAGTGCATCGAGGAATTTGCAGTCTGATCGCGGGTGGTTGGCGCAGACGTCTCTGGTTCCTTTGCTCTCGTTCCAAGCGGAGCTGGTTGACCTCCTCTTCCTCACTGTCTGAGGATGACTCGAGGTCTTTGTGGTGGGCGGTAATAGCGTGCTTCTCAGTGGCAAGCGGGCTATTGTTTGCGAGTTGGCGAAGCAGTGCGTTCTCTCGGCGCATTCGAGTGGCTTACTTCCTGGTTGCTTCTGCAGCAGTAGCATTGGCAATGACATCTGCAAGGCTGATGTCTCCTTTCGCCATGAGTTTA
The DNA here is from genome assembly GCA_033807585.1 of Hydrophis major. Classification (NCBI taxonomy): domain Eukaryota; kingdom Metazoa; phylum Chordata; class Lepidosauria; order Squamata; family Elapidae; genus Hydrophis; species Hydrophis major. The sequence continues at coordinate 34,498,267 of CM066328.1, forward strand.
CTCTGCACGGTTGGTGCATCTAATCCCAGAACTATGCGGTCTCTCAGGGCTTCCTTGAGGTTTGCAAAACCACAAAGGCCTCCTAGGTTCCGGAGGTTGGCTACGAAATCTCCAACGCTCTTGTTCTTCCATTGGTCCCTCTGATAAAACTCATGTCTTCGTATCAGTGTAGGTACTGCGGGTGCATAAAGGGCCTGGAAGATTGGGGCGAGGGTATCCCAATCCATGGTCTTCACTTCCGCCGTTTTTGCCAGTGCTTTAGCCATTTTGAAAACGGTGGGGCCGCAATGAGTCAGGAACACCGCTCGTTTCTTGCCAGGCGTAGCATCTTTTAAATTGTTGGTCTCTAGGAACATCTGGAAGCAATCTATGTACGAATCCCAGTCTTCGGTTGCTGGGTCGAATGGAGTGGGTGGTATGGCGCCGCTGGTCATCTTGCCATTTGTTGCGTGCGCTCTTCAGCCACGTGCTCTTTCTTGTTCGATGCGTACTTAGTCAGCTCTATCGTCTCCGTATCCCATCCTCGTCACCAGTGTTAAGTCCTGAGCATGGGCGCAAGGAACGGAGACGAGACATCGAACGGTGACTTCAACTCTTTATTGTGAAATAAGAACAGAGCAAATACTTGGGCAGCAGCAGCTCTTTTATAGAGCTGGCTGCTGTTAAAACAACCAATGATTTGAGTTTACTGCTTTCACAAGCGTCCAATCAGAGGGGCCCGTTAACAGCCAATCAGACTGGCCAGAAACGACCAATCACGACTCGCTAATCCACTATAAGCTCCTTGGTCTTATTGGTGTTGAGGACCAAGTTATTGTCTCCACACCACGAAACTAACCGGTCCACCTTATCTTGATAGGCAGACTCATCCCTCCTTGATATGAGTCCCACCACTATTGTATCATCTGCAAATTTAGCAATAGTATTACTAGTGTGAGTGGGAATGCAGTCATGCACATAAAGAGTATAGAGTAAGGGACTCAACACACAAACCTGTAATGTACCAGTGTTAAGAATAAGGACTGAAGAGGTATGATTACCTAATCTGACCCTCTGTGAGCGGCCAGACAGGAAATCCATAATCCAAAGGCAGATTGAATAAGAAAGACCAAGATCCAGAAGTTTAGACATTAGTTTATGTGGAAGAATTGTGTTAAATGCAGAACTTTATTTTTGAATTTTATGGAAGACTTCCATTTAGTCCTCTATCATAGCCTAAATATCACTTTAGTATTTTCCTAGATGCTTTGTTGCAATTAGAATTTCCTGTGTAATTGATTAACAGCTAAACTCCCAGGCAATTCTGGAACCTAGAATCTCACACATCTGGAGGAAAGAAATTGAGAAAGTTGTTTTAATTGGGAAGTTGGTACATTAGCTTAAAGTACTGATAAAAATTTGGTGGGATGAGTTTTTTGCCAAATTCTTTTTCTTATCCAAAGTAGGAGGAATCTAGGCTTCAGTAATCAAACAAAGCTTGAGATCTACCTACTACTGGCATTAATGGAATTTACACATGCATAACTATGGTTCTGAATCAGAGTGTCCATCTGCTTTGGAATTCAAGCAAAATTTTATATGAGAAATCCCATAAGAGAAAGTGCCAAAAGGAGCAAAAAACTTACCACATTTCATCATCCCTACTTCATAACATTTCCGGAGTCGGCAGGCCTGGCAACTTTTACGTCTGTTTTTATCTATTGTACATTGGTTTGTCGCCGGACAGATATAATCATTGTGCCCTGGAGGGAGGAATAAAAAAAGGTACATTTTAAAAATATTGTGATAAAGTCTTAAATTTGGTCCTTGTTTTTAAGAAAAGGTATTTCATTTCTTGAGTTAGCCACTGATTCTAGTGTGGGAAACTGGTTAGACTGTCCTTGGAGAATCCCTAAACAGCAGCCATGTAAAAGGTTTCCAATCCCAAATGAAAGCTGAGTCCTGCAGGCTGAGATGACTGCATACTGAACAGCGGAAGAGTGACCTATGTCCTTGAGCTAACAAAGACCATCTTAGCAACATACAACATTCCTTATTCAATGTATGTTTCGTTAGGGCTGTGTGTTCCTTAGGGTTGTACTTTGCTTAACCAGAGCACTTAGGATTGAATATTGCACAGTGAGAAGATCCAGAATGAACATATCCTCCACCTAATGAGCAGCCGGGGAAAGAAGGATCTTCCTTAGATGTAGGTGTTCTGTACCTTCATTTGAATTCTTGAGATCCCCGCGCTTTGATTGGCCAAAGCGCGGGGCGATCGGATTGGCTAGGCGAGCCGCGCCGATTGGCTCGCTGAGAATCTCCCGCGATTGGTAGATTCAAATCGTGGGAGATTCAAAGTGGTGCCATTGGCCGCGGCCGCGGCGGCTTGGGAATAAAAAGCCGCAAAGTTTTTCTAAGAGCCAGTTCGGTTCCTGACTGCAATAAAGAGCTTGATACAAAGTCACCGACTCCTGGCTTCCTTCCACGCGGGCTTAACAGTAGGGGTGCTTAAGGAAAAGAATAGAATAATAGAAGTCTTATAGGCTTATACTTTTGAGAACTTATTTGAAAGGCTAGCCAATAGAGAAATACAGCATATAAAAGGAGGGCTAAAGAGCAAGACAATCCTGTATGCTTCAGTTCCTAACAGGAAAGCGGCAGGTGCATTTTGAAGACCTTTTAGTAGAAACAGGCAAATTGTGGCAAGTATGTCATAGAAAAGGACTGTGATCAGCAAAAGAGCTTTTGTTTTGTTTTTGCAAACTATAACACAAGAGAATTAAAATATTTCCTATTATTTTGGTAGATTTCTTATCCTTGGACTAGATTTAACCTCTCTGCAAAGATTCAGTAAAGACCAGGGAGAGTCTGGAAAGACAGTTAATTCCTTCTGTAGAGAAATAGAGAAATGCCAATTTGTTGGAAAAGTTTGTATTTCCCCCCAATTCATAGTGAGAATTTCTCAAAGCAGATGGTTTTTCTTAAATTTATTTGACAAGCAGGCTCTCTTTTAAAGCGGAAGTTGATTATACAAATTCTGGTCGAATGATAGTGAAAGCAAATTATAGTTGTTTAAAAATGAAGGCAAATGAAGGCAAATTTTCTTAGTGACATTTTAAGTCAAACTTTGTCTAGAGGTTATATATGATGTTTGGGGTTGAATGCCTGGACTTACACCATGGTGTTCTGAGTGAAATGTTTGATAAGACATCAAAGTCAGTAGGAGGCTATGGCCAAATATTGCTCTCTTAGTTGAGCCTAAGAATTATTGTGAATATGAAGAAAAGGAAAAAGATTCTATAAAAATGTAATTGGTTGAAACTATGCAATAAGTTTCACCATTCTAGCTCTCCTATCTCCTTAAGGATTACCATAAAAATCCTTAGAATCAGTTTATGTTAAGAATAAAGACAGATTGTTATTAGATTTTTATTATAGATTGGCTACAAGAATAAGAACTTGACATGCAGTTGAGACCTTGATGCAGATTATAAAAATGATCTCAAAAATTATTATAAACCTTCAGGCTTATAAGTTCTAACAAGTATACATATAAAAGTCCAAAGTGATAGACACAAATTTGATGGTTACTGGGGGGGGGGGGGGAGAGGGTAGAAGGAGAAGAATACAACTGTAAACCACTCCTTCTCCCTGAAAACCACTTGCCTGGTCCAAATCTGTTTCCAAAATGGCCTCTTGTAAGGAAATTTAATAGTTTTCTCACATAATTCAGAGATGTCATTCCAATTAAAAGGCAGCTTTGTCTCTATCAGCTTTATCATGTTTATGTATTTAATGAAGGGGCTAGTTTATACAATGATGCTGATACCAAAAAGAACACAAAACCCCCAATCCCATTTATTATGTGTAGAAAAGGATGTTTTGCAAAACTATTGAACACTTTTTGGAAAAAACAGTCTGTGTAGAACAGATATGATCTCAGTGCTTGGCAGTGAAGGTTGATTATGATCAAAGGTCCACTGGAAAAAAGATAAAAATGTTGTCATGCCAAGTCTCCAACACATGTCATGGCCTTCAAAAGGTTATCTTGTCCAATTTTGAAGTGTAGTTGATCAAACCATATGCCAGGTAAATACTTTTGCTTTTTTCAATTACCTTAATTTGTTGCATCCAAATTCATACTGTTCCTACAGATATGAGACTTAACATTCCTAAATGCAGTTACCTTGGAGTAAGTCCTATTGAAACAATGATATTTTCTTAATTGGAAACATAGATATTAGAATAAATATGGGGAAGGAATTGTCCTGGGACTGAAACAATGAACATAAATATTTTTGAAGGCAAAAAACTGAGAAAAGGTACATAGAATCAAACTGTGAGATTTTTCATAATTGCCACTGAAAATGGGACCTTGATTTTTAATCAATAGATTTCATCAACTAGCTGATATACTAAAGGGAAGAAATAAATCCCGTTTTAATGGTGAATCTAAAAATGAAGTGTGCCTGGTACATTTTCAGACATATTTTGAGCCTTTTGTTTTAATATAATTGGGAATGAAAAGGAAATCTTAAATGGAATGTGCAAGAAAATGGTCCTTGACCCCCTTTTTGATAATGTTCCATTCCATGTCCATTCATTTTTCAAAATTTATTAAACTTATATGCTTCCCATCTTGCCAAAGGCAACTCTAGGCAACTTACAATAATTTAGTAAAATGCCACATAAAACATTAAACGATAGAGATCTTAAATTTAAAATGTAAGTAGTTAGCCCTATTTCAATAATTAAAAAAAAATAGAAACCTTATAAGATGTTATAAATAACAGGAAGAAATAGAGTGATCAGTAATTAACACTAAATTATTAGTAACTATTCATAATAATTCAATTTATCATGCACATTGCTAAATCTCTTCTAAAACCTCTCTTAAATGCTATAATAATCATGCAGATGGTATAATATTTTAGATGTTTGCTTGGCTGATGTTAGGGAGTTTCGGCTCTTGTACTGTCCCTTAATTTCAGGTGCAAGATTTCCAACATATTGAGAAAAGAACTTCATACTTAGTATTGGAAGGGGAAAAAGGAGAGAAAGTCCTCCTAAAATAGAAAAAAAAAATCCAGTTCTGCAGTATATGTAGTAATAGTATAGCCTTCATCCCTCTTCAAAATATTGTGCTATAATGTAATTAAGACTCGGGTGTCAAGGAGATCTGCAGGAGGATTGGGTCAAAAATTCCAAATGATAGTTGTAACTACATAATTGAAGTGTTGCCTTTTTTTTGATTGCATCATAATCCGCATATTAAAGGGGCGGGGTTTTTTGATGCTGGCTATCCTCTTGACTTTACTGACTCTCTTCTGCACAACTCCCTGGTTGCTCTATGTAATTTATCTTCATGTTCTTACAAAAATCATTGCATTCAAATGAATTGTTTTCTCCAGGATTTCCTGTTTTCCCTACCTTGGATGCTTCTTTTGAAGAAGGCTTTACAGCCTTCACATGACCAAACCCCATAATGATATCCAGATGCATAATCACTACATACAGCACAGAAATGTGCATCTCTTTTTGAACCAGGGCTGTTTGTGGTGGGACTGGTACAGTCACTGCTGCTGTTTTTTCTTTTCAGGGTGTCTCTGGTGGCAGAAAAGGAGAAAATCTGTCATACAAAGGAATGTGTATTTTGCCTCAACAATGTTCTTTTTTAAAAAAAAAATCATCCACATGAAGTTTTGCAGAGTGTGAACTGCAGTGAAAGAAAGCTTAAAATTACAGAAACTTCCATGGATTAGTCATAAAATATAATACTTATTCTTCAGAACACACCACAATTTTGCAAGCATCAGCTATTAGAGTATATAATATATTAAACAGGAGTATTTGACAAGCATTAAGCATGTGAAGTCTGGTATTGTACTAGATTACAACTATCACATTCTCCTCCCAATCATTCTAAGCAGTTTAGTTTGGGCTGGTGAATATAATAATTAACACAGTGATTAAGCAGAATGAAAATTGCACAGTTAGGAGTTTACATACACATGCAAAGTTACATGTGCCACATTGTTCGGCCAAGTGAAGTAGTTCCTTAGACAGGAAAAATCAGTATCACAAAGAATATTAATTGCAAAGCAATTTTTATTATTTGGTTTTTTTCATTCATTCATTCATTCACTTTTATTACTTGATTTCTTATTCTATTGTTATTGCCAGGGACAGGAACAGGTGCTTCTGTAATAAAAAAAAATGACTGGTCTTGAATAGTATAGATTTTATTTTGAGATGAAGGGAGGTTGATGCCATTTGCTGTCCTTGCTACAGATCTCTGCATGTCCTGTGGACACATTCCTCCAACAAATGTGCACGAAGTAAGATTTGGTCCATCAAATCAGAAATTTGATAAATGAAATAATTTTTTTAAAGACTAAAAGACAAATTTTGTTCCTTTTTGAGGTCTGAAATATTGCTTTACCTGCATAGCTGTCGATAGGGGGAAAGGAAGTAAACAAAAAATAATCTAGAAAGCAGAAAAAAGGATTTTACTTCTGATCAAAGTCTTCAAATGTTTCAGTCATATGGTTGAATATTCTATCTCAGTTTTTCTCAAACTTGGCAACTTTAAGACATGTGGATTTTAACTTCTCCGTGCTGGCTGCAAAAATTCTGGTAATTGAAGTCCACACATCTTAAAATTGCTAAGTTTGAAAAACACGGCTCTAGCCTGACTTTATTTTATTCACACACATATCCCAGAACATCCCTGCTTACATTTACACTTCATAGTACATATGAATTACAGTCTTTACTTCTGAGACAAACCCAGTGTCCTCTATTCTTTCTTGAGTAAAAGGGGATTTGATAGCCTTCTCCCTTTCTTGTCATTGATCAGGAACAATGTGCAAGTCCAAAAGGATTTGAAGAACAGATGAGCAGAAGAGAAGCCACTACATTCAGAAGTCACATATAACATCCAGACATCTGTAGGTTTCTTCATTGTGACAAATGTCTCTGGGTTTCAGAAAGAAGAAGAGGCTTAAGAGAGCATGTGTCCTTTTAATAAAAAAAATTCTCTTCCAACTCAAGCAGAGTTTTATGTCACATTTGAAAACAAAATCCTTCATTAGGAAAAAATAAAATAAAATGCCCTATGCTCACTTAATCAAGTAAAGGGAGGGGCCAGCTCCATGTAGTTCATATTCTTCCCATCTTTGAACTTTTAATTTAAGTTACAATTCATGAATTTTCAATACCACAATCATTGTTTCCATGGCAATAAATTGATGTCATGAACACAGCATTAAGATGGCACCACAAAAATGAAACAGAAGGGGAAGTGCAACTGTGAAAGAGAATGTGTGCAAAGGCAAAGCATTTTGAAGATGAGAAATCACTCATTACACTTACCCTTCAAAAGGAATAGAGAATTTCATTGTACAATTCCACTCAAATAAAATATTCTGTGTTTTGTCAAGGAATTAAAAGAGTGTCCGACGTAGCTTTCTTCAACCTGTTCTTTCCAGATGTGTTAGTTACTATCTCCCATGATTTCTGGGGATGACAGCAATAAGACATCTGGAAGACAGCTTGCTGGAGATGACTGAGAGACCTGCAACTGTCTGAAGTCCAAACTAGACCCATCAACAGCATAAAATTTCTATTCTTACTTCATTTTTATACTACCCTTTTCAATAAAAAAATCCCAAAATCTGTATAGAGATTCTCAATCATCCAGGTCATGGTTGTCCCAAGATGCTTTTCAAAAAGCAAGGAAGTCCAGTTGCCATTTGAAAAGCACCTTTGGGAATCCCAAAAGCTACACATGATGTTCTTATCCATTATTTTATAGCTGACCTCAGTCTTGCATGATAGTGAGAGACAGTATTTATTCCCAGGTTCTTGGACTAAATACTTTTTCTTTTCAGGAATGGTCAAAACCATTTTGCTAGCTGAAGCAAAGGGTAAACTGATGTCCTTCACTCATATCATACTGCTAAGGTGACCGGAATACCAGTCTTACTTTAATACACATGATGTTACACAAGGAATATTCCCATAGTCATTTTATTAGTAAAATATTCTTCAACAAGTAGACTGTATGTTACTTGGAGAAGACATTCCACATTATCCAGAAAAGTTATCATCCTGTGTCCAGTAACTTTACTTTCTATCATAGCCATTAACCTACTAAATTTCTATACTTGGCAAGATATCTACCCTAGAGTTCTCTAATACCATTTTGATTTCCATGAAAACAAACTTATTTCCAAGCACAGAGTTATACAATAAAGCTGAATGATGGGAAATTCAGAATGGATAGGAATTCTTAAAATGCTTCTGATTATAGGGGTGGTCGGAAATAAAATTCTAAGTGCTTCCAAAATGGTTGGAAAATTCCCTTTTAAGCTTAAAGCACTTGTTTCAAACTGAAATAAAGCTGTTACAAAGTTGAAACATGTCCAGAATGGCTAGAACTCATTTTAAACTTCTTATCTCTTGAATTCAAAATGCTTTGTGCATCTCTAGTAAATCAATTAAATCAGGGGTGTCCAACTCAATTTCATTGAGGGCCACATCAGGGTTGTGTTTGACCTCAGGGGGCTGGAATGGGCATAGCCAGCTGATGTCACTCATGTACTCTGCCAGCGAAAATGGGCTCCCAAGCTCCGTTTCTGGCAGCCTCCTGCAACCCTCTGCCAGCTAAAACAGAGCTTGGGAGAACTGCCCTTCCAAGCTTCATTTTCATTGGCAAAGGCACTGTGGGCTGGTCCCTTGCTGTTTGCAGAATGGCCCCACAGGCCAGATCTAAGCACCCCGTGGGCAGATTCGGCCTGCGGGCCTTGAGTTTGACACCCTTGAATTAAACAAAACAAAGTTAAACTCGCTACCGCAAGATGAAACAATGGCCACCGACATGGGCAGTCTTATAGGATTAGACAAATTAATAAAGGATAAAAAACTATCAGTGGCTATTAGCCCTGCTAGTTCATCATCTCTGCATACACAAGGGTATGGTGTTTATGTCTATTTGTGTACTTCCCCTAGTCTCCAAGTTGACTACTGTAGGATCAAAATGCAGGATTTGTTTGAGGTTCCTCTATTCCAATTATACTGAGAGTCTCTCATATGCTAACTCCACCCATTGTACATGAGAGAAAATGGATGGTCCAGAAATATAATTTTCCAAGTACAGGAGAAAAAAGTAAATTATTTAATAAATATAGCTCCTTTTTTCCTGAAGAAAAAAAAAATCAGCCTTGAAATGAGAAATAATCACATTGAACTCTATTGCTAGCTTACATCACAAATATTATGCAGGTACAATTTTGCATTATCAAAAACTCAGTAATATATTTTTTTAAAAAGTCCTCTTCTGAATATATTTATTGCCCTTTTCCAAGATTTCTGTTCTCTTACATCATCCTCTAAATGTCAAGCCAAATGTCTAAAAGTTCAAGTTTCATCTTAGCTCTGACTTCCAATATTTAAACCTGTGACTGAACTGTGTTCCTATATTCTCATTGAAATAAGAACATGGATAAATATGAAGAATTTATTTTTAAAAAATTTATTTCAAAGCTGATAGGCAAAATAGATATTCCTGGGGTATACCTGATTGGCTGTCCCAACTTTGAAAGCAAATTGAAGGTAGAGGAAAGAATAATTTGATCAGAGAAGAAAATCTGGGAAAATAATTAATGCTATTTTCTCCATTTAAATCCGATGGGCCCTTCAAGCTGCTATCAAACAGATTCCAAGGAAGGCTTTTAGAAATCACTCTGTTTCTTTACCCCATGTCCTACATTTAACCACAATTATTCAGACATTTTTCCTAGGCATTTTGGACTCTGTTTCTTGATTATACGACACTGGACTGAATATTTAGCACTAGACGGATAGTTTTTTAAAAATTACCTGTGAATAGGCAAGACGTGATCCATAGGTCGGGCTTCACACCAAGGGCTTTTTGGTTGATCTGCATATAAAACCGATGATTGGCAGTGTACTGTCAGAGGAGAGATGTGACCAGAACTGGACCACAACATGCTCGGACTCGCCGCCTGCCTTACAGTGGCATTTTCTGAATCGCTGAAATTACCCGGAATGTTATAATTCATCATTGAAGGGCTGTAGAAAGCCATGGCTGAGTAGTCAGGTCTGTTCTCCATATAACAGGATGGAATGTAGATCGGGCTGTGCTCCACCGTCAGAGCAGCCTGGCTGCAGCTGAAAGGGATGGGAGAGTTCTGCTCAGAGATGCCACTTTTGGCTTCTCTTTTCGTACATCTAAGATCTTGAATTGGTGGCAAACGAGCACATTCCTTGTGAGACGATGCACAGAGGGACATGGTGGAGTGAGATGGATGCCAAAAGTCGCTTTCTTAATCAGTCATCCCCCAACATTTAATCTGGAAAACAGCAATGCTAAGGCTACATAAAATACATTTTTTAAAAGAAAATCCACCCCACTCCTCACCCTTACTTCCTGGCCATGCATGTCTGGGGCAACAATATGAACAGTAAGCAGCTTTAGCAGATCAATGAGTACAGAAACAGTCCTTCTCAAACATAAACATGGTGATGATGTAAAGTTATTCAACACCACAGACAATACTGCTTACCCTTCGAAAAGACCTTAACTATGTATCAGAATGGTCAGACAAATGGCAACTTCAAATCTCAACAAATAAATGCTCTGTCCTACATATTGGCAAAAAAAAATCAAAAAATAAAATACAGGCTGAATAGTCAAGACCTTGTTGATGATCCAAGCTCTGTCAGGGATCTTGGAGAACTCATCTCAAATGACCTAAGTGCTAGAGCCCATTGTAACTACATAGCCAAAAAGGCGTTAAGACTTGTTAACCTAATCTTATGTAGCTTTTTCTCTGGTAATATTACACTAATAACTAGAGCATACAAAACATTTACTTGACCAATATTCGAATACAGCTCATCAGTCTGGAACCCACATTACGTATCTGTTATGTATTAACAGTTGAGAAAGTCCAGAAATATTTCACAAGAAGAGTTCTCCACTCCTCTACTCATTGCAGAATACCTTATGCCACCAGACTCAAAATTCTAGACCTAGAAAACTAGAACTACGCTGCCTTCGGTCCAATCTATGTATGGTATATAAAATCATACATTGCAATGTCCTACCTGTCAATGAATACTTCAGCTTCAACCATAACGACACAAGAGCACACAATAGATACAAACTCAAGGTTAACCGCACCAAACTTGATTGTAGGAAATACGACTTCAGCAACAGAGTAGTCAATGTCTGGAATACTCTACCTGACTCTGTGGTTTCTTCCCCAAACCCCCAAACCTCTAACCTTAGACTGTCTTCTATGGACCTCACCCCTTTCCTAAGAGGTCTGTAGGGGGCGTGCATAAGCGCCCCATGTGCCTACCATCCCTGTCCTATTGTTTTTTTTTATTTTTTATTTTTCTCATATGTATCCATGTATTCATAAATACGTCTCTACTTATACCTATTATCTTATAAGCAATTGACAAAAATAAATAAAATAAAATAAAATAAAATCTATAAGAACAGAGAGATCCACTGCCTGTGGGTAGAAAATCTTGAAATCTCCCATTCATCTAAATCGGAGGTGGGTAGCCTGAGGCTCCAGAGTCAGGTTTTAAAGAGTCTTCCACTCCAACTCAGGCAAAATTCAGCAGTATGGTTTCCCCCTAACTTGAGGCAAGAAGCACTCAAAAACTACAGCATCAATATCATTACCAGATTCAAGAAAGAAATACAGGCCAAGACCCCCAGCCCAAAACTCATAAATGAAAAATAAGAAAACCTCTGCTCTGCCTACATGCATGCATGAAATGACTCAGCCCAGTTTAGATCATGGCCTCACCAACTGTTTGGCTTTTGCCTTTCTAAAAGGAAGTGAGGCTTCCAGTCTTCCAAAGATTGCTCATCTCCAATCAAAATAATCTAGTAATAGTGACTACTACTGTTAATCTGAGAAAGGGGACAAGTTTCATGTGAGCGCTCAAGTATGTCAGTGCTGATGTTATGCCAGAAAGAAATGATATATGTTTGTCCAAGTTTCATCCTACTATTGGTAGAATCATGCTGCAAATTTTCAGGGTAGAAATACCCTACCATGGTCATTTCAAGCCCAGAAAATTGCAGGTTGCATGATTGCAATATCTTCTCCAATCCTTAGGCATTTTGCTACCTGTGGTGAAGGGCTAGGTGCCATTTTCACTTCACATACAAGTTACAAAAGTCAACCCAACTAGCAGTTAAATTATACTCTGATGCCAATAACAGGACAGTGGCCGTGATTACACTTGAAAGTAGTAGGTTACTTCAGTTGAAACAGGCCAGACTATTCCCCCAGTAATCCCTAATAGCCTATAGATTTTGCGTGTGTTATTTATTGGAATTGGTCAGGAAATATAATTCCCCTGTATTTTTTTTTTAATATTGATCACAGTTCCAAATGATCATTAACTCCTGCTTTTAAAACCCCAGACTATAAAATGTCATGAGCAACTTATTTTTTTTCATGGGATTGAAAGTAACAAGAAGTCTGACAATAAGGCTATGATGGTACCAAGTGGGTGGGCTAAAATGTTTACCGCACTTTAAACTTGTTTTCTGTGAGGTTATATTAATATATTAGGTTGGGGGCACATTTTAAATTTAAACAAGGACTGCCAATGTATTGCTAAACTTCCTTGGCATCTTGACTAGGGACTTGAGGGAAGGGAGGTGCAAAGAAACCCGACAGGTTTCAGCACTTGATGTGGGTTCCTAAGGGAATATATTTTCATAGAAGACAATATATGTAGCTCAGGGATGGACTGTGGAATCTATCACAGAATATCTTCTGCCTACTTACTGCATCTTCTTCTGGGTTTTTCTTCCATTAGATATGAGGGTCACCAGAAAATGTTGACTTTATTGGTTGCACTGTATATACAGTAAGTAAGTATGCCATCTTGTTATTCTTCAGAGGCATAATAAATCATATAAATAGAATAGTTTTCATAAAATTTGGTTTATATCTTGACACCACCACTTCTGAAGTTTAGAATACAAATTTTCTATCTGAAATTTAGAATACAAATCTTCTATAGATCAGGAGTCAGAATCTAGATAACTGGGAACTAGATCTTAATTGAAACTAACTGTCAGATCTGCCCCAATCTGATCTCCCAGGTAAACAAAACTCTCAACTCCACTTGGAGTTGAAAAGCCACTTTTACCAAGAGATGCTGATTGCAGTAAAGTCAAGTGGAATCTAAAGTTCCCTCATACCAACAGAGAACCCCCTACCCTGGTTTCCCCTAGCCCTTTCCCCATGATCCGCCTATGTGTAGCCAATCCAATACTGCTGAGATGTTTTGGGAAACTCTGAGATGTTTGGGCTGGTGAAATTCCAATCTCAGGGTAAACAGCCTTGAAGATGCCAATGTGCCAGAATGAACCGCATTCCAAAATGCTCTGTTTTTCCTCAACTGTCTATCCCCCCTCCCAATTTCCCATGTATACAGATTTATTGCCCATTTGTTCACCCCTACCCTCCCCAATTGATGGCAGAATGCCAGCAAAGTGCCAAGACAAAGTAGTGGATCTATCACTAACACTGGCTTCCTCTTATTACAATTACTATTGCCTTCACCCCATTCTATTGTTTAAAAAACAGTTTTGGCAACTGTTTTTCAATTCTTACTTTCTCCAACAACCTTTGACTTTCTAAATGGCTTTGAGCCCCTTTCCTATTTATCCCTTGAAGTTGGTCCCAGAGGCATGGAGAAGGAAGATAATGCAGTAGGGGTAGCAATACTCTGCTCAGTCATCAGGGAAAAGGAGTAAGGGTCATACCATTCACTGAGATATTCAGAATGGAGGGGAGAATAGAAGTGGCCAGGACTAAGAGTAAACAAAAACTAAGGAGACAGAGTACTAACTTACAATATTTAAAGCTTCCTAGTCCAGTCAAAAAGTTAAATGAAATGTGTGATGGGGGATTTGAGTAGAATAGGTTATAGTATTTCTCCTGCAACATCCTCACTCACTGAAGTCTACAAAGTCCTTCATGGCAAAGGGCCAGATCTGTAGGACCACATCTCCAATCATCTCTGCTTATCCACTGATTGTAGCCATATGGATACCCTCCAGATCTCTTCTAGTAAGTCATGACATTTAATGGTACCCAGGAAATATGCCTGCTACATCATGGCATTGAAGCTATGGAACAGGATCAGCACAACTCCTGAGATTTGGATGGCCCCAACCCTGCTGGCTTTTTGTAAAGCACTGAAGAATTGGTCCTTTCACTGAGGATTGAGTCAAAGTGTTTGGTGAGCCTGTCTGGATATGGTTGTATGTTTTTGAGTTGCTCTGAATTTGTGGTCTTTTAAAAAAATTTTTAATTGTTGCTTATTTTATTATTGTTAGCCCATCAACATTGTAGATTGCCGTCTGTGACAATGTACGATGGATGGACAGCCTACAACCTCCACAAACTAGGAGCTGGCTTCAGTCTAAATAATTGGGACAGCTAAAAGAGCACCCATCTCATAGTTGCTAAAGACATTGTTACAAAATAATAAAACTCCACTTTACTAGAAGAAAACACTTCTGCAGGCAGCAGAGGCTTATCCTTTTATGTCACCAGTCTTAACATCTCATCTGATCATTCCAACATTAGAGGTGGAACTGTTTCCTTCAGTTTAGAATTCTAACCGTTATTCTGGCAATCTGTTGATTTGTAAACATTTGTTGCCAGCATATTTCCCCAATTTTCATTTCATCTTTACTTCTATAAGAGGATGTTGCCTCAGCAGGGAGCTAAATCCAATTGACACTTTAAACAGGCTGGAAAGACCAGAGAGATGATGAGTTCTAAGATGCTGAATAGACTGTTATAAGCCCTTAACCTCATTTTTACAGTCTTAAACTTTTGCAGAACTGGGGAGACAGATTGCTGAACTGATCCATTGAAGCAGAACAGGCTGCTATTTATGTTGCCTTCTGCTCTGAATAAAGCAACCTAAGATCACTTATACTAGGGTTTCCTCAACCTTGTGAACTTTAAGGGGAATCTGGGTTAAAGTCCACACATCCTAACATTGCCAGGGTTGAGAGTCATTGACCTCCGCTTATCTTTTCCAAACTGATTCTCTGGGATTGGTTGAACATACTTGGAGGGCAATTAGTTAGAAAAGTTAGCCTATATGAGGCTCTTGTAAAACGTGATAATTTCTGGACAAGAATTTCCAAATTGAGGTTTTGGAAGAATAATTTTCACTCATTATGAGTACCATATAAGGTTTTACTTCCTAAATAGAGAAAAAAACAGAGTTTTCTCAATATATACAGGTAAAGATATCGTAAAAAATTTCCCAGGTGGTTTTGTGGAATCTAGCCTTTTGGTTATTTTCTTTCTAGCTGATTAATTTTTAAATCAACATAGGGAAACCAAGAAATAACAGAATAGCCCTTAAATACAGAGAAATCTCTTCCCACTCCTATTTTCCATTATTTTCCAGGCAAAACACTAAAGCAACACACTTAGTTGACTTTCAACAAATATTTGGTTCTCTTTGTCCCAGCAAAAACATATTCAGTTTTCCTAATATCTTTGACTCTTAATACCAAAGGAATTAATTACTTTGCAATTTCACAATATCAAAGACATTGATTTTCTTGGTCAATCAGAAAGATGAAGCCAACATGTTCTAGTGCAGTGGTTCTTAACCTGGGTGATATTGCCCTCCAGGGGATGATTTTGTTTTTCAGGGGGGCAATGGAATGAAAAGAGGTAGCGCAGGGGCAAAGGAATGGAAGGGGGCAATATGGGGGCGATGGAGCGAGACATTTGGGGGACACTTTTGAGACTTTTTTTGTACAGTGGACCACTGTATATCTGTCATACAAAAGCATCAGATCACTCACTATTAGTGGATTGAACTGTGTTTTGAAAGGTTCCTCTAGCTAGCTTCAGTACAGAACGCCGTACATATATGAATACGCATCGCTCATCTTCATGCGCGTTGCACAGCAGCCTCTATCACTTTACCCATTAAATTTGTTGCTCTGATTTTTGTTGCTTTCCTTCTGTAAAAATTTTCTTTGTGTCTTTTTAACCCTTTTTACAGTGTGCATGAATGTATATTTCCCTCAAATCTTAATTTAGTTTCAGAGTTTCCTTCTTGAAATTCTTAGTTCCTGCATTGTGGTTTGTTCTTATGCCCTTTTTATATTTCTTTTTGCATCTTAAAATTCACTTGTAGTTAAATCATTAAATATTACTGTTTTGTTGGGGGGGGCATTTCATTTTCTTGCAATTGAATTTTGTTTTCAGTGGCCATTGCATTTAAGTGTCTTGAATAAATAAGATAATAATGAAATACATGTATCACGAAGTTTGGGAGTAAAGTGATGGGCGGCATCAGAATTTTTCACACAGCTGAGATATGGGAAAAAGACTGGAAATAAATTTGCATCGATATGTCCTGATGACAATTTTAAAGAAAACAAAAAACGTGCTTGCATAAATTGAAGAATTATTTCCCTGTGTTGTGATTGAGAGGTTATGTTGGTGGGGAGATGATAACTTTCAAAATCTTGTATTAGGATAGCCAAAATACAGTGCCAATAAGCTTAATACACCTAATGCTGAAAAAATAAGCAACCTAGTAGGATGTCTAGCAAAAATGTTTTGCTATTATACAAAGAATCATCCAAATGTTTTACTCAAGTAATTTGAATATCAGTTTAGTTTAGAGATTTGCTTTAGTTTGGTTTGGTTTAATTTGGTTAGTTTAATATGAGATAATTATGGCTGAAGATTTTAATCAAGTTTTAAATCCTTTTTTAGATTATAATATTATTTCAGCTAAATTTAATTCTCAAATGACGAAGAAATACTGTACACTTCTATGTTGGACTTTTAATGATCCAGTTTTAAATCTTTCCCAGAAACGATATGTCTTTTTTTTCCAACTCTACCTCAGATATAACCCCAGCTTGATTATTGTTTATTATCTCAAACCTCAGCTTACCAGATGGATTAATGTAACATGGGCTCTATTGTAACATTCTGATTATGCTCCAGTAATTTGTTACTTTGTTGTAAGAAAAAGTTGTCCTAATGTTTTCAGGATGGTATTTTAAAAGAGAATTATTAAAGAATGAATCACTTTTTATAAAAGAAAGGAAACAAGAATTTGATTTTTAAAAAAAAACAAAACAAAACAAACCCACACACAAATGAAGCTTTGCCAAGCCCTCGAAGCCATAGCGGCAACTTCCTTTTCTACAAGAGCTATGAGTCCAGAAGACTTCCAAAAATGACGCTGTTTTGTGCAGGTTCAGTCAGAGATGGAATATCCCCAAAATTAGTGAGGGATTAAGTTTGACCCTGAGCTTGTCCATATCATCCAGCCCCCAGCAGTCTTCAAGTTAGGGCTACTGAAGCCCAGAGTGACCATTATTTCTGATGTTGACAATATTGATATAAACAGACAGTTTAAATTCAAATTCAAATATCTTTATTATGGCCTTTGCCCAGTCTGCAATAATGATTTAAATGTTATTAACATAAATGTTGTAAAGACAAATATTACTGATATATGCCGTTAGAAAGATTCCTATGCCAGAAACTTTAAGGTATTTCAAGTGTTTAACTTCTCCTTGCCATTGCAAGGAGCAAATCCCACCCATTAGGACATTGTAAAATTAGTTCTTTTCCAGGAACAATTGGAAGAAATTTTTAATTCAGTTTCTACAAATTTAAAAAAGAATTTTGTAAGGCCAACTGTGCCCACCTCCAATCAAATCATTGCAATTTTTCCAGGAGACAGGATATAATTAATCAGCCATTTGTGTACATTTGAGAGAAAATACTAGTGTTTCTCCATCTTTCTTCAATCATCCTACCAAAAGATATTTGTTAACTAAGTTGACAGAAATTCTAGGAACTACAATTCCACTATAGCTGAAGGACACTAGATAGGAGGAAGCTGTTCAAAAATATAAACCTGGATTGTTTCCAAAATCAGATTCCCATTTAAAGAGTTTAGCTTACCTAGACAGGATCTTCTGAGAACAAAATACATCTACAGAGATTTCTAAAACAAAAGAAAATACAATTGTTAATACAATTGTTAAAAAAAATACATAAATAAATTAATCCCTGTTTATCTGTCTTCATTTCTTTCCCCAGAATTTCTCTATATGCCATATTCTATCTTGTGTGTTTGTTTTTTTCAGTTAAACACACAGTGGCCTAATCTAGATTAATCAGAAAACAGCAAAATTCCATTTTAACTTAAGTCTACAAACAGCAGATAATGATCTTAACCATGCCGTGAGATACACCTTTAATAAAATAAATAGTACAAAAGTACATGTTTGATCTTAATTCAGCTGGACCTCCTATTGATTGATTGATCATGTACTATCAAGTCAGTGTCACCTTTTAGTGACTTCATACATTGACCTTTTCCAGAATAGTATATGTCCTCATCATAGCCCTTCAAATTTAATTTTCTAATAATGCAACCAATGCTAATATCAAATCCATGCACTTTGCTCTTGGTTCTCCTCTTCTCCTTCTCTTAAGAATTATAGACTTCTCAAGAGAGTTAGATCTTCATACAAAATGCCCAAAATATGATAATTTGATGGTGGTTATTGATGCCTCAAATGAGAAGCCTGGATTGATCTATCCTATAATCCACTTGTTTGTTCTCATGACTGTCAATGATATTTTCAAGAGTCTTCTCCAACACCTGAATATCTTTTCCAAAGCTTCATAAGTAACCTACTATGTACTAATGTGCAGCATAGTTCTTGACTGCTGGTTCCTTCACAGCTGATCTTAAAAGCAAGACTCTGAATTGTAGACCTGTTTTAGGCATGAAGCCAGCTGGGTGACTTTGAGCAAATCACTCTCTGTCAGCCCTAGAAAGAAGGCAATGGCAATGAAGTCTCCAGCCACAAACAGCAAATTTTGTTTGTGTTTTCTGTCTATTTCAGATTGAATTTGATCACAAAATTCATTACTCTCCTCTTACTGTAAGACAGGGGTCTTCCAACTTGACAGCTATAAGACTTGTGGACTTCAACTCCCACAGTTCCTCCTCCAGTCATGTTAGCTCAGGAATTATGAGAGTTGAAGTCCACAAGTCCTAAACTTGCTAAGTTTGAAGACCCTTGGTCTAAGACCTCAAGTAGAGGTCTTCCCCCAAATATTATCACAAATCTTACATTACAATTACAGCACATGAATTGTTGCAATTCATTCCTTTCCTTAATTCCAGAATTAAACAACTCAACAATGTTTAACTCATTTTAATTAATTTTTTTCATCTCAGCCATATTAGTCATGAAAATCCAAAAATTGCAATATATAAAATGAATAGTGACAAAAGTGGATGTTATAAATTATAGAACAGCTATATTTAATTGTAATGTAATTATAGCAATTGTGTATGGTATAAATTTACAAGATGAAATTGATATTTTAGATAATATTAAAATATAAATTGCTGATTGAGTTGGATGATGTTTCTCAAATTTTACTGAGAATTTTAAAAAAATCAATATTTTAATTTCTTAACAACAATACTTAATGTTATCAGCTTTATTGATTTACTGATACGTTATACTTCTGATTGTTTTATTATAATTAAATGTCTTCATTAATTTGAATATATTGTCTCTGTTTATATGGAAATACAGTCAATCCAGCTATGAAACAAGAAATTTAATTTTTAAACAAAATATTAAAATAGAATAGAAGCTCAGGCTGAACAAAGATATTTTTCAATGCCTAAATCAGCATTCATAAGTACTTTAAAAATATAATCCTTGCTAAACATTAATATATAAATGCAGTTGGATGCAAAAGAAAAGAAGCTGCTATGAAAAAGAAAGCAAAATCTGTTTAACAGCTAAGAAACAGCAATGATGGAAAACATCTGGGGCTGTTTCAGTCAGTTTCTTTTTTAAAAAAAATAGTTAATTAAAATATACAAGCAAATAGGAACTTGTATGTAGAATGAACATGAGAGTTGATGAATATGCTGAATATTAAAAGTTACGTTTTAGAGAGTTGCAATAGAAGGAAAAGCCACCAAAATCGGAGTAGGTTTTGTCAATTTAATGTTAAGTGGTGTCCCCTTTATACTGCTGTTGCTATAAGACACATTATACAGTGTTTGCTAGGCTTCCAATCATTGAAAAGATTTTTAGTAAGAGAGTAAGATTGCCAGAAGTAGACAGAGAAATGTCCATTCCATGAGCTTGCCAGATACTCGGAGAGCATTTGATTTCACTCTTTTTGAAAAAAAAAATTGCAATTAATCTTATTAATCTTATACTTTCTTAATATGTAACTTAGATAATAAAACTGATATTGAATAATACTGTGCCATGACTAAAATTATATTGACTTCAGTTTTTCTCATAAGAAAAGCAAGGTAAAGGCACAGATTTTATTAAAATAAAAGAACAATAATATCCAATATAAGATTTCATGAAATATCATCTCCACAAACTTTGAAAACGGGTTTTTTTACATTATTTTTATGGTGCTACTGGGTGTTTCTAATTATTCTATTTTGTTCTCCCATTGCCAAGGTACCAACTATTCTCAGATCAAATACAGAATCGATGCAGATGTCATAGCCAGAGAGATTCACAGACAAATAATTAAACTGGAATAAACACAGAATACATCCATACACAAACAGGAAATCGATGGTGTCTGAAAGAGTGATCTGGAAAATCTATTTTTAGGTCTCTTACTTCCATAATAATATATTGATTGTTCCTAAATGAGGTAAAAAAAATGTTTAAAAAAAACAAGTGAAGAAAAATCACATTTGTTACAGTAAAATTGAATAAAGACATTGAGATTTTGCAGATGTTTCACAGATTATGTAAATCCAAAGCAGTATGAAGGAATATTTGTTTAGTTGTTATTCGTTAGCATGTAAAATTGATGCATAATTCACATATTCTTACTGGTATTTCCTGTTTTTCTTCTGTTACCTTCATGTGTAAAAGAAGTTTTACAAAGTCCTCATGTTATTTATTTTTATTTATATACTGTTCCATGTCCCGAGCCCCAAGTAATTCCCAGAAAAAGGACCATATCTCATCAAACTTTCATCAATAAAATAATCTGCATAAAATAATATAGAACTGTCTGGGGGCCTTATAGTTGAAGACAGGGACTTTGTGCCAGCAGAATACACAAACACTGGATATCGCACAGTATGCACAGTACATCAATATTGTGCTTCTATGGATCCTTAAAGCATGCTTTGATTATTATCTATTCAAAATGAGGTTTTTGCCTTAACCCTAACATATTACAAACTGAAAAGTAGTGGAAAGAGACAGGAATTCATGACTGATATTATTAGGCAGTGTTATGTGAGAAGAAATGTTCACATTAACTTCAAAATATGTTCTTTAAAGAGATATTTGTTTTAAAGGAAACTAATATTGCCAACATAGATCAACGGCCAAAATGCATCCCATCTGGCATGGATATCTGGGATCTCTGCAGACTTTTATAGTGTTAATCTCCAAAGCCCTTTGCCAATCATCAGAAGTCATTTTTAAGTCTCAAAAAATACATTATTTCCCACTGATTATATTTTCTCGCTCTGTTTTGGTTCATCAGAAAGATGCATTTTCTCAAAAAGAAGACAGCTGTGAATTTAAGATGGCCCATATAGTGAAACATAAAAAAGTAGACAAAAAGGAAAATGATAAACAGAAACAAAACTTGTGCGTAAGGCCCACCAGTCCAATATTTCAATTGCATGAATGTGTGCATAGTTACACTGTGTAGGACTATATGTATGTGAATATACAGTATATAAGGGCAAGAAGTCATTAACTGATCAGCTAAAATTCAAAATACTAAGTAAATTGCCTGTAAAATTAATCAATTCCCTCATCTGCACATATCTACCAGTCTCTCACACAGATAGAAATAACTTTTCCACAAAGAAGCACCAAGTGTACGCACTCCATTGTATTTCAACAGAAACAGCAAAACAGAAGGGAGAAAATACCCTAAGATGCCCCACATGTGGGCAGAGAAACTGGACAATAATTTCACTACATTTCTTCCAGAATAATAAAAATTCCACAATCCTTCCTTAGGGAAAGATTTCATCATCTATATTTGTCTGTTTGTGGTTTTCTTTTTTTTAGCAGGCTGCCTCACCTCTTCTCTGCACCAGTTAAACAGCCTTTTTGGAGTCCCTTCAGAACTTTTGAAATTGTCAAAAGGCCTGTGAACCCCTTCTTGACCTATCTCTGCTCATTATCCTCTCCTGCAGATCTGCTACAGATATGAAGTTAAATATATGGACTATGTAGTGAGGAAAAGCTCACTATTTCTCCTGGACACTTGTAGAAGCAGGAGAGAGCTGTTCTCTCACCCAGTCTCCCTATGTCTCCGTTGTCATGCCTGAAGGAAGAGATGAATACTGGCTCCTAAAAGTGAGTTAATAGAAAAAGTTTACACTTTCCAACCATTGATTGTGATGAACTGTCGCCATCACAGATATCACAAATTTAAGGAGAATGAAGATTTCATCTTGGATTCAAAATAAAGCACATTTTGTAGTAAAGCAAATTCTACTCCTGTTTGAAAACTGAAAGTGAGTTCCATGATTTTTATGTGTGAAAATATGCATACCTATTATACTTGTCTTCTGTCATAAAAACCCTCATTGCTGTCACTAGTGGACATATCTTAGATTTGCATATTTGTCTCAACCAGTTCACCAGTTTAATGAAGGTTTGAAGAAGCAATTGAGCTTCTGGAAATCATACAAAACCACATAATGCTGCAGTCATAGTCCAATTTAATGATTAGCATTCAACCCACAACAGCACCACTTCATTAGCACCTACAGGCTCTATGAAGTACTCAAACTGTCCAGCAGAGATATTTTTGTGCCTACAACTATTCCCAAACACCTAACAACATAGATCACATGGAAGCCAGAAGGAACTGTCTCTGCTTTGGATATTGTTGACATCTGAGAATAAGATGTAATTGAAGTGATGTCATCAGGAGAACAATGTTTATGTGAAGCACTCAAATATTCTTTAAATTTTTAATGTCTGAATATGACTCCTGCAGTATATGAGTAGGGAAATCCCAAGAACTTTAGAAATATGTATTGGCTAGATTACTATAACCTGATTTAAGTTAGTTTTGGCTTAGAAGGATGTAATACAGACAGTTCTTGTTCTTTGTGATACAGGAGTCCTAGATTTATGACCACAAGTGAGCCCAAAATTTCTGTTGCTAAGCAAGTCAGTTGTTAAGTGAGTTTTGCCCCATTTTATTACCTTTCTTTCCACATTATTAAGTGAATCACTGGAGTTGTTAAATTAATAGCATGATTATAAAGCGACTCTGACTTTCCTATTGATTTTGCTCGTCAGAAGCATCCAAATTTTGATCACATGACCAGGGAGATGCTGCAATTATTGTAAGTGTGAAAAACGGTCATAAGTCACTTTTTTCAGTGCCTTTATAACTTTAAATGGTCACTAAAGGAATGGTTGTAAGTTGAGGACTACCTGTTGCTGTATTCTGTGAAAATGCTACAAATACAAATACAAAGTTAGGGAAAGTTGGGAGTATTCCAATGGTTTGTCACTCCACGTGTCCACAAATATGCACACCAGAACCACAAGTACTGATTTTGAGGTTACAAAAGCATTTTTGTGAATAAACAAAATCATAAATATAGAATAGCAATAGCACTTAGACTTATATACTGCTTCTCGGTGCTTCACATCCCTCTCTAAGCAGTTTACAGAGTCAGCCTATTACCCCGAATAATCTGGGTCTTCATTTTACTAACCTCAGAAGGATGGAAGGCTAAGTCGATCTTTGATTCACAGTCGAACTCCTGGAGTGAGCAGTAGAGTTAGCCTGAAATATTGCATTCTAACCACTGCACCACCGTGGCTCTAGAACCAATGAATAATGAATATTATTTGGATAAATGTTGATATATGTGAACAATTTCCAAATTCTTGGAAAAAATAAGGAATGGCATAAATTAAGAACATAAACCATAATTTTGATGTGGATCAAGTCTTTGGCATATTCTGGCATTATCGATGCTTCAATTGTAATTCAGTTTACTTGCACAGCTTTATCATTTGATCTGACTGACACTCCTCTTCCTAATAAAAAAAACCTGAGATGGGGCACTACATGCGTGAACCTTCCCTCAACTCAATAACTACAGACCTACAATGCCTCACAATTCTCAACCATTCATTCATTTAAATTTAATTTAGAAACATTTTTAAAAGAATTCCTAATCTTATACTGAAGGAAGTAAAATGATTGGACAAGCGGAAGTAATTAGTAAACCCAAATAGTCATTACTCCTTTTGCTTGCCTCTTGAGGAGAAGTTGGAATACAAATGCTGGAAGGAAGTCTACAACCATGAAGTTCCCAAAATAGTCTTTATCCATGGGGATAAGATCTCTTATAAACTTTACCGCTTTGGGGGATGGTGGAAAAATATGCAAGCAACCAAACACGAAGGATAATAGTCATCCTCCAGTTCTTTGAGCACATTCCTTGTAGGGTAGAATGTGGATTCAGTGCTATTTAGTGAAAAGGTGCACTTGCTTTCTTTGGGCAGTGCAGAAAATGTTGTTCATAGGAGGAACTTGTTTCTCATAATTATCTCTCTGGGTAAAAGCAGTGTAGCAGATTAAGGATAATTAAGGACACCCTCTTTGTTGGCCCCTCCAGAAAGAGAGGGTTAACAAGAGGAAGCAGCATCAGCATTCACATCAGCACCTTCAGGAGCAGATGCTGTTTCCATGTTGAGGATGTTCTTCTATTGATACCAAGGACTAGGCCAAGTGACAGGTGCCTCTGTCTAGGTCTATTCCCCTACACTCTCCCTCTGCAGTGCTCTCCTTGCTCAAGCACATGTTTTCTCTTGGGGCAACAAAGCAGGGATTAGCACACCCAGGCACGGAGCAAGAAAACAAATGATAGTCTGTTCATTCATTGTCTCTCATTGGATGACTTGAAGGAGCAAGAAAAGGAGCAAAAGTGGTTGCTTCTTGGAGGAACAGGCTGTGCTTCTACTTGCTCATTAACTATTCATTCCTTCAATGAGCAGTAGGGTTGACTGGGTGATTTGGGATCAATCAAGACCACTCCACTCTGTTGTAGCGGATTGTAACAGTGGGTCCTCTTCAGCTTTCACTACCTGTGGAGCAACATGCCCCAGGAACCATTTTTGTATGACATTGCATGCTCTGAACTCCACACCACTGCTTTTGGGAGGGCGGGGGGAGAGAAAATATAACAATCAAAATGTTAATAAATAATAAAAATGTCCTCTTTGTTTTCTTTCTTTCTTAGATTTATTTATCATCTCAGTCCAGTTTGAACTTTAGGCAAGATACATAATTCAGTCATCAGAACACTATAATATAATTAATGGTAATAATATAGTATAGAGAAGTCCCCCCAGATTGGACATGTCTGTCAAAAAGAAAAAGGTACAAAAGGCAGAATAATAAGCAAAATAATTTATTTGCTTCTTTATTTGCCCATCCTTGACCATTGGTTGATGATGCCAATAGGAACTGAGACCTGTCCAGCTCCTATTGGCCAATTTAAGCTGTTGTGGACACATCCCTTCCCTTTCAGTGTCCTCCTAATCACTTTGGCTTGGATTGGAGGAGAAACTAGATGTCTAGTTTCCAAAGAAAATTTTATCCGCATAATGCTGACCTTTCCAAACAGATATCAATCTTATGCAAGGTGCTTATCTACAAAACTACACTTCTGTTCAGCACTGACCTGACTGACAATCATAGGTGCAGAACACCTCCCATAGCTATGATCTTTAGCAACTTGGCAGACAGTTAAATGCATTGCTTCAATCCACCTATACCCCCATAGCTCTGCACCATCATACATTAGGGAGAGCATTAGGGAGATGGTTGTTTTTCCCACTTGCAGATAAGGTTTGGTTAGAAGGGAAACATAGCTAGGAAAACCACTCATCCTTTCCCTTAATGTGTTCCAAGCAGTACCGTGTGCTGACTTCATTACAAAGTACAATAGGCTTAACCACTGAGGCATCATAATAATTCCAAGCATCAAGGATATATAGATCATACTTAATTCAGTTTCCTGGTTTTTGTCCTATGAAGGGTCTTCTCCACAGCTCAGTTAAAATACAAGGGTTACAACTCTTATGGGGAGTACAGCAGAAAATTAAACTGGCACAGATTTTGCCATCCCCATTGCCAATTCTGAAAGGATCTATTCTGGTTTGGTGCTGGATGCTGATGTCCTCATTCTTCCTGCAGAGGAGACTGCTGTCCCCTCTCCACAGGTTTTCTTTTCAACATCCCCAACTGACAAGAAAAACTGTCTTTCAATCATAGCACTGCTGTGATTGATCAGGTTTTTGATAGATGACTAGATTGTCAGGGTCAGCCTTTCATTAGAATTGGTTTCTACTTCTACCTGCCCCCTGCCTAGAGATCAACTGCCCGAGCTGGGGGATGTGATAGGAGAAAGAGGAAGGAGGCTTTTTATTTGCCAAGCTTCCTCTGACCCAAAGACCCGGATTAAGTCAAATTAGTGGTGACAGCAGAACTGCATAGTGGAATTGAGCATATGATCTCTCTTTCTCTCCCTCACTCCCTGGTATTTCATGGCATAACCCCTCACCAGCTGTTCTTGAACAGGGATTTAACACTAACTCCAAAGACTTTGACAGAACTGAGTACTTCTGCTACCTAAAGCAGAATAGACCTTAAATGGTAGTGCCCAGAGACCAAAGCTAAATGTAAGTAATAGGTGCTAGCCGGGTCTCACTGCCTTGTATCACCTGAAGCCCCACTAACAAAATGACTGATAAATATAGCCTTCTTAGGCTATACTTATGATAAAACTGCCACAGCGTGTCAAATGCTTTAGGCGAAAATCACTAATACAGAGCAATCAGGAGTGACAATCAAGTAGGGAAAGATCTTAATTCCCTACATCAAGGATAAGTTGCCTTTTAGTAGCTTGCATGGCACATTGAACAGTTTTTAAGAAAGTGAGCACTAGATGAAGCAATGCAATTATGCAAAAATAGGGACGTCCATGGCACATGTGGAGATGGGGTTAGGATTTTTTTCCTGAATTTTGAAGGGGAATTATTTATGTTTCACTTTATATTAGAAAATTATTTCAGTCTTATAGGGTTTGTCATCATTTTTGCACCTTTTCCATTTTGAAAACATGGGAAATACATACCCAAACTATTAATTAGAATTGCTCTGTTTCACTGAAATAATGTAACCTTCAATGTCTAATTGTTCTCAATTAAATGTTGGCTATATCTTCTGGAAACTAGAAGTCTAGTTAGTCATAACAAAACTGGGGAGCATCAGGTTAGGAAAGACTAAGGCAAAATATAATTTAGGAATTGGGAAAATGAAAGCAAACATCCCAATAAATATGGGAGATGCATTTGCTTTCCTACCTGAATAACCGCTACACACCTATACCTACACCCAAAGTCTTTCATTGTCTAGTATTTGTTGTAAATAAACTTAGGCATTTTGAAGTACAGGGAAGTACAGAAATGTTTTAGTCATGCAAAGAAATTGGCATAATCTGGCATTTTAACTCGCATACTGAAAATCTACAAATATGTATTTCTCTGCAGTGCTACAACATTGTCCAGTTCATGTTTACCCAAAATCAAGAAAGCTACATGAGAATTGAAAGATACAGATGACAGTTGTGTTTTGCAAAATAAAATTTGAACCTGCATTTCTGCATATTCTAAGGAGACCAATTGTTCTGGCTCATGCAAACCTTTTTGGGATAGCTGAATTGCTACCCAGCTCTTTGCCATTTATTATTTCTTGTGCTATAATTTGTGTTTCAAAATATGTGAACAAGTACCCAGTCAGCATTACAATTTTTTTCAAAAAGGCTGAAGCCTGTAATTACTTTTAATTTTGCGCATGCTTTATGAATATGAAACTATGGATGTACCTTATGAAGTTAAATGTATACAATCAGCCAACAAAACTCTGAAGTTTAATGCTTCCTATAGAATTTCTGCTTTGAACAGGATTACATATGTAATCTTCTGTGTTTTTTCTTCTTTGCCCCACTGGGCAGAAGTGAATCAAGCAACAGTCTGAATGTCTGTTGTTACTGAGAAACAAATAAGTAAATACTGTGCATATTTTCCACAGGACAGGGTAAGGGTGGGGGGTTGGAATGTTTCTTGGGAAAGACTTGAAGAGGATCCAGAATGAAATATATGAAGCTCTGGGGCAGTGTTCCCAAAATAGATCATATGAAGCTATCTTAAATTGAGCTATTGCTCACTCTAGCCAAAAGTTCTTTATTCTGATTGGTAGTACCCCTCATGGATCTTGAAGGAAGACTTCAGGAATTGAAACTGAGACTATATAATGGGGAGATAATGAATGAGACCCACACTTATGAAATGATTAATATTTCAGAAATACTGAGGCTGAGTCTCTTTTAGCATACAGAAAGTTGGATTAAAAACCACAGGTTCAAGAGGCCCTTTCAGACAGCACAAAAGCACATCATTCAGACTTTGGGTTCCCATCTGGTAGGAGTGTCACCTGCCTTGACAATACAGTAAAGTGAGTTACAAACCTAAGAAATAACCAAAGATCCCATTTTAGGTATATGTTAAGTTTTATTCCAGAAATTTATTTCTCGTGCTAGAATTTTAAATGAGGTATCTCAAGATAAAATCAGAAATGTCATTCTTCTCAGCACAAAAAACTTTTCTATTGTACTGCTCTAGTAACTAATGTAACTCTATACATTTGGAAATTAGACATGGG
The DNA here is from genome assembly GCA_033807585.1 of Hydrophis major. NCBI lineage: Eukaryota > Metazoa > Chordata > Lepidosauria > Squamata > Elapidae > Hydrophis > Hydrophis major. The sequence goes on from CM066328.1 coordinate 34,527,138, forward strand.
AGTTTCTTGCCCAAAATATATATTTATCAGGCATACTTTTCTCCAATCTATTCAGAATTATATACTTTGAAGTCAGTTGTTTTTTTCCCCAGTAGAATGATAAATATACCTATCTGTCATATAGGTGAAACAAACATTGCAATTTTATACATGTCTCCTTTTTCAAAGTACTGCCACCCAAATTAACCTGGGATTACAGCTAAAAATAATAATGGCTGGAATGCCCAAGAGATAACAAACATTTTCTATATACACCGGGAGATCTCTTCTTATAGGAACATCCCACTTCAGGCAATTAGAAATGCATGGGTTTTTTTAAATAGTGAAATACAAAAAAAGCCCCTATATTGCCAACAAAGAAAAAAGATAAGCCATGTTTATACAGAGAAAGGGCGGGGGGAAGGCTTAAGTTTATTACAGTGACTCTCGCTCAACCCTAGGAAAAGTAATAGCAACCCACTTCCAAAAAAGCTGCCAATAAATCTGCATTAGATTTTTTAAATTAGAAATTGAGATAGCATATGCAAAACCAATGAGGAATTCTGGAATTGAAAATCAATTAATTAATTATAAATGCTGTTTTATTAAGTTTTTCTGTAATATTCCAGAAACAATGGGTCATAATAAACACAAAGAAAATATTCCCCTAAGAGCTCTAGGGTAATAGATTTTATCTGACATTTCAACAGAAGCTCAGTCAGTCTATTTACAAGATCACTCAAACCACTATGCAATAACTATGAGGTCCTATCCAAAGAAACTTTACTGACATACAGAAAACTTATTGGCACAATGAAGATTATTTGCTGGGGACTAGTTTCTATATAATTTTGATTGAAGTACTGACACAAAATTTTAAGCACTTGTACTACTGCCAGATTTTCTTCTCAAGGTTTCAGTTGGAGAAAGAGAAAAACTTAACACAAAAACAACTCATATCATAAACTTCTACAGACCAAGAGTCCTGTAAATAATTATATTTGTTTATGTCATTCTCAACCTGAGGGGAAAAAAAAACATCTCAAGCTTGGCAAACTATCTTTTTTCCAGAATTATTCTCAAAAGTAGAATGTGCTCCTCTTTGGCACACTGATTTTATTATTATGTATAATATACATGTATTATTTATACATATGCAGTAGACATGCACACACAGATGAAATATTTAAATACCAGTACATACCTGAGTGCCTTGGAATGAACTGTGCTTGACTTTGTAATCATTGATGAACATTAAGTAAATGTTGAGCAAGGTTTCACTTCCAGCATTTTTGTTGTGGCTGTTTTATTTTTTTTCCCTTAATTTTACCAATGCAAAAGCTGTATTCAGGAGTAACTCCTTCAATACACCACAGGGCAACCAAGAACCCAAATAATCATCTTTATGAAGCAATATCTTGCCAGCTTTGGAGCACAAGATCGCACATGTATGCTCAGTGTTTTCTTTCTCTGGCAAAAGCAAGAGCTCTCGGTTTAAGTTCCTCCTCCTTCCTGACAACAAATTTCAGAAGCTTGTTAGTCACTGCCTGTTCCAGCGCTCACACTAGTAAGCATTTGTTGCAAACTAATGTATTCTCGTCAGCAGAGAGGATTATCTATTAACTGACAACAAAGACCTAATTATTGTAGGATGCATTTGAATCACACTTTCCTCCTGTCTCAGTTTGCAATAGGTAGATACCTGCTCTTGATCTAAATAAAACCCTCTCTTGTCTCTTGATTTGCAATGGAGACAGAAATAAGGGAGGTTAGATTTTAGATATTATTGTGTATGCATAGTGGAATTATTCTAGTTTGAGCCCCTTGGGAGTTTATATTTTGGAAAAGGAATTGGGATCATCTCAGTTGAGATGGGTCTGACAATGCCAGGAAGGCAAAATACAATTTGTTACTGTCTTCTTCTCCAAACTGACCACTGATTGTTAGGAAGTGTGTTTGATCTGCACCTATTGTATGCCATAAAAAACAACTAGCTATTCTCCCCTCCAGTAAGCTGGACTTGTTTTAAGAGAAGTATTTTTCTTTTTCCTTTTGTAAGGAAAATCAGTCCTTTTATATCACCAGTTTTACAGAGGTTTTTTTGAACAAATGTATTGAAGCAATTCTACTGGGAAAATTGACAAGATTAGTGATATTACTATGGCATTTGTTATTCTGATAGATCATGTGGGGGAAAATAGTTTGTCAGAATCATTTTATTGCATCATAATGTGATGAAGTAAATATATTTATTGCTTTAAAGGCATATTGTAAAAAAAGAAGAAAATGCCTTATTATAGCTGCATATAGTTAAATGCCTTAATATAGTATATTTATATAGTTATTATGTAGAGTAAGTAGAGAAAAAGTAGAGTGATGTGTAATTAAAGAATGAAGCACTAAAACAGTAATATTTAGGTAAGGATTGAGGAGTCATAAATACACCCAAGGTATTTCCCTGGACTCAATGATATGGCAGTGCCTTTTATATGACACTTTTGTCCACTGTGCTTCCCTGATACAAATTTAATTGCAATGGCTAAGATCGTTAAAATGGCTGAGATCCATTTTAAGATCCTATAATGTTACAAATCCAAAGGAGAAATTAGAAAGCAAAAGGGAAAGGATAAGGATAATTTATAAAAACAAATATCACCAAAGAAGTAAATGTATAAATATACATTTATATAAATGAGGTTTCAATTGTTCTCCCTTTTTTTGTACTTGGACCTGCCATATTTTAATGGAATGAGAAGGTAAACTCCTACCCAGATAGAGTGGGTTGTGCATTTCCAAAAAGCCAAAGGAAGGGTTTTTTTTTAATGCTCCTATATATAATACAATTGTGAGAGTATCCTCTGCGAGGAACAAAGCTAATGATTTTGAACAGGATTTAGCTTATCCTTTCAATCTGATTTATTCTTTTTTTTTTTTACTTACAGGAAATTTTATTCATGTTGGTTGAATCCATTGGACTATCCTGCTATTTACTTTTTAAATTTTAGGCAGAAACAAGCACAGGGAATATTAATTAAGCAGATTCATCCCAGAGGAAAAATACCAGAAGAAGAAAATGGGGAGCCTTCAAAACAAGAACTGCCATCTATAGGCAGATCCTGGACAATCCACAATACCATTTAATTATTTTGCTATCAATATATTCTTCTTCATATATAAACCTACTGGGTTTATCTAATTGGTACTACCTTTGGATTTATTTGCATAATTTCTAATCTTAACAAACATTATAATTGTTAAATTTAAATAAATGCAGAGTTGATCGAGCTTTATAACATTCTTTTTTGGTATCATCCTTTACTAGTTTAAAAGCTATATCAAAAAGCACACTTATGTATATGTTCTGCATAAAAGCTATGTTTACAATACTCATATGAGGACTTTAATTCTTTCTCTAGGTCAACTCTAAACTAATGACTTCCAAATGTAATGGATCTCTTCCCACTTTCTAATGCAGAGTAGTGTCTTCTGTTGTGATTCTTCCCATGTTCTCACAATTCTTCTTGCTTAATCTGGCATAATTTCATCACACTGAATTTCAGCTAACAGACATGCTGCCTGGAGCCTTACATATAGTGTATCTGAGAAACCACTTACTTCCTGTCCATTTAATTTTCAAAAAGGCCAATGTATGTGTTCGCTTATTTAATTAAACATTCAAATTGTTTTTTCTGTCTTACTGAGATAACTGAGCTGGCTAGTAACCCCCTGAAAGTCAAGAAAAACCCATTACAATTTGAAGAAAGACAGCAAAACTTACATACAGAAACAATCCCAAAATAAAATACACAAGCAGCAACAACGTGCAATGTCAGCCATTAATAAAGAATTCAAAATAGTTAATGTCCATAATCATTTTGTTCAGTGAAATGGTGAGACACATAGCAAGTCATCAGCCAATTATCTTCCTTTGGTTCCTTTCTAATATGGGCAACTAAAGCTTAGTGTACTAACTTCCTCATCAATGGTTGTAGATGCAACAGATTCGTCATCCATTCTTCCTCAAACCCATTATTCAGTGAGCCAGTTGTTCTCAAAAAGAGGAGTCATTCAAATTATTGAGATGAATTATTGATTTATTTCCATTTTGGATATATTTCCACAAGCAATGAAGGAAAAGCATTTCCAATGGTGTCTACAGGTTATCTGACTCAAGAAGTCTTGTAAACTCTTATGACCTACATAGCTTCAGCCTCCTTTCTAGGAACTTTCAAATTATTCATTTCATTTTTGGCCATTATTTCACTGGGTGTGATATAAAGCACAAGCCTTAAAACCAAAGATCTTATTTATATCCTTTGATTAGCTATGCCTCAAGCTCTGCTGATTTCTCCAAGAAAGATCAGGATTCTTAATCTGAGTTTCATCACTGGGACTGAAGGAACTTCCTATGCTTCTGTCTCCAAAGGTCCTAGAGGTTATCAATCGGAGCAGAAAACTGTATAAGTCTTTGCTGGGGAATTCAGGGAGTTGAAGTCCTCCAGGCTTAAAGTTGCCAAGGTTGGAGACCCCTGTCTTAGACCATCATCCTAAAACTTTCTACACTGAGTCTGGATTGCTTAGATGTCCAAATGAAAGATACTATATATACATAAGAACTACCAATATGTGGGGAAGTTTATTTGTTTCCTTGTCAACTTTTCAAAAGCAGGAAGCTTCTTCCTGTATAGACTGGGCAATGCTTCAAGACAAGACCTCTAAATAATTTGAATCATGTATATATGTATGACTATACATTCACGTTCATTTAAAAGGCATTAACTCACCATAATCAACTACAAGAAATAAGATAATTAAGCCTATACTGAATCATGTTGCATATAAATCAATATTAATCCAGAATGTGTAAGACAAAAAAAAGAGTCTTGCTTAAAATACAGAAAATAAATGCCACATTGTCACTGTACAGACATGAGGACAAAGCATTTGAAAGAAAAAATGATAATCATCTCCTACTGTGCACACTTTTTTCATTTATCTGACCTAATACCATGCAGCTTTTTAAAGCTCAGCTGTCTGCCACTGAAAAATCAACAATTCCCTTAGCAGCAATTTAGTAGAGCTCAGAAATTGTAAAAATAATAAGAATAATAAAGAAAATAATAGGGCCCTAATAAGAACAAAGTAGACTCTCTCAGATAAAACTGGTTCGAAAACAAAGAGCTACCTGCATTTTGCCTCTTTGGCTTAGTGATAATCATTGTTGGTGTTAGCATCAGCCTGAAGGCACCTGCCATCTCTCAAGCCATCCCCTGGCCTTTCTCAGGTACAAGATTAGATGAAACCTAGCTCAAAAACAGTAACACACTTTGGAGTCCTAGTGAACATTCATTTAAACATGAGCCAGCAGTGTGCAGCAGCAGCCAAAAAGCTAATGCAATCCTTGGTTGCATAAACAGAGGCATAGAATCAAAATCATTAGTACCATTTTATAAAGCTTTAGTAAGACCAGATCTGGAATAGCGCATCCAGTTTTGGTCACCACATTACAAAGTTGAGACTTTGGAAAAAGGACAAAGAAGAGCAACTAAGATGATTAAGGACCTGGAGACAAAAACATATGAAGAACGGTTACAGGAATTGAGTATAGCCAGTCTAGAGAAAAGAAGGATTAGGGGGTTACATGATAGCAGTATTCCAATATTTGATGGGCTGCCACAACGTAGAGGGGGTCAACTTATTTTCCAAAGCACCAAAAGGCAAGACAAGAAACAATGGATGGAAACTAATCAAGGAGAGAAGCAACCTGGAATTAAGGAGAAACTTCCCAATCGTCAGAACAATAAAGCAGTGGAATAGCTTGCCTTCAGAAGCTATAGGTGCTTCATCACTGAAGGTTTTTAAGAAAAGACTGGACAGCCACCTGTCTGAAATGATATCGGATCTCCTGAGCAGGGGGTTGGAGTAGAAGACCTCCCTTCCAGCTATATCTGATTGATTTATATTTCAGTCTTTCCCTGGCTAGGGAACCTTGTTGCCCTAGCCTTCAGAATGGAGATAGGACCATGGCTTTACAGAGGTCCTCCTTCTAGGACCTTCTAAGATCTTTCTGAAACATCTAGAAAGCTTTAAGGCTGATAAAAATCTCCCAATGAGAAACTGAACATCCAGGCATTCTGAATACCTGCCTATGGTTCTCTGTCCTACAGCAAATAATTTATGACAATAAAGTAGCAAGGAGAATGAGTGCAGCTGTGCTCAAAAATTAACATGGTGACAGTTTGCCCAGGCTTTGGTATGTATTTGGTGGTTTGCTTAATATTTATATTAAATAAATAAAAACCAAGTATAATATATTAATAATATATCTCTGCATGTTTATATGTGTATAATATTGTACCAATATTGTGGTGATAAATGAATCCTCACTTTTTCATAAATAAAATATACTGTCCATATTAGTGCTTATTTATATTTAATAAATAGGTGCCAGTAGAAATCTATATTCAAATATACAATATATTATATACAGTATGTTATGTTTTGATTGCTCAAGTTGTATTAAATATAAAGAATATTAGATGTAGCATATATATGTGTGTGTAGGTATCTTTGTGTATGTGTGTGTGTGTGTGTGTATGTGTATATATATACATATATACATATATATATATACATATATATATATATATATATATATATATATATATATATATATATATATGTAAGTACCCACGAAAACTAAAGAAAATATATATATGCAGCTGCATTACTACCCACTTCAAACCCCTCTGAGCCATACATGAAGTGAACTGACCCCTACCATAAAGATGCGGCACAACCATGAACTCGAAGCCAAACAGCAAGATCACAGCTCACCAGCTCATATCCCCCAGCAACTAAGACTAACCTGAGCACAACCAAGCCCCCACCTGAACAGAACACGCCTCCAGGCAATCAGAACACAGCCAACCCCCCTACGTATCTGAGCCAGAGTTTGGGTTTGTGATCATATTTTTCTAGAGCTTGTGTTTCAAAGTGTTCCATGTAGAGGTTAGCGATGACAGGTGAGAGGGGTGATCCCATGGGTGCTCCTTCTATTTGTTTGTATTTTTGTCCATTGTAGGTGAAGTATGTATTGGATAGGCAGTGGTTGGTCAGATCTAGGATGTGCTTGGGGGGATTCTATTTGTTTTGGATGGCTGTCAAGGCTTCTTTTATTGGCACTTGGGTGAAGAAGGATATGACATCGAAGCTCACTAGTAGGTCACTGGGTTGTAAGTTTTGTTTCTTTATGATCTCGATGAACTGGAATGAGTTTCTTACGTGTGAATTGATGGATTCTGCATAGGGCTGTAGTTGTTTGGCGAGAAATTTGGCTAGGTTTTGTAGAGGTGAGCCTATGGAGCTGACTGTTGGTCTAAGTGGGGTTCCTTCTTTATGTATCTTGGGGAGACCATAAAGTTTAGGGCATCTGGATGATTTAGGGCATCTGGATGATACGTAGATGACACCTTCATAATCTGGCCACACGGGAAAGAAAAACTGAACAACTTCCTCACACACCTCAACAGCCTACACCCCAAAATACAATTCACCATGGAAACACAAGTTAACAACCAACTTCCCTTCCTAGATGTCTTGGTATACAAAAAATCCAATGGCTCCCTAGGACACACCATCTACCGGAAGAAAACACATACAAACCGCTATCTACACGCACTCTCACACCACCACCCAGCACAGATCAATTCCGTAGCCGAGACACTCATCTCCAGAACAAAATGCTTAGCCAATGAACAACACCTAGAGACTGAACTACACACTTTCACCGGCGTGCTGACAGCCAATGGATTCCAAAGAAAGAAGATTACCCACCTAATCCAAAAAGAAACCCCAACCAAAATCCAAGACAGAGAACAAGAGAATGGCAAAGACTTCCTCCCATATATAAAAGGCACTACAGACAAAATCAGCAAGATCCTCCAAAAACACAACATTAAGACAGCATTCTGCACAAACAAAAAGATATCCACCATCCTAAGAAACCCTAAGGACAAAATCAAGTTAGAAAATCAAGGAGTATATGAAATCCCTTGTACTGCCTGCCCCACTACATTGGACAAACTAACAGAAGAATAAGTGCACGCATTGAGGAACATAAGAACTCAATCAAAAAGGAAGAACTGACCTCTTCCCTGGTCCAACACCTCAAAGCCACAGGACATGAGAGTGACTTTAAAAATATCAGAACTATCGCCAAAACTGAACACTTCAGCAGCAGAATAATCAGAGAAGCCATAGAGATAGAAAAACGCCCACACAGCATGAATAAATGAGATGATACCTCCCACCTACCAGCCATTTGGAAACCTGCCCTCATGAACAGACAAGTACCTAACATGAAGAATGACACCAGACCCACACCCCTGAGAGCCACACAAGATGCCACCACCACACTTCCCCGTAGAAAGCAGACTCACACCCACACAGAAGATGAGACACGACCATGGACCAGAAGCCGCACTGCAGCTGCATCACTACCCACATCAAACCCCTCTGAGCCATACATGAAGCGAACTGACCCCCATCATGAAGATGCAGCACGACCACGAACTCGAAGCCAAACAGCAAGATCACAGCTCACCAGCTCAAATCCCCCAGCAACTAAGACAAACCTGAGCAAAACCAAGCCCCCAACTGAACAGAACACGCCTCCAGCCAATCAGAACACAGCCAACCCCTCAACCAATCAGAACACAGCCAACCCCCCCACCCAATCAAGTCACACCCCCACTAGCAGTTAAAAGGAAGAAGCAGCGGGAGAAAACCCGAATAACCAAAGATCCATATATATATATATATATATGTTTTCTTAAGTTTTCACGGGTACTTACATGTCTGGCATTCAGCTTTGTTCGGGTATTTTCCCACGTCATAATAGTGGTGCTTTTAAAGTTGTAGCAACGTTTCAGCAGAATCTCATCTGCCATCATCAGGCTTCTGTATGGTGTTTGTCTGTGAGTCAGACTTTTACAGTGGTTTCAGATTTAAATTTGGGGCAGCCTATTGCTGTGTCAGAATGGTTTTTTCTTCCTCCTGGTTGGTTGAGAGTCTTGGTCTGTGTTTATTGGTCTTGGAGTTTGCTGTGTTCTGCTACTAATGTCTGTTTTTTTGGGGGGGGGCTCTTTTTGTATCTTGATTGGCTGGCAACATTGTGTTACTTTATTGGAGGCCTTTAGTGCAGCTTGGCTTTGGGTAAATGGACAGCTATCATTAGTTAGGAAGCTGGGTTTCATCTGGGTGCCTGGTTGGGTTGTGTTTGAGCTGGAGGTATCAGGGGGGATCTGTTTGTGCCCAGGTGTTTGCCTGGCTTGTGGTGTGGAGATTTTTTTGTTTGTGAGTGCAGACTTCCAAATGATTGGCAGCCTGGTGGAATCATCTCTTTTGTTCATGCTTTCTGGTCTTTTTTCAATCTCTATGGCTTCTCTGATGATTCTGTGGCTGGGATTTTCCATGGTGGCTTGGGTTTTGGTGCCATTGAAGTTGATGTTATGACCTGTGGCTTCCATGTGTTGGACGAGTGAGGAAGTGTGTTCCAGCTTTTTGCCTGCATTTTTGTGTTCATCTAGGCGGGTGCTTATTCTTCTATTGGTCTGTCCAATGTATGTGGCCAGGCATGATGCACAGGGGACTTCATATATGCCTTGATTTTCCAGGTCAATTTTGTCTTTGGGGTTCCTGAGGATGGCTGCTATTTTTCTGTCTGTTTTGAAGGCAGTCTTGATGTGGTGTCTGTATAGAATCTTACTAATTTTGTCTGTAGTGCCTCTTATGTAGGGCAGGACAGCTGTTCCATAGGTCTGTTAATCTTCTGGGTCTCTATTATGTCTCAATGTATTTTTGTGGATCAAGTTGGTGATTTTGCTTTTGTGGAAGCCGTTGGCTGACAATATTTTAGTCAGGGTGCATAGTTCAGTCTTAATGTGTGTCTTGTCTGCCAGGCGTTTGGTTCTAGTAATTAGTGTTTTAGCCACGGAGTTTATCTGTGCTGGGTGGTGGTGGGATTGGGCGTTGTGGTAGTGGTTAGTGTGTGTTTTCTTCTGGTATACGGTGTGTCCTAGTGTGCCATCTGTTTTTTTGTAGATTAGTACATCTAGGAATGGTAGTTGTTTGTTTGTTTCTGTTTCCATGGTGAACTTGATTTTGGGGTGTGCGCTGTTTAGGTATGTTAGGAAGTTGTTTAGGTTTTCTTGTCCATGGGGCCAAATCACGAATGTGTCATCGATATATCTTAACCATAGTTTGGGTTTGAGTATGGCATTAGCCAGGGCTCTGGATTCGAATTCTTCCATGAACAGGTTTGCAATGACAGGTGACAGTGGTGATCCCATGGGGGCTCCTTCAATTTGTTTGTATCTTTGTCCTTTGTATATGAAATATGTGTTGGTTAAGCAGTGTTCTGTTAGTTCCATGAGGTGTTTAGCTGGTTGGTATTTATTTTTGATGATTTCAAGGGTCTCTTTTATCGGGACTTGAGTGAATAGTGCAACCACATCGAAACTTACAAGCAGATCTTCTTGCTCCATATGTAGATCTTTGATCATTTCCAAGAAGTGGTATGAGTTTTATACATGTGAAGCTGCTGTTTCAGCATGGGGCTGTAGCTGTTTTGCTAAGTGTTTAGCTAGGTTTTGTAGTGGTGCTCCTCTGGAGCTGACTATGGGTCTGAGAGGTATGCCTTCTTTGTGTATTTTTGGGAGGCCGTATAGTTTGGGGCATCTGGAAGATTTTTCTTTTGGGATGATCATCTGTTGGATCTCTTTGCTCATGTGGCTGGTTATAATTTTCTTCTTGGTTAATTTTTCCAGATATGTGGTTGGGTCTGTGTTTATGGGTTTGTACGTGGGATCTTGGAGTAGGTCTGTCAATTTAGTTTCATAGTCTTTTCTGTCCATTACTACTGTAGCATTCCCTTTGTCTGCTGGAAGTATGATTATGCTGCTATCTCTTTTCAGGGTTTGTAGCGCTTTAATTTCTTCTTTTTCCAAGTTGCTTTTGGGTGGTTTGCTTGTGCATAGGATATTGGTAACTTGTTGTCTTATTCTATCAGCTTCATCTGTATTTAATTTGGTTAGGCTGGCTTCTACTGCACATATGATGGATTCTGTGGGGATTTTTTTGGGTGCTATAGCATAATTGAATCCTTTGGTTAGGACATCTGTTTCTGTTTTGGTGAGTTCTCCGTTGGAAACATTGCATACTAATTTTTTCAGGTGTTGTTGTGAGTTGTTGGGGGTTTTCTTGTCATGTTCTAATTTCTTTAATTTTTTCAAGAGTTTATCAGTTTTGTAAGTGGTTTCAGATTCAGCTCTCCAAGTTGTAAGTTGTTTTATCTTGTCCCAAAGTAGAGGGTGGATTTTGCTGCTCAATCCCAGGTTTAGTGCTAGCAAATCTTTGTTTAACTGATCTAATTGGAATCTCTTACTGTGGAGCTCATTCCTTAGTAGAGCCATTTTAGTTCTTTTCAGGATACATTTAGTGGCTGCTGTGCTGTGATGAAATGTTAATTTGAAGCAGGTTGGTGTAGTATTGTTGTCTCTGCAGCTGCGTAGGAATTGAAGGTCAAATAGTATTCCTGCTCTTTTAATTTCCAGTTTCTTGTAGGTTTTGATCTGGCTGTTTATTTCCTCCCCATAAAGGTTTGATATTTGTTTTCTTAAGTTTTCACGGGTACTCACATGTATGGCATTCAGCTTTGTTCAGGTATTTTCCCACGTCATTGTAGTTGTGCTTTTAGGGTTGTACCAGCGTTTCGGTGGAATCTTGTCTGACATCATCAGGCTTCTGTATTGTGTTCGTCTCTATTGCGTTCATTCAACAGACGAACACAATACAGAAGCCTGATAATGGTAGATGAGATTCTGCCGAAACGTTGCTACAACTTTAAAAGCACAACTACAATGACGTGGGAAAATACCCGAACAAAGCTGAATACCATACATGTAAGTACCCGCGAAAACTTAAGAAAACAAGTATATATATATGTATATATATGGTATTCAGCTTTGTTCGGGTATTTTCCCACGTCATTGTAGTTGTGCTTTTAAAGTTGTAGCAACATTTCGGCAGAATCTCATCTGCCATCATCAGGCTTCTGTATTGTGTTCGTCTGTGAGTCAGACTTTTATAGTGGTTTCAGATTTAAATTTGGGGCAGCCTATTGCTGTGCCAGAATGTTTTTTTCTTCATCCTGATTGGTTGGGAGTCTTGGTCTGTGTTTATTGGAGTTTTTTGTGTTCTGCTTGATTGGTGTTTCTAATATCTTCTGTCTGTTTTGTGGCTCTTTGTGTGTCTTGATTGGCTGGCAAAATTGTGTTCCTGTATTGGAGGCTTTTAGTGCAGCTTGGCTTCGAGTAAATGGACGGCTATCATTTGTTAGGAAGCTAGGTTTCATCTGGGTGCCTGGTTGGGGTGTGTTTGAGCTGGAGGTATCAGGGGGGATCTGTTTGTGCCCAGGTGTTTGCCTGGCTTGTTGTGTGGAGATTTTTTTGTTTGTGAGTGTAGGCTTCCAAATGATTGACAGCCTGGTGGAATCATCTCTTCTATTCATGCTTTCTGGTCTTTTTTCAATCTCTATGGCTTCTGTGATGATTCTGTGGCTGGGGTTTTCTATAGTGGCGAGGGTTTTGGTGCCATTGAAGTTGATGTTATGACCTGTAGCTTTCATGTGTTGGACTAGTGAGGAAGTGTGTTCCAGCTTTTTGACTGCATTTTTGTGTTCATCCAGGCGGGTACTTATTCTTCTATTGGTCTGTCCAATGTATGTGGCTGGGCATGATGCACAGGGGACTTTGTATATGCCTTGGTTTTCCAGGTCAATTTTTTCTTTGGGGTTTCTAAGGATGGCTGCTATTTTTCTGTCTGTTTTGAAGGCAGTCTTGATGTGATGCCTGTATTGTATCTTACTAATTTTGTCTGTAGTACCTCTTATGTAGGGCAGGACAGCTGTTCCATAGGTCTGTCCTGCCCTACATAAGAGGTACTACTATATATACACAAAGCCAAAAGTACCAGCTGAGGATGGCGAGTGGGACCTCACTGAAACATCGCCAAGATACTCTTAATCTTACATGGGAAAAGACCTGAACACACCTAGACCTACATACCTGTACCCGTGAAAATCTACGAAAACAGTATATGTGTGTGTGTGTGTGTGTGTGTGTGTGTGTATGTGTATTTGACAGCATTGGACCAATCTCCCAATAATCAGGAAGATGATTATTATAAACTGAGGAATAAATTTCAGAAAAAAGAATTCAGTATTGCTCTGTGAATGTACCTATGAATTTCATTCTTCTTGATCTGACTTCTCAGATGGTTTTGGGTTTCTTTTTTGTTTGTCCTCACTTTGTTGGATCCCAAATCTCCCTTGCTCTTAAAAAATTACACTAGTGACATTGTTCTAGCTGCAAAGCAACTGCTCAAGCATTCATTCACAAAGATAAAATAATATGAATTCTAGTAAAACAAGCAGCTGCTGAAATAAAATGAACAGTGCAGCCTGGCAGGAATACTTTTAAGTATTCTTTTAAATATACTTTTAAGATGAAAAATCTAAAAAAGCTTAACGGATTAAATATGGCTTCCCCTGGCTTCCCTCTCTCTGCTATAGAGAGAGTATCCCATTGTGGACTGTTGGTCCAGGTAAGACCTGGGCTAATGTAAAGTAGCCTTGACTAGGAAAGATTTTTGTGCCGATACTGGCACAAAATAACAAACTTTGTTATTTGTATTTCCATTTTAAGCATTTATTTTTCAATTATTAATTAATTGTAATTATGAAAATATTGGCCGGTTTCTTTTACATACACAGTGTAACATATTTTCCGTTCATTCTTATAGGCTGTCATTTTTAAATCCACTTTCAGCTCAGTCTCAGTCTTGTCTGGTGAAATTTGTTCCTCTTCCATAATAACTTTTAAACACAGACTATCTATAGATACTCAGACACTCTTAAAAGTGACTAAATATTTTTGAACTATATAATGAGTCTATTGTCCACAAATAACCTTCAATATGCCCATTGTTAAAATAGTTTGCTCCATTCTTTATTAGTAAATCAAAAGTAAATGTTCTCCTTTAATTTTAATCTTTAGGTTCTTCTAGTTCCCTCTAGTGTCCAATCTTCAAAGTTCCTTCCTATGATGTTTTGCTTAAATAATTGAATTATTTCTAAAAGAATTCAAAATAAAAGCATTTTTACAGGAAGGATTCTAAATAATTTATTCCAAAAGTTTATTTCAAATCCATTTGGACCTTTAGTCAGTTTTTAACTTTCCAAAATCAAAATTCTAATCACCCTTTTGTTATTTATTCAAAAAAAAAGCCCTTAAAATTGTATTTAAAACTTCTTTCACTAAGCATTAAAAAATCAACTGTGTTTTCATACTTGGTGATCCAAAAATGCCTAATAGCTGAAAAGCAATCAACAAGCAATGTCTGAAAGTGATTAGAAAAGGAACGATAGTATGCAAATCCAGGGTCTTTCTGTGGTTTGACAAAGATGGCTATTCTCTCATCTCTCAGTCCCTTATATGGCTTGGCTCCTTTTCTGTCTCCTGTGGGCTTCAAAAATTTTAGCAAAGGGTTCTCTGCCCGGGTGCTGGGTTGGCGTGGCCATGGTGGGCTTGGCCTAGTCAGCCTCCTGCACCATGGCGTGGGGGACCTTTTTGCCCTCCCTGGGCTCTGGAGGCTTTCTTTGAGCCTTCGGGAGGGCAAAAACAGCCTCCCGGGGCTCCAGAGTCTCTCTGGAAGCCAGAAACAGACCTGTTTCCAGCCTTCCAAAACTGTTGTGGGAGGGCCTTTTTTCACATGTGCCCTGCACTTACTTGCATCTAAAACAGGCTGCATGGGGACTCCAAGGAGGGAAGGGACAGAGTGGGCGGGGCCAGCCAGGGATGGGATTTGGGGGGGTCTACAAACTGTGCAGAATCTTCGCTAGGGGCTCTCCCTAACCCCTGTGAACCCCCGGCCACCAAGGAAAATGTATAGACAGGCAGATAAGAATTGTAAGCTATTGTCTAGAAAAGCTAAGGCTCAAGCTATAATTTGTACAAATAAACAATAAAAGCATCACTATAGTAGCTGTTCAGTGAAAATAGTAAAAATTTAGCTGATAACAAAGGGAAAAAGAGTTATATAATTCTTGTTTAATTTAATCTTCTTCAACAAGAAAGTGTATAGTCTGCCAAGCAAGCATGAAGAACAAAATGAAATTGTACAATTGAATCTTGAGAATGCTGTAATCAATATAAAAAAGTATCTTTTTACTTTGCATACATTTAACTCTCAAGAACAATGTTTCTCAACCATAGTAATTTGAAAATGTCTGGACTTCAACTCCCAACATTCCCCAGCCAATTTAGCTGGGGAATTCTGGGAGCTGAAGTCCAGACATCTTCAAACTGTCAAGTGTTGAGGAACGCTGCTGTAGAATATCTTATATCCTATATTATGGTGTGGGTGGGGGAACTGATGTGCTAACTGAATCGTCATATATTGTCTTTGAGAAACCTTGGAGAGGTGCAAATATTCTTCAAAAAGCAAGGAAAGGAAGGCTTAAGAATAATGTATCAGTTTGACATTTATAGGAATTCTAGAGTAGATCTGTTAAGTCTGGAGCATGGGTGCAAATAATGGAGACGAGCCGGTAGAAACAGTGAACTTCAAACTCTTTATTTACATATTGTGACAGCTCAAACTGGATGGCTGCTATAGCCTTCCTTATATAGACAACTTATTAACTATTCAACCAATAGCAATCCGGGAGCGCTAGCTCCGTTAACCAATGAGAATGGCCTGTTAATGGCCAATCAGATGCTCCTGAACGGACCAATCCAATCCTGCCATTAACAGCCAATCAGAAGTGCAGGGCCAGAACCCTGCACTTGACTTCAAGCTCAAGATAACTTTATTTGACATTATTCATTCACAACAAGATATAATGAGATGAATCTGTAAGTAGCTGGAAAACAATGAAGCAATTACCAGAAGTCAGCATGGATTTGTCAGGAACAAGGCTTGTCAAATTGGGCTCATCTCTATTGTTTTTTTAATTGGATAACTTCCTTATTAGATATGTCCACTTTTTTCTTGTATAAGTTAGACCTTCCCCAACACCTGCACATCTATGCACACACGCGCACATACACACAAACACACTCGGAGACACTACTATTTCCTGTTCTGAGCACCATACTTTAAGAAAGATTCAGAGAACCTAAAACAGTCCAAAATCACATGAAGAAGGAACTGAGAATCTTTAATCCTGAAAATTAAAGGCAGAAGTGGGATATGAAAGTATTCTTCTAATATCTTAAAAATATTATAGAGAAAAAAATCAAGGTCCGTATTCCATCACTACAGAGTATAGGACATAAAATATTATATTTATATTACAGGGAGACAAATTCTGGTTCAAACTTTAAAAGCTTCCTATTAGTAAAAATAGTTTGCTAGTGAAGTCAACTTCCAGACAAGTGTTGGATTTCCTTTTTCATGAGTATGGTCAAATGGCAGTTAATTATTCATTTTCTGGGATATCAATTATATTTAGTAAGCCAATTTATATAGCTGCCTACCTCACAAACAAGCAATTCTAGACAGCGTACAAAAGAGCTAAAAACAGAATAAAGGCAGGACACAAATATATAAAAATAACTAAAATAAATATATTAAAAAGTATAAAATCTGAACTAAAACAAAGAATAATTTAAAAACTGTGTTAAAAACTGCACTAATTCACCCATGTACTGGGGTCTCCAAACCTGCTGGCATAACCAGGTCTTGACAAATCTTCAGAAGTTCAATAGTGACAAGGCCAACCTCATTTCGGGGGGGGGGGGATGAAGAGAAGATTTCACAGCACGAGCACCATTGCAGAAAGTGCCCCCCACCCCGCCCAACTACCTAGGGCCTGCCTAATCTAGACTTGGTTAGTTTCCAAGCCACAGAACTCATAACATGCCTTCTCTGCTGGATCTGGCAAAACAGGCCAATGAAATCAGAGTGAAGTGGTGATGGCATGGTTCCATGCCAGGAAGGCTCTTTAAAGCAAATTAACATATTTTAATTTGGGTTTCTACATTGATCACTTTGGCCTAAATGTCTCCTTTCAACTCTATCATTCTGCAGTTCTAAATAACAGCCCAGGCAGTATTAAGATAAAAGGCAGTAATTGCTTTTATCTGCTTTGTCATGTAACTCATTTTATGTGCTGCTGGTGGTTTGAGTAGAGTCTTTTAATTCTGCTATTATTTTAATATTTTTAGAATAAGTATTACTTGAATAATCAATTTTATTGATACTACTAACATTATTTGGATTTCTTTTTCCTCATAAACCTAATCTCCACTACCATCAATATCGTCCTTATAGTTAAATCTACAAAAATAGACAGGGACAATAACTGTGAATGAACTTCAAAGCTTTAAGTCACCACAGGTTTCTTACAATTTTCCTCCACTTGAAGGTACAGATTTGTGGCTAGCCAGAACTTTCATCAGTGGACCAAAACTGAACTAGATTAAAATTACTCAGCTGATTTTCAAACTTTTAGATTTTTTTTTTTAAATTGTCCATAGTTGGTTATAAGATGTGTGGCTTTATAAATCTTTGGAATAAATTTTAAAAAAAGAAACAAAATAAAATGTTCAGCTCCAAGATGAGACATTCACAGCCTGAAAGCAGGTTGAAGAATTTTACATACTGCTCTGGGTTCAAATCGGTATATTTTAATATTACACAATAATACAGTGGGCATGGTTCCGCTTCTGTGAATTGTAAAAAGGTGATTTGTAACTGTTAAGTACTTGGACATGGGTCGGAGTAAATGGAGACAGCCTCTGATGACTTTCAGCTCTTTATTAGCATAGTGACTTCTCAAAACAACAACAGTGAACTCTGCCTTATATAGGCAACCCTTGTAAGAATTGTCCAATAGTGAGCTATGTACGCTAGCTCTTTTAACCAATAAGAATCCTCTGTTAAGGGCCAATCGGATTCCTCAGAACTAACCAATCCGATCTGGCCGCCTAACAGCCAATCAGAAGTGCAGGGCCAGAACCCTGCACTTTACCTCAAGCTCATACTTTATTAACTATGGTACATACACAACAGTAACCTTGGACAGCCTCTATCAGTCAGTGTTGGCAGTATTGGCAGGAACCATCAAAGAATCTGATCTGGTCAGCATTCATACCATTTCTGTAGAATTATATACATTATAGAAGCTATATAATTTCATTCAGTATTAGCCAAGTCCAATGTTTTTCCAGTGAGAATTTTCTCCCGATTTCTTTTCCCTTTCAAATTACTGAGATATTCTTTATTTTCACAGAACAAATTAAGCAATACGCTGCCATATGTTTGCTTATCTTCAGATATAGTAATAATATTTGAGAAGTCAATTTTTTTCTTCCAAATTGCCTCAAGTCGACACCCAGCTCACCACTGAGTACCACTGAAAAAAAATAGACTCTGAATAGTCCTTTCCATCTGATTTAAAGTTCATACTTCTGCCAACTCCAGCCTGGAATTAAAATTATACAATAAGCATGAAGAGGTAATAAGTTTTTTTTTTTTAAGGCAATCTACTGCTTCTTTCCACCCCAATATTTGATTGAACATCTTCATGCAGTATATAGGTAGTTATTTAGGAGTAAATTCTTCAGCTATAATAAGTTTTGTGTCATTCAGACTAGAAATATTAGAAGGGAGATCCTGAAGAGTATATAAAGAAGTAAACCTGAATTACATAAAGTGGATGAGGTGCTTATAAGGCACCCAGACCTATGAAAAACTTAGCTTTCTTTATTGTTCAGTGACACTACTTGGCATAAACATAGCTTTGGAGTGGTTTGCTTTGAGAAAATTTAGGACTGATGAGAGATTTCAACGTTTTCTTTTCCTAGATTGCTAAGAACTTGAGTTGCTTAGAAGAACCCACTTTGTTTCAACATCTCTGCATTTTTATCTTTCAGAAAATGGTTTTTCTCATGACAGAAAACTTTTATGAACAGGGCCAGAAATCACACGTATTCAGCTCAGGACCTCTTCAAACATTACACATGTAAAGACCTGCTCTTACTTGTCTATGATACCTCTTTTCTCCTTATAAGCTTGCAGTTGCCAGTCCTGAATTTATTATAACTTTCTAGGAGTATGGTCTTTTCTTTCCATGTTGACAGATCTTTGAGGTTGTCCAGAACAGGGAAGAGTTATTACATATTATTGCTTTTATAGTGTGTTATTACAATATAAATGATGTTAGAATATAAAATAATCTTACTTTGGGGGAAAAAAACTGGGATTCCCCTTAAGGACTACTGAAAAGTCATCTTGCATGCCTAGATAGTTTTACAGCCATTTCAGAGTTAATTAGTACTATCTAAGTGTGAAGCAGTCATAGCCTTCAGTAATATCTATTGGGAGTTGTGGTTTCAGGTTGTGAATTAAGTAACTTGTTACTTTTGCACTATTAAATTTGGCTATGTGACAAACTTTGTTGTATTCTAACTCTTCGCCTGGATTGAGAAACTTCTTCTATGATTGACTGTGTTTCTTATTTATTTTACCTTATCCTGGTGCTTAACTGAAATAAGAAAACATCATAAATACTGCTTTTAAATCATTTGATATTCACCAGATGGATGGATTTGAGGAGCGGTTATTCCATAAACAGAAGCCACATCCAAGAAACATTGCTTTTGAGTTCAGTCTGGCTAACCTCCTCAAATTGGAGGATCACTAATTTCTATCAAAAAAAATAATATATTAAAAAAAAATCCCCATCAGAGAAGGTAATCCTGAATATACTTGAGAATGAAGTCACAAAGGGCTTTATGAGGTTAAAACCAGAACCCTTTGGAACTGATTAGGATCAGATTTGGCTTTGGGACTAATTTACTCATTATTGTATTGCTTCTCCAATTGCGAATATTATAATGATTTTTCATTCGTGTTTAAATTATATAACTATGCTTCTGTTGTTTCCTTCCTTCACCTTCAATCAAGACACCATACTAACCACCACACAAGGCAGGAGGCTAGGTTATTTGCAAGACTGACTCTTTGCTGTTATTTTTACCCATCCCACAAAGCTTAACAGTTGGGGAACTTTCAATTAAAGAATATCATCTAATGAGAATATCATCTAATAGAAAGCATGCCTTTTCTGTCACAATGCATTTCCTCCAAAAGACCATACTCCCAAGATTAAAGTATCAAAGACCTGGGCCTGAGGTTCAGGGAATTAGAGGGTTCATTGGGAGGTTTCTATTGATTGTTTTGCTTGGGCTTATCTTCAGCAACCATTGTATTATTTGTCTTTTGTGTGCTGTTGCAAGATCGGCAGCCATATAGATCAAATAATAAATAAATATTTATTTATTTGTCAAATGCTTACAATATAATAGAAATAAGAATAAACACAAGTATAAATACATGAAATAGGTACAAATAATTGGGGACAATAGGACAGGGATGGTAGGCACGATTGTGCACATATGCACGCCCCTTAATTTAGTAAATACATCTATTTTCCTGCACCAGAGTTATGAACGAATGACCAGGGAATATCCCCCTAACCATTGGAAGCTCTTCCAACATTCTGAAAGGACAATAGGCTTGAATCTTCCTTGTTTCCAAAAATAACTGGCATCCATTCTCTATGATAATTGTTTTCGTATGAGTTTCATTAAAACTATATCCACATATCCCCCAACCTTTGGTCAAAGATGCCCTGCTAACCATTTTTAAAGTGGAAGTCTTCATGACACAGCTTTCCTCCTTCCTAGCCCATAGTGGAATTTTGGATTGGAGGCAAATGTTCCTTGATTAAGCTACTGTTTTCTGCTTGATTGTTTACATAACAAGGGGGATTTGTTTAATCCCTGCATATCTGATGTTGGCTGCTGGGGAAATTGTGTTCTGGTCTTTTTCATCTACTCCCATTATAAGGCTTGCTGCAAACACAATATATGATGCTTGTGGCAATCAAGGTGATGATGATATAGCAGGAGCTGGGATCTCTTCAAGTATGACTTTCAGCTTGCTATATATTAAAATAATGACCCTGCCATTTGCAGGGCAATGCTGTGATAATGTGTTTGCAACCTGATAAAGAAAATGCTGTCCATTGTTTGTACTCTGCCCAGGGACAAGCTGTCTCATATTCTGAGAAGCATAAAGCTGAATCCCCCTCTACCAAAAGCACAGGAAAAAGAGCCATTTATTGCTTTAAGTAACATGTGCTGGTTGAAAAGGCTCACATTTAGAAAACAAAGGTAAAAAAGAGATTTAAATAATCATAATTCCAAAACTTCATTTCCAATTCTGCATGTTGCTACTGCTTCATTCCACCTACCATTCCATCTGCAGAAATATACAAACACCAAGCAGAAGGAGTAACTCCTGGCTGACAGGTACAGCCAATTCTCAATTTATTGATTTAACAACAGCTTAAAGTAGCATTGGCTTCATAAAAACAGCTTATGGCCTTTATTCATACTTATGACTGTCACAGCACCATAGTCACATTATCACAATTCACACACTCTGCAACCAGCTAATTTTTATGATCAGTTGCACACGACCATGATTTGCTATCTTTTTTGCTGATTCCCAGTAAAAACGTCCATTGGGGAAGCTGGATTTGCTTAACAACCATGCAATTTCTTTCATGGCCAACATAATTTATTATAAAGGTGGGTCTAACTCAACTTTTGATGGAAATTGTAGTCTCAGTTGTGGTCATAAGTTGAGAACTACCTGTGAAGAGTTTTTTTTGCTTACAACTTCTCATATGCTGCCTGTCCACCTGATCCCCAAAAGTGGAGTGATAATAACTGTGATATAGGGAGTAGTGGTTGGTAAGATACTGTATCAACCCAGCCCTGCAGTATAGTAAGGCAGAAGTCAAAATCCCCAGCAGTTGTGAACTGGATCCTGAGACATGGCTAAACCCACTGCTGTAGCCATCTGTCAAAACTTGCCTTCTCCCCTAAACTCAACCCACATTACTTATTATGTGTTATCTTGCCCCACAGTAAATTGTTAGTTCAGACAGAATTGCTCAGAATTGTTGCTTAGACAGAATTGAAAGTGGTTATGGGGGCTGAACAAATCACTGCTGGCTTAATGTCCCATCTTCAAGGAAAAGCAAAGAAAGTCCAGTTGCCTTTTTAAAAAAAAGCACCTTTGGGACAACCATGACTTGTCCCAAAGGTGCTTTTTTTTAAAGGCAACTGGACTTTCTTTGCTTTTCCTTGAAGATGTTTCACTTCTCATCCAATAAGTTGCTTCCTCCCTCTCCCCCCCTTCCCCTTCCCCTTCCCCTTCCTCCTCCTCCTCCTCCTCCTCCTCCTCCTCCTCCTCCTCCTCCTCCTCCTCCTCCTCCTCCTCCTCCTCCTCCTCCTCTTCTTCTTCTTCTTCTTCTTCTTCTTCTTCTTCTTCTTCTTCTTCTTCTTCTTCTTCTTCTTCTTCTTCTTCTTCTTCTTCCTTTTCTTCCTGTTCTTCCTGTTCTTCTTCTACTTCTACTTCTACTTCTTCCTGAAGAAACTTCTTGGATGAGAAGAAAATGTCTTCAAAGAAAAGCAAAGAAAGTCCAGTTGCCTTTGGAAAAAAGCATCTTTGGGACACTGCTGGTTTACTTTGCTGCTTAGTAGACTGGAGAAAAGACATTAAACTGGCTGTCTGGAGAAGCCCTTAAGCCTTCAGAAAGTGTTCCCCTTTTTCCACTTTCAGTTCTCATTTCCCATCATGACTCCTTCACCACTTTCTCTCCTGAATATTACCTCCCCCTTCTTGTACTTTACTTGGCTGTACAATTATTAATTCCTTTCTCTGAGAGCTTTTACTGTTCACCTTTTATATTTACTGCTTAGTCACATCCTTGCATGATTTACATCCTCGACCTCCTAAAATAGTGGGAACGGTGCATCAATGCTATTTTACCCAGACAACACTGTGTGCTTTATTACAGTCACCAATTGGTCTCAGGAGAATATTGAATACTGTGCTGTTAAAAATAACCTTCTGATTAATTATCAAAAGACAAAGACTGTAATATTTGCAAAAGCCCCCAGGACACAATCACTGAGTAAGTTAATTGCTTGAAATATCTGGGAGTTGCATTCATGATTCAGGCAAGGAGGCTTAAAAAGGTCATGGAGGCAGCCCAGGGAAGGACTATAGGTACCTTCAGATTCAAAAGAAGCCAGTTTTTCTGCTTATTATCATCAAACTGTTTCATGCTATTTTAAAAATCATCTCTTATGCAGAGTATAATTTGGTCCTTACCCACATAATTATTCTCCAGAAGCCATACAATCCAATTGGCAAATTTCCAGGCACATCTTTAATGTTGCCTCATCACTTTATATAAAAGGGAGGCTTGAGAACAACTTTCATTTTTGATTGAAGCTTAACTGCTCTTCCATAGACCTTACTTCTCTAATAATTTCTGCTGAATTTCAATACTGCTGACTTCAATACTGTTATTTTTTTTCTAGACCAATGTTTCTTTTAAATTTTCTCTCTCAACTCCAGGGCTGCCAACTCTCACGCAATCAGCGTGAGACTCACGCAATTCAATCAATTTTGACTGTCTCACTCTGATTAACAAAATCTCACGCTAAACCCCCAAAATCATGGAATGTACAAAAATATCCCTACATTCTCTGATTATATTCCGAATATTCCCCTTAGCTTAGGAGAAGGATGAGCTCCCAGCGCCGCCCCGCCCTGCCCAGCCACCCCGCCCTGCCCAGCCACCCCACCGCGCCTCTTTTCCCGCCTTAATCCTTCTGCCGACGTCCCGTAACTGTCACGATGCCGATCATTATCGCTTCAGGAAAGCGAAGAGCAGGAGGCTTCTTCGCCGCCCGGGGCGCTCGCAGCCACTTTGCCCCGCCCTCTCCCTCTCTGCAATGTCCTCTGGGACAAGCCAGCTGCCCTAGGCTTTCCAAAGAAGGACACGAGGGGGCTGGCAAAGCCTCTTTACAGCCTCGGCCAGTAATAACAATGGTAAGCAAAGCCAACGGA
Organism: Hydrophis major; assembly: GCA_033807585.1. Taxonomy (NCBI): domain Eukaryota; kingdom Metazoa; phylum Chordata; class Lepidosauria; order Squamata; family Elapidae; genus Hydrophis; species Hydrophis major. The sequence goes on from CM066328.1 coordinate 34,551,180, forward strand.
GTGGCTTCCATTTAACCCTTTGGTGTTTAAATCTTTGGTGATGTTTCTTTATTTTCTCTGGCTGGATTTCTGACCCAGGGGAGAAAGACCATTTAAAAAAGCAAAAAGGACAGAAAGAACACCAAGAAAGAATGGGACAACCCCCCCCCCAAAAAAAAGAGATCCAACACAACTCTGAATAAAATTATTATTATTTTAAATTTTATTATTATTATAATTATTATTACCATCCCTTTACACGCCTTATGCTCTCTTTTAGCTGATCCAAAAGAGTCTTCCCAAACCAGCAAGGCGAGAAGCGCGCCAGGCTGATCTATAAAGGGGCTGGGCAGCTTTTTTGCAAAATACTTAATAGAAAGGTTGGAGGACTGACAGGATTACATCTCTGGCAGTGGATGAAGGAATCACTTTTTCCTCTTTCTCCTTTGAGTTTAAATCCTAGGTCTCCATGCACCAGATCGACAGGACTGTACTACATTATTATCATATTTTCAAACCCTTAGATAAGGACTCAATAAGGACTTTTTTTGATGCCAGTAGGCTTCTCAGCCCCAAATTGGGATAGCCCTGACTCAACTAGAACATATTCTAATCTTAACACAATTTACCATCCAAAGAGCAGTAAGACCATTAAGTTCAGAATCTAAACTTACCCAATAAATAATATACTGTTTCCTCACTGTGCTCAAGCTTCAGAATACAGTAGATGAGTTTTACAGTTAACAATATGTATATTTATATGAAGCACTCATTATTCGATTAAATGTTTAGTTTATACATGTCTGAAATTATGAACCCCTATTTCAGTCAACAAGTTAGTATATAATTAAAGACTGAGACTATAGCATTTGATATTGGCATGTAGTATGGTATTTGATACAGAAAGAAGAATACCCATTGATGTATTTGCATTATCTCTGTAGTTGTTTCGGGTTTTTGTCTTTTTGTTGCACATTGAATTCATCCTATAGTGGTCTATAGTACATCACTAAGCTAATAAAGTCAGTTGAGGTAGAATACTGCAGTTACAAGTCAGGAACTTCAATTATTCATGGTCAGTGAACTGCATTATTAATATCTTACAAATCCGGTTCAAGTACATTGGTGCTGCTTCCATGTATGTATGTATGTATATGTCCAAATCATGACTAAAGTATGCATCAGATTGCACCATTTAAAATGTAAAATTGTCAAAGCTCCCTACCGTGGAAGGGGGGACACCCCCCTTCCACACCATCCCCCCCTCGGTCGCTCCGCTCCCTCGCAGTGTCTCACTCCGAACTATCACTCAAGGTTGGCAGCCCTGCAACTCTCCATAATTTTAAAAGTTATGGAAGCCCCCAAAAGAACTATTGTGCGTATGGGTTATATTCATTGAAATTTACCATATTACAATTTGAAATTGATTCAATTGCTTCTCATAATTGTTGCAGAAAAAACAATTACTACCACCTGCCTTCAATTGAGAACCTGTTCTACTGCATGAGTCAAAAAGAGAGCTGTGAAAATATTTACAGACCCCTCACATCCCGGACATAAACTGTTTCAACTCCTACCCTCAAAACAATACTATAGAACACTGCACACCAGAACAACTAGACACAAGAACAGTTTTTTCCTGAACGCCATCACTCTCTAAACAAGTAATTCCCTCAACACTGTTCAACTATTTACAAAGTCTGCACTACTATTACTGTTAATCTTCTCATCACTCCTATCACCAATCCCTTCCCACTTGTGACTGTATGACTGTAACTTTGTTGCTTGTATCCTTACAATTTATATTGACTGTTTCCTAGTATGATTTGATTGCTTATTGTACCCTATGACTATCATTAAGTGTTGTACCTGATGATTCTTGACTTTTGATGACTGTATCTTTTCTTTCATGTACACTGAAAGCATTTGCATCAAGACAAATTCCTTGTGCGTCCAATCACACTTGGCCATCAAAGAATTCTTTCTTTCTTTCTTTCTTTCTTTCTTTCTTTCTTTCTTTCTTTCTTTCTTTCTTTCTTTCTTTCTATCTTTCTATCTTTCTATCTTTCTATCTTTCTATCTTTCTATCTAACTATCTATCGAAAAGATTTTAATATTATATTTTCAACATAGGCTGGTAAATAATTTTGATTTTCACATACACACACACACACAGGATGGAGATCCTAGGCACACACTTTAAGAAACATTAGTTTCTTAAGAAGAAACACCAGAAACACTTTAAGAATACTATGAGTTGGGCCAGGTGCCCCTTAAATGATACGTTCTGGACCCTGAATGGCAAAATACTGTTAGTGAAACTTTTTCTCTAATCCTGGAGACTGAATCTAAGCCTACCCCACCTAAATATCTTACTACATTGACAATGTTTAACCATCAAAGAATCTTCTTTCAGTTTAATATTCTTTCATTTGCTTTGGTAAAGGGCAAATATAATAGTACTTACCTCTGTGGTTGAATGGAGAATGAAATTGTTGGACAAGCTCAGCTATATGTTGGAAGAGCCAGGGTGGTGCAATGGTTAGAATGCAGTATTGCAGGCTAACTCTGCCCACTGCTAGGAGTTTGATCATGACCAGTTTAAGGTTGACTCAACCTTCCATCCTTCCAAGATCAGTAAAATTGAGGACCCAGATTGTTGGGGGCAATATTCTGATTCTGTAAAGTGCTTAGAGAGTGCTGTAAAGCACTATGAAGTGTATACAAGTTTAAGTGCTATTGGTATACCTGAATTGTACATGTATTAGCATAACAGACTTTCTATGTTCTTTTTAGTAAAGTTTCCAAGCCACCAAGATTGTTTCTCACTGAAGTGAATGAGGACGGGCAGCCTGCTGTAATGTGACAAAATTGTGCACAATGCCAGGTAAAGCATAGCAACAGATAATGAGAAAATACCAGTAAAATGTCTTTCTCTCTCCAGTTGCAGTTCCTTTTTAATATATTGTTCAAGTATGTTTTATGCATTTTCTCCTTATGTTTGCATGCATTTTGTCCAGTATAACTTCTTACAAGCAATGTTCCCAATATAAATACCATATTTGCCGGCATATAACATGACTTTTTTGCCCTGAAAAACATGCCTCCAAGTGGGGGAGGGGTCGTCTTATATGCCAGGCCATCTTATATGCCGGCAAATAGTAATTGGGAAGCACTGCGCCTGCCCGCAGCCGAGGCACTTTTGCGCACCATGGAAACGAATCCCGTGAAGCCGAAAGGAGCAGCCAGCCTTCAGGCCGATGTAGGCGGGCCTCCTTCTCCCAGCTCCCAAGGAAACGAGGTGCTCAGCGGCCTCTGCTCACACCGCCCGGGCTCTGCTCAGGTATCCGGCTGGGGCTGTCAGGAGTTGTTACCGCTGGCGCGGCTCCACACGGCTCCAGTCCCGCGTTGCCTTGGGAAGGGAAAGGCAAAACGAGGAGCTGCTGCTACTGTTGCAAAGCGTTGCCGCGACTCTTCCTTTTTGCCTTTCCCTTCCCGAGGCAACGTGGGACTGGAGCCGTGCAGAGCCATGCCAGCAGTAACAACTCCTGACAGCCCCAGCCAGATACCTGAGCGGAGGCCGGGCGGTGCAAGCGGAGGCCGGGCAATGCGAGCGGAGGCCGGGCAATGCGAGCGGAGGCGGGGTGGAGGCCGGGCGGTGCGAGCGGAGGCCACTGAGTGCCTCGTTTCCTTGGGAGCTGGGAGAAGGATGCCCGCCTACATCAGCCTGAAGGCTGGCTGCTCCTTTCGGCTTCACAGGATTCGTTTCCACGGTGCACAAAAGTGCCTCAAAAAAAAAGTGCAAAAGTGGAAGGTGTGCAGAAGAGGGGGTAGTCTTATATGGCGAGTATATAACAAACTCTATATTTTGAGTGGAAATGTTGGGGGGTCATCTTATACACCCAGTCGTCTTATACGCTGGCAAATACGGTACATTTCCTATCCTGAACGCACCACTCTTCTGTTTCTTCCCTATTTTTTGTATATTTTTGATCTAAGAACTGTACCAGAAAATCCGGAGAAGTGAATGTTTCATAGTATTGAGAGAAATGCAAATATTACCAATATATGTTACCTAACCCTAACCCTAACATAGCCACCCAAAGACAGCTGACCTTGAAGCAGTTGAGAGGCTGTTCCTAGGGTGGGTGCCTAGGTGCAGCTAGTGTACCGGTGGTGAATGCTAGTGGTTTTCCACCTGGAGTGAGCATCGGTGAGTGCTGAATGAATCTGCCCTCCCTCCAGCTGTCCAGTGACAAGGTTCAGCTTAGGAGGGAGGATGCATATATATGTGTGGGTGTGCGCATGTGGAATGGAGGCATGGAAGCCCTCTTGGCATTGAGAGCCAGAACTACAGTGCCATAGTGGCTCCCTCCCTCATCCATCTGCTGTGGTTCTAGAAGGAGGAGAGTTAGGAGGAGGGGGAAGTTCCATCTGCTGTGGTTCTAGAAGGAGGAGAGTTAGGAGGAGGGGGAAATTCACCTTGCAAGTTCTTGAGAAGACAACACATGTAGAAGATGGTTGTCATGGGTTGTTATGATAGTCAGAGGGCAGGCCATTACAGGGTAGTACTGGTGGCGTGTTCTGGCTCCTGAACGCCCTCCTAGCCCCCAGACAGCATATGTATCCTTCAAAGTCCTGTTGTTCCGTTGCTAGTATGAATGCCAGATCAGGCAATAATAAGGCTCCCCTTGTCCAAGATCTTACGAAAGAAGAGCAAGCATTTTTTAGTATTTATTTGATTTGTCAATCGCTTACAAGATACAGGTATAAGAATAAATATACTTTTGAATACATGAGATAGCTATAAGAAAAATAAAAAACAATAGGACAGGGACGGTAGGCACGCTTATGCACAGGCCTCTTAGGAAGGGGGTGAGGTCAATAGTAGACAGTCTAAAGTTAAATTTTGGGGGTTTGGGGAAAAAAACCACAGAGTCAGGTAGAGTATTCCAGATATTGACCACTCTGTTGCTGAAGTCATATTTTCTACAGTCAAGTTTGGTGCGGTTAACTTTGAGTTTGTATCTACTGTTTGCTCTTGCATTGTTATGATTGAAGTTGAAGTATTCATTTGCAGGTAGAACATTGCAATGTATGATTTTATATACTATATTTAGATTGGACCAGAGGCCACGTAGTTCCAGGTTTTCTATGTCTAGAGTTTCAAGTCTAATGCCATAAGGTATTACAAGGTACAGGTATAAGAATAAATATACTTTTGAATACATGAGATAGATATAAGAAAAAAAAATAGGACAGGGACGGAAGGCACGCTTATGCACGCCCCCTACAGGACTCTTAGGAAGGGGGTGAGGTCAACAGTAGACAGTCCAAAGTTAAATTTGGGGGGTTTGGGGAAATGAGTAAAGGAGTGGAGAACTCTTCTTGTGAAATATTTCTGGACTTTTTCAACTGTGTTAATATCAGATATGTAATGTGGGTTCCAGACTGATGAGCTGTATTCGAGTATTGGTCAAGCAAATGTTTTGTATGCTCTAGTTATTAGTGTAATATTACCAGAGGAAAAGCTATGAAAGATTAGGAGAACAACTCTTAATGCCTTTTTGGCTATGTAGTTACAGTGGGCTCTAGCACTTAGATCATTAGAGATGAATACTCCAAGATCCTTGACAGAGTTTGGATCATCAACAAGGTCTTGACTATTCAGCCTGTATTTTATTTTCTGATATATTTTTTTTGCCAATATGTAGGAGAGAGCATTTATTTGTTGAGATTTGAAGTTTCCATTTGTTTGACCATTCTGATACATAGTCAAGGTCTTTTTGAAGGGTACCAGTATTGTCTGTGGTGTTGAATAGCTTTACATCGTCAGCGAAGAGAACGCAGTTGCTCTTAATATGATCACAGAGGTCATTTATGTAGAGTATGAAAAGAGTTGGTCTTAGAACACTGCCTTGGGGAACACCACTATTGACAGGTACAGAATTTGATAGGACACTCCCAATTTTGACCATTTGTTGTCTGTTTGACAGGAATGCTTCCATCCAGTTATACAGGTGTCCAGAGATACCGTAAGATTTTAGTTTTAGTAGTTTGTCTTGTACCACTGAATCAAATGCTTTACAGAAGTCTATGTAGATTGCGTCTATTGCTTTGCCTGATCGAGTTGTGTAGTCCATATGTTTTTGCAGTGTAAGAGTTGCAAATTACATGATAGGTTTTTCCTAAAACCAAATTGTTTATTAGAGAGTAGATTGTTTGTCTCTAAGTGGAGGATAATGGATTGGTTAATAATTGATTCCATGACTTTACAGGTGACGCAGCATAAAGAGATTGGTCTGTAATTTTCAACTAGGCTGGGGTCTCCCTTTTTGAAGATGGGGATGACCGTGGCTTGTGACCATAGTTTTGGCAAGGAGCTGGTCCTAAAAGATTTTTCAAAGATTATGCTTAGAGGTTCGGTTATGGCAATGGGTAGCTTTTTTAAGAAGTAGGTACATATTCCGTCTGGTCCAATAGATAGAAAGGGTATTAGATTGCATAGTGCTTTTTCAACATTGTCTTCTATAAAATCGATATATATTAGGTCATTGTAGTTGTCTGTGGTTCGACTAGGAAATACTGGGTGTTGTGTCCGCGAAATGATGCCAGGAGTCGGTGACTTAGTGCAAAGCTCTTTATTGATCTGCTGGAACCGAACTGGCGAAAGGAAAAAAGCCCGCGGCTTTTATTCCTTTCGCCGCCGCGGCCGCGGCCAATGGCATCACTTTGAATCTCCCGCGGTCTGAATGGACCAATCGCGGGAGATTCCTAGCGAGCCAATCGGTGCGGCTCGCTTGACCAATCAGAGAGCCCCGCGCTTTGGCCAATCAAAGCGCGGGGATCTCGAGTATGTTAATGAAGGACAGAACACTGGGCATGATCCATTGCTGTTTACAAATACTGCGCCAAAGAATGTGTTAAAGAGGTTGGCTTTAATAGTGTCATCATTGCAGTCTTCACCATTAGGTCCTTTCAGGGGTGGGATGGACCTTGATTCTTTTAGTTTGTTGTTTGCAAAATTGTAGAAAGTGCGGGTGAAATTGGTGTGTAGAAGGTGTCATGTACCACTGAATCAAAGGCTTTACAGAAGTCTATGTAGATTGCGTCTATTGCTTTGCCCTGATTGAGTTGTGTAGTCCATATGTTTCTTCAGTGTAAGAGTTGCAGATTACAGAATAGTTTTTTTCTGAAACCAAATTGTTTATTAGAGAGTAGGTTGTTTGTCTCTAAGTGGAGGATAATGTATTGGTTAATAATTGATTCCATGACTTTACAGGTGATGCAGCATAAGGAGACTGGCTGACTCCAGATGAGGGGGAGTCCCCTCTCAGAGTTGTGCCCGACTGGTAACAGATAACAGATAATCAGAGTTAGAAGGGACCTTGTAGGTCATTTAGTCCAACCCCCTGCCCAAGTGGGAGACCCTACACCATTTCTGACAAATGGCAGTTCAATCTCTTCTTGAAAGTCTCAAGAGATGGTGCTCCCACAACAAGGACAAGCTGTTCCATTGGTTGATTGTTCTCACTGTCAGAAAGTTTCTCCTTATTTCCAAGTTAAATCTTTCCTTGTTCAGTTTCCATCCATTATTCCTTGTCTGGCCTACAGGCACTTTAGAAAATAGCTTGATCCCCTCTTCTCTGTGAGAGCCCCTCAAATATTGGAAGACTGCTATCATGTCTCCCCTGGTTCTTCTCTTTACTAGACTAGCCAAGTCCAGATCCTGTAACTGTTCTTTGTGTGTTTTAGCCTCCAGTCCCCTAATCATCCTGGTTGCTCTTCTCTGTACTTTTTCTAGAGTCTCAACATCTTTTTTGTAATGTGGTGAACAAAACTGGATGCAACACTCTAGGTGTGGCTTTATAGAGTGGTATTAAGGTTTTGGATTTGGCACAAACCAAGCCCTGGAAGAGAGGAAGTGGGATGGCATTAGTCATCCAAGAATCTCTTCTAGCATTCAGAGATTTTCCATCCATGAATGGATTATCTGGGAGTGTTTCTATTGTACCAGCCTCCCTCTGCATGGTAACCTCCTTGCCAGAAATGCTGGAGGCCATCTTGGGGCTGGCAGTGAAGTTTCCCCAGGCTTATGGTCCTGGAGGAATTTAATCTGCCATACCTGGACTTGGTCTCAGAAACTGCCTATCAGTTCATGACAACCATGGACCAAATCCAATGGTGGGATTTAAAAACTTTTACGACCAGTTCGGTGGGCATGGCTTGGTTGGCGTGTTTTGTGCATGTGCACACACTTTGCATGCACACCAAACAAGCACTTTGTGCAGGCAAAGAGGCATTCCACCTCACCTCCTGCAAGCCTGCACTCTCCCTGCCACTTCAGCAGCTCCCGTGCAAAGCAGCTGCACTTCAAAAGCAGAAGATAAAGGTGAGTATAGGAGCCCGGGTGGAGAGTGATGGAGAGAACCAGTTCAGTCTCTGCTGCTCATCGCTGCTACTAGCTTGGCAGAACTGGGCCAAACCGGTAGCATACCACCAACCAGATTATCCCAGATCATCTCAGATCCAAATCAGAACAATGGTCAGACACCAGATATGATCTTCTTGTTGGAGCAATGGCAACATGACTTGTTGGGGACCTTTGGCTCCACACATACACACCCCGGTCATGGTCAGATCATGCCCTGCTGTCCTTCTCAGATTCTCTTATGCCACCAATGCCCCTTTGGCAGGGAGGCTGGATCCATTTGAATGGTCTGCCTCCAATGAGTAATGGGCCCAAAGGGGTTCCAGGGAAAATTGAAGAAAATGCTGGGAACTTTTGCTGTATGGTCCTGCCCAACAATCTGTCAAGTCCTGGAATCAAGGCTTTGGACAGGATCGTGTCTTTTTTACCCCTCTTGACCCATTGCTTCTGACCCTCCCTGTGGTTCATGGAGGAGCTTCAGATTCTGAAAAGGGTTAAGAAATGCTTAAAGTGCTGCTGAAGGAAAATGAGAGATGGCTCTGACCGAACACAACTTAAAGCTGCTATTAAGGCCCACCTTGTTGCAGTAAGAGTGGCAAAACATCACTATTTCTCCACTCTTATTGCACCTGCAAAGGGTCACTCTGCTATGCAGAATGTATGGCAAGGCTGTTTTTGGAGACCCTAGATTGGTTCATGCTCCACCACTGTTCTGCTGCTGTTCCACTACATTGGCTTCTGGTTTGCTTCTGGGTCCAATTCAAGGTGTTGGTTATCACCTTGTAGCCCTTCTTCATGGCATAGGTCTAGGCTATTTGGGCTATCTCCTCCCAATGGTATTAGCCCAACCCACCTCTGCCAGCAGAAAGGGCATGCTGTGGACCCATTCAGGAATTCCACATTGCGAGATCCAGGAATAAAGCCTTTCTGGCCATGGCTCCTGCCCTTTGGAATATCCTGAAGTGAGATCCATACTCACCCTCCTGACCTTCTGTAAGACTCTAGTGACCTAACTCCAGGGATGGGATGCTGGGGGTTCACAGGGGTTTGGGAAAGCCCCTAGTTAAGATTCTGTGCAGACCCCAAATCCCACTCCTGGCTGGCCTCACCCGCCCTGCCCCACTCCTCCCAGAAGTCCCCACATGCCCCGTTTTGGATGTAGGTAAGTTCAGGGCACGTGTGGAGGCTTGGGAGGGGCCTCCCGGAAGCTTGGGAAGGTAGGAAATGGGTCTGTTTCTGGAGCCTGGGGAGCCTCTAGACCCCGGGGAGGCCATTTTCACCCACCCAGAAGCTCAAGGAAAGCCTCTGGAGCCCAGGGAGGATAAAAACACCACACACACAATACAGGGGGCCAACTAGGTCTCACCCACCATGGCCACGCCCACCCAGCAACCAGGCAGAGAATCCGTTTGTTAGGGATACACCCTAGCAGAATCTGCACGGCAGGCAGGCAGGCAGGCAGGCAAATATGTGAGATAAACATTTTTGTAGCTTACACTCAGTAAAACAGATACACTGTGCTAGTTAAATAGTTTATTCCAGTAAGAGTTTTAGCATAGTCAAAACAGTCCATATATCATACACTAGTTCAGTCAGTCCGGGGATTATTCAGTTGCAAAGTCCAGTGTCGAAAAAGAGGTCAGTAAACTTACAAATATCAGTCCAGTAATATATCTCTTTGCAGTAGAGATATGAAGAAGTCAAACCTCCTTTCTTCCTTCGACGTTCAAAAAACTCAGCAGCAGTAGGGAACACACAGTTAACAAACCTTCAATCCATCATCGTCAGCAAGCAATTCAGTAAGCCAGCAGTCAATCAAATTCTCTTGCTCCCTCTTATGGTGGTTTTACAGCCGCACCCAAAATTACATGCTTTGCAGTTTAAAGTGACACACACATAAACCTACTATCATAGTTTATATATATTATTTTACCCAAACTACGTTAGGTAACCTTGTTATTCCTAACACCGTTGCTAAAATTTTTGAAGCCGACCCCTGCCTAACTCTATAAGTTAGTCTGGGGTACTAATGAGGGAGGCATCACTCTGGGGGTGGCTATTAGATTAGGAGAAGACCCCACCTCTCCCCATGATCCTTATCTGGAAGTAAATCCCATCACATTGAATGGACCTTATTTTTTCATATTAATATCTATAGGAAATTGGGTCATTTTCCTGATTACAGCTTACAAAATTTTTGGACCATGTTTTGCTTGCTTGTTTATTTATTTATTTAACTGTATTTGTAATCACCACAAGTGCAACCCCCAAAACAAGAAAGCAAATAATATAATCAAATATGTCTGATAAAAAATGTCCCTTGCTTTGATGGAGATCATCATCATCATCCATCTTTATATTTTACTGGCCCTAAACTGGTTTCAATTACAATATATTGTTGATAGGTTGACCTGCTATGGCATGTGTAGGAATAGAATATTAAACCCGAAATCAAAATTGTAGATTAAGAATTGTTCTCACATCCATCAGATCCTTTTGTGGTTGAATGATGTAATTGTCTATGTCCTTTCAATATCTGGTTCTAATCAGAAGGGAGAAGCTTGAATTACTCCTTTTTTAAAAAAACGCTCATATAGGAATCCTTACAAAGGACTGCTTTAATAGTTTTCTATATCAAACTTTTCCTTTTATTTGATGCTCAATCAAAATTGCATAATCAGGTTTATTCTCTGTTTCATAGATAAAATTGTTTATACATAATCCATCTGTAACAAACTACTGAATATGGTCACCTGCAAATCACAAGGCTATGACATGTTTCTAATAAAAAATAAACAATTGGTGGAATGGGAGGAAACAAGATTGTAGTTGATCTGTGGGGGAAAAAACAAGTAATATATAGTCACAAACATGACTAGCAAATAGATATAATCATATTACAATATCCATTACTTCAATCGTCCAAGGTTTCATGCAGTTCTTGAAAATCTTTGGTATGGTCTCCAAAGTGAAGTCTAAGTTGTTGCTAAATTCTATTTTTTACTGTGAGAGAAGGAAGAAAGTATGTAAAACAGAGAAGAATAATTCCTTAATTGAATTGAATTTTGCCCTGATTTTGCCTTGAATATTAGCCTTGAATAAGAGCTATGGTGGCACAGCTGTTAGAATGTAGTACTGCAGGCTATTTCTGCTGACTGCCAGCTACCTGCAGTTCAGCAGTTCAATTCTCATCAGGCTCAAGGTTGACTCAGCCTTCCATCCCTTCTGAGGAACAGTAAAAGGAAGACCTGGATTGTTGGGGCAATAGGCTGACTGTAAACTGCTTAGGGAGGGCTGTGAAGCACTGTGAAGCAGTATATAAGTCTAAGTGCTGTTGCTATTGTGCTTAAGTATAATATTTAGCATACTACTTACAAGGTGAATAAAGTTCTCAATTTAAAAGAGCAATTTACTTCTGAAAAAGATACTTCTTGATGAAGGAAAACAGGGCAGATATCTGGGTATTGTATGAATCCCACCTGGGGAGAAGAAATGGGTAAAACATTAATGGTTTTTCATGAATATAAGCATATAAGCACATATATTGTCTGGAATCCATTTAAAGTTGGGGCCTATTTTTGACAATCAGATACAAGTACATCAAACTTTCTGAGATGGTAAAAATGATGGCAAAATCTAGTCTTTCCTATAAACACATTTGGAAGCTTAGTGGCAGGCAGAAGCGTGAGACTCTCTTTTTGAGATCATGACTTCCAAGAAATTCCAAGATTCTTGGGGTGAGCTGCACTCTGGATTTAAAACTCTTCTACTGGAGCGAGGGATCGAGACCTCACAGCATATGAGTCTCTCCTCAGAATACAGTTCTTTCTCTCAAACCCAGACTTAGTGCTATGGTTCCGTCTTTTGAAAAGGGGAGGTAATTCTTTGATATTTAGTTGAAATTTTACTTATAAATATTTGTTGAAAATGTACTGTGCAAGCTGTGCAAAGAATTTGGGGAAGCAACAATTAAAACAATTCAATTGTGTTTTTATTTTTAAAATTGCATCACAAATGTTATTAAGTATATCTTACCTGGACCAATCATGTTGCTTGGCTTGTATTGTTGACCGCCCAACGTATTTCAGAATCAAATATGTGGATCATTTCTTCTGTCTAGAAAATGTTAGAAGTAATGAGGGGTATTTTATCTTGTCAAAAAATGATTTGGCTAAAACAGCTTTAAACTACTCAATAATATCAGAAATGGAAGAAGCATAAAGTGATCCAGCTACTTGGGAAACTTCTGGATTTAGTAGTGTCTGATTTTATGCTTGAATGAGTAATCAAAACTGTCTCATTTTCAGCAGTATTGATAACAAGCATAAAGGCAGGCTCCAGCTGTATAAGAAAGTTTATTATTTCCCCCTTATTGTCAGAAAATCAACAGCATTTCAGAGGTTATCTAAGGGGACACCCTTCCTTAATTTGTAGTTTTAATACATGATTCTGGGAGCTCAGCGTTTAGGAAAAAAATTATGCAATCTCTCTTATGCACACCTAGTTTTTGGTATAAGAAAAAGTGACTGTCAACTTTCTCTGAAATCACAACAGCTACATCCAAACAATCTAACGTAATTCAGATGTTATCTCATGCTCAATTATTATTTTTTCTATTACATGTGCATAGACAGTAACCGACAAAAAATATCTGACTTTAAGAATTGCAATCATGCCTGTATTGTATCTCTGCTCTTAGAACGCCTCAGTCCCAGAATATGTTAGACCTGGGATCATGTTGATTATGGGACAAATTTCTAAGAAAACTTGGTTTTCTTTCCTGCCCTTTCTTGAAGGGACAAGACCATACCAAATATTGCCAATTCTTAGTCCCAAACACACAACAGCAAGAAGACTTTGGTTCCCCATTACTTCCAGGTCAGTAGCAGCTAGTTTATTTGAAATTTGGACCTCCTTATCTGAAATAATGACTATAACCATGAGAAAATCCTATCTGTTTCCCATACTGTTTCTCTAAAGTCATCAATCTCTTTTAAAAAAAGCAGTAGTAATGGTAAAAATGACACTTATTCTGATGAAACTTTCTAATTGTAATCAAGGAGTGAAAGTTATCAGATCAGAGAGAAAGAGTTATTACATCAAGTCTATATTTTAACTAAAGGCTCAGAAAAACACTACTTTTTTTTTAAGCTTTAATCCACCTTTATTATTTTTTTCTCTTCATTTTTTTGGTCAACTGTAGATAAGTGAAGCTGTACTTCTTGCAATGTATTTCTTCTGAAGAGTCTGCCATTGTTCTTTTTTTCTTTTCTCCCTATGCAGTTCTCAGTTATCTTTAGGGTATGAATAGTTTTTTTCAGTTTGTTAAATATGGTGCCGGTCCTCAATTTCACGAAGTGTTTTTATGGAGCGCTTGGTGGTTCACACTCCTTCTGTGCCCCACCCCATCTTCAAGCTGTCCCTCTGTGAGCATATTTAATTAGTTTTTAAGAGCTGCTAAAAAAAGAAGCTAATGATATACTTTGGCAGAGGAGAGAAACAGGAGCAAATGCGAAAGGAAGAAGTGTCTCTTTTCTTCGCACTTTTCTTGCTTCTCGAAGTGATATTTTCTTCTTCGGTGTGCAAAACCTATTAGTATCCATCTGCAATATTTGTTGGAACTTTTTTCTCTATATTCAAAAAAAGTTTTATTTTCAAATCAGCATAACATGCATTTATTACATGGCTGTTTATTGTAAATATTTATATCGTACCTCTCTTACTTTAAAAAGTATGAAGCAGTTGATAAAACTGTTTTGTATTGTTCATTAACATTCTTGTAAACACCGCTCCCTGATTGGCCAGGGCGCACGGCGATCAGATTGGCTGAGCGAGCCGCACTGATTGGCCCACTGCAAATCCCCGCGATTGGTGGAAACCGATCGTGGGAGTTTCAAAGCGGTGCCATTGGCCGCGGCCAGCACAGCCAGCGCGATATAAGCCGCAGCCAATTCAAAGAACCCCAAGTCGATCTTGGGACTAATAAAGAGCTGAAAACTAGTCACTGACTCCCAAGCCTTCTTTCGAGCGCCTACACAACACTGGCGATGAGGGTGGGATCGCTAAACTGATACCCACCGAGCACAAGGCACCAAGACGAGCAAAACCAACGAGATGGCCAGCATCGCGCCGCCCGCACCCTTTAACCAGGCTACTGAGGACTGGGAATCATACATTGAGCGGTTCCTGATGTTCCTGGAGAGTAGCAACCTCAAGGATGCAAATGGGCAGAAAAAAAAGGGCCGTGTTCCTGACACACCGTGGGCCCACAGTGTTTAAGATGGCAAAGGCCCTCGTGAAACCGGAAGATGTAAAGGCGATGGACTGGGCCGACCTCGAGCCTCTGTTGCGAAACCACTATGCTCCCGCCGTGCCCACCCTCATCAGATGGCACGACTTCTACCAGCATGACCAGAAAGAGGGTGAGAGCATCAGCAATTTCGTCGCTGACCTGCGAAATCTGGGAGGCATGTGCATCTTCACAGACATGGACGAGGCGTTATGAGATCGCGTCGTCCTCGGGCTCAGGGACCCCATCCTACAAATCCGGCTAATGGCAAGAGGCGACATCTCCTTCACTGATGCCCTCGCTGAGGCTACCGCAGCTGAGGCAACCCGGAAATCAGCGGCCCGAATGCTGAGACCTGATGCCGGGGACTGAACCACAACCTCCGAGACGACCCCAGCAGCTGAGACACAGCCAGAAGCAAGCCGACAAGCAACCACCACCATCCACCATGGCGACCTCGATTCCCCATCTGACACCACAGACGAGGAGGAGGACATCCACTGACTCCAGACAGAACGGGACCAGCACGAGCGGTGGAGTTGTAAGTCGGGGCTGCAATGCGCCAGGTGCGGGGTGACCACCCTCAATTGGAGTGCTGATTTTTCGACACGATCTGCCGACAATGCAACAATGCGACAAGAGAGGCCACATCGCCCAAGTCTGCTGACTCAAAAGAACCTACAGCCCCCGATGATGAGGCAGCAGCGGCCGGAGACAAGACGGCACCCCCCCCCAGAATGAGGGACCACCAAACCAGGGCAAGTTGGAACCGGGATGGACGAGGCCGATGAAATGGCGAGAACCGACAAAGAGAGGAGACCCACCAGATGGTCGTCATCGGCCATTCATCTAGCTGGGATGCCCACAAGGTACACGTGGAAGTGAGCATCGAGGGCAAGCCATGCAAGATGGAGGTGGACTCCGGGTCCTACCTCTCCATGGTTGAATGGCAGGAAATCAAGCGCCTGGTGCCCACCATTCATAAAAGGGGCCTGGAAAGCCAGAAGCTAATCCTAAAGAACTACCAAGGGAACCGCATCCCCGTAGTCGGAACAGGACACTTTGAAGTCACATTCAAGGGGTGCACAGCAAGGTTTCCCCTGACAATTGTGGACAGAGACCGACCCAGCCTTTTGGGACTACAGTGGTTCGCGCTGCTCGGAATCGAGGTAACAGGCATCAACCACGTCGCAGAGGTAGACTGGGAGGAGCAACTCGCAAGGGACTTCCAGGAAGTGTTCGACGGCACCCTAGGCAAGTACCAAGGGCCCCCTATTTCGTTCAGTCTAGACCCCAGCATTCCCCCGATACGCCTAAAACCGCAGCGAGTGCCTTTCGCACTCAGACCCAAGATCAATGAGCAGATAGACAAGCTCATCAAACAGGGAATCCTGGAGCCAACCGATCACACCTGGTGGGAGACCCCCATAGTCACCCCAGTCAAGCCCGATGGGTCGTTGAGAATCTGTGAGGACTATAAGGCCACCCTAAACTGCACATTACAACAAAGTGCTTACCCCATCCCAGTAGTCCAGCACCTTCTGCACTCACTGGGGGGAGGCAAGGTTTTCGCGAAGCTGGACCTGACGCAAGCCTACCAACAATTACCAGTCGATGAGGAAACAGCCGAGGCGCAGACCATAGTAACCCACCGGGGGGCATTTCACTGCAAGAGACTCCTGTTCGGAGTCAGCATGGCACCAGGAATTTTCCAGAGTCTCATGGAGAGACTCCTGCAAGGGATCAAGGGGGTGGTGCCCTACTTTGACGACATGCTGGTGTCAGCAGCCAACCAAAAACAACTATAGGGTCACCTGAGGGAGGTACTACAAAAATTCAAAGACGCGGGGCTAAAAGTCAAAAAAGAAAAATGCCAGCTGCATATTGAAAGGGTTGAGTTCCTAGGGTACCTCCTAGACCAGCACAGAATTCACCCAACAAAAAAAAAAATCAGAGTCATCAAGGAGGCACCCAGGCCAAGGAATAAAACAGAACTGCAGGCATTTCTGGGGCTGATTAACTTCTATAATGTTTTCCTACCCCAAAAGGCGACCACGGCGGAACCGTTGCATAGGCTATTGGACAAAACAGCCACCTGGACCTGGGGGGGACGGGAGGAAGCCGCATTCAACCGAACCAAGGACCTGCTCACATCGGATGCCATCCTCATGCAGTACAACGAGACCCTCCCACTAACAGTAACGTGCAACGCATCACCATTCGGAATCGGGGCGATCCTCAGCCACACACTCCCAAACAGAAATGAAGCACCCATCGCCTTTTACTCAAGGACCCTATCAAAACCCGAAAGGAACTACAGCCAACTAGACAAGAAAGCCCTGGCCATCATCGTCGCTGTAAAAAGGTTCCACGAGTACCTCTACGGCAGGACATTCTCCATCATCACAGACCACAAACCACTGTTGGGCATCCTGGTGGGAAACAAGGCCACCCCAACCATTCTATCTTCAAGAATGACAAAGTGGTCTGAGTTCCTCGCCGCCTACAGTTACCGGCTGACCCATCGACCTGATAAGACAATTGCACATGCAGACGCCTTGAGCCGCACCCCGCTGCCCAACCTGGACACTGACCTGGCTTCCACAACATCCATCCTGAGCATAGAGAGCTTACCCAACCTCCCCCTAACTGCGTCAGACATTGCCCACAAAACCAATAAAGACAAACGTCTGGTGCGGGTGCTACAATAGGTGGAGAAAGGGTGGCCAGAAAAAGATGATGACGAGACATTCAGGATGTTTCAGAACAGACAAATGGAACTTTTTATGCAAAAGGGTTTTATACTATGGGGGGACAGGGTTGTGATTCCGGAGAAATTACAAAAAAGGGTCCTGGACTTGTTACACGAGGGGCACCCAGGCATCGTTAGGTCAAAAGCCCTGGCCAGAAGCTATGCCTGGTGGCCAGGGATGGACAAACAAATTGAAACCTGGGTGACAAGCTGCAAGCAATGCCAAGAATCCAGGCCAAGCCCACCCGCTGCCCCAATCCTGGAATTGGAAACCCCCAGAGGACCATGGTCCAGGATACACATAGATTTCACCAGGCCCACAAACGGACACACATTCCTCATAACGGTAGATGCTTACTCCAATTGGCTGGAGGTAAGCGACATGAGAACTACCACCACCGAGGCCATCATCAAAGAACTCAACAAACTATTCTCAACCCACGGTCTTCCAGATGTAATTGTATCAGATAATGGCCCACAGTTTACCGCACTAGAATTTGAGAAATTCCTAGCGGAACAGGGCACACGACACGCTCTGACAACGCCAGCACATCCGGCGGTGAACGGTAAGGCGGAACGAATGGTCCAATTTACCAAAAAAACAATCCAAAAAATCAAAACCGGGGACATGCAAGAAAAAATAAATAAACTACTTTTTATCCAACACATAACACCTAACACAACGACAAACAAGAGCCCCGCAGAACTGCTAATGGGGAGGAAACTAAGATCCCCCCTAGATAGACTTCACCCCACATACAACCCCAAAAAGCCCACCGACTCATCGAGCAGGCACCGAACATTCGCACCAGGAAACGCAGTATATACAAAAACCTTAGAGGGGACCCCCTCTGGATACCAGCAACGGTAACCCAGATAACAGGTCCCCACTCGTACCGGCTACAAACAATCGATGGACAAGCATGGAAACAACACATTGATCAAATAAGATCGAGAACGACCACGGGAAACATAACTGACACGCAAGCAGACAGAGACATAGACCCAGAGAGGGAAAAAAAACCACCCAAGGACCAACCAAGAGGGGAGGGAAAGCCCCGAGAACCAACCCCAACCAGAAAGAAACCAAGAATACTCACCAACCGAAGCAGAAATAGGCAACCAACTTGAAGCCTCGGCTGGAAGAAACAGCCAGGCCAGCTCAACCAGACCAGAAGGACCAGGCGGGAGCGGCAAAGACAGCAGCTTGACCACCCCAGGTAGACTGGGAGGAAGCGACCACGAAAGGCCTGGCTCACCATTCCAGGCAGTTCCATCAATGAGGCAGAGAGCAGCACAGAACCCGACCGAACCGTCTGAAGGCCAGGCATTAACTAACCTGTGCAGGTCCAGTAGGCAAGTACGGGGCCCCGCCTACTTACAGGACTATGTCACGTAGGACCGTACAGGAGGGGAGGGGTGTTCTGTATTGTTCATTAACATTCTTGTAAATACCACGCCCTGATTGGCCAGGGCGCATGGCAGCTGGATTGGCTGAGCGAGCCGCACTGATTGGCCCGCCGTGAATCCCCAGGATTGGTGGAAACCGATCGCGGGAGATTCAAAGTGATGCCATTGGCTGCGGCCAGCACAGCCAGCGCGATATAAGCTGCAGCCGATCCACAGAACCCCGAGTCGATCTCAGGACTAATAAAGAGCTGAAAACTAGTCACTGACTCCCGAGCCTTCTTTCGAGCGCCTACACAACAAAAACATTCTATATGTTTTAGATGCATATGTATTTGGTGGTTGTGCCTGTCCTATGAAACACCACATCATTGAACTTCAGTTAGCTCCAACTTACTGGCCTTGACCAAGGCTTGAAAAGCAGGTTCTTCACCCAGGCACTGGTCCAAGGTGTGGATGTACCCAGGGGTGGGATCCGACAGGGTTAATTACCAGTTCGGTCATTTACGAGGTTCAGTGATTTATGATGTGCTTCCCTGCACGCTGCAGGCAGGCACCTGTAAATCGTCATCAGCATGCTGCGTCCAGAGAAGCAGCCTTTCAAAAAGCCATTTTTTCCTGCTTTTTTAACTGCAGCTGTGCCTGGCATGGCAGCTGAAGTTGAAAAAAATCAGGAAATAAAAGTCAGGTAAGAGCCTGGGTGAACGGGTGGGCAAAAACATCAGCAGACATAAAACCGGTTCTATGTCTGCTGCTCTTCAGAGCTACCGATTCTACAGAGGTGGAAAGAACCAGTAGAAACCCACCCCTGGATGAACCAATTCTGTGAATCTTAAGAGAATAATTGTGGCTGGCCTCTGTTGTGACATGTTTTTTTAATTTGTTGTTTTGTTTGTTTACTTGTTTTTAATCTGCTGTTAGCTGTTCAGCGTTGCAAATAAAATTTGGGCAGCATATAGATTGATTGATTAATTAAAAAACAAAATGAGTTCAAATAGAGTATAAACATATACTAAGATGTTAACAGTTGGGGAAGGCCTCAAATGTATAAGGGAACCTTCTTCTTGTTGCTTGCTTATAACTTTTAGCTCTTACTATGGCATTTAAAATAATAAAAATATATAGCAATTATCAGTACTTGCAATTGCTATATATTTTTATTATTTTAAATGCCATATTTGAGTCATATAGCAATAGCACTTAGACTTTACAGCACTTTATCATGCTTTTACAGTCTTCTCTAAGTGGTTTACAGTGGTTATCTACCCACGCGGTATTAATCGTGGTGAACACTTGGTTAAGCAATTCACAATGAACCAAAATGTGACTTGTCCATAGGCCACCCTATTATTTACCATATATTTTTCCACCCTGTATTTTCCTGAATAGATTGTTGACATGCATGTGTTCTTTTTTGTTGTTGTTGTTAGTGATGCCATCTAGTTCATTGGTTTTGTTTGGTATCCTTTGATCAGGCTGGTTGGAGACCATGAGAGCTGTTGCTCATCACATCTGAAGCGCATCACTTTGGGGAAGCTACCGTACAGCTGTGTATTTGAGATTATTCAAGTTTGTTTTTAAAACGTATTTCACCCTGTACTAGCTATGACTTCCACAGCTGAATGTGTATTCCACAGCTGAATCGACACACACTGTTGGCTGCATGTAGTCCAATTCTGATTGCCCAAATCTGTTACATAATTAGGTCACTAATCCAACACTGAACATCACTGGCTCCAACACTGCAGTGGAAAATAGAACTGGGCTTCTTCAACCCATTTGGGCAAGGACAATAAGAATAAGACTGGTTTCAATCACTGAAGAACCTTTCTGCTAGATCTGGGGCAGATCGGTTCGACAGAGACACGAGACCATTTACGTGAGTTCAGCTCTTTATTAGGTATAGGTAAAGGTCTGGGAATGCAAGCCATGGCAACCCTTCATATAGGGCTGGCTCATGGCTTGGCAGCCAATGGCAGCACTTTGAATCTCCCGCGATCGGCTCAGCCAATCATGGTAGATTCCTAGTGCTCCAATCACGGCCGACCTGTCGACCAATCAGGTCTCCCCTGGTCCAGACCAATCGGGTGCGAGGGTTTCGGAGTATGCTAATATTGTACACCCCTCCCCTCTTGGTTTCGTCCTGTGGTGCGTAGTGATGTAGTCGTGTAGGTAGGCGGGGCTTTTCCCCTGCCTCCTTGACCTGCGTGGTTCAGTTCTGGTGTGGTCGCCGACCGGTTCGGATGCCTCCTCTGTCGCTCCAGTTCCTTGGGATGGAACCGCCTGGAACGTTGAGCTGGGCCTTTCTTGGTAGCTCCCTCCCGGTTCTCCTGGGCTGGTTGAGCTGCCGCTTCTGCTCCTGCTTGGTTTTTCCTGTCTGGGTGAGCTGGTTTGGCTGCTCCTTCCAGGTGAAGACCCCAGGGTTTTGTGCTCCATTGGTCCTGCGTCTATAGGTGAGTAGCATTGGTTTATTGGTTTATTTATTCTAGGTGGGGGGTGTTCTGCTTGCGTTAGTTGGTTCCCTTCGAGTCTTTATCGCTTACTGATTTCCCCCCACCTTCTAGTTTCTTGTTCGGGTGTCTGGCTTGTTGTTGCGGCTATTCTTGGCTTAAGTTGGTTTATGTGCCGTTTCCAGTTTTTCCCATCGCTCGTTTCCAATCGGTATGATGGGGCCCGGTTATCTGGGTGATTGTTGCTGGCACCCAGAGTGGTTCTCCTGTGAGATTTTTGGTGTATACTGGGTCCCCTATGTTGAATGTTCTGTGTTTGCTGAAGGAACCTGGGGGTTTGTCTGGGTTATATGTTGGGTGCATTCTGTCTAGTGTAGTGCGTAGTTTCCGGCCCATCATTAGTTCCGCCGGGCTTTTATTTGTGGTTACGCTAGGTGTAATGTGTTGAATGAGGAGCATTTTATTGGTTTTGTCCTGTATGTTGGCTGTTTCTATTTTCTGGATGACTTTCTTGGTGTATTGGACCATGCGTTCCATCCTCCCGTTCGCCGCCGGGTTTGCCGGTGCGGTTAATGCATGGCGTATCCCTTGGCCTGCCAGAAATTGTTCAAATGCTAGTGCGGTGATCTGGGGCCCATTGTCCGACACTATTACATCTGGCAGGCCGTGCGTAGTGAAAAGTTTGCTCAGTTTCCTTTTCACCACCTCCGTCGTGGTTGACTACATAGTGCTTACCTCCAGCCAGTTGGAGTAAGCATCTACTGTGATAAGGTACATATATCCCTTGGTTGGCCCCGCGAAATCTATATGAATTCTGGACCACGGACCTCTTGGTTTTTCCCATTCTTGGGTTGGGGTGGCAGGTGGATTGGATCTGGACTCCTGGCATTGTTTACATTTGGCAACCCAGGTTTCGATCTGTTTATCCATTCCTGGCCACCATGCGTAGCTTCTGGCCAGGCTTTTCATCTTAACCATCCCCGGGTGCCCCTCATGCAACATTCCCAATACCTTTTCCTGTAATTTTTCCGGAATTATCACTCTGTCCCCCCAAAGTATGCAGCCCTTTTCGGTAAAGAGTTCAGTTTGTCTGTTCTGGAAAGGTCTGAATAGTTCATCTATGTCCCCTTCCGGCCACCCTTTTCCCACCCAGCTCAAGACTTGCGCCAGCCGCTTGTCTTTATTTGTTTCTCTGGCAATGTCTGGCGCGGTCACGAGTGGGTTGGATATTGTCTCTATTTGGAGTACCTCTGTTGTGGGTGCCGGGTCATTTTCCCAGTCCGGTAAGGGTGACCGGCTTAGGGCATCTGCATGGCCGATGTCCTTGCCGGGTCGGTGAATCAGCTGGTAATTGTATGCTGCTAGGAATTCGGACCACCTCGTCATTCTTGGTGATAGAATGTTCGGCCCTGTTCCCCACCAGGATTCCTAGCAGCGGCTTGTGATCCGTGATGATTGTAAAAGTCCTACCATAAAGGTATTCATGAAATTTCTTGATGCCGGCGACGACTGCTAGGGCCTCTTTGTCGAGCTGGCTGCAGTTCCGCTCTGGCTTAGAAAGTGTCCTTGATGAGAAAGCGATGGGTGCTTCCCTCCCGTCTGGTAGCTGGTGGCTGAGGATGGCGCCGATTCCAAATGGTGACACGTCGCAAGTTACCGTCAATGGCAGAGTCTCGCTGTACTGGATTAGTACCACATCGGATGTTAGCAGGTTCTTTGTGTTGTTGAAAGCACTCTCCTCCCGTGCTCCCCAGGTCCAGGTGGCTGTTTTATCTAACAGCCTATGTAGCGGTTCCGCCACGGTCGCCTTTTGAGGTAGGAAGACATTGTAAAAGTTTAACAGTCCCAAGAAAGCCTGTAATTCAGTTTTGTTTTTTGGTCGCGGTGCTTCCCTTATGGCTCTCAGTTTCTTTTCTGTGGGGTGAATCCCTTGTTTGTCTAGGAGGTACCCCAGAAATTCAACCCTTTCAGCCCGTAGCTGGCACTTCCCTTTCTTGACTTTAAGTCCCGAGTCTCTGAACTTCTGCAGTACCTCCCTCAACCTGGCTTCTAGTTGTTTCTCATTTTCCGCGGCCACCAAGACATCATCAAAGTAGGGCACCACCCCTTCTATTCCCTGGAGGAGTCTTTCCATAAGGCTTTGGAAGACCCCAGGTACCACGCTGACTCCAAACTGGAGCCGGTTGCAGCGGAAAGCCCCTCGGTACGTTACGATGGTTTGGGCTTCTGCTGTCGTGGTGTCGACCGGCAGTTGCTGGTAGGCTTGCGCCAAATCGAGCTTTGCGAAGATCCGGCCTCCCCCCAGTGAGTGCAGAAGATGCTGGACTACTGGGATGGGATATGCGCTTTGTTGGAGCGCATGGTTTAGGGTGGCCTTGTAGTCACCACAAATTCTCACTGACACATCTGGCTTGATGGGGGTGACAATTGGGGTCTCCCACCGGGCATGATCGATCAGTTCCAGCACCCCTTGCATGATGAGCTTATCGAGTTGCTCATCGATCCTGGGCTTGAGTGCAAAGGGCACTCACCTGGGCTTAAGGTGGATTGGCGCGATGCTTGGGTCTACATTAAATGAGATAGGGGACCCCCGGTACTTGCCTTAACGGTCATCGAAGACTTCCCAGAAGTCCCTCACAAGCACCGCTTCCCAGTCTGCTTCTCCGAAGTGGTGTATGCCTGTTACTTCGATGCCCAGGGGTGCAAACCACTGCAGTCCCAACAGGCTCGGCCGATCTCGATCGACGATTGTCAGAGGTAGCACTTCTGTGTGGCCCTTGAAGGCGACTTTAAAATGGCCTCTACTGGCTACAGGGATTCGGTTTCCCTGATAGTCTTTGAGGGTTAGTGTTTGGTCTTCCAGTTCTTGGCGGCGGATGGTGGGGACCAGGCGCTTGAGTGTGAGCCAGCAGACCATTGAGAGGAAAGACCCTGAGTCCACCTCCATGTCACATTGCTGGTCTTCTATCCCGACTGTCATGTATACCTTCCTGGCGTCGTTGGTGGAGGAATGGCCGATGACGACAGTCTGGTGCGTTTCCTCTCTCTGTCTCATCTCCTGGAGCTGCCTGTTCCAACCTTCTCGGCTCCAGCAGTTCTCCATCTGGTGATCACGGGTCCTGGTGGGGGTGCTGTCTCTCCGTCGGGGGCTGGCGTCTCGTGGTCGCAGGCTGTAGTGCTTTTTATTCCAGCACACTTTGGTGATGTGCCCCCGTTTCTCTCAATGCCTGCAAATGGCTTCGAGAAAATGACAGTCCGCTCAGGGGTGATCACTGCTGCAGCCGGCACACTGGAACCTCGACTTACGACCTCGTGGTTCCCGCCATTCCCGCACTGATTGGAGACGGTGGATCTCCTCCTCCTCTTCAGTTTCTGAGAAGGAGTCGATGTCGCCGTGGTGTGTGGTTGTGTGGTCTGTCGCTGGCCGCCTCTCGGGGGGTCGATGTCACCTCTCCGGCCGTCGCTCATGGCATGATGCTTGATTGTTGCATCTGAGCTGCTGATTTCTTGGCCGCTTCCACTGCAGCGGCTTCGGTGAGGGCATCGGCGAGGGAGATGTCTCCCTTTGCCATGATGCGGCTCTGGAGGACGGGGTCTCGGAGTCCCAGTACGACATGGTCTCGCAGGGCCTCGTCCAGGTCAGTGAACTCGCACAGGCCCCCCAGGTCCTGTAGTGCCACTATGAAGTCGGCCAGCACTTCGCCCTCGCATTGATCCCGCCTGTAGAAGTCATGCCGCCGGATGAGGATGGGCATGATGGGGGCATAGTGGTTCCGCAGCAGGGGCTTGAAATCGTCCCACTCCATCGCCTTGATGTCCATTGGTTTGGCCAAGGCTTTGGCCATTTTGAAGACTGCGGGCCCGCAGTGCGTGAGGAATACGGCTCGTTTCTTGTGGCCATTGGCGTCCTTGAGGTTGCTACTCTCGAGGAACATTTGGAACCTATTGGTATAGGATTCCCAGTCCTCAGTAGCAGGGTTGAAGGGAGCGGGTGGTGAGTTGATTCCGGCCATTCTGCTTGCTTCTTCGTGCCGCCTTGCCACGTGCTGGATGATCTCTTTGTCTCACGATCCCATCCTCGTTGCCAGTGCTAGATCTGGGGCGGATCGGTTCGACAGAGACGCGAGACCATTTATGTGAGTTCAGCTCTTTATTAGGTATAGGTAAAGGTCTGGGAATGTGAGCCGCGGCAACCCTTCATATAGGGCTGGCTCGCGGCTCGGCAGCCAATGGCAGCACTTTGAATCTCCCGTGATTGGCTCAGCCAATCACGGTAGATTCCTAGTGTTCCAATCACAGACAACCTGTCGACCAATCAGGTCTCTGCTGGTCCGGACCAATCGGGTGTGAGGGTTTCGGAGTATGCTAATATCGTACACTTTCAAATATAGAGGCTTAGCTACAGAGAGAGGAAAATCTTCATCTGTTTCAGGATGCTGTATTTTCTTGGACCACTGCATTCCCCAGGTGGTGTATTGCAGGTAAGTCAACTATCTCCATGCTATGATCTTGCATTAGTACTGTTCTGGGCAGTGCTCTTTTTGAGATCTATAAACAAACTGAAATAAATTTGGAGGAGAGCAATGAGGATATTTAGTGGTATGGAAACACAAATCTAATGAAAAAAGGAACTGATATGTTTAGCCAGGAGAAGAGAACATTGCAGGAGAGAGATTAGAGTTTTCTTCAGGTGACATATCTCTGTGTTGAAAAAAACTAATTTCAACGAGTGGATTTTGGACAGACAAAATTAAGTGATATGTAATCCAAGCCAAACTGAGAGTTATGACAATGAAAAAAATACTTTAAAAGCAAGTAATACTCACACCTTTGGATTTAATTGTTAAATTAAACCATGACTTATTTAAACTTGCTTTGTTGAATAACTTACCAAAGATGCATACAGCTAATCCATAAACAATGGCTGACAAGCTACAGATGCTCGGTTTACAGATCATACTGTAGTAAAACAAAGTGTAGTTTCGGCTCAGGGGTGTTACATTATCCCCACTCATTGGGTCAACAATCCAGTACTACAACACATATAAGGAAAAAATGCTTGCAATGGGAATATATAAGGGGGAAATGCTTGTAATGTGAATGTTCAGTTGTCTTTCCACACAGGTAAAGAAAAAAGGAAAATAAAAGAATTATACCCAAGAATTCATTCAGACTGATTTAGATCACTTCAAGGAACAATTAAAATGGCACAGCCATACTTCCTACATGCTCCATTCTTGTATAAATTTACATAACACCCTGTTTAAAACCACCACTATTCTAAAAGTTGCCTTTCTTGTTGAGTTTGCTTTGCATTCATATATACGTATGGGGGGGGGGGGACGACAAACATATTGAAAAGAACACCGAGGCAGAGCTTTGACCATTAAAATATTAAATGAAGCTCTTCTAATCAAATACTTTGTTCAAATTTCCTGTTAGCCTGAATGGCATATAACTTTATTCTTCTGAGCCAACAGGAAAGAAAATTTGATGTTACTTGACATAAGTAAAGGCAAATTTGCTTTTTGACCACCAAAAGGTCAGGAACATTTTGTGATTGCAAGAAATTGCATCTATTACAAGCTGTAGATTCTCTAACTGAAAATGTGACATGCACTCAGGTTTTTGTTTTTGCTGCTGACTTTTTGAAGGAGGGAGCAGTATAAACTTTCCAACAGGTTTCAAGAAGTATTGAAGGACAATAATATTGAGTGAGAAAAACCATGAAGGTGCAATGCTGTATATGTAGGAAAAAGACTTGCCTTTTTAGTTTTCCCAAGAATTTGGGAGAATAGGAAGCTGTGCAGAACTGTCCCTTTGCCCATTAAGTTCTCATCAGAGCAGTGTTTCTCAACCTTGGTGACTTGAAGACATGTGGATTCAACTCCCAGAATCTCCACACTACTCATGCTAAACTGGGGGATTCTGGGAGCTGAAGCCCGCCCAACTTCAGGTTGCTAAAGTTGAAGAACACTGCAATAGGATTTAGTGTGACAATGCTGGTTCTCTATGATCACAAACAGAGGTTTCTTCCATCACCTCCTACCAGAACATAAAGATTCCAGAGACTGAACTTGGAATTTTCTGCATATTCAGCACATGTCCTCTACCACAGAGGTGAAGCTTCTAATCCAGCTCAGATCCTAGTTATTATTTTAATATATACCAAGACAGCTAGTACTCAAGGCTAACAAAACTTTTAAAAAATAGAATCCAAAAAAAATCAATGTCAAAAACAATTACGAATTTTTAAAAACTCTGATAAAAGAGATGCATTTTTCTTTTTTTCATTATGTAGCAAGGATAGTCCAAGTCAAAGAACTTACAGTGGCTAAGAGAGGGTGCATACGTCCGCGTGGACAGAAGCCAGGAGTCGGTGACTGTGTTTCAAGCTCTTTTTATTAGGCAGGAACCGAACTGAGGCTACAGGAAAACTTCACGGCTTTTTATTTCCAAGCCGCCGCAGCCGCGGCCAATGGCACCACTTTGAATCTCCCGCGATTCGAATTGACCAATCGCGGGAGATTCTCAGCAAGCCAATCGGCGCGGCTCGCCTAGCCAATCAGAGCACCCCGCGCTTTGGCCAATCAAAGCGCGGGGATCTCAAGAATTCAAATGAGGGGACAGAACACCCCTCCCCTCTTGGTTCAGTCCTTACGTTGCGTAGTCCCGTAGGTAGGCGGGGCTCCGTCTCTGCCTACTGGACCTGCGCAGGTCAGTCGTAGGTTGGATCCCGGCCGGTTCGGTCGGGGTCTCTGTTTCTCTGGACTCCGTCGTGGGAAGCGCCTGATCTGTCTGGCTGGGCCGCTCTCTGCAGCTCCCTCCTGGGCTACCCGGGTTGGTTGAGCTGCGGGTTTCGCCGCTTCCACTCGGTCTTCCCGGGTTGGTTGAACTGGCCTGGCTGTCTCTTCTTGGTGAGGTTTCGTGCTGGCTGCTTTCAGGTGAGTATGGCTGGTTTATTTTTTCTGGGTTTTGGTTCCCTGGGTATTCCCTCCCCTCTTGGTTTGTGTTGCGGGGGTTGGTTTTGCTTGGTTGCACATCGGTGGTCTCTTGTGTGGTCGTCCTCGATCTTAACTGGTCGATGTGGCGTTTCCACGCTCGTCCGTCGGTTGTTTGTAGCCAGTACGAGTGTGGGCCTGTTAGTTATGTTATGACAGCTGGTACCCATAATGGGTCTCCAGTTGGGTTCTTCGCGTAGGCGGCGTCGCCTGGTGCGAAGGTTCAGTGTTTGCTGGTGGAGTCTGGGGGTTTCTCTGGGTTGTACGTGGGGTGTAATCTATCAAGTGGGGACCTTATTTTCCTCCCCATTAACAGTTCTGCTGGGTTTTATTTGTTGTGGTGTTTGGGGTTATGTGCTGTATGAAAAGTAATTTATTTATTTTGTCCTGGATCTCCCCGTGGTCTATTTTCTGGATGGTTTTCTTTGTGAATTGAACCATCCGTTCCGCCCCACCATTCGCCGCCGGATGCGCCAGGGCTGTCAGCGCGTGTCGTATGCCCCTCTCCGCTAGGAATTTTTCGAATTCTAGCGAATTGGGGCCCGTTGTTGGAAACGAGGACGTCTGGCAGGCCGTGTGTTGCGAAAAGTTTGCAGAGTTCTTTGGTCACGGCCTGCGTGGTGGTTGTTCTCATGTTGCTTACCTCCAGCCAGTTGGAGTAAGCGTCTACGGTTATTAAGAAAGTGTGTCCTTTTGCGGGCCCGGCGAAATCTATGTGGATCCTAGACCACGGTCCCCTGGGGGTTTCCCATTCTAGGATGGGTGCTGCGGGTGGGCTTGGCCTAGTTTCCTGGCATCGTTGACACCTTGCTACCCAGGCCTCAATCTGTTTGTCCATCCCTGGCCACCAAGCGTAACTTCTGTCCAGGGCTTTTGTCCTAACGATGCCCGGGTGCCCCTCGTGTAACAGTTCCAAAACCTTCCCTTGTAGTTTTTCCGGGATGACCACCCTATCCCCCCATAGCATGCACCCTTTTAGTAATGAGAGTTCTGTTTGCTGGTTCCGGAATGTCCTGACGGGCTCGTCGTTGTCCCTTTCCGGCCACCCTTTCTCTACCCAATGCAAAACCTGCACCAGACGTTTGTCTATTAGTTTCTCGGGCAATGTCTGACGTGGTTATGGGTAGGTTGGGTAGAGTCTCTATGCTGAGGGTAGTCGTCGTGGGTGCTGGGTCAGTGTCTGGTTCAGGTAGCGGTGAGTGGCTTAAGGCGTCCGCATGGGAGATAGTCTTACCAGGTCAGTGTGTGAGTCCATAGTTGCAGGCAGCCAGGAATTCGGACCACCTTGTCATTCGGGGAGACAGAATGTTTGGGGTGGCCCTGTTCCTTGCAAGGATTCCCAGCAGCGGTTTGTGGTCGGTGATGATGGTAAACATCCGGCCGTAGAGGTACTCGTGAAACCTTTTTACTGCGGCGACGATAGCCAAAGCCTCTTTGTCCAGCTGGCTGTAGTTCCGCTCCGGTTTGGTGAGGGTCCTTGAAAAAAACGCGATGGGTGCTTCTTTTCCATCGGGGAGAGTGTGGCTGAGGACAGTGCCGACGCCGAAGGGTGATGCGTCGCATGTGATGGCTAGTGGTAGGGTCTCATTGTACTGGATGAGGATGGCATCTGAAGTGAGCAGGTCCTTGGTTTTTCTGAAGGCGGCTTCCTCGCGTTTCCCCCAAGTCCAGGTAGCCGCCTTGTCCAAAAGCCTATGCAAAGGCTCCACCGCAGTCGCCTTTTGGGGCAGGAAGACATTATAAAAGTTAAGTAGCCCCAGAAACGTCTGCAGTTCTGTTTTTGACTTGGGTGTGGGTGCTTCCTTGATGGCTTTAATTTTCTTGTTGGTGGGGTGAATGCCGTGTCGGTCTAGGAGGTATCCTAGGAATTCGACCCGCTCTGTGTACAGCTGGCATTTTTCCCTCTTCACTTTAAGCCCGGTTTCTTTGAACCTCATTAGCACCTCCCTTAGGCGAGTCTCTAGTTCGGCCTGGTTGGTTGCCGATACTAGTACATCATCGAAGTATGGGACCACCCCCTTGATGCCCTGTAAGAGTCTTTCCATGAGGCTCTGGAAAATTCCCGGTGCCACGCTGACTCCAAATTGGAGGCGGTTGCATCTAAAGGCTCCCTGGTAGGTGACTATGGTTTGTGCCTCGGCAGTTTCCTCGTTGACCGGCAGTTGCTGGTATGCTTGGGCCAGGTCGAGTTTCGCAAAAACTTTGCCCCCTCCCAGTGAGTGTAGGAGATGCTGCACTACTGGGACGGGGTAAGCGCTTTGCTGCAAGGCGCCATTTAGGGTGGCCTTATAGTCCCCACAGATTCTCACTGACCCATCCAGCTTAATCGGGGTGACTATGGGGGTCTCCCACCGGGCGTGGTCTATGGGTTGTAATACCCCTTGCTTTATGAGCTTGTCAATTTGCTCGTCTATCTTTGGTTTGAGTGCGAACGGCACCCGCCTTGGTTTTATGCATTTCGGGGGAACGTGGGGGTCTAGGCTGAAGGATATAGGGGGCCCTCGGTACTTGCCTAGGGTGCCGTCGAACACTTCCTGGAACTCCCGGGCCAGTCGCTGCTCCCAGTTGGCTTCAGCGATGTGGTCGATGCCCGTGACTGCGATGCCTAGCGGTGCAAACCATTGAAGTCCCAGTAGACTAGGTTGGTCTCGATCGACGATGGTTAAGGGAAGTCTTTCGGCATGTCCCTTGTAGGTCACTGTAAACTGTCCTGTTCCGACTACAGGGATGCGGTTTCCCTGGTAGTCCTTGAGGATTAGTCTCTGGTTTTCTAGTTGCTTTCTCTGGATGGTAGGCACCAAGCGTTTAATTTCTTGCCAGGCTACCATTGAGAGGTAGGACCCGGAGTCCACCTCCATTTTACAAGGTTCGCCTTCGATGCCTACCTCCACGTTGACCTTTCTGGCGTCTGTGGTTGTGGCGTGGTCGATGGTGACCGTGTGATGTGTCTTTTCTCTCCGCCTGGCCTCGCCACTTCATTGGGCTCGTCCCTTTCACTCCCAGTGGTTGTCTGTTGGCCAGTCTCTGGTCCTGGGGGGTGTGCTCTCTCGTCTCCGCTCACTCGGGTCCCATCGCCTGGGGCTGTGGGTCTTCTTGAGGCGGCAAACACGTGCGATGTGGCCCTTCTTGTCGCAGTGCCAGCAAATGGAGTTGAAGAACCGGCATTCGGATCTGGGGTGGTCGCCTCCACAACCGGCACACGCGGTCCTCGACTCCGCCGGCTGCACTGGTCGCGGCCTGCCTGGAGATGGTGGATGTCTTCCTCCTCGTCAGACGTACCCGAGGTCGAGTGGAGTTCACCCTGGTGGGTGGTGGTTTTAGGTTGGGCCTCGGTCAACCTTGCAGGGTTGTTGTTTGCGGTGCGGTCCCCGGCGTTCGGTCTCCGCATGCGGTCTGCTGACTGTCGGGTAGCTTTGGCGGCCGTGGCTTCAGAGATGGTGTCGGCAAGAGCGATGTTGCCCTTAGCCATCAACCGATTTTGGAGAACGGGGTCCCAAAGGCCGAGCATGATTCGGTCCCGAAGGGCCTCGTTCATGTTGGAGAACTTGCATAGTCCTCCCAGGCACCACAGCTCTGCAACGAAACAGCTGAGACTCTCAACTGACCGCTGGTCCCACCGATAAAATTCATGCCGTCGGATGAGGATGGGCACGGCTGGAGCGTAGTGGTTCCGGAGCAATGGTTCGAGGTCCTTCCAATCCATCGTGGTAACGTCGGCGGGCTTGGCTAGCGCTTTTGCCATCTTAAACACTGCGGGCCCGCAGTGTGTTAGGAAGATGGCTCGTTTCTTCGGTCCCGTGGCATCCTTCAGATCGTTGCATTCGAGGAATATGTGGAATCTGTCCGTGTAAGATTCCCAGTCCTCGGTAGCGGGGTTGAAAGGGGTTGGTGGCGCGATGCTGGCCATCTCGTCAGTTGGCTGGCTTCCGTCGGACACATGCTTCGGTTCAGGATAAGGATCCCATCCTCGTCGCCAGTGTTAGTCCGCGTGGACAGAAGCCAGGAGTCGGTGACTGTGTTTCAAGCTCTTTTTATTAGGCAGGAACCGAACTGAGGCTACAGGAAAACTTCGCGGCTTTTTATTTCCAAGCCGCGGCGGCCACGGCCAATGACACTGCTTTGAATCTCCCGCGATTCGAATTGACCAATCGCGGGAGATTCTCAGCGAGCCAATCGGCGCAGCTCGCCTAGCCAATCAGAACACCCCATGCTTTGGCCAATCAAAGCACGGGGTTCTCAAGAATTCAAATGAGGGGACAGAACACTATTGGTAAAAAACAAGCCTCGGGATATGATATAGTAGCATAGTGTAGTGTACTATATTGTTATATTATTATATTATATTACTATATTCACAGAACAGTGTGTATTAATTGTAGAGTTTTCTAAAAGTTTGTTGAGTTTTTAGCTACCATTTGCTTCCTATTCTTTACAGAACTACAACTCTCACATTACTTAGAGGGAGAAAAATACTCTTGAATCAAGATGGACCTAAGTCCTTGGTATGTATCTTTGGGACTGACTCTCTTTTTCTGTCCAGATCACTTTAACAATTGCTTCCTTTCACAATTTTGGGAATAAGAAAATGGCCACCGGAATATAAGTAGCATGATGTTTATTTGGCCCCCCCTTCAAAGGGGCAGAGAATGGAATAAAAAATACCATTAAAATCTCAATATTGTTAAACAATCAAACCAGACACTCAAACCAGGCAGTCATCAGTTAAAAGGTAAATCCCACAATACTCAAGAAAAAAAAAAAATTACTGGTGGAGGGCAGGGACTAATTTTAAAAGTTAGTCCTTCATTATTGCATAAATGGATCTGATGAGTGATTCATAAAAGCTTGTGCAAGAGAAAATTGACTGGTTTTTAAATGTCTGTAAAATCCTTACTTCAAAAGACACATTTCCCTTGAGAAACATTTTTTTAAAAAAATAATGTTTATTAAACATTTTTTCTTATATTCAAATCATTTTTATTCATTACAATGCTTTCAAGACGGTATACAGACTTTTACATAAATCTTAACTATCTATACAGTATACATACTTTTACATAAATATTAACTACCTATAGCAGAGGTGATATTCAGCAGATTCTGACCAGTTCTGGAGAAATGATACCGGAAATTTTGAGTAGTTCAGAGAACCGTCAAATACCACCTCTGACTGGAGATTTTACAGTATCCTTCCCTTGCCACACCCACCAAGCCACGCCCATAAAACCGGTAATAAAAAAAGTTGAATCCCACCTCTGATCTATACATTACATTGCTTAATCTATCTTTGTCACAATAACTTTTACCATATTATCCTACTGTCATCTTCTCTATTCAACTCTATATCTATTATTTAGCCAATCATACAGTACATTCCACATCACATATGGAACTTTTTAAAGCTAAGCCAGACACTTTTCTCTTCTCAAACATTTATTTCACTGTGGTACTTCATGGAATCAAGTACTGAAGCCTTCTGGGGATTGCATTAATTTAGGCCCACAGTTGGGAGATTAAATTTTGAAATGATTCCCCAAACAGAGTTTCTTCATCCTCAAAAGTAACATTTCTTTCATTTGGTCATGTTCTCTTTTTTATGTGTACAATTCTGTTTTCTCTCTGTTTACACAGGTTTTCACATTAAAATACATACCAATATGCAGCCTGAATTGATAAAATCATGGAAAAGGATTGCACCTGATTTGCAAAATATATAATCTGGTCTGTACATATTTCAATGAACCATCCAATTTACTTTCCTTTATCATATTACAGTATTTCATCTCTTTGCATTAGCAACTTTCAATTTAGCGTTTAGGCCCAGCTCCTGTTCTCATGGAAACAGCTTTCAGCAATAAGGCTTCTAATCAAAGGCAGGTTTTTTTAAAAAATGAAATGAAAAAAATGATTTCAACATTAGCACTGGTCATCTTTTCTTGGAAATCCAACCCCTGACAGATATTTTCCTGGCTCTCGTTATTTGCCCTCTTAATTAGTGATATAAAATTCGATGGAAGAAGTGCAGTTCATTATCCCTAAAACCTGGCAAATCCCCTGTATATTAAACTATAGTCATGTTAGCTGGGAATGATCATTGTTCTAGACCATACACTCAGAGTGCCCCCAGTTGAGAAAAGCTGTTCTCCTTCATACAGATCTACTACTACCCTTAAGCCAGAGGTCTCCAAACTTGGCAACTTTAAGACTTGTGGACTTCAATTCCCAGCATAGCTGGCTGAGGAATTCTGGGAGTTGAAGTCCACAAGTCTTAAAGTTGCCAAGTTGAGGACCCCTGCCTTAAGCCATTGCTTAAAATGATGTTAATAATAATGTGTTAGACAAAGATAGGAGTAATCCAATTCATCTTCAGTCACGGTTGCCTTAGTGACTTGGGACTTGTTAGTCTCTCAATCCAACCCACCTCACAAGATTGTGGTTGATGGATGAGAACTTGAAGATGGGGTGCTATGACCCTTATCTCTCAGAGGAATTTGGGACCATAAATGCTAAACTTTCTAAAATATAGATCTGCCAACATCTAGAAACAAGTAAAGTAATAACTAGCAGTCAGCACAGGTTTGTTTAAAAAGATCATGCCAAACCAATCTTATTTCATTCTTCAACACAGTGACTAAATTAGTAGACCAGCAAAATACTGTGGACATGATATATTTAGATTTCAGCAAGGCATTTGATAAAGTAGACCACAACCTACTTCTTAGTAAGCTAGAAAAAAGTGGAATAGATAGCACCACCACTAGATGGATTCGCAACTGGCTGGCAAACCATACTCAACGAGTAGTCCTTAATGGGTCTAAGTCTACATGGAGGGAAGTAAGCAGTGGGATTCCACAAGGTTCTGTCTTAGGCCCAGTAATCTTCAATATCTTCATTAACGACTTAGATGAGGGAATAGAAGGGGAACTTACCAAATTTGCAGATGATACTAAGCTGGCAGGAATAGCTAACACCCAGGAAGATAGGCTCAAGATCCAGATGGGTTTTGACAGACTAGAACACTGGGCCATATCTAATAAAATGAAATTCAATATAGAGAAAAGTAAAGTCCTACACTTAGGCAAGAAAAACCAAAAGTACACATCTAGACTGGGTGAAACCAGGCTCAATAGCAGTAACTGTGAGAGGGATCTTGGAGTCTTAGTGGACAACCAGCTAAATATGAGCCAGCAGTGTGCAGCCGCCGCCAAAAAAGCTAATGCAATCCTAAGTTGTATTAACAGAGGGATACAGTCAAGATCAAGGGAAGTACTAATACCACTCTATAAAGCCTTAGTAAGAGTACTGCATCCAATTTTGGTCACCACATTATAAAAAAGATGTTAAGACTCTAGAAAGTGTGCAGAGAAGAGCAACCAGGATGATTAGGGGACTGGAAGCTAAAACATACAACGAACGGTTGCAGGAACTGGGCTTGGCTAGTCTAGTAAAGAGAAGGACCAGGGGAGACATGATAGCGGTCTTCCAATATTTGAGGGGCTGCCACAGGGAGGAAGGGGTCAAGCTATTTTCTAAAGCCCCTGCAGGCCAGACAAAGAATAATGGATGGAAACTGAACAAGGAGAGATTTAACCTGGAAACAAGGAGAAACTTTCTGACAGTGAGAACAATCAACCAATGGAACAGCTTGCCCTTGGAAGTTGTGGGAGTGCCATCAGTTGAGACTTTCAAGAAGAGATTAGACTGCCATTTGTCAGAAATGGTGTAGGGTCTCCCGCTTGGGTGTGGGGTTGGATTAGATGACCTACAAGGTCCCTTCCAACTCTGATTATCTGTATCTATATGGAAGGCATATGTAAAGAAAGGATACCTGAAAAAAAATCATTCTGTATAATAATATGTTATGTGTCTGAGCATGTGCATTGGGAAGCATACATGATGCTCTATGTTGTGTGATCAGAAGGGGGGGCTTAGCATTGGACAGATACATACACATACATACACATGTAGATATATGTATGTATAACACAGAGACACACATTACACATATACTGTACATATACTGTGTGTATATATATATACATGTGTGTGTTTTCTTAAGTTTTCGCAGGTACTTACATGTATGGCATTCAGCTTAGTTCGGGTATTTTCCCACGTCATAATAGTTGTGCTTTTAAAGTTGCTGAAACGTTGCTACAACTTTAAAAGCACAACTATTATAACGTGGGAAAATACCCGAACTAAGCTGAATGCCATATATATATATATATACATATACATATACATATACATATACATATACATATACATATACATATACATATACATATACATATATATATATATATATATATATATATATATATTTTTTTTTTTTTTTTTCTTAAGTTTTCGTGGGTACTTACATGTCTGGCAATCAGCTTTGTTCGGGTATTTTCCCATGTCATAGTAGTAGTGCTTTTAAAGTTGTAGCAACGTTTCAGCAGAATCTCATCTGCCATCAGAAGCCTGATGATGACAGATGAGATTCTGCTGAAACGTTGCTACAACTTTAAAAGCACCACTACTATGACGTGGGAAAATACCCGAACAAAGCTGAATGCCAGACATATATACATATATATATTCATTCTGAGGTTTTTGCGAGTATTTGTATGTGGATCTTTGGTTATTCAGGTTTTCTCCCGCGTAAAATTGGAAGTATCTAGGTGACATTTCAATGAAGTCTCATTCATCATTTTCAGGCTTGTGTCTTCGGCTTTGAGAAGCACAAAGCTGAAGACACAAGCCTGAAGATGATGAATGAGATTTCATCGAAACGTCGCCTAGATACTTCCAATTTTAGGCGGGAGAAAACCCGAATAACCAAAGATCCATATATATATGGGTGTGTGTGTGTATGTGTGTGTGTGCGCGCATGCGTGTGTGTGTTTTCTTAAGTTTTCGCGGGTACTTACATGTATGGTATTCAGCTTTGTTCGGGTATTTTCCCACGTCATAATAGTTGTGCTTTTAAAGTTGTAGCAATGTTTTGGCAGAATCTCATCTGACATCATCAGGCTTCTGTACTGTGTTCATCTGTGAGTCAGACTTTTACAGTGGTTTCAGATTTAAATTTGGGGCAGCCTATTGCTGTGCCAGAATGGTTTTTTCTTCATCCTGATTGGTTGGGAATCTTGGTCTGTGTTTATTGGTCTTGGAGTTTGCTGTGTTCTGCTTGATTGGTGTTTCTAATATCTTCTGTCTGTTTTTTGGCTCTTTTTGTATCGTGATTGGCTGGCAACATTGTGTTACTTTATTGGAGGCCTTTAGTGCAGCTTGGTCCAGGTAAATGGACGGCTATCATTAGTTAGGAAGCTAGGTTTCATCTGGGTGCCTGGTTGGGGTGTGTTTGAGCTGGAGGTATCAGAGGGGATCTGTTTGTGCCCAAGTGTTTGCCTAGCTTGTGGTATGGAGATTTGTTTGTTTGTGAGTGCAGGCTTCCAAATGATTGACAGTCTGGTGGAATCATCTCTTCTATTCATGCTTTCTGGTCTTTTTTCAATCTCTATGGCTTCTCTGATGGGGTTCTCTGGGGTTTTCTATAGTGGCGAGGGTTTTGGTGCCATTGAACCCTAGCCATTTTCCCATTCTTCTCCAGGTTAAAATAATAATAATAATTAGTATATTTATAGAACATATAGTTGTAAAAGTAGTAAAAAAAACCTGAGCAAATTAAAATATTGTGGGATTTCTTGGTTCATAAAACACCAGATTTAAACTTCAGTTGAAAAGAAAACCATGTGGATAATTGATGTGGCAATTTCTTCCAGTAGTAGCCAGTTTGTTGGCTGGAGAATTCTGGGAGTTGAAGTCCACCAGGCTTAAATTTGCCAAGATTGGAGACCCCTGTTCTAAAGTAGTGCTGGAAGATCCAAAAGTCTAGGTTGCTGCTGGCTCTTTTGGTCTTCTTCTTCTTCTTCCTCCTCCTCTTCTTTCTCTTCTTCCTATTATTATTATTATTATTATTATTATTATTATTATTATCATCATCATCATCATCATTATCATTATTATTATACCTATACTCTGAATGTAATCAATATAACAGCAAACTTTCCAAGAAAGTGAAATATATGTAAAGAAAAGGAATCTGCAAGAAAATGTTTGCATTTTTTTTTTCTTTAAGAATTCCAATCAAGCCAATTCTCCTCTCCTTTTTTTTCTTTCCCTCTTGATTAGCATACTTTGTCTTCACTGATTGTTCCATGCTAGTTTTCTTTTCCTTTAGTTCTCCCCCCCTTATCTGGAGAGGTTTTAATGATTCTGCAAATCTTGCTCACTAATATGATCAAGGATTGAATGAAAGGTGGTTTTAAAAAGAGATTGGACAAATGGTATGGGATCTCCTGCTTAAGCAAGGAGTTGGATTAAAAGACCTTCAAAGTCTCTTCCAGTTCTGTTATTCTTTTTCCTCTTGTGAAATCCAATAGGATTTCTCAGTCTTTATAGCTCCCTCTCCTCCTTCCCAATATTAAGGTGGAATGAAGCAGAGATTTCAATCCAACAGTGTTTAATACTTCTTTTATCTTGCTCTCACTATATTAAATTTCTAAGTGCTGCCACTGGATATGCTGTAGGTGCTGAGCTTTTGTTCCAGAATTCTCAGCTTTATTATTTTAGTTTGTATTTCATGCAGTTATTTTAGCCCTAAAAAGCTTGATGGCTTCATGTAAGTTGTCTTGAAATCAAGTGAGGAAGAATGCTACATAAATCTTAAAATAACATCAGAATGAAATGGAACTGTGGGGGTGAAATGCAGAAAATGCACAGCATAGTAGGTCTCAAATTAGTGGGCTTCAGGAATACAAAGGATACATGTAGACTCCTTGGTGCTCTCTAAACTTGGTTGCTTACTCAATGCATTACTCAACTAGGTGACATCATAGGCACTACCATGTTTTCCCAAAAATAAGACCGGGTCTTATATCAATTTTTTGTTCCAAAAGATACACTAGGCTTATTTTCTGATTATGGAAATTTTCAGGAATATACGGTACCGAAATGCATCTGTCTGGCTGATGATCTTAACTGGGGCTTATTTTGGGGTAGGGCTTATATTACAAACATCCTGAAAAAATCATGCTAGGGCTTATTTTCCAGTTGGGTCTTATTTTAGGAGAAACATGGTAGTAAGTGTTTAGTCCCTGTTTACATTATGTACAATAGCTTGCCCTTGGTGAGGGTGTGGTTTTCTCCTTGGTACTTCCTTGATTAGGATATTGTTTTCTGTTTGCTTGTTTGGTGTTAATCTCTACTTATGGGGGGATGGGGTGTTGAAGAGGATGTATTCTGGTCTTTTTCATTACTTCCTTTGTTCCTATAAATGAAAAAAAAATAGTATCAAGCAACTGGAAAGAGCTGTCTGGCAGGCAAATTAGCCATCAATAGACTCATAGAGACAAATCACGTTTAACCCATTCAACCAAGCTCAGAGAACATCAAGGATTCCATCAAAAAGAGCTTCTCTTTGAAACCCAAAGCAGCTTATCCCAACCTGATATCCAATGGGCATGTTGAAACAACGCGTTAGGCAACATGGCATTATCCAGCATATCTGAAGTGCATGGGGAAGGAAGAGGGATGTTGATTAGTGGATATCAAATAAAACATTTGCTCTGGATTTGTTTTCCAGGGTATCTGTGAAGCGCTTGTAGACCTATCTGAACTATTTCATCTCTAAAATGAAGGGTGGCTGCAGTTCCTCCACTGCAGCAGCCATCAACCATGGATTTGTGATTGAATACCTGAATGAATAAAGCTAGATATTTGTCAGGAATTAAAAAAAAGTTTGTTTTCATTCCCTACCCATCCTCCTTTTTTCCCCTTTCCATCGTTAGACAGAAGGCCAGGTGTCAGCTCATATTTCAACCTATTTTCAGGTGCTGGGGATTTATCATAGGCTGTTTCCAAGGAACCATTCCTTTTGCTTGATTAATCACCAAGTTGATATTCTAAAGATCAAGGGCAGGAGCCCAGCCTCACCACCTGTCCCTGATTTCTGTTCCATGGATTCATTTGCTCAGCGCTGTAACTATCCAAAGATGGTGCTTGTCTTTCTTATTACAAGAGCACCCTCTACTGTTATCACATTGACAGATTAACATTATTCCAATATTTTTTTTAAAGCAAGATTAAGTATAGTCCAGAACAAGTCTCAGTTACTGAACCATTGAAGAGGCAGGATAGAAGTTTGCCAAGCCTGTCTAAAAGGCTCAAGATAATCCTAAAAGTTCTGGGAACAAGACAGGAGGCACAATTTTCCTCCATGTGCAATAAAAGGCCTTTCTATACCATTCTGAAATTCAACCAACCATTTTTTTTTCATTACATTATCTGTTAGCATTCTGTCATTTTCACTGAACATGTTTGTAACTCCAGTTATCTGCATATCTTCTTCTTTGATGGCCTCTCACTCTTTTTATCTCCTTTTTTTAAAAAAAATATTGAGAGATATGTAGGGGGTTGGATTAAGGATTCCCCAGGTACCTTCCAATATATATGTTCTATCAGTCTATATTTCTCCTGTCCTAGATCATTTTTTCCTTCACTGGAATTGTTAATTTTATTATTTTCTTAACTATTAGAGTTACTTGAACTCCTTTCCTCACTAGCTTCTCCTGCCATGGGTTCCTACTTAGGACTGCTCTGAGTTTATTAATGTCTCCTTTCTTAAAGTGCATAAATGCATTCAACGATATTCATGGCCCGCAGGAACACTCCCCGCCCACTCACTCCTTACAGGGCAAACTTGCCTACTAAGTTGCTATTTTTCCTTTTTCTAACCATCATCTATTCTGCTGTGCCAGGAGATTTAGATTAGCTAGGAAGCAGGAAATGGTTGGATTTCTTGCTTTCTAGCTAGTCTTTAGATCTTCAGCTCTGCTTTTAAGCACAGCCAAACCTCTCTTAGGACTGAAGGTTCTATTATTCAGTGCAGACTCATGGCAAGCAAATTTGAGAGACTGAGCTAGCTGATGGCAGATAGATAAATCTCTGAATGATTCTGTGAGCAACTCAATCTGACTGACTGCTTTGCCTGATTTTGGGTAAAAATTGCTCTTTTTTATAAAAAAATTTCAATATTTATATAAATATTTATATTTACATACAAGCCATGCCCAGCCAGTCACATGACCACCAAGCTACACCCACAAATTAGGCCATGCGCACATAACTGGTTAGTGGCCCCTGGGATTTAAAATTATGAGTTTGGTGGTCCCTGAGGTCCAAAAGGTTGGCGACCCATTCTATGGTATGAGAAGGTAACATGAATATCTGACCAGGAATTCTCTCTGCCTCCCATCTTTATAAATTCTTGTATTTTAAAAGATGCACTGCATACATATATATCAAAATAAGTCTAATTAATTTTATTTCACAATTAATCTGCTAAACCCAGTCCTAATGTTAAATCAAGAAGTAAAAAGTTAATCAACGATTGGAGCAATGCTTTTAAAAGACATTGAACTCTGCCTCTCTTTTTCTTGGCTGGGTCCCCTTTCTCTCTTTAAGTTCTGCAAAAACAAAGCAAACTTTTAGAGAATTAATTTTTAAATCGAACGATTGCAACAATCTGCTGATCATGTTGGTTATTGACCCAAAGTACGCATTGATAGAAACTACTCAAAATGTAACATGGTTGCATCAGGACATTACTTGATGACACAATATTAGATTCTAGTATCATGGTAAACTTTGGACTTGCTTTTTTTTTTTTTAAACAAGTTTTATTAATTCTTCAAGACAGACAATACACAAATACACAAAACATAAAAGCGTAAAAAATCTCTTTTCTGAAAGTTGCTTAGTCCCGGGTTATAACTCTTGGTACAGACACAAATTCAAATTCATATTCCTTTTATATACCATTTCATATCTTATTAACATTTTCAATTTTCTACATGACTTCTCCTCTCTTTTAAATTTTCTCAATTTTATTTTATTTATCTCCTCTCAATTCATATCATAATATTTATCATTCTTTGTCTGTTCTATTCCAACCATCCATTTATTTTTCTTCTTTAAAAAAGAAGAAAAACTTCTCCTGTACACTGTATGGAGTATGATGTCTTTATCTCTTTCTCCTATATTCGTAATACTTAATATAAAACACATAACTTACGTTGGGATTCTGGCTGGTACATTCTAAAATTATACTATGTTGTCAAAAATAATACAAATCTATTCATTAATATTAATATTCATTTATATCTTAAACGTTTAACACATTACTTTTCAGTTAAATCACATAGTTTTATGGGAGCCCTATTTTCCATAATTATTCCCCCCCCCCACATCACATATTATAACTCATTATTTCATTACAGTGTTCCTCCTTCTTCTATGTCAAATCTCTCAATTCTCAAAAAATTTCGCTAATATACCATAATCTAATCATTAATATTAACAATCATTTATATCTTAAACATTTTATCCATTTCAATTAAATATCATGCCTTTGTAGGAACACCTATACTTTCCAAAAATTATTATTACCCCCATCAAAGATGGCTTCTTCTTTGTCCCCATCATCCTGTTATTCATTCTGTTTCACATAGTTATAAACCACCATTTCTAAAAATTGAAAGATAGTGCCAAGACCATCTTTCCCTTCTTGTTTTTCTTTTTCATATTTTTGATATATAAGTTTCAATCCATCCACAGATGATGCCATTGTGTAGAGAAAAAGTTTTTCCAAACAACCACCCAGATGCTTTAATCAGAAATAATTGTCAAAGGTTCCAAAGTCACCAAACAATCCAAACAGGCTGTTTCTTTTAAATACCTTCTTTTTCTTCACTTTCTCTTTCTGGAGTTAAAGTAATCACAAAGTTTCCTTTCAAATATATTTTTTGGAAGGGTTTTTTTTTTAATGTTTAATAATTCTTTACAATTCTAGGCAGTCTTCTCCTTATTTTCAAATTCTGCTCCAGTTTTTTTCCCTCTCCCTTCTCACTCACAGCCAAAAAGATTTTTTTTCCTCCACTGTCACTTTAAGAAGGAGAGTGGAACAAAAAGAAAAAACTTTCCTTTTTAGAATATTCGCAGCGTTATAACT
This sequence comes from Hydrophis major, assembly GCA_033807585.1. Lineage (NCBI taxonomy): Eukaryota > Metazoa > Chordata > Lepidosauria > Squamata > Elapidae > Hydrophis > Hydrophis major. The sequence goes on from CM066328.1 coordinate 34,594,547, forward strand.
CTCACAGGGAATAATGTATACTTAGCAGCCTTCAAGGTTCCAGATCACTTTCTCTTGTCTTGTCCCGGTTACAAGCAACTTTCACTTCTTCCAACTTTCTTCCTCTAGCACCTGCTTGTCTGGCTGCAGATTTCTTCATGGCGGCCATTACTCACCGCCATTCCTCCGACTTGGGAAAAGGGGGTTTAGCCGGCAAGGGAGGGGGTCTGTGACACCCCCAAGCCCCTTTCCGGATCCCTCCTATCTTCAGCTGCCCCTACAGGGCAGCTATATCCCCCAGATCCAAACGGATCGAGGGAACCTTGGCGGCGAACGCAGCAGGGATCGTGCATTAACGCGAATCCCTGCCGCCGCCGAAACCTTGCAAACCGGAAGTCTCTGGACTTGCTTTTTCATGAATAGAACATAACTTACAGCTGAGGAATTTAGGGCAGTTGGACAATCAAAACCCTCGAATCAGCCTGAAATTTTGACCAAGCTCACTTCTTTCTCTGCATGAGCACAGAAGATATAGGAGAGCTTATTGAGTATGCCAGGTCTTAAATTCTATTGTGAAGGCCAGGAGGATCAAGGCCATACAGACCTTGAGAGTGATACTGTAGCATAGTTGGGTAACAAGTCAACCTCTTATCTGAAATTGGGGTCTTTGGAAAACACAACCTTGCTGTAGTTAATCTGAAACGGAATAACAACTTTTGAATTAAACATCATTGAGTCTGTCGTGAAGGAGGAAGAATTTTGCCTGGGCTCAAATCTGTATTATAAATTATGATTTAACATTTCACCTGAAATGGTCCATAGCGATAACTGATTTGGTGAAGATTTGCCTATATCCATTCAGTGATAGATGTCCTTTCATATTCCCATACTTTTCAGCCAACTAATTTAGGTTGCATCAAAACTACCTAATGCTTCATTGAGAACTAGATTGCACACAAACCTCCATTTCAACTGAAAATGTCTAATTATTCAAATATTCTAACCTGCCCTTTAATCAGAGGTGGTATACAGCAGGTTGTGACCAGTTCTGGAGAACCAGAAGTGGAAATTTTGAGTAGTTCAGAAAACTGGCAAATACCACCTCTGATTGGTCCCGCCCCATCTATCCTCTGCTGAATCCCAGCTGATCAATTGGGTCTTCTTTTGGTTGCCCTGCATAGGAGAACAGAGCTGGAAAGCAGGTTAGTGGGGTGGGAAGGGAAGGGAATGGGATTTTACAGGAGTGGGGAGGGAATGGAGATTTTACAGTATCCTTCCCCTACCATGCCCACCAAGCCATGTCCACAGAACGGGTAGTAAAAAATTTAGAATCCCACCGCTGCCTTTAATCATTTAGAATGAGTGTCAGACTGGTGGCTCACAGGCTGGATGCATCATACACAGGCCATGCCCACTTGAAGGGGAAAAACATTGCGATACATCATGTAACAACAATCTGACACCACAAGTTTGACACCTGTGATTTAAATGGATAAAGTTGGACTAAACATGCCTCATCTATCCAATCATCACTCTGAGAAATCAACTTGTAAAATACTGTAATGCAGATAAAAGTAACCAGCCATTCAAGTACCCAGCTCAACTCAACTCAGCTCAACTCAAGTTTATTGCAGTCAAAGATCAGCTACCCAACTACTGATATTCCTTTTCTTTGAAATGTCAATTTGTAAACTTACCTACTCTTTTTGAATCATTTGAATCTTTAAAAGAGTCAAGATGACCTCCAACTTAGTCTCTCCTGAGCTTGGCTTCTGAATTGTTAAAATGCATTTGATATTAATAGATATCTTTGTTCATTCAGCTATCCTCAGATGCTCATCGGTAAAATAATTATACTAGTCATTGTAAAGATAATTTGAGGTTGCAAAGTGGGAGAGGCAGATATGGATTTTTGACAAAGCATGGCATTTGTATCCATTGTTCATACACAATGAATGTATTATATTCATGTAAGACTAATCCACAGAATTCAAATATTTTGGCCCAATATTTTTCCCATATTTAGGTCTGGAATCCTTACTTATTAGACTGTAATGTGCACATAGATCATCTGTTTATTTTCTTTTATCCCCCTTTGATAAACAGGTGAACAAATAAAATGTAAATAACTCAACATAATACTTAAGCTTTAGTCCTTTCTCATAGAAATAAGGCATTATTGTCAAACTTAAATCAATACTTGAATGAGTGACATATTTAGACCTTTTTAGGCATATGAAAACCAAGATTCTAAATGTATCTGTTTTAGGCTACCCAACCTGATTTATTTATCTGATCTGAATGAGAAGCAAATAAAACAAATTCTTCTTCACATTAGTTTAATAAAGCAGACAACTTAAATATGCAAACACAAGTTTTATGTGTAAGACAGCAATAAGCATTGCTGTCTAGAAGCTTTCCCCAGATTATTGGTCTACAAGTGCTATCGTCATCATCTACATGGTCAATGGTCATTCTGCTTGGGGTGTACAGGAAGTATAAAGTAAAAGCTCTCGGAATATTGTCTCCCATATAGATCAGTAATATGTTTAAGGACTAGGTGGCTTGTTTTTTAAGGTGTAGAATCATACCAGCCACAGTGGTTGGTAAAGTTTTATTAACATCTGTATGGATATACTGGGGTTTATTTAATAAACCTGGTTAAACCAATGGCTTATCATATTTATGGGGTAGGCCTATTTCTCTGATCAGAGACAGGATACAATCTTCCAGTCATTTGACAGAACCAAAAACAATGTATCGAAGTGCAAAGAAAGAAAAACAGGCAAACATATCTGTACAAGTATCAACCAAGTAAATTTTGTTTCATTATTTCCCTCCTCAAATATCCAAAATGTCATTTTGGAACTGTGTTTCTGAGGAGAAAGCTCACAAATTGACAAACAAATTGTAGATCAAAGAACTGTTGGAAGTTAAAACCCACCCCTCTCCTAGAAAAATGAAATGTTTTAGGATATATTAAAAAGGCAGAATATTTCCCCTAAAAGAAATAGAAACTCAGAGAGGCAGAAATTCATCCCACCCCCCACTGCACACACTTTTGTTAACAAAGATCTACCTCCTTCAGGCAAAGCCATAATAGGAATTGCCCAAAGTCCTTTCATTGTATCATGCAGCTCCAGTGGCCTAAAGGTGGAGTTCTCACCTCACACTCAGGAGACTGCAAGTTCGATCCTAGGTGGAGGCTAATATTTGGAATAGACTCTTGGGCCTCCAAGGTCCCTTCCAACTCTGTTATTCTAAGATTCTATCACCCAGCAAGAGTCAACCAAGCCCTGGGACTCAAAAGACAACAAAGATATACCTCTGTATGGCCCCATGGGAGTCTGACAACCAATCAGAACACAAACTCAAATTCTAAGCCCAACAGAGGGCATAAAACCATCTCTTCACTTTTCTGCCCAGGAACCCATCTTGTTTATCAATAAACCATATTTCCAATGTTTCCAGTGTCTTTCTTCCTCACTTGGAACTGAACCCAGAAGGATATTTCTTCTAACAGAATCTTTAGGGGTGCAAGTCTGACACCCTCAGAATCAGTTTGGTAGAATTTATGTTTACATATGATTAAAACAGATAACAGATAATCAGAGTTGGAAGGGACCTTGTAAGTTACCTAGTCCAACCCCCCGCCCAAGCGGGAGACCCGACACTATTTCTGACAAATGGCAGTCCAATCTCTTCTTGAAAGTCTCAAGTGATGATGCTCCCACAACTTCTGAGGGCAACTTCTGTTCCATTGCTTAATTGTTCTTACTGTCAGAAAGTTTCTCCTTATTTCCAGGTTAAACCTCTCCTTCTTCAGTTTCCATCCATTATTCCTTGTCTGGCCTACAGGCGCTTTAGAAAATAGCTTGACCCCTTCCTCTCTTTGGCAGCCCCTCAAATATTGGAAGACCACTATCATGTTTCCCCTGGTTCTTCTCTTCACTAGACTAGCCACGCCCAGTTCCTGTAACCGTTCTTCGTATGTTTTAGTCTCCAGTCCCCTAATCATCCTGGTTGCTCTTCTCTGCACACTTTCTAGAGTCTCAACATCTTTTTTATAATGTGGTGACCAAAACTGGATGTAGTAGTCTAGGTATGGTCTTACTAAGGCTTTATACAGTGGTATTAGTACCTCCCTTAATTAGTCCCCATCAAGGAAAACAAGTACATAGAAGTGGGTGCAAAATATTCAGGAAATGTAGAAGATTGGCCAACCAAGGACTGACAATTAGAATCCACTGAAAGGCCAAAAGAGACATGTAGAGCAGGAGTGTCAAACTTGATTTCATTGAGGGCCACATCAGGGTTGTGTTTGAACTCAGGGAGCCAGGGTGTGCATGGCCGGAGGCATGGCCAGGGTGGGCATGGCCAGCTTGACATAACTCGTGTCGGGGGGGGATGGCCTGAGTGCTTTGCCAGTGAAAACAGGCTCCCAATCTCCATTTTCAGCAGGGATGGCCTCCTGCAACCCCCTGCCAGTGAAAACAGCTTGAGAGGGCCACATGTGGCCCTTGCAAGTTCTGTTTTTGGACAGGATGGCCTTCTGCAACCCCCTGCCGGTGAAAACAGCACTGGCACAGGCACAGGCACTGCAGGCCAGTCCTTCAATGTTTTCAGGGTGTCCCCGTGGGCTATATCTAAGCACCTTGCAGGCCACATCTGGCCCGTGGGCTTTGAGTTTGACACTCCTGGTGTAGAGGTCATTCTTAGCTTAAAGCCATTTGCTTAGTGACCATTTGAAGTTACAACTCTACTGAAAAAAATGATTTATGACCATTTTTCATACTTAACAATTGCTGCAGCATTCCCATGGTCACATAATCAAAATTTGGACACTTGGCAACTAGCATGTATTATGACGGTTGCAGTATCCTAGGTAAAGAGGTGTGCACATGCGTCACCTCTCCTGCAGGAGCTGCATTGGTTGCTGATTTGCTTCCACATGCAATTCAAGGTGCTGGTTGTCAGCTTTAAAGCCCTTCATGGCTTGGTTCTGGGTTATCTGAGGAAACATCTCTTGCCGGTCACATCTACCCAACCCATTAGAGCAAGGATGCAGGGAATGTTGCGGGTCCCACCCCTGAGGGAGATATATCTGGTGGGACCCAGAAGGGCCTTCTTCATGGTGGCTCCCTCTCTCTGGAATATCATTCCCCCAGAAATTAGAATGGCCCCCACTCTTCCAGAAGGCACTGAAGACCTGGTTCTGCCAGCAGGCTTGGGAAACCCAGAGGCTCACGTGATCTGCTGTTTTGGGGGGGGGGAGTTGGGGGTGATTTTTTTATTTTTTATTTTTCAGATTTTGTTCTATTGTACTTTATTAATTTATTTGATTCTTTTTGTTAGTTTTTATTTTTTGTTTTAAATATGGTCTTACATTCTGTAAGCCGCCTCAAGTTGCCATGGGCGAATAGATGACAATATAAATTCAATAAATAAAAAATAAATATCACCTTTTGTGACCTTCTGAGAACCAAAGTCAATGAGGAAGCCAGATTCACTTAACAACCACACTACTAACTTAACAACTGCAGTGATTAGCTTAAAAACTGTGGCAAGAATGGTCATAAAAGAGGGCAAAACTCACTGAGTTTTGTCTTGCTTAGCTGAATTTGGACTCAATTGTAGTCATAAGTTGAAGGCTACCTGTATGTGTCCACATCCACTGCAGCCTGAATGCTTTTAGGAAGAAACTTAACAGGCAGTATAATACCAAAATTTATGTTTGCCATTACAGTACATCCTCCTGGGATATTGCCAGAGGAAGTTATATACAAAAATCCATACCAATCACCAGTAGTTAAACCAATAATTAAACTCAAAGAAGGCTTTATTTTTTAAGTGAAGGTAATTTTCCCCGTAGTGTTTTGCTATCATTTACAGAGAGAGAGATAGGGAGAGCGCGAGCATGAATTCTGGGAAATTCTAAAGTCCTTTTTTCTGATGGATCTGCAAAACAAATTGTGCAATCTGATCCCCCATGTGATGAATTTTATGCAATCTGCTCCCGAAGAAGTGAAGTCTGTCAGCTTTTAAAGCGTGCCTCCCAATAGCATCTGTAACCACCAGCTCGTTTACTTCTTAGGTTAAAAGATGCGCAAGAGACAAATAGACAAATAGAAACAGCTTTCCTCCCTTAAGCTTTGCTTTTCTCAGCCCGCCTTTTTCATGAAGGGAACTATCGCTCCACCTACTCATGGGGCGACGGGGATCGATTGGGAAGGACGACGCCTCCTGGATCGCCCCTAGAAAGGGATGGTCCGGGATCTTCGCGCGCGCGCCGAAGAAGTTAGTTCCTGCTGCTCAGGGTCCATCTCCTCCTCTTTCTCCTCCCCCGGCGGAAGGCGGGGAGGGCGGGGGACCGCGGAGGGCGTCCTGGGTTGGCTGTCCGAGGGAACTCGCGCCCCGGGAGTGTCGCGTAAAGTTTGTAGCCACGTGGGTAGCACGCGGAAGGAGGAGGGTCCCGGGGGTTTTTTGAACCCCTTCCTGACACCATCGGAGCCTCTCTCAGCGCAAGAACTGCTGTTGTCAGGACATTCGCCATGCCTTCCGCGGAGATCATCAGTGGGAAAACCGTTTCCGCGTAAGTTCCTTCCATCGTCTCGGTGCATAGATTTGGGGTTGGAGATTCACGCTGACATCGGTATCTTTTTCTGCAAAGAAAAAAAAGGGGGGTGTTAGGGTTAGGAGATTTTCCAGATTCGGCAGGGCGACAACATCGTAAACATGTCATGTGACACACCTGGGTTGTTGTCTAGTACATAGGTATGATGAAGAATGTGCTCCTCAGAACGATAAAATCAATCCTAAGAACCCTAACGTTACAGTCCAGTCGAACACAGTGTGATCTTCCATTAATCTCTACTTAGAGGTAAACCCCATTGAATTCAATGAGATTGGGGCGTGCATAAGTGCACTATCCTGTCTCCCGTCCCTGTCCTATTGTCCCCATTTAATCGTACCTAGTTTCTGTATTCTTATTCATGTTTACACTTACACCTATTATTTTGTAGGCGATTGACAAATCAAATAAATAAATAAATAACATTGCCTGCAGATGTTTCTCGAAAAGAGGGTGTGGGGATCAGCACTTGCTTGGAGTCCCTGCATTCATTCTGCTTTATCAGAGACAAGCTGGGTTTTGCTCCTCCAACAGCCAACCTGTTCGCAATATTATTGTGTGGATGACTGTCTCGAAAGCACATTAAGAACAGTTAGTTGGGAGGAAGCTCAACTACGGTAGTCACATTAACTTTTTTGTGCATATCATGTCACTGTTTGCTTAATTGTGGCCTGTTGAATAACTAGTAGAATTATCACAGTGCTCTACACCAGAACCCAACCACTTTACCACTTACAATAATGATTGAACCCAAACAACATTGCTTTTGAGAAAATGTGGGTCAGCCTTGGCTTCTCTTCCTACTGAGGCATACGCATAGGGACATGAAAAATTGTTTTTCACACCGTAATCATTTCTAGCCTAGCATTAGCTACTCTGCCTTAGTAAGCTTGAGTTCACTCTCTTGAGCTCGGACTCTAGAATGTCTTAGACAGCTCTTTTTTCTCACCTGCTCTTTGCAAACAGAATCATGCTGGATCTTTTATGTACAGAATTTGAGAAGGCAGAGTATTATGGCACACGCAAGCATCCCCTACCTATCTGTGAAGTTAGTTAAAGGATCCTTAGTTGGCTGTGTTCTCACAAAACACTGAACCATAAACTAGGCAACACATTTAAGTGATGTGTCATCCTAGCCTGCTTTGGGTTCATGGTTCAGTAAATTGGTCATTTGATAAAATTGTGTGTGTGTGTAGGGAGAGGATCATGCATTACTCTAGTATATGGTCTATCAAAATCACAATATGTCACTTTGATTATACAAGTGACTTCACTGAGGATTCCTCCTTTTTTTCCCTTCTGTAAAAATGCTCTAGAAAGAAAAGTAACTGAAGCAGTATTGAAATTACAAATTAACTAATTTGCTACTCCATTCTCCTGTGAGTAGAACTGTCCCTCCTTCCTAACCACAGGAAGGGAGGCAGGATTTCAACAGGCGCTTGAATCTTGGTATTTGGGACAATTGCATCCAGTTTGTATTAAAGGAACATTAAAGGAAAAGGGTGGAGTGAAAGTGTCATGCGATTAAAGGAAAAATTGGTAATAAATCCTGCCTAGATTTGCATATAACTATAAGAGTTCTAATAAGAAAGCATGTTTTTTATTTGTATATGTGTGTGTGCATTGTGGTCAGTGCCATCTTGGAAGAGTTATTGGCAATGATTGTTTGGGCAAAAGGACTTCATAGAAAATCACAGCACAAGATTTTAATGTTAAATTGTCCCTAAATCCAGAAAGATTTGCACAGGAGATAATGAACTGACAGATGACCTGTCTGGTAGTAGAAACAGTCCTGTTTTTTCTTTCATTCTGTGCCTTTAATGGTTGGGCAGTTAGCCATTGCCTACTCTCTGACTCCAAATTGTGATTCTGCCCCTCCTCTGTTTCTTGGAAGAGAATTTCTAATTATTGTGCAAGTTTGTTCTATTACACTGATTGCTTGCATAAGCAGGTTCTAGCAGGAGTTAACCTATATAGGTTTTGCTGTGGTGCTAAACTGCCAAGTTCACAGAATTTTGATGCTTTCCTTTCAGATTATAATTGCCAGAAAATGCAGAACAAGGTCCATTTAAAGAAAGAAAACTGCAGCTGTCCAAGTTGGATGTCAGGGATGCTATACTTGATCGCTTAATAACAAAATGAATATACTTGGGAGTAGACGTCACATTGTAGGTGGCAATTTTTGAGCAGCCTTAGTTGTTCTCAAAAAAGCTAAACTAAACAAGTTAATATTTAGGTGGGAGAGCACCAGGAAATCCAAGGGCTATGGGTTGGACTGGAAGTTGAAAAACCATCTGGAAGAATGTAGTAGCAACCTCTTCTGCTTTCTTGCCAAGAAACAAATAGGTATGTGATGGAAATCAGGTTTTTTTTAAAAAAAATCTGGTAGCGTCTGTGCTGCTGTATGCATGCAGACTGTTTTGTTTTTGTGCCTCCAAATCAATATCGATTCCTAGATGATTGCCTGAACAAGTCCACGCAGTGTTCCTGGCAAGATCTTTCAGAAATAATTTGCCATTGCCTCCAACCTGGGGCTGAGGGAGGGGACTAGTTCAGGGTCACCCAGCTGGCCTCATGACTAAGGCAGTATTAGTTCATTCAGGTTCCTTCCTCAGTTACCCACTATGCAGAGTTGCTCTCAGTTGTGCATATAAACAAAATGGACTTTTAAGAGTATGTGTTCTGCATTCTCTCAAAATGTCTCAATAGCACATTTCTATGCATTTTTTATTGTTTTCAAAAGGAAGCCTTTCCAGCCCAGATCAATTCCCATAAAGATGGTGCTTAATTTCTAGATAAATGCCATTTAATCATGGACATCATGGGTGCTATCATACTCATTGGTGCCACTAAGTGTTGGACTAAGTTTTAAAACTGTGGGAAAAGTGAGCCTGTCGAGTCTTTTTCTAAGCGTATCTTTGATTTGCTATCTTTCTTTATTGCTTATTAACTCAGAGTTCCATGATTGATTAACATTTTATATCTTGATCCTGAAATTATACATATGATACAAAATGTTTGCTGTCTTTTGAAATCCATTCATTGTTTTAATACAGAGGTGGGGAATCTTTATTTCTTTATGTTGAATTCCCAAATCTGTTGGCTGCGTTGGCTTGGCCAAAGTGAATTCAGACCAGCAACATCAGGCAGGCTGCAAATTTCAGATCTCTGCTTTCAAAATCATCTGTATAGGTGTCTGGTTGGCAAAGATCCCAGTTTTGTTTTAAATAAATCACACTAAAAAGAAATATATCAAGCGAAGCTGCTTTGTCACTTCAGGCAGCATATTTTCTGCACACAAACAGACATAGTATTAAGAAAATTGATTCTGCTACTTTGGGGCTTCTTGGATTTTGACTAGGATTACCAAGTTTTCACGGATTTTTTTCCTACCTTATAGAAGAAGTACAATTTTCCACAATTGGGAAAAATCTATAAAATTATCCAATTTCAGTTTTATCTAAAGTGGAATCATTTTATCCTGTAAGGCTGTGATGGCAAACCTATGCCACATGTGCCAGAAATGGCATGCAGAGCCACTTCTGCTGGCACATGAGAGGTCAACTGGAAGAGTCCCTCTGCGCATGATTGTTGGGTATCTGCTGCGCATGTGCGTAGGAGACGTACACACATGTGCAGAGGCATGCGGCTGCAGAGGGTCCATGGGAGGAGTCATGTGTGCATTGCATCATGGCAGGGGTGGGATTCGACAGGGTTAACTACCAGTTCGGGATTTACGAGGTTCGGTGATTTATGATGTGCTTCTCTGCATGCTGCGGTAAATTGTCACCTGTAAATCGTCATCAGCACGCTGCGTGCAGAGAAGCAGCCTTTGAAACAGCCTTCTTTTCCTGCTTTTTTAACTGCAGCTGTGCCTCGTTTGGCAGCTGAAGTTGAAAAATCAGGAAATAAAGATCAGGTAAGAGCCCAGATGGGAGGATGGGCAAAAACATCAGCAGACATAGAACCGGTTCTATGTCTGCTGCTCTTCAGAGTACTGGTTCTACAGAGGTGGACAGAACTGGAAGAAACCCACCCCTGACTTTTGGCACGCAATGTGGAAAAGATTAGTCATCACTGATGTAAGGTCTACCTGCCAGTGTGATGCTGTTTGGTGTTCTTGTTTGCTTCTTTGTTTATATTCTACCTTTTATTATTTTTACAAATAATTCATACTCCACGATCTTTCCTTTTCCTGGTTCCCATGTAGATTCATTTATTCATTCAAAACTGGAAGCTAACATGTCCCAGACCATCAACTGCATGAATATTGTCAGAGATTTTTTTTTAGAAAATAAATGATGATGGGTTGAGTACAGTTCAGTGCTTTGTGTAGAAGCGTGCTTGCCTTTTTCACTGAAAAAAAAGGTAAATTGAGCTAATAAGGAATATTCTCAGAGACCAGAAGAATGGTGCATTTTGCCTTCGAGTAAAGTGGGTAACTCTGGTCTGGTTGCCAATAACATATTCTCAGCATTCTAGACATGCTCACAATCCTATAAATTGGGATTCTGATGCTGGTTTTCCCTCAGTGCATCAATTATAGAAAACTTCTATTATTTTTCAGTATTAGGTTACTGGAAAAATAAGACTCCACCTATTGTGCTAAACCATAACTTGTTTGTGATTTATTAAATTATATATTGTAATGGACTAGAATCACATACCCCACCAAACATTAAACTATTCTTTGCAATATTTCGATTTGGGCAAATCAGTCCATAATCAGTTGGATTATATGAAACAAACATACTCCAGAGAATTTTTATATTGCCAGATGCTCCAGAGAATTTTTATATTGCCAGATGCTTCATCAAATCCAGGTGTTTTTGTCATAGGAATTGTAGGGTGAAAAGATCTCATGTGGCCCTCTGTTACATCTTCTTCATTCTAACTCACTGGTTCTGTTGCCTGAAGTTTATGAAAGTACTTCAATATGCCTGGAGGCTGTATATGGCCCATCCAGGGGTGGGTTGATACTAGTTGGCATGAGTTTGGGCAAACCAGATGCTAATTTTACATCTGGTTCATTGAACCGGTAGTTGCAACAACTGGTTGGCCCCGCCTACCCTGCCCCACCCCTCCAAGGAGTCTCCACGCAGCCCATTTTGGATCCCCAGTAAGAGCAGGGCCCACGCAGAGGGCAAAAAATGGGCCTCCCAGAGAGCCTTCGGAGCCTGGAGAGGGGGGAAAACAGGCCTCCTGGAGGCTCAAGAAAAGCCTCCAGAGTCTGGGGAGGGCGAAAACACTCCCCCCCAACACACACACCATGGTTCAGGAGGCTGACTAGGCCACGCCTACCATGAGCACGCCCACCCAGCAACCAAACAAAGGACCAGTTGCTAATTTTTTTGAAGTCCACCCCTGGGCCCATCCCAACAGTGGGGAAGAAGAGTGACCAGTAAATTATTGACAAATTCAAGAAATGCAGCTGTGTTTGTTGCAAGAAATGACTGGTTGCACCCCAAAGATAAACTGTTTTATTATGACAAACTTTTCTGAACTGTCCATGTTGCCAGGCTACAATTTAGTAGCTGTTTTTAAAACTTCCAAATTGCATTGATTTGGGAATTGAACCTAAAAGAGAAAGTTAGGGAACAAAAATAAATATTCCTCTTTTAGGCCTCAACAACAGAACTGGAAAAGTTATTGTGTGAGATTGTTTCAGGCAGATTTCATAAAGGGAGGGATCTAGATATATCTATCCTTCCCAAGCTTTTTAGGGGAGGATATCATGAGTATAGAATTCATAAGGCTCATGAGCAACTGATTAATCAGCACTTACATGTGACCAGGCTATCTGAAGTTTAAGGAAAAGTTTCTGTTCTTTATATGTTGCATGGAATTTTCCTTTCTAGCTCAATTGGCATATGAGGCAGCTACAAGAAACTGCTCTCTCGGTGACCTTTGGAATTGAAAGCTGTTGCAAACATTTAACATGGCCCATATTGGGAAAAAACAGAATGAATTTCAGCTATTGTGGAATAGTGGATTGCTTTGGGCCTGGGCTTGGGATGAGTGGAGAGCAAATCCTTTCTCAGCTCCAGAATTCACTGGGTAATCTTCAAGCAGCATTGTCTTAAATCACAGATTGTGCTAAAACAAGATTTGTTTAGCCCCAGGTTTTTCAACAAGCCATAGTTGGCTACCTTCTGGCATACTTTAACAGAAGAAAATGTATCTATGTTACTCTTTATTATAGAAAATTAGACAATCCAATGATTGTTGAATATTTATTTGAGAGATTTTTTCCTTACCCAAATAAACAGAATAACCATGGGTGGGGAAAAAAGCAGCGGGAGTGGAAATTACTTCTGACTTCCTGCCATTGAAGTTGAATGTAGGAAAGCTCTGGAAATTACAAACTTGTGGTTGATTGAAGCAATGTGGCAACACTTGAAGCAGCCCCAAATTTTCTGTGGGTCCCAAATTTGGGACACATTTCTTTAGGTTACCCCATTTGAGGTATGTTGGTTCAAAAATTGTTCCCCAGTGATACACCATTTTGTTTAGTTGAAGATTGCAATCAGACAAGACAATAGAAGTAGTATATAGATTGCAAGATAGTATAGTAACCTTAAACCCTGTCCCACCAGGCTCCCTATCCCAGTTAGATTTTCTTTCTTTCCTTTTTATGTTAGGAAAGGAATCTGGCACTATTAGTGCCAGCCAACCTCTATTTTCAAGATCTCTTATGGGCACCATAGGTTTTCTTAGAACATGAAAATGATAATTGATTTGTAAACATTGCTTAGTTTGGATGGGGGAGGGCTATCTGCCCAGGAAAAGAACAAAAGTAAGTAGAATTAGGAGGGATTATCCTAAAAGAGGGGAACTGGAGAGAACGGCACCTAGAATTGTGGTAATTTCTCACTTTTAACTTCTTAGATTCCTCAAGAAAGCCATGCAAGATCCTCAGCAATTATTTGGAAGAGAAGTGACAACATATCAAAATTCTAAAAGTCTCCAGTGGTCATAAAGTTTGGGGTTCCCTATTATCAATCATATTGGCTATGTTCAAGCAATTTGCTAAATTAAACTAAGCTATTGTGGCTTATACTGTGATGTGTGAATCCCATCACTGAACTCGTTAACATTCTTGTAAGAAGAAAAGAGTAAATTGCAGTGTGATAAATTATTTAAATTATAAGTTTAAGATGTAATAAACCCATTGGACATAAGTAAACAGTTACTTTACTTGCCACTTATGGGAATTATGTGGCAAACATCTCATACCCTTTCCCTTTCTGTTCGTTTGGGAACATAAATTAGGGATGTTACATTAATTTGCTTGATTTGCAAATTAATTTCATCAGGCCCTTTTATACCCAGTTTAGGACTGCATTTTAAGCTGTATGTTTATGAAGCAGAAGGCAGCAATAGAAATGTTGTTACTTAGTACATATGAGAAAAAATATTTGGGTGACACAAGCTATTTTATGATCTGCAATACAGGTCAATTAATGACCACAATGGAGCACCAAATTTCTGCTGTTAAGCGAGACATTTGTTAATGAGTAGAATTCTTTATTGGCCAAGTGTGATCGGACACACAAGGAATTTGTCTTGGTGCAAATACCCTCAGTATATATAAAAGAAAAGATACATTCATCAAGAGTCAAGAATCATAAGATACAACACTTAATGATAGTCATAGGGTACAATAAGCAATCAAGTCATTCTAGGGAACAGTCAGTATAAATGGTAAGGATACAAGCAACAAAGTTACAGTCATAGAGTCGCAAGTGGGAGGGGATGAGTGATAAAGAATGATGAGAAGATTAATAGTAATAGTAGTGCAGACTTTGTAAATAGTTGGACAGTGTTGAGGGAATTATTTGTTTAGCAGAGTGATGGCTTTCGGGGGAAAACTGTCCTTGTGTCTAGTTGTTCTGGTGTGCAATGCTCTATAGCACCGTTTTGCGGGAAGGAGTTGAAACAGTTTATGTCTGGGATATGAGAGGTCTGTAAATTGTGAGTTAAGTGAGTTTTGCCCCACTTTACAACCTTTCTTGCCACAACTGTTAAATGAATCACTGCAGTTGTTAAGTTAGTAACATGTTTGTTAAGTGAATCTGGCTTCCCCATTGACTTTGCTTGTCAGAAGGTCGCAAAAGGTGATCACGTGACTCAGGGACACTGCAACCATCGCAAATGTGAACCAGTTGCCAAACATCCATAATTTTGATCACGTGATCATGAGGATCCTGCAGTGGTAACTGAAAAAAGGTCATAAGTCACTTTTCTCAGTGCCATTGTAATTTTCAACAGTCACGAAATGAACGGTTGTGAGTCATGGACTACTGACATGAGAAGTAGATGGGAATTAGCTCTTAGCAAGCTGAAATGGATGTAATGGAATTCATGGAGTGGGATTTGGTGAAATATTAACTGATAGAAGAGATGTCCATGCCATTCAGCTCTTTTATCCAGTGGAAATTACTAAATCGGTTTGGTCAGTAAGAGTCAACACTGGTTTGACACATAATCAATAAACTAAATGTTGTGAAAGTAAAGCTAACAGGAGATGTTAATTTCTTACAGGACTATCTCAAAGGTTACCTTGAAAAACAAGTATTTGTAATATTAGGAAAAGTTTAAGGAGATCATAGATAAAATACCTTATTTTGGTTCACCCCAAATCACCCCCTCTGTCACTTAATACTGCATTTTCCCCTTCTAACCTTTGTTCCCAGTTTATTTTACATACACACATGTACATATGTATGTATGTGTCAGCATTTGCCTGAGAGTAGCCGACTCTGAGATACGTAATTCACTGTCACCCTTGATCCTGCTTTTTTCCCCCACCCCTCTGGTTGTATCATCCAATGAAACACGTCCATAATCAAGAGTCATCAATCATGCTCTCCAATTAGATTTTTGCATGGCAGAAGCTTCAGTCATCTAATTCAGGGGTCGCCAACCTTTTGGACCTCGGGGACCACCAAACTCATTATTTTAAATCCTGTGGACCACTAATATGAATTTTGACTGATGGTGGCTTGCTGACGTTTTCCCTGGGAAAATCCCCCAAAAAGTCTGCAGGAAAATTCCCCACCCGGTTTTCCTACCAATCGATCGTTCTTTATTTGAGATCGTAGAATACCATTTCCAGATTCATTCGCAGGGGGAGAAAGAGAGACTTTTGGCTTCATGAAAGGAAAGCAGCAGAAGTCTTTCTTTCTCTCCCCCAAACTCCGCCAGAAATGAGTCTTTGTGAAACTTGTTGTGCCGGCCCAGCTTTCTTGAAACAGGATGCCTTGCAGGGTCCCAAAGACTCATTTCATTTGGGGGAGAGAAAGAAAGACTTTTGCTGCTTTCTTTGCGTGCAGCCAAAAGCAGAAGAAAGAAGCAGAAAGAAGCAGTCCAGTGGCCAGGCCAGGCGCATGGGGCAAGTTCCCCCCTCTGCCCTTTCCCCCCTCCCCTCATTACTTCATGTTGTTCACAATGCAAGCAACGCAAGCCTTGTGTTCCCGTGGGCCATGTGGGTGGGGCAGCCTTGTGTTCCCATGTAGCCTGGATTAATTGCTTTGGGAGTGACATTTCTCTGTGGACCACCAAAATTTTCTCATGGACCACTAATGGTCCCTGGTCCACTGGTTGGCGACCACTGATCTAATCAGTCTCTGAAGAAAATATGAATGGAATGTACTTTCAATTCCACACTGCTGCCTGCTGTTGAAACTCCTCCCCTTCTTTTTGTTGACAACTATAAAATATGTATACAAAATGTTTTATGAGTTGACAGTATGTATGTATGTATGTATGTACGTACTTATTAGCCTGTGACTTAATCTGTAGTTTCATTAGTGAAAAGCAAGGGAAAATGCCACAGCATTGTTATAGACATTATGGGAGATAAGAAGGATGACTGGCATTATTTCAAATGCCAGCCTCAAGAGAAAATTAAGACAAAGATAACTAGAAATCAAGTCCTACCAGGAAAAAGTTGAGGAAATTAGGTAAATTTAGCTTTGAAAAATAAATCACCAAAGGAGTATCATGTGGAAAGATTAAGACTCAAGGAGATCAACTGCGTGAGCTCTGAACTGCTGCTTCTCACTCTCAAAACTGAGGAAAGAATGACCAAAAGTCCATTGACTCCAAAGGGTGAGAGGAAAAGTATTAGGAGTTCAAGCCCAGGCTATCATGCATATTGGGTTTAATTTTTGTGTTCTCAAACAGGCAAATCTATGTATAAGCAGGATTTCTTTTGTGACTAACTATGCAGCTTCCTTTATTATGTCAAGTCTCTGAAGTTTCTGCTTTTGGGTGCAGGATGCAATTTTATGAATGCAGAGTTGACTTATCATTGTACTGGTATGAAGTCTGACATAGGCTCTGTTTAAGCAGCATCAACCATTTCAGACCTCTTTCTCGAATCCTTGCTAGTAACATTTTATGATATTTGGAAAGCTGCTTTCTCACATCTTGACAACTAATATATTTAATCAAATAGTAATTTGTTTCGTGTGTTGTATTAATACAAAGTGGTTTTTTTTGGGGGGGCTATGATATTACATATGATGTAGCCCTTGTATTTTGCAAAGCATGGTTTATGGTTTTGCATCACAAATAAACTCAGCGAATTCTACCTCAGGAAAAAAATAATGGTTAAACAGAACCTGGCTTAATGCAATGTCTGTAGCAGGTAATTATTAAGTTCTGCTGGTCTTTGAAATAATGTTAAGAAAAAAAATGTTATTTGCAGTTTCACTTTGGGTTCACCAGGTGGCACTGAAAGATGTGGTTGTTAATTTTACTAGAGTACAGTACATGGTAGTAAATGATATATAGTAGCAGCTGGTTTGTCAGTTTGATTTTCTTCTTCAGTTTAACTTTACTCTAAAACAAACCTGGGCATTTTACAGCCCCTTGTCTACATCCAGCCCTTTGGCTATCCATGTCCAGACTGTTGGAGAGGAATCAGAAATTATTAATCAAATGTAAATAAGACATAACACTTATTCTTACCAGTAGCAGCTAATCAAAACCATATAGTTTACTACTTTTTATAAGGCAATAAAATTAATGTTGAGCAGAATTAAGTTCAGCCTATATGTTTGGCCTTCCACAGCAATCCCTGTTTCTCATGTGACCTCTTGGAAAAACCAGTTGCCCATCCCTGCTCTAAACGAAATATTTCCACCTAATAATTAAACCTAAGAAATATTGTTGAACAATATTTTGTATAAGAAAAATATTGATGGTTGGAATGTGAAACCAGGCCTATGAGGCATAAACTCAAATCCCGGTTATTGTTAAAACTCATTTGGGTCTGGCACTTACCTCATAGGATATTATGTAACTTTGTAAAATCAACAGACATATATGATAAATAATAAATAGTGACAGTAATATTTTGTTGATATTTCTTGTGAAACTATCTCAGATCCAGTTTATACATTGTTCATTACTGGTCATTGGTGCTCTCTGACCTTGGTTTTTTTTCCTTGCAAATATTTCTAAGTAACATCATCAGTGCTAAGGTAAGCACAGTGGTAAGGAATGGGGTTTATAGTCTAATACAGGGGTCCTCAAATTTGACACCTTTAAGACTTGTGGACTTCAACTCCCAAAATTCCCCAGCCAGGATAGCTGGCTGAAGAATTCTGGAAGTTAAAGTCCACAAGTCTTAAAGTTGCCAAGTTTGGAGACCTCTGTACTAATGGTGTCTCTGTCAGTGTTGGTGGGCGTGGCCTTAGAGATGCTTTGGGCTGTTTACTGTTGGCTTGTTTGGCAGTTCCTTGATTGAGGTATTGTTTACTTGATTGTTGGTCTGATGTTAATTTTGGAGTTAATCTGTGCTCATCTGAGTGCTGATTGCTGGTGGGGAGGTTGTGTTCCTTTTTTGGCTTGTTAATTGTCTCTTTTGCATAGTTAACTACATACTGCGTACAGCAAACCCCACTCCTTACTAGCACTGATGGTGCTACCTACTTTGGGTAATGAAACGCCTGCAAGAAAATAACCAAGCTCAGAGAGCACCAAGGACCCCTCATTTCAACCTTGAGCTACAAATATTCTCCTTTATCGATACATTTGTCAGCTGGCCAGTAAGCATATCAGTTTTTAAAACTGCCTTTATTAATTGTTCCTTGTTGGACTTCACCTCATTTTAGGCAACTGGATACCTTCACAACTGCACTATTGACTCACACACCATTGATGAGTGACACTTCATGACATTTTATGAGCAAAGAAAAGAAAGCGGTACAATCATCTTTACTTGACAGTTGATGGGTTTCTTCCCCTTTCTTCATTCTGGTCAGCAGCACAGTTTTACATTACATGAACTGGGCACTAAAAATGGGAAAACTAAATGGTGCAAATTTAAATCTTGGGTTTGCCTTTGGAACTAGATCCCACTTCCAATTTTTTAATCTAATCATTAATTGTTAATGTTTACTTTCTCTTTCCTACCTGTTCTTTCTAGCCAAGTAAGGGAGCGACTGAAGAACCAAGTTGCAGAAATGAAAGTAAAAGTTCCTGGTTTCAGGCCAGGCCTTGCTATTCTGCAGGTAAGGGCTACATATATTGTCAAACCGTAGAGTTAAGCCAAGCATATACAGGTAGTCTATGACTTATGACCACAATTGGGAGTGGAACTTCTGCCCCTAAGTGAAGTGGTTAAGTGAGTCACACCCAGTATTGCAATCTTTATGTTGGAGTTGTTAAGCAGATCACCAGGGCCGTTAAGCAAAGCCCATGGTTGTTATGTGAGTCTGGTTTCCCCCACCCCTTGACTTTGTTTATCTGCTTAACAACTGCCAAAACCTGGTAGGAAAGTCACACCTGGCAATCAAGTGAACCTGAGACACTGCACCCATCGTAAATACATGCCAAGCACTTGAATTTTGATCCTGTGATGGTGCAACAGTCATAACTGGGAGGACCAGGTATAAGTCACTTTTCTGCATTGTAACTTGGGCATTAAATGAATAATTGTAAGTCAAGGACTATCTGTAATAGTTTTGGTATATTGTTGTTTTTATAGCATCGTAGTTAGAGCTGTCCCATTCATATCCATAGCCCTTACAGTCAATAACAACTGAAATGGATCTCTCTCTTTTTTTTGTACTGTGAAGGATCTACATAACAGCAAATTGTTGACAACATAATTTAATATGTCAGTGAACTATGAAAACTTTATAGGGAATAGCAGCTGCATCCAGAGAGAGAATTTTTCTGGAAATATGCAAACTCTGGGTTCAAAGGAGAAAAAGGAACTTCAGAGCATGCAGGGATTCTCATGTAGTATCTGTCAGAAAGTCCTTAAACTGATAGGATTACACTGTAACCACAAAAGCAGCTACATGATTCCAGAAAAAGCTGCATCTATTTTAAAAGTTGCCAGGAGATTCTACGTGAATGCTCCAAAGTGCCTTTTCCTCCCCTTTGAATTCAATATTGTGCCATCTGTTGAATTTTAGATGCAGAAACAGGAGAAAGAATCCCAAAAGCCTTTCATGATGTCAAACATTTTATTTCTGTTTGATTTATCTTGTATTTATGCTACTTGGATGTGTCTGTAAAGTCAGAGTGCTCCATTTAAGGAAGACATTGTGTTATACATTACTAGCATACTTGTAAAATTGCATATGAGCTTAAAAGGCAGATTAAATATGAATATATTCATATTTAAGTGAAAGTTTTAGCTGCCAGATTCCAGTTAAGCACACTAAAGTTCTCCCCTGTTGACAGGGATAAATTATGTAAAAAAGAATGAAGCCTGTATCTTTGGAGGCAGATACAAGATCCCAGTTGAGCCAGTGCAGCAGTGAAAATATAATTTGGCTTTGCTCAAAAAGACCCTTAAATATTAAATCTGACTGGGAGAAAACTTTGGGCAATAGGTATAGTGGTTGAGGTGCTGGCCTAGAAACCAGGAGACTGAGTTCTAGTCCCACTTTAGGCATGAAGACCACTGGGTGACTTTGGGCCGCTATTTCTCTCACTTTCTCAACCCAAACACCTCACAGTAGTTGTGGGAAAAATAGGAAGAAGGAGTATTAGCTAGGCTCACCACCTTGTTACTTAAAAAGGATTAAAGGTGGAATAAAAATTTAATAAATAGATAAGAATTTTGCTTATGTGAAAACATTACCATTTTTATTAGATTAATTGCACATGTTATTTGTTACATTGTACTGTATGCAAAATTGTTTTCCAGCCACCACTAAAGCAACAGATTAAGATGAAAAGGTATTTCGGAGCAATACAACATATTATTAGTATCATTTTGTTCTCTTTTGGAAATATCCAGCTTCTTGGAAGAATAAACAATTATCTAGGATAAAGAAATATATCTTAGAATTGTGCAAAAGATTTTGAAGTCATGATCCCTTCAACTTTAATACTTCAATAGCATGGATAAAAAGTTGAAAGGCCTATAACAGTGGTCCCCAACCTTTGAGGCTTGGAAGCCCAGCGGAGGGTAGGGGAAGAAAGGTGAACTGACTTGCACAAATTGAGCTGCACATGTGTACTGGCCAGCCAGTCATGCAGCCATGACCCAGGGGTTGGGGAACACTGACCTATAACAATATCACATAGACTTATATACCACTTCACAGTGCTTTTACAGCCCTCTCTAAGTGGTTTACAGAGTCAGTTTATTGTCCCCAGCAATCTGGGTCCTCATTTTACCCACCTCAGAAGGAATGGAAGGATGACTCAACGTTGAGCCTGGTGAGATTCGAACTGTCAAATTGCAGGCAGCCGGCAATCAGCAGAAGCACTCTAACCACTGCACTACCACAACTCTTAAAATAATCTGATTTATTTCCCCCAAAGGTTGGTGACCGGGATGATTCAAATCTCTACATTAGCATGAAGCTGAAGGCTGCCGCTGAGGTAATTCTGCTTTTCATAGCATTACATTCAATGAAACATTTTGTTCCTATTTGTGAATTTAGCTTCAAGTAGGCAAAAAAGTCGTCTTATACGCCGGAAAATACGGTATGTTATGGAGGACTGTTGTGGTAACCAAGGTTAATTTGCCAATTTGCACAAAGGCAATTGCTAAACAAACGCTTAAGAAAAACTATAGTAAAGAAGTACACACACATATACAGATAGATATATACATACCTATGAATATAAAAACTTGTTTATATTTCTGTTTCAAGACCAGAATTGAACACATGATTAGTTCTTATTTTCCCACATTGTACTGTCATGACATGATGAAACTCTTGCTTTGCAGTGTGACAAGAAAGTTGCCTGGTTGCCTAGACAACCTAGGAATATATTTTCCTGCCTTTGCCCAATGAACATTTTCTTTTCTTTTCTTTTACATATTTTATTGATATTCCAAAGCTTAAAAACATAAAATAAAATTGTGGGAACTATGATTCTTTGTTCTTTGTGTACGTGCTAGGACAACGGAGCCTTCTGGAGGTTGGCTGGAACACAAAGCAAGGAACAAGGACAAAACTGTTGCCATTTCTTACCCAGAATTGTAGCAAACTTAAACTTTGCAGCTTTGTGTGCTTATGCGAATAATCAGTGCATTTTGTGTGATGTAATGCGTTTGTGATAGGACGCTAACAAAAATTGCTACGTTAACAAAGATTGCTTCTAATAAAAGAGGGTTTCGGAGTTTGTTCTGAGCTCTCATCCCGAGACAACTTTGCGTTGTGTCTTCTTTTCATGAGAGACCACCACAACTGGTGACCCCGACGTGATCCACTCAAAAGTGATATGTCTTTGGCCCACCCATTCTCATCGTCTGGAATAGACTTGGTGCACCCCATCCGCTTGAATCACTGGCAACAACAGATCCCTCATGAGTATGGGTGGTAGATTCTCTAAGGAGCAGGCAGCTCACATTCAGGAAATCAGAGAATTGACCAAACGATTTTTTTTTTACCTTCAAAAGGGGGGGCTCCCTTCATGCCCTCCTCACAAAAACCTCTATTGAGGAACTCCTAGAATACATTTGGCAACACTGCCCTTCTTATCCAGCTAAAGACAGTATCAAAACTACAGTATGGAAGGAGATTGGAAAATACTTTCACGCAAGTCCTAGGGCCCCTTCGTCTATATTAATTGCTTGGAGGGTGGTTTTTGAGGCTCTCTCCTCTCTAGAGCAACCCCTACTTGGCCCCCTTTCTGGACCCCCTCCCTATGTGAATCCTACTGTACAACTCTTGCCCCCCGCTGTAGCGCCTGTGTCTCTTAAACTGACTGTCCCGCCGGAGGCAAATGAGGTCGGTAAACCTTCCCCCTTCTCCTGACTTCCCCTCACCCAATCCCTCTTCTTCTCTTGCTCTCCCTTTTGTGCCTTCCTCTCCTGCCTTACCCCCTCCTATGGGCGTGGTTTATGCCGCCATCACTGCGGGAGTTAGAACTGGCGAGTTAGATCACTCCGACTGCCCATCGGCCTTCCCGTTAGTTTATACACAGAACGCGCAGGGACAAAACGTCCCACACTGGGAACCCATTCCTGTCAATCGAGGATATCAAACAAGCTGTACAAATGTATGGTATTCAGGCTCCATTTACGATGGGATTATTTAGAATGATGGCTAACGCCCATATAATGATCCCAGCTGATTGGCATAGCCTTTTTCATATGACTCTAACAGGGACTCAATTTGTTGTATGGCGATTGGAGTTTCTCCATCATTGTCGCCTATTGGCAGCTCAAAATCCGAATTTTACCGCAAATGAACTGGAGAGGAGAGGGTGCCTTTGCTGCTCCCACAGCTCAATATAATAGCCCTATTAATGCTCTTAACCTTTCTGCACAAGCTGCTCTGCTTGCTCTCTCTCGCTTGGATGACCCTCATACCTCTGCACAATCTTTTGCAAAAATTCTACAAAATTCCAATGAACCCTATGCCGATTTTATTGAATGCCTCCAAATGGCCCTACAAAGGCAAATTACAAATGAGGCGGCTCAGCAGGAAATTCTTCTTAAATTGGCATATGAGAACGCTAATGCAGACTGTAAAACCTTGCTTACTCCCTTGATTAATTCTCCAGATGCCACTCTAGCCCAATTCCTACAAGCCTGCAGGGTGGTGGGAACACACCAATACACTTCCGAAATGATGGCTGCAGCTATCACCAGAGGTAATAAGCCATCTGGTAATTGTTACAATTGTGGGAAGCCTGGCCATTTTAAATCACAATGTTGAGCCCCCGGCGGGGGGGGCAGCAAAGCTCTCCACTAGTAGAGAAGTTCGACCAAAAACAGTCTGCACAAAATGTAAGAAAGGCTATCATTGGGCTAATCAATGTCGATCAAAAACTGAACCCTCGGGAAACGAGTAGAGGGGCCGGCAGCTAGCCCCTCTCCCAAGGCTGCCCATATACCATCCACTGTGTATGAATTATCAGTGGCAGAAGATATGCTCATATCCTTTCCCCATCTATCACTCTCTGTCGGTGCACAGCTTCCTCCTTCTGCCTCCTTCTTCTCTGATAAAACTGCTCTTATACAATCTCACCCTCATGCCCTCCTCAAAGGAATCTCTGTGGTTCCTGATTTGCTTTATCCTTCCTCAAAACTCTCAGCCATTAACCTTTCTGTGCTATCCACTCTTCCAACGAAGTTACAAAAGGGTGACATTGTAGCAAAAATTATCATGGTACCGCAACTTCCCTCTGATGTTCTTGCCGTCACTAAATCCATCACCAAAACTAAGCCCACACTCTTGGCTTTAATCAAGGGTCGCCGCTTCAACGGTCTTCTGGATTGTGATGCGGACATCTCGGTGATATGCTCTGACGAGTGGCCTACAGACTGGGAAACAGAGACCTCCCCATCGGTAAAAGGTGTAGGAAGGATTCAAATGGCTCGCATCAGTAAATTTTGGCTCCCTGTGACTTCTGAAAATCTCACAGGGACTGCACAAATTAAGTCCGTCATCTTCCCCCCTCACACAAATTTGTGGAGGAGAGACTTGCTCTCTCAATTTGGTGCTAAATTGCAGCTAGAATGACTCACCCTCTTCCCCTTCGCTTAACCTTAACCACGGATGTTCCTGTTTGGGTTGATCAATGGCCGTTGCCAGCAAATAAATTGCTTGCATTGCAGCAATTAACAGCCGAACAATTACAATATGATCATATCGAGCCATCGCTTAGCCCATACAACACTCCGATGTTTGTTATAAAGAAAAAATCTGGAAAATGGCACCTTTTGCATGATTTGAGGGCTGTCAACGCCATCATACAACCCATGGGCTCACTCCAATGTGGCTTATCTAATCCCAACCTTATTCCCACTAACTATGACGTTGTCATTGACCTCAAGGACTGTTTCTTTTCCATCCCCCTTCATGCGGAAGACCGCAAACTCTTTGCCTTTACTATTCCCCAACCTAACAATTCTCATCCCACTAAACAATATCAATGGAACATATTGCCTCAAGGCATGCTCAACAGCCCCACAATGTGCCAATACTATGTTAATCAAATCCTTCAGCCCTATAGAACACAACACCCACAATTTCTAGTCTACCACTATATGGATGATATTCTCATAGGTGCCCCCGGTCCGGAAGGCACAGTTGCCGCTACCCTGGACAACCTTATCACCTTGCTACACCAAGGTGGTTTACACATAGCCCCGGAAAAGGTTCAAACACGACATCCTTTTCAATATCTAGGACATAAGCTAATGCAGGCTTATTCGGCACCAGTTTTACCAGCATTAGCCCTGCCCCGCACCACATCCCTCGTACAATTACAACAATATTTAGGGGCTATTAATTGGACCTGTCCCTATTTTGGCATCACTACACACATGCTCAGCCCCCTGTTTGATGCATTAAAGGGAGGAACCACTCCAGGGCATAAAATTACCCTTACAGATCATCAATTAAAAATCACCCAGGACATTCAGCACATTATGCAGAAAAAGTGGGTCGACCAATGTCACAACAATGCTCCTATTTCCTTAATCTTGTTCAATACACCTCAGCTACCTACTGCAATTCTTGCTCAAAGTCTCTCTAAACTTCTCATCCTAGAATGGATACATCTGCCTCATACCCCTCGTAAATCCATTAACCCCAAACCTTTGCTCTTCTCTATACTTATTAACAAAGGACGTCAACGTTGTAAAGCCCTAATGGCTATTGAACCCTCTGTACTATATGTCCCCATGTCATTGTCCGATTGGGAGGTAATGTTATTTAATTCAGAGTCATTACAAATTGTAATGGGAGAATGGCCGGTGACTATTTCCTGCCATCTCCCTGCAGATGACCGGCTTAATTTACTTAAGCTGGTTCTTTTTAATTGGCAATTAATAGAATCCACAGCCCCCATTCCCTCTGCGATCACTATATATGCAGATGGAGGGAAGCAATATGGCGCCTGTGCCTGGTTTTCAGAAGAGCAATGGTGCACCAAAGTTACTCAACCATAATCGTCTGCCCAAAGGGCAGAACTTGCTGTTGCTATATTGGCCTTTCAACATTTTCCCGATCAACCTTTCAATTTAATCTTGGACAGTCTTTATGTCACTTTTATAGTAAAGAATATCTCCGATGCATATCTCTCCCCCACTCTGGACAATAACCTTCTTACTAAATTCATTTCGCTTCAGCAACTCATCTCAACCCGCTCCCATCCTTTCTTTGTTGCTCATATACG
This sequence comes from Hydrophis major, assembly GCA_033807585.1. NCBI lineage: Eukaryota > Metazoa > Chordata > Lepidosauria > Squamata > Elapidae > Hydrophis > Hydrophis major. Next base: position 34,620,774 of record CM066328.1, read on the forward strand.
AAGTCATCAACCATTTCCCGGCCCATTACAAGAAGGAAATGACAGAGCCAATGCAGCGGCTTCAGCCGCATCCGCTGCTACTATTCTATCCGTTCTCTCTTTCTCCCCTAACCCCTTGGGACAATCATAACTATTTTCATCAAAATAAAAGGGCTCTTATGAAGGAATTCCAACTCACCGCCCAAGAGGCTGCTGCAATTATTCAACAATGCCCTACTTGCAGCAAGCAAGCCCCTGCCCTGCCAATGGGAGTAAATCCCAGAAGCTTAAAAGCCTGCCAAATTTGGCAAATGGATGTAACCCAGTATGCACCTTTTGCACCAGGAAATATATCCATGTTTCAGTGGACACATACTCAGGGTTCATCATGGCCTCCCCGCAAAGAGGAGAGACCACAAAACATGTCATTAACCACTGCATCCGGTCATTTGCATGCCTGGGAAAGCCCTCAGAATTAAAACTGATAATGGCCCCGCCTATACTAGTACCAACTTTGCTACCTTTTGTAAACAATGGGGCATTTTGCACAAATTTGGCATTCCATACAATTCTCAAGGTCAGGCTATAGTAGAAAGAGCCAATCTGACCCTAAAGAATGCTCTTGATAAAGTTCAAAACTCGATGGGGAAACCCACCCCAGGGCTACCCACGCTGCAAAACAAGCTTAGCTTGTGCTTATTGACACTGAATTTCCTGAATGAGTCTAGTACACCTGCTTCTTCTGCCGCCTCTCGACACTTTTGCTCTGCATCCAAGGATGCACCTAGACCTCCAGTCTACTTTCAACAGTTGCCAGATCCCACATGGCATGGACCTGCTGAACTTATAACCTGGGGACAAGGGTACGCAGCTGTTTCCTACAACAACGCCACCACCTGGGTCCCCGGACGACAAGTGAGATCTTTTCTACCCAAACCAGCCTTGCCTACATCAGCATCATGAAGCTGCCTGCTGCATTCATCATTTGCTTCCTGGGTTTCCACATTGTTCCTGCCGATACGACAGCCACCCCACCCTCCTGCGACGCCTGCATCAAAACTACTCGCAGCGGAACAAAAACCCAATCCACCCTGATCTATCATACTTTGAAGCCTGAGTGAAACTCCATGATGGTCTCCCATTGTCTGCATAACAACACTCAATATGCGTGATGTTACACTGCCGAAGGCATTCAGTGCTATGAGCCTAAGGCAGTGGGACCCATTACAGCATCCCTATATGTCTATGCATACAAAGGTGGCTCCAGCTCTGATCTTGCAGGAATGTTCTCAACCAGTCAAACAAAAAATGGGTACATAACCCATAATGTCACGCGGGGGGGGGTACCAACACCTCAGTATGCTTTGATGCTTGCCTTGTCATCAGCAAAGATCAAGGTTGCGCATGTACCCGTACAAACATGGAATGGTCCTGATTTTAGAGACATGTTTGGATCCTGGTTCCCAAAATTGCCTGGTTTGCAAGCTATTGTAGCGCTCATTGGTATGATTGCTGCGGGATGTGTTATATTGCCTTGTGTATTACCCATCTTTGTACGCACTATTTCTAACAGTTTATCCCTCTTGGCTGAGAAAAAAGCCACTGCGCAGGTAATGGCTCTTTGGAATCAACAAATAACTAACACATATGAACCACTGCCATCCAAAGATGAGATAGGAGAGCCAACCTGTGACGACCCAGACGAGGACAAAATGTTTGTGATGGTTGAAGAAGTCACGAACGCCGTGGATAACATCAGCATGCACAGCACTCTTGCCTACGCGCCTGACAAAGACTGTTATTGGGACTAAAACACTCCCTGTCTCTTAAAAAGGAAAAACAGGGGAGATGTGGGAACTATGATTCTTTGTTCTTTGTGTACGTGCTAGGACAACGGAGCCTTCTGGTGGTTGGCTGGAACACGAAGCAAGGAGCAAGGACAAATTGTTGCCATTTCTTACCCAGAACTTTAGCAAACTTAAACTTTGCAGCTTTGTGTGCTTATGCGAATAATCAGTGCGTTTTGTGTGATGTAATGCGTTTGTGATAGGACGCTAACAAAAATTGCTACGTTAACAAAGATTGCTTCTAATAAAAGAGGGTTTCGGAGTTTGTTCTGAGCTCTCATCCTGAGACAACTTTGCGTTGGGTCTTCTTTTCATGAGAGACCACCACATAAAATTACAGTATATTAATTGTTATTAACATCAAGACATCTTTTACATTTCCTTACATTTTTCAATATATGATTACTTATTCCATTACCATTGCATCTTACTCTTGTTACAAATCAATATATTTCATCTTACACTTCAATCTTTTCTATAACATATGTACATGCTCACATACTTGCTCATTCTTTTCCTAATTGCCATTTTATTTTCTTTTTATTTCTAAACCACTCATACCAGGCATACCAGGCTCTATAATATATTGAATCTTCTTTGTCTCTTAAATTCAATGTTAGCCTGTCCATCTCTATATAATCTATTATTTTCTTTATAACCATGCCCTCTGATGATATCCTTTTCTCGAATGAACATTTTCACCTCTTGCTATATTCCTCTTTTGAACTCTATATGAGAAACGTTATAAAGCTTGCAAAATGAGACTAACCTTCATCTGATCTGTTCATAAACTCTGTTATTTATTTGGCATTTTGCTTTCTCAGATCGGGATCAATGCCAATCACATCAAGCTGCCAGGCACTGCTACAGAAGCTGAGGTAAATCCAGTTCACTTTAAGACATTTATGCATCAGCTGCATATGATCAGATCAGTCTCACCTGATAGTATGTCTTCTGTTGCCCCTTGGAAATCTGTATCCTGAACCTCTATTGAAATGATTGTTTTCTTTCTAATATTAGCTACCTTATCTATACTTTAACATTTTTAATTTGGGATCTTCTTTAAAAAATTACCAGGCAGAAACAATGGCTAAAAATAGCATGTCATGTCAAATCATGATTTTCTACTTATGTACTCTTCAATAAACCATGGTTGGCTATGTGGACACATTGAACTCAGTCATAAACCTTATGTATGCTGCTTCATTTTTAAATAATTCAGTTAATTAAAAATAATAAATGAAAAGGATATAATACCAACCTAAAGAATCTCTAATAGATTCCAGAATTATCATTAGGTTGATGGCTACAAGTCTGGATATTGTTCAGAAGTATACTCCACTTTTTTAGGGAAAGGAAAAAAAAGCAAAGATAAGCTAAAATGACAGAGTACTTAATAGGCAAGAGCTAGTGGCCAGGAATAATTCATTTATAATCTCACTAATGAATCCTGATCTCCATAAAAACCATATTTCAAGAGATTCTAAATGTGAGCTGGGAAGGTTGGGATTACTACCATAAACTGAAATGTTTACAAACCATAGCTGGGTTGACATAACCTACTTTTGTTTGACTTTGGTTTAGTGCAGGTACATCCAAGCCATGGTCCGCAGGCTGCCTGCGACCCTGGACAGCTAGTAGTCCCCTACAAAATCATAAATGTTTAACATTATGTGATTTATATACATTAACTATGGTATATTATCTATTTTATAAGAGATCCAAGATAATTCCTCTTCATCTAATGCAGCCCAGGCAAGCCAAAAGTTTGGACACCCATGGTTTAGCAGGTTATATGATTAGCCCTAACACTGCATTTGGATACATTCATAATTATGAGGTAATATTGAGATTAATTCCAGTTTGTTAGAACTGGTAAGTATTTCTGTGCCCCCTACATTCCTCATGCTTGATGCCTCCCGGCAGCAGGAGCAGCTGAAGAAATTAGGAAGCGTATTCTGTGGTTTGTCAGCATTGCCTCTGAACTGGCTTGTTTCCCTTCTTTTCACCATACTTATTAACATGCAGGTGCTCAAATGCATTAACAATTTGAATGAAGATCCTGCCATCCATGGGTTTATAGTGCAATTGCCTCTGGATTCAAACAAGCCTATCAACACAGAAAAAATAACTAATGCTGTGGCACCTGAGAAAGACGTCGATGGGTATGATTGTTATAAAATATGCATGTTAATTTACTTGAGAATAAAACTGTCTTGTTGGTTATAGTCCCAAAACATCTGGAGGGCCAGTTGGGGAAGGAATACATTAAAGGAGTGTTTTTCAAACTTGGCAATTTCAAGATATGTAGACTTCAACATCAAATGCCAGCTGGGAAATTCTGGGAGTTGAAGTCTGTACATCTTAAAGTTAAGATATCTGGAAAACATTATACTAAAGAAAAGCAAAATAATTTTCTTTGGAAATGGCTGCTTTTAAAAGTGTCCAGTTGCTAATATATATGTTAGATTTCCACTTTGCCTTTATTCTCACTGGAAGAAAAATTCACTAGTATAAGTAAATATTCAGGCAGAAGATCACCAAAAGTTAAGCTTTAATAACTTCTGTTTGTCATTGCCTTCTTCTCTGGGCTGAGAATGATTGGCCCAATATTACATAGCTGACTTTGTGCCTAAGGTACAAAGGTACAGATTTAGCAATCTGTCTCCTAGTTTCTAGCCTGATACCTTAACCACTGCAGCAAACTGGCTGTTTTTGCAAGGGAGGTAGTTTTTTAAAAAGAACAGCTTATTTTGCAATGAACATGGAGAAAAAAAAGTTGCATTAAAGTAAGTTGAACTATCAGTCTATCTAATTCAGTGATATGAGTGTTTAGTATTCCACAAGGTTTCTTGTAGTTCCTCCCTTGCAAAAGTTTAGATGGGGAGATAAAATTTCAAGGACTAATTCAGCTGTTTTGCTTTTTACTTTTTAGCCTGAGCAGTGTAAATGCAGGGAAGCTGTCACGTGGGGACCTCAGCAACTGCTTCATTCCTTGCACACCCAAAGGATGCATGGAACTTATCAGGCAAACAGGTGAGCAGGGAAAGGAGAGGTCTTGATTCACAAGATCCAGGGATACACTTTAGGTACCATGAGTCATTATGGGGAAGCTAGAAAAGGAATGAAAGAAACATGGAAATAAACACTTGAGTGGATGTTGATGTTTTATCATAATTGGAAACTTAGCTCAATTGAAGAGAAATATTCCCTCTGTGAGGAGGATAGGCAGTTCAGAAATGTGAAAATTAAATAAAATGTTGGAAGAAATATGTCAAAGCATTCAAAGATACTCTGCTTTAATTCATATAAATACAACTGGAAAAACTCTATTACTGTTTTCAAGATTCTGAATTTACCCCAGACTAGCATCAAAGAGACCTTAGTGCAGAGGTCTCCAAACTTGGCAACAGCTGGCTGGATAATTCTGGGAGTTGAAGTCCACAAGTCTTAAAGTTGCCAAGTTTGGGGACCCCTGCCTTAGTGAAATCTCTGTAGTTCTTGTTTCTTTGATCTTGCCCAACTGCATGGAGCTTAACAGATACAAACCTTAATAAAAGCATGATTTGGGGGCTTTGCAGTTGCTTTTTGTAAGCCAGAGATGAATCATAGACTGAATAAAAGCATAGCTTTTATGATGTGAATGCAAATTCTGGGTTCTGCATTTCAGGTGTTCAAGTAGCAGGCAAAAAAGCAGTAGTGATTGGGCGCAGTAAGATCGTCGGAGCTCCTATGCATGATCTGCTGCTTTGGAACCATGCAACTGTGACCACTTGCCATTCCAAGACTGCATCGCTGGCTGATGAAGTAAGGCAAGGAAATTGTAGCTGTAATGATTCTAGGTTTAGCCTATGCAAAGTGTGTCTTCTACCAGGGAATGCATCAATCTTCTCTCCCCAACAGGTTTCTTTTCCCAGTTGCACAGGATTTCTTAATAGGATAGCTGATCATGGGAAGTAAATGTAATTCCATACGAAAGTACATGTCTCTATATGGAAAATCCCAGGAAAATCTGTCATTTCTTCTTGGAAAGAATACTGGGAAGTAGCAGGTCTCTTTGCAATATAGGATTCCTCCTTTAAGCATGTTCAAACTAGTACTTTATATTTGGATAGTGATTTTCCAACTCAACATAGATACAGGAAGAAGAGTCTGCACAAACAAATACAACCATGTTGAGCCACTGTTCATTGGTCTGTGCAGATTCACAAGAAGCCAGTTTTGCATGAACTGCACTTTGCATTAAGCTGTCTTGTCAAAGAAGTAGAGAATTTTGGGAGGTAACATGTATACTGTATGCACAATTATTAAGGAAGTTGTATTTTGGAAGATTAATTTTATTATTGAATAACTACAGTGCTCTCAGTCAATCCAAAATATAAATAAACCACAAACCTGAATATTTAAGAAAGTAAAAATGAGCTTTGGGCTTTCTTAGAATATCTATGTGTGCACAATTATTGGGCAACTATTAGTGTGCAGAATTATTATGCAACTAAATGGAAAACTAAAATTTGCCCATCTAATTATGTGTATCTGTTAAAAGTGAGAATAATAAACAACTCAAAATGTACAAATAAACATTTCTGACATTTCAAACAAAAAAAAATCTTATGGAAAATTAGTCTGTCAAAAACAATATTCAAGGGTTCTCCCTTGGTATGCTACAATTTTTTAAGACAAGGAGGGAATGCACTTTTATTGAGTTGCATGTGTGTTCTAAAAAGATGAACTCTTGCTGATAGATGAAATATCTGATAATTGCAAAATGTTGGGAAAATTATTTTTGTATTTATGTTTATGTCTGAGAAGGGAGCCACATGTTGCTCAACACAAATATGTGTGTGTATGTGTGTATACAGCACACACACACACACTCACACACACATATACATGTATATTCCTATTTTAATTAACAAAAAGGATTTATATTCATATTGTAGGACATTATTAAATAGATAAATCACTTTAAAGAGGGTGGGCACAGCAGGAAAGAAAGAGAACCAATTTAACGACCAAAGTTTCTTTATGGAACTAGGTTAATACAAGTTGTGCTTGCAGGTCAGTAAAGCAGATATCCTGGTGGTTGCAGCTGGCAAAGCTGAGATGGTAAAAGGTGAATGGATCAAACCAGGTTCAGTAGTGATCGACTGTGGGATCAATCACATTCCAGGTAATGTTGAAAAATGACTTTAAAAAAACTGTCAGTAAACATATGTTAATTAGCATAGAAGTGTATGTGGATATAGGTAAGAAAAAATGGTTACATTCATTAGTGGTTCAGTCAGGCAATAGAAGATCTTCATTTGGAAGTAGATCTCACTGTCTCTGAAATCTTGAGGGGGGTGCACCATATGGGGAGAGTAGGGATTAGAAAGTGAAGAAGAGGAAATAAAATTCTGCTATAGAAACTTGAAAATAGTGATGTTTAACATATATAGCCCTTTGATCTCTTGCAGGTGGAGATTGTTGTATTGGCAAATTTGTCCTAATAAATATCCCTGCAGTATTCAATTTATTGTCTCCCAATCAAATATAGAAATATTAAGTCAGGCATAGCAATGGTGCCTTCCAGACACTGGAAATATTCTGAACTCCAGGTGGATCAGATTTTATGTAAGATGTAATCGGAACCATCCAGAAGATACCAGGTTGCCCCTCTATCTCAGTGGCTACATAAAACAGCTTACATACATACGTAATATAATCTCTAAAGGAATTCCAACATCAAAGTAGCAGCAACAATACAAGCAGTTTTGTAGCACTCTGCTTTTAAATAACAGTTGTTATCTAAAAAGATGGATGGGTGGATGGACGGACAGACAGACAGACATGGAGGAAATGCAATGCTAGGAATGAATGTATACGTTAATCTTTTCTGAATCGTTGCAAAATGAAATCCAAGAAAGAACAAACAGCAATTCTTAGTGTGTCTCTCATAAGTATTTCTATTTATGTATGATTTTTACACCCTGCCCTTTCTCCAAGGAACTCTGCAACTATATTCACAAATGATTTGTTGAAAAATTCACTAAGTTTAGACAATGCACTAAGTAAGCCATATATCATGGTTCACAGTAGTTAGCCAAAACCAAACAAGCCATGAATAGCTTTTAGCCAAGGATTTGTTCAATTGGATAGACCATCTTGTTAGGATTTTGGATGAAATCATTACTTCCTTACTGAGAAATTAATTAATAAACCAGAGATTGGTTGCATAAGGTTCTTCTTTAGTAAAGTGGAGCTTCTCTACCCATCTGCTCCAGTTTAAGAAACTAAGAGGATTAGTCACACCTGTCAAACAGTTGCTCTCCACCTACTTGCGGCACTTCTAGAAAGGTTGCTTTTATAAGTGATCTATCAGTAATTGCACTTAATTAATCAAAGCATCTAATAAAGATGCTCATTTTCTTCACGTTTCTTAGTAATTGTGGCTCACTTCATCATCTTACCTTTGAGGATAAGAAAAAACCCACAAGGTGCAACACTAGCTAGCTGAGTCATTTCTGAAGAAGACAGCCCCAGTTGACTCATTCCCAAATGGGGGGAGGTGGGGAAATATTGAATTTGAGCTTGTGGTAAGTTAAGGCTCATGGGCCACAAATGATGTTGATAATACCCAGCCTGATAAAGAAAACGCTTAGGGGACAACAGAAACCCAGCAAGCCCAAAATATTTTATCCATTTTTTAGGAGGATAAGGATGTGAGGTTTTAAGACAGTCTTTTTTCACATTTTAAGATGTGTATCTCAAAGGTGCTTTTTCAAGAGACAACTGGACTTTCTGGTTTTTCCTTGAAGAAGCTGCGCTTCTCATCCAAGAATCTTTTTTAGCTCTGACAGCTGTCTGCAAAGAATATAAATCCTTCCATTCCCCACCATCCTGTCAGAGCTGAAGAAGCTTCTTAATGAGAAGTGAAACATCTTCAAAAGAAAACCCAGAAAGTCCAGTTGCCTCTTGAAAAAGCAGCTTTGGGATAACCATGACCTGGATGACTGAGAATCTCCATAGACATTTAAGATGTGTAAGATTTCTTTTCTTTAAAACAGGTGTAGACCGATTTTAAGGCCTTATAAAAGTACACATTGGTTCCTCAGACCGTTTTCAACCCTGCCCAGGATGAATAGGCTCTACTCACTCCCTGGGGCACAAAACCTTTGCTTAAAGTCTACTTCAGACTTCCCAAAGACAGTTGCTGTATCTTTCAGCTCTCAATGTTCCAGCAATACCTTGGTGCCAAAGGAAAGTGTTTTGGTGGGAGTGATGATGACAGGCAGAATGGCAACCAATTTTTCTTTTTTTTAAATAAAAGTTTTATTTAAGGTTTCAGAAAACATACAAATACAAATAAAATATCTTTTTTTGAGAACAGTGTGACCCCGGGTTATCACTTCTCCATACAGACATAAACTCAATACATATTTATCTTATGTATTCTAATCCATATCTTATAACTATTTTTGCAATTTTTTTCAATAGCTTTTCCCTTTCTTTACTTCCTATAGCCTTATTTTAAATTATCTCATTCCTTTCTTAATTCAATGACATATCTTTTTCTAATTTTTAAAATCTTTCTAATCAATGTTTTTATACTTTCGTCTGTCTTGTTTACAATTTCATATTATCTTTTCTCATAAAACCAATTTTCCCCTGTAATTACTAGACTGGAGTACCGTATATACTCGAGTATAAGCCGAGTTTTTCAGCACATTTTTTGTGCTGAAAAAAACCCCCTCGGCTTATACTCGAGTCAGATTCCCCTCTGAAAAAAAATTGGTGTGGAGCTCTGAAGCTGGGCAGCCACTTCCCTGCTTCCGTGTTTCCTTTGAAACTTTTAAGCATGGGTGTAATCAGAAGCAGAAAAGTTCTTGCTTGAGGATATATTGTTTTTTCTTTTTTAACTGTTTTTTTTTTGGGGGAAGACCCACCGCCATGTGAGAATGCTCAGACATGAAATCTATCCGACCGAAAATAAGTGTGTGGGGGGGGGGATTTTAACAGAGGGAAGATGTAGGGAGAAGGCAAAAGCGACGGAAGATCTTTCAGGGGAAACTGAGGGGGAGACTCACCCTTGGTCCAGATGAGCCCCCTTCCTCTTTCTCTAGGCTGAGAAAACAACACGAGCCGAGGTTGCTTCGGCTCCACTCAGCTTCATTTCCTCAGCTCCAGCTGCTTTCAGTCCACTCGGGAGGAGGGAAAGGAGGTGGTGGTGGCGGCTCGCATTGTTTTCTGATAGTGAGATCATTTCCCAAATTAATTGATTCACTAACCCAAAAGAAGAAGATGTTGATGACAGTGGGAGGCAGTAGTCACTCTCTCCCTTGCAAGAAAAAAGCAAGAGCCGTTCTTATGATCTCTCCCTCTCTCTCTCTCTCCCTGTAATGTCAAGCCCTTTCCAGCACGTGGGATCCGCCCCCACTGCTTTGCACCTTGCAAATGCGAAAAACCCAGGATTTTGCATTTGCAAGGTGCAAAGTGGTGAAGGCAGATCGCGCGTGCTGGAAAGGGCTTGACTGTATTACGGGGAGGGAGAGAGAGAGGGAGAGATCATAAGAACGGCTCTTGCTTTTTTCTTGCAAGGGAGAGGGTGACTCCTGCCTCCCACTGTCATCATCATCATCTTTTGGGTTAGTGAATCAATTAAACCTTTCATGATAGTGAGATCGTTTCCCAAATTTCCCTTAAATCAGGGAAGAAATCAGAAACAAACCTTTGGACTGAGAATAAGCCTGTTCCTATGATGCCATTTTTGTTCACTGCAGTGTGAAAAGTGTGACAAAACACACTTCTTTTTGTTCATCTTCTTGTTCCCTATTTACTGGTCTCTTTCAAAGAGGAAATTGTGAACATCAAACTTATTCTCAACTGTCCTAGTGAAAGTTTTTATTGGTATCTATTTTTATTTTTGAAATTTACCAGTAGCTGCTGCATTTCCCACCCTCGGCTTATACTCGAGTCAATAAGTTTTCCCAGTTTTTTGTGGTTAAATTGGGTGCCTCGGCTTATATTCGGGTCGACTTATACTCGAGTATATACAGTATATCTTTTTTGTATCTTTGTATCTTTTTTCAAATCTTGTTTAAAAATTTAAGTTACACCTTTACAGTTATTACATTCATTTTCTAACCTCTATTTTATAACACATACCTATTGTCAATCGAATTCTGCTTGGTACATTCCCTTAAAAATACACACTAAACTCTTAAAAGAAAAAAGTATATATGTATATATATCTGTGTGTATATGTATAACAATAATAAATGGAATAATTATTCTATGCAAGTACAGCTCTGCCATTAATATTAATAACAATCTTTTACATTTCTATTTCTATTTCTTTTAACAAACATTACCTAGTACTATCAGTTGTCTTTCACTTTAATCATATTTCATATTTTACTTATTACTGTCTTTAAATAAAAAACCAAACAATAGCTATTAACAGTAGTCAATAAGTTATTATTCTTATTCAAGTTCATCTTGTCAACTGATAAAAATCTTCCATGTGTCTTTTCAGGGTTTTTTTAAACTTTCTTTTTAAATCATTGAGAGCCTTATTCTCTTTACAAACAAATATTCCATTACACATCAATACAAATTTTTCTTATCACTTTAATCATCTAAACATATTTTCTAACCCTTTTCTATTTCTAATATAACAATGCTATCCCATGCACCCTTGCAGAATCCTCTCCTTAAGTTAAATTTTAACCATTGTCTCTGTGTCTTTTAAATAGGTTTATACCTTTAATTCTTGTATGCTTTTCCCGTACCTCTATATCTTGTTTCTGTCCTTTGTAGCTTCTTTTCCTTTCCCTCTTCCCTCTCTTCTTCTCCCTCCCCTTTTTATTCCCTTTTCTATCTGATTCTCCCTTCTGTGATCCTCCTTTCCGCTTCTTCCTGATATTATGATTACTTTTCAAATTACCCTTTTTTTTAATTGTTGCTTCAATGCTTAAGTTTTTAACTACCTTTCCACCCTTTCCCTTTTTTACCCCGCTTAAAATTGCTTGGTCATTAAAGATGACTTCTTCATTGTCTCGCCCTTCTTGTTCTGCCAGTGTTTCTTGTTGTTTTTCATAGTTCAAGATCTCCATTTCTAAAAATTGAAATACGAAGCCAAAAAATCCTCTTCCTTCTTGTGCCTCTTCTTTTTATTCTTTAAATCTCATTTTTAACTCTTCAAGGAGTGATGCCATTTTAAAAAAAATTAAATAACCCCCAATTGATTTTATTTTGTTTCATTAGGATCCTCCATCCAAAATTCCAGGAATCATCCAATAATCCAAAACTGTTTCTTGCTTCTTTTCTCACTTTCTCTTTCCAGGGCTTTGTTATCTTGTAACAAAGTTTCAGCTACAATGTATCTTTTGCAAGACTTGTTAAAATTCCACTGTCAATTTTTTTTTAAGTTCCAGGTGGTCTCCTCCATTCCACCCTCTTTTTTCCTTTTTCCCTCCGCTGCTTTCTTTCTTTTTTTAAAGAAAAATTTTAAATTATCCAAGAATCTTTATCCCTTTGACACTTTATTTTCAGCTAGAAATAGCACATTAATGTCAAAGTGGATTAGTATCAATTTCTTATTCGAATCTCTTCTTCTTAACTTTCCAAGTCAATCAAAACTGTCAATGTGAGAGGAAAAAAAGCCAATTCTGTTTCCTTTCTCTTTCACCACTTAAAATCTTTTTTAGGAATAGTATTAATCTTTAAAATTCAGGCTCCAGGTACCTTAAATAGATGTTCTCCATTCAATCCGGTCAGTCAAACTTTCTCCTTTAAACTTCCTCCTGCATAATCTTGTCCGGTTGGGTTCTTCTTTGAGGTGGCCATTTCTGACCACCGTTGCAACTGCCTTTGGAAAAGGGAGTAATGGCCAGCTGAGGAGGAGAGATGCGGCTCTCCTCAATCCCGCTAATGGCTCCCCCTTCTTCACCACCTCTACGGGATGGCTTCAGCCCCAAATCTGGGTGGCTCGGGGCACTCCAGCGGTGAGCACGGATCAAAACCGTGCACGATCACGATTTCTGTCCGTCGCCGAAAAAGCCCAAGCTGGAAGTCAGGGTATTATTCTTAAATATGTGGTAAGCAGCTAGCAACCTGGTTGTGAGAAAATCAAGGCTCCCATTAAACCCCTGCCATTAGTTTGATAACTGCTGCTATGGAGACCCAAGCTACTTTTGTGAAGCTTCAAGAGGCAGCTATAATTATTTAGAGCTTTTTGTTTGGTGCCTTATTGAAGTAGCCATATAAAAGAATCCCATGCCAGGACTAAAACCATAATTAAAAACAATAGAAAAAGTGCTTTGGGGTGAAGTTGTTTCATAGATCTGGTATGAAATTATGATAATATTAAAATCTATTTATTGAAAAGTGTATGTATTTGTGATTTCTATTTTTAGTAATTTGCTTTATACTAGTTCTCTGCTAACTAGCTTCTAAAAAAGGAGAAAACTATCTCTGATATTTTAATTTGCCTTGCCTTGCCATTGGAGTTTCTAATTTGTATTCCTTGTCTTTCCTTAAATGAAATCCAAGAATCCTGTGGAATCCAGGTTATTTCATTACATGTCTTTGTAATGTGCAGTAAAGAAATGCTGCTCTCTGCTGCACTATATTTTTTGCAGGATGCAATCTGGGTTGGTCACTGGTTTAGTCTTCCAAGCTTTTTGGCCTTGTTCTGGAGCCTTCTCTCTACTGGAATCTGTAAAGATGGGCTCCAGCAAAAATACAAAAGCTTGGAAGATTAAACCTCTAGTTCTAGTGACTGAACCAGATTGGATCCTTTAACATTATACTGGGCACACCTTCAGTCATATTTTTTTTTCTATTCTCACTTATTCTTCTTTAGCATCTGAGGCTGATGGAGCAAGTAAAGTGCCAAGAGTATCTCTTCCCATCTTAGTGCAATAATAAAACAGCTAATTTTCCAAACAATTGCCCCCAGTTGCCTAAAGCAGTAAGGATGTTTTTAATAAATTCAAAAGTTGCCCTCTACACTGCTGAAACTAAAAAGTTCCTTCCCAATCCTGATTAAAAAGTGCCTTTAGTAAACCTGCTGAAATATTGAGTTAAATATTATTTTGAAATGCCAATTCCACCATGTTAGAGCAGGATTAAGGCGGTTAATTCCAGAAAGTCAGCTGGGCCCGACTTAATTCCTGGTCGGGTGGTAAAAGATTGTGCTGAACAATCTTTTGCTGGGGTATGGACTGGAATTTTTAATCGATCCTTGACACAATGTGTGGTTCCTGTTTGTCTCAAGGCTTCCACCATCGTTCCACTGCCTAAAAAGTTGCCCACAAATGGTCCGAGCGACTATAGGCCAGTGGCACTAACTTCTATCTTAATGAAGTGCTTTGAGCAGCTAGTTCGAAATTATATTATCTCCTGCCTTCCCGATTTTTTTGATGGGCTTCAGTTTGCTTACAAAAAAAATAGATCAACCGAGGATGCAATTATCACTGTGCTTCACATGGCCTTATCCCATTTGGAAACACCGGGGAATTATGTAAGAGTGTTGTTCGCAGATTTTAGTTCTGCTTTTAATACCATCATGCCACACAGATTACCGTATATACTCGAGTATAAGCTGAGTTTTTCAGCCCATTTTTTGTGCTGAAAAAACCGCCCTCGGCTTATACTCGAGTCAGCCGCTACGGCACCATGCCTGGCCTGCGCTGGCGTGGCTGCAACCGATCGCGCCTCCAGGGCAGCATCGCCGCCGCGGCTGTCTACCCGCTGAGGGCCACACAGGCGACCCCAAGCGGCCTCTCCTTCCCCATTAACGGGCGCCCGGGGCCCCCGTGAACTCCTGCATTGCGCGCTTCCAGCTTCGCCAAGAAACCGCCAGGCTCAGGCAGCCTCCCCCGCCCCCTAGCCTAGCAGCAAAGAGCTGCTCCGGGGGCAGCGAGACAAAGTGCCTGGCTGCGCTGTGGCGGGAGCCCCCCGGAGCATCTCTTTGCTGCTAGGGGAGGGGGCGGGGGAGGCTGCCTGAGCCTGGCGACCCCAAGCGGCCTCTCCTTCCCCATTAACGGGCGCCCGGGGCCTCCGCGAGCTCCTGCGTTGCACGCTTCCAGCTTCGCCAAGAAACCGCCAGGCTCAGGTAGCCTCTCCTGCCCCCTAGCCTAGCAGCGAAGAGCTGCTCCGGGGGCAGCGAGACAAAGTGCCTGGCTGCGCCGTGGCGGGAGCCCCCCGGAGCAGCTCTTCGCTGCTAGGGGAGGGGGCGGGGGAGGCTGCCTGGGCCTGGCGACCCCAAGTGGCCTCTCCTTCCCCATTAACGGGCACCCAGGGCCCCCGCGAGCTCCTGCATTGCGCACTTCCAGCTTCACCAACAAACGGAGCTGCAAATCTGGTAATTGCTTGTGGAGCCTCGGCATGAACCCCCTTTCCTCGCACTCCCCCCCCCGTACTCCTCTGGCGGCAGCAGGCGGAGAAAGCCCCGCTTCCCCCTGGCTTTGATGGCACGCGTGAGTTGGCTTCCCACTCTTTTTTTTTTAACTCTCCTCCTCCTCCTCCTCCTCCTCTCCTCTCCCCTTGTTGTCTGGTCTTCCCTAAGGAAACTCGAGGGCTCACACTTCCAGGTGTTTCTCCCTGTCTTTCTCCCTGTCAATGATCTTTTCTTCCCTTCCCTTCTCTCAGCCCCATCCTCCTTCACCTTTGTCACCACAATCCTGAACAGATGAAGTTTGTACTTCTCAAGAAAGGTTGGATGTTCCTTTTGAGGAGGGAAACTAGTGTGACATCTGTATGTTGACCTACTACTGAGCCATGGCATGTGTGCACATGCAATGGAGGCATGAGGGAGAGCTGTGAAAGAGATGGTGGCTCTCCAAAACAGGATGTACATGCAGCACATACACATGCTTTTTTCTTGCAAGGGAGAGGGTGACTCTGTTTGGACATACAGATGATGAGGAGGAATCCAGTTTTGAAGGATTTTAACTCTTGTATTTTAGCTTGGTTGCTGATTGAGCTAAGGTTTTTGTACTTTTAAAGTTATTGTTGATACCATATTGGTTTTGTTGGCTCTCTTTTCCACTTACAGAGCTAGTTTACTGTTTTTCTTTGAAATAAATATTCAAAAACATTTAACCTACTGATGCCTCAATTCATGTAATTTTATTGGTATCTATTTTTATTTTTGAAATTTACCAGTAGCTGCTGCATTCCCCACCCTCGACTTATACTCGAGTCAATAAGTTTTCCCAGTTTTTTGTGGTAAAATTGGGTGCCTCGACTTATATTCGGGTCAATTTATACTCGAGTATATACAGTAATAGCTAAGCTTAAAGATCTAGATTTTCCAGATTCTATTTGCTTATGGATATTGGACTTTTTAACAAATCGTCCACAAAGAGTTAAATTGAATGACTATATTTCTACTGTCAAGACACTTAGCATTGGCACTCCACAAGGTTGTGTCCTTAGTCCACTTTTGTTCTCCATCTATTCATCTGATTGCACAAATAAACATCCCAACAATAGGATAATGAAATTTGCAGACGATACTACGCTTGTAGGACTTATTTCTGGGGATGATGAGTCTGCATATCGGGATGAGGTATGACAGCTATCCCGTTGGTGCAAAAATAATAATCTTCTATTTAATATCAAGAAGACCAAGGAGGTTATAGTGGACTATAGGAAAAAAAGAGCAGACATTCAGCCACTATATATAGAGGGAGTTCGTGTGGAACAGGTGGTTGAATGTAAGTTTCTCGGGGCCATCATTACAAATAACCTGACCTGGAGTGCAAACACCGCTGCTTTAATTAAGAAGGCACAACAACGGTTGTATTTACTAAGGATTCTTAGGAAACAACAACTGGCTGAGAGTCTATTGACTACTTTCTATTGGAGTTCAATTGAGAGTATATTATCCTACTGTCTCTATGTATGGTTCTTGAGCTGCACAGTGGCAGAGAAAAAGGCAATTCAGAGGGTGATTAAGACGGCCCAAAACATCATTGGCTGCTCACTTCCCTCTTTGGAAGAACTGTATAGGAATAGATGTAGGAGGAAGATACTTAATATATTGAATGACTCCTCTCATCCGGGACATCAGCTCTTTGAACTATTACCATCGAGAAGGAGATTTAGGGTATTAAGAACAAGGACGACCAGATTTAAGAACAGTTTTTATCCAAGTGCAGTTTTGAGTTTGAATGCAGGGTCATAAGATTTATGTGGAAGTGAATGAGAGTAATGGGGTTTTACATTTTTAAATTGCATAGAGATCATTGTATGGTCGGCTGTGTTTAGTTTTAATTTAATTTAATTTTTTTTCTTTTAGTGGTGTTTGTCCAGTTTTTACTTGTGGAAGAGCACCTCATTTCGTTGCACCCGCTTGCGAGTGTAATGACAAATAAACTCTATCTATCTATCTATCTATCTATCTATCTATCTATCTATCTATTATTGTTCCTCTCCCATCATTTCCTTTCTTCAGTAATCTGGAAACTTTTAGTTTTCTGGCAGATACTTAAGTATCTCCATTTGCAATTATGAGACATGCATGACATTGGAAGTAAACCTTGCTTCTTGAAGAAAGCTATTGTTTTCCAGAATTCTGCCCTCAAGCCTGGATCAGTCATGTTTATTCACAAGCATGCTAACAAAACAATTTTTAAACAAATCTGAAAAAGGACTAGCTGAGAATGTGTTAATTCAGCAATGCTAAGAAGAATATTGGCGTAGATGGAGATTTTGTCATTGCGAGCTAACCTAAAGCTTTATTTTCTGTTGCCTCTCATAGGATTGATATGTTTTGGGGGTATCATTTTCCTCCAGTGTGTTCTTATTCTCCTTCACAGATAACACAAAGGCCAGTGGGAAAAGAGTTGTTGGAGATGTAGCTTATGCTTCAGCAAAGGAGAGAGCAGCCTATATCACCCCTGTCCCCGGTGGAGTTGGACCAATGACCGTTGCAATGCTGATGCAAGTGAGTAGCTCACTTTGGGAAGAGCCTTTTTTTCACTTTCCGCCGAGTTTCTGTGTAGTATAGGTACCTAGCAGTGCTCTCTGTTTCATCCTACACAGATTTAAATCATCTAGTTTTCCCAGAATATCTTTAGATCATGACCAGTCTTTTTCGTAAGGCTCTACATGCAGTATAATTAGGGATAATAATAATAATCCTCCAGTGAGGCATTCATTTGACATTGTTGCAGGAGGATTCATTTGACATTGTTGCACTCCAAGGAGGATGAGAGCTACACCGGAGGTTTAACTAATCTGTCTCATCAGAGGAGCTAGATGGAGTGTGCCTGTCCCAAAAATGATATGGTGAGACATAATTTACAAAACCCTTATTGGATGGGTCGTCACCCAGTTCAACGAGGACCACAGTAGGTGTTTCTGGACATCTGGTGATAAATAAGCTCAGGATAGTTGCTGAACAGTGCCAGCAGCTGCAGGACTATAGGAAGAAAAGTTGTTACCCATCGCAAATATGCAAACACTGAAAACAAAGAAAATAATGAAATCCAGTGAGAAAGGATATTTGAAAAGAATGTACCAGTTCTGGAAAGAACAACATCCAGAATCAGAAATAAGCAAACCAATTAATGTACAGCACTACTGCAGTTATAATTGAATAGCTTGGATGTAAAATCAGCAGACAAGAATAAAAAGCCAAACAGTGCATCACCAAAATGAAAATCAGGCAGAAAATAAGACAGCCTGCTAAAGATCAGATGCAAGCAAGCTAGAATGGATGAAAGAAAACTTGAAGAACATGAAGACTAAATAATACCTGATCAAGTAATACCATCTAGAAACTAGGACAATTGTGACTCATTGCACAATCAGCCAGATGTCCAAACTGGATTTTGCATTTTTGACCCCCTATCCAGTCTCTCCCAGGAACCTGAGATAGGCAAATATTGATGTTTGTGATGATACTAAAGGTATCATCTCAGCTGCCTTCTGCAATTGACTGTTGGTGATTTTGTCAATGCTGAGGATGTTCAAGTGGGAGATCCTATATGGAAAAACACACCTGAAATAGAATTGCTGCTCAACACTGTCCATATATATAGCCAAGGTGATTTTGGAAAACTGAAAGAAAAGGAAGGCCGATTTGCATGTAGCTTGACTGATTACAATAATGCATTCAATTCTACATTGATTGGATAAGGCACCTGATGCCTGGCTTGCAATAATGACATCACAGTAAGATGCAGCTACAGGATCACAATTTCTGACATTCCCTGCTGGCTTCCCACAGACAAAATCAATGGAGGAGCCAGAAATTGCTCCATTTCAGCCTTTTTCCCTGCACTCACCTGTGCTTTCGTTGCAGTGATGGAGCAAAAATACTCTCTATTTTATGCTTTTCTTAAATGATAATTAAAGGCATCTCAAAACTTTAATAATTATTATTACTCTTTTTTTCCTCCAGGATATAAGTAGAATGCAGAATATTTTCTCTGCTCATTCTATTTACAAGCCATCTTTTGCATGTAATTGGTTTTTCGGATGAGTTTGACTGCCCTAAAGTTAGTTAGGGAGTTTTGAGGCTGAATAGGAATTTGAGTCCAGAGGTTCAATGCAATAATATGAAAATAAAATAGAAACAATGAATAATATAACTCACTGTATCTCAGATAAACAATAAAAAGCATTTATATTACATTAAGCTGGTGCCTTCCAGATTTATTTGTTTTCCAAATGTAAAACATATACCAGCCCCACCTACTAAAATTCTCAGTTAGTACAGGGAAGCAAAAGTCTTCTTAAAATTTACCACTGTAACACATCTGGAGGGCACAAGCTGAGAAAGTTTGGGTTAAATTGAGTAAAAGAAGATAACAAGGCCACTTTGCAATGTTTATCACAGCAGATTAAAGACCTGGACAAGGAACATAGTTAGAATCTTGATGTGTATTGAAGTGTTTAGGAATTTATACAGAAATAGGTTTCTGAAGAGTAAATATAAATTGTGCACCAAAAATGCAAATGAGATACACATATATTTACCTAATGCTGTATTTAAAGGATATAGAGCTGCTTCCTGCCTTTTGCAGATTTTATTGTGCAACTTAAATTTTCTAAACAAGGCAAAACAGATGGATTATTGGTTACAGTAATTAATTTTTATTTTGTTTTCCTTTTTAAAACACCAATTCAGAGTACAGTAGAAAGTGCTCAACGTTTTCTTGAGAACCATCAACCTGGCAAGTGGAATATTCAATATAGACTGCTCACTCCTGTAACTCCTGTTCCAAGGTAAGAAAGAAGTAATAAAAATTGGTATGGAAAGGGTATGAATGGAAGTCTATATTTGTGCCTTGCTGTGTCTCAGTGAGACAGAGAGCAGGAGAAAACTTTTTAATACCCTCAATTGGAGTTTCTGTTGGTATAGAGAAAATGGAGAAAAGTAAAAGCAATAGCACATTCGTTCAAGTGTTACAACATAGAATATTTCTTTTCATATCACGCCTTTCTTATGCCTCCTTCAGAGCACTGTGCCTATTTTCTTCTCTCTTATCCAACATACTTTCTCAACTACTGGAAAGTTCTAGGAATGTCAGCTCTCTTTGGGGGTTTTATTTTTGGGGGGGCTCATGTTTTTCCTAAATGCATTTTTGTGCTTCAGTCCAGATTTGCCATTGCTAATTATACAGCTATTGACATTTGGAGGAAGAGTAGCTGTGGATTGCAGAGCTGTAGAAGTAGGAGTAGTTGTGGGCTGCAGAAAGCTAGACTTGTTCGTTGAAATGTGTAGAAAAGCAAGCATATCCAGGAAAGGATTTTCACCCATCCTTCTTCCTGCTATATTGTTTTCTAAACTTTGGGAAAGTTTTCACATAGAAGAGCATTGAGAAAGCCTGCACTTTCAAGGTCCAAAGAAAAAGGGCGAATGTAGGTGTGACTTTAATGTAGGTGTGATATTTAATGAGAGATTAGAATGCTATCTTCTCCTTTCTCAATATAACTGTTGTTTTTCAGTGACATCGAAGTTTCACGGTCATGTACTCCTAAGCCCATTGGTGAGCTGGCCAGAGAAATTGGCTTGATTTCAGATGAAGTAGAGTTGTATGGTCAATGTAAAGCCAAAATCTCACTGTCAACACTGAAGCGTCTCAAAGATCAACCAGATGGAAAATACATTGTAGTTACAGGGTAAGTTGCCTTATGTTATTTCTGCACCCTAGTAAGCTAGCAAGGTTGGGGTTTGGGGGGGGGGGTGGAGTTAATTGACCTGAGGAAAGAATAGCAGGTTCCCATGAAAAGTCTGTAAAAGCATTTACAGTTATTTAAAGTCTTTAGCATTCAAAGGAAAATTCCCTAAATAGCTAACATAATTTTAAAATACACCAAAGCATAGCACTGGTATATACCAAGGGTGAAACTGGGCCCCAAGGAGACAAATATAAAAATTATCAATTTGTCAACCCCAGAATACAATCTGAACATAAATCAACAGAAGTTTTCCTAAAATGTTGAGAAGGGCAAATTTAGGAGAACATCCATCTGATGTTTAATTAAACATTCATGATTATACTATTACAGAAAATGTTGTGTCCCTTTAAACTGAGCAAGCATGTACAAAAAGACCTTTTGATGGCCAAGTTGCTCTCTCTTAACGCATTGCTACATATTGTAATTAAGTGAATTGTGCCTTTATCTGTTTTTAAAAGTATTCTAAATCTTTTTATCTAGCATAACTCCCACACCACTGGGGGAAGGGAAGAGTACTACAGCTATAGGGCTGGTTCAGGCTTTGGGTGCACACCTTGGTCAGAATACCTTTGCCTGTGTCCGTCAGCCTTCTCAAGGACCTACTTTTGGAATTAAAGGTACAGATTGCAACATTCCATACAAGAGGCAAAGCTGTAGCTTGCCAGTTGTACACAATGTATGTATAGTGGATCCAAATTCAGTCCAAGGTATCTCCATTGAAGCAGCTAGCAGATTATAAGAAAAACCTGACCTGTGTTCCTGGATAGCCATTGCAATGTGGCATTGTGCTATGAGGTTAACTGGTGTAATGAAGCAATATCAAATTGTTGTTCCACTCAGAAGGAAGCAGCCTAGTCTCTCTGATATGCTGTGTTTCCAATCTTTTTTAAACTTCAAGCAAAAAGTTTGCTTATTTTTATTCTGCTGGTGGTATAAATTTTGGAAGGCTCAGAGAGAAATATTGATAATCCTTATTTAATGACTGCCTCTTTTAGCAACTATTCAGTTATGCTGATAGAAAAAATAACTTTGCAACATTTAAGACCTTTGCAGGTCTGTAAAGCAAAGGAAAGCTGAAAAAAGATTATAGGTGCAGTCATTCTTTCACTTAATGACCACTTCACTTAACAGTAATTTAACAACTGAGTTACTATTCCCAATTGTGATTGCTAAATGAGGATTACCTGTAAGAGGTTGGCTAGAATGCACAAGCAGAAACATCTGTAGAATTTTTTCCATCATGATAATACCCAATGGTGGAATTCAAACTATTTTACTACTGGTTCTGTGGGTAGGTGGGTGATACATTCTAAAATGGGCAATTTTAAGCATGAAACTTACCTTACTGTCAGCGCCGGAGAGTAATACAGCTGAGGCGTGACAATCCGTTTTGCTATGCCTATCAGCTGAGCTAACAAACAAAGGAAATGTAGGACAGGAAAGGGCGGCTGCAGGTGGGCTGGGCCAACAGCTGACCGGCACTACCAGATTGCTAGAACCGATGGCGAACCGGCAGCATGCTACCACTGATAATACCCATTATTTAAGTGTAATGTTTTAGCACAGTGATATTAAGTAGATTATAGACAAGTACTTGACCTATTTTTATTACTGTTAATAGAATGCAAGAAGGTACAATCACTTGACTTTGGTCCTTGCTAAAGATAATGCATCAATTTTAAAATAAGTAGGGTTTTTTTTTTCAATTAAACTGTTTTTTTTCAGTTAAACTGTTTAATATTCACAATTTGATGCATGGCATTATGTTTCATATTTCCCATTATATAGGTGGTGCAGCTGGAGGTGGCTATTCTCAGGTTGTTCCTATGGAAGAGGTAAATTTCAAATTTATTCCTTTATAAATACACTGAGTATTTATTTCTCATATGTGTGTTCTAGGATGTCAAGACCTACCAGTACTTGTTCAAAAATTTAGAGTGATGGGAGCTCTTTTCCCTTATATTAGATGTTTTGATCCTGATGTATGATTTCCAACAGTCATAGATATTCAGCTTGGGGATAGCTATTATTTCCAGTCCTTGTCATTTCTGCATGCATTTAATCATAAATCCATTCGACTATGAACATCATTTTTGAACTGATTACAAAATTTAGAGAAATGTGCAATCAGGATAATTGTTTCAGTTTCTGTATGCATTCAGATATTAGAAATTAAATTAGTTTGTTTAAACATGTGGAACAAATCAAATTCTCCTCATATATCAACTTTGCTGTAGATGCTTAATTTTGGGGCTTATTAGAGAAATGCCTTTTATATTAGATGTATTGTGAATTATAAAATTAAATTCTTTTACCCCCAAACATTTGGACCACAAGTTAAGGAACTGGAGTAATCCTCACTTTATAAAGCACTAGCATTTTGTAACACTTGCCACTTAAAGTATGGCAAGTCAGATAAACTGGTCTGGCATATCAAAGGGAAAGTAATTCTTTGTACATTGAAACACACTTATAGAATTGGCTATCACAAGGCACCTGACTTAGAAAATTAGGCAGATTCAGGGAATATCTGCAGGGTGTGGTCAAGATAGTAGCCATCATGGTGTGATTGAAGTTCTCTGCCTATTTTTATGTACTTTGGGAGATGCTTCAATGACACCATAATAATCATCTTCTAAACTTCTTTGACCATAACTTGAGGACAACTCTGGGAAAATTGACGATGGGGGAAAAGCTAAATTGTTGTGAATGCCTCCTAGCATGACAATAAAAGAAGCCTTGGCATACCTGCTGGTTTAGGGTGGAGAAACCAAATTTATAACAAATTTTCTCTCTTTTTTTTTTTTCAAAAATATGTTTTATGTTTTAATTATATAAAATACAAAGAAGAGAAGAATATGATAGGAAATTAAGGGAAGGAAAGAGAGTGGGAAAAGGAAGGTGTGAGATACAAGGGGAAAGGGGGAGGGAGAAAAGGGGCATTGACTTCCAACTCTTCTTAGCACAGTACAAGATAAACACATTTCAACCTCAACTTTTTGCTTTTACACATTAATATATAACTAGCCAGTCCTATAACATCAAATCTTTCTAATCAACAAAACCAAAGTCAAAGTTTCATTTTTTTTTTCTTCACAAGCACAATTCCAGAAGTGGTATCCAAATGAAAACATATTTTCCTCTTTGGATAAAATAATTAAATTTATAACAAATTCTCTTCATGCTTTATCTAATCAAACTCCATGTGTCTTCAATAACAAACACAAGAATTCCCTGCCAGTTTCTTGAGAAGTTGACATAAGTTTTGGTGGCAACAATTTAACTGTGTTTTATAATTTTGAAATGTTTAGTGTCTTAATTGTAATATTCTTTTTAATTGTAAGCTGCTCAAATTCATTGATTGAGATGGGTAGCTATAGAAGTTGAATGAATGAGTGAATGAAAGAATACATTTCAGTAACTTAGAAGCAACTGGAGGTTGGATATCATGCTAGAAAAATTGTTCAATGGATGGGGATAAATTTATTTTTCTCCCTTCAGAAAGTTCTCCAAAAAAAAAAATGTAGAAGGCCTCTCTTTTTCTCTGAGAAAGCATTCACATATCAGAGAACTACCCTCTGCCCCTGAATCTTGCACTGAATCTTGTAGTCTTGATCTGGGGACTTAATTAGATTTAGTCAAAGGTTTGAGATAATGGTTGGGATATTTTGAGTGCTTTCTTTTTCCCTGCAGTTTAATCTCCATCTCACGGGTGACATCCATGCTATTACTGCTGCCAATAACTTGGTTGCTGCCGCTATTGATGCCCGCATCTTCCATGAGGCTACACAGTCCAATCAGGTAATTTGATGCAATTAATGACTTTTTCTTCTTGTGTGCTTTGTGAATAGTCAGTTCAGCTGAGATAGATTGTGTCCTGATATCTCCTTAATTACATGCTTTGTTCTTTAAGGCACTCTATTCACGGTTGGTTCCTTTAGTTGACGGTGTTAGGAATTTCTCTGATGTCCAGATTCGAAGACTACAGGTAAGCTTTCTTGCAATCCCCAACCTGTTCGTACTTCTCAAACATAGAATTTGATATATAGAGCAAATGTTAGTAGTCTGTCCCATTACCTTCCTATTGAAGTAGTCTGTCCCATTAGCTTCCTGATCCCTACCAATTTTTGAAATATACTCAGGTATCTTTCTGTGTGAGACTTTTTAAATCTGATGTTATATCATTATCAGCTTTATCAAAAAGGAGATTTGGGAGCACTGCACACTGCATACTGCACGGATACAAAATACTCAGAATTTTAATACTTTATTTTTCTCTTAAAATATAAGCAAGTTAATATAAAAATGCAGTAAATTAGAAAGGAATATGCATCACTTCCTGACACTTTTTGAATAATCATAGCAATATCTTTACTTCCTTTCTTTCAAAGGAATACCAGAGCCTCTGTTGAAATTATTCAGAGTTTTATGTTTTTGTGTACAGACAAATGTTCCCTAGTTTAATATGTCTTCTTTGATGCAGAACAAGGTCTTCCCAAAGTATGAGGCATAGGCAAAGTGATGTTAATCATAATTCATATCAGACAGTAACATTGATTTCATACGAAATCAAGTTTTACAAGGATGACCCCATATTTTATCCATTAGGTATTTCCAAGAGTTTATTTCAGTTTTAGTCATATTGTAGTTGCCTTGGAAGCTATAATACTATATTTCCCAGTGTTGCTGATTTCTCCTCATAATGTTCATCTAAGTTCTTTGTCAGAAATTGATAATGATGACTTCCCCATTCCAGTTGCCCAACATAAGTGGCCCAAGATTGCTACCAGTACCCACCTCGTATGATGGGCAATGCCTCTGGGCTTGAATATGGCATGATCTAAATCAGATGTGATAGATTTATAGATACAACCATGACCTTTTCTGGATGCTTTACTCAGAGATATGCATCCTTTCCTAAACTAAGAGTGCATTTGGCCTTTAAATGGCATGCTGAGCATAGTTTGATAAAACATAATTGATGGGCAGGATAAAAACTAAAGCTGATTTAATTTAGTTTACATTTCATTAAAATAAATATAGTTAATGCAATTACATTTCAATCATCTGTTTCATTCTTTTCCCCCTTTCTCTCATTAAAAGCTACAATTTGGTAACAATTTTGAAGGTTCTATGCAGGCCATACCCAAGCCTTTTGGGTATTCCAATGTTGCAGCTTTTCTTCTTTTACCTTTGCACTGTGTTATAGACAATGGGAAACACCTGCATTCATTAAAAGAATTTTAGGGGAGGGTAGGTTTTCTCTGCCTATGTATTTTGCCAATACTGAAGGAGCAAAATAAAAATTGAGAATTTTCCTCATTGATCTCTTGATGGTAATGCTGTTTTCTTAAAATTGTTGCTGGTTTTAGTGAATAATTGAACTAAAGGCAATTATTGAATTCTACTTTTAAGACTTCCAGATAGATTTTTGCATTTCAGCTGCATCCCCTTATGTTACTTGCAAAAAAAAGGGGTTTTTAATTACTTTGCTTAAAGACTAGCTTCCTGTAACATGTCAATGTCTTTCTCTTTCTCACTAATTTTCTTCCTCAGAGATTACATATTATGAAAACGGACCCAGCAACTTTGACAAACGATGAAATAAGCAAATTTGTGAGATTGGATATCGATCCAGATAGCATAACATGGCAACGAGGTATTGCAGCACAAGTAACCTCCACAAGAAAAGGAGAAAAGCTGTTTGGAAGAAATATGATTCTGTCTATGGGGATGGAGACTAAAATCTAACCAAAGTATAAAATACCTGCTGAGTCCTTCACTCTTAATTTTAAAGATATATTTAGTTTTGGACAATTTTAATAATTAAGAGGCAGGTGCTGTGTTTACCCTGGAGAAAGCTTTTGTAACTGGATTGCCAGCAGAAGGGATTTCTTTCTTCAGGGTAGAAGACTTCAGTCATTGTTTCCTATCCTATAGGTGATCTGTCAGTGTCATTTATCTCTTTTGAGCAGGAAATTCTGTTTTTTTATGCATTAGTGGGAAGATTTGCATTTAACATAATGCAGTTAGAATTTGCTTTTGAAAAAAAGACTGTGCTGAATATTCCAGCATAGAAACAGAAATTATGCAGTTAGTTGCCTCTTTTCCTTCCTTTTGTTATCCTCTTGTGAGTTCATTGTTTGATCTATTCTGTTGTTAGAGTAATTCCCTAAATTTTCACTTGGTATGAATTATGCATTGGCCATTTGGATTTGTGGTCAAAATGATTCTCCCTTTTTCTTTTGACAACTATCTTCTCAAGGCATATAACTGAGGGAATTAGTTATTTTATTTTTACTTATATATGTAACTGTTTGGACAGCTTTCATTATCAGATAAATTAAAAAATTAAAATATTCATAATAAATCAATTCCTTAACTTATTAATCACCAGATAATTCATTTATAGACTTTCTCATAATTTGAACATTACAGCAGAATGATACTGTTTGGTGTATTCCTGTACAGATCCTCAAACTGTGTGCACTCTTTGTTCTCAGAACATGCTGAGTCTTCGTGGAGCTCTTTTTGGAATGTAAAATTAGCTTTGACAGTCATTCTCACTAAAGTTCACCTTCCCTGACCAGAATTCTGGTATTGTTGCACAATTCTACAAGGTGTAGAAAATTATGCAGATAGGGGTCTTGGTGCTCCATGAGCTGCGGTGTTTATTTGCAGATGTTTCGTTACCTAACTAGGTAACATCAGTGCTGCACTGATGATGTTAACTAGTTGAGAAATAAAACATTTGCAAGCAAACAACCAAGCTCAGAGAGCACCAAGAACTCCACAGTTCAATCCTGAACTATATATATTCTCTTCTATTGGAGTTACGCAAATTTGATCCAATTAATTGCTTCCTCTGCAGCAGAGGAGAGGAGGTTGCTATGGTCTCTTTACATGAGCTCCTTCTCTTATTCCCCAGTCTTGCATTCCTGTGGAATTGCTACAGGACTTGACATAGTTTAAGGTGACTTTCAGCATGCTGCCTTCTGGTTGGGTCACAGTAAGCAATACCACTTTTGAGTCAATGTAGGTTGTTGTTTCACATATCAATATATTAGAGAATTAAAATCATGTTCTTTGTGAATTTTGTTGCTAAAAGTTGACTTGAATGTCAGGAAACAAAATAGATGAAAGGTAGACTGGACAGGTCTCTTAACCTGTGTAGTTTTGATGCCAAATTTATAGCTCTTGATGAATCTTGTAATTAAACTCTTATTAACTTGGTTTAAAATAGTAGAGCTTTGCACTTATGGGAGTGAAATATTTGTCTTCTATTCATTAAGGAAGCCCAAGGTGGTGTAGTGTTTTGGTTTCGTTTGGTTTGGTTCTGTGAGCATGAAAAAATAATGATGATGGTGGTAATATGATGATAATGCTTTATGGTAGGTTTTCATGGCTGACTGGAGAATTCTGGAAGTTGAAGTCCATACATCTTAAAGATGTCATGATTGAGAAATATTACATTAATGAATCTACTCATTAAACCTAGTGTGATTCCAAAGCATTTGCACCTTCTTTCAAGTTCTGGGATATTGAAAAGGTTGAGCTTCTTTAATAAATAGCAGAATAACAGAATGCTATTATTCCAAAGCATTTGGAGGAATGCTAGGAATAGTCTGTGAAGAAAGTTCTCTGTAGAAGTTAACAATGCAAAGATGCCAGGTAATAATTTAATCCTTATAGTGTCAATACATCCATCAAAAACGGCATGACATTCTTCAGTTCAATGAAACTTTTTCAAAATTGGACCTATTAATCAGCATCATGCTGAAAACAGATTATAGTTTTTTCCATACTTGCTCTCAATCTCACATTAGCTTACTTTTTCCCAATATATTAAGGGGAATTTAATTGCATATAATTTCCTAGTGAATGAGATATGAAACATAATCTCAAAAGACTGAATTTGGATTTTTTTGTTTTGTTTTATTCTATGAGTAGTATTCCATATAAAGTTTATACACAGACAATACTTTATGCCTATTTTCTTGGAATGAAAATTGCTTAATCAAAAATAGCGATGTATTTTTTTCTTCCTATGGAATTCCTGCTGTCAAATAAAACAATCAATGCAAATGGAAAAGAGCAAATTGCAGAAGACTATTGACCAGTTTATCTTTCAGACATCTTTCAATGGTACTGAAAATACCATTGAAAAGTATAGATCATCCTTCTGCAATTGTGCATGCTGAACTTCAGTTTTCATCACTCCTGGATATTAGGAGATGATGGCTTTTAAAGTTCAGCATACATGAAGGGTATAGGCTGGTGAAGATTGACTTATATTATGCAAATTCTGTTTCCCATTGCTTTATTTTGAGATTTTCTTCTGTATCTGGGTGACTTGAAATAACAGTCTATAAAACCACATATATATTTAAAATATGAACAATAATGTGGCTTGTTGCTCAAAGTGTTGGCCGATGATTGGAAGTCTAAGTTTAAGTCTACCCTCAGTCATGGAAGTTCACCGAGTGACTCTTGCTTAGCCCAACCAACTTCACAAGTTGCTACTTGGGGGTTAAAATCAAGGGAGATATCTAGGGAAGTCACCCTAAACCCTTGAAGAAATAGCCAGACATCAATATAATAAAGAGGTAATTAAAAAAAAAGAAGTGTGGGTTGCCAGGTTAGCAATTTATTTTTCATAGCCTTTATTCTAATGAGATAACTTTGATGGTATTAATAGTTTAAAAAGTACATGTGTAAAAAGTTGCTAAGTTCCACATGTCACCCTTTTGTCTTCCCATCTTCTTTTATGTAGTACTGGATACAAATGACAGGTTTCTGCGAACCATTACAATTGGCCAGTCTCCATCTGAGAAGGGATACACACGCACAGTAAGTGTCCTTTCTCTTTCACTCAGATTCTTTTAGAATAGCAGGCATTTTTATCCTAGCCGAGGACTGATTTTGAGCTAAGAGTTTGTGCATCTTTCTCTGTGTTCCAGATGTACCCATTCCCATATGGCCTTCATTTTAGGGCTTCTACTACCAATGATAGCGCTTGTGTGAAGAAACTTGGCATATTTGAGATTTCCTCTTTGAGTTTTAGCCCTCTTTCATGGACAGAATTATTAAGCCTGGATTCCCCAACCAGGGTTAAAGAGACAAGCTGAACAGAATGTGCAGCGTTAGTCAGATAGGCATACAGATAAATGTGTGAGATAAGTTTGTATGTTTATTAACATACAGTAAAAATAACAGATACGCTTGTGTTATCAAAAATATAGTTTATTCCACTTAGAGTTTTATAGCATAGTCAAAATAACAGTCCATTAGTCATGTATCATTTTAGTCAGTCCATTCAAGGATATTCATTTAGCAAAGTCCGTGTAGAATATCCTATGTCAGTTCACTTACAAATCAGTCCTTTCTCTCTCCCGTTCCAGTAGGGGAAAAACGCAGTCTTGAATCCATCCAGTAATTAGGGGACATAAAGCCAGAGAGAGCAAGCTGCCGTTGTCTTGCTTCTTTTATGGTGCTATTATAACCACTCCCTTAATTACAATCCTACAGTTAAAGTTGCAGACACTTTAACTAACAAACTATGATAACATATTTATTATTTTACCTAAACCAGTTAGGGTAAACAATGTTATCCCTAACATTCTCCCCTTTTAGGTAATAATAATAATACTATAACTATTTACATCTTTAAATCATATTTGTTACAACTCTCTTTAAACTTAATTACTCCTTGAGCTTTTGTAAATTGGTCTGCAATGTTTTCTTCCGTCATGCAGTATTCCAATTTAATTAGCCCATTCTTTACAGATTCTCTAACATTTAAGTATCTTAAATCAGTATGCTTTGATCTAGTTTTTACAGCTATATTAGTAGCTAACTTTATGGCTGCTTGGTTATCCTCGTACACAATAATGGAATCTTTAACAGTTATACCCATGTCTAATAATAACTGTTTGTACAAAATTAAGTCAGTGCATAGTAATGACAGACATGAAAATTCCGCTTCCATCGTGGACAAGCTGATATGCTGTTGTCTGATTGACCTCCACCCTATTAGTGTTTTACCAAATAATATAGCCATCCCAGATGTTGATTTTCTTGTGTTTATATCAGTTGCAAAACTTGCATCTGCATAGGCACTAAGACTCAAATCACCCTTTGGTTCTATATACAATGCATGGTTCATTGTTCCTTTAAGATATCTTAAAATTCTCTTTAATAATTGCCAATGACATTGATGTGGATCCGAATTAAAACGTGCCAGCTAATTAACACTATAAGCTATATCAGGCCTTGACCAATTGCTTATATATGATAAGCTGCCAATCAAAGATTGATATATGGACTTATCAAATTTGGGACTTTGATCATCAGTTTGGCAAACTTCCTGACTCATTGGAGTCTTTGCCGGTTTACAAAGTTCCATTTTATACGTTTTAATAAATTGGCAAATTTTATCTTCTTGAGATATCTTAAATCCATTTTTTGTTTTGTTAATTGTCAATCCTAGATACCTTTTAATTTCACCTAAATGCTTTAATTTTATCTTTTTAGTTAATAATGATATAATCTCATTAGCTTCATTATTAGTCTTAGTTATCAAAGCAATATCATCTGTAAATAATAACAATAATGACACCGTTCCATTATTTTCTCTTTTAAACACACATGGATCTGCTAAACCAGATTTAAATCCTATATTGTTTAATTCTCTCACAATATATTGGTTCCACTCAAAGCCAGATTGTTTCAACCCGTAAAGACTCTTTTTGAGTTTCCAACAATCATTACTATTTACTTTATTGTCTTTTATAATAACTGGCTTTTTCAAATATATAGTGTGCTGCAATGGTGCATGCAAATAAGCAGTTTCTACATCTAAATGGTTAATGACATAGTTTTTCTTAGCTGCCCACACTAAAGCTGCTCTCAAAGATGTTGCTTTAAGACTTGGTGCAAAAACTTCATCGTAATCAGATGCAGTTTGATTAAATCCTTGAGCTACCAACCTAGCTTTATGGGTAACAGTCCCATCATTTCCAGTTTTTACTTTAAATATCCATTTGCACCCAATGGATTTTTCTCCTGGAGGTAATTTAGCATCTTCATATACTTTCATTACCTTTAATGAATTTAGTTCTTTTTCCATTGCCTTTTGCCAATTCTCCTGATCCTTAGCAGGATACATCCTAAGTTCATCTATACTAGTTGGAACTTTAGTTACTTGGCAAACTATACTTGCTTGATACCTATCAGGTGGTCTAGTTACACGTGTAGTACGTCTAGGTATTACAGGACTTACAGGTGCACTTTCATTTATTAACTGTTCTTGATTATCTAACTCTTCCTGATCAACTGTTTCCTCTTCTGGTTCTATTTGCTCTTCGTGGACTTCTTCTTTAATTGGACTCTTCTTATAACTAGTCTGTTCTTTCTGCCTTTTGTAGGGTTCAATAATTACTTCATTATTTAAATCTTGCTCTAATCTATTCCATCCTACATGTTCTAGGAATTTAGCACTAGCACTGGTGTAAACTCTAGATGTACCTGGTTCCCAGAATCTATAAGATCTATGATTAGATTCATATCCTACAAAAAATAATCTTTTAGCTCTATGCTGTCCTTTGTGTCTGAGTTGTGTAGGGATATGCACCCATGCTGGTGCTCCAAATGTGTGCATGTAACTTAAATCAGGTTTTGTACCATGCCACAGTGTGAATGGTAATTCACCTGTTGTTGAATTAACAACATTATTTAATATATGATTACCACACATTATTGCTTCTCCCCATAAATTGTCAGGTAATCCTGAATCAGACAACATAGTACGTGCCATTGATTGTAGTATTTTGCCTCGTCTCTCTATAAAGGCATTATGTTGTGGCCTATATGGTGCAGACTTTTTATGTTGAATACCTAACATTCTAAGTCTATTTTGGAATTTATTATTTGTAAATTCCGCACCATTATCTGTTATAAGAGTTACTAATTTCTTTTTAGTTTTTCTTTCTGCAAATTTAATCCAATTAAAGAGATTTAGATACGTTTTAGTTTTGCTCTTCATTAAATAGCAAAACCCATATCTTGAATAGTGATCCATTATACTTAGTATGTATCGAGCTCCTCCTACACTTGGTTTTTTCGGACCTATTAAATCGGCAAATACTACCTCTAAAGGCTCTTTGGTAGTAAATCCATCAACTCTATTTGCCAGTATGACCTTGCTTTGATTGCAAGCATAACATTGCAAATACTTATTACAAGGTTTCAAACTTATTCCTTTAGATAATTGAACAGTTCTCTTAAGCATTTTAAAATTTAAATGCCCTAGCCGTCGGTGTAACAAGTGAATGCATTCATCATGACGTTTCTTATTATCATAAACCGTGTTAGCCACCTCTAAACCATTATCATTTAACACATATAATTCACCTCTTAAAGATGCAGTAATTTTCTTATCTTCTTTTTCAATTATGCAGTTATCTCCTTTAAAGGTAACTACATGTCCTAGTTTAACCAAAATTCTAACTGAAATTAAATTAAACTTAAGTTGTGGTACATATAACATTTTTACATTCTCTTTTATGCAAGAACAATATGATATACCTTGACCTTTAGCTTTCAGTTTCCAGCCATTGGCTAACGATATCTGCTGTGTACTCTGGGACATTTTTATAAAATTTTTGTTATCATTTGTTATACAGTGGGATGCTCCACTGTCAACCACCCATAAATTATTTTTTACAGCTCCGTTAATATACATGGCTAACTCTAAATTTTTATTTATCTTTTGGTTACTTTTAGTATTCTGGCTAGCGTTCTGGCGCTTTGCTTTTTTACAAAATCTTGCCAAATATCCTCTTCCTCCACAATTAAAACACTTTTTAATTGCGTATGCAGTAGGAGATTCATTATCTTCTTTTTGAAGTTGCTCCCTCCTTAACTGATCTCTTTCAAGTCTTCTTCTTGCCTCTTCAATCAATCTGCCAGTTATATCACTTAAAGTTAAACTTTCCTTAGGCAAAATTTCAAGGGAAGTGACGTAGTTATCATAACTTTCGTTTAGTAATGATAGAATTATGTAGACTTGGTGTAGTTCAGAGAAAATAAGCTCTTTCTCGTGCAGTTCTTGAAAAATGCTTTTTATAGAATTCAAATGACTAAGCATATCACCATTCTTCTGGAGATGCGTCTTAAAAAGCTTCCGTGATAGATTTATGTGAGCACCAACGTTATCTCGGACATAAATCCTCTTCAGCTTCTGCCAACACCCAACAGCCGTTTGTTCTCTGCGGATATGAACAAGTTGCTGGTCAGATAGTGTTAGTCCTATTATGCAAATAGCTTGTTCATTCTTCTGCATAAAGTCTTTTATCTTTTGTCTATCTTCCTTAATCTCTGGATCCCATTCCTCTACGTTTGGTGGATTTTCAATTATGTTCCACAGACCTTCTCTTCATAGAAGTAGACTACATTTCATAGACCATGATACATAGTTTGTTCCATCCAGCTTGGATATAAGGGACAAACTTTGTAGATTGACTTGTGCCATGTTTTCTTATATGGATATAAAACTATAATTAATAAAACACAGCTGTTTGTTTACTGTAACGTATAACAACACAAACTCTCACTTTTTACATAAATCTGTTTTATCCTAGTTAAACTGACTTTGCAGCCTCTGGGCCCATAACCAGTGTTAAGCCTGGGTTCCCCAACCAGGGTTAAGGAGACAAGCTAAACAGAATGTGCAGCGTTAGTCAGATAGGCATACAGATAAATGTGTGAGATAAGTTTGTATGTTTATTAACATACAGTAAAAATAACAGATACGCTTGTGTTATCAAAAATATAGTTTATTCCACTTAGAGTTTTATAGCATAGTCAAAATAACAGTCCATTAGTCATGTATCATTTTAGTCAGTCCATTCAAGGATATTCATTTAGCAAAGTCCATGTAGAATATCCTATGTCAGTTCACTTACAAATCCAGTAGGGGAAAAACGCAGTCTTGAATCCATCCAGTAATTAGGGGTCATAAAACCAGAGAGAGCAAGCTGCCGTTGTCTTGCTTCTTTTATGGTGCTATTATAACCACTCCCTTAATTACAATCCTACAGTTAAAGTTGCAGACACTTTAACTAACAAACTATGATAACATATTTATTATTTTACCTAAACCAGTTAGGGTAAACAATGTTATCCCTAACAAGAATGACACCATTCTTAAAATGCCCTAAACTGTCATTGCTCAAAAGGCTGCCATCCCCCTGGTGCTTTTCACATGATCAGTGACTGTTAATTAGGAGATCCAGGAAGTGTACTTCTGAACAGCCAGATAGCACCGAATTTGGAAAAGGCTACCACAGATGCTTAGAACTGATTCTGTTTCTAGATGATTGTGATTCCATAATTATGGGTGTTATGTCCTGTCTATGTCTTTTTAAATCCAGTACTCCAGCTGTGTTCAGTTATGTCTATTTTTGACCTTGTTTGCTTTTTGCCTTCCTTGCAGGCCCAGTTTGACATTACAGTAGCTAGTGAGATCATGGCAGTTTTAGCACTCACAAACAGCCTGGAGGATATGAGAGAACGCCTGGGCAAAATGGTGGTCGCCTCCAGCAAAAAAGGAGTTCCAATCACCACAGAAGATTTGGTAACTGAACATGATTCTGTTTGGAAGAAAACGCAACTCTGGAAGAATCAATTCATTCATTTCTGAGATTATATGTGCTTTAACTATGACAAGTAGCCAGCTTCAGTCATATCAAGCAGTGTATGTTGATTGCTGGGATGCCTGCAAAGCTAGGTTCAATGGTCCTTGTCCGATTCAGGATTTCTAAATGTGTATCTAGTAAATAATTTTAAATATTGATCTTGAAAATTGAGACACTAAAATTTACCTTCCTCCAAATTTCTGGCAGTAAATTTTGAAAGCATAGAGCAAACTGGATTCTAAGTAAAGCTTAAACATACCCAGCTGAATTTGCCTTTCATGACCTACTTTTATACAAAAATTTGAGAAAATGGTTTGTCATGATTATAAAGACTAGGTTTATTAGCTTGAAATGCCGCAAACCTAAAAAATGTGCAAGAACTGCTACTTAAATAATTTTTCCTACTTATTTCCTTAGGGAGTGAGTGGTGCCCTGGCAGTTTTGATGAAAGATGCTATTAAGCCCAATCTCATGCAGACTTTGGAAGTAAGTATAGTTTGCACAGGTGCTTTTTTAAAAATTGAAAATAGGGGTATACATTAAAATACAGTAGAGTCCAGTGGTTTACATGGATTATTGCACCATCACCATTGTCATTAGATGTTTCTGCTAATTATCAGATAAAAGGGAGGACAACAATATGATATCTGTAGGAAGTATGACACATAAAACATCCCCAGCTCTATCCATAGGTTCCCAAAAGTAAATGTAAAATAAAGTTGAATAATTCATTTGGAAATTAAATAGGCTTTTAGCTTTTTTACAAAAAAGCATTTAATTTTTTAAAAAAAAAACCTGGTAAGATTGCGACATTTCACATAATTCTTCCTCCAAATTTCAGATGTGAGCATCTTGTAGGTTTTTGAGACATGAAAAGTTTATAAGATGCAGTGTTCTCTTGAGATTTGAGAACTTTTAAGAATTTATTGTAATGCTTGTTAGAATTTTGGATTAAATCATTGGTTTATTTATAATGCCAGCTTTATCAACTTCTGGAATTCTGTGTAGCATAGGGGATGATGATTTGTGTCTTGTGGCCTTCCTTTTGGAGTTTTCTTTGTAATTTAAAAGTAAAAGAGGTCTATGTATCGGCCAATATTTTTGGGGGATTTCTTTCTAACAAAATCTTCCATATCTCATATAATTGGCTGCTCAGTCCTGTTTCTTCTCTACCCCTCCTACATTGTCATCCTCTGTGGAATTCATTATCACTGATTACTTGACTGTCTTTAAAAGGGATTAGATAAATTTATGGAGGGTGGGCTTTCCAAAGCTTGTTTGTCTTGAAGTTTAGTGTTATCTCTGGATTGGGGCCTGCGTACCTCCAAATACCGATTGCAGAGGAGAAATGAGATGAAAAACTTTTTCTGCATCTTCTACTTCTCAGCACACCTGAGACATTTGGTTTGCCTTTTTGAAAAACAAAAGTGTGAACAAGGATTGGTGTCACTCTTGCCCTGCAGCACGGTTTTTATGTTCCTTTATTAGCTTCTCTCATAATTACGCCATTCTGCTTATTCACCATCTTTTAGCTGTTTTCTTTCTTTTGCGCAAGCTGCATTGGGAAGCATTTATTTGAGGGGCTAACACATAAAATGAGCCTTTTTTTCCTCAAGCCTACAAAATTCACAGGCCATTTTCTTGCACAGTTTTGGAGTTTTTTTCCTAACTTACAAGTTCTTTCACAAAGCTGTTGTCTTTGTATGCCAAACAGACTACTTGTTTTCCATGGCAGTGCAGTCAGGGATTTTTCCCACTTTTATTAGACTTTCTGCAGCTTTTTGCATCTCCTCCTAATTTCGGGTATCAGTGTCTTTTATCTCTTGCACCAATAAACCAAAAACGTACATGCATGCACCAACATCTTTTGCTTGTCAATGAATTTCTACTCATAAAGCATTTGCCCTTGTTCTTTCACCCACTCCTCTAACATGGCACAACCTTACCACCACATTTCATCCCTTTTCCATCACAAAATAGTATTATTTCTTCTGTCCTACCCTCCCTCCTCTGTGTTTCTTCCTGTCCACTTTTTAATATTTTGGATGAGTGACACATGTATTAAAAAGAAACTGAGCGAGCAAGACCTGCCTATTCCTTTTCAGTGTTGGTGCATATGATTGGGTCTTATGATGTATATAGGGTGATTACTTTTTGTATGATATGTTCTGATTTGCCTTGCAGAGTTTTAGCTAAAGGCAAAATTCAGATATTCTTCAACACTTTATTTCAGATACCACTGGTCTCTTTTTTTAAAAAAAGGAAGACCATATAAATGTTTATAGACTTGCAAAGTAGATGGCTTTTGGAGAGTTCCTGAAGACTCCTTCCCCCATGCTTGTTTGAGTTTGACCAGAAAAGTTGGAGAAGATTCCACTAGACTGAATATACTGTATTTTGCTACAATGTCCACTAATACTACTCATGATGTTAGAATACTTTCCTAGTGATGCTTTTTTTTTTTGTCTTCCAGAGGCTGTAAAATTTTTCAGTCCTATGTATGCTTATCTATACGAGTAACTTTTACTGAGTGCAGGAATATGTCCTAAATACTGGAAGTTGGTTTGGTGTGGTTTAGATGACAAGATGCTAATTTTCCTTCTTTCCTTCCTTCCTTCCTTCCTTCCTTCCTTCCTTCCTTCCTTCCTTCCTTCCTTCCTTCCTTCCTTCCTTCCCTCCCTCCCTCCCTCCCTCCCTCCGTCCTTTTTCTTCCCTCTGTTTCTATTCATATCTGTCAGGGTAATCCAGTGTTTGTCCATGCTGGTCCATTTGCTAACATTGCTCATGGGAACTCATCGGTCCTGGCAGACAAGATTGCCCTGAAAATTGTTGGCAAGGATGGGTTTGTCGGTAAGTCTCTTTTCATCGTCAGGCATGGTTTTTTTTATAAAATACATGGTATAAGATGTAGTGAAGACTATTGGTTTAAGTGTTTTTAAACATTGGGAAGGCAAATGCATCAAAAACCACTCTCAAGAGCCATTAGTCATAAGAGTTGTAGAGTTCTCCACGTTCAGAAGTCCCATGTCTATGAGGCACATCAGGAAATTGCTACTCCTGTTATGTCTTGATGGTGGACTCTGTAAAAACTGACCACTAAGAGAGAAGATGTTACTCAATCCACCAGCCAGGCTCTTTTGATATTCTTACTGCCTATTTTTAAAGAAAGAAATGGGATTGAATGTGCAAAGTAACTGAATTAGAGAGTTAGAGAGACATTGATTTTCTCAGCTAAATCAATTAGATGAATTACAATAGGTACTGTGACGAAAAGTACAAGAACACTATATGTTAATTATAGGTTAACCAAAGATTTCCTGAGAGAAATAAAATGTCATGAAGTCTGTGCTACCTTTTTTTTCTGGAACGCAGCTTTTTTTGGGGGGGGGATTCCTTAGTCTAGAGAAAGTCTCATCTAATTATTGACATGTTTTGCACAATTATTACTTAGCATGGTATTTGTTCAGTTACCATCTTGAAAGGTTTCTTGCTATAGTCACTCTAGCGGTACCCACAATTCAGACAAAAGGAAGTTATAGTCCTGAGATGCCTATGACAGGAGATCTGCAGAGATGAAAATTTATCTGTTAGCATTGCTGTTTCCTTAGCTGTTCTCTCTCCTAGCTTGCATAGATTGTTGCTTAGAGCTGTGCAATGAGGAGGAGGAAGAGGAAGGAGGGACATTCGTCTTCTTTGACTTTCTTTAGTTCTCTGAGTGTTTTGCTAATCTGCTGCTGCTCTTTGTTTGTTTTTAAACTGTAAACCTCCAGTCATGTCATCTTAATCATTTAAGCAACTCCAAAATGTAATTTAATTTTTCAATTACAGAGGGGTTATAATAATACAAATCCCCCAAGTTTTCAGGGAACAATTTTTTTAGAATAATGCTATGCAAAAAAGGAAGGAAGGAAGGAAGGAAAGGAAGGAAGGAAGGAAGGAAGGAAGGAAGGAAGGAAGAAAGAAAGAAAGAAAGAAAGAAAGAAAGAAAGAAAGAAAGAAAGAAAGAAAGAAAGAAAGAAAGAAAGAAAGAAAGCAGATTGTACATAATAATGACTTTCATTGTTCTGCATGCAGTGACTGAAGCTGGCTTCGGAGCTGATATTGGCATGGAAAAATTCTTTGACATCAAGTGTCGGTATTCTGGTTTGCAGCCTCATGTGGTAGTCTTGGTTGCCACCATCCGAGCTCTGAAAATGCATGGTGGAGGACCCACGGTAAGTGCTGATCCTCATCTTAGAGAATTTGGTAAGGCATGATCGATGCTGGGCTTAACTAATACAACCAAATTCTATTGGCTAGATTTGCCATCAGCAACCTTGAAAGACTTACTCCTGGTCATTTCTTTGGTAGATGAAGATAATAACTGCCCAATTTCTTGGCACCTTGTCTTATTACTTGATAACCTGAATGGGCCTTGCAGTCATCTTCAGAGGCCTTTTAGAGGCAAGCCATGTATCCTGCCAAATGAAGTGGCTAGAGTGGGAAAAATAACTCAGTTTTAGGGATCTCCTTTAAAATGCCTTCTCCAGTGAGACACTTCTGGTGCCTGGATTTGTGCTTGGATTTGTGGGGGGAAATCGTCTTCTCTGGATATTGTTATAATTCTGCATTTAGTTGGAATTTAAGCCCAGTTCTATACTGGAATATTTAATTTTATATTTTTCTGTGCTATGTGATTGTCCTATTGGTTATCTTTTTGTAGTGGTTTTAGAAATGTCTAATGGTTTAATTGTGCTGTCTTCACCCCAGAGAACTTCAGTTATTTTGGAAGATCAGAAGTAATAATTATTGCTTGATGGTGCTCCCAGATCATCTCAGTAATTTCTTAAACCCCATATTTTCACCCTTTTTCTTTTCACTGGTTATTTGTCTTTCTCTGTGTGTGTGTGCGCGCGCATGTGTGTGTGTGTGTGTGTGGTGTAAAATTATAAAGTAGCTTTCACCAGTGCATTCTGATAAAGGCAAATTGCACTTGTACTACATATTTTGATTTTTTCCATCTTCTTTATATTCCTGGAGCCTGCCAAACAGGCAGATTAAACAGGGGAAGCATAATATGATATGAAAGAGGATACAACCATTGCTGTGATGGAGAAGACTATGTACATGTGTATGCTTTTTTATGTAGGAATAATTTCTATAGCCTAACACCTGAAGTAAATTGCATTTGGGGGCCCCAAAAAGCTACCTAGCATGATGTACAGAAATAGAAAGGAGCCATAATGTCTTGTGGTTCCTCCACTTATTCAAGGAGATGCATTCAAGTTCTTCTCTAGAACTTCAGAATTGTGTACTGCTTTTCCAGTGTGGCATGTTTTGTGCATAAAAGAGAGCCTGTACTTAATACTAGCGATGGTTGGATGAAATACGCATTTTTAAAATTTGACCAGAATAACTTTTCTATATTATGATTCCCAGTTCAGAAGATACCGTACTACATACTGCTTTTAAGGGAAGCAGAAAGTGACATGTTTTTTCTAGCCCATGGCATTTTCATAACATGAAAAATGAATGCTAAATTTTGAGGTCCTTTGGTAAATTTGTTTAGAAAATGGTTGCCATGGGAGATTTGCCTATTCACAAAATGGCTGCCACAATCACAAAACACCCACTTACCAGAAGCAAATTAATCTCCTAGGATGCTTTCTACTGTCCCAGTGGGACCTTTTGCAAACCAAATACATTCCTATAAATAATAGTAAAGCTGCAGCTGTTGTTTTGCTTTGCTCTTTATTCTCAGTTGCTAGAAATGAAGCCCACAGGAAAAGATTTCTGTCTCTTCTATGTGGTAAATTAGCAATCAGTTTCAAAGACCATATGGCCACAGAGACCAGGCTAAAAGAGTAGGGTGTCATACACAAATAACCAGGAACAGGATTTGAGTTCAAAGTATGAAGAGTTTATTCTGCCACCTATACTCAAGAATCTGAGCAACTAACATCCAATTGGTGCTATATGAGGGTCAGCAGAATTCACAGGGGGCTGGACTTGGGTCTCTTGTGGCTATTCCAAACTAATGACACATTTAACCCCACCCTTCAACTCAGTCTGTTCATCTCCTACAAGGGAGCCCACCAAATTCTGTAAAGAGATGATATTACAATAAAACCCATTTAAATTATTAGAACAGACTGGATGGCCTTCAGAGATTGTAGCCTTCTGTTTATGTCAGTAGGATATACCAAGAGGGGCACTGAACAGTTGGTGTTCTGCTGTCCAAGTGATATAAGAAGATGACACACCCAGTTCCCAAAACACTTGATCCTCCTGTCTTGAAGTCCAGGACATACGAATCCAGAGTTGCTATCAGTATGGGCCTAGAAATTGAATTGGACAATTCCTGAATATGGATATTCCAGATTTGGCAGTAGAGACCTGCCCCATTAAGATATATCAGTCAGTTTGAAGGAAACAGATGTGACACTCTCGGACTTCCAGCAAGCAAGACTGAAGTGAGGGCTAGCAGTAAATATGACAGATAAACAGGCAGCTTCCTTAGTTTCCATTCGACTGAATAGACAAGTGGCACTATTTCCTTTGGAAAACTTCCTCTCAGATCTAGCAATTCACTGTTTCCCTGCATGGGACTTGTCATTAGCACTTAGGACTTTAAGAACTAACACCTTCAAGCCCATTAGACCAATTTCCATTACTATTCTTATCTTGAAAACAGCCTTTTAATAATCATAGCTTTTTATATGATGTTTGGGAACTAGGATTGATCTCAAAAATGATCTATGTATTTTCTATCAAATCAAGATGGTTCTAAGACTAGCTCCCTTCCTTTCAGTCATTTCACTGAGCATAATTTCTCAACTATTTCCTAATCCCAGATTGGCCCAGGAAAGATATCTGGCTCAAGCTGGATGTATTCAGGATGTAGAGAATTTACCTCAAATTCATTAGAGAAGCAAAAGACAAACAGTCTGTTTCTTCCACCAAGCAGAGAATCTGGGAAGATGAATTTCTGCTCCACAATATATGAATGGATTGGAGAATACTTTGCCTTGTCACATTGGCCCACTGTGGAAATACTGTTAGGAGTGTTTCTGTTGGCTTTATCTATAATGATTGAGAGTGGTAATTTGCTTTAATTGTGAAATATGTTTCTCCTTATCAGAGGTGGATATGACATTCCATTTTTAGGAAGAGGGAAACCTGATGGCCCTAGGGCTAAGATAAGAGTTAGTTAATTGTATTCTTATGCTAACTGTTAACACTCTGATGATTTTTAATTTGAGGAGAGAGGGTTTTGCTGCATCCAAACACTTTTTCTTGGCCATATATTGAATTGAAAAGATACATTCTAAATTCTCATATAAATTCAAATAAGAAACAATGGTAATATGAATACATATAAAGCAGATGGGGAAAATATTCTATTAGAATTATAGGTATGCACTCTAGAAGAACTTCATAATTCCTTCCCAAACTCTATTCATGAAGAAATCTACTAATCAATTTCAGTTTGGAATACAAAAATATAAAATTGAGATACCAGGAGAATATATTTTTGTTCCTTGACTGTCTTGTTCTTATTCTTTTCAGGTTATGGCTGGAGTCCCTTTGCCCAAAGAATACATTGTGGAGGTAATAACTGTGCTTTTGATTGTGTTTTGAATGTGTATTTTATTTTTTGAATTTCATAGTACCTTACCAGAAAAATAAAACAAAGCAATCTCAATACTGCTATTGTTCCCTCCCTCCCTCCCCCCCCCCTCTCTCTCACACACACACACAATTCAGTTTGGTATAGTAGTTAGAGCATCAGGCTAAAAACCAGGAGACCATGAGTTCTAGTCCCACGTTAGGCATAAAGCCAGATGAGTGACTTTGGATCTGTCATATCATGGGAAAGTAATTACGTGTGCAAGCACAGAACTCATTATACAACAAGCATGGTTTTTCTGACTGGCCTTTGGAAATTAGCATCTATATTTTACTTCCCATTTGATCAATTGCGGGCAATTATTTACTTTAACTATTTTGGTTTTTTTTAACATACTTTTTTGATTTGTAAAGCATCTAGAGATGTGCAGTTGTGGGTGGTATAAAAAGTTGAACAACTTATTGATTCAATAAGCTATGGTTTACTGATTGAAATTATGGTTCAGAATTATCTATTTTGTAGTTTCCAGATCATCCCTCAATTATGCTGGCAACATTCAGCAGCAAAAAGTTTTCACAGGAGATGGTTGTAACTTTGACAACCTGTTTCTTCCTATTCTCTTGAAACTGGAATTAGGTTATCTATGAAAATTCATGCCACTATAACCTATGGAGCACTGTCAGTATTCCAGATTGATAGGCACACATGGCCTTTT
The DNA here is from genome assembly GCA_033807585.1 of Hydrophis major. Lineage (NCBI taxonomy): Eukaryota > Metazoa > Chordata > Lepidosauria > Squamata > Elapidae > Hydrophis > Hydrophis major. The sequence goes on from CM066328.1 coordinate 34,664,805, forward strand.
CGGCTATCTTAAGTTTCCTTCCTGAATTGAACTGATTATTTGCATTGGCTTCATTTATGTAATAAATGATTTGGTCAGCATTTAAGTCTACTTTCCTTCCACCTAGCAGTTCAAGGGCTTTATTTTTCATGTTAATATCTATTCCTGCGGTATTTGTGCACTTAAAGTATTTGGAGAGGAATTAATTTAAAACAGCAGGCTGAAACCAAGGCTAAAGCTTTATCTCTCTGCAGATAAAATTTTGAGCAGGGAAAAAGACAACACAAACTAAGCTTTTTTTTAAAAAAAAAAAACACAGGTAAAACAATTGTGCCAGTGGTAGCATCAAAAATGTAAGGAGACTTTGTCAAGTTCAGATTATTACCTTTATTGTTATGTGTGCAATGAGATTGGCTGAGCCTCCCTTTGTGCACCCCACCCCAACACAACTCACAGTGAGGACAGAAGTACCTAATCCAGTCCCAATCTTATTACACTATGTGACTTTGTTGCAAAACGCGCCGGCCCTGCAAGTCTATCATACTATGTTGACATGAAGTTATTTTCTGTTCAGACGTCTCACAGCCGACGGATAAAAACTATTCTTCAGCCTGTTGATGCGGCTGGCTATGCTTTTCTATCTCCTACCCGATGTTAGGAGAGTGAAGAAGTGCTGACCGGGATGTGAGTCGCCCCTAAGAATTTTCCTCACTCTTCTAAGGCAGCGAGCCCTAGTGGTATCGGGGAACAGCCCACAATGTTTTTTGCTGTGCTCACCATCTTCTGTAATATCTTTCTGTCCACGGCTGTCAAGCCAGCATAGCACACTGTAATGCAATATGTGAGGATGCTTTCTATTGTAGACCAGTAAAAGGAGGTCATCAGTCATTGTTCCACTTTATTCTTTCGCAAGATGCTAAGAAAATGGAGATGGAGTTTGGTAGAGAAACTCAGGGAACACTTCAGTAAAGAAGGCCTTAATTGCAAGCTTTGCCTGATTGGTATCAAAATAAAGAATGAACCTGTTCAACTAGATGCCTGCCAGATTAGTTGGACTGGAGTCTCCACTGTTGTTAAAAGAGAATTTTTTAGTTAGTATCTACACGTAGTCCTTGACTTATGAACACAATTGAGTCAAATATTTCTGTTGCTATGTGAGACATCTATTAAGTGAATTTTGCCCCATTTTATGACCTTTCCTGGCACAGTTGTTAAGTGAATCACTGCAGTTGTTAAGTTACTAGCATAGTTGTTAAGTGAATCTGGCTTCCCCCTTGTCTTTGCTTGTCAGAAGATTGCAAAAAGGGATCCCATAACCCTGGGACATTGCAACCATCACAAATATGGGTCAGTTGCCAAGTGTCCGAATTTTGACCATGTGATGACATGGGGCTACTACAGCAGTCATATGTATGAAAAACGGTCACTCCTTTCAGTGCTGTTGTAACTTTGAACAGTCACTAAATAAGCTATTGTAAGTCAAGGACCATTTATATAAACACTTAGTGACTGTGGAGAATGGGAGTTTAAAATAGCAGTCCATGTATAAGTGGATATTCTACAAAGCACTATAAGGAGCTCATGAAAAAGGCTGCATGGATCCTGCTCCTAGCTTCTTGCTGCCCCCAAAGCCCCCTGAGTTTGCCCTACTGATTTCTTGGAGGCACAGTTTTCTGCTATTTTGCTATATAGCAATAGCAATAGCACTTAGACTTATATACCACTTTATAGTGCTTTATGGTCCTCTCTAAGCAATTTACAGAGTCAGCATATTGCCTCCAACAGTTTGGGTCCTCATTTTACCCACCTTGGAAGGATGGAAGGCTGAGTCAACCTTGAGCCTGGTGGGATTTGAACTGCCAAATTACAGGCAGCCGGCAGTCAGCAGAAGTAGCTTGCAGTACTGCACTCTAAACACTGTGCCACCGAAGCTCCCGATATAAATGCAAATAACCTAAGCATTACATCCAATTGTACTTGTTATAATGTTTCTCTTCATAGGAAACTAAGTAATTATTAAAGGGCAGAAAAGGATAAAAAATAGTAAGTCAGAAAAAATAAGATGAGGAAATATGGGGAATGGAAAACAGCTAAATCTTGTTTACGCTGAGGGCATTCACTGTGCCTCTCCATATGGTTCTGTATTTGCAAAACCATCCTTCTACCACATCTGTTTATAAAATATATATTAGAGGAATCTTAAAACTGCTAAAGGCTTGTACATGTGATTAAGGGCAATTGTTATGTGATTTTAAACATTATTACATCAGCAGTTCTCATCTGAAGATGCTTCTAGCTATTTTGAAGAAGGATGTTCAACAATCCATGGAGCAGTCTTTGTTAAATCTCCATCCTGCAAAAGCAAAGTCTCTTCAACAGAGAGTTGGATAATGTGGTGCCTTCCAGCTGAAAATGGAGAACGATCTTCACCTTTCCCCCCTCTTTGTGCCATTCTGCTTCTTAAAAGAATGCTTTCTTTCTCTTTTGTAGTTTCTTAAATGAAGCTATTTTGCAGTTGAAATCGAACAGTCTTTCGTTAGAATTGATCCAACTTAGCCTGTTCATTTTTGTTCAGTCTGTCTTTTTTCCTTTTTTTTATTGTGAATTGAAAAGTGAAGTTTGTAAAATAATGTGGATTCTCTCTCTCTCTCTCTGTCTCTCTCTCTCTCTGTCTCTCTCTCTCTCACACACACACACACTTCATTTTCATTCCAGCTTTCTTTAACATTCAACAGTTGATTGACCATTTATTTCTTCTCTGAACTAATCCCTTGAATTCTCTTTGTCATGTATAGAATATTCCACTTCTGGAAAAAGGTTGCAGTAACCTGCGCAAGCAAATTGAAAATGCCAGAATTTTTGGTGTCCCAGTAGTGGTGGCAGTCAATGCATTCAAGTAAGTGCAACAAAGCCCATAGTTCAGTGAAGTCCGTAGAACAACAAAAGGTGGATCTATATTGGGCCATCTACCTATATTCTTTAAAATGTACTCAACAAGAAAGGGTTCAAGACATAAATTATTGGATGAAGCTAGAACATTAAATTTGATTTAATCGAAATTTGACTTAAATTTCAAATAGATTATATCAAATAGATTTGATATAATTATTCTTCATTTAGTAATTTTCTCCTTTGTTCACATTAAAAGTACAATTCATTGGCAGCTTGTAGAGATGTTCTTGGTACTTGAACAATGCAGAAAAATGGGGTAGTAAAATCTAAGATAGAGGAGATGGACTGTTATCACTCTAATAGTCAACGTGTCCTCATTTTTAAAAATGAATGCAGATAAAATATTAACATATATTCATTTTGGGAAACACTATAATCTTTTCTAAGGTCTGTTGAGCCAAGTAACCTCATTACTGAAGTGTTTCCCTCAGATCAGATTTTCAGAACCCTGATTCACACATGCAGGTAGCTGAGTGGGTGGCGATTTGAAATGTGGTAAATATTCGCATGTCAGGTTACTCCCTCCTAAGCCATCTGTTGGTCCTTCTTGCATATGTTTTTGTGTTATTTGTATACAAATGTAATATTCACATTTAATGGTTCAGGGTTTTTACTATTGTTGTGAGCTAGCCAGAGATCATACATTTTTTTAATAAAGTAAATAAACTGCACAGATTTCAGTAACGAGATTTGCTGCAATGACACTATTGTGTTATGTCTCCATCTCCATCTCAACCTTGGAAAAAATAAACCTTGGCTTATCAGGCAAGGCTTTTTCATGCTTGCCAGATGATTTGAGAGAGGTGATCTCAGAATGGCATGAAGATGAAATGCTTACTGATTTGCACCAAGCAATAATAGAATAAAAATTAAGCCTTCCCCAGTTTCTCTTACATCCATTAAGGAATATTTCATGTTATTCATCTTCTGTTCAGTGTAGCTGAATTGCTTCTATGGTATTTGCTACAGAATCTCGCCCTTCTAGATTCAAGTCCTCAAGTCCAGCATACCCAACACACTTTTGCACCTCCTTGTGATGGTGACTCCTTTGTGTAGAGAAGGGAGAAGCAGGCAAGTAATTGCATGTGTCATTCTGCAACAAAAGAGAATATCAGTTTATTCACTGGTTTTTCCTTCCCTTAAGGACAAATCTGGAATATCGCCTCAGCTAAAGAAGCTTAAGCAGCCCTTTTCTCCTACAGGAAATACTTCCTTTGTTTCCCCATCCCACCTTGAAGAGTTTGAGGAGTTTTACAGGCCTGAAAAATACAGCAGGACTCCTAGCCATGTTTTGCTTTCTTTTTACCCTTCCCATATAGCTTTTATACTCAGTCTGAAATGTGTTCAGTTATAATGTTGAGTATTTAATTGTCAAAGAGGTTGGTGTTTTTCTTTCACTATGATCTTCACCAAGATTAAACCTTCTGCATAGGTATTTTTCCCTTGTCAAATTCTTCTCTTTTATTTTGAATGCATTTGTTTAATCAGTTAATATAACCACCTGCTTGATAGGCAGTTCAACACTAGTAGCAAGGGTTAAAAATATCCAATACAAAAAAAAATAGGATGGGATGGAATGAAATAGAAATAGATATGATTGGACACAGAAGGAATTTGTCTCAGATGCACAAGTTCTCAGTGTATATACAAACAGCAAGTGATATATCATAGATAATAAATAAATAATCATAAATACAATACAGCACAATAAAATAAAATATGTTGCTCTTTGAACCAAATGAATGAGGTAAACCAAATCAGGAAATTATAACAAAAGGACTACACTTTTATCACAATAGGCTCCAAAAACAAAATCTTACAAGTTTATCTGTAGCTTCTTTCCCCCTGCCCTCCAATTTTACTAAGTCTGAATCCCTTTCTTGTGTTGTACTTTCCTGCTTAACATATGCTACTTCTGGATCTGTTACTTGCTTTAATGGTTTCTGCAACATTATTTCCATGGCTCTCTAGAGAAGTATACAATTGCTGTATAGCCACCTTGTCTATCTTTTTGGCTCAGTGCCTGAGAACAACCAGCGACTTCTTAAAGGACAACTGAATGTTAATGATGAAATAGCTATGGTTAGCTTTAACCATAACCATCACAATTCCAAACTAACCATGGTTGGCAGTAGTCCTTGCATGCTGCTGAAGTTCAGTGATGCTGAAACGGGAAAGATGTTTTGTACAGCATAGGAGGCAGGTCACTTCCAGTGTCAGCTATGGAATTCATCGCTGCCGTATAGCTGGAGAAAGTGGGAGGGAGGTGATGTTAATTGAGTAGCTCTTAGTAGACAAAATATATTTCTTTTGATAGTTCAAGGTTAAAGAGAGTGGCGCAGAAAGAATTGGAATCTACTTGGGATTGGTTCATGAGATGTGATGATGAGGGGAAAGGGGGTGGTTTGTAGGTTGGGACCTTTTGGGGAACCCGGGAAAACTTTTAGTTTTGGAATTCCACAGAATGTGCCAGGTGGTATTCTAATAAAAGTACTTTGAGGTGATGAGTGTCTTGGAGTTACTGACAGGAATGGATTTTCCCTGGAATGCTGACATCCAGTATATTAATTGTGGCTAATGAAACGTTTGAAAGGTTAAGTATTGGTATATTGGCACTCTAATAGAAATCCTGGTAATGTTTGCCTTTGCAGATCAGATACAGAGGCAGAACTACAGCTGGTCATCCGGTTGGCTAAGGAAGCTGGTGCTTTGGATGCTGTCAAATGCACCCACTGGGCTGATGGGGGTAAAGGAGCTGTGGCATTAGCAGAAGCCGTGCAAAGGGCATCACAGGCCCCAAGCCATTTCCAGTTCTTGTACGACGTGGAGGTAAAGCTTATATCTTATAAGGAGAAAAGAAATGTTAAGGAACAAAATGCAAAACAAATAGATGAAAATGATGGCTTGTTTTTTAACTTTGTATAAAAAGGAATGGGTATGCTGTGAGATGGATTGGCTGGCTGATTGTATTAATGCATTAATGTACATACGACTCAGCATTCGAAAGGAAGACAATTGCTTTTACAAATAGTTTGCAATATGGAGAAAATGACAATATAGTAAATATAGTCTCTTTTTTCCCCCTTCCCTGCCTTCGGGGGGTGGATGTCATTTTAAATGCATCATTTCAAGTAATTACAGCAGTTGGCAGAAATCAGTGTTTTTGCCATAAGATTATTCTGTTCTACAGTACCCGTCACTGAAAGATTTGCTCTTCAGCTAGAGTCAACTTTGGCTCCAAAATCATAATGAAGGCTAAGAAAAATGTGATAATCCTATTAAAAATAAGATTGTGAACAGCAAAGGAAATTTGAGACTCACTGCTTAAAAACTGTGAAATATGTTAATAGATGTTGAAAAAGTTTAGATGGGTAAAAATCTGGGATGAAGACAACTCTGGGGAAAGGTCCTTTTGCTTATCTAGGTTGTACAATGCCCTGTTTTATTTGCTGGGCTCCTCTGGAAGGAAATGCAGTATTTTAAATAAATAATTTCAGAAAGTGAAGAATCTTGGATATTGAGCAGGATTACAACAACAGGACCAAATATGCAGGATTATCACAGCTGGTTACAGAAATATTTGTCTTGACTTCCATGGGGATATTAGCTGAACCAGATTTATAAATGCAGACAAATATCCTGGCTCTCTTCAACTAAATTTAATTCAGGTTTCATGGTCTTTGACTCAGCAGCACAATCAAATTATTTTCTAACATCATCTGCAGCTGTTCCCAGTAGCCAGAACTTGATTTTTATGTTCAAGAGGAAAATAATATAGTTTTAAAACTTAGTGTCTTGATGATGGATGATTTGAAAGAACACTTAAACTCACTAGAAATCAAGCTGTTTTAGCTGTCATTAAGTTTCTGTCCACATTTTTTCTTTCTTACCAGCCCTGAATTTTAGTGCCCTGTACAAATTTGAAACTTTCTTGTCATTCCTGTCAAGTTTCTTGTTATTTCCTCTTCTTTCATGGAGTGATTTGAGAGACTTATTCGATGGAAAAGCATAGAGAAAGAGTTGTAATTTTAAAAGGCTATGTCTTATTGTGACTTATAATTGTATAAAGCTACATTTTACATGTATTCATTGGCGTGATTTAGAAGTTTCATCAAAATGACAAAAGTTCTTTGCCTTTTGTATGGGCATGCAACATAACCTGTGTATAAAACATATGTATGCCACAGTGTACATTTTATTATTCCCCACCCTCCAGGAAAAAGACGATGTCAATAAGTATGGAGAATTGCCATCACTTAGTAGTAGTAAAGAAACAGATCCCAGAGGCCCTGGGAGGAGAGATTAACTTCATCTTTCCTCCCAGAGTCTATGTGTATCTTAGCTCCCCTTTTGTGCTAAGCCAGGGGTGTCAAATTCCATTTTATCAGGGTTGTGTTCGATCTCAAGGGCTGGGTTGGCATGGCCAGGGTGGTGTGGCCAGCTCAACGTCACTCCTGTTGGGGCACCTATGGTAGCCCGAGTGCTCTGCTAGCGGAAATGAAGCCCAGGAGCTCCATTTTCTCTGGCAGAGGCCTATAGCAGACTGTTTTTGCTTTGGTTTTGCTGGCAGAGGGCTGGCTGCAGGAGACCATTTTTACTCTGTTTTCACTTGCAGAGGGCTGCAGAAGGCCATTTTTGCTCCATTTTCTCTGGCAGAGCTCTGTTTCTCTAGCAGAGGCCCCATGGGCCAGATCTAAACACCCCATAGGCCGGATCCAGCACGCGTGCCTTGTGTGACACCCCTGTGGTTGTTTTAACCACAGATTGTTGAATAGGCTACACTAAATTATAACCAGCACACCATGTTACAGCTTTGACTCTTGCTCAGTCAGGAAAAAGAAAGCACATTCATATGTCATGCTTTCATGGGTTTATGTGGTAATTGTCACCCCACAGTAACGCTGCCCAATTGGACTACTCCTGGTTGGTTGTGCAGGAATCAATGTAGTCCCCAATACAGCAATGATACTTTTATCTGCTAAAGTAGCAACACTTCCTCCATATAGATGCTGAAAGAGGCTGATAACAGAGAATATTTATAGCTCAGAGGTGGTGGGCTTCTTAGTACTCTCTGAGCTTGGCTGTTTTCTTGTAGACATTTCATTACCCAACTAGGTAATATTATCAGTGCTAGAAGGGAATTGGGTTTGCTCTCTTTGTACATATTAGTGGCTTTTCCTGTCGATATAGGTGGGAATGTTCTTGGTGATTCCTTGATTGGGCTGTTGTTTAATGTTAATTTGTTTATCTCAGTTGGCCTCCCTTGGTTGGGATATTGTTCACTTCTTGAGTGTTGGTTTAATATTAATCTTGATGTTAATCTCTGTTTATCAGGCTGTTGATTGCTGGCAAGGAAGTGGTTGGGGGTTGTTTCTTTTTTGGCTTTTTAAATTATCTCTCTTGAATGATATGTAGATGTTTATCTCTATGTGCCTGTTGATGGCTGATTTCTCTGAGTGCCAGGCTTCCAGGAAGAGTCACTTCATGTGGCGGTGAAAAAACCAAAGCGAGTTGGGAGACTCCATTGTGTGTGCTTCAAACATGTCACTCCTCCTAAGTAACTTATGCCTATATAATTCACATATCATGTTAAATCATAGCTGGTAGTGATTGAGTGTGATATCTGAACCAAGCCATAGCTATTTGTTCCCAGTAAGCCATAATGTTGTTTGTTTGATTTTGGTTGAGTGTGATATTTCAGCCTACTCTATGTCTATAGCTATGGAGGGAAAGGCAGTTTCTAATAACTGTGGGAGTGGCATAGATTCTGTTCCAGACTAAATGATTTTCCCAAGCCAGTGACCCCTGGTTGTGCTGATATTTTCATATCGATTTAGGAGTTTGGGGAACTGCAAATCTAAATAGATCCGGATAGTAGCAGATTGGAGGATTCTGGCCAAGTTTATCTGCTTCCAAACTTCCCATTTTCCTGTTGCAATTATATTGCAATACATTTTCTGCTGAAAAGAGATGTTTGATGGAACTGCAGTGATTGTCTACAGTCCAAAGAGTTGCTGTATCTTAATTCAGTATGTTGTGAGGATCAAAGAAACTCAGCCTGACATATTTTCCCCATTTTTTGTGTGTGTTCCAAGCTGCCAATTGTAGAGAAGATCAGAATTATTGCACAGAAGATCTATGGGGCAAATGACATTGAACTGCTGCCAGAAGCTGAGTTGAAAATCATTCAATATACCAAACAGGTACACCTACAGGCATCCTGTGTCTGGGCTAAACTTAATGCATCTTCTGATTTTATCTGGATATGCAGGCAGAATTGGGCATAACTACATTTTTAAGAAGTAAAACTAGTGCGAAATTCTTTAGAAAATTTTTCTTTTGGAAGAGAAGGCTTCTTTCAGCATTTGACATGGCTTTAACACAGCACTTTCATGAGATGATATTCAACATGTCTTCATACAAAAGGGTAGGAGGGATTTAACAGATAGATTAACAGAGTTGGATGGGACCTTGTAGGTCATCTAGTCCAATCCCCTGCCTAAGCAGGAGACCCTACACCATTTCTGACAGATGGCAGTCCAGATTTTTTTGGTTAATTATGTATTATATATATCACACAAACAATTTTAGATTAATTCATATGGAAGCATTCCTTCTATGTGCCATACAAGGATTTTTCTTCTTAATTTCCTGTGGGTCCATTTAAAATGCATTTTGCACTTTTCAAAGTTGGCAGTTTTACTGGATATTTAGTTTACTGGATATCCCAGAGTGTGTGAAGGATCCTGTTCTTGCTTAAATTGACATCTGTGATGGCATTTTTTTTCCTGGCTGCCATATATATTTAATGCTGGACTGATCTATCTACAAAATGCTTTATATATTCAATACCTGGGGCACAAACATTAAATGGGGGCAGACAATGTTGAAATGAAAGAGTAAAAGTAGATCTGTGTCACTTCTTTGCAGAGCCTGCCCCATAAGCAGGGACCCTTCAAATAAAATGGAAATGCAACTTCAAAATGTCTACTCAACATTATTTTTCAATGTTAAAACTAAAGATCTTTGATAGTTAGAAAAGAGATGCATGTGATTGACAGAGATAATCTAACAGACTCAGATGAATCAATTTATGATGCAATTGATCTGCTTAAACTAAGAAAAGCTAGAACCAAATGGATGTGACTTTGAAAATTTGGTAACTTTTTTCTGGCATACTTTTGAAGGTATGTCCTTTCTTTTGCAATAATTGAGTCTTCTCTGTTTGTCTTCTAGGGATTTGGAAACCTGCCCATCTGCATGGCTAAAACCCATTTGTCATTGTCTCATGACCCAGAACAGAAAGGAGTGCCCACCGGATTCATCTTACCCATAAGAGATGTCCGAGCCAGCGTGGGTGCAGGATTCCTTTATCCCTTAGTAGGAACAGTAAGTGTCACGGCTTGGAAGTCTTGAATTAATATAAATTGGATTCAGTTGGGTTAGTATTGGATTATTTAGCTTCAAGCTCCCTCTATTAAAAAAAACCTGCATAAAATTCTATACAATTACTCATATATTTCAATTATAAAATAATATTTCAGGTCCAATAGGCAATTTGGTACCTGTAGGAACTGTGTTGGCCACCTCTGAAATAAATGGCATTTATTTGCTGACTTTTTATTCATTGACTTGTTTTTGGCCTGTGTTCCTTATGATTAAGGAGCTCTTTCTTTCCTTCAGTGTGTTTTGTATGATTTTTTTTTAAAAAAATAGATTTCTACTAAGCACAGTTCTGCTATAACATTTCTGAATCTAGATTAGCTTCTCCTATGTTACAGGGAATATCACGGCTTAGGGTCAAGAAAAGGAGGAAGGAAGGAGTGGAAAAAAAAAACATTTTCTTTCCAAGTTATATTTTTCAGCCCCCAAAAATGTTCTTTGGTATAAATAGAAAAGCACATATTGTAGCAATGTTCAGAGGAGTAAAACATTTTGTCTTGTGTAGGCATCTTCAAATTTGAATGACTTGAGTTTTAATTAAGTCAATCTATAGTACTAGCTGATTTTTTTAGCATTCTCTAAGGCAGGGGTCGCCAACCTTTTGGACCTCAGGGACCACCAAACTCATAATTTTAAATCCCAGGGACCACTAATATGAATTTTGACTGATGATGGCTTGCTGACATTGGGGAAGAGAGGGAGGGAGGGAGGGAGAGAGAGAGAGAGAGAGATCTGATCTCACGTCTCTCTCTCCCCTCTCTCTCTCATACACATACACAAACACAGAGGCAGGGGTGGGATTCAAATTTCTTAACAAACAGTTCTTGGGCGTGGCTTAATTTGTGGGTGTGGCTTGGTCATGTGACTGGCTGGGCATGGCTTGTATGTAAATATTATAAATATTTATGTAAATATTAAATTTTTATAATTAAAAAAGAACAACTTTTACCCAAAATCAGGCAAAGCAAGCAGGCAGATTGAATTGCTTACAGAATCACAGATTCAGAGATCTATCTTTCTGCCATTGGCTACCTGAGTCTGTCACATAAAATTTGCTTGCAAGCAAACTCATAAAATTAACTAACAACACACCATGTATATAAATATTGATTTTTTTATTTAAAAAAGAGCAACTTTTACCCCAAAATCAGGCAAAGCAGGCAGATGGATTGAGTTGATCACAGAATCATAGATTCAGTCATAGATCTGTGTTTCTGCCATCAGCTACCTGCACTGAATAATCGAATCTTCAGTCCTAAGGCAGGCAAGTTTGCCAGGTAAGGAGTGAATGGGTGAGGAGAGTGCAGGCCATGTGAGCGGGGCAGCCTTGTGTTCCTGCGCAGCCTGGATTAATTGTTTTGGGGGTGCTCTGGGGGTGACTTTTCTCTGTGGACCACCAAAATTTTCTCGCAGACCACCAGTGGGCTACAGCCCATCAGTTGGCAACCACTGCTCTAAAGGACCCAATGACAATAAACAAGGTTGAGAATTTAAGCAGTTACTTGACACAATTGGAATCAGAATTTCCATTGCTAAGAAAGGCAGTTTTTTTAGTGAGTCGTGCCTAATTTCATCACCATTTTTGTCACGGTTATTTAAATGAATCACTTAACAATTGCAAAGTGAATCATGCAGTCATTAAACAAACCCAACTTTCCCCATTGACCTTGCTTATCGGAAGCTGACTGGGAAAGTTGCAAATGATGATCACATGATACAGTGCAATCATCATAAATAGAGGCTGATTGGCGTGAGCCTGAATTTTGAGCATAGGGGATGTTATGACCAATTGTAAGCCACTTTTTCAGTGCGTTGTAACTAAACAGTCGCTAAATGAATAGTTTTAAGTCGAGGACCATCTGATGGCTCCTAAAATCATACTTACAAAACTGCTGCCTTGTATAACAGTCACTAAAATGTCTTTCTCATATTTCCAATGAAGACATTGAAATAAGTATCCCATCCTGGATTTAAAGTAACGGGACAAGTTTCTAGGAAAAGTAATATAGGGTGAAAAATTACTGAATCTCCTTCCTAGTTTAGCTTTTTAAGAGAAAGGGGAAAGAGCAGGGCATACAGTTGAAGGTGTCGTGTTGCAAGGAAAAGATTTATGTAGGAAAACACCCTAGTGCTCCCCTCTCCAATAATTGCTCAGACCTTTAAGATGTTTATATTCTATTCACATATCCCATACTCAGTGTGTACATGATTGTAGCCTTAGCCAATGCAGAAATGATAATTTCAAGTTTAATGAAATGTGTGGTTGAGATAGAACAAACGTACCTTGAAAGTAAATATTTTTCTTGTTGAAAGGATTAAGTAATCTATACTCGGTATAGTCTGGAAGTTATAAATCCAACAACAACAAAAAGATTTATGTGGAGGATTTCTTCTTTTTATACCTGTTTATTTTACATGAATAAATTGTTAGGTCATTTGTCTGCCTAGCCTGTGAGTGTGTTACAGCAACTTCTTGTCGATTTATGGCCCTCGCAGTGACACAAGCGGTGGCTGAGGTCTGCAAAAGTGATCAATCTAACCTTCTATTAACTATCACGTTGGCTGCCTGCAGAAGTACCTTTCAGAATTCAAGGGTCAAAATCCTGGCTTTTGTGGTCCTGTAAATGGAATTCTGGAAATGATAAGTCTCCATTCTGGTGGGAAAAAAAACTCAGGGTGGGAATTAATGGTATTCCCACCACATCCCTAGATTGCATTAGTCTTCGTAGACAGAGAACTTGACCAAAAGCCAAAATTACGAAACAGAGATTATTTAGAATGAATTCTTATGCTGTTGTAAGAACAAGTAGGAACAGTTTTTAAGATGTAATGAGCATGAGTAATAGAACTAATCAATTCAGATTCCTCATCTGAAGCACAAATAACCAGGCTCAAATTATTGTATTTTGTACCCATTAGGCAAAGACCTAACCCTCTAGAATAGGCTCTTACGGTAGGGAAAAGTGGAAAGAAAGAGAAAAGGACTATCAGAAGCAACTTTTCAGAACAAACCCAATTGTAGTTTGACTGATGGATCCACCTATCCCTGAAAATTATCTCACTACTTGGTGGATGGTGCTAATAAAACTTACAACTTTTTTGAGTGGTCAACCAAAGCAAATTATGATGTCACGATGAAATAACAGCACAGACATAGATGTGCAGTGTGTGTGGATAACATTTTCCAGATGCATTGAATTCCAAATCAAATAAGCTATTTTTTTCTGCTGGGCTTTTCAGTATAAACCAAAAGTTCCAGGGAGCTCAAGGTGTACTAGCCAGCAAGGAAGTGATTAGATTCTTGGCCCCAGGACCAAGTAATTTTGGAATATGTGTTTCAGACCAGCTGTTTTTTTTATTCCCAGATGAGCACAATGCCAGGACTTCCTACCAGGCCTTGTTTCTATGACATTGATCTGGATCCTGTGACTGGGGAAGTAAACGGACTATTCTAAGACATCAACAACCAAAAGTGAGTATTTGAGAACATCAGTAGATGTTGTTTTATTCTGTGAACCAAGAGTTCCCAGGCTTTTGAGAGGATTCGGGCTAATAATGAGTACTTCCACAAAGCAACTGCCATGGCTAATCTCAGACAGTCATTTATCAAAAAGCAGTCCGTGATCTGTATCACCTTGTCTTTTGGGATGAGTGCAGACAGTTGGGTGCACAAACAAAACAGAAAGATGTAGTTGGCCCCTCATTTTGTTTCCAAGGATGGCAGTGAGGTCAATATGGGATCCAGAAGCATTGCTGGACATTACTGTTAAGTCTGAAGTTAATGCTTAGTACAAAGTTCTTTCAGTTTCTCTTCACTAGACTTGCTTTGTAGTCTGATTATCATCCTTGTTCCCCTTCAGTTTCAGTTTTTTTCTGCATCCTTCTTAAGATGTAGAGCCCAGAACTGTACATAGTACTCAAGGTAGGATGTGCAGAATTAAGCATTCTGTAAATTTCATTCTATTTCTATAATTTTAATTTTGTCTTCTAAGATAAATCTTTTATTCAAGTCATTACTACTGAAAAGAAGAGGCCCCAAGGACTGATTAATTTTTTTCTTGGCATCCAATTCTGTCTCCAATATAATGAGGCCAAACTGGCTGAGTATGAGTTATATTGAATACTGTCTGAATACTATTTTCAAGCCTGCTATTAAACTATTGTGCTATCCAGCCCATATTTAACTATTTTGCTGATCATTAACTGCTTTCCAACAATCCAAATATACTATGTCTACTACGTCTACTAAGAATTGTATTCTTATAATTTCTTAAGAAGGTTAATTAAAAAAAGATATGTATTGATATTGCAAAATTTGTTCTTGACAAATCCATGTTTTTATGGTGCTTGCATATACCTCTTTTTATGATCTGCTCTAATATCCTTCTAAATATTGATGTAGGTTGGCTGGTTTGTAGTTTACTGCCACTTTTTTTTTCTTTTTTTTTGAACATCAGGCTGACATTTGTTCTACTCTAGTCACTTGTCACTCCATCAGTTCTCTAAGATTTCTCAAAAGGCTTCATTCAGATTTCATTTCTTCTGTGTTTGGAATGTGATTTATTTTTCCCTGAAGATCATGTTTCTGTCAGACATGAACATCAGCACTGCTGCCATTTTGATTTTCTCAGTGGAATATGTTTTTGCGAGGGTGGCAGTATGTGGGGGACCTGGGGTCAAAGAAAACTGAACCAAAATAGAATTAAAATAGTTCTTCCATTTCTTTATTATCTCTTAGCATCTTATCTTCCCAGAACAGTTTGATATATTGATTCTTTTATTTAGGATATACCTAAATACACTTTTTAAAATTATACTTACCATTTTAGTTTAGTTTACTTTATTGTCATTGCAACTTGTACAATGAAATTTTTTTTAAAAAAAAACAAATTTTATTAATTTTACAGAACACAAACAAAACTAAAAGATCTTTTCTGAAGGTTGTCTGATCCCGGGTTGAAACTCTTCAGACAGACACAAATTCAAACATCATATTCACTTTATATATCCTTCCATATCTTATTATCATTTTCTTTTATATATATATATATAAACCATTTTTATCAATTTTATATAAACAATGCACAAGGCATAACAGCTTATAAGTTCTTTTCTAAGAAAAAATAATAAAAGAAGAAAACCAATAGAACATAACAATTCCAAATTATAGTATCAATACTTTGTCTATTTAACTTCATATCTTATCCCAACTTCTCCTTTTCATCCAAATTATTTCTTATTAATAAAATTTTTTTTTGCCTTTTTTCAATATACAACATCCAAAAAAAAAAAAATAACAAAACCTTTATATATCCTTTCATATCTTATTATCATTTTCAATAATATTCTTTGTCTGTTCTATTTCCAACTATCCATTCATCTTTTTTCTTTTATTATACTTCTCCTGTAACCAATTGGAGTAACGTCTATAACTCATTACCCTAACTTAAAAGTACTTCATATAACAATTTTTCTTGGGATTCTGTTTAAAAGATTCTAAAATTACACAATGAATTTTATACTCTAAATACACATATAAAAAACACAATCTTATGTACCCTCCAGAATCCCTCTTTTATCCTAAATTAAATTCATCCATTGTCTCTGAATAAACTTTTTTTCTTTAGATCTTGCTTCCCCCCATTGAGGCTTCTCCTCCCCCCCTTTCTCTCTTGTACAATGAAATTAAGTGCCATAATCAGTATACATTATAACTATAAAAATAAAACACAAACAACATCCTTAACATTCTATACAGTTGAATTGAAAACCTGATATTGTACTAATATTGCACTATATGTAGAATTCAATATATTTACTGCCCAGGGATAGAAGCTGTTTTCAGCCAATTTGTCCTTGTTTTTACTATCCTGTACCATCTGCCAGTTGGTAATAGCTCAAAAAAAGAGTGCCCAGGATGAGATGGATCTTTAAGAATGTTTTGAACTTTCTTAAGGTAGTGAAAGCTATAAAGTTCTTCCAAAGAGGGGAAAGGAGGACCAATGATCTTCTGGGCAATGACAATGTTTTGAACTTTCTTAAGGTAGCGAGAGCTATAAAGTTCTTCCAAAGAGGAGAAAGGAGGACCAATGATCTTCTGGGCAATGACAATGTTTTGAACTTTCTTAAGGTAGCGGGAGCTATAAAGTTCTTCCAAAGAGGGGAGAGGAGGACCAATGATATTCTGGGCAATGACGTTAATTAACCCTCTGGAGTGCTGTCCTATCTGCTACTGTGTAATTGGCAAACCATACACAGGTGCAGTAAGTTAAGATACTCTCTATGGTGCAGCAGTAGAAGGTCACCAGCAGTTTTCCATCCAGTTGTTGTTTTCTGAGAAGACTCAGGTAATATAATCTCTGCTGGGCCCCTTTGACCAGTACTGTAATGTGAGCACCCCAGCTGAGGTTCTCTTTTATGGTAATGCCCAGAAACTTAAAATTGGCCACTTGCTCCACTTTGACTCCATTGATAAGCAAGGGTTGGGTGTCTGATCTATTCCTTCTATAGTCCACTATAAGCTCCTTGGTGTTATTGGTGTTAAGGATCAAGTTATTGTCTTCACACCCTTTTTGACTAATGTCAGTGAATTTTGAGTTTTTATTTTCATGAAATCAGTTCTGCAGTCTCAAGTTACCTACTTCTATCCTTTCTTTGTGATTTGTTCCTCTTTACATTTCCTATTCTTTTTCTCAGGCCCTCGCTAGTTGTTTTGTGCAGTCACATTTATTAGAATCATTTGCAATATTTGTTGTTAGTATCCTGTTCTTTGGGAATTTGCATCCATGCTGAGTTCTTTTTCCCATTGGCTTATGCTGATGTGGAAGTTACTGCATTTATTAAAAATAGTTTTTTAAGTCCAGGATATCTGTTCGTCTCCTCTCAATTTTTGTCAAGCATTCAAGCATCAGGGTCACCCTTCCAATATTCCTTCTTCTTCCATTTCCTCAGCTAAGGGTTTTTGATTTGCCAGCATCAAATCAAGGCTAGCTCATTTTCCCATGTATTACCCAAGTTTTGAAGGAGAAAGGAATCAGGAATTCCTGAAAGGACTATGCTTGCCAAAAATGTGTCTCCAAAGTCCAAACATATGTCATGATAAGCTGAGTTGATAAGTTAGTTCAGCAGCAAAAGTAGTTCAAACAATGTGAAGAATTATTATTTTATGTAGTGGAAAAGAAAATTCCTTCTGCATTTTGGGCAGCCTGTAGCTTCCTCTTTGGGGATGAAGGTCAAAAAATCACATTACTGAGCTTTGGTGACACCTGTTCAAGAAAAAGCATGTGATTTCTCATTTTTTCCAGTGAGAATATTACAGAAAAGTCAGTCTTCATTTAGGTCTAATCACACTCAAAACCACTTTTCAATCTGGCTTCTTTCAACAAAACACTGAGGAAAAGCACTGGAAGTCTCAGCCATATCAGCTCAATAGAAATAAAAATATGAGCCTCGACTGTTAAAAGCTTGGCTGCCTCTCCATTATCATGATATATTAGTAATCTTTTCTTTGATATTCATTGGTTTAAGGATATGAACCATAAAGATATGGTTTAAATCAATGTGGATCCTCCAAGTTTTATATTAAGGGAGACATAAGATAATTTGTGGACAACATATGTGGAAATGTTTTCCTTTTTTATTTCCAGGTGTTGAATAAATTATGTTATCATTGATTTTTATAGCATAACAGATTATAACGTGGCTCTTTATTTTGTATGATTCATTTATTATGACTTCTAGTTTTGTTAAACAAGTAACTTAATTTCTTTTCATTTGCAGATATTGGAGAAACTTATTTTGACAAAAATTGAATAAGCTCTCCGTGATTCCTAGAAGTCTTTGGAAACAATTATACTCTTACTTTGTTGTTATTTTTAAACACATCTTAATACTGTATTTTTAAACAGTGGTATGCTTTTTAGTTGTGGCAAATGAACGTCTATATTTTTAACACTGACACATTTTTAAAGAAGTTCACAATGCAAGCCTGTATTCCTTATTAAAAAAAAATGGCTTTAACTTTGGATCCAACCTGATTAAATAAAATTGAATTATGACTCATACAATTTTTATTAAGTCTATTACATTTACACATGAGTAAACAACTAAACAAAAACATAATCCTTCTTTGAATCATGCATTTAATAATAATAATAAAAATAAAAATAACCAGATATTTTGTTCTGTTTAAAATCTGGTGGGTTAATGGAAATGCCTTTTCTGATCAAAGACTTTAATTTTAAGTTCACCAATTAATGAGTTATATACTTTTCTACCTTATGCTACATACTATTTTCTATTTTTAAAAGAAATAGTTTAACCAAACAGATTTGACCATGTTATGCTTAATTTTGGTAGTGTTATATGAGCTATTTAGGAGAGGACACCTCCTCTCTTTGCTAATTACAAAAAATCTCTTGTATGTTTTTTTATCCTTCCTGAGATTTTTCTTATTTATTCCTTATTTAGATTTGCATAACCAGTACTTTAGAAGATAGGCTCAAGATCTAGAAGGGCCTTATCCAACAAAATGCAATTCAGTGGTGAGAAAAATAAGGTTTTACACTTTGGCAAGGAAAACCAAATGCCCAGATATAGGTGGTACCTGGCTCAACAGCAGTAACTGAGAGAGATCTAGGAGTCCTAATGGACAGCCACTTAAATATAACCCAGCCGTGTCCTGCAGCTGCCAAAAAAAGCCAATGCAGTCCTAGGCTGCATCAACAGGGATAGTATCAAGATCGTGTAAAGTCTTAGTACCACTTTATACTGTTTTGGTAAGACCAGACTTGGAGTACTGCATCTAGTTTTGATCACCACAATGCAAATGAGATTTTGAGGCTCGAGAAAGAGTGCAGAGAAGAGCAAGGAAGATTATTAGGGAGCTGGAGGTTAACACATACAATGAATGGTTCATAGGAACTGGGCATGTCTTGTCTAACAAAGAAAAAGATTAGAAGTGACATGATAGCAATCTCCCAATATCTGATGGCTTGTCACACAGAAGAAGGGTCAACCAATTATCTAAAGCACCTGGGGGCAGGACAAGAAGTAATAGATGGAAGCTTATCAAAGAGAGATCTAATCTGGAATTAAGGAGAAATTTCCTGACAGTAAGAACAATTAATCATTGGAATGACTTGCCTCCAGAAGTTGTGGATGGTCCATCACTGGAGGTTTTTAAAAAGGGATTGGACAAATGGTGTCTGGAATCATATAGGGTCTTCCGCTTGAACAGGAGGTTGGACTAGAAGATCTCCAGGGTCCCTTCCTCCCTCTATTATTCTGTTAACTTACAAGCAGCACACAAAATAACAAGCACAATACATAAAACCCAAACCCAAAAGCACGGGGAACAACATATGGCATAGCTAACACAGAAAGTACGCTCCAGGTGTATACATCCTGACCCATCCCAGAGTTTAGGGAAATATGCAGGTTTTCATGGATTGTTTAAGGAACTGCAGGATCAGGACAGTTTCAACTGCTATGGGGATGCTATTCCAGGGACAGGCACAGAAGGATATGATCAGACATCAGATGATGGTGCCAAATGGATGGAACCCAAAATGTGTTAATTCTGCTGGATCTTACAAGATAGCAGAAATGATGGGAGAGAGGCAGATAGATACTTTGGATAAAGAAGTCTACATCTGCCTGTCCAGTTACATAGATTCCAATGGAAAATCCTTGCTTTTAAGGCCGTGGAGGATGTTTGGCCTTCTAGATATGTTCAGGAAGAGGTCTGATCGTGCCCAGCCAGAATAATAATAGCTGACTATAGTGGGAGCTGTAAGCCCACAGAAATAGCTGGCTGGGTATAGTATACATTTTGACACTCTTGCTATTTTTGTTTTCTTACTATAGGCAAATTTCTGATCAGATCTGATTTAAAAAAATAATCTGATATCAATCCAAAAACTTTGCATTTGATGCTATGTTGGCACTGTTTATAATTATGGGGAGATGGGAACACTCTCAAAGACCTAGAAGATGGAGAGATTCCTCTGGATCATGTTTGAATAGTCCCTCAATATTCCCAAAGAAATTGGTTTTATTCTGTTTTTGCATTTATTTTTTCTAAATGAGATACAGTAGCAAAATATTCCATAGTCCTATGGAGATTCTCAGTCATCCAGGTCGTGGTTGTCCCAAAGGTGCTTTTTCAAGAGGCAACTGGTCAGAGCTGAAGAAACTTCTTGGATGAGAAGTGAAACTTCTTCAAAGAAAAACCAGACTGTCCAATTGCCTCTTGAAAAAAGCACTTTTGGGACTTCCATAGTCCTATTAGAACTGTGTGTGCTTCAGAATAAGCACCTTGGGTGTTACATGAGTGTGGCATCTCTCTGCTACTCCATAGAGCATGGTCTAAAAAGTCAAAACTAGTGGCCACAGGGGTGCAGTCGAGCCCTTGCTTGTTTTTGCAGTGTACATAAATATCAACAGCTTCATTCGCACCATCACAGATCATGTTCTGACTTGGTGTCCGTTCTGTGGACGCTCCTGAAAGGAGGCCAACCTTTAGTGCCTTAGTTTCAATGAGCAGATTCCTTAAAGCAGCAGCAGCATATGGAGCATTATTCTTCTATGCTTGTAAGGTTCTTTAACGAATGGGAGAACACTGCTAAGCTAGGCAAGATCCAACACCAATTCTTCTGAATAATTTTTGAAATATGGATAGTCATGCCCACATGCCCATGTACATACAGATTACTTGCGAATGTGTAAATTAAAATATATTTGCTGCCAGATTTGTAATTAAGAGAAATCAACTGGCATCCTTGAAAAGCTCTTGAGCACACTTGTGATTAATGTAGAGGAACTTGGTGAGTTTCATTACTTTTCTGGGCAGAGCTTCCGGTATTTGAGGAGGGGAGATAAGGGGAGAGATTTTATCTGCAATGCACCACAATGGCTGGATTTAAAGTGAAATCCTTTGTTTTGAAGGAAGTCTTGGTGGAAAGGAAAGCAAGAGCCAAATATGCCATATTTTGATGCATATTTGGACTCATATGTATTGCATCACTCTTCCTTTAAAGAGATTATTAATGTTATCTTGCACCTCTCTCTTAAACTGTTCAAAATTCCCTTCTGTATTCCATAGCCTCTCTTTCCCTAACTTAGTGCTACCTCAATAAATCTAACAAGTATCCCAAGGTCAAGGTAGACAGACAAGGCTATGCCCATTTTGCATAATTTGAGCTCCTGGCATCAGCAATTTAAAAGTCTAAAGAATGCATTACAGAAAAGCATTTTTGAATGGTTTCCCAGAGAATTGTTGCTTGACACAGCAAACAATAGTGATTAGATAGATATGCTAATGAGGTTTAAGATAGTTTTATACATTACTGAACTCAAAACATCCATCCTTCACTTTTGTCCTTCTAGCTTTTGACACGATTTTCTGGTAGTTTTATCTGATTTTAGGTGGGAGGCTTCCTTTTTTTCTTTGATAGCTTGCAAAATACTATTTGTTGCATATTATCTCACTTCCACATGATACCTTAAACAGCCATATGGATTAGTAGCCACACAGTTGCTTACTGAGTGGCTGCCATATAACTATTTTAAGAAGCAGATCTGTAAATCTTTTTGCATGCTGCATATTACAGCTGTACATGAATTTGGAAGGCTTGTATCCTAAACAACCCTGGGAGAACCAAGACTGGTTACAGCTTTCGTGTCCAATTGGCAGCCAAGCTTTTCGCCATGTACTTAATTTTGTAACAATGACAAAACAATAGGGGAAAAAGTATTGGCTGTCACAGTATTGGCTGTCACAGTATTGGCTGTTCCTTGTGAGAAGGAAAAGCTTACTGTATATAACTAACTGTTGAGGTGTCAGAAATTCCTGTAGCAATTATTTGATTGTCTAAGTACAAAGAGTTCCAAAATGTTGTATGTTGCCTTTGGATCTTTTTAAACATATTCAAATAATATAGTTGGTGTTTGTAGAGCCAGCTAGTTTGATAGTTTCTTAACATAGTAATTCATCATTCTGTAATAGAATGGCTCATGTGCCATGAGGAATAAATCATGGAAGGTCTTGGCACAGAGCCATCAGCAAGTTTCTTGTTCTATGTCTGCATGATTTATTGCTCTGCCTTTGGAAGTAGCAAAACGCTTTCGCTCACTGAAGCCTAATCAGTGCCATTTTTTCCATGTCTCTGCATCAGCTGTGATCCAATTGATTCAGTCATGTCTTATACAAAGACTAAAGCTGAATTCTGTCCTTACAGAAGCCTATATAAAATCACAATTTGATGATATCCTAGAGGTCATCTGTCCAACACCCTGTTCAGGGCAGGATTCACACATATCTCTGACAGATAAACTCCCAGGCATTGTCTGATGATCTCTAGGGAAGGAGAACCCACAGTTGCTACAGTCAAAAAGTTCTTGATGTCTAGGCTGAATTTTGTTCCATTTGGTTTTAACCATACTTTGTCGCTGCATGAGTCCTTGCTACATTTGAAAGAAGACACAAGGAATTGGGCTTCTCTTGAGGAAGGATGTCAGGCATTTTGGCTTTCCCAGTTAAGATGTTGCAGCAGGTGATAGGAAGGTTTTATTGCAGTCATTAACCAGCACAGGGGCAATCTACTGTTTATATGAATATGCAAAGCTGAATTGATAAAATCAGAATTTGTTATTGTTCAGTTGCTAAGTTATGTCCAATTCTTTGTGATCCCATGAATCATACATAGCATCCCATGCTCCTCTGTCCTATGCTGCCTCCCAAAGTTTGCCCAGATTCATGTTCATTGGCTCAATAGCATTATTTGACCATCTCATCCATAGCTTCCTACTTCTCCATTTGCCTTCAATCAGAATATCTAGGAGATACATATCTATATCTATATATCTATCTACATCTATCTATCTATCATCTATCTATCTATCCACACACACACCACACACACAAAGAATGTTAACTGAAACCAGCATTAAAAACAGAATACTAAGAAGCTTCCTTCAGCTACACACATGTGACAAAAGAGGAATAGAATTAAAATTAATCATGAGAACAGTACTGTATAAATATCAAAATAGTAGCATAAAATCATTAGTTCTTAATTATCCTTTGCCTGATTTTGTGTGCTACCACATACAACGTGGCTACCTTGCAGGTTATTTCAGGATAAATGCCAGATAACAGAAATTGCATAGACCGTCAGCTGGGGAATCCTATTTTGCGGTTCAGAGATGTGATAATCAGGGGCTATGAAAAACCTACCCCAGGGAATTGCTACATGATCTGACATGAACTATCCTGTGTAGAATTTTCAGAGAGAAGGTAGTCTTCCACATTGTAAAAGGTCCGTGTGTGGTGTGTGGGTTTTTTTTTGGGGGGGGGGGGGAAGGTGGGTAAGAGTGAGATTATGAATAGAGAATGCGAGGGAAATGGTGTTAACCAGTTCTAAGCAGGTTTTTTTAAAAAATGCATTCAACAAACTCCTATCCCACCTACATTTTATTTGCTTAGTCAAGGCATATGGGTGCTGAACAATTGACATGAGGCACAAAGTGGGCACCATCCACAGAGCTGATTTGTGTTCAATTACTGTTTCCATGATTTTTCTTAAGGATCATTATCAGACTCGCCTCAGTGTTTCTGATTCCTATTTTGTCATTGTATCCAATTCTGAAATTTCCAAAGATTACAATGAGAAAATTAGAATCTTGCCGTATCACTCTGTATTCAAAGACCCTTGCATGCATATAGTTTTGTGCTTCAGGAGAAAAAAATATACTTTAAGTTGAAGGTCTCAAAACTTGGAGGTTTTACAAGAAAAGTTGGCTTTGCTGCAATGATAGCCCTTACCTCTTTACAACCAATGAAAACCCACTGATTAGCAATGGACTTTATCATATATTGATAGAACAGAGAAGCCAGGGGGTTATCTTTGTTTCTCAGATATAGATAGTCCTTGACTTCTAATGGAGCTTGCTTATTACGGTCATATATTGTAATTGGTAAAGCACATTGTCAGATCTTTATTACAATCATTTTTGCAGTGGTCATTAAGCAAATGCCACAGTTATAAGGTGGTCGTAAAGCAAATCCATTGTTCATTATGGGTTGTTTTGCCAAGAAAAAACAGAAATAAATATCAGTTTTTGGCAGAAATATCATAAAATGCGGAACGCTGCTAATAGCCATAAATGTGGGCTAGTTGCCAAGCACCCAACATGTGGTCATGTAACCCAGTGGTCCACAACTTGTGGGCTATGTCCCACTACAGGGCCAAGATCTATTCGCAGCCTGACTCATGCACACAACAGACACCGACATTTGCAGCCTTGCTTGCAAATGAAACCAGGTGCACCCATGTGCCTGTCCCATATACAAAACCACCTCCTTTTCCCCCTGTCTCCCCCATGCCAGGGTACCAACACTGATGTAACCATTGTGGGGGGCTGGCCATTGGAATTTCAGAACCAGGTTCATTGTAAGTATCTTTGAGGTGGGGGTCTGTTGCAGAAGTGGTATTCAGCAGGTTATGACCAGTTCTGGAGAAGCAGGAGCGGAAATTTTGAGTAGTTCGGAGAATCGGCAAATACCACCTCTGACTGTCCCCGCCCACATCTATTCTCTGCCTCCCGAGTCCCAGCTGATTGGCTGGGTCTTCTTTTGTTGCCCTGCACAGGAGAACGGAGCTGGAAAGCAGGTTAGCGAATGGGGATTTTGCAGTAACCTTCCCCTGCCATGTCCACCAAGCCACACCCACCAAGCCATGCCCACAGAACCGGTAGTAAAAAAAAAATTGAATCCCACCACTGGTCTGCTGTAACTTTGAATGGTAGCTAAGTGTAAGTGGAGAACACCCATATTGGGTTCACATAATGCTCAGGTTGCTAAGAAACCCTGTATCAACAGGCAAGTCCTAATGTTGAACATACAAGATATCAGGTTTGAGTCTGGGCATCCTTCTTAGGACCTTTGTGCTTGTGACTCAGCAAAGCCATTGGCCAAAAGATCCAGCCTTCCTGCCATCTGCTGCTTCTCAGTTGGGCGGGATTACAACTCCCCAAGCCTCCTTTAGTTAGTATCCCTGGCATCTGAGTGTGGCCAATGTAATGGAAAGGTTTAAGATGCTGGAATAGGACTGGCTCTGGACCAGGCACAGGGCCCGGGTGGTTGAGAGGAGAACTCGGGAATTGATCTGAACGCCTCTCCAGGCTCCTGCAGGAAGAAAAAAAAAAAAAAAAAACCAGCTGAACATCTAGCGGATAAAATGATAAAATCCAGCCAGCGCTGCCGGTGCAGGTCAGGAGGGGTTCCTTTGGGAAGCACACCTAGCGTGACTGGCAGCTTTTAGTCCATTATCACCTGCAAAGACGGCAAGTGAGCGGTGCCTACAAAGATGACAGGTACACGTGTGGAGAAAAGCGTTGCAGGCAGCCACCAGAAAGCGCGCCTTCAGCGCCACACAGCCTGCATCTTCACGTTCTTGAAAGCCTCCCGTCCATCCGCCGCAGGGCGATGACCCTGGAGGGCCAGCCGGCGGCGATCGGCGACAAAGGGAGTCGCTGCTGCTGCTGCGCCGAGCTCCGCCAGGACCCTCCCTTCTTCTCGGGGCGACTCCTTGGCATCGCCAGAGCGGCAGCGACGGGCGGGCTCCGCTCCTTCCACCCTCCCCGGGAGTCAAGTGGGAGGATCTGCCGCGGCGAGAAAAAGAAGGGACGGAAGCCGCCGCTGCAGCCGCTCCGAGGCGAGCGCCGACTTCAACCCGCCGAGGCAAGAGGCGCGGCGGCCGATCGGAGCCGCGAAAGGGCTGTGGCGAGGGGAGCAGGTTAGCCCGGGCGGGGACCGGGCGGGCGGGGAGGAGGTAGCTAGCCTTCGCGGTGCCCTGGCCAGAGCCGAGGCGGGGAAATGCAAAGCCGAGAGAGATTTTTTTTTGGGGGGGGGAGTGAGGGAGGAGGTCGCCCCCTTGAAGGAAGAGCGGGAAGGTGGAGGTGAGCATCGATCCCATAAAAGGGTGTGCGATCGTCGCTCCTTGCAGCCTTGGGAAGCCGCGCTCTCTTCGTGCATGCAGGTGGACCGGGAAAGGACGAAGGGCGCTAAGCGGCGACCTTTTCCACGCGTGTCTGTATTGCTAATGCCCCCCCCCTACACACAAACACACACCATCTTCCCGGTGCACAAGGACATTTTAAGCGCGCGCAACACAAGGACAGCTGCTCGGTGTGGGTGGGTAGAGGAGACGGCGGTCTCTTTGCTCTGCCTCTGCCCCCCAAAGTGGAAGCAGCATCCTCCCCACCGCCTCTTCTGAGTACTCTCCACGCTCAGGGAATGACCAGGGAAGTTGAGGGAGCCTTTCTCTTGAACTGGAGAGCAAACGAGGGGAAAAGGCTCCTCTGAGCGTGCTTCGGAGGAGGAGGCGTTGTGTGGGCAAAGGGGTTTCAAGGGGAACCAGCCGTGCCGGGTGGGAGGGGGGCAGGTTTAGAAACGATACCCCGGGGCTGGGCCTCCTCCTAGCAGGGCATCTCCCTTGAGCATGTGCATCGTGCCTTGAGCAGAGCAGAACCGCTGCTTGGCATCCTCAGTGTTTTTGGATTGAGAAATGGGAGTCGAGGGGACCATTATCCTTGGAACAAATAAAGGTCCCAAGCAGCAGACAACTGCTCCGCTTTAACTGCAATCACCAAAGCCTATACAGCTCGTGGGGGAACAGTAGGGTAGCTGGGCTGCACACTTTTGTGACTAGAAGTAAGTCCCTCTTTTTTGTTTTTTGTTTTGTTTTGTTTTTAAGATTCTGCATTATCCTATTTCGGACCTGGTGCAGAAGGCTAGGTTTTTGAACCACAGGACCTCACAAATGTATATTCGCTTGAGTAGGACAACTCCACCCAACCACCAAAATTGTCTCCTGGGCTGAAACCAGCTGGAAATGAAGCTGTTTTAAGAAGCTGCTGGCTGGAATTCAAGGTTTGGTTTAAAAAAAAAAAAAAAAAAGCCAGCCAGGAGTTCTGTCTGGACAACAGCCACCATGGCCCCTGATTGGTGCACCACCCTGCTTTTTTCCCTCCATCCTTTCCACCTATGCCTGGAAAGCAAGCACCAATTGGGCAGACTTTTGAGGATATTCATCTGCATGAGCAAACAACATCCCTGGCCATAGACCCAATACAGTTTGAAGTATAATATTGATCAAGTTGCGTTCAACCCAATGCAGGAGTTCTTTGCTCATGATGAATGGATGAACTCCACAGGTGAATTGATGGGCAAATAGCCTGAGGCATCCCTGTTGTCAGCTCCTTGCTGTCATTTGAGCTAGAAGGGTCAAGTCTTGTCAATTTCATCCAGTTCTTGCTTTCTGCCAGGACATGCCAATTAAAAAAAGGTTCAACCGTTAATGTTATTGGATTCTGGTCCAGGAGAACTGAGAGGCACATCAGTACTGAGAGAGAAGAGAGAAGAATAGGGTGTGTGTGTGTGAGAGAGAGAGAGAGAGAGTACACACACATGTGGGGAGTGTGTTTGTGCACATGCCTTTTCTTTTTGAGTGTTTGGAAAAAGTTTTGGTGTTTCTTTGCTCTTTTTGTTTGCTTACCCACACTCTCTTTTTCTCTGGCAAACAGAATCTTTTGCTGTTCTTCCCTTTCTCCTTCATAAAGCCTTCTCTTCCCCTCCACACCATTCGGACCTCAGCTTCCTGTCCCTCCATTGCCATTTCATTTCTTTTAGGATGCTTCCATGGGACTGATTAAAACACTTATAGAGAGATTCTGACATAGACACATAAATACACACACACTCACAGTTAAGGCTCACAGTTTCACCGGTCCATCAGCAAACTGATTAAATAAAAACCTCTCCCCCCAAGAAAGATTCAAACATGAATGGTCCACCTGTGGACTGGTCTAAGAGCCCAGGAAAATGACCAAGAGTGACCATAATTAGAGGGATGAGGCATGCACAGCACAGCCAACCGACAGCAGGGCTGGCATTGACCGTACAGAATTGCTTGGGCCAGCAGAGACTGGAAAATTATTTTTGAGCAAAAAAAAAAAAAAACAACCTAGGAAAACGGGTGGCCAGATGCAGGTTGAGGATGATGTCATGCATTTGTAAGCAAACTGCCCTGTACCACACCAAGGCAAAGTGGGATATGCAAATTAACATTAGTGTCTCTATTATAAATCAGAATTATGGATCAGATTAGGTGCAAAAGAAGAAGAAATGCACAGATAATGGAACTGACACATAACTGCGATGTTTAATTTACAGTACTGTAGATACAAAAATAGATGTTTTGTGCACCCACATCTCATTACACATGCACACATACACAGACAGACAATATGCTGGTCTCTTCTCTGAGATAAGGTTGATGCAGCTTCTGGGGAAATTATCTAGAAATAATCCTTTTTTAAAAAAATAAAGTTTATTGAGTTTTAACAAAACAAGTAAAACATCTTATTTGAGTACAGCATGGTTCCGGGTTAGCACATTTCCATACAGACACAATTTCATGTATATGTTTGTTTTATGTATTCAACTTCATATCTTATTACTCTTTTTCCAATTTCTCACTATTTCTCCCTTTACTTATCTTAATTTTCTTTTATGGTTATCTCATTTTCTCCTTATTCAATTGTATTTCTTTTACCTAAATTTCTATATCTTTTTATTCATTATACTTACATTTTCATCTGTCTTGTTTACAATTTCATATGTTCTCTTCCAACATTCTTAAAAAGCAAAATTCCCCCTTTGATTGCCAATCGGAGTGTAACACCTTTAAGTCTTATTGTTATTATCATACAAAACCTCATTAAACATTAAATTTGTGCATTCTAAAATTATAACATTCAAATTTCTAATATCTATTTTATATCATATAAATCTCATCATTCAGACTCTGCTTAGTACTTCTTGAAAATGTAAAAAGAAAAATTCTAACAACGTAGCAATATATAAACATTAGTAAACAAAATAGTTATTCAAATTCATTCTAGTACTGGTATGAACCTTGTAAATCTTTCACGTTTCTTTTCAATATCTATCAATCTTTGAGAACAATTGAAATGTTTCCTTCCCTTCTTCATTATTACTTAACTGTTAATAAGCATACCATTGAATAGTCAAACAGTTTTATCTTATAAATTATTTATTATTGATAAGCAAAATAATTATTCAAATTCATATCTATAAATAATTCTTGATGGCAAAAATGTACAATTTTTGTCGGTTAAGAATTACAAGTCTATTAAAATAAGTGATCTTCAATTGCTGTTTGCCTTTGACAGAAAGGAAGTACAGTTTTGGTTGCTGCCACTGTCCCTTTCTGCCCAGTCCAAGGATTTGCAAAGTTGGAAGAAGCAGCAGTTTCTTTTCATTGCAGGTCTAGTGCAGAGCTTCATCTTTCCTGCTGCTGCTGCTGCTGCATAGAATCTGTACTTCCAAGAGATATCAAGAAGGCCTTTTTCTAGTACTAACTGCCTTGATGCATCAGGGACCAGGGCAGGAGTGGGCTTCAAACATTTTAGCAAAGGGTTCTCTGCCCGGTTGCTGAGCAAGCGTGGCCATGGTGGGCGTGGCCTAGTCAGCCTTCTGCACCATGGCGGGGGAGCATTTTTGCCCTCCCTGGGCTCTGGAGGCTTTCTTCGAGCCTCTGGGAGGGCAAAAACAGCCTTCCCGTAATCCGGAGGCTCTCTGGAAGCCAGAAACGGGCCTGTTTCCAGCCTTCCCAAACTTCCGGGAGGCCCATTTTTCACCCTCCCTGAGCCTCTGTGTGCGCCCTGCACTTACCTGCATTCAAAACGGGCTGCATGGGGACTCATGGGAGGATAGGGGAGTGATGGGCAGGGCCAGCCAGGAGTGGGATTTGGAGGTTCTCCAAACTGTGTAGAATCTTAGCTAGCGGATCGCTTCAACCCCTGTGAACCCCCAGCAGCCCACCCCTGGACCAGGGGTTGGCTCATGTGGACCCTCTCTGGCCCCTCCTGCCTTACAGTGAACACTATTGAAGGAGGACAGCAGAGTTACACATCCATATGTTGGGAAGAAGAGGCCTTATTGAGAAGCACGTACCATACCAGGGGCCCTTGAGTGAATAGAAACCCAATCCTAGGATGGGCTTCAGTGCAGAGAAAGCTTTCCCCGGGGGAGGGGCATGGGTGACATGGGAAAAGCCAGCCATGAACTCTTATATGCAACTACTGGTTATGTGGGCGTGGCTTGGTGGGTGTGGTGTGGCTTGGTGGGTGTGGCAGGGGAAGGATACTGTAAAACCTTCATTCTCTCCCCACCCCACTAACCTGCTTTCCAGCTCCTTTCTCCTGTGCAGGGCAATAAAAGGAGACTCAGCCGATCAGCTGGGACTCGGGAGGCAGAGAATAGATGGGGACGAGGCCAGTCAGAGGTGGTATTTGCCGGTTCTCTGAACTACTCAAAATTTCTACTACCGATGCTCCAGACTCTGTCAGAACTGCTGAATACCACTTCTGAAGCAACCTTATAGTTTTTCAATATTTATAGGTGATCACACCTATAAAAGTGAAAAAAATGATCAGAGCCTTCAGATGTAATCTCAGCTCAGTACGATAAAAAAAAAAAAATCCAGAGAGTGGCCCTGACCCAGCAATAGAAGCTTTGCCTGTTTGTTACAATATATTACACAATATATTACAATATATTACATAATATATTACAATATATTACATAATATATTACAATATATTATTTGTTATAATATATTACGCATATTATACAGGTAGTCCTTGAGTTACAACGCTTCGTTTAGTAACCATTCAACATTATAATGGCACTGAAAAAAGTTGTGACCATTTTTCACACTTATGACCCTTGCAGCAATCCCCTTGGTCATATGATCAAAATTCAGATGCTTGGCAACTGACTCATTTATGATGGTTGTGTCAGTGCGATCCCCTTTTGTGACCTCTGACAAGCAAAATCAACGGGGAAGCCAGATCCACTTAACAACTGTTACTAACTTAACAGCAATGATTCTCTTTAGGCAACTGTGGCATAAAATGGGACAAAACTCGCTTGATAAATATTTCACTTAGCAACATAAATCTTGGGCCCAATTGTGGTCATAGGTCGAGGGCCAGTAGTGGGATTCAAATTTTTTTTATTACCGGTTCTGTGGGCGTGGCTTGGTGGGCATGGCAGGTGAAGGATACTGCAAAATCCCCATTCCCTCCCTACCCCACCAACCTGCTTTCCAGCTCTGTTCTCCTATGCAGGGCAACAAAAGAAGACCCAGCCAATCAGCTGGGACTCAGGAGGTAGATAATAGATGGGGGCGGGGCCGACCAGAGGTGGTATATACTGGTTCTCCGAACTACTCAAAATTTCCACTACCAGTTCTTCAGAGCTGGTCAGAACCTGCTGAATACCACCTCTGTCGAGGGTTCCCTGTACATATAACAAATGGTTGGAGCTTTGATTGCAGCTGCCATCTTGACTTTCTTAACTGTACCTTGCAGAAGCCCTTGCCTCTAATATTAATCTTGTCTATTCAGAAGTAAAGGGAAAGAAAGCAAACCAGATATCCATCTAAGAAGGTAGAACCGAAGAAATACCCTTCATGGATGCTCTTTGTGCCCATTGTTAAGGCTGCTGCAGGAAAGCTGCCTGCAACCTAATCAAATTAAATGGAATCCATCTTGAATCTGATAAAATATTAATCCTATTAAAAGTATATATAAATGAATGAGTAAAAGTAATTACCATAATGAAGCCAGGAGTATATTTTTAATATGATTAAGTGGTGCATAATGCATGCCATAGCAGAGAGCATTATAAAACAGTTCTTCCCACCTGTGTGGAAAGTGAGAATGTCTCTTCCATATGGAGCTTTCTGTCTTTAGTTTGTATGAGCATTTATCATAAAATTGTATCTTAACACAATCTGCTTTCCAATTACTTAGGATATCTGTCATCTAACTGATTTAATACAATGATTTCCCTATTTAAAAGTACTCAATGGAAAGGTTCAAAAAATAGCCTGCAGTGTAAGTAATAAGAAACATATATAAACAAAAATTATGGCTTAATTCACATTATCAGAGTAAGACATGCTTTGTATTAACCATGATCTGAGTTTTCAGATATACAACCCAGAAACTATATTTTATGGTTGATTGCTCCTTATTTTAGCTTGCTTCAGCTTTATAAATTTATTGTTATCTCAAGGTCCATCAAATTCTAGAAGGGTACCAATCATATCTAACCCTTACATCATACCAAACCATATTTAGTATAAACCATTTCATTTATATCCATACTATTGTAAGCCTTGATTAATTACCATAACTAACCTATCACAACACTCAACTGTTGACCGAGTGTGATATCTAATTCACAACTTGATGCTAGGCCTTGATATGTAATAGTACTAATTCCTATTTTTGTTGCTGAATTGCATATGAAGAAAGGTATGATGCACTGAACAATATATATAAACCAGCTACAAGCATTGAAAAGGAGTACATAAGAATATTATTAGCTAAAGCTGAAACATTGTTTACAAATATCAAATAGCTAGTGTTTTGTTTTTTTTTAAAAAAAAAAAAAAACCCAGGGCAAATAGATTTAAATACTCAAGGGAGAAAAAAGTTGAAGAATCCTTAGGTTTCTTCAGAATATCAGATGTTTCCTAGTGAACTCTGAAAATGTGCATTTATATTCACTTTTTTAAACATGAGATTTGTAGTAATTTTTATTCTACCTCTTATAATGATAAGGAATGCTGATTTAACTATGTAGCACTGTTATATCAGACTCTAAATATTTCACTGGAACTACAAGGCATAAATTTATGTCTATGAGTATGATTTAGCTTTCAGATCTATTCATTCAAGTTTAGGGCATGTGTACATCCTTGGTAATAGTAATTCTTTTGATGAGTCATGTTAGAAGAACTGATGGTGGGAAAATTTTAATTTCCAAAATGAGAGTTATTTATAAGGATTTCTTCATCAGAAATGCAGCAAAGCACAATCTTGAATTCAGTTCAAAACATTAATATATCTAAGTACTTGTCTCAAATTCTAATGGGCCAGTCAATGGTCCTGGGATTTTCAAAATCATGTTAGCTAAGTGATTCATAGTTGCTTGGTTTATAATGGATGGATTCATTTACCAGGTTAACTCAAAGTAAACTTACCACACCATAGCTTAATGTAACAGGTGACTTACATCAGTGATAATAATTCTGGGCTGGTAATAAATTGTGTGATTTTTTAAAATGAAGCTTTCCCCATATTTTAAGAAGGATTTTTCAATTCTTGACGTGCTATTTCAGTGTGGCCAATTTCCCCAGCCTTTGTTTCTTTCTTCCTATTAGTCCAAATATACAGTATATACTGCTGAATGTGTTCACATATGTATTTTATTTATGTTGCTTGTTTTCTTTCTGTGCAACTGAATATTGAATTGGATACTTTGAAAAAGGGTTGTGCTTGAATTGAAATTGTGCCTCCATAGTTTTAAAATAAATTGGGAAGAGTTTCAAAAAGATTCTCCATGCATGGGTAAAATTATCCACATAAAGTTGCCCACCTTCATTTTTATGCTGCTTTCCTGATGGGGATTTTCAAATAAGATTTTGGATCCCCTGATCCTGGTTTATATTTATGGTATGAGAGGAAAGAGCAAATTCTGTATCTGAAAGCATTTGGATACTTTAAAAATTATATAAATCTACAATCTGCAATTTGGGTCAGGTATATAATAGCAATAGCTCTTAGACATATACCGCTTCATAGTGCTTTATAGTGCTCTCTATGTGGTTTACAGGGTCAGCCAGGAGTGGGATTCAAAAATTTTAACAACTGGTTCTGTGGGTGTGGCTTAGTTGGTGGGCATGGCTTGGTGGTCATATTATTGGCTGGGCATGGCCAACTCAATATCACTCACATCGAGGCACGCATCTCCTCGCCTGGCCTCTCATGACTGTGCGGATGCTGCAACAGTTGTAAGTGTGAAAAATGGTCATAAGTCACTTTTTTCAGTGCCACTGTAACTTTGAATGGTCACTCCAAACAAGCAAAGTACCAGCAAAGGAGGGGGGAAAAACTCCAGAGACTTTCCTGAGACAGGACGTCTAGTCCTGCCAAGAAGTTGATAAGGGTTAACTGAGAGGCAGTTTCTGTAAGCAACACCAGAATGTTTCCTTCCTGCCTTCCTTACAGGATTAGGCCAAGAATTTCTTCTAACAACCAGTTCTCCGAACTGCTTAAAATGTTAACAACCAGTTCTAGTGAATAGGTGCAAACTGGTAGAATCCCACCCCTGGGGTCAGCATATTGCGCTCAACAATCTTGATTCTCATTTTATTGACCTTGAAAGAATGGAAGGCTTATGGTCTTTTTAGGTTAAGGAAAAACAGGAGATATAATAGGAGTACATGAAGTAATACATGGCATTATAGGAGTAGAAAAGTAAACATTTTTCTTGTTAGTAGCAGAGTTCTTCAGTAAAATTGAGCAGTGGAAAATTTAGCATAGAACAAAGGTTTCTCTTCTTAGCAGTGTACAAAACAACCCACAAAATAGATTCATCTATGAGAAAAACAATCCATTAGTGACATCTGAAATTGTACAAAAGGGATTGAAAACTTTCAGATAATAATTTAATGAGTGTTGAATTCTGTAATACCTCCTTTGATGACGAACAATTTTCCTTTTTGCCAGAAGTGAAAACTTTGATGCTGTGGACTAATTTTTTAATGGAACATCAGTGGCAGAATCCTAATGATAGTCTTTAGCAGAGTTGGTAAGTGTAGCTAATAGCTACTCTTGAAAGCCATTGAGTAGACTTTTGCTAGTCTTTAGTACTTACTGAAGTCTTACTGAAATAAAAAAAAGCTTATGAAAAAGGCATATACTTGGTTAATAGATTTCTGTATGTACCTTTGTATTCTGGTGACTGCCAGGACAAACCCCTTGCCATTGCCTGTATCCTAGACATGGAAGAAAGGGACTGGTCCAAGGTCACCCAGGTGAATTTGTGTCTAACCTTAAACACTACACCAGACTGGCTGTCTTAATAGATATAACAATAGATGATTACAAGCTGCTACCTTCTCTCCTTGGAGCCAGTGCACAGTCATGGTTGGATTGGGTAGACCTGCTTGTATGGACTATGAAATAAAGAAGCATTAATTCAAATGCATGTTTGCACTATAGTACATTTACTTTGTGACTTAGTACTTTGCATAACCTTTTCTCACTACCTCATAGCATTGTAGTGTTCTTCCTGATTCTGTTCCCTTCCTAATACCATGCAACAAACTTTGTGAGTGCAAAGATAATGTGAATAATAACCTAGGTACAGGTGCTTCATTAGTGATAATAACTGGTCACAGTTAATCCAGCCAGATCTTGTCTGGGCTGCAGGTCCTTGTTTGAAAGGGTGTGTTTTATAGTCAGACCTTTGGGGCAGGGTGACCCTCCAAATGAGGCTAAACTACAGTTTCCAGCTGTCTTAGCTGCAGTGACCCACAGAGAAGGATGCCACCAATTCACCCACCTATCTCAGATCTAATGAACAAGGATTCTTCTTGGTCTTAGGTAGCAGTCTCCTTCAAAATGAGGTTTGTAATGGAGGATCTGAACTCAAAGCTGGGCCCTTCTGCATGCTTTGCATGTATACCATCACTGAGCCACAGAGATTCCTGATGTTACCTGAGCAACATGATGGATGGAAGGTTGGATGAATGGACAGCTAGATAATTAGATGACAGATAAAATGATATTCAGAGCACATAGTATATACCTAGTGACAAATACATTTCTCTTACAATAATTGCTTTATAATTGCTTTATAATTGCTATAATTGCTTTGACATATTTTTAAATATATCATATAATAGCAGCAAATGGTGTTTGAAATAGACGACTGTTTGGCAATTTAAGTTTTCATCTATTTAAAAGCCAGCTGTGACTTTTGCTATAATATTGGACCTGTACATGGTCTTTACCATTGGAAGCTCAGTCATTCATTTAGCCTATAGTTATCAGCAGTTAGAACAACAGTTCTTTTAGATTCCAGAAGGAAGTTAAAGATGTGTGGGTGAGTGCAGATATAATCAATTTACAGCTCATTTTTCCCTGAGTTTCATTCCTGCTGATTTTTTTTCTTTAAAAAAACCCAATGAATATGGGAAAAGTATAAAAGACGAGGCCCTGCTGATTTTATCCCACTAGTCATTGCCAACTCTAGGGGGCGGTGCTGCTCTCCATTTAAAGGCCATTGAGCCAGTGTTGCCTAAGGATATTTCTGCTGTCATGTTACCTTCCCACCAAAGTGGTATTTATTTATCTACTTGCATTTGCATGCTTCCGAATTGCTAGGTTGGCAGGAGAGGAGACGAGGAGGGGAGCTCACCCCATAGCATAGCGCTTGGTTCTCGAACCTGGGCTGCCAGCTTTTCAGCTGACAAGCCCAGCATTTATAACTGCTGAGCCAACTGCACCATCCCAATATACAGAAAAAGACAGGAGAAAAAAATGGCTAGAACTGTGAAGGACAGAGTGGAGTTTGGCTTAGTTTTAAATATAGGTAGTCCTCAACTTACAACAGTTCATTTAGTGACTGTTCAAATTTACAACGGCAGTGAAAAATGACCATTTTTCATACTTACAACCGTTGCAGCATCCCCAGAGTCACGTCATCCAAATTCAGGAGTTTGTCAGCTGAGTCACATTTATGACGGTTGCAGCATCCCGTAACTTCATGTGATCCCCTTTTGTGACTGTCTGATAAGCAAAGTCATTAGGGAAGCCAAATTCTCTTAACAATCGGGTTACTAACTTATCAACTGCAATGAGTCACTTAACTATAGCATGAAAGGATGTAAAATGGGGGCAAAACAAATGTCTCACTTAACAACAGAAATATTGGGCTCAATTGTTTTCGTAAATTGAGGGCTACCTATGATGGATTAGATTGGATTGATACAATTTGATTAATACACTCACCCATCTTAGTGACTTGAGTAGGAACTGGGATTCTTGGCTTAAGTGGCAAAAATGTGCTTACTTTTTTGAGAGGGGGGGAGTATGCTTCCTTAAACTATCTTGTGATATTGATGTCAAATGATCACATGGAGTTTCCCTGAAGTGCATAAGAGAGAAAAAGTGTCAAAAGAGAATCCCACTTGCTGTCAATCTGTGGGACATTTTTGTTTATAAAGGGAGGGGTGGGGAATCTTTAAAGTCTGAGCCATATTTTTAAATTAGATTAGCACTGTATTTGGGGAGAATTATAAAGAATATCCTGAGTTCCCTCCTGTGAGCATTCATCTCTCCATGGATCCCTTGAGAGCAGGACATTCTAATTGACAGAATTGTTTTACATTTCTAACACATGCAGCTCATAATGCTGAGGACTGAATTCAGGGACCTTTTTAAATGCCAGCTATATGCCCCCCCCCCCCGAATCTTGGGGCTCTTAATAGCGCTGGATGAAGAGTTTCAGGCAAAGGTATTGCCTAAAGATGCATCAAATGGGCGTATTTCAGGGGCTTAATGATTCATGCTGCAGTTGCTATGGAAAGGCAACTGAGCCTATAAATAAGCATCCCTCCTAGAATTTATATTGTCTTTTTTTCTAAATGGTAGCACCCTCTATGTTGAAGATTAGGTCAAAATGTTTGGTGTAAAGAGATTGTAGGGGAGCACACTATGAAACTGTTGGCTTGCCATGCCTTGGGTAGTCCCATAATGAATCAGAAAGGCAGTTTAAATTCAATTTGGTATGTAGTGAAGATTCTTAGAAATTAGGGACTCCATGCTACCACATGGAGCTAGGAGTAGAGAATCGCTATCTAGGACAGAATCAGGGGTGGGCTGCTGGGGGCTTGCAGGGGCTCAGGAGAGCCCCTAGCTAAGACTCTGCAGGGCTCAGAGAGCCCCCAATAACCTCAGAAAGACAAACAGTTAGGGAGAGCTTTTAATAGGCTTAATTGAACTTCTGGGCATTCAGCCAAGAGCATTTCACACCTCGTAAAAGTGTTGCAATCTAGATAAACAATCCACTCAGCGCTTGTGAGGGAGAGCCATTGAGAAAATCAGATAACTCACCAGAAACTCCACTGAGACTCCAAGATCCCTCTCACAATCACTGCTATTAAGCCTGGTTTCACCCAGTATTTTATTTAAGTATTAAAGGCATGAAATAATAAACAACTTTTTGGTATATATCTTTTTTTAGGTAATTAGAGCAAAGAAGTGACATCAAGTTGGCCACACCCACCCAGTCACATGACCACCTAGCCACACCTATCCAGCCACATGACCACTCAGCCACACCCACCCAGCTACGCCTAACCAGCCAGTCATTAGGGCAGAGATTCCCTTGCTAAAAAGTTTGAAGCCCATCCCTGCATAGAATAATTTCTTGAAGCACTAAGTCAGACCTTGTGCTGTCCAGCCAGTATATAGTAATGGGAATTGAGATAGTTAGGAATTGCAAGCTGTCCCCTTAAGGGAATGCATCATGGTAAATGTAGTTAAGGTATCCTGGGAAATGTAATCCATGTCATGTGGCCACATCTGTAATCCTGATTGGTCACTGAATTGACCCTTGGTGGGTTGGAGGAGGTTCCTCCACTCTTGCCTGAATCTAGCATCATGCTGCTGCTTCACCCCCTTGCTCCACCATTATCAGAATAAAAGGAGAACTATCCTTTTATACCAGAAAGTCAGCTATGCAGAGAATTGGACATTGAGATGAATCTTGTCATAACCGTGAGTTATTTTGAGGATGCCTGATGAACCAATAAAAAGACTTTGTATGGCTGCTTTGTGGAGTTACTCTGTCTGCCTTATATTAAGAAGCAGAACAGACCTCCATAATTTGTGAATGAGTGAACCAGGAACTATGCAACCAAGGGTAAACAGCAAGGTCAAGGCACCCTTGATGAATGCTATAAGTCAGGGTCTTCAAACTCAAGGCCTGTGGGTCGGATCCGGCCCATGAGGTACTTAGATTTGACCCACGGGGCTGCCCTGGAAACAGCAGACTGGCCCATAGTACCTCTGCCAGCAAAAGGAGCGAGTTCCGTTTTCACTGGCAGCGGGTTGCAGGAGGCCATCACGGCCAGAAACGGAGCTCAGGAGTCTGTTTTCGCTGGTGGAGTGCTTGGACCACCAAAGGCGCCCCCAATACGAGTGACGTAGAGCTGGCCACACCCTCCCTGGCTACGCTCACCCCAGCCCTCTGAGTTTGAATACAACCCTGATGCAGCCCTTCATAAAATCAAGTTTGACATCCCTGCTATAAGTGCATGAGCAAACATTCAAGCCAACAGCAGGATTGTTTATTTATTTTATTTACTTACAGGTAGTCCTCAACTTATAACCACAATTGATGCCCAAATTTATGTTGTTACGTGAGACAGTTGTTAAGTGAACTTTGTCCCATTTTATGACCTTTATGCCACAGTTATTAAGTGAATCTGGTTTCTCCACTGACTGTGTCAGAAAATCGCAAAAGATGATCCCAGGACAATTCTGATCACCTGACCATGGGGATGCTGCAATGGTTGTAAGTGTGAAAAATGGTCATAACTCACATTTTTCAGTGATGCTGTAACTTCAAATGGTCACTAAATGAACTGTTGTAAGTTGAGGACTACTGTATTTACTTATTTCTGCTTTTGTTAAATTTATATCACTCCTTTATTCCAAGAATTCAAGCCTGCATATACATGGCACCTTTCTTCCAATGTTAGTCTCATAATAACAGGCCTTTGGAAAAGATTGAGTGGAGAAACAGGGATTGAGCTAAAGTCACCCTGTAGTTGTTCTCTAGTGTGCTATAGTATACTACATCTGGCATTTTGGGGGATCGGGCTTAGTAGGGGGAAACAACTAGTGCAGAGATGAGATGCATTGTCCTGGGGCTACTGCATTGCCTCAAACTTTTATCCCTCAAACAGAGGATGGTGAAAATCAGATTTACCCAATTTCACAAGATTTTGGCGTTTCAAGACAAGGCACCAAGATGTACTGTAATAATTAAGGTGTCACCTTTGGAATCTATATTAGCATCAGAAGCTTCCGTGCTGCCACATTCTTGAGTGTGGGAAAATGGGAGGGGGAATTTCATGGAGTGTATGTGGTTAGACATAATAGCATTCTTCTTTAGAGTCAAGGTCATGTTGTTCCTGCACCTGGCTGAGGAGTAGTAGAGGGGACATCTCAAGTTGGGACGGATGGTGATTGAGGCATGTGATGGAATGATGAGGGGCAGGGGGTGGGTTTATAATATTTTACTTATTGGAGGGAAACCCGAGACTTTCAGATTGGGGATTTCCCAGATGTGCCAGTTTACTACTCTAATAAAAGGGAACTTTGAGAACATGTCTGGTTTGGAGTTATCTGTTGGAGTCGAGTTTTTCTGGAACACTGACATAAAGTTTTAAGACTAGAATTCAGGAGACACAGGTCCAAGCCCATCTTCATCTATGGAAACTTACTGGCTGACTTCAAGCCAAATGCTCTCTTAGCCTAAACAGGGTAATTGTGGGGATAAAACAAAGGGAGATGCTAAGGTGTCTTGTACTCCTGGAAGAAAAATAGACTAAAAATTTAACAATCGATTCATCAACCAATAAAAAGTCATGTTACCTCATACATTTATTTTCATTGGGGGTAACGGGTCCCTGAAAAGCTTGATGATCCAGCATTGCAGGATAAAAATTGAACATCAGCTTGGAGTTAAATGCAAAAAAAAAAGGTAAAAACTGAATGACGGGTAGCAAACCATGTGCGTTGCAGGCTGCAGATGTAATCTCAAACATTTCCAATCCAAAAGATTCTTTGCCTGAGTCCCTAGTGTGCCATTGCAGACTGTAATAAGGGATGCTATCAAAAAGCCTGACTTACTTACAGGCTGTTCTATATGCATAATGTGCAAACAAGGAATGTGAAATATGTGGCCTTCTAATGTGTTTTATATTGTGTTTTTATGCTAATCTGTATGCTACCTAGATTCTTTGAACTCATTGATTTTTTTATTTTTTATTTTTAAAAGTTTATTTAAGTTTCATATATTTAAAACATTTAAAAAGAAACAAACATATAAACAAATATATATACATATATACATTTTGCAGCAGGTATTGAACATTGGTTACATTTTTCTTTTCTTTGTTTCTTTTACCCCATAATAATGATGTGATCTACCTTGTTACAATACCTTCCTCTTTCTTTTAATGTTTTAATTTCACAGAATACTTTATGATTAAATGCATGTCCTTCATAGTTTCATAACTTATTCAGTTGTCAAATCATGCTTTTTCTTTAACCATTCGTACCAACAGTTCCAAACTTTGTAGTATTCACTATCTTTGTTGTTTTTTAGTAATTTGGTTAGGCTGAGCATCTCTGCACACTCATGAATTTTTTTAATGACCATCAAAGGTTTCGGGTTCAAGTTTTACTTCTTGTTTAATTATATTTAGAATCCAATTTTTGATATTTTTCCAAAACTTCTGAGCATATGGACATGTCCACCACATATGAAAGTATGTTCCCTGGACGCAGTTACACTTCCAACAGTTTGTGGGGAGGTTCGGAAACATCTTAGCCAGTCTCGCGGGTGGCAAGTGCCAACGATACACCATTTTATAGAGATTCTCTTTGTACGAGGCTGACATAGTTAGTTTGTAATTTATTTCCCAAATATGTTCCCACTTGTCTAATTTAATACTGTGGCCCACATTTTTTGCCTAAATTATCATACACTCCTTGACTGTTTCTTCTTTTAATTTATAATCCAATAGATATTTATATTTTTTACTAATCAATTTCTTTTCCTCTCCGTGCCAAATTTTATCTAATTCTTGGTAGGTCATGTAAAACCAAATTGTTCTTTATCTTTTTTGTAATGCGTTTGTATCTGCGCATAGGGCCACCATGCTATCTCTTTTCCTTGAATTTGTATTTGATTCCTACTCTTTAACTTTCCAGTTTGATGTAATAGATCTTTATATCTTACAATATTATCAAAATCTAAAACGTTTGGATGTGTAATTACCTCCATTGTAGATAACCACAGTGGGACCTTACAGTAATATACTTTTTTATCTTTTCCCAAATAGTTAATAACACACTCCTTATATAATGCCTTTGAAAGTACAAGTGGTGTTTACTCTTTCCATCCCTCATAAATGCGTGCCATCCAAGTTGGAGATCAAAGCCCTCATTGTACTCATTGATTTATAACTGTACATAGAGTTGATTTGGATAATGAGATGGGTAGCATATACATTTAATAAATACAGGTAGTCCTTGATTTACAACAATTCATTCAGTGACTTTTCCAAGTTACTATGGGACTTATGACTATTTTTCACACTTATGACTGTTGCAGCATATCCAGGGTCACATGATTTACATTCAGGTGCTTGACAACTGGTTCATATGATGTTTGCAATGTCCTGGGGTCATGTGATCCCCTTTTGCGACCTTCTGACAAGCAAAGTCAATGGGAAAGCCAGATTCACTTAGCAACGGTATTGCTAATGTAGCAACTGTAGTGATTCAGTTCACAAATGTGGCCAGAAGAGTCGTAAAATGGGACTAAAATCACTTTCAAATTTTTCACTTAGCAATATACATTTTGGGCTCAATTGTGGTCATAAGTTGAGGACTACCTGTACAAAGAAGTTAATAAATCAATGCTGTTGGATGGCTAGTCTCATTGTCCCTCACCATTGTCCATATTGTCTAGATCTGCCTGAAACTGGAGGAAATTTCAGCGACATATAAATTCTAAGACACATTATTTATCTCTTTTGAAGTTCATAAGTTGGTGACAGTGCTACAACTGTTTCCTCTTCTTGTTTGCACATCTGGAAGCTTCAG
This sequence comes from Hydrophis major, assembly GCA_033807585.1. Lineage (NCBI taxonomy): Eukaryota > Metazoa > Chordata > Lepidosauria > Squamata > Elapidae > Hydrophis > Hydrophis major. The sequence continues at coordinate 34,708,035 of CM066328.1, forward strand.
TTTATCAACCTGGCTGTACAGAGTAATTCAAATTCAGGATATTCCTGTGTTCCAATTACTTACATTCCTATAAAGAGGCGCCTGCTTTGTGGATATCATGCAGGGCGAGAAGCCATTTAGGCAAGATTGTAAACACTTTCTTAACAAAACAGCTTAATTCTTTGGAAGATTTGTTTGTGTGGGTGAATTTAGCATGCTGCTATTCATTTTTTCCCCTTTTCCTTTCCCTCCCCTCCTGCAGATGCCTGCAGTGCCATCCCACTGAGGAAGAAAATGGTTACATTTACAACCAAAGAAGCACTAGCTGGAAAATGGATTGAAAGGCAGTAAAAAAGCAAGTGTGCAAAGTCCTGGGGAAATTTCATCCCATAATTGATCAACAAAAAAAGCCTTTTCCACCGCATGTGTTTCCAAACTAAATCTTTGACTGGGAAACCGTATGTGGATTTGCAAATGGCTGTTGTCTCTTGTGTCCCTCACTAATGGAATAGGAGGCACTTTGTGTGTTGATTTTCAACCTATTTAAAACATTTAAAATGTTGAACTTTTGATGGAGTATCACCACCACATCAAAAGACTATAAAATACATGTGTAATTCCTTCAGGAAGAGTAAAGAGAAGAAAAAAGCACTGTTACCAGTTAGCTGTTTAAAAAAATCCTCTTCTTTTGTTTCTTTAGCTAACACCTTGAGGTCAATTTTGAATTATAATAAATTGATTTTATTATTTACTGACATACATCTGAACAGGATTAATAGTGATTTCCTTTCCCTAATAACTATTGGGAATTGTGCTTCCAAATAAAATGGTGTAACATATCATCTTCAAAATACAAAACCCCAAAAGAAACCATAACTGTTCAACTGGCCTACAAGTCATATTCTTTTATTGTAGATCAGCCTCAATTGTGTCTTTCCAATGAAACATTAGCAAAGGAACCAATTTTTTGGAAGTTAGAATTGAAGCCCAAAATATGGAGCATTCAGCAAAAGGAATTCAGATGGACACTGAGCAACGATTGGAAACTTCAGATACAACTGATCCAATTATTGCCCCAGACAGTCCAGCCAAAAAGGCTTCTATCTTTTGCTTTAAGAAAAGGAAAAAGTCTTGTGAGAAGGTAGAAGAGAAGGATGAGAACCATGAATCCAATTCACTTAGATTAAGGGCTGCTAACCAGTCTTCTGACATGGGGCACAATGAAACAGAGGTATCAAGTCCATTCTGGACTTCAGGGGAGGCCTGGCTGGCTTTCAAACGACTAGTGACATTAAGGAGAAGATCCAAATCCTCTCTGAAGAAACAAACACAGGCTTGTTCTCGCGTACATCTAGATGCGGACATAGGAGATTCTGGCAGGACACGATTTCCTAAGGAACATACCAATTCTAGCTCTAAAATTCCCTGCCTAAGACTCTCCAGAAGCAAAAAAAGGACCAGCCACTCTGAAATAATAGAACAGCCCGACTGTGAGAAAAAAGAAAGTATTCATTCAGCAAACATCCTGAATGAAAAAAGTAACAAAGAGCCAGAGATTGTGGCTATGGAAGCTCCACTTGATACAAAACAATCTCCCAGAAAAGGTCTTCAGGAAGGAGAAAGTGACAGTGGAGCCATGACAAATATAGAAAATGCGGCACTCTCTAATAGAGAGAACACATTTCCTGATCCCAATTGTTATATTGACTGTGGAGTTCCATCAGAAATAATCCATTCTGAAACTGCACTTGTAACTGAAGAAGAGAAGCAAATATTTCAGTTACATCATGGAACCCTCTATGGAAACGTTGAAGACCTGGAAAATCAGAAGTTCAGTTTTAATGTTGAGATTGGTCCTCCCATTCCTCAGAATCTGCCTGAAAGTGAACAACAACTTATAGGAAGAGAGGGAACCAAAGAGATCAAATCACAGCCATTTGTGGTAGACACTAATGTTGTGGCCAAAAGCAAGGATGCTGCTGCAAAGGAAGGTCATTCCATTGAAGTGATGTTGCATTGCAGCCCATCTGTAATGGAAGACGAGGCTTCAGACATACCGGTTTGTTTTGATGAGGAAGAGAAAAGTGAAGAAAATCAGTTTACCATTCCTGGGGCTGGCATTGTAATCATGATCACTGAAGCTGAAGATGATCAGGATGAGGAAGAAGAATCAGCTCCTACCTGTGAAATGTTTGCATTTCCCCAAGCCATCAAGCAAAAAGGGAAGAAAAAATCTAGCAAAAACAAAACTTCTACTTCAGGGTGCAACTACACAAAGGAAGACCAAGCAGGATCCCAGGTCTCATCTTCCTTTGGTACCAACAGCCAGGAGCACTGGACTTCAGAGCAATATGAAATGCTATTGATTGAAACAGCTGCCTCGCTTGTGAAGACAGCTATTCAGTCATCTGTTGAGCAGCTTGTCAATGAAATGGCTTTGGAGCAAAATAAACAAAACAGTGTTTTATGATCACAGGGTCCTCTTTGTAAATTAAAGGCAGGCCTGCTATCAGCAAAGGGAGGCAAATAGAAGCATTTGAACAAATTGGCTTGTTCTTGGAAAGAAAGTACCCTTTGGATTTTCTTTGTCCATTGCCAGCACTGCTTGATCCATCTTTAATGACCAGTTCAGTATTAATGCTGTGAGGAAATGTTCCAGATGTCCTGAAGTATTTAAACTTAGCATGAGAGATTGGGGAGGGTCTTAAATTCCTGAGATATTTGCAATATCTGTGATTAACTTAATTTTGCATGTTGGTATAATGGAATGTATATTGTATTGTATAAACAGCTTGTAAAAACAAGGGGGGAAGGGTCTTTCGCTGCATGGTGACATGTCTTAATGGTTTACTCTCTATGGTAGATCTAAGAAAGACAGCCATTTCTTTCTTCTCAGTTTATTTATTCCAATAACCAAGTTATTCAAATATTATTGTCAATGATTGAGCAGTTTTTTTAACCCACCGCTTTTCAGATAAGTTTGGCCTTTCTTAATTTTTAACTGAAATTATACGAACTGGTGTTCCACATCTGGAGGTTGGAGAAATCTGGCTGAGAAACTCAACTTATTGAACAAATGGTGAGGAAGAGCTGAGGAAAGGAACAGGAATTGGTGACACCCCCATCTAAAACAGAAATTAGATTGAGCAACAGTACCCAAAAAGCATATTTTTCCATGTAAAAGCTACCCATTTCTACTTGAGTAGATGATTTCAGTGTTTCTGAAGTCCTACTGATCGCTTTATCAAAGAATCTCAGCCCCATCAAGAGAAAAGCAAACATTTCCTCAGAGAAATTTACAAACTCTATTCAGAGACATTTGTTATGGTAAGTTTTAAAGACATAAAAAGATACTACTGCCCACAATGATTTTATTAATATAATTTTAAAATAATGACTAAGGGTTTAATCCTTGCCACTAAAAGTGTTTTCCACTGAGGACCAATTGTGAAATACTTTAATTCAAATAATAAGCTAATTAAGGTGAAACAGTGGGTATATGGCAGTGTGAACTACCTTCCCTTAAATCAGAGGTCTCCAAACCTGGCAACTTTAAGACTTGTGGGCATCAAGTCTTCCGGTTTGCAAGGCTTCAGCAGCGGCAGGGCTTCGCAATATCGTGCGATCCCTGCTGCGCTCGCTGCCAAGGTTCCCCCGATCCACTTGGATTTGGGGGATATAGCTGCCCCATAGAGGCAGCTGAAGACAGGGGGGATCCGGATAGGGGTTTGGGGGTGTTGCAGACCCCCTCCCCAGCCAGCAAAACCTCCTTTTCCCGAGGCGGAGGAGCGGCGGTCAGTAATGGCTGCCACGAAGAAACCTGCAGCCAGACAAGATTGTGCAGGAGGAAGAAAGTCGGAAGAGCTGTGAAAATGGTTTTTGACCGGGACAAAGTAAGAGAAATTGCCCTGGAATTTGAAAGCTGCCAAAGATAAATTGTTTACAGAGAGAATTACAAGCGGCGAATGGAATTCTAAAAGGGAAAGTTTTTTCTTTTTTTTCTTTTCACTCTCCTTCCCAACGTGACAGCGGATGGAACTATAAGAGAAATCAGAAAACCTGCATTGGAGGTAATTAAATGCTGAAGGGATAAGGATTTCTGAACATTTTTTTTTAAAAAAAAACAAAACCTTTTTGCTGTGAGTGGGAAGGGAGAGGAAAAAAAATTGGAGCAGAATTTGAAAATAAGAAGAAGATTGCCTAGAATTTTAAAGAGTTATTAAACTTCAATAAGACTCCTAAAAGATATATTTTAAATGAAACTTTGTGACTAAGCATTAACCCTAGAAAGAGAAAGTGAAGAAGGAGAAAGTACTTAAAAGAAACAGCTTATTTGGATTGCTTGGTGATTTTGGAGCTTCTGAACTATTTTTGATTAAAAGCACTTGGGTGGTTGTTTGGAAAAACCTTTTCTCTCTATAATGGCATCACTTGTGGATGGATTGAAACTTGAATACCAAAAATATAAAAAGGAAGAGCAAGAAGGGAAGGATTCTCTTGGTACTCTTTTTCAATTTTTAGAAATGGCGGTTTGTACTTATGAAAAGCTGACTATGCAACAGGATGACTGGGATAAGGAAGAAGCCATTTTTGATGAACAAGTGACTTTAGTTGGGGAAGAAAAGGAGAAAGAGAAAAAGGAAAAGGGGACTTTAAGATTTGGAAAAACAACCAAAAAAGAGAAGAATAAGGTGAAAAGTGGATACTATGTTAGAAAACAACAGAAAGGAAGAAAGCAGAACAAAAGGGAGGTGGAGAGACATGGGGGTAAAGAGGGCAAGGAGAAGAATAAGCAAGGGAAAACGAGAAGCCTCAATGGTGGGGAGAAAGATGCAAAGAAACAAAAGTCTTTTAGAGATAATGGGTAAATTTTATTGAAAAAGGGATTCTGGAAAGGTCCATAAGATTGTATTTTTATATTTGTACTTAGAAATAATCCTAGAAAATTGGAAACGTTTAGTAATTTAAAATCTGATAAAATGTTTAGTAAATAAATGGGAGAATTGTAGTAGGAGAAGGGGGAACATTTTAATGAAACAATGATATAAAATATGTGATGTGGGGGGGGGGAATAACTATGGAAAGCATGAGTGTTCCCATAAAGGCATGATATTTAATTGAAATGGGTAAAATGTTTAAGAATATTAATATTAATGATTAGATGGTGTTATCCCAGTGAAATTTTTTGTGAAATGAGAGATTTGAAATAGGAGAAGGGGAACATTCTAATGAAATAATGATTTAAAATATGTGATGTGGGGGGAAATAACTGTGGAAAATTGGTGTTCCCATAAAAGTATGATATTTAATTGAAAAGTAATGTGTTAAGTGTTTAAGATATAAATGAATATTAATATTAATGAATAGATTTGTATTGGCATTGATAACATTGTATAATTTTAGAATGTACCAAACAGAATCCCAATGTAAGTTATGTATTTTATATTAAATATTATAAATGTAGGGGAAAGAGACAAAGGTGTCATACTCCAATTAGTGCACAGGAGAAGTTTTGTTTAAAGAAGAAAGATAAATGGATAAAACAGAACAGACAAAGAATAATAAATATTATGATTTGAATTGAGATGAGATAAATAAAATAAAACTAAGAAAATTTAAAAGAGATGAGAAGCTATACAGAAAATTGAAAATGGTAATAAGATATGGAATGGTATACAAAATGAATATGAATTTGAATTTGTGTCTGTATGAAGAGTTGTAACTCGGGACTAAGCAACTTTCAGAAAAGATGTTTTTATGTTTTGTGTTTTTGTGTGTTTATGTTTGATTGAGCTAATAAAACCTTGGAGGAATGTTAGAAGAGGACAATTGAGAATAAGATAGAAGAGAATAAAGCAAGTTAGATAAAAGTAAAGGGAGAAATAATGAGAAACTTGAAAGGATATGTATGTGTTTATAAGGAGATGTGCCAATGGTGTATAAAATGTTTTATTTGTTTTGTTAAAATTTACAAATAACTTTCAGAAAAGAGGTTTTATGTTCTTATGTTTCATGTTTTGTATGTCTTTAAAAATTAATAAAATTTGTTCAAAAAAAAAAAAAAAAGACTTGTGGGCTTCAACTCCCAGAATTCTCCAGCTATGCTGACTGGAGAATTCTGGGAGTTGAAGCCCACAAGTCTTAAAGTTGCCAAGTCAATCTAATTCTGGGAGTTGAAGTCCACAAGTCTTAAAGTTGCCAAGTTTGGGGGGAGGCTGCCTTAAAGCCAATCTAAATAAGACAGAAGAAGAGAGGGAGATGGAGAGGAGGAGAGGAGAGGGGAAAAGAACACACTAAGTCTAACTCTTTCAGAGGCTGCTCTAATTCCAGACCCTGAGGAACATTCAACTGTGTTCAATTCCCTTTGCTTCAACTGAAGTCAACTGGAGAGCTGGCTGCTCTGTCCTCCTTTACTCTGTCTCTCATGAGATCCCTTCCAAATTGGGTCAGTGAGTCTCTTCCCATCTACCACTAGGGATTCAGGACTACAAAAGCCTTAAAATAGTTCTTGCCCTAGTTTCATGTAAGAATGGAAGATGGGTAGAGTGGTGGAAAAAGGCAAGTGATTTGTTCAGAGCTCTAGCGAAAGACTGCTTTCCCCACCTAGATTGTACACATTTATTTTGATATAAATTGAAAGTCTTTGGGATCTTATAAAAGCACCACCTCTCTTTTTTCATTCTCATTCACCAGCTTGAAGAAGGAAACTGATTCTTTAGTTAATGGAATGGTTCATATTTTAAACAGATACATTTTTTTCAGACTTGCATGGCAGCCTTAGGAGACATACCTGCCTTTTTGAATAGTAGAGATTGGTAACCTTGCATAAGGTCTGAAGTATTTCTCTGAATAGTAAAGAATGACAAGCAAAGAAGTTAAGTGAATAAAAGGGTAGTAGAGAAAGAAGAAGAGATTCTGGTGCTTTCTTTGTTCTAATCTTCATTTTTCTTCAACTTACAACTGAGGCATCTCTTCAACCTCTCTGAAATAAGCTGAAAATTTATAAGGAAAACATCAAGGAACTGTTTTAGCAAAAATTCGCTCTAGTTTACAAAATTCAAGGGTTTTGTTGTATCCTCTGGTGTGCATTGGGAGATATTTGGAGTACACTGAATTTAATAGGTTTCTTTCAGAAACTTAATTCCCATGTTATCATGCAAAGAAAACTCGGTGCAGCCAACTTCTGTGAATATAAAATTAAGAAATATCAGGCCATGTTTATAAAATGCGGTGAATGAAAGAACAGAGAAGTATGAAAGTTGTCAACAATAAAGTAAAAATAAAACAAAACTCCAACTTTCTAAGCAAAATTACAGCAGTAATTTTGGGAAGTAGGGAAGGCCACTAGATGACAATCCTTCAAATTATTCAGATCATCCAAGAAATTCTATCTATGTTGTTATTAAGAGTTGAAACTGGCTTGACAGCATTTAGTCAATCAGCCAGTTAATTCTTCATCAGGTACTGGAAGACTTTCAAAGAAGGAACTTGTTGACATTCCATGACAGATATTTCATAGTATTCCCATCATTTCCACATCAACATACTTTGTAAAAGTAGCTGTTTGCAATTGGTTTTTTTTAATATAAGTCTTTAAAATAAAAAAAAGTATCTAGATCATCCTGAGTGGGCTATATATGAAACTTGCTTTCTGTACATTTCACATGTTGCATTGATTACCCAAGGACCCAAATAAATTGGATGAAGACATCTCATGGTATCATCAGGAAGGGAAGGTACAGTCACTACTACTGAGATCTAAGGAGTTAGGTGTGTCTGAAGCTGGATGAGACAGCCAGTTTGGTGTATCTGTTTATGGCATCAGGCTAGACACTGGGAGATGAATTCTAGTCTCACCTTAGGTACAAAGCCAGCTTGGTGACATTGGGCCAATCACTCCATCTCAACCCCAGGAAATAGGCAATGGCAAACCATTTCAAAAATCTTGCCAAGAAAATTACTGGGACTAGTCCATGCTGTTGCCAAGAGTCAATACTGACTTAAAGGCACATGTGCACACACCCAAATCCACATTTGTGAAACAAGCAAATGGCTTTCAAGGGAAGTTTACTATGGCTTATATAACCTATTGTGTATTCCCCTGGCCCTATTCCTTTTCTAAGGAAAAGCAGAGAAAGCCTTGAGAAGAAATGCTGGGTTCACAAATTACAAAATCCTTAAAAATGAACTGGCTGTAGGCCCACATGAAATATTTGATTTGTGTATAGCCACAGAGCTCACTGGTGTATAGGACTATTATATTGTGGCCACTAGACAACCATGCCAGTTTTGAGAGGGTGGCTACTGAAACTGACTTAATAAATCAAAGAAATACAGGAATTAATTCTTTCCTGCCATCTATTAGTGATTGGATGTTTACAGCACAAATATGAAGCTGGAAAAGACTGCAGCTCTTTCTATCCTGACCCTAGAGTTGTTTATAGTGGAATATATAGACAGGAATATGCACCATAAACGCAAGGTTGTGCATTTTGTTTCCCATTAAAGTAACTCTTGGAAAATTCCTGTGGGTAATTTCCAGCTTGTTTTGCACTCCGCACACTCACTGTAAACTTCTCTCTCCAGATTGCAATGAACACATGCACTTCTCAATGCATCTAGCAAGAATATGGTTTGATTTTGTTTATTAAGATCAGCAGGGATTCAAATCAATTAATTGGCGAAATGGAACAAAAGGCAAATAAAAATAAGGAAGGAGAGAGATATGAACAACAAAAACAGTTTTTGTGATGAATCCATCTATGCATATCAAAAGCTCTTAGAATTTTCCAAAGCCATTGGAAACAACTCCTGTGCATAATTAGCATGGACAGCCCAAAAGGGAGTAGCTTGCTTTGATCAGTCTGTAACCCTTTCAGTATATAATGGCAGTAGAATTGAGATGGGAAGTATTTTATGTATTTAGCTTATTTATATGTTGGCAGAATTATACTAAGAAAATACCCCAGTGCCCTTCACCACTTTGTTGTTGAGATATGGGTTGGTACCTTTATTCTAAGAAGACAGCTTAAGAGTCTCCAAGTTGATCTGTAGAGATAGTCTGCAATGACACACAAGGACATAAGAAATAACATTGCCAATGGCCCTGAAAGATCATTCAAACAAGCTTAGGTAGTTAATCTCCCACATTTGGGAAGACATTTCAAGAAATGCAATCACTTTGGATACACGTTTATTTTTGTCATGTTTCATTTCACCATTTCCAGGTAAATGAAAAATCCTCCCAAAGTCTATCTTTGGACATAGATTTGATAGCAGCATTTCCTTAGCAACCTATCAGAGATAGTCTTCAACTTATGACTGGCCATTTAACAAATGTTCGAAGTTATGAAGGAACCAAAAGTCACTTATGACCTAACCAGGAAGTTACAATTGCTGCACCACTCAATGGTTACATGATGATCTTTTTGAGCATTTGGCAACTGGCTCTCATTTATAATCTATTGCAGCACCCCAAAGCCTCATTGATCATGTTTAGCTATGGTTTCTGCCATTTTCTGGCAATAAATAACCATTGGATAAACTGGATTTCGACTTATAACCATGTGATTCACTTAATGACTATGGTGACTTGCTTAATGAGCACTGTAAAAATGGTTGTAAAATTGAGTGCGGTCACATGCTAACTTGCCTTATGACTCCAGTGACCAAAATTCCAGGTTCAATTGTAGCCAATGATTACCTGCGTTGCGTTTGCCTCATTATCTACAGAAGCATTATCTGTATTGAGTTTCTCAATACACTGTCCAGTTCTATCACATCCAAATTGTACCACTGTACAGGCATAAACATTGCCACTATTTGCTTATCTATTCCATGCTATTTCAGCTAACGTGCATCCTAACAGTGAAGTCTTTATTGTGAGTAAATTACTCTTGGATTCCCCAAATTCTTCTGGATTCCTACCCTGTGATTTAGTACTGTAATAGTGAAGTATTATATAAAAGCATAGATCAAAATCCCAATACTGGCTCACAGAAAAACTAAGTGAGGCCAGATAGTTGAACAAAGCAGCTGCTTTTTATGTTGCATTGAGTCGGAGTCTAAAGTGAAGCAGCTGAATATCGCCAGCTAGCAGGAGGACAATTTAAGCAGTGCTCAGCAGCGCTCAGAGCACATTAAAAAATTCCCCAATACTAGCAGTCATTTTTTAAAAAACCAATTCTATGCATTTTGAAGTTTTCTTCCAATCAGTCAATGGCTGCAAGATGTATTTCTCTTCATTTATCTATGCAACAGCAACATTATTGGTGTTTTAGTAATTAACGGGTCACCCATCTGTGATACTTTTTCAATCACCTCAGCAAAAGTACAAGCTTACTAGAGTAGAAAGGATAAATTACAAAAGCATAGTTTTGCCCAGCTAGGGATAAAGTACACATTTCATAAACTATATAATTTGGCTTTTGTGTGAACTTACTATAAATAAGCTACTAGGATGGAAAACAATCAGGGGCATGGTTGTAGCATAAAGAGAATGTGTGCACGTGTGTAGTCATTTCTTTCCAAACTCAATACAATGGAGCTCTTCCCTCTACTTCATTCCATTAAAATGAAGTAACCAATCCTGCCTCCCACCCACTCCCCCACCCCTGCTGCAATTTTCAAACCAAAAATAGGAATATGCAGGAATAAAGTGCATTTTAATATAGGGTGTCATTTGAGTCAAGGGGGAAGCTCAGCAACATTATGGTGGAAAGGGCAATATTATTTGAGTTTTTCACAGATGTGTTTCATTAGTTAGCAGTGAGATTACCAATTCCATGGTTTGGGTTTAAATTATTCCCATTAGTTTGCCATTGGAACATCTTTTGTGGGGGATTTCCCCAGAGACACACTGGCATTTTCTTTGTGTCTGGGCCTGAGGCTGAATCCATCCTTGCTACAGGTTAGAAGCAAATTAAAAACCATAACCCTCTTGTACTCTGCTGTTTTTAAGCTGCTCAATTTTAATGGGTTTTAAAATGTTACTGATTGTTAAATGTAATAAATTGCCTACAGCTACAATATAGGAATAAATGGAATATAGATTTTAAAATATTGAAATTAGGAAATGTAAATTAGGTATATTTAACCTTCACCCACTGATATGCTTGTTTTGCAATCTGTAAGAAATGGTTCAACATTATTTTAGGATGCATTGGAGAAATCTAAGCAGCCTACCAGCTGGCTGTTAAAATTCCCTCTCTGTCCCATTTCATTTTCTTTCTGGTGTAAATAAGGCCATAGCTATTATTTTAATTTTGAAGACATGATCCTCTTGTGAGGGTTCATTGTTTTCCAAAGATTGGACACATCACATCATAGAAGATAATTGCACACAATACTTTATTGTAGCAACAACTTTCCTGTTGCCCTGGATTAAGTTCCCTCTCTTAGGCTTTTCAAGTTGATAAAGCCACGTAAATAAAATTTTGATGATTAATTCTTATAACAAGTAAAAGTCTTTACAGTTTGTAAAGTGATATTCAGCCTTTGTCTCCCTCCAAAGTTGTTTTTATTCATCATATTTATATAGCCATTCATCTCACAATACATGACTGTGGGTAGGGTACAATAAAGAAAATCTACAATTAAAAACATTGATCAGTACCTATTACTAGATTAGGAGAGGGGATTTGAATTTATAGACAATGCAACCATTGCATTGCATTCACTATTTCATCCTTACTTTGAAATTCCCAAGCCTTTTGTCACAACCATGTTTTGAGGGACTTGTAGAAGGGTATCAAAGATGGAGTTGGTCCAACTTCAGGCAGGGTAGTGATATTCCAGTGAGGATGTTATTGCAAAAATGGCCCATCCCTGGATTCCCACCAGATGTAACTCTCCAACATAACTTTTCTGCTGCACATGATGGGAGGAGCAGATATAATCCCTCAGATAATCTAGCCCCATGCCAATTAGGAATCCATATCAGCACCTTGAATTGGACCCAGAAGCAAATTAGCAACCAATGCAGCTAGCAGAGCAGAGGTATAATGTGTGCCGTTCTAGGGGCACACATAACTTCCCATGCCACCATGTTTTGTACCAACTGAAGCTTCCAGATATGCTTCAAGGGTAGAGGCAAAGAAAATAGTTGTGGTGATTATTAAATGAAGCCATCTTCTTCAATCTGGTACCCTTCACTAGTATTAAGACCGTTACCTCCTCCAGATTTCCAAGGACGATAGCCAGAGCCTCCAAGGTATTAATCTGCAAGGCTTGTCCCATAATTCTTTATCTTGTCTCTCATGTATGTCCAGGTGTGAAGCAAATCTTGCATTTCCACACAACAAGCAATGAAGAATCTTGAGAATGGTTATCAAATCTGGGTTGCCAAAATTGTGATGTTTGCTAGATGAAAATTGGAGGTATTTTTTACTGTCATTTAGTGGTTGACTAGATGTTTGCAACCCTAATATTATCTATTTAAAAAATAGATGTACTATATCTGCTTGTGATAACAATTTCTCTGTAATAATTACTACCATATGAATGAAAAGGATAACAATAATGGAAATCAGTGCAATGGAAGATATGAAGCTAAGCTAATTTACCAATACACAGCCCAATGATAATGAATACAAATTTAATACATGCCCAAAGTACCTCTTAATATTTATGATTGCATATGAAAGTGCAGTTATTTGAAAAGAATAATATGTTCACCGTGGTTTAAATTCAGCCACTTTCCCGCTTGCTTTATTTCTACATTTTTTTATCTATATAACTACACATTCAGACAAGATACAATCTAAAAGTTATAGAACACAGGAGGAAATTGTCCTTTGTAATGATTTTTCTGTTCAAATTGTTTCAAATGTCATGGTACACACCAATACACACAGACAGCATTCTAATATTTTCACTGGTTTTTTTATTTGAAGATTAAAAAGTGTTCAAGCTGTGTGTTAAGTCATACTAAAGAGTTATTCCTGAAAACGAATTGAGCAATGAGATGGTGGAACAATTCACCCACCTTTCAACTGTATTGTGGTAGCACAAAGAACACAGTAGGAAAAAAGCAAAGCAGCTCTGCAGCCACCTTTGCAAAATAGCTAATAAAGTTGCAAGTTAGAAGGAAGGCAAGAGCTATTTGAAGAAAATGAACTTTCAAAAACAAATAACCTTAGTTAAGTCTAATCTTAAACATAACATGGTCCATTGATGCTTGGCTTAGTAGGTTGGAAGTAGGTTGAAGTGATAGCTTTGAAGTAGATTGAAATGACAGCTCTTGGAATTCTTAGCCACCAGCACCCAAAAACCATAGACAAACACATCTGGAGCCCATCATGTTGAAGAAAAATGCAGAAGAGACTCTCGTGGGCTGCTTTGGAGACGTTAGCATCACTCAGCTCACCTGGAACAATATCAGAAGCTGCATGGAGGTGTCCCTGGAGTTACCAAGAAATAAGCTGTAGTAAGATACACGAAGGTAGTCCTGGTTTCACAACCACTTGTTCATCAGTGAAGGATCCTTGGTGCTCTCTGAGCTTGGCTGTTTTCTTGTATATGTTTTGTTACCCAAATTAGGTAACACCATCAGTGCTAGTAGGGAATGGAGCTTCCATTGGAAAATAGGGACTGAGCTGAATGAGTGGTAGTTACAATCAGTCCTCAAAGTTCCAGTTGCCCCAGCACTCTTTGGTACCTGATCACAGCCTGAGCACTTGGCAACCAGCTGCCACTTAAAACAGTTGCAGTGTTCCATGAACACATAATCTCCATTTGCAATCTTCCCTGATGACTTCCTAATATCAGTCAATTGGGAAAGTGGCATAGGTCACAGATCACTCTGGTGTCTTCCACCAACAGCAAGTACACCCACCTCACCATGCTTGTGCCAGAGCCACCCCAAGCCCTGCCATCTTTACGCTGTACCTTTTCTCTTGCATGCCTTCCTGCACCCTGAAGCAACCACTTACCCATCAACTTGTGAGCTGCTTAGGGCTTTGCTAAGTGATGCTGTCATATGACATTGTGATTTATGACTGCATTGATTAGTGATGGAAATTCTGGTCCCAGTTACCATTGTTTATCAAGGACTACTTGTAGGTTTACACACACACACACACACACACACACAATTATTTCTTTATAAATTTCAACATCTATTGTGCTGCAAAATAACACAGGAAGTGAGGGGTAGGTTACATTTTAGTGAAAGCACATGATTCAGTGGAGGACAAAGTGGAAAACATCATTGGTGGAGTTTAAAACTGGCAAGAACTATTTTTTCATAGCACAAGATAGCTCTCTATTAGCATTTGGCTGCCATCTAATGGCCAACAAAGTCCTATCATTCTGAGAAAGTTTGTGCTGAAATGAAATTGAAGGCAAGATGCAAAAGTCTTGTATTTACAGGTGAAACTCGAAAAATTAGAATATCGTGCAAAAGTTCATTTATTTCAGTGATGCAACTTAAAAGGTGAAACTAATATATGAGATAGATTCAATACATGCAAAGCAAGATAGTTCAAGCCATGATGTGTCATAATTGAGATGATTATGGCTTACAGCTCATGAAAACCCCAAATCCACAATCTCAGAAAATTAGAATATTGTGAAAAGGTTCAATATTCTAGGCTCAAAGTGTCCCACTCTAATCAGCTAATTAAGTCATAACACCTGCAAAGGGTTCCTGGGCCTTTAAATGGTCTCTCAGTCTGGTTCAGTAGGAATCACAATCATGGGAAAGACTGCTGACCTGACAGTTGTGCAGAAAACCATCACTGACACCCTCCATAAGGAGGGAAACCTCAAAAGGTAATTGCAAAAGAAGTTGGATGTTCCCAAAATGCTGTATCACAGCACATTAACAGAAAGTTATGTGGAAGGGAAACACGTGGAAGAAAAAGGTGCACAAGCAGCAGGGATGATTCCAGCCTGGAGATGATTGTCAGGAAAAGGCCATTCAAAAGTGTTGGGGACTTTCACAAGGAGTGGACTGAGGTTGGAGTCAGTGCATCAAGAGCCACCACACACAGACAGATCCTGGACATGGGCTTCAAATGTCGTATTCCTCTTGTCAAGCTGCTCCTGAACAAACAACCTCAGAAGCATCTTACCTGGGCTAAAGAAAAACAGAACTGGTCTGTTGCTCAGTGGTCCAAAGTCGTTTTCTGATGAGAGCAACTTTTGCATCTTATTTGGAAACCAAGAACGCAGAGTCTGGAGGAAGAATGGAGAGGCACACACTGCAAGATGCTTGAATTCCAGTGTGAAGTTTCCACAGTCTGTTTTGATTTGGGGAGCCATATCATCTGCTGGTGTTGGTCCACTGTGCTTCATTAAATCCAGGGTCAACGCAGCCGTCTATCAGATTTTGGAGCATTTCATGCTTCCTTCCGCAGATGAGCTTTATGGGGATGCCGACTTCATTTTCCAGTAGGACTTGGCACCTGCCCACACTGCCAAAAGCACCCCAAAACCTGGTTCAATAACCGTGGGATTACTTTGCTTGATTGGCCAGCAAACTCACCTGACCTGAACCCCATAGAGAATCTATGGGGCATTGCCAAGAAAAAGATGAGAGACATGAGAGCAAACAATGCAGAAGAGCTGAAGGCCGCTAATGAAGCATCCTGGTCTTCCATAACACCTCAGCAATGTCACAGGCTGATAGCTTCCATGCCAAGCCGCATTGAGGCAGTAATTGCTGCAAAAGGGGCCCAAACTATGTACTGTATATGTATGCATGCTTATACTTTTCAGAAGTCCAATACTGTTCTATGTACAATTCTTGTTTTATTGATTGCATGTAATATTCTAATTTTCTGAGATTGTGGATTTGGGGTTTTCATGAGCTGTAAACCATACTCATCTCAATTATGGCACATCACGGCTTGAACTATCTTGCTTTGCATGTAATGAGTCTATCTCATATATTAGTTTCACCTTTTAAGTTGCATTACTGAAATAAATGAACTTTTGCATGATATTCTAATTTTTCGAGTTTCACCTATACAGCTGTAGTCAGAAGATAACTAGAATCTGAGGGACACTCCCAGCACCTCTGCCTTCCTACTAGGCCAGTGCAACAAACATGATCTTGTATCCTAAAAAGGTCTTAATTCTAAAAAATCTCTCCAAGGACACTATTTCTGCAATGAACTGTAATTTTATATTTTAAAAATTATATATTGCTTTGCAGATATCACTCTTTTGCGTATATGAACTAATGCAGGATATTTGTAGTTAAACTTAAAAGGTATGTGTGGGGAAATACTAATACCATGCTCTTTTTAACAAAAAGATGTCTGTGATGATCATCTATGCTCCTGCTCACTGCAGGAAATACAGGTAGAATACAGCTAGTCCTTGGATTAGAATGGCAATTGGAATTTCCATTGCTAAGTGATGCTGTCATAATGCGTGACATCATGAACCATATCACTTAGCGACAGAAATCTCAGTACTCCCAGATGACATTGTAACCCCAGGACCACAGGGGTTAATCAGGTAGAGGCAGGAATCTCAGATTTGAAGAAGTAGTTCAGCGGGTGTGTAAATGCTGCAAAAGGGTTGTTTGGATAGGCTCTGCAGAGCACAGGTGGGCAAAAAAGCAGGTGTGACTTTTGACTTCCTGCCAGCTTCCCCATTGACTTTGCTTGAGAGAAACAAGCACTGAACATTGGAAATCACAATTGTGGCTAGCTGAAACACTGTAATTACAAGCTGGGCACTATGTGCCTGTAATTCAGTCATGTGACTGCAGGGATAATAAAAACAGCCAGAAATCTAAGAACCAGACTTAAGTCCCCCTTGTTCAGCACTGTTGTAACTCTGAACAGTCACTAATACAGAATGACAATAACAGAACAGTGCTTGTAACCCAAGGACTACCTGTGCATATCAGATCAAAAGACCACACTGGAAAAACTGTTCCTTTGTCAGTGTTTCTACCGGTCTCCCCCACTACTTTTTACCAAACCTTTTAGCTGGGGAGTTTAGGAACAGAACTTAGAAATGTATGTATGCAAAGTATACATTCGATATTCGATCGCTAGGTTATGTTGTATCCAGAGATAAGACAATGCAATCCTCTGCTGAAATGGTTAGTCAAATTTATAAACTGCCAACTCTCCATAAATCCATCATAACTTTCATTTCTATGTCAGAGCCTTCATCCAAACTAACCCTTAATTCTGCAGAAGGTGCTTGGGAAACCACAATGATCAAGTGCAAGCTGTTATAGAAAAGAAACATGAGAATCCGCAATACAGAATTACTGAGTTTCTTTCTTTAATTTTTAATAATGAGTGAAGAATTTAAAACCCAGAATTATTACCAGAATCAATTGGAGTATGCTATAATGCTTTAGAAAGCAAGATGCCTTCAGTTAATGTCATAGCCCACTCTATGGTTATCACCTTAACCAATATACATAACAGCTTTAAGTATCAATTAAGTCATATTGTACCAGAAAGAAAATGGAACACCCACTCCCTAGTATATGTGTCTATAGTAGACACAAGGAGGGCAAGTAATGGAACATGTTGTGGTATGAACCATGCGATTCACATATGTTCTTTGGTGGCCTGGTTTCCTTTTACCCCTAATTCTTCCAAACATAATTGCTTTCTCCAGTGAATTCCCCCAAATGCCATGGCCAAAATAAATGACAAGAGTTTTGTAATTTTGAGGGAATGCTAACCAATATAATCAACCTACTTTTACTTCAATGTAAGAAATAGGGATAGAATGTAAACTAGTACTTAATCTTAACAATTAAAAGCAAGTTGGCTGGGGAAATTCTGGGAGTCCTCAGAATTTAGCTTGCTGAGACTGATAAACATTGATGTAGACGTAAAAGTGTTCATATTTAGCAAATAATTTTGACCCACAGGTAACAGGGTAAACTTTATCAGAAGTAGAAAGTACTTGATCACATTAGTAGAAATGTTTGGAATTATATACACATTCTTTGATTTTGCTTTGTAGTATTATTGTAGCTTCCTGGCTACTTATTGCTAGGTAAGGTTGGAAAGGGGCAGAAAAGCAATTTAGTTTGTCTGGCTAAGTTGCTGCAATAAAACACTGAAACTGAAAATTTTCTTTACTTTGCTGTGCTAATAAAAAAAATAGAAGATTCCCAGGAGGTATCTTGAGTGCTGTGACTTGGATCAACCTCCCACGTGCTCATAACAAAGTCATTTTATTAAAATTACATGTCAGTGTGTAACAATTTGTACCCTGGCAAAGGAAATAGTGCAACTGAACAGAAATTTTATTTTACAGTACTTGTAATTATTTAATCTAATTCCATAACTAGTAAACTGATCAGTGACACACTATAACCATTCTTTAAACTGAAGAACATTAAACAGAATATTAATTTAAAACATATTTAATTTAAATTAAATATGATTTACAATAAATTTTCTTTTACGAGTACTGCAATTTCCTTTTATTGTCCTCCCAACCTGATGTATCATGGAAAGCTCTACAGGCATCATGCCAGCATTATATCTGTGACTATCATATCTTCCACAACAGTGGTCTGAGCAGAATATGTACCGCAAACAAACAGCTTTAGGTTGACAGAGAATAGCATTTCATGGTCTTTTAAGTTCCAGCAATAAGTCTGAACCTAAAAGTTCCTGCATGTGAAGCTTTTACTCTTTTGGTGGCTCTGATTGTATTTCCCAGCAATATTTTATGTACAAAATATTTTACATATTTTATATACAAAGATCTGGCTATATCATATGCTTTTTCTAAATGCATTCCTCAAGGCATACATTACTGGGATATTCTGGAAAACAGCTGACCCACCAACTAGGAACATACAACAGGGTGTCTGCCATGCTGTATTTCAGAAGAAAAAAAAACCTCTTCCAGCAGGATTCATACAATAGGGCTGAACGCATGAATGCACAGGCTACAAACTTGCAGATCAAAGAGAATAAAAAGGAGAGAACTATTCCACAAGTATAGTATCGATGCTCTCTTGAGAGAGGTCAGGATCCAATGCATTTTGTGACTCCACCTGAGCTTGTGAGAGAGTGCCGCTTTTCACCACACTTGGGATCCAATTGTCACCATATGGCTGAAACTTGACAGCTGCCGTGTTGCCAACCCGCTGGTATCGGGCAAATTTGAAGTGTTTACCTTTGTGCACATACATGTGTTCAAGAAGCTGGTTTTTTCGGAGAAATTTGTGACCACAAATAGTGCAGCTGATCTTTCTTTTCCGTGAAAAGGAAAAATTACAGTTTAATTCCACAGGTTCTGTATCCTTGGACACCAGTGACAGCTGGCCAATTGGCAGTGCTTCTAGGTTGGGGTGGCTGGGATATTCTGAGTAGTGCTCATTTTCTTTCTGAAGGAAGGAACTGAGTCGGTGGCTTTCAGTAGCTTCACAGTTTTCACTGAGTGGCTGCAGTTGGCTAAGGTTATTGCTTTCCAGAATGGAGGTGGGAACCCTGAAGGGCAATGATCCTGACACATGAGTAAACAGGTGTTCACATAAATTGTTCCTGGATTCAAAATGTTCCCCACAGTACTGGCATAAATGAACTTTGAGGTTTTCTTTGGAAAAGGCTGGACTCCTGAGATTTGGGGAGGATGATGTGTGACTCTGAGACACAACTGGCTCTGCGTCAGTCTTCTCTTGTTTTATAGTCACAGGTGGATTTGTAGCCTCCTCTGGTGGTTTCCCAGCTGTCTTGGTAGAAGGATGGGAAACCTGCTGGTCCAAAGACCCATCATCCAACCCAATTGCCAGAGATAGCTGGAGCTGAGGATGATCTCCCTGATTAGCGGGTCTACTACCAATATTGGTTAAATTTTCCTTTGCTTGAAGATTCTCCTTCACAGCCTTATGTGTGGTTGAGATCTGAATCCCATAAAGGTTTGAAGACTGCACAACCTCTGGAGAAAGCATCTGGTTCATTTCAATTGCCATGCGAGAAAGATAGTCAGCATGCAGGAAACGGATGCCTTCTTCTAGTCGCGTATGACTGACCATCTGTTTAGGTCCCTTGCCAGTGTACATTATATGAAGCAAGTAGCTGAATATGTCAGGTTGGATATCAGTGGGCTGAATCTTTATGCATTCACTGCTTGAAACAAAAGTGAGAGTTAAGTAAGAACATCATGGTTAAATCTCTGTTTATTGAAGGATGAAGACAAGCATATTCAGTATGTCTCAAAGAAGCCTTAAGAATGAATATGTTAATTAAGATATATAATTTCAAGGATTTGGAGGCCCTTCTATAAATGCATAAAATGGAATTCCAAAGTCATATATAGATGCATAAAATGTAGAAGACATTAGGAAAAGTTTCGATTGTGAAAATATGTTAAAACATCACTGCATATCTAAGAACAAAAACTGGCAGATACTCTTGGCCAGCGATCGGAAACCCGTGGCTCTGGAGCCACATGTGGCTCTTTCATCCCTCTGCTGCAGCTCCCTGTCGCCAGTTGGTAAAAGGAAAAAGGACGTTGCGCTAGGAGGACTATATGGTGGGGAAACCAGACTTCCAGTCGGCTCCAGAATTAAACGGGGCTTCTGGTTAGGACCTTTGGGGTTCTTTTGAGTGTTTAAGGTTGCCAACCCCTGCTCTAGGCTAACTTACATACAAATGGTTTGTATTCCTCCTGGCTTGAGACTGCAAGAACAGTGTTATCTGGAAACTGCGGCCACCATCCTGACTTCTCCCTAGTGACACCCATGAGGGAAGTATGTTGTTTTGAAAACTACTTCCCATTCCTGCATTGCTCTTAACAGCTCTCAGGAATGAAGCTAGTAGAAGTGTTTCCCTCATTCAAGAGTGGTGACGTGCTGCTGTTAGGAGTGACAGCAATGCTGTCCTCTGAATGTAACAGATGAGAAAGGAAAGCTCGGTTACTTTTTTTCTTGTCTCAAAAGCCAGATACCCCAAGTCATAAAATTTAGCCCCCACAAAGGATTATTTGTAATTGTGAAGAGGGAGGGAGATTCACACCTAGTACACTGATGGACAGAAGGAAGCTTACATTTCTTAAAAGTTACTAACTCCCTGCCCAACTTCTCTCACCACCTCCTTGCTCCTTTTGCTGAGTTTCCTCCCAGACTAAATCAAAGATAACACCCCTGTTTTCAGTTAAAGGAAGAGAGAAAAGTTGACAAGTCTCTCCAATAGGAACACTGAGCTTGTGGAAGATTTTCTATGAAGTTGATATTTTCCAAGCAATAAACAAACACCAGATATACTTGTTCTCATTGCAGCCAAAACATAAGTGATTACAGAATCGCACAGCCCTATGACTGGATGGGAGAAGACACATCCAGCAGTGGGACCCTCCAATAACTCTTCTGCTATGAAACAGAACCTTCTCATAGTATGTCTGTTTTCTGTTATATAAATGTATCCTTTAAATTAATATTTTCCAAACTTAGCAATTTTAAGGTGTGTGGACTTTATTTCCCAGAATTTTCCCATTCACACATTCTAAAGTTGCCAAGTTTAAGAAATGCTCCTTTAAAGCAATATAATAATTAAAATGAAAATCATCTTGTCCATCACTAAAATGATCCCTTTTATCTCAGCTCCTGATTATTTTGCAAGTCATTTGGAGGATAAAGAGATACATTATTTGAAGTCATGCTCACCAGGAATTTCCATGGGTATATGTAGAAGCCAGCAAATAAAATGCTAAAAATCACATGAGAACAATTATTTCTGAAGCTCCCATCAAAAAGTCAACATGAGTCTTAAATGTTCTTCAAAAAAGGACACTGACTTACCTTGTCTGATGAATGAATATCATCTTAAAATAGTTGGAAAAAGCAGCCAGGACAGCTCGATGAGCTTTGAAGTAGACATCTCCAATTGCAACTGTGCAGTCACAAAGAAAGCCGAATTCTCGCTGCATGTTGAGTTGTTGCAGGAGGATCAGGCTGTGGCTTGCTGTATCCATTGTGTTTCTAGGAGACAAAAGAAATTCTCTCAAGGAACATGCTAACTTCAGGGCAGGCAACTGCAGGAAGGCCTGCAGTCTACTGCAAAACACATTACATCAGGTATCCATCTTGGCCCAGACAATCTTTCAGAGGCCAAAGAAGAGTGAGGGTTATATTCACCGAAGCAATGAAGTAAACCGGGTGATATGGGTTTTGTACTTCCTTTTGAATGGGGAAATGTCTACGAAGAGTCAATCATCCAGGTCATAGTTGTCTCAAAGATTTTTTTTTTTAAAGGCAATTGGATTGGGATATTTGGGGAGGGGGGGGGTTGAGGAAAAAAAAGACATTTTGCTTCCCATCCAAGAAGCTTCATCAGTTGTACTGGATGGTGGGGAAGTCAGCAGTACATTAGGTATCCTTCCACCTCCTCCACCATCCAATGCAATTGATGAAGCTTCCTGGATGAGAAGCAAAAAAAAAAAAAAAAAAAAAATCCTCAAAAAAAAAAAATCAGTCCAGTTGCTTTTTCAAAACCACCTTTGAGACAACTATCACCTGAAAATCTTCATAGATGTTTAGCCATACATTTTGGGATGAGCATTCTTTTGAATGGGGACACTTTTACAAATTTAACTATTGGTGAAATATTGCAGTGCTTAATTTTCTTATTTCCTATCTACCAACATTAAGGGAGAAAGAGGGGGGTTTTTTTGGTAAATTTTATTAGTTTTTAAAGACAAACATAAACAAACAAACATAAAAACATCAAACTTTCTTCCATAAGTGTACAAGCAGTGTGCCAGTTGGTTTACAATTTTTGTGTGTGCACCCATTTCATAGTCTTCAGTTACAGTTACATTGCATAATAGCTCATATTATCAATCAAAAATTGAATACCCTAGTATCATTATTAATCAATCATTTGACAATAATTTTATTCCTTCATATTTTGCGAGATAACCAGTTTACTTAATTTATTTTATAACAATTCATATAATCCTTCCAAATCTATCCTAAGAACATTTTGTAGTATAATAAAAAAAAGAAAAAATACATCTTTATATATTTATTATTTTCTAAAGTTCTACATATTTCATTATTGTATTTTATTATCTAACCATTGATAGAAAAGGTCCCAAATTTTATAAAATTGTTTGTCCTCTTGTTCTCTAATTTCAAATGTCAATCTACTCATTTCAGCACATTCCAATATTTTCTTAATGATTTCCAAGGCAGGAGGAGGTTTTGAGGACCACAATGAAGGACATTAAGAGATCAGATAATCTCCTGGGGCCACAAATTGTCCACTTCTGCCCTAACTGGTGATGGTAGGATTTTAAGGGAGGAGATGGTCTGGGTGACATCTTTTTTCATATAATGGTGGCCATTATATACATTATATATTATTATATAATGGTGGCCATTATAGGAAGACTTAACCTGGATAACTGGGCAACAGATTTGGGTGTAACATACCATTCAAGCTAATGTTGACTGAGCTGTCCAACAGAGGACAAAAACAACCGATGTGGGCATTGCCTTCTGGCTGAGTACATTTTTACATTTCTTTCCTTCTGTTAAGTCAGGATCTGGGAAAGAATAGGAGCCTTGTAATTTATAACTTTTTCTGGAACTCCCCTGCCACCATTTCTTTATTTCCTTTCCCCCATTAGGAAAACTTATATTGGAGACTGGAAAAGTTTTCCACTACTACATTTCCTACTCTGACAGTGAGAGATCTTGAAAGAGGAAATGTATATATTACTTTGCTGGATTTCTGTGCTACTTCATTCCTGCACCTCTAACTGATATAAAGTCATAAAAAATTAAAACAGTGTATAATTCAATGTGTAATTTCAAAACAGAAACAGCGCCATTCACCAGGAGGAAGTCAGACCTTAACACCTGCCACATGCTCTCTCAAGGGGCCATGTTTTCATGGACCAGCAATAGCTCAACTGCAAGAGGATGTTTGGATGTGAAAAGGCTAAAATCAAAAATTCAGGGTCTCTGAAGATGGACTCCCCTTTGGGAGCAGGATCTCCACAAGCCCTCTCTTATCTCACTGGATGGGCAGATTAACTTTGGAGTAGATGCTCTTGAAGATATCCATATCATGTAGGTGACAACCAGAACCTTGAATTGTACCTCAGAAGTTAACCAGCAGCCAATGCTTCTCCATGAATAGAACTGTTCCGTGGATAAATTTAGATATGTCAATAACTATTCAGGCAGCCACATGTTCTAAGCTTCTGAATGTAAACAGCCCAATGTACAGTGAGTTGTTTAAGATTAGGCTGAAGCTTCCATACCTAAAAATGATGCAAGCAGGTAAGCAACCAGGACCAGGCTCTTATCTAAAAGATCCCTTCAGGAAATAAATAAGAAGGAACCAAGTCATTAAGGAAACAAAGGAAAATGTCACCTAAACCAGACAAAAGAAATTGGGTTTGAACACTTGGGAAACCCCTCTCCAAATTCCATCAGAGCTACCAGACTTGTAAATCAACACGGTAAGAGTAGCAGCCAGTCTTGTGACTCAACAAAGCAAGGACTTTGGGAGATAAAAGACCACCCATTCTTGGAGTGATTTTGGATCCAGACGTGGCACCTTTCGTTCCTCTAATTAGTGCCTACCAGCAGAGTTGAGGCTAACTGTGGCTGTGTGTATTTGATACATACACAACACACATGTGAAAGGCATGTGATACACACACACACACATACACACGAGAGGGTGTGGCTCAGTGGCTAAGATGCTGAGCTTGTCAGTCAGAAGGTTGGACAGAGTGAGCCCCCATTACTTGTTCCAACTTTTGCCAACCTAGCAGTTCGAAAGGACGTACAAAAATGCAAGTAGAAAAATAGGGACCACTTTGGTGGGAGGGTGTTAGGGATAACATTGTTTACCCTAACTGGTTTAGGTAAAATAAATATGTTATCATGGTTTGTTAGTTAAAGTGTCTATAACTTTAACTGTAAGAATGTAATTAAGGGAGTGGTTGTGAAAGCACCATAAAAGAAGCAAGGCACTGCAGCTTGCTCTCTCTGGCTTGATGATCCCTAATTACTAGATAAAGACTGCGTTTTTCCCTACTGGAAAGGGAGAGAGAAAGGACTGATTTATTTGTAAGTGAACTGACATTGGATATTCTACACGGACTTTGCTAACTGAATATCCTTCAATGGACTGACTAAAACGATACATGACTAATGGACTGTTATTTTGACTATGCTATAACTCTAAATGGAATAAACTATATTTTGATAGCACAAGCGTATCTGTTATTTTTACTGTATGTTAACAAACATACAAACTTATCTCACTCATTTATCTGTGTGCCTATCTGACTAACGCTGCACATTCTGTTTAGCTTGTCTCCTTAACCCTGGTTGGGGAACACAGGCTTAACACTGGTTATGGACTCAGAGGCTGCAAAGTCAGTTTAACTAGGATAAAACAGATTTATGTAAAAAGTGAGAGTTTGTGTTGTTAAACGTTACAGTAAACAGACAGCTGTGTTTTATTAATTATAGTTTTATATCCATATATAGAAAACATGGCACAAGTCAATCTACAAAGTCTGTCCCTTATATCTAAGCTGGATGGAACAAACTATGTATCATGGTCTATGAAATGTAGTCTACTTCTATGAAGAGAAGGTCTGTGGAACATAATTGAAAATCCACCAAACGTAGAGGAATGGGATCCAGAGGATGATGAAGATAGACTAAAAATAGAAGAATTTATGCATAAAAATGAACAAGCTATTTGCATAATAGGTTTAATACTGTCTGACAAGCAACTTGTACATATCCATGGAGAGCAAACGGCTGTTGGGTGTTGGAAGAAGCTGAAGAGGATTTATGTTCGAGATAACGTTGGTGCTCACATAAATCTATCACGGAAGCTTTTCAGGACGCATCTCCAGACGAATGGTGATATGCTGAATCATTTGAAAACTATGCAAAGCATTTTTCAAGAACTGCACGAGAAAGAGCTTATTTTCTCTGAACTACACCAAGTCTACATAATTCTATCTTCACTAGATGAAAGTTATGACAACTACGTAACTTCCCTTGAAATTTTGCCTAAGAAAAGTTTAACTTTAAGTGATATAACTGGCAGATTGATTGAAGAGGCCCGAAAAAGACTTGAAAGACACCAGTTAAGGAGGGAGCAACCTCAAAAAGAAGATAATGTATCTCCTACTGCATACGCAATTAAAAAGTGTTTTAATTGTGGAGGAAGAGGACATTTGGCAAGATTTTGTAAAAAAGCAAAGCGCCAGATACATTGGCCAGAATACTAAAAGTCATCAAAAGTTAAATAAAAATTTAGAGTTAGCCATGTATATTAACGGAGCTGTAAAAAATAATTTATGGGTGGTTGACAGTGGAGCATCCCATGTATAACAAATGATAACAAAAATTTTATTAAAATGTCCAAGAGTACACAGCAGATATCGTTAGCAAATGGCTGGAAACTGAAAGCTAAAGGTCAAGGTATAGCATATTGTTCTTTTATAAAAGAGAATGTAAAAATGTTATACATACCACAACTTAAGTTTAATTTAATTTCAGTTAGAATTTTGGTTAAACTAGGATATGTAGTTACATTTAGGGGAGATAACTGCATAATTGAAAAAGAAGATAAGAAAATTACTGCATCTTTAAGAGGTGAATTATATGTGTTAAATGATAATGGTTTAAAGGTGGCTAACATGATTTATCATAATAAGAAACCTCATGATGAATGTATTCACTTGTTACATCGAAGGCTAGGGCACTTAAATTTTAAAATGCTTAAGAAAACTGTTCAACTATCTAAAGGAATAAGTTTAAAACCTTGTAATAAGTATTTGCAATGTTCTATTTGTAATCAAAGCAAAGCCAAGGTCATACCGGCTAATAGAGTTGATGGATTTACTACCAAAGAGCCTTTAGAAGTAGTATTTGCAGATTTAATAGGTCCGAAAAAACCAAGTGTAGGAGGAGCTCGTTACATATTAAGTATAATGGACCACTATTCTAGATATGGGTTTTGCTATTTAATGAAGAGCAAAACTGAAACGTATCTAAATCTCTTTAATTGGATAAAATTTGCAGAAAGGAAAACTAAAAAGAAATTAGTAACTCTTATAACAGATAATGGTACGCAATTTACAAATAATAAATTCCAGAATAGACTTAGAATGTTAGGTATTCAACATAAAAAGTCTGCACCATATAGGCCACAACATGATGCCTTTATAGAGAGAAGAGGCCAAACATTACAATCAATGGCACGAACTATGATGTCTGATTCAGGATTACCTGACAATTTATGGGGAGAAGCAATAATGTGTGGTAATCATATATTAAATAATGTTGTTAATTCAACAACAGGTGAATTACCATTCACACTGTGGCATGGTACAAAACCTGATTTAAGTTACATGCACACATTTGGAGCACCAGCATGGGTGCATATCCCTACACAACTCAGACACAAAGGACAGCATAGAGCTAAAAGATTATTTTTTGTAGGATATGAATCTAATCATAGATCTTATAGATTCTGGGAACCAGGAACATCTAGAGTTTACACCAGTGCTCGTGCAAAATTCCTAGAACATGTAGGATGGAATAGATTAGAGCAAGATTTAAATAACGAAGTAATTATTGAACCCTACAAAAGGCAAAAAGATCAGACTAGTTATAAGAAGAGTCCAATAAAAGAAGAAGTCCACGAAGAGCAAATAGGACCAGAACAAGAGGAAACAGTTGATCAGGAAGAGTTAGATAATCAAGAACAGTTAATAAATGAAAGTCCACCTGTAAGTCCTGTAATAACTAGACGTATTACACGTGTAACTAGACCACCTGATAGGTATCAAGCAAGTAGAGTTTGCCAAGTAACTAAAGTTCCAACTAGTGTAGATGAACTTAAGATGTATCCTGCTAAGGATCAGGAGAATTGGCAAAAGGCAATGGAAAAAGAACTAAATTCATTAAAGGTAATGAAAGTATATGAAGATGCCAAATTACCTCCAGGAGAAAAATCCATTGGGTGCGAATGGATATTTAAAGTAAAAACAGGAAATGATGGGACTGTTACCCATAAGGCTAGGTTGGTAGCTCAAGGATTTAATCAAACTGCATTTGATTACGATGAAGTTTTCGCACCAAGTCTTAAAGCAACATCTTTGAGAGCAGCTTTAGTGTGGGCAGCTAAGAAAAACTATGTCATTAACCATTTAGATGTAGAAACTGCTTATTTGCATGCACCATTGCAGCACACTATATATTTGAAAAAGCCAGTTATTATAAAAGACAATAAAGTAAATAGTAATGATTGTTGGAAACTCAAAAAGAGTCTTTACGGGTTGAAACAATCTGGCTTTGAGTGGAACCAATATATTGTGAGAGAATTAAACAATATAGGATTTAAATCTGGTTTAGCAGATCCATGTGTGTTTAAAAGAGAAAATAATGGAACGGTGTCATTATTGTTATTATTTACAGATGATATTGCTTTGATAACTAAGACTAATAATGAAGCTAATGAGATTATATCATTATTAACTAAAAAGATAAAATTAAAGCATTTAGGTGAAATTAAAAAGTATCTAGGATTGACAATTAACAAAACAAAAAAGGGATTTAAGATATCTCAAGAAGATAAAATTTGCCAATTAATTAAAATGTACAAAATGGAACTTTGTAAACCAGCAAAGACTCCAATGAGTCAGGAAGTTTGCCAAACTGATGATCAAAGTCCCAAATTTGATAAGTCAATATATCAATCTTTGATTGGTAGCTTATCATATATAAGCAATTGGTCAAGGCCAGATATAGCTTATAGTGTTAATCAGCTGGCACGTTTTAATTCGGATCCACATCAATGTCATTGGCAATCATTAAAGAGAATCTTAAGATATCTTAAAGGAACAATGAACCATGCATTGTATATAGAACCAAAGGGTGATTTGAGTCTTAGTGCCTATGCAGATGCAAGTTTTGCAACTGACATAAACACTAGAAAATCAACATCTGGGATGGCTATATTATTTGGTAAGACACTAATAGGGTGGAGGTCAATCAGACAACAGCATATCAGCTTGTCCACGATGGAAGCGGAATTTTCATGTCTGTCATTACTATGCACTGACTTAATTTTGTGCAAACAGTTATTATTAGACATGGGTATAACTTTTAAAGATTCCATTATTTTGTACGAGGACAACCAAGCAACCATAAAGTTAGCTACTAATATTGCTGTAAAAACTAGATCAAAGCATACTGATTTAAGATACTTAAATGTTAGAGAATCTGTAAAGAATGGGCTCATTAAATTGGAATACTGCATGACAGAAGAAAACATTGCAGACCAATTTACAAAAGCTCAAGGAGTAATTAAGTTTAAAGAGAGTTGTAACAAATATAATTTAAAAATGTAAATAGTAATATTGTTATATTTACCTAAAAGGGGAGAATGTTAGGTAAAATAATAATGGTTTAGGTAAAATAACAAATATGTTATCATAGTTTGTTCGTTAAAGTGTGTGCAACTTTAACTGTAGGAATGTAATTCAGGGAGTGGTTGTGAAAGCAACATAAAAGAAGCAAGGAACGTCAGCTTGCTCTCTCTGGCTTGATGATCCCTAATTACTGGATGAAGACTGCATTTTTCCCCTACTGGAAAGGGAGGGAGAAAGGACTGATTTATTTGTAAGTGAACTGACATTGGATAGTCTACACGGACTTTGCTAACTGAATATCCTTGAATGGACTGACTAAAATGATACATGACTAATGGACTGTTATTTTGACTATGCTATAACTCTAAATGGAATAAATTATATTTTTGATAACACAAGCGTATCTGTTATTTTTACTGTATGTTAACAAACATACAAACTTATCTCACTCATTTATCTGTGTGCCTATCTGACTAACGCTGCACATTCTGTTTAGCTTGTCTCCTTAACCCTGGTTGGGGAAGACAGGCTTAACAGAGGGTAACAGCGCTCCATGCAGCAGAATCTCATCTGCTATCATCAGGCTTCTGTATTGTGTTTGTCTGTGAGTCAGACTTTTACAGTGCTTTCAGTTTTAAATTTGGGGCTAGCTTACTGCTGTGCCAGAATGGTTTTTTCTTTATCCTAATTGGTTGGCAGTCTTGATCTGTGTTTTTTGGTCTTGGAGTTTGCTGTGTTCTGCTTGATTGGTGTTTCTAATATCTTCTGTCTGTTTTGTGGCTTTTTTTGTGTCTTGATTTGTGTTCCTGAATTGGAGGCTTTTAGTGCAGTTTGGCTCCAAGTAAATGGACGGCTATCATTTGTTAGGAAGCGAGGTTTCATCTGGAGCCTGGTTGGGGTGTGCTTGAGCTGGAGGTATCAGGGGGGATCTGTTTGTGCCCAGATGTTTTCCTGGCTAGTGGTGTGATTTTTTTGTTTGTGAGTGCAGGCTTCCAAATGATTGACAGTCTGGTGGAATCATCTCTTCTATTCATGCTTTCAGGTCTTTTTTCAATCTCTATGGCTTCTCTGATAATTCTGTGGCTGGGGTTTTCTATAGTGGCGAGGGTTTTGGTGCCATTGAAGTTGATGCTATGACCTGTGGCTTTCATGTGTTGGACTAGTGAGGAAGTGTGTTCCAGCTTTTTTACTGCATTTTTTTGTTCATCCAGGTGGGTACTTATTCTTCTATTGGTCTGTCCAATGTATGTGGCCGGGCATGATGCACAGGGGATTTCGTATATGCCTTGGTTTTCCATGTCAATTTTATCTTTGGGGTTTCTAAGGATGGCTGCTATTTTTCTGTCTGTTTTGAAAGCAGTCTTGATGTGATGCCTGTGTAGTATCTTACTGATTTTGTCTGTAGTACCTCTTATGTAGGGCAGGACAGCTGTTCCATAGACCTGTTCATCTTCCAGGTCTCCATTATGTCTCGGTGTGTTTTTGTGGATCAAGCCAATGATTTTGCTTTTGTGGAAGCCGTTGGCTGTCAGTACTTTAGTCAGGGTGCATAGTTCAGTCTTTATGTATGTCTTGTCTGCCAGGCGTTTGGTTCTAGTGATTAGTGTTTTGGCCACGGAATTTATCTGTGCTGGGTGGTGGTGGGATTGGGTGTTGAGGTAGCAGTTGGTGTTGTTTTCTCCTGGTATATGGTGCGTCCTAGTGTGCCATCTGTTTTTTTGTAGATTAGTATATCTAGGAATGGTAGTTGTCTGTTTGTTTCCGTTTCCATGGTGAACTTGACTTTGGGGTGTGTGCTGTTTAGGTGTGTTAGGAAATTGTTTAGGTTTTCTTGTCCATGGGGCCAAATCACAAATGTATCATCGATGTATCTTAACCATAGTTTGGGTTTGTGGGTGGCATTGGCCAGGGCTCTGGATTCGAATTCTTCCATGAACAGGTTTGCAATGACAGGTGACAGTGGTGATCCTATAGGGGCTCCTTCAATTTGCTTGTATCAGGGTCTTTAGCCTAATTGTGTGTGTGTTTGCACACTCACGCTCGGATGCCAACACCCAGAAGCAATGCTCACCCCCCCAAGCCCCACGCATGCACACACAGTCCCCACCCCCATCCCTTTACCTGCACTGAGCCTCACAGCTGATTTTTGGCTGGTTTGAGGCCTTTTACGGCCTCCCAGAGGCTTGAAGAAGGCTTTTGTAAGTTTTGCAGGCCAAAAACTAGGCCCATTTTGTCACTTCCAGTATTTCTGGAAAAACAGGACGTGATGAAACGGGCCTAGTTTTCACTCTGTAGAAGCCAGCAGAAGCCTTCCTCAAGCCTCTGGAAGGCCAAAAAAGGCCTCAAACCTGCTGAAATCAGCTGTGAGGCATGCTCATGCGCAGTGAGGTAAGTTTGCCTGCAGCTCACGTGCCGGCATAAATGGCTCTGTGTGCCACCTGTGGCATGCATGCCATAGGTTCGCTATCATGGGTATATACATTGTAACCAGTATAGTTTGCTGTTATTTTAAATTCACCAGGTCTCCATATATTCTAAAGAACCATTTGTGGATCAGCATTCAATTGAAGATGATTTGAGTGTAACTATTTTCTAGGGCTGCATGTGAGTAAATGACCATAAACCGAACCCAGGTCTCATGCAACAGTAACATACAATACATGAAATGCCAAAAATATGAGTAACCACATGTAATGACTATTGATCTATGGAAGGTAACTATGCAGTAACTGTGAGAGGGATCTTGGAGTCTTAGTGGACAATCAGCTAAATATAAGCCAGCAGTGTGCAGCAGCAGCCAAAAAAGCTAATGCAATCCGAAGTTGCATTAACAGAGGGATACAATCGAGATCAAAGTGAGGTACTAATACCACTCTATACAGCCTTAGTAAGACCACACCTAGAGTACTGCATCCAGTTTTGTTCACCATATTATAAAAAAGACGTTGAGACTCTAGAAAAAGTACAGAGAAGAGCAACCAGGATGATTAGGGGACTGGAGACTAAAACATATGAAGAATGGTTACAGGAACTGGTCATGGCTAGTCTAGTGAAGAGAAGGACCAGGGGAGACATGATAGCAGTCTTGCACTATTTGAGGGGCTGCCACAGAGAGGAATGGGTCAAGCTATTTTCTAAAGCGCCTGTAGACCAGACAAGGAATAATGGATAGAAATTGAATAAGGAGAGATTTAACCTGGAAATAAGGAAAAACTTTCTGACAGTGAGCACAACCAATGCCCTCGGAAGTTGTGGGAGCGCCATCACTTGACACTTTCAAGAAGAGATTGGTCTGCCATTTGTTAGAAATAGTGTAGGGTCTCCCACTTGGACGGGGAGTTGGACTAGATGACCAATAAGGTCCCTTCCAACTCTGATTATCTGAAGGAACAATTCGCACAATGGCTGTACTTGTGCAAATGCTCTAATTATTATGGCCTTTTGATACTATTCAAGCTAGAGTGACTGCAAATTATCCTCAGAGCTATAGATGGAACATCTTTATATTTGGAAGACCCGCAGATTCATAGTCACTATTGAGGTTTAGCCTGTCCTTCTAATTGTCTAGGGAACCAGATCAAGACTTTCATCATATCACTAGTCTTGTTTAACATATTGAAAGATCTATAGCATAATACTTATCTATAGCATAGATCCACATCCAAGCTATGGAAATTCATGGGTGACTCTGAGCCATACACTTTTTTACAGTCCAGCCTACCTTACAGGAAAAAAAGATGGATGACTTGATAAACACAAATCTATCAAATAAATAAATAGGCAGCAACATTAAAACCAGAGCCCAGAATTATGATTATTAATGTCTACAAACTCAGTGCTATTGCAGGGCATTATTTTAAATATATTGTTGTGCTGGTTGTTTTGATGTTAATATTTGTTTGCTGGATTCTAACATAATTTAGTTAGATTATACCTTGTACTGGTAATTATTATGGATTTTTTTTGTTTGTACTGCATCTTGGTAAAGGCATATATATTAAATATATTAAATTCCTAGTACATTTCATGGGGTAAATGCCAACAAATACAATACTTTTGAATAGGAATAAACAGGATGGCACTTTTAAATGATTCAGCCTGGAGTGTAAGAAACATCCTGGAGGGCACTGAGGAAAATGAAATCTACTCCCCTTGTTAACCCTTAACATTTGGGAGATTGAAACCTGAAAAATGAGGTCAGCATTTAAATGGCACCTTTCATTAACTATATTGGCATGATACATTTACTTATGAGCAGCCAAACCATGCTTATGTCACAAAGTTGAAGTTGGGCAAATTACTTTACACAATATTTTTGCATCCTCTGAATCTAGTCAGCATCTTCAGCAACATAAATGTAACTTGGTTGTGAGTTACAGTAAAAAGAAAGAAAAAAACCTATAAAGAAAAAAATCCTTTTTTTCTTTTATTTTTTCCTTCTCCCACTTTTCCCTCTACTTTTTGCTTTTTGTATTTTTAGCTTGTATTAGGTTTTTAGTCTTTGCATTTTTAAACTGTAATACAAATTATTTACAAAAATGAAAGTAAATTAGTGACAAAACTAAATATGAATTATGAACTAAAAGAAAAGGAATCAAAGTACAGGACAGCAATAAAGCAATTATTTATCCAATTCTGGGAGACAGATTCTTAAAAGATAAAAATAAAATCTGTCCCATGTATAGTGCTTAAAAGAAAACAAAAATATACAAAAAAAGTACCCTCACTATTGCATAATAAGCAGGATAAAACCACTAGATTCCTACTGAAAGAATCTTTTCAGGTTTTTCCAAATTAAGTTCATTTCTCTCTCCCCAATACAATTATCTGGAGTCTACAGTTTCAATACAGAAAGGGTTTTTTTTTTTAAATACAACGCACAAATATTAACGTAAACTTAAAAGTCAGAATCTAAGCGCAATTTTCCAATTAATGTCATAAACCTGCCGGCTAGAGAGCAGTTTCCCCTTTCCCAGAGTCCTGGTGTTTTGTCCTCTCCAGTTCTAATGGAACATGGCGCCCTCCACCTTCCCTGGCAAGGAAGGATGGGAGTCGCAGACCCCTCATCTGGAGGGCGCCAAGTTGGAGAAGCCTCAGTCGATAAATATCAAACAAGCTTCGGGGTGAGAGAACTGAACTACTCGTGACCAGCAGGTTCGCAACCTAAACTGGCTCGATTCGACTCGGCTGACTCCAAGGAACCGCCGCCGCCGCCGCCTCTTAAACAGCCGCCACGGCAGGAGCAGGGTGGAACTCCCTCCCTCCCTCGCTCGCTCGGGGAAAGCCCCGAGGGTGGGAGTCGGAGAAAGCGACGCCCTCCTCCAGCAAGACGCCGCTCGGTTTTCCAGGCCGCCTTGCCGCCGCCCACAAGGTCTGCAAACGCCACAACGCCAAATGCACGAACGTGTCTGCGTGGACGGAGACGAGCCGGCGGCCAAGCTTGCAGCCTCTCGTGAGGGTCCGGTTCCCTCTTTCTGCGTTCCGTTAACCCAGGGAGTCAGAGGCCGCAAGTGGCTCTCGGCTCCGAAAAGCCCCTCTCCGGCCTCCCTGGTGAAAGCTAAAGCGGGAGGAGGGTGCGGAGTGTTTACACAAAGAGACGACGCATCCACCTCTCTTTAGGGACCCCCAAACGCACCCGGGGAAATCCGGCGCCAGCAGTGCAACCAGCCGGTACCTCACCCGCTTGATTCCTTACCCCGATCCGCCCTTGACACAGGAAATCGATAAGCGACAGCGGCACACTGGGGGTGGCGTGCACACGCGAGGCACGTTCTCGCTGTCGCGCGCGCCCGCCCGCCCGCGACCATCGCCTTCCGCTCCCACCGCCACCGTCACACTTTCCTAGGCAGAAGGAAAAGACGAACCTCGCTTCCAAAATAGAAAGTGGAAGTCGTGTCCGCTGGCTGAAAAAAAGGACAAGAGCTGAATTACACCGTTCTAGGCTGATTAGGGTCCTTCTCCTGGGTAGTAGCTCTTTTTTATGTCTTTGAAAGGGAGCAAGAAATCTAGTTTAATGAAAAGAAGGACTGTGGGCGGGGGTGTTGCATGATAGCAGCACTGTTCCAATATCAATGGTCAAACAAATGGCAACTTCAGATCTCAACAAATAAATGCTCTGTCCTACATATTGGCAAAAATTCAGAAAATAAAATACAGGCTGAATAGTCAAGAACCTGTTGATGATCCAAACTCTGTCAAGGATCTTGGAGTACTCATCTTTAATGACCTAAGTGCTAGAGCCCACTGTAACTACATAGCCGAAAAGGCGTTAAGAGTTGTTAACCTAATCTTACATAGCTTTTTCTCTGGTAATATCACACTAATAACTAGAGCATACAAAACATTTGCTAGACCAATACTCGAATACAGCTTATCAGTCTAGAACCCACATTACGTATCTGATATTAGCACAGTTGAGAAAGTCCAGAAATATTTCACAAGAAGAGTTCTCCACTCCTCTACTCGTTGCAGAATACCTTATGCCACCAGACTTGAAATTCTAGATCTAGAAAACCTACAACTACGCCACCTTTGGTCTGATCTAAGTATAGTATATAAAATCACACATTGCAATGTCCTACCTGTCAATGAATACTTCAGCTTCAACCATAACAATACAAGAGCAAACAATAGATACAAACTCAAGGTTAATCGCACCAAACTTGATTGCAGGAAATACAACTTCAGCAACAGAGTGGTCAGTGTCTGGAATACTCTACCTGACTCTGTGGTTTCTTCCCCAAACCCCAAAAACTTTAAGCTTAGACTGTCTACTATTGACCTCACCTGTGGGAATAAACTTTGGTTTGGCTTGGGTAATGATTAATCTAATGCTTTATACATACATGCCTGCTTAAAGGTCACTGAGATAATGCAAGGAAATTAAAAGTAAACACTAGAAACAACTAAGCAGCTCAGACAACTGTAAACAAGCCTATGCTATATCTAATTTTTGTAATCCACAATGTGATTATGCTTACTATGTACTAAAATCTCAATAAAAGGGAGTACTGGAATTTACTCTGGGCTCCCATCCCGAGAACACACGCTTGTGTCTCATTCTTTCCATGGGAGACCACCACACTCACCCCTTTCCTAAGAGGTCTGTAGGGGGCATGCATAAGCGCACCAACATGCCTACCGTCCCTATCCTATTGTTTTTTTATTTTGTTATTTTTTTTTACATGTATCCATGTATTCATAACTATGTTTTTACTTATATCTATTATCTTGTAAGTAATTGACTAAATAAATAAATAAATCTAAGAGACGGACACAAAAAAGAGGGGGTCAGCCTGTTATCCAAAGTATCTGAAAACAGGAGAAAAGCAATGGATGGAAAGTAATCAAGAGGAGATCCAACCTAGAAATGAGGAGACATTTCCCAACAGAACAATTAATTGAGGGAAATGGCTTGCTTCCAGAAATTTTGGGTACTCCAACGTTGGAAGTTTTTAAGAAGAGATTGGACAACCATTTGTCTGAAAAGGTAGGGTTTCCTGCTTGAGCAGAGGTTGGACTGGAAGACCTCCAAGGTCCCTTCCAACTCCATTATTCTGTTACCGTATATTCCACTTTTCAGTGGGGGAGCTGACAGATGACTGACCCAACCCTCTAAGGAGGAACAGAAAAGAATCCTTCCATTCAGATGCAGTTTCATTAAGGAAAATGAAACGTTGAGTGCAGCTTGAAAGCTCACAGGACAGAAGGCCAAGGCCCCAATGTCCACACTGAGCAAGAGAACTCCCCTCCCTCCCTCCTAAGCTTTCGGCTTATAGCATTTCAAAGGAAGTGAAGTAACACAGTTCCCATCTGAAGAGCTTCCTTGTCTCACTGTAACATTTAAAAAGAGGTTAACCTAGTGCAACTGGCTGTCTACTTTTGGAAATACTGTGCAGCCTTAAATTTCTGGACAACATCTGTAATCATAGCTAACACAGTAACATTGGCTGGGTTGTGTTTTATCTTTATTTATTTCATGCCTTTATTATTTTTACAATTAATGTGTGAACATATCCAACACACTTTCCTCCGCTTTTCCCCACAACAATAACTCTATAAAGTGAGATGGGCTGAGAGAGTGATTGGCCCAAAGTCACCCAGCTGGCTTTCATGGCTAAGATGGTCTCCTAAGTTTCTAGTTTGGTGCCTTAACAACTAGAAATGCACAGTTCAATCTGAAGCTGTTAGAATTCTGTTGGACAAGGAAAAACTATTCAGTGGCCACAAACCTCATTTAACTTGGGGGTAGGGCAGACTGAATACAGTGGGGAATGTCCTTTAACACACATTTGGGCCAAACCAAAAAGTTTGGGAGGAATTCTTCCTTGGTTATAGAGGGAAGTCTTTTCAGCCCATTTTAATAATTATAATTTCCAAACGTTCCAAGCCTTATGACATAAATAATGCTTCTTTATCATTGTGTTTGATGGAGTTTCAGATGTTGCATGAAAGGAGTTCAGCTCTTATGCATCATGCTGCACACTCTTGTTTCAAGAGAATCTTATTTTCCAATTATATGCTTAACCAAAATAGTCAACTCTGTTAGGGATAACATGTTTTACCCTAACTGGTTTAGATAAATAATAATATGTAATCATAGTTTGTAAGTTAAAGTGTCTGCAACTTTAACTGTGGGATAGTAATTAAGGGAGTGGTTGTGAAAGCACTTTAAAAGAAGCAAGGCTGCAGCTTGCTCTCTCTCTGGCTTTGATGATCCCTGATTACTGCAAAGAAACAAGTCTGCATTGCTCGAACGGGAGAGAAAACAAAGGACTGAATTGTAAGTGAATTGACATAGGATATTTCTACACGGACTTTGCTAACTGAATATCCCTGAATGGACTGACTAAATGATACATGACTATTGGACTGTTATTTTGACTATGCTATGAACTCATAATGGAATAAACTATATTTTTGATAGCACAAGCGTATCTGTTATTTTTACTGTATGTTAATAAACATACAAGCTTAGCTCACTCATTTATCTGTGTGCCTATCTGACTAACGCTGCACATTCTGTTTAGCTTGTCTCCCTAACCCTGGTTGGGGAAACCAGGCTTAACAAACTCCATCTTGTCAGTGAAGAAATAGGTACTACAGACAAACAAAGCATTAAAATATTGAACAATGGGATGAAACAAAGGAATTGATTTGGACTCAGATTATACTTTGGCACATGATCCAAGGGAGACTGGCTTCTGCAATGAAGATATTTGAGAGGAAATGTTTTGACTTTGAAGAGCTCCTGGCCAAAAACATTAAAACAAACAACAAAAACCTTTCAAGTAATTTAGAATCGGTAACTGATTAAAAACATTTAATTTCAGGCTGGGGTTTTAACAGAGTGCTGCAGGAGGATAAGGAAACAGCAGAGGGAACTGATTTGAATTCTGCACTTCCGTTTTATTAAAGATTTAGGACAGATCTGTGTTAAACCTGAGTTTTTTGGTGGTGAATCAGATCAAACTGATTGAGGATTAAGTTGGAGGTAACAAAAGATTAAAAATTATAAGCCAGGTTAATCAACCAAATATAAATAAATCTCCCAGTTCAGATAGTATTGCCTTTTTTTAAAAGAAAAATGTGTATTTTTTATTTTGAGATTGTTCCTGAGGACTGAAAAATAATCAATTTTATTCCAATATTCAAAAAGGAACTGGAATAATAAATATTCTTGTTAGTATAGTATCTGCTCTAGGGAAGTACTGTAATGGTAAATATTAATGAATAGCAAAATCATAGCCGCCTTGTAGCCTCCTTGAAAAGGAGCCACTATGGTTTCCATAAATGTATATCTCACTAGGTTTTTTTAAACAAGTAGACAAGATTTTTTTAACAAATAGACAACTCAAGAGATATTGTTATCAAAAAGGTGAGATCCTTCACCATCATCCCTGAGTTTGATGAGTTCCTTCATCAAAAGCTCCTGAGCAAACTTAGTGGTCAAGAGTAAGAGGACAGGTACATCATGGAGGCAGAAATGAGTTCCTACATGCATGCCAACAAATATATACATTTAAAATTTTGCAATATGGGTCAAAGGGAGATACATACGGTTTTTTTTTTTGCTCACTCAGAATGTTAACATTTTAGGTAATAGAAACTTAATGCAGTGAGACTCAAGATAAAGCTTGTGAATGTCTCAAATGCATTCATTTAACCAGTGCAACACAAAATGCTGGATTTTATGAGCCTATGACTTGATCCAACAAAGCTTTTATGTTCTTATTGCTTAGCCTATATCACTTCAAGCTAGTGGAGCCTACATTTAAGCTGCTCATGGGGCAGCAAGTTTTAGATTACAGTATTCCCTTTGAAACAGTGGTGGGATTCAAACATTTTTACTACCAGTTCTGAGGGCGTGGCTTGGTGGGCATGGCAGGGGAATGTCCATTCTTACCCCCCTCCAGGGGAAGAATACTTCAAACTCTCAATTCCCTCCCCACTGCTGGGGGAAGTTTACTGCAAAATCCCATTTCTTCCCCGCCCCACTAACCTGCTTTCCAGCTCCTTTCTCCTGCGCAGGGCAACAAAAGAAGACCCAGCTGATCAGCTGGGACTCAGGAGGCAGAGAATAGATTGGGGTGCGGCCAGTCAGAGGTGGTATTTGCCGGTTCTCCGAACTGCTCAAAATTTCTGCTACTGGTTCTGCAGAACCTGCTGAATATCATCTCTACTTTGAAGAAAATTAAGAGGATAAAATAATCTCAAGTGTTTTGAAAATGAGAATATCTTATAAAAAGGGTTTCTCATATCTTCCTGAAAAAAATGATTTTATCACTTGAGTCAGATAACTGCAGAAATGGATTGCAAAGGAGGAAATGGCTAATTTATGTGTATTACAGAGGAAGATGACTTGTGTTGGTATTCAGGTAATATAATAACCAAAGTGGGCACATTGCATTCAGGCAGCACTGTTGGAAACAGAGGAGTTGAGATAGGTTAGGTTCTTCCAACTATGTATTTTTTATCATTTATTTTTCTCCGGTTGAACGAATTGAAAAGGTGAACTGTAAACTAGGGTAACTGCATTTTAGTTTAATATATTGTGCAAAAACACCCTATATATTTAAGTATGTTATATAAACCCAGAAAATTGTGATAAGTTAATAAATTTTGGACTAAGAAAGGGATGGGGACCAGGACAATATGGGAAATAATTTTATGTCCACCCTGGTTCAACCATAAATATTAAATACTGAACAACAGTGTAAAACAATAAAACAGATTTCATAAAGTAAAAACTTTACTAATGCCCCCAAAACCCAAAAAATCCTTTTCACTTGACCTTGAGTGTTTTGTATAATTGTCCCTCTTCCTGTAGTCCTTCTCCAAAATGATTTACTACCTGCTTCAAAATCTGATCTTTCCAGTCTCAGAAAAAGATAGCTTTGGTGACTAGAACAGGGCTCTCCAAACTTGGCAAATTTAAAACTCTGTTGGCTGAGGAATTCTGAGAGTTGAAGTCCACAAGTCTTAAAGGCGGTCTCCAAACTTGGTAATCCCTGGACTAGAGGAAGGTGGAAGAGGGAACTCTAAAGCTTTGGATTGGAAATTATTCTGTAGATTCCCTTTCTTTCAACATTTGCAATGCATGCATGTCTACAAATATATCTGTTTAATCATATCCAATTTTTCTGAGACTGCCTGAAATTTTCTTGGCAAGGTTTTTCAGAAGTGGTTTGTCATTGCTTTCTTCCTAGGGCTGAGAGAAACAAGATCATACAGCTGACTTCATACTCAAAGCAGAACTAGAATTCACAACCTCTTGGATGCTAGTCTGATGCCTTAATCATTCATTCACCCAACTCTCCTGTCTGTCTCAAACCTGCATTGGACAACATTAGTAGTGAAGTATCACATACCATTAATGAGATCCACTTTCAGACAGTTCTATGCCTAAGGTCCTGCCAATTACTTTTTGTAAAAAGTAAGTTTGGAAGAATTATCTAAGGTCAGTTAGTCTCAGGCCAGCTTTGTTCACATAGTGATTGTGGGGATAAAACCAGATGAAACTACTATGTATGCTGGCATGAGATATAAAGAAAGTAGAACATTATATGCAATAAATTTTTGTGTTATTCTTCCTTTTAAAGATTCCCATTACATTTACTATTCTTACATGGGGTTGAGAAAAACAACCCAAAAGCAACATCTTTGAGAGCCAGAATATACATTTATTACCAAAAGGCAGAGGCTCCTGAGCATTTTCAGTCGGAAGGAAATAAATTCAGGATCAATATGCTTAGTTCATATGGTATATGCTAAAGTGTAAAGTTTGGTTTACTCTGTTAAACTTTATTAAACATAATTAATTCTGTACCATTCTGCTTGATCCCAACCAATTGTGATTTAGTAAGTGAACTAGTTCACCGAATCGTTCTAGGTGCAGACCCAATAATATTTTCGTATAACTCAAAAATAGGTTTTTAGTAACTAGTGGAATTAGTGAAGTACCGTGAGAAACGTCACTTTGCTCTAACTAAATATGAAAAGACGCATCCTGGGAAAGACGCAAACGACGAAGCATCTTCCTTCACTGATCCTGACTGGTGATCTAGGCGAAGAAGCATCATGCCAGGCGCCAGAAGCCACGATCTCCTCCCGTCTTGGCGGCTCGAGTGTGAGCCTGGAGACAACGGGATG
This sequence comes from Hydrophis major, assembly GCA_033807585.1. Lineage (NCBI taxonomy): Eukaryota > Metazoa > Chordata > Lepidosauria > Squamata > Elapidae > Hydrophis > Hydrophis major. Next base: position 34,750,029 of record CM066328.1, read on the forward strand.
GCACCGGGCTGCTTCCTGCCGATACGCCGAGGGCCGGCCGATTGCCCCGTGGTCCCTAGGAAAGGGCAGAGAAAACAGCGATGGGCCGCGTCGTGCCTCTGCATTGGCCACGACCGCACCAGCCGCAGCAAGCAGGGCCAGGCGCCGCTTGCTGGCCGCCAGCCTGGGGGAGGGGTCCGGCTCAGTGCGGTCGCGGCAAAGCCCTGAGTTTCTTCTGCAGTAAGAGAGCAGCGGCAGCAGGCGCGGCCGGGGGCGGAAGTCCTTTGTTGCTGCAGCAGAGGAGGCGGCGGCCGCGCCGGCAGAACAGCCGAGGCCCTTCTCCTCTGCTGCAGCGGCCCTCCAAGACCTCCTCAGCGGTTAGGCAGCAGGTAAGAGGGGGACGCGAGGCTCGCCAGCTCAAGGAACGGGGTAGGCCCCGGGAGGCGATCTCTGTTGCGCGGCAACGGGAGCCGAGGGCTGGGCGCTGCGACTGCTCCAGGCCTCGGGAGGCCGAGCGGAGGAGTGGCGGGAAGGCTCCCCGACGGGAGCGGAGCGGCGTGGTCGATAGTTGGAAGGGGGGGGAAAAATGGCTGAGGATATGCCTTTGGGAAAGCGAGGCGCCGGAGAATTTTTTCTTGTTGTCGTCCCTCAGTTGCGCGCCGAGCACCAGAGGGAAAGGCGGCGCCAGCTCGTCCGTTCGCCCGGCCTTGTGGTGGGGCTTTCCAGCGGAAGCCACTCCTAGCTGCGATTCAGGGCTGCTGTTGCTTCTCCTCCCCTGATTATTGCACCATGTGGCTGGCGCCTCGTACCGCCATCGGCTTTCTTGCCGGAGAAGCGCGAAGCTGGGCGAACGTTTTCTTTACAGCGCCCAGCGCTGAGGAAAGTTGTACTTGGGGTCGGGGAGTGGAGCCTTGCAGCACGTGGAAGCGTTGCTGTCGCCGCTTGCTTGACTGCAACGCTGCCATTTGTAAAACCCTACACTTGGTCAGGTTTCCCAGCAGTTAATGCACTTCGTTGGTGTTTATAGTGTAATAATCAGCAAAAATCGGAAGAACGCTGCTTGGCACGCCATAGATAGCAGCGGGTTAAACTTTTATGTTATTCGTATTGAGTACTTTTTTCTCCACTTAGATATATTTTGAAACTGCTTTAGTTTTTTTTTTTTTTTTTGTCTTTGAATTTAAATGAAATCTTGGCATCATTTCATGGAGAATATCCCTCATTCCCAGCTGTTGGATCTTCAATACTGGACGAAGTTTTTCTCTGGAAATGAAAATTAGAAACATTTCAATCATTTTCTGTCTTCAAAAACTGAGGAGATGAAAGACATCATGCTAACATTTTGACATTATTTCCCTATGTATACACATTACTCCTGTACAGAGTTCAAATGTAGAGTAATGTAATTATAGCCTTGAAGGGAGTCTGCAACAGCTCAGTTCTGAAAGTGAGGAGGCAGTGATATATATTTTAAAATGTATCCCTTTGCACAGTATTTGAATTTTTATGAAAATCTAACCATTTCAGATAGAAAATACTTGGTTATATGATAACCATCAAGCATGACTAGGAAGGAAACATAACAGATTAATACTTATATCTAAGAAAACAGCACTGGCAAATCCAATAAAGGATTTAAGATTGCAATACACAATGTCTATAAACAATGGACTAGAAAAATAAATACTGTACAGATGTCTATTTTAGAAATCAGAAGTAAAAATTAATCAAAATGAATATATTAATATTAATGTAATTCAAAAACAGATTATCACAGCTTTCTAAGAAATTCTTTTCAATCCAAAGATAACGACAAGGTCAAAATCATTGGATAAATAGATTGAGGACTCTAAGCTAACTTGAAAGAATATTAAATATTAAAGAATATTTAATTTCTTATACAAAGTTAGATCATTTGACTTCTAGTTGGTATGTAGTTTTGTAAGTTACTCAAGGCTGAGAAATCTTTCAAGTGCCAAGGTAGCTCAATAAACCATCTTGAGTTGTCACAATTAATTAACTGCCAATATTCTGACCAGATCTCTTTTTTAAAAAAAAATAAAAATATTTCTTGCATGAATTGTTGGAGGGGAGGATGAAGGAGATGAGGAAAGGCATCACCAAACCACATTGCTGATAAAGAAGTAGCACAAAGACAGCTCATTTCTCTCTGCATTATTTCTTAGAGGGAGAATTTATTTTTCTTTGTGACTTCCTTACCGCATATATAGCATGTATGTGTATGACTTTTTCCAGTTCTCTACTGAATTCTTGGCAAACTATAGCCTATGATGTCACCAGAAGTATATGAACTCAAACTGCTGTTGCTGCTTAAGCAGCTGATGCAGAAGGGGAAATAGGAAAGATGGGGATTTTTGTGGAAATACACTATTTCAGACAGTTTCCTTGCAATTAATTTAAAACTTTGTATGTATAAGATAAGATATCACAGCTCTTCCCTACCCATGCTTAAAAGGATGTTGACAGACTGGAAGAAGTGCAGAAGAGACCTTCAAAGATGATAGCTAAGTTTAGAGAGCAGATCAGATGAGACAGAGCTGCAGGAACAGAGTAGGTTGCTTGCTCAGAATATTTTATTAAGTGATTCATTGGATCCTACCAGGTCTCTTTTTGCAGGACAAATTATCTCTTGTCCCCTATGCAATTTTAGGGAGATACAAATTTCCTTTTATGAAAAATGCTGCAGTAAATAGCTAAGGGCCAATAAGGATATGATGATGAATCTGTAATTGTAGCCACCATGGTTTAATGCAGAGCAAAGGCAGACATAGAAGGCAAGTGGAATTGGAGTTAGGCAGTGGCATTGAAGGTAGGATGTTTGAAACTTTACTCCTGGTAGTAATATTTTCAACATCAAAATGCATATTTCTCTCTTTTCTGCTCTGCTGTTAGACTGGTTGGACGGAAAAGATAGACACCATATAACAGATTTATTTATTTATCTCAGTTGTCTCCTATCTCATTGCCAGTGATTTCTTTAAAATTGTTGGAAAATCTGACCATAGGTTTTTCGTATTCATCTTGAAGATTATGAAGTCAGTGGTGCTTTACTTTAACCAACCTGATTCTGGACTCTGATGATACTTGTAAGTCAGCTTTTTCCAAATGGGATATCCTCTAAATATGTGAAACTCTTCCAAGAATTCATTTACCAATATAGCCATTGCTGAGAATTTTGGTAGTTGAAATTCAGACACTTGGGGAACAAATAAGCTGGGGAAGGCTGCCCTATAGCTTTAAATATAATGACAATAACATCAGATGTTCAGGAAGACACATTGCTTTTTCTTTTAATAAGTTACATATGACTTGTGAAAATGTCTCACTGTATCTCAGTGTATTATAAATATCTAACATGGACTGTTAAATACCTTGAATGAATACTATGCTATTTATCAAGTTCTTCCCCAGTCCCATTTTGTAACAAGCCAGTTCTCTGTCACTGTTAGAAACTGGTGTGTTATCAGTATTTAGTCATGCCTTCTTTTGGCCATGAGCCTGGCTATTTTGGAGATTATGAAGGCATTGCATAATGTGGCTCGGGCAGAGCCTCCGCCACATATTGCAATCACTATAAGGAATTTCTTGAATGCTTTGCCAGTAGTAGAGCAAAGGAAATTTAAAAGTCAATAAAGGGTATCCTTAGCAAAGAAGAAATGTTCCCGTTCTTATTCTGACTGAGGGCCTCCCTAGATCTGTATACTACTCTACTTTTCTTTTCATCCACTAATAAAATTAATTTCCCCCACTTTTTAGGACAAATTATAATTAGTATCACATGTATATTGAATGTACTAAATCATAAGTACAACTGTGGGCCACATATAGCCTAATTTTTTGTGGTTTTCCAATATTGTCACCAATTTATAATGGCACATTATATCTTAAAGCATAATGTGTAAACAGGTGTATTGAAACATCAGTAGACATATATATGTGTGTGTGTGTGTGTGTGTATATTTATATATATATATGTATATATATTCTTAAGTTTTTGTGGGTCTTACATGTATGGTATTCGGCTTTGTTTGGGAATTTTCCCACGTCATTGTAGTTGTGCTTTTAAAGTTGTAGCAACGTTTCGGCAGAATCTCATCTGCCATCATCAGGCTTCTTAAGCCTGATGATGGCAGATGAGATTCTGCCGAAACGTTGCTACAACTTTAAAAGCACAACTACAATGACGTGGGAAAATACCCGAACAAAGCTGAATATCATACATGCATACATACATACATATTCCTAAACCTTTAAAGCCCCAATACTCTAAAAGTAAGAACAAATAAAAAGCAAAATAAAAACCCCAACCTTAAAATGCCTGCTTCTTCACTTCTTATGACATCATCATTATCCATTATAACTCAGCCATATTCTCTGCAACCCCCAATTCTGTCATTAAAAACAATGCAACTCAGTTGCAGAAATTACAGTATATTACACCACACACTCTGTGTGTGTGAGACATAATGTACATAAACACACAGACATTTGAGTTTTGGAGAGGGGATGCATACGCATACAGAAACACACATTTATTATATGAATTGTCCAGCTAAGCATACAAAGTCTGCTCTAAGGACATTATCAGGGTTATATAACACTAATTATAAATAACTCTGAAGAGAGAAGGGATAGAGAAGTCAATTATGGTAAGAGAGAGGAGAAAGAAGGCGGGGAAAAAGCTGAGGAGATTGGAAAAACAAACAAAAGTTTTTTCTTGTGCTTAGAGATTGCAAGACCTGATATGCACTGACCCAAATAAAGAATTTACTATTGCCTATTGAAACATCTCCATTTTGGACCCCTAGAAATATGTTAGCTACAATTACTATCAATCTCAGTCAGCATGATTTGAATTCCAACCTTAAATATAAACTTAGGTTAGGGAAAGCTGGTTTAGTTAGAGCCAGCAGGGCATCAGTGTATATCGTTTGAGCAAATCTCAAAATTGAGAAATTAAAGAACCATTTCAGTAGACTGCTCAGTTGAACATCACTAACATTGCTGTAAGGCAGGGGTGAAACGCAAGAGGGTGGATCCAGCTTGCAGGGTGCTTAGATCTGTCCCATGGAGCTGTCCTGGAAATAACGAAGGACCAACCTATGGTGCCTCTGCCAGAAAAACAGACTCACAAGGACTGCATGTGGCCCTTTTGAGCTCTCTTTTAGCTAGCAGAGGGTTGCAGGAGGCCCTTACAGCCGAAAACGGAGCTTGTGAGGGCTGTGCAACTACCCAAGCTCTTTTTTCGCCGGCAGAGGGTTGCAAGAAGCTGTCAAAGCCGAAAATGGAGCTCAGAAGCTCGTTTTTGCAGGCAGAACGCTCGGGCCACCACAGGCACTCCCGACACAAGTGACATCATGCTGGCCATGCTCACGCTGGCCACACACACATTACACACTCCCCAAGATCAAACATAACTCTGATGTGGCCCTCAATTAAATCAAGTTTGATACCCCTGCTCTAAAGGGAAAGATTTTACAAGGTTTTTTTGCTTATTTTTAAATAATATGTTTGTTTATAGCAGTTTGTTTATAATTATAAACCGTTTTGGAAGAACTTTTTAACGATTTAATACAGAGGTACCATCTGTCACATTTTTATGACCTTTTGCAGAGCTGGAATGGGAGTGGTGTCTTTCTGTTCCTTGATCTCTTAGTGGCTTTTGACCATGGTATCCTTTCAGACTAGCTGAAAGATTTGGAGATTATTTTGAGAGGAGGGAGGAGAATTCGTTGTTTTACAGTGGTTCTCTTTTTTTCATGGCCCATTGTAGTTGATGGTGATGGGGAATGGGGAGAGATTGCTCCTCAGTCTTTCCAGGATGTGATGCCACAGGGTTTGATGTTCTCCAACTATGTAAAAAACTGCTAGATGAGTTCATCTGTTGGTTTGAGATTCAGTATCATTCATATGCTACTCATTGACCTTGAGATACATTGTGCAAGTCTTGTACGATTAAACTGACTCCAACTTAATCTTACTGAGTCAGAGTATGGGTTTTAAGGCCCCACAGGGAATTCTGGGAATTTTCCATTTTTAATTTGGATGAAGTTATACAATCTGGGATCTTCTTGGATTCTCAGCTCCTTCTTCAGGAGCAGATGGCAGCTGTGGCCAAAATG